>CM056742.1:166261068-168661068 GCA_029851415.1 Eretmocerus hayati
TCAGGTCGCATTGTATCAAAACACACAAAAACAAATTTGCTCAACGAAAACGCACCCAAAAACACGCAATAAATCGCTTCAGCAAGGCAGACAAAAGATGCAAAGCTGGAGCTAAGAATATTATTGTGAGTGAGAAAAGATCTACTGTGTGGAGAGAACAATTCCACTTGGAAAGTAAGTACCTAAAGAAAGAATTAAGAAGAAGAGTTATAGATGGAAAATTATCTTTTGAAACTCCAGGAACATCCGTAATGATTCAAAATTCCTCGAACTAACAATAAATATTCTTCTTCCTCCAAAATTTTCAAATAAAATATGCAAGTTTTTTCTCTTGATTCAACACTCCAAAAAATGTCGGAAATTCGAATACTGGACACGCAGCACACCAAGACATCTACGAGCTACGCAAGCAAGGGCAGGCGGTCGTTTGATACTATGTAAGTAAAAAATTCTTACGAATCAAAGAATTATATCATTCCGTGAATCATTAAATGATGAAAAATTTATTCAAATTGGTTTCACTCCGACTGCCACCCTAGTGCCACACAAATAACACATCAGTGCTGTAGTAAGTCATTTGATTATGTGGTCGATCACAATTATATCTAAAACAGAAATGTATGGGAAAAATGGAAACTCTAAATTCCCAGAACGTCGAATTCAAACACTTTCAAATTGTTATATAAATCACGAACAATATCGTAGCAAAATTTGTGAATTCGGTCACCATGGATAGGTCATCATCGTCCAAGGTTTCGGTGGACCGAATCGCATTCGATTCTTGAAATATATTGAATCGTCTCTCATTTTGAATCTTTTCGATTTGGCCCACCGCTCAGTTTTTAGGTTTAAAACAAGTATCAAACGACAGGCAATGATCTTTTTGCACTGTGATTCTTTGTTAGATGTCTTGTGTGTCTTAAATATGAATGTTGAAGGTGGCGTGTTCAATTTTCTCACTTTTTTTTGCTTTTTTGTACTAGGGCTACGTACTTGTTTGTACTCCGACAGGAAAAGTCTGGCGGCGGGAAACATACGACTGTCGCCATGTTTATACCTCAGTCTCTCGAATAGGTTCCACTGGCTAACAAACGACAAATGGATTATCATCAGTCTTTTTTCCAACTCACGTATTTATGCGGATGCATTCACATCTCTGGCTCTGATACGCGGACACATTTTCTACATTCCTATTTCTTATGACATCAATTTTAGTCGCTCAGTTTGTTTTCGTCATGAAATTTCATAAAATCGGTTTCACTATCCGCTTGTTTTCATCAACCTTTCTTGACAAATGGCATCCATCTTTGATATCATACTTCAAGATGAATTTTCTGTTCTTTCTCAGTGATAATGCAAAGATTCGAAACGACGTAAGCCAGAGGCTATTTTGCAAGCTTGAGTCTATTTCTCGGGTAGAGTTATCATCTTGTTTGTGATGAGCCAAATGAGATCTAATCACAACTGGCAAGGAACCAATTTCGAATACTTAATTCTTGAACTCTGACAGGAAATAAGTTTATAGGCAAAGAAGAAAGAGGTAGAAGATGTGAAACAGACTTGCGGAGTTAAGTCAGATTTTCAAACAAACACAAGCGACTGGTAATCGTAAAAATCCAGGAGTAACACATTCACCCTCGAAAGTAGCTTGGACGAAAAAAAATATTTCAAAAAATAAAAAAGTCGCTTTTGTACACCGTCTGAAGAAATAACGATGGATTGGAAACCATCATTTGAAAAACTGATTGACTTTTCGTCACTCTGAAAAAAAATTATAATAAAATAGTGCTCAAGACGAACGCTGAAAAAGTACAGTGTTGGAACTTAGCTCCAACGACCATATTTGATCAGAATGCATAGATCTCATCATTTTTAAAAGAAATGTGGTAGACATACGTAAGCGTACACACATTTATATATGTATATAGTGGAGTTGGTGTATATATTTATACACACTAATACATATACATTATGGAAACAAAGACAGCTGAAACACTTTGCTGTATAATAAAATATAGCGTTAGTTATTTAATATTGTGAATAGTATAACTTGATAGCAACGTGACATTGCATTTATAGAATTAAGAAGAATAATACTTAGAATTTTTTCTTCTGAAAAAGCAAGAAAAAAAAATCCATATTGATTAAAAAAGATTGTCTTTGAGACATAAAGTGAAGTATATGGCGCAGAATTTTTGCGATCAGTAGAAAAATGAAGCAATTATACAGACTCCGAGGTAGATATTGTTGAACACGCGTAGATATAAACGTAATTAAGATAGCAGTGAGTATGGAGATAACAATACCGCGATAACAGGCACACTTGTAACACTCAAGTCTTTGTACAGATTGTAAATTATGTATATATATATATATATAACTGATGAAGTTCATTTCAGGACTGGAACGAACTTCTCGCGCGCAAATTATGCGCTTATATAGGCATGCGGTATATAATCATCGAGTATGTATTCCAAGTAAAAATAAATCACATCCATGAATGCTGCAAAAATAGAAGGAATGGTGAAACAAAGTTTTATGACAAAGCTCAAGAATTGGTGTCTTTGTGAAGGATTGGGGTAGATGAATGCATTGACGATGATAAGGGCAAAGGAAGACATGAAATGGAGTATTCACAACGAGCTCAGAAGAAGCGAGAAATTATATTGAAAATCAGTAAGACAATATTATGCAGAGATGTAAGTTCTCCGTGAAAGTAATGATAATCGTCAATCAAATGAAAAAAGGCATTTTTGACAGTTATCAAAGTCGAAAATAAATCATTTTTCTTTCCAAGGTCAGAGTATATAAATCAAGAACTCAACAAAATAGCGTATTGTCGAACATCCATTTGAGGAAATTCAATCAAAAAAAAATTATAAATAAATAAAAGAAAAAAACAACGCACCAACCGACAATAGAATAGTTACGCAGGAGACGCAGGATAAACAGGCGGAAGATATAAACAATATAGAGAAAGTTGAAGAACAAATAACAAAAACAAAAAATTGATGAAAAATCATGATTAATAATATAAGTATTAATAGACGGCCAAACAATGCGGAGTCTGAGAGACTTTCGGACTAACCATATAGTAATCCTGAGAAGGAGATCTGCCTGTCACAGATACATTCTGCACCAGAGTTCTATTGCTCGTCTGAAAGTAGGTTACACATTCAATTTCATATGATTAGCTTACAGTAGCTTTCATTTATGTTTCTTGCTTGTTATCATCAGCTTTATATGCTGATACTTCACGGAATATCTCCTGAAAATATTTCGTATCCACGCCTGAGTACCTCATTACTCATATATTCTCTTGACCATTCACTCATTCGCTTCTTTTTTCTGACAACAAACACGTTCTCTTATTCGAGTGCATTTTTGTGAGTTCGATTCCGAGAGATTCATAATATTGTGTCCTATTGATGCTTTACTTTGTAATCTTCTGAGGTCAGAGCGACTTGATACGTTTCCGATTTTTCTAAAATGTAGTGAAAGTTATGTTATTTGGAGACCCGATATATGCTTATCTCATCAATTTCAGGATATCAAGATAAAATTATCATACTGTGCAACTTGACGCACTCCTCTGCTCTATCCATGGTTACACGCGTGGCTGATATTTTGTTTCGATAAAAAATTTCAACATTAGTGACAGAGATCATGCGTTGATGTAAAGCTTTCTAGATTGTTGCGTTCGTTAATTTCCTCAATTTTAGTGATATACTCTTGCTTTTGGCGTAAAACAGTACGTCAAGGAGCAAGATATGGGTACGCGTACATTACTATCTCGAGAAAAATGAACTATATTTTTCTCTCGTCTAAATTCGCTCCGAATCAGAGCCATACCTTTAGAGATGCATCATATTGAGGCTTTCCGGTAAACTGATGATTTGAATTGGAAAAAATCTCGAGAGTTCTGTAACTAACATATATATTGCAAACATTTCGCTGAAGTTCCCAAGAAACTATAAAATAGGAGATACTGCACCATGATGTTCATTCAGCCCCTGAGCTTTTCAATATTTATCGAAATCACAAAAGTGCATTCTTTCTCGAAATGACCATTTCACAGTCTGTGTTACAATTTCTCTAGCTTCAATAGATTTTGGGTCCCAAAGATTATTTTCTCATTTCGTTTGTTTTTCTCATCACCTGCAGCACATCAAGAAGTTCGAATCGGCCAGTTCTAAATTTTGAAGTTTTTCCTTATGCCTGACAACTGCCTATATAACTAATGCTTTTTGGCCAAGATTGATCATTTTCATTCAAATCGCTGAAAAATTCAGTACTGAATATCATTGGTACACGGGTTGGAGTGCGTCAGAGTAATCTGACTCCTTAATTAACTCAACTTTAATATGGAAATTCAAAAGCTTTTGGTTGCTATGAAAGAGTACACAACGATTCTGTAGAATGTAGATTAAAAAACTACCTAAAATAGAACTGATACTTCTTATTTTGCCATAATATTGTCAATTTTTGGAGAAGCTCACAAATAGCTTTTTAACTTTGAACCATGTTTTCTTTTGATCAAATCAAACAAAGAATTTTACCATACATTTCTACCAGTGAAGATTCAAGTTAACTACTAGTTATCTACAGAGTTATAATTATCTACGATAGAGCAAGGCAATTACTCTTACTACTTAATCAGATACAAATATAACATTGAGTATGACCGAAAAAGAGACGTATAGATATAAGAAAGATGATAGTTGGTTGAGGACTGCGTGGACCATTTTATGTGGTTCCTATCTATATCTCCTCCTTGCTCATAACTTAGTGCATATCTCAAAGTGATCACTTTGCCTAAATCAGCTACTGCAACAATACGCTCTTTTAGAACAGAAGTTACTTCAGATTTAATTTATGCAGTTGAATTAGCACTAGACCCCTCGTAAAGTGGAAGTCTAGTCAAAATTTGTCTTACATGCAATTCACTCATTTAATGTATTCTTCATACGTTATTTGGGTGAATTATAATGGTAGTGCAGCTAACTGAAGAACTGTGGACTAAAAAATAATTTGTAGCATCCTTGATGTTCAAAAGGTATCCAACAGAGGTTACTGCTAGATCTGTTGCGTCGCGATGATGAGTTCTGACAAAATATCTAAATAATTCTCGAGCATTGTTGATAGGAAATTATGTGATTTTGAATATACATTTAGAGCAGGAAATTAATTATCCCCTATTCTCATTAGGATGAGTGCTTTGATCTAGCCGCAGTACTTGCTTATAGCACTTATTGGTCAACTTTCATATCTTCATGTGCTGATAAAATTGCCGTGCTATAATGTTGATTATAATCATTGATACTTATAGAGAAAAAGGTGTTTGATAAAATGTTGTTTTCAATCAACATATTTTCATACAGAAAATCCCTTTGGAGCTTAAATGCACTTCACACACCCACTCGCACTAAAAATTGATTGAGATAATAAGAAAAGGGGGTAATAGAAAATGTATAATACATTGATCGGCCTGTAGAAATGGAGTGACTACTTCATCTACTAATTATTGTATAGCCATAAATATAACAGCGATAGAAGTATTGCAATATTAGATAGATAAATATAGTACATAACATGAGGAAGTGGCATTGACGCTTCTGAAACTTTCCGCCCGGCGATAAAGATCCACTCTTCAAAATACGGGTTTCATTCAATTCCATTGGTTTCCTCTATAATGTTTATGTACAGCCCATCTAAACCCGATTTGTCATATCAAGAATCAAATCTCAATATTGAATTGGCGAGATTTTAAGATAATATTTTTTTCTTTTTGTGAAATTTACTCCCTCATCCGTAGAAAGATACGACGATCGTGAAATAGAATTACTTGAACGAGAAATAATCAAAATTTTTTTCAACGCTTGATCATTTGAAAGTCGTGAAAAGCAGTCCAATAGCATGACAACAAGGGGAGATGGTAAGTGCCAATGGGGTATTTATGCATTATCATTCCCCAGATCGATTTTGAGGATTGTAGTTTTGCATAGACTAGTACGCCAATTGGTTCAATGATGGCTCGTGGGAAATGGTATCTAACTCTTGTATCTGCGAGCTTAGTTTGGCTCAACAGTTTCGAATGATTAATGAATGAGGAGGTTTCTACATTGCGCTTTCGCTCAAAATTTGATGAACCTCACTGTCACATCACACGTGACGAAGAAATTCGTTCCTAAATTATTGAGGTCCCAGTTCCTCTAGGGGTAATATTGTGATGAACATGTTTCGATTGAATCAGTATACAAAAAAGGGTGAAAATGAACATGTATGAGATAGACGAGAGGATCTGAGATGTAGAAAAACAGTGATGTGAGAGAGAAAGAGGGAGGTCGAAAGAAAGACAGAAAAATAGAGAGGAGAGGGAAAGAATGAGAGTAGAAGATATATAAATCACGTCATATTATCTCATAGGGTCCTGAAAAGAGGTAAAAATGAGCCCTTGATTATTTTGGTGTCAACGTATATGTAATTGATCAAATTTGAGTTATTTATAGCTCAAATTCTTCGATTCTTCTAGGAATAAATGAGATGAAAGGGGAAGTTGGACAGATGAGTAGTAGTAGAATATAAATGAAAGGAAGATAGTATGAGAAAGTAGAAAAGGAAAGATGAAGATAGATGGAAGAGTGATTTAAGAAAGGATAGAGGGGCGAAGTGGAAGAAAGTAAGAGTGTGCATGATGGGAATAGTTACCTGAGTCTGGAGTCGCGTCAAACCACGTATCCACAGTATTTGTCCTGCACGAGGCTTTTTATCCGAGTCTGCGTCGAATTTCTCGTCTCCCAAATTGATAGCGCCGATATCATCCGGCTGGCCGCGTCCCCATCTGTTTTTAGAAAACATTAAACCAATATTCTTCACATTACTACCATCGACCTGCCATTCTCAGCGAAGGAGTAACACAGGATGTGTTTGCTCTTCACACAAATTTTTGTTTCATCGATCATATTTGTTCTCTCGGTGAAAGTTTCTCTTGGTATTTGCCATCAATTCTGTCATCACCTTCGCAACTGGTTATTACATTAACGAAGCTTGCAGACTAAACGTGTAATCTATTCAGCTCTGACATTTTTTTGAAATTGTGAATGAGAGCTATGCATTGGGATAATCAAATCCGTCAGAAACATATAGACACGCGTTCATCTGCAATTACTTCACTTTTGAATTGGCGTCTCGTAGGCGTCCTTCGTTCCTCTCACTCCTTCAATGATGGAATCATCAATCCGGCAATCCAATCCTCGATCCCACCAGGTGAGCTCGAACATATTTCACATTGACGGCCGTCCAAGATTTTATACATAATTTTTTTGACAATTGAAAAACATACAAGTACTTACATCTGAATGAAGGGAGATGAAATGATCATGGAATTAAATATGGAGTTGATAAATGGCACTGCAATTAGATTTTCGATGGGATATCTTTAATGAGACTGGATTCACTTCATAATCAAAATTTCAGCGAATTGATTTTTTACCGTGTATTCCCTGCCTTCGCTGAGTAGGACTAGTTGCATTGAGGACGACGAATTTAAGAATCTACAAAAATTTTCTCAACGCTTCTGTAGTAGTAAGATTTGTGGAAGTGCTCAATAAAATTTTCGATTCCGATATCTTTGTTGAACTTGCGCAATTCATTACATTAACTGTGAGAGAATTGTTAAAAGAATTCGTTGGATATTTAGAAAAAGTGAGCAGTTCCAATAGAAGTAGCCTCAAAAGCGTTAAAAATCTACCAGCCTCATTAAACGTTACTTTAAATAGCAATTTCTAATTGAGACAGATGGAAAGAATCGGTCTCGTGAATATGGCGGATGAGAGTACGATGAATGAGAAGAAAGAAGGTGGAGGAATGCCTATCATGCCATCCGTAAAATGTATATGAAGTATTGCGATTTATGAGTTCAAAATCGATGAGCAATTATGGCGATTTCAAATATAGTGATTGATGATATACACCCGAGGCGAATTTTCATGATTCGCGGGCTGCTCCACAGAGAGAACAGTCAATATTTATGGTAACTCAGTACAGTACATTTGGAAAATAAAAAGAAGAATCTAAAAAAAGAGAAAGAGATAAAGAAACGCAGAGAGAAAGATGCGAATGGCTCTTGTGTAGTACGGAGGTAGTGCCTGGTGATAGTGATCCATTAGAACTTAATAATTACATTGTGAGTATGTTAATATACATCAGCAATATTAATAATTAGTTATATACTGTAGCAAATCACCGACGCGCTGGTTAGACGATTATCGCGTCGCTATCATGACAAGTGTTAAATAATGTGTTCATGATCATTAGTATCGCAATCATATACAAATATTAAAGTGGTGTGTAGAGTATACAAATTTTGAAGAAAACTCATTGGCGAATTTTCCTCTAACAATATTAGTAATAACTCAAACAGAACAATCAAGTTTCTGCAGAACTTTTCTTGCAGAAACAATACGCTATACAACGATCACACTGTTCAGCTAATTTCTCTAAAAAAACAAAAGTAAAAAGAAATTCGACTAATATTCTAATAAATATCTCACACGCAGTCCTGTAAGAGACTTCATTATCATAATGATATATTGAAATCTTACAGTCTATCGCTGACTGAAAAATTAGTCATTGGAATTCAAATCTAAAAATCAATAAGAGTCTAGAACAATAGCAATATTACTTCTGGGCTTCTTGAAAATTCTAAGAGATCAAATTGGCCAGAGCCACAGGGCTATGATGCAAATGCTTACACGAACCCAAAAAAAATAATCAAAAGACCACACCGAATTGACCCTTACATCATGCAGCGCTCGACCCTAACGTGATTGATTGAGAACCAAAGTGGTAGGCTGCTTTTCCCTTTCAGCTTGGAGATACTCAAAACTGAACAAGAAAAATCAACGTTTGGGAAGAGTATTTCGGTTTTGTATGCTCAAGTTCCGTACCAACGACTGCACATGCTCCGCTTAATTTACGCACAAGATGGATAAATCTAGTTTATCCAGCGAGATTCTTCTCAATACAGCGTTGTTTTGGATGCATGATGAGCAAAGCGAGATTAGATGTGTGTTGAGGTATTATCGGCAAGTTTATAGACAATATTATACTATTGGGTAACGTAATGTCCATCGCACTGAATTTTTCAAAGATGATTCCGGGGGTTATTCGTGTTTTCGATAGCTAGTGTTATTTTTCCTAGTATCGCAAATAATCAAGATGGTCAAGTTTCAAGTCACCTGTTGTACATTTTTGTCCAATCTTGAACTCCGAACGTTTGATTTAGCAAGCTCTCAGGTATCGTGGGACGTGCTAGGAACAGGATTAGGATCAGGAGTTGTCGAAGCTAGTCGTCGTTGTCGTTTGTCAATTCCGAGGAATTGCAATGTAGAAGTAGCTAATGAGCAAGTTTCTTCGAATCTACAAAACACATCGCTAATTTGGCTCTCTGAACACATAAACCTTTCCGTTCATATTCTTCCGTTCGGAAGATACAATTTATGCAACAAAAATAATAAGAATCCAGATGTTTCAGATCGAACTTTGGTGAATACGTGTGATATTTTTCCGACGAAAACTATTGCAGCATTCACCAAAGGTGTTCTGATCGGATTCATCATTTTGTATGGAGATCTCTTGTTCATTTACAATGATCAAAATGAGCCTAGAGGTACAAAATGAGAATCCAATTTATTGGCAGCGGGAAAAATCAATCTCGTTAAATTCTGGGTGCTATTTTTCTAATTATTCGAATACGAATGATACCGTAATTTCAACTCTAATGCCAAACAAGTACGCAGACTTTCAAAGTACGTTTCACGGTGTTTCAAGAATATTAAGCATGCAACATTCAGCGTGGATGGTTTTGCCTTTTAGCTTGGAGAAAGCAGGATTATTTTGTGAGTACGGGGCCGAGAGCTAGGTAACTATCGGTAATGGGCTTAATTATCTAGTTGATCAAGTTAGTTCGCGTATGGGACGAGATATTTGTGAATCTCGTCTTCTAACATGCATAGGTCACTACCACGTACTACAAATAGGTCCAGGCGAGGACTACTCAATGCTATGGAATTTGTCTAATTATTATCTTCAGCTGGCAATTAATCCAGCGACTGACAAACAATTCAACAAAAGTTTTCTTTTACAATGATGGAACGTTTTGAATACTTGAATTTGGAAATCTAAAGTCATTCAATACTCTGTAGTGAGTTGACATTAAAATTTACCAATACCATGCGCCAACTTTCATCTCTTCACTATTTCTCTTAGTAGAAAAAAGGAAAAATGGAAAAAAAGGCACAAAAACTCATTATAAACCTTGGGTCGACTGAAAATAGTCAAACTTCTAGAAAGAACCCTTGAAAAAAATATATAAATATAAAAGAGATGGAAAAGAGAGAAGTGGAAAAAAGATCGACGAAGACGCCGGGCGTTAATCATGTGTCGTCACTTAATTACGAAATATATCCAAAAGTTTTAATCGTTGCCAAATAACTTACGAAAGAATCTTGGGAATCTTGCGCGTAGGTATAGTCGTGACTAATTGGCCCCATAGCAACGTGCCGACTCCGAAGAAGAGGCACCACCCCCACTGTTCTAGAGATAAAGCTTTTGTGCTGAACGCCATCTTACCATACTGAATTATGACAACCTGTGCAAGAAAAGAAGGATACTGGTATATCACATCCAAATTTGATGGATTAAAGAGAGATTTTCAACTAGACAGCTCAATTTAAACCATGTTAAAAAGAGCCAGCCTCAAAAAGCATTAAGAAACTCACTTGTGACAAACAAGTACCAATCCAAATGGTATAGAAGATGGGGTTAGTGAATATCCCTTGGAAGACGTTTCGCTGGCCATGAATCTTTCTGGCGTTGAATTCGTTGAACAATGTCATCATGACAAAAGTATTGAAGATGATGGTGAAGTGCTGTGAGGGCCCTGCGGTGGGCGACGCTCCTCGACCAGAAGGAATGTCAAGTAGTTTATCCCCTAGAATTTGAGAATGAAATTAGTTTTCAATAGTTGACATTTTTCGTTATCTGTTGAATAATGTAAAATTATATTTCGATAATGATTCAACAATCGGCCAGGCATTCTCGAAAAAACGTACGGAGTATTTTCAACAAAATATCATATCAACTCACCGACGAAGAGAAGCGAAAAAATAATGCCCAGTTGATATACTGCCTGGCCAAGTATATTCTTCATCATTGTCCTGGAGATGAGGGGTTTCGTTCTGCCATAAGGCTTTCTTAGTAGTAAGTCGGGCGTCGGCATTTCTGTAGCAAGCGCGAGTGAAGCTAGAGTGTCCATAATAAGATTCACCCACAACATTTGCACAGCTTTCAACGGAGAGTCCTGCACGGCACAAGCGCCAATAAACGCTACGATGACCGCGACAACGTTCACGGTCAGCTGGAACTGCAGGAACTTGGCAATACTGTCATACACATTTCTACCCCACATCACGGCTTTCACAATCGACGAGAAATTGTCATCTGTGAGTATGATGTCTGAGGCTTCTTTCGCTACGTCCGTGCCTAGAATATGTTCAAAATTGTACACTTCGAAATTCACTACTAGAAAACAAATATTGAGTCAACTTTATACAGTGAAGGTACGACTTTGGACTAAAGCTCGCGAACAATAGCATCAAGAAATTTAATTGAATCACAGATACATTGGATCAACATACCAGCGATACCCATCGCAAAGCCAACGTCAGCTTTTTTGAGGGCTGGGCCGTCGTTCGTGCCGTCGCCAGTTACAGCAACAACTTCGCGATTCGCCGATGCTTTACTGTCAATAATACCTTTCACAAGTGTGTACTTGTCTGTAGGCGAGGATCGCGCGAGTACGCGCAATTTGGGCCAAACTTTGTCCAACAGATGCTGTTGAACTTCACCTTGAGCATCCCGAATTCGCCTATTGAATTCTTTGCCCTCTATAATAAGGAAGTCCTCATTTGGTTTCAGGATACCGCATTTGAATGCGATTGACCTGGAAAATTGATAAAACAATCGTTTTCTGCGTGAAGATCATTTCATGGAGTCGAATGATTGGTGGGTGAAGATCAATATGTCGACAAATCGTTGGGGACCAACATGCGGAAATATGACGATACGCGATTGATAATAAAACGATCGAATAATCGACAAGCTGAAGCTAAACAATTTCTTCAAATGAAGTGCATATATTTTGACGAATGAAATGGGAAAGTGGAAGAAGTCGGGTGAATTATCAAATCACAGTTTTCATTTCAAACGGCCTTGGAACGGTCGAATTCAACCAACTCAGTCAATGACAAAGTCAGCAAGTTTCTTGCTTGTATGTTTTGACTCGCAGAAGCTTATCAAATACATATCGATAACCCAGACTAGAGAAAAAGAAACTATCTGAAAATTTTTGACTAAACGGAACCATCTTGAATCATATTCAATACAAGATAGCTCCGTTTAACCAAAAAGGTTCAAATAGTTCCTTTTGACTCTGGACCATCGATATATACAATGATTTTGACTACCGCGAGTGTATTCGGACTTGAATTATATTAATCAAGTACCAAAACAAGCTTGCATTGAACAACTGAATGCTGCATACCTGGCAGTATTGACGTTGTCACCGGTTACCATCCTTACGGTGATACCGGCCTTCTGGCACTTTCTGATAGCATCGGGGACTTCAGGTCTGACTGGATCCTCGATACCGACAATTCCCAGACAGGTGAGATTTGCAACGATGTTCTCTTCATCTTCCCAGTTGGGCTCGTTATCAATGTGTACTTGATTTATTTCAGCTTTTCCAGGAACAAAATCTCGATACGCAATTGAGATCGTCCGGAGGCCGTCGCAAGCCATAGGCTCAATAACATTCTTCACCAATCGATCTTGCATATCCCGTGTAAACTTTTCCAGGTTTCCATCGCGACCGTAAATAAAGGCACATCTGTAAAATTCAAATAAAATTCGTTCAGATTATGAGATAAGTTGAGAGCTCGTTATAATATATGCCAATAAGATACCAACTTCTTCATGATGATTTCGGAAGCGCCCTTGGTGAAGAGCCTGTAGCCACCGCCCTGCCTTGGTATGATGGTTGACATGCTCTTACGAACGCTGTTGAACGTGTAGACTCGCGTGAACGTCTCTTCTGGATTATCGTCGCGCACCGTCTGATAATTCTTGCCCAACGCAAGCACGAATCCAAGTAAGGCACATTCGGTTTTGTTGCCGACCTGCATGGGCAGCTCGGTCGGATCTTGCGACGGCATGATGCGCGAAGTAAATGCTGAGTTGATAGATATCGCATGCATCAGCAGATTGCCCACGTGGCTCGGTATATCCGAAAAGTTTGGCGTCGTTTTGCTCAGCTTTTCGCAGATGTACGACTGCACAACCGTCATCCGATTCGTCGTCAGTGTGCCAGTCTTGTCTGAACAGATGGCAGTTGCGTTGCCCATCGTCTCGCATGCGTCTAAGTGTCGTACCAGGTTGTTGTCCTTCATCATTTTCTGCAAAATGACCAAGAGTGTAAACGTTAAATTTTGTTGGAATTTCTTCAGCATTATTCACAGAGCCATTTCCGGTATATCTGAATGACTTGCATAGAATGTAGATACGAGAAATATGAAGACTTTCCTCATAACTCAAAAGCTTTTCCTATTCATTATGAAAAAATTGCACAGTACTGATGATATCATTCTCAAAAAATGGTGAGATCTCAAGAATGCTCTGAATAGAGCGTTTGTGAATGATCACTTGAGAGCTTCGTTCCTCTGATGAATTGAGGAAAAAATTTTATACAAAACCAAAAAAGTGGAAAAATCTTACCTTGACGGAATAGGCGAGGGAAAGGGTGACTGCGAGTGGCAAACCCTCTGGCACCGCTACTACAAGAACTGTGACACCAATGATAAGATGACGCACCAGTTCACTAGCGTAGTGAGGTTTCCACTGTTTCCCCTCAACATAGAAGGTCTTGACGGAGAACTGAATGACAAGTATGATGACGGTGAGCACTGCTATGGTGGAACCAGCGTACCCAATCTGAATAGCAAGTTTCGTCAGCTTGGCTTGCAGTACGCTCTTTTCTTTCTTGCCACCGTCATCATCGCCTCCTCCGCCACCACCATTGCTCTTGCCACCGTGATGATTTTCACCTCCGTCGACGGACGTCTGCTTGTGCACATGGCTGTTGCTCGTTGTTTCACCTCCCTCATCGCCTGCACGTGGTCCAATCCATAGGAAGGTAGATAAAAAGGATGTTTCAAAGTGATTAGTTTTAGAAATTTGAGATAAAAAAAGATAAGCAGATCCACCCGCCTGTCCTCGAACCGATTCACAGAGTTCTTCATCAGATCTTACCATCAATGATCGATTTAATAATCGATTGCACGAGCGTCCAAAAGATTTATAAAATTCTAATGATTATCGATCTCATGTCAACTACATACATTTAGAACTATTAGATTCTGGGTTATGACAATTCAAAATGCTATAATTCCAAGCAAACATTCAATTTTCGATATAATTGATCAATGTATCAAGTTTGAAAAATGATTGATGATTTTGAATGAGACGAAGAGAGAACCCTTCTCAACTGAAAACTGCAATGTGGATGCAAATACTTTTATAATATGCATTTATATGATCCCAGTTCATCATTGTCAAATGATAGTTGTATAGTCCAGATCAATTTCGAATTAAAGAAGACATTTTTGACAAGTATGATGCACGAGGAAAAGGAGGGTCCGAGCTCATTTATAGTTACTGTCGGTTTAGGTGGTAATTTAAAAAAGAGTTAGTTCATTCCAGTCAATCAAGAAACTCAAAATCCATCACAACGCATGTACATAAACACTCAATCAGAGATTGCCATTAGTGATACGTTCGAGGCGGGCACGTCAAGTTATATTTAATGAAGTAAGAATGAGTAAAAGCAGGAAAATATCATAAGATTTGATAGCGCAAGTATTATGATGGACCTTCTTAACACTCATCTGTAGAGAAAGTGAAGATTGTGTTAGAACTCTTGATATTATTATAACTTGAACAATTTTTGAGCAAAGTTGGGTCCATTTACTTTGAACGGGTGTAGACATTATAAAATACAATACCAAAGACTCCTAAACTTGTGAAACAAAAGTTGAAAGAGTTGAAGTACTTTCATCATTTTTGGCAAAGACAATATATGAAGTAAAGAGGAAGAATGTAATGAGGATGATATTGAAATGTAATCACCTGATAGCGACTTCTTCTTCCGCTGCTTTTTAGCCTCTAGACAAGAAAACGCATGCAACAAAAACTCATTAGCAATCTGAGGAATTATACATTGGCCGTCAATCTGCAGGACGACCTTTGGAGGATTCCACGAACATGGATTTTCCGAGACTAACGGATAATCGATTATTTAATAACTAATCATGAAACGGCTTAATCAGTGACGATTAGAAACTAAGTTCATATCAATCGATTATTTGTGAGTCGTCGGAACGTTTTAATTATTGATTATGGACAAAAACCAACTTCTATCTTGCACTCATCCACCACTGATTTGAGTTCCAAATACTTAGAGATTGAATGTTGAACAAGATTTTTTAATCTTTGCAATGTATGTGACAGTGGTGAATAGTATCTAAGACAACACAAGAACGTAAAATTGAACAGGATTAAAAGTGATTGTACAGCATACACATCTAAAACTATTCAAAGGACACTAAAGATTGTTATTTCTCACAAATTCACGAGCCTAGTTCTTGGTCTGTGTTTAGATAAGATAAGGATGGGAAGTCTCAAAAACTAGGAATTTCAGCTGTTCTTTTCAACTACTATTGAACGACTGAAACTATCATTAGTGAGGGAACAGGACATGATTTCACTCTGGATGCGAAAACATGCTTCTTAGGACTTGACATGAGAAAATTTCACTAGTGAGTCAAAAATGGACGATACAGAAACGAGAAAACGTTACATTTCGTGGAATAAAAAAGTATTCATGCGTCCGTAATTGATTCAGTATGCAGCTCAATCCAATCATTCGTACTGTCATCACTACCCCCTGGTGATGCTGATGAAGAGCAGAATCGTCTTCACATGCCGATCATATAGTGAGATACTAATTATTTGAGAGTTTCTTGATAGCATCTGAATTATGAGAAAATGGGGGTAGTGATGCGCAAACCTGAGACTATCAGGATTGAGCAAGCTTGACTTGCTTGCTGCAGTGCCTGGCAAAGCCAGTGGAGCAATATTACGCACCCTTTTTCATCTTCTTTATCTCCGCCTCTTGCTGATCGACAGCAGCACCCAGGAGTGTGAAGATGATACCAGCTTGCGAATTCACACCAACGGCAGTGACCAGCATCTTGCCTGAACCTTCCATAACGTGAGTTCCTACAAAACGATTATACATGAACTTCTCTGAAAATTTCTAAGGTCACAGGAAAAATTAAAATGTCGACACGATTGATGCGAAAAAGTTTCGACTACTTGGCAGCAAGAAATAGCGGTATTATTTTAGGACTGAGTGAAACCTTGCAACCATTGAACTGATAGAGATTGCGTTAAAATTTGGTCGTAAATATTTCAACCGTTGGTCCGTGAAAAAAATATTGCTCGTTTTAGTATCTATCTTCAGAAGTTGAAAGACTAGACTTGAATTTTAAAATCGACAGCACTGCATATCCGAAGGAAATCCTCGTGGATAACGTTAACAATGAATTATTTACTGCATACCTGAAAGCACCATAGGATCGAAAGATTCACCCTTCTTCACATGATCTGACTCTCCAGTTAAACTTGATTCATCTATTTTGAGATCATTGCTTTGAATCAGGACTCCGTCGGCCGGCAGAAGATCTCCGTATTTTATCTGGAATAATACTCGAAATGAATGACAAGTTCTTGAATAGTTATAGTAGAGAGTTATGCTGTGGAAGCAATAACACGCACCTGGCATATGTCACCGACTACAATGTCGGAAACGGAAATCTGTTTGACTTCACCTTGCCGAATAACCGCAAACTTGTGTTCTCCTTCTATCCTATTTTGCAGGCCTCGGAATTGCCTCTCTTTGGAATAATCATTGAAGGCAGTAACCAAAACGACAACAATAACAGAGATCAAGATAGCCAGGCCCTCAATCCAGCCGTATTTTGCTTCATCATCATCAAAAGATGGTTCTGTAAATTTTGATTAATAGAAAATTATATAAAAAATAATTTGATGTCAAATAAATACTTCGCAACTATTACATCCGAAATAAACAAATGCGACTTACCCGCTTCATCGTCAGCTGGATGATAAAAGCTAAGACCTAATGATACCAGTGCAGCAATTTCTAAGATGATTAACGTTACATCTTGCAGTGCTTCCCAGACTAGTGTGAGAAATGTTTTTGGCGGTTTGGGAGGTATCATATTCGAACCAAACGTGTCTCGCCTGTGTTGGATGTCTGCAGACGAGCCGCTCAAACCTGTAAAATATCATTTTATATATCAATTACACCAAGCTTGCAGTCACGTGTATAGTATCCATTCATAACATTACGACACACACTCAATGCATCGCTCAGCCGGCATGTTTACTTTTTCAAAGCAAGAGTATAACTCGAAGTCATCTGCACGTGTATATGCATCGTAGCCGCGGTCTGTTTATACGGAGCCACTGTATATGACAGCACAGCACATCGATATATCGTCTGCTAGAGTTGCGGTACGTCAACTTTGTACACGGAGGAACCACACTCGAAAAAAAATATATATAAACGAGCACAGGATAGTTATCATCATCACGATGTGCGAACGTGGTGAATCGAAAATTAAGAGATACGCCCGGGCGTAACAGAGTATGAAGATATCTAAAAGTCGTCAAGCCCGGAGAGTCGCTCTTATCAAACTTGGCCGGGTTCTCTCTCGCGCTCGAGCACGCGTGTACAAACCTAACCTCAAAATTTGCTCCGCACGATAAAATTCATCACCCTGGTTCAAAATATGTATACAGTCTCGTAGACGACGTTACACGACATCACAACACGAACACACACACAAATCACTTGTTATCATTTTGCTTCAGAAGGAGATTTAAGAATGAGTCAGAAAAAAAAACCAACCTTCGCTGGGCGAGGTGTAGAGCTTTTTGCAGACTTCCTGCACGCCTCCAAGCGAATTGACCTTGTTGACACCCTCTCGGCCTCGAAGCTCCATGAGCTCTCGAAGCTGTTTGAGGGTGAGCCCATATTGGGCCGGCCTTCCGTCGATCGTCGCCATGGCTTCTGCTGGAATTTATGATGGTAAGAGCACTCAAAATAGAGAGCGCCTACCTTCCTCGCCGCTTCTTCACGACTTTTCCGTATTTTTGCCCCAGAGCTCTATAGCTCTCAGGGCAGCTCTCAGCTGCTGATAACGCAGCAGCGAGGCCGCCCAGAAGCCGTTTTGATTCTTGTTACCTTCTAATACGGCCAACTCCTTCACAACCTCCAGGACACACGTCCCGGTTGGCTTTCCCGGTAGCCGGTATATTTTTTTTCTTTTTTTTCAAGAGCTGTGTAATGTGATGTGTCGTCTGCTATTATTACTGTATAAACTGCTCGGGTGCCGCGCAGCCTTGAGACTGGATGTAGGTATATGGCAGCAGCCCCGGTTATGTGCTGGCTATGCTATATGTCGGGCTGCCGCTCTTTCTTCTTCTCTCTCTATCTCTCTCTTTCTGTATTTCGCAGGCCACCTCCGCGCGGCGGCAGCAGGCCGCTCTCCGCCGCCGGCAGCCCCCCCAAAGCGACCTACCGCCGCCCCGGCCGCTCGCCACCCCCGAACCTCCCACCGCACCTGTAATCAGTAACAATAATAAACAATGCGTTAGTATTTTTATTATAGTTATTTATAGATTTGTTTTAATAATTCTTGGGTATGATTTTTGGATTGGGAGCTTTTGTACACATCCCACGGGACATGAATTTTTTTCTTCAGGATTAGGAACCCACCCTGTAAACCTACTTTGACCCCTTTAAACCTCATTTTTTTTGTCACATTTATAATAACTGATGATAAATTATGAACTTCTCGATTCATTCAAGTCATGAGTACGGGGAATTATCTACTCAAAAAAATTCAATTGACAGAACTTGAAAATTCATTCTTAACATTTCATTCAAATAAATATCTCAGCCTTGCAATGGTGCAAGAGTAATATCTGTTGAAACAACGAATAATTTTTCACGACTGAATCGTAATTCTAACCGTGAATAATAAAGTTACACACTAACCATGTGGTAGAAGTTTGGCTTATCCCATCAAATCCATTCAATTTCCAAAAATTAATCTAACAGTGATATGCAAAAATTGTTCTCTCAAAGCTCCACTATCTAGAAACAGTGTAGATGTATCCAATTGGTGGAAAGTTTCTGAATTTTTCTAAAGATTTCTAGGATAAAGTTAGCCTTTGAAGTTAAGCTGATGAGTAGTAGCATAACTTGATGAAAAATCATAAGTCAAAGATTGCTAATTTCACAGTTAAAATAATTTTAATATAACAAACAGATCTTGAATAAACAAATGTAGCTCAATTTTTGCTAAGCCCCTAAACGGGCATCATCACTTTTACCGATGATGCATTTTTGTTGGCACTCAGTTGATTTGTAATCCAATGGGAAATCAATTGGACATTTTTGCAAAAGTTTCGCTTGTAAGAGCACATAAAATTATGAAATACCGCGATTTTACATTCAAGTCACATAAGCTACGGAACGGAAATTCCGGCGATCAGGACGCAAAAAATATTCTGAGTGTGCCAAAAGTCCACCAGGTTAGTAACTAATGGTTAGTACGAACAAAAAAGTTTTATAAGATTTACAACCTTGAGCAAGGCCCTCGATAGAAGAAAATCTGTATTTTAGGAAACCAGATTCACGATATCGAGGTTTACTTGGGGTAAAACGAGTTGAGGAGGGTATCGGGCACATTCTGGTAACTCCATCAATATGACGACCATGTAATTATATGATGCATGCATTCCCTAAATCTATTGAGCATTATATAGTTCGTAGAACCCGCTCGTGCGTCAATCAAAGTTTTGAGCTCATGTGATGATGTTCTAAGAGGGAAAATGATTCCCGATCAGGATGCGATTCCCTGAAGCAGCGAGCGATAAGCTTATGAGAAATTTCTATAATCAGTTTCTCATTAAGAGACGCTGCTGACTAATTAGATATATAATTAATAAACAGTCAGTTACGAAATAATTTTACCCCCGAAGATCCACATAGGTTAACCAGATAGTTTCTCCCATTTTTGAGATGCTTCAAATTCAAGAATTTTTCCTCAAATAATTTAGAAACGATTTTTATTATCGTGGTAACACTGGAATGAGTACTATATCAACCTTCTAATTGCCCAGTTACAAAACAAATCCCTGATTAAGAGGATGTCGGATACCGACATTGTCGAGTTCTCGGATTTCTCGATGAATTTTCGAGATATCGGGATTCTACTATAAGTAACGCCGATTCTGTATGGCTCATAGAATCGGCGTTACTTGGTAGATTTTCGATATCTCAAAAATTCATCGAGAAATCCGAAAACTCGATCATGTCGGTAACTGTACAATATTAATAGGACTCCGACATCCCCTTAAACGAAGTATGAATTAGTGAAAATAAAAAATACGCTCTTTACAAGGAATTGTATCTATTATGAATATTGAGTCAATTTGGGGTCGCACTTCCGGAAAGATATTATGGAATTATGAACAGAAATAACGATCCTCACGTGCTGCTTCGAGAATTAGCTTTATTTCAGCGAAACTGTTGAGTTTTGCTCTTTTTTCCCCCATTCGAATCCGTATGAAATCACACTTGATCGATAATCATTGCTTATGTATCATGTTACCTCAGTCAATATTCACGCGATGTCTAGAGTAGTAGTAAGGTTGACGTAGTCTTTGGCCAAATTTAATTATAGGCCTATTTCGTGTATTCCATTCAGCGAATGGTTATTTTAAATTCTGTCGCGTTGGTATGAGAGATTTTGATGCCTAAATTGAGATAGCTGATGATTTTGTGTATCTATATACATCGATTAGGTCTCAAAGCTAATAGTGCGTCACTCGCATAATGATTAATCACTAATATATTCTGTGTATCGTGTTTGGCATGATCTGTGAATTACGAGAGGACGATTCATGGCGTATTTTCAAAAATTCAAATTTGACATTCGCCTACGCGTGCATGTCGGAAAATTTTTTGTTCCTTTTCATTTTATTGAATACAGACTCAATAACTCTCTGGCTATATTTAACAATAGCCAAGACAGAACTATCTTTCACGATATCAAATTCATGCATTAGCATTCATGCTTTTTTAGCGGATACAACTCAAAATCATGTAAAGAAGAAATTATCTAGCGACATTTTATGAAACACATGAACAAATCTGATTTCTGGTGATGATCTTAAAACTTGAGATTCGCAGACTTCTTATACCAATATGTGCATCAGTTTTGGTTCATGATTCCATCAAACAGCAAACTTCTGATCATTCAACACCATCATTGCGATGGGCCTCACCGGTGGGGCCCACGAGTCCAATTCTATGTGCGGCGGTGATCGATATCCCATTAATTTTCGTACGTCGCAGTAAACTTGTTTTAACAAACCCTCTCTACAAAAATTTTTTTGTTGAGTAAATTGGGTGAGACTTGTTTGATAATCAACATAACTTATGAAGAGGAATTTTTAATGGGACATGTTGGGTAAACTGATAAGAGAATTACTTCATGTTAAACGTCATAGAATAGATTAATTCTATTTGACACAAGAAAATGAGCATTCGAATGATAACCTTAACTGTGATATTATCTCCATAGATGAAAATATGTAATTTGGCTTTTATAGATCACGATCGAGTGACACACTGAATCTTGAGAGTCTTTCATACACCATCAGCGATCATGCATGTTCTTGATGAAAATTCGTATTCAAAACTATTGGGTAGTATTCGAAGCACTCTGACAGATTTGTTAACGAGCGGAGAAAAACTGATAAGATGAAATTCTCTGATAACAAATTCTTCATCAAGTGATAAGGATGAGAATGACTATAATCAATTTGGTTGTTCATTAAATTTCCCGATTAGGTTTGAAAATGTGTTATAAACCTTACAGAAAATTGTGAGACTTACAATTGTACATTCAGAGGACGCGATGTGGAAAAGTTGATACATAATACGAAAATAAGAAATGATAAATTTTTGAATTGATGAATATTTCCATCCTACAAAAAGATACTCAGTTGTTGAGTATCACGTGTTTGTATAAGTACAGTTTGATATGCTCTTAGAGACATGCAATTTTTCACAGAATTGGGATAAATTAAATTATAATAAATTTGCACACCATGAATTGTCATACCGATTTTAGCAAATTTTTAACGGTATCTTATCAGTCTAGATTCTCTCCGAGGGTTAACAAGTGTATATAGAAAACTTTTGACAACTCGGTTTGCCTCGGCTGTTGCTCCCAAAGCCCGATATCTTGAAGAAAAAAATCGATCAAGTACGCGTATATATTTGCAATGGAGAATCGACGACGGGTGCTACAACCGATAACTGATGTCGATGAGGAGGAGAAACGTCAAGAGTATATACATTTGAACGATTCGTTTCGATAAAAATTCGATTGGCTTTCGTAGCCGAACATTTCGAGGTCATTTCTAGCTCGTGACTTATTTTACTGATTCTGAAAAAAGGTTTGATTGAAAGTTGTACAGAATTCAATTCTTGAACGGTAAGTCTATTCAGAAAAGAAAGAGTCTTACATTACATAAATAATTTGATATAAAACAAAAGAAATATTTTATAATGAACTCTTCACGATTTAGTCGAGAAAAACTCGTTGGAAACTAAATTGATCGAGACTTTGAGAATTGCAAGAAAGTCGGTCAAGGTCATCTATTAGTTATATATCTTGATTCATCAGCTTCCGATCACGGATATTAAAAGAAACGATTCGATGACTACACTATTTAATTCATCTGTTAAACCTTTCGTAATTCGATCATAGTGATGTTGCGACCGTTTGGGACCGTTTGGATGATTTGGGAACACTGCTCGATATTGCGAGGGATTCGCCGAAAATTTACTAAAAACACTCGGATTCTCATCCCTTTCACATATCAAGCCCTGATGAGATGATCTCGAGGTTCAATTGGGACTTTGGTGCGATTCTGGCAAAGCCATTCATTTAGCGCAATTGTCAGCACGTTCAGAGGGCACATTTTCTCAAAACTCTCACGATTTTTTAGATTTTGTGTTATTATGTGTTCATGTCAGAGAGTAAAAATTCCTCGACAGTTTGAGAATCAAAAATTTTCCGAAAATAATTTTCCCTGAAGTGCTACGCATTAAAGATATGCAAAGTTTCAGATCCTTTTTGCAGAACTTCGAGTGATATCAAATTCATATGCATTTAATCAAATTTGTTCCGAACTGATAGTCAATGAAAATCATCACAAGATAAGTTAATAATTCATAACTATGAAAAA
The DNA here is from genome assembly GCA_029851415.1 of Eretmocerus hayati. NCBI lineage: Eukaryota > Metazoa > Arthropoda > Insecta > Hymenoptera > Aphelinidae > Eretmocerus > Eretmocerus hayati. The sequence continues at coordinate 166,284,604 of CM056742.1, forward strand.
AAAAATTCTCAATCTGCAGATTCCCAGGAATCCCACGTGTCCCAACTTTTACTCAGCCACATAAGGTGTTCTCATTTTTATACAAGACTAAAATATACAAAATAATACGACTTTTGATATACTAAGAGTAAAAGTGTACTTTGCACACAGCTACTGGACTTTTATTCACAGTCTCATATCAAGAAGTATGGTTCTATACACGGGAGTAAAACCCATTTTTCGCATCCTCGTAATGATTCCGACCCGAGCCGCACGCGAGGGTCGACAATCCATCAATCGCATGCGAGAAAATGTTTCGACAACCTTGTATGAAAATGTACTTTTAACAAAAAAGTGATGGTTATCAGTCTTTCACATGTTCATTCACAATGTCGAATCAAATGGACAAAATTTTTTGCCCGAATTTCAGTAATTGGCGAAATTAATTTCTTTTGGTTACATTAAATAGATTTGAAAGAATTCTCACGAGTTCCCAACTTAGGCAAGGAATCAATAAAATCATAGACCAAGCCCAAATATTCAATTATGTATAAAAAAAAGAAAAAAAAAGATAAAAAAGATAAAAGCGAAAAAAAAATTCTGATTTTGCTATCTTTTGTCCTATTTTCATCAGACTAACATAATTTGAATATCAGAAGTACAAATGTTTAGAGCTCCCGGTCGTGAATGGGTTAATTTATCCACGGATGAGATAAACGACAAGGTTGAGATTTTGCTTTGAGATAAAATGTCACAGCACGTACAGATTCCATCATTGCAAAAAGCGTACATAACATATAATTGATTTTGCCGTTGAGGCATACCAAAGCGACCAACAAATTCATTCACTCAAGATTCAATACAAAATTGAACAATAATTCGCTTACTGCTCGCTATTGCTAACGTCAAACAAAAACGATTCGCACGCAAAACCGTGTAAGAGAATCATATCTAACTCAACATTACTAGCGCCAACTTTCAAACTGAGAACAAACATACACATATATAGCTCGTTCTACAATCGAATCTTGAAAATAAAGGTGGGTGCCTTCTATAGCAGAATGCATCGTCTGATACCCATATCGCAATTCAAATATAGTCAAGATGCATACATACATACATAGAGGATCAAAATAAATTATATCAGTGCGACATCTTTTGAATTTGCGTCTGCGCCTGTCAGGTTTAGTATTATACAAATTTTCCAGCCAAGCGCAATTATTAACGGATGAATGAAGACGACGACGACGACGGCGGCGGCGGTGGCTCGTCCGCGTGACTCATGAATGAATGAAATTGTCGTCGTCGCAATGCTTTTATCGCCATGTTTACTCTGACTCTCACGAGTCTATATTATAATCATCATGAGGAGGAGAAGAGAAGATTCTGATGTGGGAGGCGCGGTTTCGTCCCATCAGACACTTACTAATACTGATGATATATGATGCAGACCGATGGATCATTATGATAAGGTAAGTGTGCCTAATTTGCCCCCACTACTTTTGTTTTGCTTACCATTCTAATTCATCTCTATATTTTCCAATGTACTTCAGCTCATTTTAAAGCTTGTTTTAAGATCTTTGAAATGAGCCAAGGTACGTTCAATTTCAACAAATTGGAGCCGAGATATCTTAATTCTTGCATAAGAAGATTTTTTGCGAGTTTTCAACAGTGTGTTCATAATTTGCCCCCACGTGGAAAAGAGGCCGATTTCCATGAGATTATACGGGTTTTTCGTATAATCGGGATATTTCGGCTCCTAGACCTCCAAATAAGACGTAGTTTAGCTCATTTTGTATAGCTTTTTGATGACGAAGTCATCCTATCGCGCGTTGAATTTTGTTGCGGCCGCACTAAACGATCCACGTAACATTCGTGATGGAGTACATCTATATCTTGCAGGCTTATTTTATCGACGCGCCGAGATTGTGAACAAACACGGGTGGATCTCTCATACATAATAATATCTGTATACTATAGGTTCTTTACGGAGTTACAATGCATATAAAGACGAGGCATAAGATGTTGCATATTTAATAATAAGAGAGCTTTTCAAAATTCAAAAATACAGTGATGTCCCTTTATGGAATCTTTCCCTGCTTTGGGGGCATTTTAATACGAGTTTATCCGGTGGAAACTTTAAAACAATGCTAACCACCTTATGCAAACCCTTACCACACTTGAGAAAAAAAAAATCATACAATTAGTTGTTGTTGCTGTATTTATTTTTAGTGCTGCTTCTGGCTCCATGATGGGCCTTACGATCCAGGATTACTCAAAAAATTATCATTTAAAAATGGGTCTAAATGTCAGTTCCGTGCCTTGTGTTTTCGCTTCTTCGATCTTCGTGAGTATCAAATCCCTAAGTTATAAGTACCCAAATCCCATTCCTTATGTGCACGCTGAGATCGTACATTTCGTGGCGCAATTTTGCCTAAAATTCTACTCGTTCAGCTTTCCTCAATATAAGTGAAGTTATGTCATTTCAAGTCTTTCCGCGCCAATTTTTTGCAAAGTCCCTGTGAGGCGTATTTTTTCATGATCCAAAGTATGGGAAAAAATTGATTCCCACTTTTTCATGGAATAATTTTTCAAGAAAATCTGCGCTTGCTTAATTCTCTTATGCCAGTTCAATGCCTTACTACTGCAACCCACTACAAAAGTCTTTGCCTGCATTCTGCCAGGTATCTGATGGCCGAATCAAAACCCCAAGATCGTTGCTTGAAACGTTTATCAAGATCAATTTCAGTGGCAAAGTCGATGAGTTCCGTGTCCTCTCTGAAATCGTTCCCTGATACCAGGGTGTCCATGTTATTCCCATGGCACCGATGAGTGGGAAAATGTACATACGTGTGTCAGTAAATTCATACTCTATAATGTTCCAAAAAGTCGAAGTATGCATGTCACATAACCTTTGAAAGCGAAATTCGGTGGTGGCATATTGATGCTCAAATATCGAAATTTCGTTCTTCGAAACTTCCTAATTTGATTGAAAAGTGTTTTCCACCAGAACAGATGTTATGAGTTGAGGTATAAGAGTACTTCTCATCAAGATAGATATTAACATAAGAGACAAGAACCGCAGTGTAAGTGTAATGACGAGAAAATATCCCTCATCGATCACACCTCGAATCTGGGCAACTCAATCATTCAACTCTAAAATGAATGAGAAAGATAAATTATGTGGCAAACGAATTACGAAAAATTCAATCAAATAGTAGTATTTCCTAGCAAACCTTCACGACTTCGTCATCAATCGCGCGTTCTATGGACGCACCTCCATTTTTTTATCCCCTTTCGAATGTTCTGAGTGAGATTGATGTATTTGAATGGAGTGAAGAACGAGTTTGGAAAAAGACTATGGGTGGGGGGGGGGGCAAATTAGGAACGCCGCACTTTTTCTAGTAATATGGCCGTAGAATCGACTAAGAATCGAATTTCGCAATTCTGCAAAAAGCATTCTAAAGCTGGGACAAAAACAAAGAAAATGAGTTGAAGTACGTTGGAATTGATCACATCAATTTTGTTTGGCATAGCTTTTAGTGACCAACAAAAAAGAAGTCAAAAGCACCGAAAACCACTTTTTTGTTGTAAAAAATGCGCGTATCATTGAGGATCGATCCAGAACAATTATTTTGTCATATTTTAACGTAACAAACATGAAAAAAATGCGCAGCAAGGTCTGCGGGTGCATACATTTGAGAACTTGAGTGGGGGCAAATTAGTCACAGTTACCTTATAATGTCTCTCTCTGCGTGCATAAACAAAATATGACATCATGCTATATAGTCATAATACGATGATATAGCCCCTGCCAAAAGGTGGTAATGTTCGGGACAGGCTGACCTGAAGAATTTTCATGAAATCATAGTCATAACTAGTATTTGGTGCATCGATTACTCAAATCAAATTTCAGAGGCTTATTGCTGATTAGAGAAAGTTGAAGCTTTTAAAAATGTTCGATTTCATCATGTTTGATCAGAAGGATTCTAATCAACTTCCAAATTTCGATTTGTAATGACTGAAAATATACTCAGAAGTTTTTTTTCAAAGAGACTGGTTATCTTGAGGCTTACCCGTGAGTCCATGTTTACCTGAAATAGGCGTGAAGTCACAAATAGGTCACTAATGGTGAATCTGATCCACCCAGACGCCAATGAGATATTTTGCAAATTTTCTCACGTTTAGAATCTGAGTATCAATAATTGACCACCAGGACTCTCATGCAAGTTGGGAACCATCTCGTAAGAATCAAATACAATTTGTTTTCATGCACGGTCAAAGAACTGATCCAAAAAAGATTCTCTTGAATACTTTGCGAGACAATCAATGAGATGATTATTAGAGTAGTGCGATAATCATGAATGATTATTTTTTATTTTAACTTGAATCAGGCGTTACAAATTCAGAGTAAATCGAAATTCTGTCAGTTGGGAGCCCGTGAGAATGATGAAATGAATTTAATACAAAAATAATCAACATCGAAATGACAGATCCAAGCCAGCCATGCACCTTATCTTCAAAATCTCTGTCTCAAAATAATAGTTTCACTTCTGAAGCAACCAGGCATGCAGAGAAGAAAAGTTGGACATCAAACGAAATACAAGCCTCGAAATCGGATAAGCGCTACACATCATATCGATGCACCGAAATTTTACATTGATACTTTCATACCACCCAAAAATGGAATCATCTCACCCTCGGTAATATGATATTGATAAGCCCGTATAATTTATGATAATAGACGTTCGATGACTCCACGTGAAGTGGAAAAGTTCGAGCTTGGCATGTTTCCATTATTGGAAAATTATGTCCTAAAATTCCTTCAGTATCAGTTCGCAAAATCTAAACAGCTCTTCAATTCCATACATGTGTGAGTAAAATACGAATTCTGATGCCTAATGATCGTAAAAAAAAGTACGTACTGAATGTTTGCATCCGAAATTCAAGAGAAGCATTTACACATACATTATTTTTATATAGAATTATAGCAAGCAAGATAGGCCAGAAAGAGAGTCGTGTCATATATTTACGAGTTTACGAATGCATTGACGTCAGAGAGCATGGCGACGGCGACGAGGTGATTATGGATGGGACGCGCGCGAGTCAACCGGCAGCCGGCTTTTTCTCAATTTTGCGATAAGACAAGGCGTTACACTCATATAGGTGAATTAAATACAGGTGCGTGATACAGTAGGCGTAAGTTTATTTCATGCAAAAGAAATATCCAAAATCGTAAACAGTAAATAGACATGGATGGGTGCGAGAGCACGTGGGTGTAAGATATTTTATGATAAATCTTGATTACTAACCTATTAAAGAAAATAATAATCCAGAAGTAATATCGGTATTTTTATCGCAACTTTGACTCATTATATTGATACGTTTGAATATTCAGTGCGAGCCACGTTTCATTCATAGTCGATTACTCACATTGATCATAGGACAACTGATCAAAGATAGAGCGAGTTTTTTTATGTCCAAGACTTTGAATGGGATTGATCATATGATTATAATACACTTAGCATAACGATGTCTTGCTTTTTTTGAATTGTCAACTTGGACTTTTATTTCATGGAAATTCAAGATGAATTTAGGAAACTGTTTTTACGGTATCGGTGATGGAAAACCGATTATATCAAGATCTTGGGGTCTAGAAATCTATAGAACACTGGATTCTTTGAAAATCATCACATTCATTACATGGTACATTGTTTTCTATATGATACATGATGAAGTAAATGACACGACACTGACGCACCTATAATTACGTCATTTTACAAGAATATTGCACCTTCAAGGTTGACTCATTAGATGCGACTTAAAAGCTCAGAAATTCTCACACAGTAGAATAAAGCTATTTTTATGCGAAAAAAATTATTTTCTCAGAATTAGCCTCGGTAAGTGAAGAAAACAACAACTAAACATAACATTCTCTATGTATGAGTTGCAATTGTATTCGTGAACATTTTCGCAGACTGCAGGAAAGGACACCGCAGAAAAAGCGAGGATTTCTGCCCTCGGTGGATTTTCATGAGAAATCAGAGACAGATAGATGAAAACACGCTGACTTCAATGACACCCTGGAAAAGTCGGACTAAATTCGCGTTTTGGAGCACGATTCATTAGAAAATCAGTATTCTCTTGGTTAGGTTGACTATCTATTTACACTGGCGAGAGAGTTGTGGAACACGAAAATCGATAACAGCACATCAAGATATCCGATCCGTGCTCTCGAATCGCAGAGTATTTGTATTGGGGGTTGTGCAGTTTTAAGAAAATCTTGATATTTTTATCACCTCTAGATCAGTTAAAACTGGCTCGTTTTATTGTTCGAACGAATTGATGAATTCGGACTGCATCATCAATGTTATGACTAAATTCCAAAAAGTGTCACTCTAGAAAAAACTGCGTATCGTGCAGCATACGTGTAATGAGCACCTTCGGCTAACAATGAAAATACCACGAATAAATCGACACGGTACGCAGCATAACGATCATCTCGCGTAAAAAATTCATACTTGTCATGATTCAAAATACAACTGCCAATTGCTGGGGGCTGAGCCTAATTCTCCGCTTGATGTCTGGTTTCAGACTCGTACTGTAGCGTAACTACCCAGCCCTCAATACGAATACTCTGCAACACTCAAATGATACTAAGGTAAGTGTACCCAACTTGCCTCTGCACCCAACTTGCCCCCATATGCCGATCTCAGGAATGGGCGCTCGTTGACCTTCCCGCAATTTTTTTTACGTTTGTTATGTTGAAATATGAGAAGATACGTAGTTTTCATCGACCCCGGATCATTTCTGCGTTCTCCAGAAAATATAAAGTGAGTTTTTCATTTTTCGTGTTTGCACGGCTAAGAAATCACCGAGGAAATCGCGTTCACTAGAACCGGTGCCACTTTATTTTTATTCGACCAATCTTGACGTACCTTAGCGCATTCGATTCCTTGTCTCAATACCTTCAAAATCCGCTCTTCAGGGTTGCAGAACTCTGATTTGGAGTGATTTTATGTACAAAATACGAAGATGGTTTGAGAATCAAGAAGGCCGACATCGGAGTGTACCCAACATGCCCCCATATGGTTATCTCGGAAAGGCGTGCAGTATGACTTTTTTTACCACTCAGAACGTGTTTATCACGTCAAAATAGGTCGGAAACGATGTCTTGGGCCAGCTAAAAGCTATAAATGTCGCTGCACGGTGATCAAAACGGATCAAAGCGATTCCATTCACTTCATCGCCGATTTACATTGTTTTAAATGATGGGGGCAAGTTGGGTACACACTTTTGTGAGCTCTCAAAAATCACCTTTTGGGAAAATTCAAACAGCTCGGCTCCACTTCATTCAAATTGGACGTATCTTAGCTCATTTTAAAGGTCTTGAGACAAGCTTTAAAATGAGCTAAAGTACGTTGGAAAATATGGAGATGGGCCAAAGTTATTAAGAAAATGGCTTAATGGGGGCAAGTTGGGTACACTTACCTTATAAATGATTCCTATTCTATGCAAAACCAAGAGTGCGGACCACGGTCGTATGTGCGGACCGGATGGCTTGATGTGCTATTATCGATTTTTTGCGTTCTACGACTCGCCAGTGTAAACACAGACAGTCAACCTAACCAAGTAAATACTGATTTTCTAACGAATCGTGCTACGAAATGCGAATTTAGTCCGACTTTTCAGCGGTGTCGTCGTAATTAGCGCGTTTTCATCTATCTGTTTCTGATTTCTTGTGAAAATCCACCGAGGGCAGAAATCTCCGCTTTTTCTGCGGTGTCCTTTGTTGTTGACGATTAAAATATGCAGGCTTATTTTGCATCAAATTCTTAAAACAATTAGCACTTTATGATGGGTTAAGCAAATATTTCATTTTATCGCGCACAAACCTTGCCTCAATGATTCCATCGAATTTACAAAGGGGGCAATGAGATACAAGCCTTTCTTTTTAATGATCTTTGATCACAAAAATTTTCAGGATAACTATGAAGACAAAGTAATTGTCCGAGGAAGATTATTCATCAGCACAAGCACTTTGAACGAAAAGGAAAGATACTTTAAGTATGTACAGACAGACGAGAACAAAAAAGTCTTACGAAAAATCCTGTGGACCCGGGATGTATTTCCATGATATATGTAATAGGTTTGTAACACCATAATCAATCATTTTTTCTTTCTATATAGATTCCAGATCTCGTTCTTGAATAATACTCTAAACAAAGTTGACCTGATTTCCGATCAGAATAATACAAGCGAGGTTGAAAATCATCCGGTGGATAGAAGAAAAAAATGTACGGGTTAGATATTCAAGGTATTCATCCATACCATTTTGAGAATTAAATCATTTTCAAAGTATTTCAACAGCTTCTTACGTGCGTCATCACAATGTATAAGCATGCAAATCACCATACAATACCAGAAAATGAGCGTGAATATTCGACCAATTAGTATGAGAATTATCTTTTCACACTGGAAAGTTTTTGAAGCCGAAAAGAATGGGCTACACCTGTAGATCTTGGAGTTGGTGATTAATTCATGAAATCAATTATTTTTGGAAACCAAGAAAATTTCCAGTACTTTTAAAAGCTATTTGCAATTCATGAAGCGGGAAAAACCTTCAATATTATATGTACCTATTGTTGAAATGCTACTAAATGAGTATTTCCATTCATAAAAGATTGGCCAAAAACACTCTCGAGAGATTATATTATGATCGCCCTTACTTGAGCTAGTTGTAAATTTGAATTTCGATCTGATTTATTTCGAACTTCCAAACCGATTCGTGATCTTGGACATTTCATAAAGAGTTGAGAAAATCAGTGGATTGTCCCAATTTTTAAGCACTCTTCTGCTCCATCTTGGATCTATTGTTACAAGGATTGCCACACAACCTCAAGAACTTATTTGAAATAATGTGCAGAACAGTGCCTATTTTAACATAAGACAAACCTAAGCACATGGCTAGAGGCCCCCACCAAGGGGAGCCTCGGGGGGAGGGGGGGGTGGTATCAGTTAGCGAGAAAAAATTGAGTATACTTTCTTTTTCCTCGCCAATTGGTGGAGGCCCATGCCTGTAAAATTTGAGTAATAACTCTTTTTCTTCCCAACTGTTGCCCCTGCCCCCCGATTAGTGGAACAATCAAATGAGAAGGGCTCGAGGACTCGTTACTAAAAATTGTAGCTTACAGTGTCCGCTACTTTCTGATACTTCTTGCTAATGTGCGATGCTGAAGAGGCCCATTTTTTCAAATTTATGAAGACTCAATACGATCAATGAATAACAATAAGAAGAGCACACAATATTGCTCCAGATTTGCAAGTCCTCGTGATCGAAATGCATTCTAATTTCTAAAAAAAGCTCTTCAATGCGGGGCCTGGTCGGGAATCTCAAATCTGGAATTTCTAGTCTCATGCTGTGTTTCGGTAACGATACAAAAAAAAAAGCCACTTGAACAGATGCATGGGAGTGGTAGCCAACCTTCAATCCCTTGAATGTTTAGCTTCCTTCATCAGGGTTTTTCAGTTAATCAAATTCTACTCATGCAGGTCACCTTTTCTATCATTTTATTATCAAAACTTTTCCAGCACCCTCTTCTAGTGGCAAATGATGGACCATCAAATCAATTCGAACCTCAATTCTTTTTGGCATTGGCCGGATCTATTAGCAGATTTTTCATGAGGTCATAGAATCGTCAAAATTTGAGGTAACCATAAGTTTTGGGTCAGAAAATCTTGTTGAAAATGTAAAGAGATGAGGTCCTTATTCTGAACTTTTCAATTTCCATGTGAGTTCTTCCCAGGTTGTTACTCAATTATTTTGAGGATTTCATGCTCTTTTTTTCCAATTCAAAATATATTCCTGTGAATTCTCTTTTGAAACTACAAACATTTTTGCAAGCCACATCAGGCTTACAATACCACCAATTTTTCTATTTTGCAGTCACCTAGAAGTTCATGGTAACTTGGAACTTGAGCGCATAATGTCCTCGCAAAAAGAGCGAAAGATCCATTTCTGTATCCGTCAAAATGTGGCAAGTTGTTTCAATTACATAAATTCAAAAAGAATCACACATAGAGTGGCATGACCCTCAGCTCAACGTCATGAAATTCTCTCATGTACTCGCGGTCCAACTCTCAGTCGTTCGTCTATTAATATATACTCCGAGCTCTCTGAGTTGCGCTCTTGTTGCTGCACTCGATAAAAATTCCAAATAAAAGTGTTATACACTCTGTACGTATGCCATGGCAGTGTATATAGTCTGTGCGGGTGCGTTGCTCGCGCGAAATGTACCGAGCTATGAAAAAGAAAAAAAAGCGAATTGAATGAAAGACATGATTCACATTGAAGTACTTATACACAGAATATCGCGAGGATTTAGCTTCGTTTCGTGCTTATAAAGTTTTCTGGGGAATGACGGCATTTTGGTGATGTGAGCAGTGGAACACATTGAGGCAAAATGATAAAATGAGGCAGATGAGTCGGCATGTGTATTATAACGTGAGAGATATAGGAATTTTATATGCTAGACTGTTCGTTATTGCTCGTTATTTTCGCAATTTTACAGAAAAATTCGAAGCAATTGGGAGTTGTATGGTCTATATAGAGACGGTATCTTGTGCATTGAATCGGCTGAATTCGTGACTTGTTGGTATCGCTTGTCAACCGATTCTTTGAACAATCGTTCATTCATGCATCAAATCGTAGTATTTTTTTATGAGTGGAGTTTTGTTGATGGCGTTGACAACATAGATATCGTAGCTAAAAACCTGATGACCGATTCCTCGGTTTCTTGAAATTCATAATAAATAAGATAATTTGTTATCATATGCGACATCATAAAAGGTCGGCTTGGTACAAAAATATCAAAAAGCAAATATCTTATAGAAGGAAGTTTGTTCACTCCTGCATGTCGAAATGGACGAATGCTCATCATTTCACAGAACATTTTATTGAAAAATTATCCTGACTTTCGCTTAATCATCGAGTGTTTGGGGAAATTTTTGAAACTCATGTACATAAAACCAACAACAGTGACATTACTCTTCATCAAGTCAGAAAATAGCTGATGAATCATGCCGTACTTTGATATGAGAAACTTGTAATACAAGAAAATTCATAACCAGCTCTGTCTAGTCTTAGCTCTGTCACTTTTCCTTAAAATTTATGAAAAATGAATGATTCCATAGTTTTGGACAAAGCAAATCAAGAATGATTCCATATAAAGCTCAAAGTATGGTTATTCTTGGGAAAAACTCAACGAGTTAAATTCCTTAGATTTCCTGAAACACGAACCGTTAGTTGAACTGGAGCTCTGATATGTCGTCAGAATATACAAAAAAAAAGTTACTTTTACACGCCGGAGAGTCATTCATCTACGTCAAAGGTGTCTTCTATACATATCGTTACGCTCGTGGTGAATTGCGAGTGTCACACATCGATTGTGTTTTGGACATGGGCTATAGATAGAAATCACTCGATCTGTGCATTGCTAAGACTTATATGGTAGGACAATCATACTCAAACCGATAATAAATAGTTTGGCATATGATACTGAGAAATATCATCATGCAGAGAGCAAGTTTTTTTTAGTCCCATACAAAAAAATGGTCTTTTCTGATGACCAATTTTTGCATAATAATTTCGAGAACTTGATCAAGCGGAACTGGAAAAAAATTATAAAAGAAATTGAGATTAAATTTTACAGAAAAATCACTCAACTACTTGGCAAGTTGCGTAAGACGAAATAAAAGCAATATGGTGATAAAAAATAATGATAGTATTGACTAGAGGTCGGCAAAACTGAGAGCAACTACAACATTTCTCAGGGATTAACTCCTCATATCACACTTACAAAATAATAAAAAACATCGCTACACAAGAATCTTTCAAATTCAGAAGAGTAGTGGTAGCATATTTTCCAAGTTGGTTAAAGAACATTTACTGAAAACAAACACAATTCTCCGCGTGATAAGAATACAGGCTAAGCCACAATCACAGAAGGATAGCATTCGTAGCATTCATGATGATTGTATAAGATTTGTTTTGTGCATTGTAGGTGTATGAAAATTATGCACAATGAAGAACGTCTAAAGGAAACAAAATAACTGATGGCTCATCAAGGCTTTGTAAATCATGAAACCAAATTATTCGCTCTGTTGTTTTTCTTATTTATTGACTTTGTTATCATACCTAATGAAGTCATAGTAGATGATTTGAGCATTGGTGCGATTTCCTGTTTCAAATTATATCTACAAGTCATGAACAAACTAAAATTGCCATGCAGTTGACAAGGAGTGAGTCAGGAATTTGGATGATAGAATTAACGTAGTATATAAAGAACGTACTTATAAGTAATTCTGAATTTGCCTAATAATCCTATTCAACATGAATCCAATGAGATTTTTCAAATTTTTAATATTTTTACCCACGCTGTGAGTGGAAATTCTCGAAGTCAGGTTCATCGTCTGAGAATTAACATTGCACAGTTAGAGGGTTTGTTGTGATTCACTATGATTTTTTTCCCGACTGTAAGAATTTCTTCTTACAGTGCAGACCAGTCTGCAAGCGCGTTTTTGACGATGTAAAATTTTTGACGATCAGAATCCTCGAAAGGATCTAATTACAGGTCTTCTTCATCGTGAAGAAGATTTGCAATCATTCATACGGAATCGATCTGTTTATATGGAAGAAAAGTCATGACTGAAAAGATTCATTTTGATGAATAGTTTGATTGAGCAAAGTCGATCTGTTAAACAAACATTGGACCGAAAAAAAAACAAGTTGATGAAATGAAGAGGTTTCCGATGGTCGTTATTGAACTCATCATAAAATAGTAACCAAAATATCAATGTTGAGCATCCCCTATCACCAAAATCATTCAATCTTTCCGATTCTGTATAGGACTCCATAATGAATTTAAAAATGTGATTGTTATTGCATAATTGTGGTGTTTTTCTGATTCGTTCGAATGTCAATAACCTCGATTGACCTTCAGAACTGACCTCGTAAACGAGCTTTCTTCATGTTGTTCACTCACACCTTGATTAGTGAGTATAAATCTGCGAGACCTTTTTTACTTCCTGATAGAAATACTCGTGAGAGAAAACTTCACATTCAAACAAACTTCATGGTCATCATGGCTGAGTTTCAATCATAAGGGCGGATTTCGAATTTTTTATACTGAAGATTTGCATCAATCTCGTAACATAATGTGAATATGTATGAGAATCAGGATATACTACCCTCGTCTAATCTAATTTTCACTTTTCTATCTCGGTAATACAACAAGCTAGTCGTATCACACAATTTAATGTTCATCATAACCTATGGGTCATACTTGATGTGACTTTCTCATGAAATTGTCTTTGGAACAATACATCTAAAGATCGAGTTGCACAATCAGTATGACGAAGTAATGATTTGACAAATATAGAAAAATGAAAAAAAAATGTGCCATGGATGAAGACTTCTAATTTTATATTTCTTACAGAAGCACTGCTGATTTCATCCTTGATTCTGACATCATACGTAGAATAAGTATCATGACCGAACGGAGACAATCCCACAAATACTCGTTAATTATAAGAAATTTTGTTCCCAACAGAATTACGTAATATCCCTGAATTTTCCTGGTCGATTAATGACTCATAGCTAATAAAAGAGGACGACGTTTACCAAGATCTTGAAAGATACACGAGAAAGGAATGCAATGACTATTATTACATAATGCACTCTGAACTCGTCGAATGCGTTAAATTTGAACTAAATTCATCATTCGCAGACTCAAGATCTGATAAAAAAAGAAGATCCACGTGCGAGGGGTCAATGTACGATGAATGTTGATGCTCGAAAAATGCCGAAAAAAAGATTCTGAGACACTACTATATACTGAAGCGCCTTTCTCGCCCATTTGATTCGTCGAATATATGAGTATAAAAGCACGTTTCGCGTAAGTAGAACAAGGCAAGGCTTGGCCAGACCGAATGACGCTCATACTCGCGGGCGTCAGCCCCTAATACAATGTGTACGAGAATATATGTATGCGCGAGAGTATGAGTATTTTTATACTATAGTAGATTAATCCCGGTTGATGAAAAATGTTTGTATTGGCGGATGAATCTGATTCATTGGTTTACATCATCTGATATCCGCAGTTGAGCTGTGCTGATTCGGTAGCATTTTTAACGGCGTCTATCGTGCAAGTTGACTACATAGTTAGATTGGAATACAAACAATTTTGAGGCTGGATTATCCCGATCCAAATTTTGAATTATCCATCGACATTTTTTGCTTTCTCATGAAAGTAAACTTGAATATTTATATGGAAGGTAATTGAATGAAATCAAATTGGAGGTATGACTGGTTGTAACTTAAACTGTTGCTAAAAATATACTTACATGAGATATGATTTAATTCGTGATCAATTTTGTGCCAATAACGAGAACCATGAACATGAATTCAACCCCGTGTGGCGCTAATTAAGCGCTGGTTCGGTCCATTACACCAGGCTGGGAAATAAATATCTTGTGACCGATATATTTTATTGACAAACTAAAATCGAGTGATAGTTTCATTTCTTTTTTCTGTCAATCAATTTTTGATGATCAACTAGCGTGTATTTCATAAGGTTGTTCATCAAGTTCAACGACCTAGTCTCGGTTTTGCCTGTGTTGAACGTTTGCCACATTCAACCAGTCTTTTTTTATCCTGTGGTTTCAATTATACAGGCTAAGCGGTTCTGCAATTTGAAATTTGACCAACTTTTGACAAATTTTTTTCATCTTTTTCCAATACACCATCGTGTACTATTGAATTCTTTTGCCATGTCTGTATATAGATATAATATATGAAAATTCGAACTGTGTCCCACAATGCAAATACATCAAAGTAAAGATTTTCTCAAACAATTTGGGAAGGCGGTGGAAACGTAGAACAATGTTTTCGGATTTGTTTAAGGATAGATGAGCCAATGAGACTCTCTGCAATCTGTTTACGGAAAAAATTAAATTAGTGCTACAAGATCTCACTGATGAACTAGTTAATTTGAAAATGATTGTTTGAATTACCAGTATCCTCAATAATATTCCAATCAAATCGGGGAGGAGGGGGAAAATCTTCATTGCAAAATCCCTATCTCTCTGTCAAAATGTGAGAAAAGTTGAGGATAATCCCCGCTCATCCAATTCCAACTCATCATGCAGCAGTTTGAAAAATAATTTTCCAGACTTGATAAAAGTAGGTCACCGCTTCTCTGCTCACCAGGAATCCATTCGAATTGTCTAATGAGCCACACAGAGAGCAAAGAAACGTCAGGACGACCGAGCTCGGTTTTCCACTAATCGCTTCTTAATTAGAAAAGTTTACCCTCACTCGAGAAACAAAAATCGACAATATAATATCTTCCAATAACAATCAAATTTTTCGTTCAACCCCTTACATCCGGCATACGGCACAGTAAAAATTTTATTGCCACGAAAATCGACAGACACACTGCGTCCAATAACCCAGTGACCCGTTTAGTAGACTTCTCTTGTGCCAGATTCGATGATGACTATATGTTTGCAGTAGCGTCTCGTCGGACATCAGCTGTTCCTCCTAAGCTATCAATTCTTTTCGACGATTTCAGGTGGGCGGTATAATATACAAGTTGAAGCAGATTACGTTATCCTCTTCATTTCGATGCCCTATGCAATTTTCAAATGACCAATAATTCGCAACAAGAGATATCGGTACAACGAAATCGACTTTTTTCATCTTCTGGCTTGTTTTTTGCAGGTACGATGAGAATCGACTAGTGAGAATGGTTTGTCACTCAACCAATCCTATGGGTTAGAGGTTGTAAGCTTCAGATTAACACAAAAATTAGTGCAGATAAAAATTGCACTGATTTATCTTACTCATATCGTCCTTGATCGTAAGTCTATCGAAAGATCATCGACACTTTTCATCTGAAACAATCTTTCTTAATTGCCTATTAGAATATTCATAGAAATGTACTTATGAATATCGCAGAAGATACCCAAGGATTCATTTACGTGAAGTTTATGCGATATCTATAATTGATCTATCCAAGTACATTATTATTCATTGCTCTGTGAATCTCGTAAAGATGTCTTAATGGTATCTTTTTGTTCACTGAAACTCTAACGAGCGCGGAAAAGTCCAGATAGCTCGCTGGCAAGACGTTAACTGGACGGTATAATCCTCGTTACGCTATAACCAAAGTATAGCTGAGGAATATTTTTGGGTGGGAGGGTAGACTGAATCTGTATTAGGAAGGTGGCAAAAGTTTCAAGTGGGCGAGAAGATTCGTTGGCTCGGATTATTTCTATCTCATTCTCATTGTCTTTCTTTTGCTGGCAAGCCCCAGCAAGCCCTTTTTCTTGCCGGAACTAACCGTCTCGGATTTACGGCGAACTTTTTTCACCGGCCACCAAGCATCAGAGATATAGTCCGCGCGGTAAGAGTAGTAGGTGGTTTCAGAATCAACCTCGAGTCGTAGTGTAAAACTGCCCACGCGCGAGGTTTTTCGTGAATGATGCAGTGTCTGCGGATACTTTTTGCGGACGCCCTTTTTTGGAGAGAAGTGCTTCGCGAACAGAGCTTTCGCTTCATTATGGAGACAGGACGAAACCGTTAAAGTGGATCCGAGAAATCTCTATACTGTGCGAGGGCGATATAAATATATGATATAGAACTATACAGTATCGGATCTTGCTCTTCATTCGAGATGAGAAATTTAATTACGTCTGGGGAGTCTTGAACCATTTGCTGGAAATCCGGTATTCTGAAATTATGCTGATTTAATTCAATTTTGCTGAATTGAAACAATTTTATCAGGACTGGATTTTTCAATGATAGGATTTTTTTTCATCTATTCTTTGAATTTTAATGATTTAGATTTTTTTAAGATCTTGATCTGGTGGATTGCGATATTTTCTTAACATAATTATATCTCATACTTGAGTAGTTCAAGATGATAATTAGATTTTGAGGAAGTATATTTTAGTACTAACGAAAGCAACGGACTCGCTACGTGAGCTATAAGTATCTGGATAAAATTATCTTTCTGTCTTTAGATGTAATAATTTAATTACGACTCTCCTCATTACAGAATGTCACGATCATAATTATATCGCAGAGCTCCAATGTTGTATTTATATTTGTAAATTCCTACAGACAAATTTAGCGGTATCGTAACTGACTTTATTTGCATCCGACAAAATTTATTTTACTCGTCAAAACCGGAAGATTATCAGCTCCTGTCAATTAAAGCTCAAAACTTTGGAGTGCAATTAATTGCGTCAAAGCTGTCTGGAAGTAAAAGTGATTGACTGATCGTTGAAGATCCTCAGAAATCACCACTCCACGCAACTTTGAGATAAGTATAAATGTAGTTGACATTACGACAAGTCTTTATCGTGAAAGTACTCGACGCATAAGAAAACTGTTAAAGAGGATCAAGCAAATAGTCAAAGCTGAACTTGGTTCAAGATACAAAGCTGCAAACAGTCGATTAATTAAGTTGCGAAGTAGCTCGTGAAATGAAGCTTGCAATCAAGCGATCGACATTATCACATATGTATTAACAGGGGCAAAACTGAACATCGGAATACGATTTTTCGAAAATATTTTTAGTAATCCTGCTGCACTTGTTATTTCACCTGGATTTTTGTTTGGTGCATAGATAAAATTGCCCACCGTGTCAGATGAAACTCGTCAGATGCAAAGTCAGAGGGAAAATACCAAATATAAGCTGTCTAAAAAATCATATCTTCACTCAAATATGATTGAAATTATTGAAATCAATTTGGGAAACGGATCATTTAATGGACGTCTCTAAAATTTAAGAGATTTTCTAAATCCCTTAGACACCTAATTTAATATCTAGATGCGAGAGTTCAGAAAAAAAATTCATGGAACACAACTACGTTAATCAAGAACATATCCCGCCTCTGAATTTTCCCAAATTGAATGGAATGAGCAAGTATTGTGCACTTGGCAGTAACAGATATTTGCCAATATTGCAGGGGATTCTTTCCTGCGGTCATCAAAATATAACCTGTATGTGGTGAAGACACCAAATGATCATTCTCAAGGAAGGATTTCCTGCGACCTCGGAAATTATCTGTCACTTTCTAGCAGCGACGCTCAAACTGTCTCCTGGGGCAAGGTGCCCGCTATTGCAAAAGTTTTTCAAAATTTTGTTCATCAGCTCTCATTTATCAATGCATCGATAGAAAGACGATTTCGGACATGTTACCGCATATATCAGAATATATTTTAGTCATTATCATCATTGTATCGAGTCTTCAATTTTATAAACTTTTCAAACAATAGTCAGCAACAGAGATTGATAGTTCGATATAGATAAATTCATAAAATATAGTTAGTAGATATTTCATTTGTTCGCTTACAAAAACTAAAACTCGGACTACTTTGGAAGAAATTTTGTAATGCAGCATCAGAAATGTCACCAACCATCCTTTCGAATCTAGGAAATCTAGAATTTGATCTCCTGAATAATTTTTTGAAATCTCTCTTTCAAGTAGAGGCCCGTATTTGGGATAAGATATTGCTCTTAATCTACAAAAGCACTCGATTGATGTGGCTAGCATAGAATGCGAAGATTACATTGACTACCATTCAAATTGTACATTCTGAATCTCGACTGGTGCTGACAACAATCAATATGCGCGTCATTGTATTCTCCAACTGAAAACTGATGAGAAAAAAGAAAATATGTCATTTTCCCATTATTGGAGGGAGGGGGGGGGGGCATTGCACGCGATGGGACCATTCATTTTCCCAGGTCAACATTTTCCGCCACTGCGAGGTATCCACTTTTACTCTCCATCCGGTGTTTCGAGGGTTTGGCCATATGAAAGCCAATGAAAATAAAATCGAGCTTGGGAAAAACCCGCTATTGCATGGTGCCCACTATTCGATGTTTTACTGTATAATCTCACAAGAAATCAAGACTGTATGGCAAGTCATTGAAAGTCACGGATAAAGTCAGCGAACTCTGGATTCCGATAGATAGGTACTGATTGGAGTGGGAGTTTCACGAGCGAAAGCTGAGTTCGGTACACCGAGATGAGGAACTTTTTTTGTCCTTTTTCTACTTATAAAAAGCCAGGTACTATGGATATGGCCCACGCGTAATCCTGCGTGAATATTTTTCAAATAGTAATCCGCATTATTATCTGAACGTGGCAAACGTGTCGTGAAAAAGCGCATGAATCGAAGGCTATGTAACAAAATTTATGACGTCACGATAGCAATAAAAAAGGGAGCGCCAGCTACCGATGCTAACTATACAACAACGATACTGTGAAACCGTTTTGACTTTTACCATATTATGATATCTGTATACAATTATAATTGGGGATCCAGTGCGATATCGAGCATGGAAATGACAATTTTATCACGGAAATGAAAATTTTTTGATATCATTCGGTGGAATGTTCTCTGGTTGGATAGTCAAAGCATTGTGTAGAAGCTCAGAGAAGATATATTCAGAATTTTTAAACGCTGGGGTAAATATACATCCTCGAAACTCATCGTTACAAGGTGGATTTCTTAGTAGATAAATGTGACGAAACCCTTTTAGAGTATTCAGCTGCATCAGTGAAACGATTTTTGGGAGTTCTTAGTTTCTCCTTCAGACTTTTCTAACCGTTATTCATAGCTCTCATTACCTGAACCATAAAAAGCTTAATTAGTAGCAAACGGCAGTGCGAACAAATTTTCAGAATGAGAAATCCTTCCATTTTCCGACAAAAATTTCTTGTCTCACTATATCAAAGTTGCCATCATATTCATCGGTTGAGTAAACTTTGAACCCAACATCATAGGTTCGGAACATTCTATTCCAGCAGTAAGAGTGAAGAGAATTTTTCGTATAGTGCGACTAAACGGACATTTTTCGTCTCGAATCAGAAAATTGGCGTTTATAGGCGCACTGATACCAAAAAATAGTACATGCAACTCGATAGTCGAGCAACTTTAGAGCACGGGGAAAATTTTCCTCTCGATACACTTGGGAAAAATTGACTCTCGGGCTTCAAAACAGCCTAACCTATTATCATCGGTGCATAATGTACTGAACAAAACTTTCCAGTAGCTAAAAAGTCGTACAGCATCAGTTCGGCTGAGCCATAGGTTAGATCAATCGAATATCACATTCACTATTACAGTAATACATTGATGATGCTTCGTTACAAGTTATGGTCAAATTCAGAATAATGGCTCACAATAATTTCATGATGTGGACTACTCTGGACGGCTAAAATACTTAGGTTTCTTTTATAAATGATTGCAGATTCATATCTCGTACAAATTTACCCATTCATAGTATTTATATTTTACAACGGAAGAACACGGTCAATTAGTAACCAATGAGCAATTACATTCAAATGAAACGTGGAACCTAAATTATCAAAGTTCCCTCTGCTGAAATATCAAAGCAATCATAAAAACGAATGATGGAGAATATTCTTTTTCAGGGTAAAGTTGTATGAGATCATCAGGATAAAAAAGCCGCACGTGTTCAAATGAAACAATCAAAAGGAAGATCCTATAATCAAAAGGCTCCTTTTCATTGAATAATTGTGATACATAGCCGAATGGGACTGATGATTGTGATACGAAATCAGCATAAACTAGAATTCAACACGCGCGCAAGCGCGCTGATTGTTCATTCTTGATGGGTTGAAAATCGAAATCGAATAATAGGAAAATATTAAAATCGCAATGAAACGGGTTCGTTAAGCCAATATGTTACTTTTTTGCCAAGACGCACATGGTGTGTGGCATCTTGGAACAGATTTTTTGGAGAAATGAATTTACGTTTCAACCTGCTAGTTAAATTACAATTTTTAACTTGACTACTGTTTACATCAACTTCAACTTGTTTTCGTTTTTCAGAAGTCTATATCATTCAATGTATAATGTATTTTATGAGACGCCAGTTCATCTTGAGAGCTATGGAATTTTCTACTAATATCTTTGGATTCAGGAATGGACATTGAAAAAGGTGGTTGATACTTGATTGAGATTTCAAAATAAACAATAAATCAGATAATCAACAGAGCGTTTGATTCGGAAATTTTTGACTGCAAAAACATACCTGCTTTATTTCTGATTTAAAAATGGTACTGCTTTAGGCGCTTTCTTCATTTTTGCTGATTCTCTCCTGATAATTATCAGTACATTGCATCTACAATCTATAACCTTACAACATTTTTTGTTGATACTCAGGTATAGTAATTTTTTGATGAATTTACAAACAACAACAACAATCGCGCACCCTGGAAAACAAATATATTTTCGAGATGCGAAATATCGCAAATTGCGATACTACTAACTTCTCGATCGTACTGCGGATTAATAAAAGGGATTTTAATGAGGGTAACAATTATCCTGCCATTAACGCGCTGGGTTGTTCATTCCTCAATTGACAATGAAAAAGTGATAAGAAATCGAGGCTCATTCGCAGTTCCAAGGGGTCTTGCAGAAAGGACGTCCGCGGTTTTTTCCAAGATTTTGGACCCCTCCCCCCTCTTGTCACACGTGGTCACATTTCGTGGATAATACCCCCCCCTCATAAGGACGTCCGAATTTTTCAAAATTTTTCATACCCTCGACTGAAAATTGGCATCGAAAAATAAACTTCCTTCATATAGAGGTTTTCCGAGGAATATGTTGCGTCTCACCATTTCTATCGTCGAAATTTATCGAAATCGGATTTGAAATTGTAATTAATTGCAAATAAGTCTAACTCATCGACTAATTTGAATTGGCTTGCATATTGAGAATGATGTCGAGATTTTTTCTTTTTCTTGGGAATACCTTTGCCTGCTTAATCGATGTTTTGAGGTTCCTTGGGCGAATTCATTTGCCAACCCTTTGTTATTAACAATTTTTAGTGCAAATTTAGGGTTTTTTTACCAATGTCTTGTGAAATATGCATTTTGCGGGGAAAACACAGGGGGTCAAAGTTGTAGATCTCAGAGTTTCCCACAGGAAAGGTCCTCACAACTTTCCCGGGAAACCCAGTCCTCATCCTATAAACGCGTGGAAAGCGTCCGGCGGGGTTAACATGGGCTTATACGGGCAACCAGCGCATCCCTTCTCAATTTTCATATAGCTTCGATTCTTGAATGTTGCCGGGATCCATTATGCGTTGTCATGAACGAAATCTATTTGTTAAAAACAGTCATAATAACAACACATATCTATTTAGCATCATTATTGTACGCTCACAGCCGAAGAGGGAAGTGTTTGATCATGTTTGAAAATCCAATGATTTTTCACAACAAAACGAGTCGCCGAGTTTTCCAGGGAAATTGTGGTAGGTGGTGGAAAATCGTGGGAAGCAGGTAACATCATCCCGAAATTGCAGTACATATCAGAACAATCAGAACATTGCACCATTATGGTCGAGACTTCACGCGTATGTCCTCTAACTCCCCCGATTTCCCCCACCCACCACAATTTCCCTGGAAAACTCGAGGGAAAACTAGGCGACTCGTTTTAGTGCGGAGAATCATTGGGCTTTCAAACATGATCAAACACTTAGGGGGATGTCGGAGTCCTATCAATATTGTGCAGTTACCGACATGGTCGAGTTTTCGGATTTCTCGATGAATTTTTGAGATATCAAAAATCTAACAAGTAACGCCGATTCTATGAGCCATACAGAATTGACGTTACTTAGTAGAATCCCGATATCTCGAAAATTCATCGGGAAATCCGAAAACTCGACAATGTCGGTATCCGACATCCTCTTAACTCTTCAGCTGTGAACGTACAATAATGATGCTAACAAGATGTGATTTTTTTATTATAGCTGTTTATAACAAATTTTCCCGGGAAAGTTGTGAAGACCTTTCCTGTGGAAAGTTCTGAGATCTACAACTTTGACCCCTTGTGTTTTCCCCGGAAAATGCATATTCTCCAAGATATTGGTAAAAAACCCTAAATTTGCACTAAAAATTGTTAGAAACGTGGAAATGCATACGGAGGCATAGGTGGGCGCCCAGATTATTTATGCTTAGCCGCTACCACGAAATCATGATCAGACCCGGTGGGTTGGTTTGTGTCTTTGTAGATAGCTTTGTATTAAAGGGATATCATCACTAAATATAACCTTGAATATAATCTGCAGCGACAAATCTTCAAAAGTATATAGATTTAAGTATATGATGGTATATTTCTTTCAAATCGAACCGTATAGACCTGATGATTGTTTTGAAATTCAAAACTCCTACGATTAGAGCCGCTGTGCAATCGTTGTATATCGGATCACTATTATATTAATGCCGCGCATGACCGTCAAAGGTCTATTCATGCTTGTGGACGTTTCACTGTACATAAAATTCTTTTGAAACTTGAAACTTCTTATCAAGGCGTCTCGCACCCAATGGAATGTCTGATTTTTGATTCCGAGTAAGTGGACGTCCGAATGTTCATACAACCCCCCTCGTCAGCAGTCACAAAAAGTCACACTTTCGACGACCCCCTCCCCCCCCCTCTGAGCGCGGACGTCCTTTCTGCAAGACCCCCAAGTAATAAATTCTTGGACTGAATTCTACGATCTATCTCAGTGTTGCTAATGAGCCCAAGAGTATCGCATATTCAACTCTTCTGTCGAGAAAAAAAAGTCAGAATAACTGATACTTTTTTTTAACTAAAAAATAATGATGGGGTCATTGAATTTTCGAAACACAAAGAGTGAACACGAGCTGTCCATAGACTTTGCGACGGAAATTTCTACGATTATCAAGCTCCCTCTTTTATTGTAACACTGAACGAAAGACAGTGCCAACTCATCTGTTCTACAAACAAACAAAAAAAAATTGGAAATCTCCAGTTTTTTGTAGGAATGTGTATAGATCATACATAGTCCTCCAAGAAAATTATCCAAGATTTCACAAATTTCATGAGAATTTGGAAAGTTACCAATAGAAGCTACTGCTAGCAGATATCAAATCAATGTAAACTGAAATAACTATAGGCTCTTGCACTAGTATACTGCTTGGCAAGAAGGGCCTGGTCAGTGAGCTGAC
Source organism: Eretmocerus hayati (assembly GCA_029851415.1). Taxonomy (NCBI): domain Eukaryota; kingdom Metazoa; phylum Arthropoda; class Insecta; order Hymenoptera; family Aphelinidae; genus Eretmocerus; species Eretmocerus hayati. The sequence continues at coordinate 166,308,661 of CM056742.1, forward strand.
GCGTCTGATGACCGGGGATTCACTGGATAGTATTAAACTATGCTATCGTTTTCGTTGACTTAGAAGAGCTTGAATCAAGCTATTGAAAGAATTTTGCGATGTTCTCACAGATTGATTAGTTTTTTACCCAAAGCGGGATTGCTAGATTTTCATGATATTTGCCATCAATGTACTGTGAAAATTTCGATATGTGTGATCACTCACACACTTGTGAGAAATTTTTGAGGTTAGAAAACCTTACTATCACGTAATTCATATGTTATGAATCTTTCAACACTTGGACGATACTAAGCAATTGATACTAATCCTCGCGGAGACTACAAACGTCTAAAAATTTTAATAATAACTTTGTCAGACAATAACCGATGTTCGAATGTTATCTCAGCAAGTATTAGAATTGTTCTACATTCTCGTCAAATCACCCATATTTCTCTTCGACTGCTCAAATTTGTTTACCTCATGAGAGTCTCTCTACCAAAGATATTTATTTCAAAGTTGTGAGATATTTTTGATCTAGATGAATTTTTTCTTCCTAGAGAGATGTTATAACCTCAAAAACTGTCTCTACGAGTGGGCAAGACATTAAACCCTTGCAGAACTTCTCGTTACTTGATGGTCGTTAGAATGAAAATCTTCCGTCACGAGGGTAGGAACATTCACGATGAGGAAACCACGAGACAAATTCTGGTGGGTGCGTATTCGAATTTATTTGAACCAGCCAAAGTAAGGTAAAAGCACCAGTTTCTGGACAGCTATTTGGGGACGTCGCTATTTTATCGTTCTAATGGTACTATAATAACATTTTTCGTACCAACCAGTGATTCTAATGTTTACTGTAGGTGAAATTCTTTCATTTCCAATTTGTTTCGTTTCAAAAACCCCAAAATTATCGTCGGGAGAGATTAAAAACGAGACGACTTGAATTCCACCTATTCTTGGACAGGGGTTATCGAAAGAAACCTAATTCTGGACACCGGGGACCTATATCTGGACAGTGAATTTCAGGTGCTAAAATGATATGTTGTGCAAAATTCTTGAGCAGAGAGTCGCAAGTAGATCAGAACTTGCCTCTTGAATGATTCTAAAGAGTCCTGAAAGTAATAATCGACGTCAATATACTCGAAATGGACGGGCATCAAATCTCATGTTTGTGTATATGTTTTGCTATATTTTAATAAAAATCTAAAGTGTGAGATATCAGTAATGCTAGTATCGCGATTCTAGGTGAATATGTGCTCAATTCTGATACAATTTTGCTGAGTATAGAAGCCCAATAACACTGCAGTACGAGTCACCCACGGCATACCTATGTAACAGCATGTAGGCCTGCGTACTTTGAGGTTAGAATTCACTTGAGAGAGAAAATCCACTGAACACAATAATCACGGTATACCACCCAATAATTGATGAACTTTGAATACTCCGCAACAATAACATCCACTTTCTCGGGCGTTTTTATCGAAAAAATGGTCGATTTGATACAAGAATACACTGTCCAACTATAGGAAAATCAGCCCAATACGGCACCTAATCCTGGACACTTAAATTCTCGAAAATAAATAGATATATTCCACCAAAACTATTAAGAAACTGAAATTCACGGTGTCTACAAACGAATGCTAAAAAAAACCGGACGGAGTTGTTGTATTCACATCATTTTAGAGCATGCCCCAAGTTTCGGAGTGAGCCGCATCGAAGGCTCGCGAGCGTACGATTTCATGCTGCGGGAGACTGCCGTTTTGGACCATCACGAAAATATTCTTCTACCACGTTTCTCGTCTATCCGACTCACCAAGATACTTATCTGACCATAGATAAAGCACTTGGGCTAAGAATCACATATCATTAACGAGGATTTGTCGTTTGTTGTGATTATAATCGCGTGACAAACTCACTGTCCAGGAATAGGCGCTTTTTCGCGCGGTGTCCAGAAACTGGTGCTTTTACCTTATTAGAAACTTAGCAAAGCGACAACTTTTTCTGAGTGTCTAGTCAGTTTCCATTCATCAGAAACTTCAGGAAATACTAATGGTCAATGCATGATCAGTCGAATCAATATACTGAACAGGGCCCTGGAATCACACTGAATGCAATTTCTCCTTGGGGTATCGATTCATGTTGAAAAAATATTGCTGGTTAAACTTGGCTTGTGAAATATACATGCGATTTCAAGTTCACGGTTTGATCTCAATCATGAATGTAGACAAATTCCTTACCCTCTGGGTGCATCTGACATTCTACGCTAATTATGTATTGCTCAAGGTATACATGCACTTTCTAGATATAGAGTATTTTACAGCATGTGCAAAATCCAAGAACCCGTTTCACTGTCGACTGTGAATATCGACTTGATCGCATGAATAGTCACGTGCAATTAGCAGACTCGGTGGCATTTTGGTTGCGTGTCTATAAGGTCAAAGCTTCTTTTTCACGTAAATACCTATACATATGTATCCATGTATAAGTATACATTTGTACAAAAATCCATATTTGTACTTAGGTCAATTGTAGCTACTAAATGTGAAAATGTATCTGATGTGTTAGTGTATCTGTGAATGGGCCAAGGTATCTTTATGCCAAGTTATACGGAAACAATATATGTGCGATTCATTGCATAATGGAATCTCGGACTCTTGTATACGCTGTCATTATTTTTTTTTTCACAGTTGCATGTGTATATACTCTTGTGTGTAGGCGTTGTATTTATTCGATTGCCAAGATGTGTTGTGATAAGTATGATCCACGTGCTTCTGCTTTTGTTTGTACAGCTGTCCTTTGGACGAAAGATTTTGGTATCATCATGAATCATTACGAGATTTCTGTACAGAATCATGTTTTTCTTTTCAATTGAAATTCCAGTATGTTGCCAGGTTTTTTGGTGAAACGTGGCTCTCCGGTATCATGAACTGTGCCGAATTTTGTTTGATATTGGTATATTTTTGATAATTTTTAATTGATTCATTGAGAATGGTGTATTAGTAGTGAGCCAGTTGGTAAATCCAGAGAATTATGATCTCAGCACTTGAAATCATAATTGACAAATAATGTGCACACAAATTCCAGCCAGTTTGTAGAGCGGATTTTAAAATGAACAAAAAAACAAAATAAAACAACACATTATATAAACTTGGTCGTGTTAATATTTTTCCTTTATGTTTCTCTCCTACAATCGCTCAATCAACTGTGTAAGGTTACATTTTTCTCGTCATTTTTTCCGAAGTAAAAAGTATGCCGACATCATGTGTATCGTACAAAGTATATTAAAAATAATACGAAGCCTCGCGGATATGGATCGTAATAACCCATTTCATAGCAACAGGCCTTGAATCATCTAGATTTCCGAGCCATTTAATTCATTATTGAGCTCTCCTCGTGCGTCATTGTATAGTCACACATAATCAGATATATCTACATTCGTACAATCAGGGTAATACGATGCGATATTGAGAGTGTGAATGGTACAAGTTTTTCGAATTTTTATTTGATTTTATAAAACATTACCGAATCAAAATCATCCATGTTTTGATATAGAAAACGAGTTGGTCTTGAGTGAATCGAGCGTATCATAATAAACTGCATCTTGAGAAGAATGATTGTATATCATGCAATTAATTTGCAGATTATTTTCAACTTAATCGGCCAATCGATCAATTGCTTGGGCCAATGAAACCATGAAATAATGTTTCGTATTGGGAATATCCGAAAATGAAAAAGTTTGTCAACTAAGAATCCTCTGGCAATTGGGAGCTAACATTCGATAAGCGCTCTTATCTTTCTTCTGTGTTATTCTTATGGAAGAGATTCAGGATTCGGCCATATTGCTTTTTTCTGCCATCTTAAATAATACGCATGATAGTTCCCAATAGCCGTAGACCGATTTAATCCATAAGAGCCTGGTCTGGTGGGTCTAGTAGAACCCATGGTTTCAAAATCATAATGTCAATACCTCTGCAGAGGTGACATTCCAGTGCCGTGGACATTTTATCAGTTTATTCAGGACCAAACTAACAACTTTTTATGATTGTTGATGGGATAAATAGAGGCCTTCTAACTTCTCATAAAAAATATAATCGACGACTCTTTCACAATCCTGATGAAAGAGTAATCTCTTTAATACTTTTTGATGATGTATCGCAACCGGGTGAACTTTCGTCTCTAAAATTGACTTATAAACATTAGGTTATGACAGCCCTTGAAGCTTCCTCATTCGTAGAATTATCCGCTGTTTCCAAACTCAAGGTGCTGGTGTGCTGAAAGTGTGGCTCTTGTAGAACCCATTAGGTTTCAGAGGTTGCAAAAATCAGGTTAAAGAAGGTGAAAAGAGGTGATGAGAAAGGCTTCATGAATGGATGAAACTTTGTGAAATATTCTGTTTAACTTATGGCATGATAATCAAAATAAATCGGATACATTGATTGATTGATTGATTGATTGAGTTTTATTGAGGGCAGAGGGTGAGCCCTATTTACCCAGGTTGCATTACATTAGTAGCATAACAGTAAGGATACAATAAATGGAATATACGGTGGAAAATCAAATGATGCATATCATATTCATCATGAGGAGGTAAGTGTGCAATAATGGCAACGTAGTGAGCACAAATAATACTGAGGAAGTCATGAAAGTATAAGGAGGATGCAAATTGAGAACAAATTCAATTTGTAGAAATATGAGTAACAAAAGAATATGAATTAAACCCGGGTCTGTTATAAGTACTCTGGAAGGGATAGTTTGCCTATACCAATGCTTGAGAGATCAATTTTAGTGATTCACGATGAGCTCTTGAAACCCAGTCCTCTGCGTCGCGGTTCAGGAGTTTAGTGCGAAGGGCTTGTTCGAATCCGTCCCGACTTTGATCGACAAATTCTACTTCATTAAGAGTATTGAAGAGTTTGGATACAACGTATGCAAATGATTGGTTCAAGGCTTCTGTGCGGGGACCTGTGTACGATATAATTTGTCTTTGATTGCGTGCTGATTCACGAACCCATGGTGTTTCGTAGACGAGTTTGAAACAGGTTCTTAGAAAGGAAGGAACTCGGTAGTGAATTATAGAGAACGCAAGTGCCCCAATGAGGTATCCTCTAAGACGACCGGTGGTTGACAGGAATCCTAAAGAGATTCGATATGTCGTAATATAGGCACGTCTAGGTATGTTTACGTGGGCGAAGCGAAAGCAGGTGTTCATAAGGGTGTGTCCACAAATAAAGCGTACGCACTGCTCACGGCTCACGTGCGCCATGCGATACTTATCGGATTTTAGCCTGCGAGTGATATGGATTTCCCTTGTTGCCGGTTGGATCCATAAAGAATAACTTGAGGTTAGCGATCGAGAATGGATGACGATCTTTCGGGAAATCCATGTCACTCGCCGGCTAAAATCCGATGAGCAGCGCATGGCGGACGTGAGCCGTGGGTATGCGCTATGATCCATGAACAGTGCGTGCGCTTCATTTGTGGACACACCCTAAGAGTCTGTAGCTTTCGCGTAAGCGTTTTGTCAAGTCCCGTGAGTGTCGTTGCGGTATAGTCAAAATGCGGAAGTACTAAGCTTAAGGTGAGAATAGGGCGCGACTCATCATCCGCAGTGAAATAGGGGCCAATGGAATTTCTTGGATATGATGTTGATATGGGAGCTTCAGTTCAGAGAGAAGGAGAAATGGTGACTCCTGGAAACTTGATACGGTTGCTGGAAGGAATGACGGTACCATTAATGATCATGGGGGCAATGCGTTTGAGGTCTATGGTTTTGATATATAGTTCGCTGCCGAGTATAATGTTAGTAGTTTTGTTAGAATTCAAGTGCAGACCATTGTCACGAGTCCATTCTACAATCGTATTGGCATCATGGTTGATGAGAGCTATCGTCCTGTCGATATCTAATGGAGGAGAATGAAGATAGATAACAGTGTCGTCGGTAAAGATCTTGTGGGATGAGTGACGTACTACTCGCGAAATGTCGTTAATACAGATTAACAAAAAAAGTGGACCCAGAACACTCCCTTGTGGAACACCTACGTTGAGATTAAGCCATGTTTCATCCGACCCATCTTCGCGTCTAACTGCCTGAGTCCGATCACTCAGATAGCTTGCGAACCAGCGTATCACGCGGTCAGAGCATCCCATACTGCGCGTACCTTCGTGAGGAGAACTTTGTGAGGGAGTGTATCGAATGCTAAGATATCTAAGAGAGTGATTGATTGGTCAATTAATTCCTTTTTTATTCGTCCGTAGACAAAATAATATTCAAATTACATATGGATACATATGTCGCGTGTCTAAAATATATCTCAGTTATAAAATCATATATTTGGTCAAGGATTCATCATACATAAATCACAATTTGTGACTAGTCAGGTTTACAAAAAGCACAAGTGTTCTACAAAAATGTAAAGATAAATTGAAGATTGAAAGGTCGAGGGCCCGACTACATATCACAGAGTAAATTAGTCTAGTGACAGAAGGTCACGCATACTTAAGGCGACGCGGTCACCGTGCACGCTGAACTTTGTTCACAGAAATCTCAAAATCTTTTCCATTATGGGCTAAACGACGAGCGGAGTTATCCAGGCTTTATTATCATCTAACTTGGCCTGGACAACTCTTCGTTTGACCCAAATCGGACTAGATTTTGAGAGTTTTGTGAACGAAAATGTGCCAATTTGTAGGTTAGAAAGTACCCGCGGGCAAGTTATTCTCGTTTATTAATGATAGCCTTGTGATTGGTCACAAATAATGAGTTGTCCACCACAACTCAGGTGGTGATACGTAATGGACAAATCGTCTCCGACTTCGTTTCGAGAAAATTTTTTGATTTACATCCAAATAAGATATAATTTCCGGGTTGCACGGTGACCGCATCACCTTAAGACGATGCAGTCGCCGTGTAACCCGGAAATTATATTACATTCAGATGTAACTCAAAACTTTAATGATACAAAGTTTGAGACGATTTGTCCCTTATGGATTATCATCTGAATTGTGGTGGATAACTCGTCATCTTGCACTAATCCCAAGACTATCGGTGATGAACGAGGATAACGTGCCCGCGGGTACTTTCTAACCTACAAATTGGCACATTTTTGTTCACAAAAATCTCAAAATCTTTTCCAATTTGGGCTAAACGAAGAGTTATCCAGGCTAAGTTAAATGATTACAAAGCCTGGATAACTCGCCGTTTAGCTCGAATTGGAAAAGATTTTGAGATTTCTGTGAACAAAAATCAGCGAGCACGGTGACCGCATCGCCTTAAGTGAAAAATCAAACAAAAGAGCCCAGACGTACTAAAGATTAAAGTATTGTTTCTTGTCCACATCAATCCTCTGAGGAGGTTGCGTCAATAGAAATTCTTTTAATGCAACTCTGAAAACTGAAATCTTCGTCACCTTACGAAATCCCAAAGGAAGAGAGTTCCAAAAATGAGCGCACTGGACTTGAAAGGATCTCCTCCCGTATTCCAGTATCATTTTGGGCACATTGAGAGCCCGCTCTTCTGACGTGCAGGACGCCCGGATTGGCACCTGGTAAACATCGCAGGTAGGTAGCCAGGTTCTCCTAAGTGCATGATCTTATGCATCAACAGGGCTGCAAAGTACATTCTCCGCGAATCAGTACGTAACCAATCCCAGACGTTCCCTAAACGGAGTGATGTGCTCGTCTCTTCTAAGATCATACATGTATCTCACAAATGAATTGCTCAGTCTCTGTAGGCGTTGCTGTTGTTCGTCCGTAGTGTCAGAGTGAGAGAGAGAGAGGGGGGGAGATGCAGGGGTAGTGATGGCGTTATGTCACCGGAATCGTTTTTTGCAGTCTATAGCGGTGTTCCCCATTTGTCATATTGACACTGTTACTAGTATATATTGAGTTTGAAAATCCGTGAAAAGCCTCAAATTTCTACCAGCTGTTTGAAATTCACTCACTCGGTTTTGCGAGAACCATCGTAAAAAATGGTGTTCACGACTGTTCTAAGCATTCATATTGCGCTTCATTAAGGGCACACGGGCGCCGTGCACCTCGAAAATTATATATCATTTACATGTAATTTCATCTGAATTGTGGTAGACAACTCATCATTTGTCACTAATCACAATAATTATCGGAGATAGACGAGAATAACTTGCCCGCGGGTACTTTCTAACCTACAAATTGGAACATTTTCCTTCACAAAAATCTTGAAATCTTTTCCAATTAGGGTTAAACGAAGAGTTATCCAGGCCAAGTTAGATGATTATAGAGCCTGGAATAACTCGCCGTTTAGCTCAAATTGGGAAAGATTTTGAGAATTTTGTGAACAAAGTTCAGAATGCACGGCGACCGCATCGCCTTAAATCAAATTTCTATAGAGGTCAATTCAAACCGAGCTCTCATAAGTGACGGTATTTTCTTCTTAAAAAATTTGACGGTCGTTCTTTCAATATGAAGTGAATGAATGGATTTAAACTCTCGCTTATAAAACGTGAAATAATTCAACATTGTTCCATTGTAATTCTCATCATACAAAATGAGGATATACTAATTCAAGAGGAAATGAAACACAACAACAGCATAGATCTAGAAAATGAATATCATGCAAATGTAACGGGCGCGTATAGGAAAGTCCGAGAAAGTGACGACCGCCGCCACCACGACCACCACCACCACCACCACCGCCTCTGTATGTATGTATTGGACAGGACTAACTTTCGCGTGTTGAGCATATAAAATTCACAGCACGAAAGTTGCGAAATTCATTCACGTCGTTAGCACGAAGCTTTGCCGAAAGAACGTTTGAGTTTTACCGCTGCTCGCTTATATTATATATGTGTATTATGTGCATGAAAGGTAAAATTCCATTTATCCTCAGACGCACGTCTCTCTCTTTTGCAAATAATATATCTATATAGTGTATAAGTAAAATCATGTGTGTGGGTGTGTGTGGGTGTACTAACTTGTATAAAAGTGTGTAAAGGGTTGCTGGCTGCTGGCTTGACATATATACTAAAATAATATAACCTAAAGTATTACTACAGCTTAATTCGCAGAGAGCAAAAATGAGAGGTTAGAACGCGTTTAGGAGAATATTATGTATATAATAGCGTTTGAATAATTGCACGTACAAGTTTGCAAGTTGACGACCGCTGTCGCCCGCGCGAATTCTAGTACTACTACTAAATATCAGTACATATATTGACGATATAACACACAAAGTGTTGTACATAGATATTTTCAGGCCTTAGATACGTCTCGCCTGACACTGCATATTGACCTGCACGCGAGAAACATTTGCATTATATGTATACGTCTCTAGTAAACACCTTCACGTGCACATACATAAGTTATACATATACCAGATTCGAACAATAATACCTGCTGTAGGATACCCTTTGAGAATGGAAAAGGGAGCAGCTCTTTTTTCATTATCACTATTATCGATTCGAGAGGTAACCGAGCTCGCGATCGATTTTTTTCGAGCTTCAAAAGCTTGCTCGTCTTTTCCGCAAACCCGAGCTTTTTTGATGATTGCGTGTTCTTCAAAGGGAATATTTATCGTCTTATTCATCCATGATGGAAATCAACAACTTGATTTAGTGAGCATAAGATTGAGACAGCTTCCTGCTTAGAAAAAAAAAAAAAAAAAAAAAATTGGTAATTTCCTGTGAGGTCTAGCGTGTGATACCTTATAATATTTTCTAAGGCGAAGATTTTATTCAAAGAAGAAGTATGACGAGGTGGTTAATATGGGTGTTGGAGTATCGTTAAGCTGTTATATTACCGTTTTACAGCGTCAAAAGCGATTTATATGAAAATTTCAAAATGCGTTTTTAGTGTCATCAAAACAGTAGCTTCCTATGAGAGATGGGAGATTTTATCGAGGTCGCATATAAGAAGAGCAGACGACGATTCATTTTGTGACTCTGAAATGTCGCGCGCTCTACGCCATAACAAGTACAGGCCCTAGCTCTAACTGTTTTCTCTTCTTCCAATGTCGGACAAAACCTAACCCGAGCTTTTTTATAGGGAGCAAATTATGCATTGATAGAGGGTATACGAAATTAACATACGAAAGAGAGATAAAAATAGACAGAGTGAAAGAGTGTCTCAAAAAGCTGCTTCTGATAGCAGTTGCGTTATTGTGACGAATTCAAGGTCATTTAAGTACCCTGCTACTACACTACTTACTACTACTCGTAGGCTATTTATATCGTCAGAAGAAGTCGAGTGGAAATTGCCTGAGCTTTTACTAAGAATGCATCATCTATAAGCAGCCCGTTGTGTTCCGCGAAAAAAATTCGAAACGTGTGAGAAATTTTTCGAGAACGGTAATTTCTTGGAAAGCTGAATTACAACACTGGTAAGTGCTACTTCGGAAATTTTTCTCGAAAGATCAATATGCCGAGTAAAGCTACCTATACCTATGATTTTCACTAGAATGTGATTATTTGAATTTTCTTTTTTTTTTCAGAGCTTGCAATTGAAGTAATGGTATTTTGGTATGCATTACCATGATGGATTTTGTGAATTTCAATCTTGTGTAGAATCTAGCTTTCAATCAGATTGAGTGACACTCTCATATGGAAGACATGTGAGGGTTAAGGTATTGACACGCGAACTAGCTTGCAGATGAGATGGACATCGTCTATATGAGGTTTATTCGATTTTGCTGGTTCGGACCGGTCGGAGCGCTCCGAACTCTCGGACCTCTCTCTCTCTCACTCATTGCATTAGAAAGAGAGGTCCGAGAGTCGGAGCGCTCCGACCAGCATAATCGAATAAATCTATGGATACGTGTTGTGTCTGGTGTCTTTAAGGTATATATAGAAGAGGGTTTGTCGACGTTCTCCATGTATTATACGGTTCTTATCCGGTATGTTTTACATAGGTCCAAACTGTTTATAACTTAACCTTTTTCTTCGATTTCCATTGAGAACCATGTTTTATGCTGAATAATAGTAGAATAGGGCAAACCGGACTAGTGGGTAGAAAATTTCACACTGGAAATTCTTTGAATTGAGTTTAGGCGTGCACGAGCGTGAAGTGGATGGTCACCTGCAAGCTCGACCGCCTAACCTAACATCAATAAATACGATAGAGAAATGAGTATGTTTCGTCTCTGCCATTGATGGTTTCCCCAACTTTCTCCCCAGTTTGGCTGGACTCTCACACTACTTTGGATCATCACTCCATGAAAAGATTAGAAGGTTGCAATTCACACTCAAATATCCTCTACATCATGGATGTAACTGATGAAACTTTCGTATTTTCCTGACACGTTGTGACTTTTGGATCGAGCTTCAAAATGTTACACTTGTCATCGAACGATTGTTTCCATCGATCTTCTTGCCTCTAACCCCATAGAAAATGTAATGCTGTGCTTATTTTCATTAAATGTTGAAAGAATCGATTGATGTCAAGTGTACGCTTAGCATCGAACTTGATACTTCTCAATTACGCAGTGGGCCCTTTTCCTACGACCATTAAAATATAACCTGTCACCCTGTCTTATCATACGTGGCACAGACACCAGAAGCTCACTCGCAGGAAAGAATTCTCGGCACGTTCAGAAATTATCGGTTTTTTTATGTAATTCATCAAATTTTAGCCGGAATAAGCCGGAATTCGTCGAGTTCTGCTTTGAATCAGCCGGTAGTGGAGGAAACACACAAACTGGCTCAAATGCTCAAATGAGAGATTCTCTAACTTGCACCTTTCAATCTCTGCTCAAATTCGATGAGCTGCAAATAAACACATATGCGGCTTTCGCATATGCGCAGTGTGCACGGCATATCCATTATTTGTGGACGCACCCTTAGGGAACCTATTGGACTGTCCAACTTTCGAGGTCTATGATCTTGATCTATCTTTCTTTAATGTTGGAGAGAGAAATATTCGAGTGATCAGATGACTTGGTCTGACTGAACAATCGAATGAACCTGGTCTCGCTTGCCACTCATAGGTCATAGCATTTTATCTGAGATTGTGAATAAGAGAGTATTATTAGTGCTCAGAGCTTGGACAGTGTGTGAGGCAATTTTACCAAGAGTGTAGGGGAGAGTGGGGCAAAATTGGACGGGGGCAAAATTGGATGAGTGAAATAGCAGCAATAGTCAGAGGCGCGGAGTCTAGGCTTTCGCCGCGTAAATTCTCTTATAATACCATCACAGACAATATGGTTTTTATGGCGGTTAGACCTCCCGAAACAATACTGGGAGTCCACGCTGACATAGGGGTGCTGTTCAAGGGTATCGCTCGGTTTATTTTGAAAATGCAAGATTACACGCTGCTCCTGCATAACTGGACGGCCTTCATCGCCATTTGGGGATCAAAAACTACATCACAAAACGAAGATTTTGAGCCGTCGTGGGACAATATCGGTTCACTTGGGCCCAAATGATCACAATTCTGCGAAAAAAACGCCTGGGGGCATTTTTGGACGAATTGGTGGGGGCGAATTTGGACAATGCTAAATCCTATCTAAAATCGGCCGACCGAGCGCCTGTCCACGTTTTTCGAGGATTATTGCTCTCGTATCGAGTCGCGTGTGCATCTGTGCGAATCTTTCGATTCGCGGGAGGTTGAGGGTCAGTTAAGTGATTGAAAATGTGTGAGAAAATGAAGTTACGATGTCCAATGGCCGGCTTAGGAGTCAGAGTAGAGGTCAGAAGTCGCTTTCTACGTGTTCGCGTTATCACTGTCATATTCGCTGATATTGGGTTGATTGTCGCGCGCTATCAGTTGGATCGTTGACTTGGGGCGAGTAAGGGTACTTCCAATGTGAAGAAAAACTAATGAAAGTCGACTCTTAGAAGCCGCGAAACGATTGTTGGTTGCTGAAGACGGTAGTGCACCAATGAAGCGCCTATTTCAATAATGCTGAAGAATGACACAAAAATGGCCCGCTTGTTGAGGCTATGGGAGGATGTAGAGGTCACTGGTGGGGTTCCCTCTTGATTTTGGGTTATAGCTACGTGTTTTGATGAGCGAATGCGACTTTAATAGAGAAGGAATGTTGCCGTGTACCTCGATTTTCAAAGGCTGTCCAAATTTGCCCCCAAAACTTGTCAAAAGTGCCCCCAAGCTCTAGGCGAATTTGGACAGATTTTTGTTTTTCAACTTCAAGAAAAAGTATGAACGCTGAGACCTAGGGGTCTGACAATTTTTTCTACAATCTATTCAATAGTTGAACATCAAAGTCCCATAGCGCGCCTAGCCCCAAGCATCGTCAGATAGCCCCACTGCAAAATCCGTCCAATTTTGCCCCACTCTCCCCTATGCACTACCTAACTATAAATGAGCCGCCTACTTTCGATATTGACTGTCTTACACTGAGAGACTTCCGTCATTAAATTTTACAGATGTGGAATTAATTTTTAGAGAAAGACGCTGCAATTGGGGGACAACTAGGTATTTTTGAAACCCGGGCTGCAATTTTTGATGTCATGATACTAATTTTTCTTGACGGATACGATAATGGATTAAAATATAATTTTACTGGGAAAGAAGTAAGTTTTTTCCCCAGGTAGTATTTACACTGACTTATGAAGTATAGATATGCTCAAACTTCAAATTAGATTTCGTACAATGTTTGATACATGGTGATACATTATATGATGATATACTTATATTATGATTGATACTTATGCCACTATATAACTAGATATATTTTTCTCACCTCCTACCACACTCTCGCCATCTATGGTGTTCATTTACGTCCAAATTTTGGAACTTCTATATATACAAACGAGGTCAGATTTGACCGCTCGCGAGAAAGACTGAACACGTCGTTTACGAATTTTCCTGAATATAGATGTGTTTTCCTTTGATGTACTAACATGCGTTATCGCTCAGTTTATCATTCTAACGTGAAAGGGGAATTCTAACATGTTCATTGAACTCAAAATTTGATTCGAAAGAGCTGTTATTGAGTCTCAGAACGAGCCGAGAGCGCTTCGGATCCATCTGGTGGCGTCAATGACAAATGGTGCCCTCTGTTTGCTAGGTTTGAGTGGTTGTAGCGCCCCACACTAAATTTTAGTTCTTGAGCACTAATTTTTGCTTCCCACGCGCCAATTTTTGGTGCCCGTGTGACGGGAGAGAAATTTTGTTGCGGGATCATCAAAATTTGATGTTGCATCTTTAAATTTTGCTGCGGATACTACAATTTCTGATGAAATTCAATCCTGTCCCCCGGATGGAGCCGATCGCAGCAATTTTTAATGTCGGGAGTTTCTCAGTGTAGTCACACTCGTAGGTTATGTTCAATTTGCGAGTGAGGTCTCGATTTGGACGCGCATCAGGTTGTTGGTAGGAAGTCTCACCGCTTGCGAGACGCTCAAAATTGAATTTAGATTGACTTCTTCTATCTGAATGTACGCTGCGACAGCGAAAATCTCCAGTAGGTCCCGCGCAATGTTAAATCTTATGGGACAAATATCTGCCTCAGACAGGGAAAGACAGGCGAAACCCAACGGTAGGTCCCACCGTAGCCAAGTCTCAAGGTTATGTTATAAGTCAAGTATTTGATCTGACGAATAGCAATGTCAGCTTAGTTTGATGTTTTTTTCATAGACACAATTAGTGTTTCAAGTTCAAATACAACCAAGAGATCTCGATTGAAATAACTCCATCGAGCTTGCAGCTCAATGACTGTTTTTTTTTCACATCATTGAATCAGGTTCTGATTCTTATTTCATGAATCTATCTGTTACAAAATATTTTGAGGTTAGACGAGCAGCAGCACACTTTGATGCACATAGACATTTTCGGATAAGATTAATTGCCGGTATATAAAAAGGAAACATGTATACGGACGTGGAAGTGTCTGAACTTGCGAGGCCGTGGCCGCACGTTGTACACATGCATACGAGGCTATAATACGTCTATGGATAGATAAGAGGGTAGCGACGACGACGACGACGGCGCAGAGCAAGAGCCAAAAAACTAAAGATACACACACGCGATATACAGAGGATGAGGGGGGGGGGGTACGCGACACCTGAGGCAAAAATATACGCGATAGACGGTGGTGGCGGCGGAACCTTGATCGAGGAACCGAGTTGTAGGAAGGCCGGGTATAAACTCTGGGAGAAAATTTTGGTCACACAATTCTGCTTGTCACTTATTTTTCGGGGTGTTCTACACTTATCGTTAGTAACGATTGAGGATACTTAGTAAAATAGTTTTTTTTTCTTGGTAAAATAAGTTGAGTTCAATGAAAGCGTTTTCAAATAACAAGCTCTGACTAGACTAATTTTTGAATTTTATTAAGTGAGGCGGTGAGGTTGCTGGGCGCAGCAGCAGTGACGTCGACAAGAGTATCAAAATCACTTCTGACCTCTTGAGCTTTGAGTGTGACGGACGTTGATTGCGTTTGCTTCTCGTGGCCTGAGCGCTTCTGCTGGTTGGTCGAAGAGAGATGGCCGGAATTTTGCTGATCTTGCCTCGAGATATTGGATTTACGAGAAAAGACTGGCGAGCACTTAAAATACGTTTGACTCGAATTTTCATCCTCTTACTTATTACTAAAAGTGCTTCTTTTGCAATTTCTTTTTTCTTTCCGTTCGTCATGAATGTATGATGAAGGGTGACACGTGAATTCCAAACAAGACTTTATGACAACATCAATATATATCTGGTAATGGCTAGTTTTTCCACTGATGCTTTCATTTACTGTATACAACTACTATACTGCTATGCAATAATAATTCGTGGTGTACCGAGCAATTTTGTGGTCAGACGTCTAGCAAAATTAGAAATAATTTTCATCAGGCCGGTGCAAGGGTTTTTCACTTATGCATGGTGATGATAACAATAAGTGTGTTGGTGGTGAAGCTTCATACTACTGCAAATGCAGAAATATTCCACGAATGAGTCACAAAAAGACTTCAATTTTGATATGATGATGGACATTGAAGTGGCTGTTCTTTTTACGTTTCTTCCCCGACATTCATGGAAAGGAATGAGTCGTCAGGATATTGCTGATACGATTGATTACAAAAAACGTATATTCTGGGGACAAACTTTGATGAAACTATAATATGCATAATCGTAGAGAAGAGCTTCATGATTATAATTGTATCATTTTTGTTACACCATAACCCCCTCAGAATAATATTTCGTCATGATCTGTTATACCCTGAAGAATTTTTAGAAGCAAGCTAAGCCCATTGAACTATATTTTCTTATGAGTGATTCCGCCCGGAAGTGTGTGATTTCCGTGTTCCAATAAGCTCTCCCAAGTTTTTACGACTTGGAATGGACATTATAACAATTTTCTGGGGTGTATTCTATTGGTGTGCAACTATGTTAATAGTTTTTGAGTCGATTCTGACGTCCCCGTAATTTGTAGTGCCTCATAAAAGGTTGAAATGTCAATTCCGTCCTCTGTAGGCAACCCAACTTCGTTTTTTAATTCATTATAAGGATTATGCAGAGTCAAAAACCCCTATGTGTAGCTACGCACTTCAATTTGTATGACTCCAAATAACATATTTCACCACTTTGTGAGTCAAAATTACATGCTCAGTTCGTCGCGCACGGACATCCGAAATTTTGAAGATGGTTTTTCGCACCAAAACTGCTCGCACATCACTGATTAGCTCCGCAAACTCCCCACTCATCCATGAGGCCTTTCTAACCAATGAGGTTTCCATCCAAATATCCAAATGCACCTAATCGGTGTGCGATAGTAGCCGGAATCTCTCTCTGTCTGTGGCTGAAAAAATGATTTTTTGACCCGAATCACTCCCCGTAACGATTTTGGCCCCAAAAAAATCACACTTTCGGCGAAATCACCCATACCTTGTTCCTGTTGGACTGAACCAAGAGTCGCAAATTTTAAACCATTTTCACCTGCTGCAAGTCCTCGTAGACTTCAGAATAAACTCGCAATAAACCTCACCTTCACCATGATATAACTATGAAAAACATCATTTTCCACATGTTTTACCCATGAATCAATTTGTCCAATACGTTTATGATCTTAGATAATGTCCACTTGATATACTGAGGGATTTAACGAGGTTTCCTCAATGATTCGCAAATAACTTCTTCAATGATAATATTCAATGTTTCTTGCAACTATTATAAGCCTGCGATCACAGACAAGATTATAAAAATAGAGAATGATTCACAACGAGGAATTCACTTGAACCAGAGGAGGAAGGACAGAAGAAGAGCTGAACTAACGCATAGTATCAAAGTTGGACACGTCGAATCGAGTTTTCGCCGTTTCAACTAAAATATTTAGACTAGCCTGCTTGGCACATAATCTGGCAGCTTGTGGTTTAGGAAAAAGAGGGAGAAATGTCAGAACACCAGTATGTTTGGAACTACATTTCGGTAAAAGAGTTCTTGTTTGCAACGTCAAATAGAGTGAGTGTATCAAACTGTCCTGAAACGTGGTATTTGGTAACCAGATATGTTCACCCAATTCCAAGTACTTGAATTGAGAATTGAAGTCTAATCACTCAACAAGTTATTTGAATTCTGACAAATCTTAGGAATCGATCAATTACATATAAAACAATGTAGTACTTCAATTTGCATGTTTTTTTATGGAAACTAAGGAACGATTCGAAGATTCAAATAAGAGAGATGAACAGACTTCCAAATAATACAAAGCCACACGTCCATATCGACTACAATTCACTAATTCAGGAAAAACCCCTTTGTGAACATAACACGATACGTGACTGTAGAAGAAAAACTATTTTGAGAAAAAAGGACGATGGTTATATCTGAATTCATAATAATTAATTTTTTCTCGAAAATTCTGAATCAGAGATGTGTAAGATACGTGAGAAGAGAATTAGAGATGGATTGATAACAACGAACATTCAAAGTTATGGATGGGGTACAAATTTGCATCGTACATTAGCTTGTTTCTCCTCTGGTGAGATTTATATTGGTCGTTTCCACATAATCACCAAGATTGTTGCATACTGAAAGCTTTAATTTACCTCGGACGTGATTATACGACGGCCACAGGGCACGAATTCATTAGACGAAAGATTCAATTTTTTCAACAGCACACAAAATTATAGCCTTCAAAACATTTCAATTTGGGTATATGGCCTCATAAAGAGACTTTGTTCAACGACACATTCATCACTTTGGACACATGATGATGTGTTGTATATCTTATCAGTGTTTCCATACAGAATTGTGCGATGACGTGGGGAAAGATAATGATAGTTATCACTAAGGGGCTTTGAAATTTGTAATTTCTGAATGTGTCATCGAATCAATCCTGATGGTTATATGTTTCTATTCAACATTCATTGAGAGTTTATTTATCATTGAATTTGTAGTTACAGATAGTGTTATCGAGCTGTGGTTAGATTTTTTATATTTGAATTGGAATATTCGAGATAAATCGAACTCGATTTAGTCGATTAAATCTTTTCTCCGCGCACATTTGCCGGTAATTTGTACTCTTTGGAGTAATAGCCAAGCAATGCGGAAGTATTCCGGCCAGCAAAACTAGACAATATTTTTATCCTCCTAGCGCCACGCTCTCAACAAAAAGTTTCTGGATAATTTTGTCCATCGGTCACGCCTGAAAGTGTAGGTATCAGTTTGAAATATCGAGGAGGTAGCCGCTGTTTTATGTTGTATGAATAATTTCTCGCGAGTCAGAGGAAAATGTTACCTTGATAAAAAAAAATTGACCCAGTTACCGGAGATTTTGCTAATTGATGCAATTTCTTTTTGTCCTCGCTTGCGCAAAGCTTAACAGGCATACCGGATGGAAGTTGGAGGTTCTAAAATATTTCATACTTATTCATCAAACCCATGATCCCCAGGCTCTTCTCAAAATGAACAAATTGTTTCACTTTAGATATAACACAGATTTTTCCCACCAGGACGAGGGTGCAATAACGGTCGAGTGCAAACAATCAAATCAAGTTTCAGAAATTGATTACTTTCACTAACTATGAATCAAAAGAAAAATTCATTGAGTTGATCGTTTCAGCGCAATGCAGAGAAAGTCTCGTGAAGTTTTGCATTCATTGAAAGTTGCCATGCAGACATCAAACAGATGATGTGTGGGATTGACGATTTTTATTTTGATATTTGCACTGTCATAGAATAAGTATAGGAAGATAGGAAATACGCGAGGGTAATGGCCATCACAAATTTTATGAATCAATGGGCATATTTTGTTTTCCATTTGCAAGATTCGGGAGTGCATGAGCTAGTTTTCAAATTCACCTTTTTCAATGACAGTTAAAATATCTGGTATAGTTCTGCACCTCATTGAAAGGTATTAAGTTATTAGTCTATTATAACATCGGTAAGTATATCTCACAAACCCTAGGTTAGTCTTACAACCTGAGCTTTGAATCTTGTTTCTAATTTATATGTACTTTGTTTCACAACATCTTTCCAACACGTAAATAATCACATGAAAAGGCAGTATGGGCAAGATATCTCACACAAGACTGCCAGTGTTTGGAATGATCGGACGGAAGCACTCTGGATTTTGCTTTTCAGAATTTTGCCGGTTCAAAGTGACAAGCTAAGCTGATGGATTTTCTCTCCAAACATGAGTGAAATTGAATCATTTGAATCATTTTATTGCTTAGCTGATTGAATTATTTCGATAAATCTACTTCATACGACCACGTGATCGGAATACACATTGTCCACTCGTTTGCAGAGCTCGGGCCGGTCTACTCATCATCACTTTGTTAATTTATTGGTGTATTAGATAGTTATCTTGTTGATATTCAAGCATTATTAACTGGGATTCGTGTTTGAGGTTGCATGTGTCCGAAATTTCATAAAATTTTACGCTAATTCTTCCATGACGCGGAGGGCTGCTGATATTAGTCGAGCTTCTTCTGTTATTAACGGCGCCACAATTTGAATTTGTGAAAAAAACTACGAGTATTTTCATGATAGTTGAATCCATAATTCTTTGCACCATGAATCTATTGTTTTACAATTTGCGATTGAGCATGCATCGAATCAGCAAACCACGTGGCGCGTTTGTTCCAATCTTTTGCGAGACATTGTGCAGAATTAACACGGGCAAAGTTCAAATAAAATTCATTGAAATCACTGCCGAATGCTTACAATGTCGTTGTACAGGTGTGAGTTTAACGGCAATGACACTTCCTTAGCGTCTTAATTGGATGAATAATGTGGGTTTGAGCTTTGCTAATACTGGGAGTTGTTGATGCACAAGATTTGTATGAAGATTGGCAACAGACAGGATAGAATCATAATGGCAAGTTGCTACTACTTTGAGTCTTTTCTTCTTTAATTATTGAGTCCTATATCAGCTTCATCTTCGTTTCAGCTTACTGCTATGAGTTTGGTACTAACTTGATAAAACCGCCTGCACTAGTATTCAATATCCTTGTCTCTGAATTGAAACTATCACCAAAAACTCAGAAACTTACTTCAATATTATAAAAATTGTGTTTCTTCATACCAAGGCAATGATACATTAACGAGTACGGCTCATCACATTAAAATTTGTTCTTCAACTTACTACTTCCACACTAAAAACAGGGGAAAAATGATATTTTTGATGAGAGTGCAATAACCCCAGTTAAACAATAATAATGAAAGATAACAACAAAAATTCTCAAGGTAGTAGCAATTTGTCACTAACATTATCTGCAGATATTTGACAGCCTTAAAAAAAAAAAAAAAAAAAAAAAAAAAACCTGAAAGTAAGGGTATACAGGAAACTTAGCCCCTGCAAACGAACGGCAGCACGAGACTGGCTGTGCGCGATGTTACGTAACGATTGCGCGCGTTGAGAGTGAGAGAGTGAGAGAGTTGCGGGGGGTTTTATACCGCGGCATATCACACCGGTGAATTCACCACCACCATTAAAAAAGCACATGCCTGTCATTCACAAAAAATTAATCCCCTAATTCACGAATATCATATCGTATCATTGATGATTATTTTCTCACTCACTTCCTCTCTGTTTCTATCTTACTCTCAGAATTCTTATAGCTACAGTATATAGCGCGGCTGATCCAGACACACTACCGTACATTTCTAAAATTACCCCAAAAGCTCGCTGCTATCCTCGCGGCTGTTCTCTGTTGTTCACTGTTCGCGGCTAGAAACTATTTCGAGAATTTCTCGCGCTCCTCTCGTGCATGCACGCGCCTTCAAAAAATTAATTTGCTAACCCACACCTAGGTATACCTAACTGTCACAGCCCCAACCCACATGGATTTATACACTTTTTTTTTTAAATCTCGGATAAGGAACTTTTCATTCAGCACTGATTGAAACTAAAATTTGGAGAATATCAGGGAAAAACACTCACTCGGGGATGATTCGCTGCCGCAAGGCGTCGCTGAGTAATATGCTTTTAGGGCGTAAAGGCTCGTCGTCAGATACGAAGTCCAGGTTCTGCTACAGTTTTCACTATCTTTGCTGCTTCTGATAATACTACTCCAAGCCACTGCACTGATGATGATGATGATGCTGCTCGACAACGGCTAGCTCTGCTCGTCCTCAGCGGCAGCTCCATTTCTTTTATTCCAACTCGATATATATCTTTCAATTTTCTCCAACACCAGAACACTTTTTTAAACACACTTTCTTCGAATGAATTTCACTTAATGACAGTCGATACGATACACTTTTTGGGGAGTAATAAAGGGGAGGGTTGTTATCAACACTTTTCACATTTGGTAACAAAACTCGCGAGCTACACCCTGGGGTAGGTAGGTATCCACGAAGCCGCTGACCTGGTGCACAGAACTATACTACTGCTATACTGATTCTTGGTATATATTAGACGCTTGATGATGCCAAAAGAGCAGTAGAGAGAAGAAACAGTGATGTGAAAAGAGAGGTTTCTAGCTATTTGCTAAAAATAACGAGCGCCTTCGGGCTGCGGCGCGCCGCCGACCCCACGTCATGCTCTTTCCTCGCTCTCTATCTTTATTTTTCAATCGGCTGCTCTTGGTGTAGCTCTTCTTCAGGAACACTATACGTCTTCACTTGGGCCAATTCGATGAATAAAGGCTACCCAGCACTATAAAAGTGACTTTGTTGTTATACACTTGAATAATTTCCTTAAAAATACCCACAATCTACACACCTGTATGAGAAAAAAAGGGTGGTAGGTAGGTAGGTAGGTGCGGTGTAACGATCGCGCACTCGCTCGGCGCCGCCCGGGCTCAAGGTCGTTATATATCTGTTACTTCTCCTCCTGCTGCGGATTTTCAGCTTCTCTCTATGTCTCGAATAACCTCAACTGCTGATGCTTTACAAAAAGCCCAACACACGCGTTTATAGATGATGTAAAAGATCAACACACTCGCGAATAAGTGAGGTTAGGGTTATTATATACCCTCAACAACACACGCGGACACAAATTTTTTCGTGCACCACGTTCAAATTTTCTGTACAACACACGACCTGGACTTGGACTGTGTAATAAATATAAAACTCGTTCCTTTCCATGCAATCTATACACGTGGAGCTTGCGAGCGAGCCGCTCTCGAGCGTCTGCTAGCCTACGTTTAGTTTGCCGCTGCTAGCAGAACATACCTCCTTATTTCGGCTATATCTCTTCCTCTCTCTTCCTCTCTCTCTGTCACACCTCCCACTTTGAGGCACTCAAATAATGCGCCTGCGCAATAAAATTTATCTAGGTATCTTACTCTCTCTCTCTGCCACGCCAGTGCCCCGTGCTTGAAAGCCGAGAGCTTCGAATGAGAATATATATATATATATACTTATATATGTATGTGAAAGATGCCGAGGATCGAGCGATGAGCTTTGCGAGCGCAAGCACTCCACTTTTGTGCCCACGTGGGCGCACCTTAGATGTGTATTAAGTAGTTCTGTGGAAACTTTGAAATAATGTGTGCCAGCTTGTACGAATCCTTAAAACGCTTGGGAAAAAATTCGTACAAATCATTTTTGACGCATTTTTTGGTGCTCTTCTTGGCGCAATCATTAGTTTGGTGATCCAGGACTACCCAAAAAAATTATCATTAAGGGGTCAAAATATCAGTTCCGTGCGTTGTGGTTTTGCTTTTTTTTCGGACTTTGTGAGCGTGAAGCGCCGCAGTAAGAGCCCAAAGACCACTTTTTGCATTTGCAAGGAGCACATACATTTTGTGGCGCAATTTTACTTGAAATTTTACTCCCTCAGTTTTCCTCGATAAAAATGAATTTGCCTCATTCTACACTTTTCCGCACCAACTTATTTTCAAAGTAAATCGTCAGGCGTAACTTTTCCATGCCTCAGAATTTCGAAAAAAATTGATTTTTATACTTTGCGGAGCTCTTTCCCGCGAAAATCTGGTTTTGCTAACTTTTTTGGTCAGTTCCGTGTGGTACTAGTGCAACCCTTAAATGCGAGCTTACGGAGGCCCTAGTCGGGTTTTTTCAAAGTATCTGATGGCCAAATGAAAACCCCAAAACCTCGAGACTGTAGTTTGAATCGTTTGGTCGTGAGATCAATTTTAGTGTCAAATGTCAGGTTTCCATGTGCCACTCAAAATGTCAGGTTCCGTGCGCCACTACCGCGTTATACGTGTTATCCTCATCGTACCGATGGGTGGAAATTTTTAAATCCGTGCGCGAGGTTGAATTATACATGATATGTTTGAAAAAGTCGAAAAATACGCATGTCAGAACCTTCCGAAGTGGGATTTGGGGTTGGCACATTTTCGGCCTCCAAATGTTGGAGTTTCAACGGAACTACTCATACACATTAGATAAGTGATAACTGCACCCCTGAATTAATTTATTCGCTTTTTTTCGAAAGGTGAGGAATCGTTAAATTTTTTCATCCATATCTGAGAGAAGTATGTGCGAGACAAACATGTGCGGAGGTAAGTCGATTAGATTTCATAAGTGCAAACTTTTAATCGAAACACTGAAAATGAATAGTGTAAAAGGAATTCTGACGCCTTTTAACAAATATCTCTGTGAAACTGTCTAGTCATGTTTATTGCTACGAGCCCTAAATGTCGAACAGAAGAATCAGAGTTCCTTTGCATTCGAGGAATCTGCCAAAATCATATCACAGAATGATAATTTCCTGTGCTGGCCAACAAGAAGAAAAATCGCAACGAATTTGATTGAGGGATTTCCATTAGTTCATTGCTCTTGGATTTAAATTTGTAGAATATTCATGTATTGTCAAGTATGCAGTGACTTTTTCAAAATATAAACCAGAACATTGTACGAATTCCTCTAATATAGAGACTTGAAAATGTCTATTCCCGCGAAAACTTTTGAGCAACACTCTCATCACGCCGCCGAGTGGCCTATTGTTTGAAAAAGCTCTTGGAGGAACTCGACAATTTTCCACTTTTAGAGAGCTTCACAGCAGGCTTTCTAGCGAACTTCCAAGAAGTCTATCCTCGCTGATATTGTTGGATGAATAGTACTCTTGATCAATTCATTTCAAGCTCAATTTAATGCATTCAAACTACCTCAAGTCCTCAAATAAATCTACACAAAGTACAAAATTCCGACACTGATTTAAATGATCGGATTTTCCACAAGATGATTTTTTCTGACTATACCACACAACTGATAATTATGCACCTTCGAAGACCAATGCAACTTTGAACTTTCTTATAAGACCGTTGTGTACACCGAACTCAAACTGCAATTTACATCGCGTTTCGAGCCTTCAAATTAATCAAAGTAGGTATGAACATATCAATCGTCATCGCAAATGTTACAACTGAAATATTGCGAAGCGAAATGATGCGTGACCGTGCAAAATCAACTGGGATTTCCGTAAAGCGACACCAAAAATATGGATACTAAAACGGTTCTGGTTACCAGTTACCAACACCGATATACAGCCGAGACGACAATTCACATTCTCACCTTGAACTTGACGATTCGCACATATCTACATTCAAAACTATACTTATATATAATCCTTCGAAAAATAATCCTCAAATATCTAATCATGACAGATTTGGTTGGGCTCGACTCTGATGCCTGGATCAACTTTTTTTTTTTTTTTTTTTTTTTTTTTTTTTTTTTTTTTTTAAGAATTCACCGAACGAGGCCGATTATATTTAGACCCTGAAAGTATTTCGCCGATTCGTTTTCAAATCCGTTTTACAACGTATCGTTCGAGATTTAATCTCCCTCGAACAAACTTGTACGATTCTCATGAATACGAACGAGGAGACGATGACGGTGAGTCATGGATTTTATTTTCTATTATAGCGACAAGAATCTTCATCGCTTCTTTAAAACGGCGGTGATGCAGTCATCGAAATTGATCCAACCAGGTATGTCACCGCGAAAATTAAAAAAATTACAATACTCGATATCATCATTATTTCTGTTATAAGAGTCACGATTGACGACATTTGATACATTATTAAAAGAATCAAACTGAATCACATGTGTAATCCTTACGCTCGTGAAGTAAATTCCACGCGAGAAAAATGATTTCATATGCTGATGCCATAGAAGCCTAAAGACCTAATAAATATATGGCTACGTCATCTATGACCTTGAGGTCAGAAGCTGAGAATGAAAAAAAAAAAAAAAAAAACCGTGTGTCCATCTCATCCGTAACGTAGATAAAAACTGATCCAAAGAGCTTGTCTGACCAGTGCCGGTCATTTTCTACTTCGGCACCGATGCCGAAGCGACACCACGGCAAAATCTATATATCGCTTTGCCATCAGCTTTTGCCGAAAGCAATTCTGATTTCTTTTCTTTTACAAGTCTGTTTATCTTTTGCGAATGGCAATCGTAGGAAAAGGGCTAGGATAACTCGATGGTTCGTAATGAAATTCCAATATATCGATTGGTGCAATTTTTGCTTGTGCGCGCGAAGAAAGAACATCATAGAAGAGAATCCGATTTCGATGCTTTTTTTCTTCTTCTTCGACTGATGTCCAAGTTTCGTGGGGGGGGGGGGACTCCGGATATTGCGATTCGATGCATTCTTTTTTTTTTTTTTTTTGCTTTCGAGCAACTTTACCGATTGATTGTTCTGCGATACGCGCTGACTGGATGTGTATTTTATGAATATAGGGATAGGGAAATAAGGGAAAGAGGGCAGCGTAAATTGGGCTTGGAGAATTCGTGGGCAATCTCGCGGAAGAATGTTGAAACGAAATTTCGATCTCAAAATTGTAAGCTGTTGGCAGATTG
Organism: Eretmocerus hayati; assembly: GCA_029851415.1. NCBI lineage: Eukaryota > Metazoa > Arthropoda > Insecta > Hymenoptera > Aphelinidae > Eretmocerus > Eretmocerus hayati. The sequence goes on from CM056742.1 coordinate 166,334,773, forward strand.
AATTTTTGTTAGGTATTTTGATGAATTGATCGCCAGTTTCAGGAAAATTAATTATTTCGAGGCTATCGAAGCATTTGACTTTGATAAATGTGCAAAAGTCCCAAGAGTGGAATTTGAGGGAAGGCCGGATATTTCATTGATCTTTATCAGTAGCATCAAATAATCTTGATTAATTATGACTGAGCTCAATTCTAATTATTCGAATAACTCTATTCTAGAATCTATCTTACTCCAACTCACAAGCCCTTCTGACATTATTTGAATTTCAAATGTCCAGGTAATGATCGAATTTTATGATATATGACTTGAATTTCAAGTTTCTTCTATCAACCTCTATTATTTGAGCTTACTTTACAACACCTGTGCAACTTTGGTCGGATTCCAAATCACCAAAAAACAACGAAAAGGACATTTATGAGAAAATTGATTTTGTTACCGGACCCAAATTATTTAGAAAATATCATGAAAATATTTAACCTAACAAAATAACTAGATATTTGAATTGAATTAATTGAGCGTCGAAAGAGACATATCGTTCTCATCATCAGAGTCAGAAGCAAGCAACAATTAAGCATAGGAATGCGTTCAGTCAACCTCCCACGTCGAATCACATTTCGTATCACCGTACAAACGCATGCATTGGCACACCTAACACACATACATACAATACATACATTCATGCACGAAACACACACGCAGGAAGGTAATCAGAGTATGAGATGAGAGGTGTATTAGAGCATTAGAATTCTCAAAGTTGGGAAAATGTAGTATATAAGCTTTTGCGGTCGCAGTCTAAAATTATTCGACGCAGTAATGCGAATGGCACACAATAAAGCTCGGCTCGCGCGGTGAGGGCAATAAAGCTCAAACTCAACTCCGGAGGTAGTTTAGCGAGCTCGTAACGATTTGCGAGCGATTTTGACTCGCCATCCGTTATGTATAAATGTATATTTTACCCATATAATCGTAGATTTTGATTTGATTTCTCATTCTCGGACGATCACCGATTTTTTTTTACAAGTGATGCATTGGTTCGCCGGATCGTGTTTCACTGAAACCTGCTCACTCGAGACCTTATCTCCCGACCTCGTAAAAATTTTCCGACATGAAGAAAATCAATAACTAGTTGAAAAATGACGAAAAACGTCTAGGTGAGAATATTGAAAATTGTTTATTTTTTACATTTTTCCCCAAATAGAAACATATAGAGACTTTATAATTGTAAGAATGTGTTTCTGAGGTTGTCAAAGATTCTTCAGAATTATTTCAGATTTTCACCATGCTCAAATTGTAAGTCATTATAAATGTCAATTTTCGGTCCATGTCTACTGTAGTGGACAGAATAAGTGAGGTGGTTCATTTGATAGTTGCATATTTTTTGTCTTAATTAACTTTAATCACTCTTAATTAACACTACGAAGTTTCGTGATTCTCAAAATACCCTCTGGAAAACTCTAAAATAGCCTCACTTTTCAAAATCTTTAGAGGGAATGCTATAAAAAAATTACATTGATGCACTTCGACTACTTGATGATCAGTATGAACGTCTTTGAATGGTGAAAAAATTCACTAGCTCCCTTAAAAGAATTCTTTTTCACTACTTGGGACTCAAAGACGCGTTTTACTCCCGCTTCGCGGATCCTAAATGACAACGGCGAGTTTTCGTTCCCTTGTAGTAAAAAGTAAAATACGCAACTGGGGAGTAAAGAGGACGAGTCCCACCCGGATGAATATTAGCGCTCGAAGCGTAGCCAAGACTCCCTAAATAACCAATTTGTAGGTTAGGTTGATTAAAAAGTTTATAATTTTCGAAAAACAATAGTTGCAAGATCCACTCCACAAACCACTCTGTCAGTACAACTATAATTCAAATTAGTTATCACAGCTAGAAATATGCTAATGATATAAACAAAAATTTCATTTGGGTAATTAAATTATCGATATTTTGGAGAAAAATCAATCAAAAAAATTTGGAACGATTAAATTCGAAAGGAAAAAACGTGATAAATCAACTGATGAAATAAGTTGGGAGAAGTTTCAGCGTCTCAAACGTAGAACAAAGGTATTAGGTCGTGTCAAAATACTATACCGCAGTGTTGATTAAGAGTTAAAGGGTTTTCTGATTGGAAGCATGACAGCCCGTGGGATTATAGAATTTTGAAATGTTTGGTAGAAAGCAAGTGGTAAAACTCATCAGTATAAAGGGTGGAGTGGTACTTTGTCGATTAGCGTTGTTGCTTTGAAGATGATAAAAGGGGAAGCAATAATTCCAAGTGAATGCGGGGCTATGAAATTAGATTGAAGAATCCAACGGACTGAGCGGCAACCACTTTTCTCTGTCTCTCGACATCTCGCAAAGTTTTGCCACTTATATTTTGCTTGACTTTGATTTCATAGCTCTTCCTGTAATTACTCTCAACCATTATTTCGCATTTCGTTTTCTTGTATTGCGTGCAATTACACGCTGTTTTGCAGTTTTCAAGAGGTCAGATTTTCATTCTTCAGCCAAGGGTTTTGGTATTTGGACCGAACTTGAATAAACAAGGATATTATATTCTTGAGGGTAATATGACAGTAACCGTAGTTATTACATTCCAAAAAATGTAGAGAATGGTGAAGGAAGATGAATACATTTATGAGATGAGATTTGCGTTTATGATTTCATGTAAACTCAGGCGTTTATAAATTATATTAATGCATGACAATTTCATGGGTCATTATCTAGTATCTGTCCATAGAAAAGACTATAATGTCAATAGAAATCGATTTGGTCATCCAGAACGAGTCTGCGAGCAATGGCTTTTCAAGGAATTGCTATCCTGGCGAGTCAGCCTCAACAGATAATCAACAATTACGATACTAATCAATTTCAAGCAATACGATAGTCCGTATCAAACCCATGATATGACCATTTGGTAAGTAATCCCCTCACCAACCAGCGTTAGCGCATCACATGCATTTTACATTGTAAAATCCTCTAAACGGCAATGTTCAGACCAATTTTCCCATGTTAAAAATGCACTCTGAACACAGTCATCTAGTGAACTACGCCAACGCTGTCACCCACCCTTGTCCATCATCATTCTTCAGAAAATGATCATTTCATGGATGCCTCACATCTCCATTCATATATCAAACTATTTAATTTGTAAAGAATACACCAGTTTCGTCCCGATCCTAACCTCAAAAAACCCTCTCGTAAGCCCCCATCGCTGTAAAAATGAAAACCTCTCGTTCTGTACATCATGATGGTGAGGTTATGTTACATTGGCAAAACTGCATCACTTCCAACTTACAAATCTATATATCTTCAATTCAGCCTATCAAGCTATAGGTAATATACAGTGAGAAGATAGAGTGTGTACAAAAGCCGCAAAAATCTAGCGGAAAATTCAAGATGGCGGCACTGTGCGAGGTAGATAGCCTAGTAGCAAGGGGGAGCGAGATAGTGAGAGAGTGATATAGCAAGTGAGCGCGAGAATCGATCCGTAGAGCAGAGCCAGAGCCAGAGCAAAAGCATCAGAGAGGGACTATTGCCCCACCCCCGTCCTTCTACCAACCCATTCATATATATACATATATATATATAGTAATAGTGTGCGCGCCGAATTGTTACGTCACTAGGTCACCCCCTTTCGATATAAAAGCCACGCCGCCGCCGCCGCGCCGAGCCGGAGCCGTCGATATGCGCGCGCCCGGCATGGCATCGCATATCGCATATCGTATGGCATGTATGGTATACAAGTATTAGTATAGAGAGAGAGACAGATCGGACCCCGGACATCACCACCACTGTGTCATGTTATAAGCACCGGGGTTTATATACTCTGTCTCAAGCTTTTTCGTTCTCGCTCACAACCCTTGCTCAGACTATTTATCCTTGTATACTACTCGTGCATGGTTTCTTTATAAAAAAGCCTTGCGAGCGTATTTGATGGTATTCGATAGACATTTATGTACTCTAATGCTGAAATTGTTATTCTCTGTTGAATATTTTCGTTAGATTTTCAACGGCGTGGTATTTTAAGATATACTGCTTGAGGGTAAATTGAATAATCTTTCATGTAGAGTCAAGTCATACCTGAATTGTGAAGGTTAGATAAGTTTGTATGATTTTGTTCCTAAATATCACCAGAGTCAGTCTGAGAGCTGAGAATGCAGCAATACACATGTCTGACCATACACGTCTGTTACTACTTATACGATTAGATTGTGGTACATCTCAACTACTGGATAAAGGCACTTACACGTTATGCAAACGCTTTTCATGAATTTTTTTTGGTTATGATTGTCGTCCTTATTAATTTAATTGGTTCTTATATGATTATAAATGAGGAAAGTGTACCCAACATGCCCCGGTATGCAGATCTCAGAACTGGCCACTCGGACGACATTTGCACAATTTTTTTCACGTTTGTTATGTTAGAATATGGTAAAATTAGTGGTTTGGATCGACCCCGAAAAATATGCTCAATAATATTCCATAACGATATTGTATACAATGTAATATTATTGAGAAAATTTTCTTTTTAGGGCGCTGACTTAGTCGCACGCCAAAAAAGCGGTTCAACTTTGCGCAATGGTATTTCATCAATTGACACGGAGGTAGTCCCAAATGACTTCGAATTGCTTCAGATATGTGCCTTTGGTGCGATCTGAGAGAATGAATGTCTCTCACTCTTCAGGAAAAACCGAAAAATCGCGAGATATTCAGATTCTGATTCTCAGAAAGCGACATCGAGTCTTGCGGGAGATAGGAACATCATGGAACATTTTGTCCTCACTGGTTATACCAGAGGCACATTTCTTGAGGTATTCCGAGCCATTTGCAACCAATCCCATCTCAATCGATGAAACAATCATTGTGTAAAGTTGAACCGCGTTTCGTACGAAACTTCGACACGGCCTTAAATTGTTTCGGAGTCACTCACTTGGAATTTTGATTCCAGAATCACCGATATCTAACAGCTCAGAATTTCATTTTGATAGCCCAAAACGTACGTAGAAACATATAAATTGATGCCCTTACAATTCGAGTACATCGACGTCGACTATATTACCTCGAGGACTTTTCAAAATTATTCAACAGGCAATAAGTTTTGATTATCTAGCGACTCTATGCTCAGAAATTTTGCATGGGAAAATTAATTTAATATCTGAAACTCATTGTTCAAATTTAGCTTCTTGGTGTCCAGAATTAGATTTCGTTCGGAAAATACCTGTCCAGAAATAGGTGCAAATCAATTAGGTCGTCTCTTTTTCCATGTTTTCTGACGATAATTTTGGGGTTTTCCAAACGGAACAAATTCGAATAAAAAGAATATCACCTACACTGAACGACAGAATCACGATGCGGCCACCGTGCACCACAACCATTGAACTTGAGAACACATCTCACATAAAAATTTTGATGATTTGAACTTTGAAACAAGTTGCCGAATCCTTTTTATTGTCCAATTTGTATTCTCCAATCCGTCGTTTAGCCCAAATCACAAGAAAATCGGATGAAAATGGGAATGACTTTTAGCTTACATAGTGATCGCATCGCCTAAAAATACTATTAAAACGATATAACAGCGGCGTCCTCAAATGTCGGTTCAGGTACCGGTTTTAATTACCTTAATTCGAGCACAATTGAATAATCAAATGTGACTCAAGCTCCAAATAGCGTATGAGCATCGTAAATATATCTAATAAATTTTGACGTAAGAACATCGATCTGATCAGACAATATATATGAAAATCGTAAATCTGTATATAGCTCGTACTTATATTATCAAGGTTATCTCGTTCGAGGCTCACGAATCCGTCGTCATTGGGTGATCGCAGGTTCATTCACCCGCGCCCAAGTATCACATTTATATACGTAACTTTTCTACAAATACATGTACATACAGCATACTATACTGTACTCAAATAACACAAACACATAAAAAAAGTATGAGCCAGCGATATGTAGAAAAAAAAAAAAACTCATGTCATCTATCTGTGCGGACAAATCGATGACCAAACATGGCTCCCCAATAATATGGGCGCGCGATTGCTGTTTGCGATGATTCACGAGCTCACCTATATATAAATATAATAGGTCTCAATACGTATGATGTGTGATCCAATACGGTATATACGAATCGACAGAGAAGCCGAAAACTTGATCAATACGATATCTAGAATTCATGATGTATTGATATATACCGATTGAAATATCGATTTGATGCGGTGTTCAATCATACTCTCGGATTCTCGGATGACTTTTAAACGTACTTGGGTATATAGATAGTCAAATAGTAAGTATTAATACAGGTGATTATCTTTATTAAATTTGTCCGACTGACCTTTTCTATCGAAGCTTCAACTGACGGGTCGAGTCGACCCACTTCGACTAAATTTTAGGGGAGTTCTATCAAACTCGATCGATTTTCAATCTTGTTACGGAATTCTCACTAGAAATGAGAAATTTTTCTCAAATACTCACGGCGCATCCTGAACTGACCCTGAAGGACTCTGTCACGGACAAAATTTCAAGGAAACATGCCAAATAATCAAATCTCAGCACGAGAAAATGCCCATTTTCAAGGTTTTGAGTGCTGCATACATTCGTAGCCGAAAATTGGCCATGTAAATAGCTTTGTCAGTTCCGTGCATACCATGTTACCCCACTAAGGGTGATGACAGATAAAGCGCTACGCTACGATTTTGCGCCACGCCACGACGCGCTATCGCGCGCCACGAACCAGAAGTTCATTCCAGCAAACTTGACCATAGATGGATTTGATTCATTTTCATAATCTACGATTAATACTGTAACAATAAATCCAGTCCATCAAAGGTAGGGTTCGCTGGAATGAATTTTTGGGTCGTGGCGTGCGATAGCGCGTCGTGGCGTGGCGCAAAATCGTGGCGTAGCGCTTTATCTGTCATCACCCTAAAAGTCAATTCATCTTGGCGGGAACAATTTTTTCCACTAGAGTATGGTGGGAACAAATGAAATCTAAAAGGAGAAGTTTCTATGTCTACTCCGTTAATTTTGCGAGCGATTTTATGGCGAAATGTCAGTTCCGTGCATTCAAAAGCTGTTGCTTGTGATACTCGATAGCACGAAAAAGACGGAGGAATGGAGTTCTGTGCTCCGGAGCATGTATTTCCGACTCAAATCAACCATCTAAACATGAATTTCAAGGTCATATGATCCCATCGCGTCGGGATTCCTCGCTAGACAACAAAACGTCAAAAACCGCAAATGTCAGTTTCGTGCACTATTTTGCCTATGCCTTATACATGTGAAAATCACATACACCACCTCAAAACGTTCCAAAAAACTTTCTGTATACGTTTCATCGCATATTATCGCTCAATATACGAAAAGAAATGAAAAAAGTCGTATCAGACACGTGCAGACTCAATATTCAATTTCTGAATTTTTGGACACAAAAAGTGTAGTTATCGCGATTTCACCCATATGTTTCTCTCATGTCGACAAGGTTGTAATTTTACTGCTCAAACGTCAGTCTCTTGGAAGTTTCAATTCTTGAACAAAAAGTCAGTCGAAGCTTGACAGAGGATTCAGTCGAGACGGAGTGAACGGAATCGCACTCCAGGCTTTCCCAATCAAAGGGCTTTGAGAAAGTATGCATGACATTTCGGCTATATCTTCAATTTTTCTTTGCTCGTTTTCGCAAGTTGAATCAGCGCACTCATTGAATCTTGACGTATATTAGGGACGACTCATGTACGGCTTATTTTGCGATGTGTACGCAAGCAATTGACGCACATTCGCTGTGTAAATTTGTGCACGTAGAATTTTTGTCAACAGTGTATTGGCAGTAACTAAGAATAAGTATACCAGAGTCATAAAAATATGTTTGCAGTTATTAACTTATCGGATGCAGTACAAGAGCGTCAGTGATAGTAGACTGGAGTATGCAAATAGTTTTCCGCGAGAGATTCCATTGTATGGTTTGGAATTATTGAGTACAGATTATTTTCGGTTCTGGAAATTTCAATTGACGTAAGATTATTTGGATGAGAACGAATCGCTGCCATTTTGAAATGAGCAAATTATACCCACACTGCAAGATAGAGAATTCATTGAAACTTCTTTTCAAATGAATTCAATTTGCGTGCATGAAATCAAACACTTCATTTGGAAATTGTTATCTTCATTGTACCCGGGCCATGAATTACAAAATAAAGGGTTCTCCTAAGATCGAAGATCGAAGAAACTATTGAAAAGTTCCGTATTAATAGTCATCCACGAATAACGCGTTACTATAGATTTAATCCACTGAATCTAGATCGTGTTGATCGGAAAGTTTGTGTGCCAATAGTCAAAATCGAATACTATGGTGCAGAAACACTTTTAGGATTATTCATTGTAGCAAATGACAAAGAATAGTTTTTACTCGGAACGTGCACTATGTATAAATTCATACATTGATACTGTTTTTCTTATTCTGTTGATGGTAATTCATGAGTGTTTATGTAGTCCTTATAGAATTATGTATTTGGAAATACCAATCCCAAACTTGCAATAATAAGTCTTCATCAAGAATCTTCATCAACACCATTAAACCAAGATTCCAATCACTCACTAAACTGTGTAAGATACGTTTCCGTCGAAATTACCCAGTCATCATCCCTTGGGGCACATCAAGCCCTTTTGCAAGCTAGAAGTTACTGCAAGCTCAGAACTTGTGTGTTGTAAGGTCTACGTCAATTTCAATCATCTTACAGCATGTAAGGGTGTGTCCACAAATGATGCATATGCATGCATATTGTAGCTCATCGAACATGAGCAAATATTGAAGGGCTCACATCAGAGAATTTCTGATTTCTAATCGGTTTGTATTTTCCTCCGTGGACGGCTGATCCAAAGCAGAACCAGACGAATTTCGTCTGATTTTGGCTAAAATTTGATGAGCTACATATGCGCAGTGTGTACTGCATATGCATAATTTGTGCACACACCCTTATGCATGCATATGCATATTTGTGGACGCACCCTTACACAAAACACCTGCATATATTGATTTGACCATCAAGAAAATCATGTTTCGTTTACTACCAAACTCCATAACCTATACCTAACTTATTTCAACACATCATCTCATCCACCTAGTCCGAGTCAGGAAATTTCAAGGGCCACAAGCTCTCTTCCACTTTCTGCTCCTCTCTTTTTCAACCATCTGTATATACATATCTACACCACCGGTATGTTTGTGCCTTTGATCTGTGACTGCATAAGATATATACATGACTAAAATTCCGATGCTGCAGTATATTGCAGTGTTACAAAAGCAAGCTCGACATCAGAGGGAGAAGTAGAAGAAGAAGAAGAGGGCCGCATCTCAACAAATGAAAATGGCAAACTCGCGCCACTTCAGCAATATATGCGGGCCGTCTGTCCTACACACACCCACACACACACACACGTGTGTGGGTTTGAGCGAAACAGCCTATGACGTCACAGGCCGCATTGCAAGCTCTGTGACCTTTGCCTTTTTGCACTCGTTCAATTCGTATGACCACCAACATCACTCTATACTACCCCTCCGTTCAAGTCTCATCTTCGTTCTACTTACCGATATATATTTTTCCCGATATGCACGCGCGCCAGCCGCAGCCTACCAGTCAGCCTCTTTATTTTTCTTCTCTTTCTGTCATTCGCATCTGGTATTGTTTTGAAGGTAACAGAAGGGCATGCATACTTTGAATATATAGTTGTGGGTATATTAGTAGAATTTTTTGAATCAAAGGTACCAGGGTCGCGGTGTGACGAATCACGAATCTCGTTGAGGATGTGGCCTCATTCGTATTTTTTTTTTTTTTTTTTTTTTATATTCGTTGAAGAGACTGAAGAGAGATTTTTTTGGTCCTTTCAAATTCTATGGTAGATGAGAATTTTTTTCTTTTTCGGATAAATTTTTTTGAATATTCCATCATCTACACGGTATTGATCTGATCGAAGTTGTGAGCACGGTGATTCAAGCCACAAACGCCAAAAGGGCTCCCAATGAAATGGAAAATTGTATTATTTGATCGATTTAACGTTTTGAAAATGTATCTTTTCAAGTGCATGAGAGCTATTCATTGTAAAATTCATGGTTTCATCTTGATGTAAAGGAAAATGATGGGAATTCATGATTTTTGAGCGCGTTTTTTTTTTATGGAGCTAAAAATTATTGAGGAAAGAGTACTCACACACATTTGTGGGAATTCTCACTCATTTGCAAATTTGAGACTGATACTACACATTTTATTATATATGAAATATCTTATGTTAGTTCAGAATTGGTGATTCTGATACCCAGATATTGAAAATGTTGAAAATAACCTCAAAAAAGTTTTGGCAACCCTCAAGGCTCAAATCCAGTATGCGCGTGGCCATTCATGCACAGATCTGAGATATTATGTACTCAAAGAGACATCTTTTTACATTGTAATAATCATGAAATTCGTGAATTGACAGTCTTCAGAGGTAATTCATTCATTTATTTCCATTGATATGTTGTAAAATTGTGAGAATGAATTTGTAAAGTTATCAATGAATATCCTCACAGAATTCATAACTAATGGATTTCATCGTTATTTCAAAGTAAATAGTTGATTGATGAACCACCCTTCAAATACATACATTCAAACCCACAAACCAGAACGGTTGTGGGCTTGGATTTACGTATTCGAGGTTATGTTTGACATTTTGAGTATCTGGGCAAGAAGAATGTCGTGATCAGCATCAATATGAGATATTCATATGAGTATTTTTATAAAATTGGTGTTACGATATTCAAAATTACATTTTTTCACTTCCGTGTTATTTTAGGGCAGCGAATTTTCATTGTTTTGTGAGTTTTTCAACTATGAGAGTTGTTGAGGCGATCAATTAACATCATATGTATATAACTGATGTCACAGACTTTTCAATCAATAACTTTTCGTATGCGCGTCACATCTTTGATCGTAGCATGAATGAGTGATTGACATCATCAGTACTACAGTTCCTTAAATATTATGGTAACCTCGAGTTTCCCTAAAAATAGACGAATCGAGTTTGTCGCACGTGACTCACAATCAGCTATCAAATTAATGGATAAAGAGGTAAGAGTAATCCATGAGCACGAAGAACTTTTTCAACCACCATGACCAAAGTTTTCATACATCATATTCGATAAGCTTCACAGCAATTTGCCGACAATCAATTTGTCATACAAAAAGTTGTTTCAGTCGTAATTGGTCGTAAAATATCATCAGTTATAATGAGAATGCGTAGGGGAGGAATTACATAGTTGAAATTTTTCGTGCCTTGCTGCTCAGAACTTGGGAAAAATGATTCTGGCGGGGAAAAATGACAGTAGAGTGCAGAATAGTCAACCATGAAGCTTTTTAAATGTCAAAGCAGTCATAAACGAATCGTTAAAATCAGTTTGCAAATTTTCATGATATCCAAAATGTGTGATATCGATTATATTTTACAAGTACACTTACCGGACATTATAACTGAAATTTAAAAAAGCTTTTTTGTCCCTGAACTGCTACTCGAAATTCTGCTGAGAGTAGACTTCAATCCTAAATTCTTGACGGTGAGCTTACGATTATCGAGACATCAAAAACGGTCTGATTTGACTCATAGCCCGCAGGAATGAAAAACTTTTTCAAATTTGTGCAGAATTTGTGTCCGGTGAAAGATACTACATACCATGCACGTCGAGAAGCCAACGGAAAATAATCAACGATCATCCGCTTGAGTATCTAACGAATTTAACGTCACGTAATGCGGAAGGGGAGAATTTTTCCTCCATTTAATTTCCTTGCCAAAATGAAAAAAAAAAAAAAAAAAATCACTGGGTCCTGAGAGTAGCATACAACTTACTTATACCTAATATATCTCACATATACGCACTTAATCTGAAAAATGCAAACGGCGTCAAGGAGTCTCAGGGTCGTACGCGAGCATTTCATTAATCACTCCCACTGCGTACATATTGATTAATCTATATCTCCAACACCCTACATAACCATTTCCAAGATCACCCAACTATACTGTTACTCCTTACTTTAGCGAAGACAACCCACCAATACACTCCGAGTGAGATATACTATGCCAATCTGTATAAATTCATGTATTAGATCAGTAGCAGCATAGGCATCACAGTTTTCATTAGAATCACGTAATTACACTATATCGACTAGGCTCACGTTATATATGTAGTACGATCTTGCATCCTGATTAAATTAGTCTCCTAGAACCAAACGACGGACGGACGGACGAGGCCGAGTTTTAGTATTTTCCAATGACCCTATTTGACTTTGTGCAAACTATATATGCAAAGGTGTATGGGTAATTCCGCCGAAAGTATGATTTTTTGTGCCGAAATCGTCGCAAGCAGTGATCCCGGTAAAAAAATTATTTCAGTCACGGACGGGACGGAACTTACAGGGATGGAATTGACATTTCGACTCAAAAAGTATTGGCACTGCTCGCCAACTATTCGTGGACTCTTTTGGGTATAGATCTGATCCAATGCAACCAAAAAACGTGATGAAAATGTGTTTCACGAAGCGATTTAGCGGGCCAGGGAGAAGCACAATATGGGGACGTAAGGGACAAAAATTCTGGACGCCACATTGAAAACACGTTTATGTGGTACGCCTAGCTGAAGATTTGAGTTTTCGGCTACTGTCGCACATGGATTAGGTATGTTTGGGTATCTCAATGACAAAAAGGCCTCGTGGACGACCTCGGACTTTGCCGAGCTAATTAGAGCTGTGCGAGCAATTTCAGTGCAAACCCATCTTCCAAATGTCGGATAGCCGTGCGCGAGCTGAGGGTTCAATTTTGAGTTTCAAAGTGGTGGGGACGGGAAGGACATTTCGACCGTTTATCAAGCACTATAAAATTCCGGGAGCGTTAGGTTCATCTCAAAAAATATTAACATAGTTGCACACCAATAGAATTAACCCCAGAAAATTGCTACAATGCGCATCCCAACCTTTGGAAATTTGGGGGAACTCGGAACACGGAAAATCACACTTTCGGCGGAATCAACCATATACAAGCTCGAATTGAGTCCTATGCATTTACTAAAGGTATAATGAGGGTGTCTCTAGTCTACGTCACGCGTCGCTCAGATGTTATTGGGCTGCGCTTGGACCGTTCAATCGGGATCGTTTTACATTTTCCAATATATAGGTATTAGAGAGTACGAGGTTAGGTCTTATACCTCCACATGGAAAGAAAGCGATTTCTATGCAAAGGTTGTGCAGCAGCGCCACGCTGTGATTTATTGGTGGATCTATTTGCGAAAGCCGAGGAAAATTTTTTAGATATATGTATACTCAAAAGGTTGTGATTCCTGTTCGTTATAATACGAAGTAGTGAAGTGATGGTCTAATCGGACGACCGAGATCGCGTATTTTTTCCTGATTGGCATTTTTATGGCCTAGAAATCGGTTTGATCTTATAATAAGTCGATCAGTGTTGGAAATTTGATATTCGGAGTTTTAATAATTTGTCCCACCTGCCCAAATTCATCTATTATTTAGAATATATAAACTCACAATTTGTGGAACGGACTGATTCGACGAATCAATAAAATAGATTTAATCGGAGTTTTTTCTCGTTTTAGATTGCCAACTTCAAAATTTGCGACGTTAAATTCAGTAGGACAAATAAGTTTTCAGCTTTCGTTCTTTTTCTATAAGTAACACACAGTGTATTGACAATGGGGATGTATTTCTACGAATTTTCAGTATTTTTTCTTTATTGTAAAATCAGTTTGAAATTTCTCAGATTCCCGCGAACAAAAATTATAAGCAATCACTTAAAATCCTTCGAAAAGCGTATCTGCAAATAACAAAACTGAAAATTACCTCTCGTTTGCAAATCTTACCCAAAAATCAGCTTGATTTGAAAATGTTCTATACTTCACTCGAGCAGCAGCATAAAAAGTCGTTGAAGTAAATCATATTGTAAAGAGAGGAAGTCTTCTCAAGTAAAATGCTGCCTGGACGATTATGCAAAAGGCGTTGGCAGGCTTAACGGCAGCCACCCGCGCGCGCGCGCCACCTTCGTCGCGCCCACCGACACGCACCACATCGAAAAGTTAATAAAAGAGCACTTAACGATTGTATGAAGCTGGTAACAGAGCTTGAGGATTCAGTTTTACGCGACTTTTCAAGAGTTCTTACGAAAATTGCCGACAGTCACCTTCCTCTCTTTATTCATCTTTTGTATTATAGCCTCATGGACTGTGTAATTCGAATAACCCACTTTATTAACAAATATGTGGAACGAGGCTTGAATATATTCATACACGCAAAAAAATTTGTTATATGGGCGATTATATAATGCTAGAAAATGGAAAGTAGTAAGATAGCTGCATATGATATATTATACTTTTCTTTTATCAACGCATTTTCAACCTCTTTTCTGGGTGGTGTTACTTTGTAAAGTCCACAGTCTTAGGTGGATCCCGAATCACTTGAGCCACCAAAAGGCATTTGAGAATTCACATTGGTGCTGTCCAAAATTCGAACCCCGCCCTACATTGCCTTCATTGCCTTCAATGCGTTGGTTCAAGTTATTGAAGAAGATCTATTTCAATAGGAATTGATTGATGCAAATGTTGCCGTATTTTCTGACGAATTTTCGATTCGACAGAATAGTCAAATGTTTGACAAGCCAAAATTATTGGCAAAAATTGATAAAAATAATTACGCTCACACAAATCTCCGTACATATTAATCATCATTATCAAGAACAAGATGAAAATCACAGTCAAGCAATAATATAGATTGCTTTTCTCTTGGACGGAGTGATTTCAGAAACATTATCTCACCACGCTTTCACTGCATGGATTTCGAGGTCCGAGTTCATTATTATCCTCAAAATCTCAATTTCAACAGTATCACGTGAAGAAATGCACGACTAATTTTGGTTGAATAATCAATCAGATAAAAACAATATTTGACGCTACATTCTTCCGAAAATCAAGCCTCTCAAAACCTTCTTCAAAAGCATCTCGCGCCTTTTTTGAGAAACTGATTCTCGATTACCCATTGCTACTTGCCCAGCATGAATTGAATCCAACAGAACCCGGCCTTTTTGCACCCAACAATCGATGCGCCAACAGAGATGGACATTTAATTAGCGATATATCGATGTGCCGCACTGTCCTACATATACTATATCCAATCTCAATGCGTTGAATCGATGAATCCAGTGTATATAATATACGTATACATATCTCGAAAGTGCGGAACAGCCTATTCCGCATCATATGCGATATTCAAGGGGATGAAAATGATCCGGATGCTGTCGCGAGCGATATCGTTTACGCGCATTCATACCGCGTACACACTCACACACACACACAGACACACAGACACACACACACACACACACACACACACACACAAACGCATCCATACAATATTATACCAGAATTCGTATATGGTTGATTCCGCCGAAAGTGGGATTTTCCGTGTTCCGAGTTCCCCCAAATTTCCAAAGGTTGGAATGCGCATTTGTAGAAATTTTTTGTAATGTATTCTATTGGTGAGCAACTATGTTAAGAGTTTTTGAGGTGATTCTAACGTCCCCGTAATTTGTAGTGCTTGATAAAGGGTCAAAATGTCCATTCCATCCCCTGTAGTAAACTGAACTTCGACTTTTGACTTCACGACCACGCACATGTCGAGGCGAAAAACCCCCATGTGTAGCTATGCACTTCAAATAACATGATCCACCACATTCCAAATCCAAATTAAATCCCCAGCTCGCGCCCAGCTATGCGACATTTTGAAGACGATTTCGCACCAAAACTGCTTGCAAATCACTGATTAGCTCCGCAAACTCCCCAGTCGCGCATGAGGCCTTTCTAACCAATGACGGTGATTTCTAGATACCCAAATACACCTAATCCATATGTGCAACAGTAGCCAAAAACTCTAGAGCGCATATGAACAGAATTCTTTTCGCAGAAAGGTGTATAACATTTTTTTTGTTCTTTCCGTTACCCGTGTTGTGCTCTTCCCCGGCGTGCTATATCGCTTCGTGAAACATATTTTCTCAAATCTATGGGGAAAAGAGTCTACGATTAGTTGTCGAGCCGTGAGAATAATTTTTGAGGCGAAATGTCAATTCCGTATCCTCCGCGACCTTCACATCTTTGCATATCTTCGACTGGTTTCACTTTTGATATACGTAGCTCTAGATACACTCTTTTTTAGGCCAAACAAGTGCAATGTAAATCAACTGCTACAAGTCACTGAACCTCGTCTGGGGTTAAAATAATTCTTCGACCCAAATCACACCTGGTGACGATTTTGATCCCAAAAATTCCCACTTTGGGCGGAATCACCCATATATAGTATATTTCTGTAAGTTATTGCGTACGAGTGTGTGTGTATGTGTGCACGCGAAAATGAAAAAACGACGTTTTAATCCCACACTTCGCACCACGAGGCTAGTTGATGAATGTACTCGACTCTCGATATAAATAATTCTCTTCCTTCCTGTATGTCCATGTGTGTGTGTTAGAATATATGGTTGGAATATTAGGGTGACGGCAGTTAGAGCCCCGTGAAATAACCACCCGCGTATAGATATGTGAAGCCTCGCGTCGCAAATCATTTTTGCCCCAGCAGTAGCAGCAGCAGCAGCAGCAGCAGTAGTATGTATATGTGAGTGAGAAAGCGCGAGTGAACCTAGATTAATTCGAGATAGGCTGCTACAAAAGAGTGTTGAGCCATTGCTAATTCCATTCGATTGTCGGCTTTGGTTCCTACTATATCTTTCCATACTGGTTCATATCTCTCTATAATAACTCATGCGAATAAAAAGAATGCTGAACAATTGTCTTCAAAATTGTCCAATTGCATAGCCTCAGCAGTATTGGCCGCATTGTAAATTATTTCTTAAGCAGATTCGATATCGGTGATGATTACTCGTATCAAATGAAATGATTTTGGCGAAATGTATAAGAAAAATTGTCTCGACTCCATCTCGATGCATATGGATCTCGAAACAAAACGAGTCGACATATTTATTTTTTGGACCAAAACGTCTGGACAAAATGCGCGATTTTTCAAAACTAACCCCTCAATTGAACTTTCTCCAAGATTTACTCTTTAAAATCGATGAAGGTCGAATACAAGGTTTATCTCACCAAATTTTTTGATGAACTTCGACGAATAGATGCACGAATTTATACGGAATTACACGGAATTACACGGAATTCTGGTGTTACACGGAAAATCACTAGAATATAATTCAGGGATGAGCGGTACGTAAAATGTCCTAAAACGTTCACAAATCATTAAGAAAGACAGAAAGCCCATATTCTGGATGGCGTGATTTCTTAAACCATTGACAATTTTTTTGGTAGTATCCTGAAAACAAAATGGCGAATGTTGATACCGAGATAGTGCAATTTTTTTATAGGAAGACCCATGAGTTTATGTGTCGAAGTTTCATGGATTTCTTGCGTGATATACCTTGCTTGTATTGAGAAATGCAGTGCTACAAAAGAAAATCTGTGAAAGAAAGACTCGATCAAGCGCACCACCGGAACGCTGACAAGTACATCACAGAAGGGTGAAAGCTCGCAGCACATTTAAACATGTACATAGGTATCATAGTGGTGAATCTATGGTGGTGTTTGTTGGCCGTATCTTACGATATCGAGCCTATATATTCCTATAATGCTAAAAGTCGCGTGACTCGTCGTGCGTGGTGTGTATATATTGGGTATGTCGATGATGGTTCTCGTGTTCGCCTTCTTTTACCCTAACCCTTTTTACACCGTGATATGATGGCAAAAAGAAGCCTTATGTGTGATATGTGCACAGAACGCATTAGACCAAGTGTAAATAAGGAGTAGCCAATGTAGATACGGATACACATATAGAAGCCCCTTGATGATGGTCTACATTATCGGTTCGTGGCACGAAACAGGCTATATATTCAAAGTTACCCCCGTTATTCTAGTCAATTCGATGAAATGTATACAGACATTCCGATACATTTTATAGACTTAACTTTTTCAACGTCATTCGATTATTTGGTTTGTGAGAAATTTTGTTGATTTTCTTCACATAGAATGCGAAACAATTAAATGATCGAAAATAGACCATTTCGATACAACCGTGGAAAAACATTTTTTCGAATCCGAGTGATGGGTTTTCGGCTCGAGCCGTAAGCGAGGGTCGGAATCATCACGAAGATGGAAAAAATACGTTCTACTCCGGTGTATCGAACCATAATTTTTGATAAACTGTGAAAGAAAGTGGAAAATTAGTGCGAATAGTACATTTCTATACAAGTGCGTAAAACGTTTTACTCCCGTCCGAGTGATGGGTTTCAGGTCCGAGCCGCAGGCGAGGGTTGGAATTATCACGAGGATGCGAATAATAGGTTTCACGCCCATGTATCTATAACTACACTTTTCGATAAACGGTGAGTAAAAGTCGACCAACTGTGCGCAAAGTGCACTTTTATGCACCGTGTATCGAAATAGTATTTTTCGATTCGAGGGAGGGAAGTTTGGTTTTGCTTTTCGAGTGATTGTTTTCGGCCCGAGCCTTGGCGAGGGTCGAAATTATCACGAGTGAAGCAAAAACACTTCACGCCCGAGTATCGAAATACGTTTTTCGATCGACTGGGCGTAAAGTGAACATGAACTACCGTGCATAAAGCAGTGCTTTACGCCCAGTCGATCGAAAAAAGGATTTTTTCCACGAACAGTGTGTCAAAAAGACACATTCAAGGCTATTTGACGAGGTTTTGAACAGAAATTCAAACTCTGAGAATCATAATCTTTATAGTTATCAACAAGAAAGCAATGCCTTTGTATCCAACTATCAATCGTGCCATTTCAATTCAGGATATCGAAGTATTCTTCATAAAATTTCCCTAATAACTAAATTATTCAACACTTCGATGCCAAAGCAGTTTCAATAACAAAAAAATCGTCAGTTACCTTTGCCAATTACAATTTTATTATCGTTAACCCCAATTTCGATAATCTTGCCACTTACAGGGAGAATAAAAAAAACAATTAGCCCAATTCCATCATCTACAAACCTAATGTTGAAACTGGAAAATGAATCGAAACTTGTTGGGTACATGATCTCTCAATCGTCCACATCCACCTTTAAATCATGAGCATCGAGTTAATTCGATCGTGTAATGGTGTAATCGAGAGCAGACCCTTATTGGTCTTTTTGAACTCCGCAAATACTAATTGGTCAGAATTTGCAAGGATGCATCAGCTTTACTTGCGGTTCGGTTGGAAAACGAGAAGAATAGGAGGGGGAAAGGGAGGAATTGCGGTGCGGAAAATTGCCTTGGCTCGAGGTCAAACGGAACCATTCGAAATGAGCGCATCACTTCACTCGAATCCCTCGACCCCACCGCCACCGCCGCCGTGGCCACCGCCCAGTGTATAGATACCTTTTTTGTCCGGATTTTAGAATGTATGCACCCGTATATCAGTACGGGCGTGCCTTACGATATTCCCAAAAGGTGCCCAGGAATCGCACCTAACCTACTTTTCTAATTCTTTGTCTATTTTGGTTTGGATTTTTATTTTATCTTGACGTGAAATACTCATGTGATATAGTTGAGATACTTTGATGGATGTAAGTAGACATGTAAACGTATTTATTCACACAAAAATCGTAGACGTGATATTTTAGTTGATAAAAATCTGATATTGGGTGGGTATTTGATTGTAACGACTACAAACCCCGTGTGTAATATTTTTTGACATTTTTTAGATGTTCAGATTCCATTCGAAATTGAGAAAGAAAGAAAATGATCCATAAACGAAGATGTAATGAGAAGTAGACAATTTTCATACATTATTCAGTCAAGACTATACGTTGGGTTTGTTACCACCTGTAATTGTCAGACTATTAGACAATTCTTCAACCCTCAATCAAGGCTCCACAACTGCGATATGGTTTTGTGGGTCAATAGACTCTTTGATCAAACTTTCTTTCATATATCCTTAATTGAAAAAAAATTACAATATGGACGAAACATAATTAAATAAAATACATTCTCGGCCAATAATTTATAATCTGCCAAACCTCTGAAAAAGTAAGATGCTATCATTCATATCTAAAATGAAGAGTCACCCACATTTCACAAATTCACTCGACTGCAATGATGAAAACTCATTGGCAATCGATACCTGTCAATGATGCACCAATGCAAAATGCACAAGCCATATTTTCCAAACTTTGACAGCTCGTACGATAAAATTAATCAAATCCATCTAGTGCACACACAGATTTTGCAATCAAAATTTTTCAGACTCAACAATGTTCGACGGTTAAAATTGCATGGGCGCGCGCGTCTGTGCATGCGAGTAGATGAAAAATCTGAAAATAAATCATAAACAGACATTCAAAGAGAGGCTTATATATTCGTTGAATGACCTACTTTTTACAGTTATAGGTATACATGAGAAACAGCTTGGTGAAAAAAAAGCTCTAATAAGAATGAATGACCTGATTCTCTCGGTCGTGCGAGGAAGAAAAAAAAGGTGAAAACATTGTGTTGTTGCGAATGAATGAAAGGTAATTCCCTAGATGTGGATTTTCAAGCAAACACACACACGCACACACAAACACACACACACAAAGAGTGGTATGTATGAACTAGAGGAACTATAGTGCATATGACGAGAGGATAAAACAAAAGTGTCTATTCCAGTGGAACGAGCACTGGCCTATGACTGTCTAGTTTACTCGAAATAGATCGGTTATGGAGCATCTATTTGATGCATCCCAGAATCTTGACACATATGGGCATAAGCTTTATCAATCGCATCTACATCAATCGATGGACTCACAAAATTTGTCTTTCCGAAGTATTTTACGGATTTCACGTACACTCCCAAGGAAGGTGAATTGCACTAGCTGTGACGGTCAGTTACCGTCCGATCTTCCGTTTCACTCGCACTCGTCCCATAACCTATGAGTGCGAGTGAGACTGAAGGATCTCGAATTCTACTCTGACCGTCATGACTGTGCAGTTCACCTTCCCGGGGAGTGTACGTACATGTCTGATATTAAATGAAGAAAAAACATCACACACTGAACATACTATAAATTTACCAACGTGAATTTTTATAAATGCCTATTCGGTACGAGGTCTCGAAATGTACCTAAAACTGTAGTTACCGTAAAATAATCTCAAAAAAAGATTGAAAATGCGTTAATTACAGAAAAAAAAGAATGAAACGTGCACAAATCCAAGACTCAGGCCAAGAAAATTCAAATCATAGCTTTAAGAAAGGTTGCAAATAAAGCAATCAGAACGTCGCACAGTACTGAAATAAAATTGGCAGGGAAAACCGATAGTATCAGTTCTTCAATTCAATACAAATCCAAGACTATAAAATGGCTTGAGTTATAATTCTTATGACAACATCGACGCACGATGCATCTCTGGAATGAGTTAATTAAATACTTCACTTAACGATTTCAACAAACTATAGCCAAAGTAATGACAAGCAAAAATTACGATAATCAGCTAATGCGTATTAGCTGATTAGCTTTCACGAGTGATAAAGCCATGGAATACTACTCGGCTGTGAGAGGACAACGTCGTTATTATACCCATAACTATTACGTATAATGTGAATTAAACAGATGAAAAACGATTATGGGCTGGCCGGAGACCGGTAGCATTAGCACGCACCAGAAGTAGCTCGTAAGGTATTATATGGTATTGTTATACTCAGTATGAGACTGAGAAATAATTCATTCATCTCGAGGACAGTGCAAGAAAAGAATTCCATAACCCAGATACCTTCATTTCTTCTATATGAAATATACGCGCATAAAAGTATAGATATATATGTATAACGCATCAAATGAATGAGTTCCACGATGTCGTCGAGGTATGAAAGGTATATTTGTGTGCAAATTCCTTTAGGGTGTGTCCACAAATTATGCATATGCACTGCACATATGCGCATGTCTTGCTCACATAAGATTTGAGCAGAGATTAGTTTCAAAACCGAAAATCTATTTGGGTCGGCTTGGATGTTTTTCTCGTTACCAGCTGATCCAAAGGAGAACTCAATACGAGTTCCATACCAAATCCGATGCGTTGCACATGTGCACGTGAGCAGTGCATATGCACGCATGCATATGCATCATTCGTGGAAACACCTTTACAGCGAGAGTGGCACAAAAATGCATGCAACAAAATTAATGTTAGGATGCGCTCACGTGTCGGGCCGCAAAACTTTTCCTAGACATTGCCGGTAGATTCTACCGCTAAACTGTAATTTTTACCGATAACCTATAACTTTTCCGGTATTCGCAAGAATATGAACTTGCTCAGCTATTTTTCATCAAGACTTCACTACTCCAAAGTGTTTATCCCCAACCTACAAAACCCTAAATCCACAAAAAGCAAAACATAAACTATAATAATGGAATTATACTCTCGCTATATTTCAATATACGATGGGAGGAACGGCCGAATTGCGAGGCACTCCTCATCGAAGAAGGTTTTCTTGACAGAGCTTCCGTCACTCTGATTGTCTGGGGAGCATATATCCCCTATAGAACCACAGAGCCATCGGGAGGATATCAGGAACCCATCTTCAATATCATTATTAGTCTCAAATGTAGAGCTGATGATAGTTTCCATCCTTGTCTCTACATCGTACTTTTAAACGTTTTTCCCGCCGAGGCCCATGTAAAACATACGATTCCATGGTCATATACATATGATCATACATGAAACCGCTTTAAACATCTTCTATTATTCCAGAAAGTTGTAATATATTGATACAAGCCAATTGTAACATCAATACGTCACGATACTGATCATATACTCTTGAAAAAAAATCTTTCCAGAAGTCGGTCTCAAGTTCCCAAAAACTGACATTTTTAACGGATATGATATTTAATGTGGATTTTTTCTCTTCAGAGCTTCAAATTTTCAAAACCCGAGAATGACTCCGGGAAAGATTTTTCTGAGTGATGTTCGATCATCATGGTGAAGTATTGATGTTACACCAGCGAATTAATATATCACATCTTTCCGGAATAAAAATGGCAAATTTTCAAACCGATCCACATATTTTCATGTAATTTTATGATCTACATGAGGGGGGGGGGGGTTGGAAAAAAAAATTAGCGATACCCATTCCCACCTAGTTTACATTTAGTGAACAAACTATCTTGTTACTGTCATTGCTACGTGAACATCATTAAACCATACATTATGGCGTATCCTCCCAAACCCCCAAAAACTTTTCATGATGATACATTTGAAAGATCGGTGCAGGAATCATTTCATTATGAAATGGAATCGTTTTCAAATCACAATCCAAGTGACAGTTTAGTGAGCAGAAATGGCAATTATTGCTCTTTTCTTCCCGCGCCCGAGGGAATAAAGGATTAGAATGAGGTCGGAGAAATTTATTTTATCATCGGGTCAGAAAAATAGAGAATGGTCATTCCATCAAAATAAAATTGCTAAAATTATGAGGTTGAAAGAATTGCGGTGACCAGGTGGCAAAAATTGTGAGATTACAAAATACTGTTGAAGCTTTTGAAGTTATCCACATTTCTTATATCAGATTTATAACGATTTTGACGGAAAAAACTGAACGCCAATAACTATGTGTGACACAGTATCTGTCAAAATATTGAATCGGTGTGAGTGAAAACAAGGATCTCACAATAAGTATTCCAAACGCACATCAAACCTAAAACCTCGCGCTCCAAGTATAATAACAAAATTAGCCGTATATATTTCACAATAGAAAATTGGTTTGTCGAAATGCTAACGTAAGACAAACCTAAAAGCCCGAGTATCGCAAAATCAATGAATGCAAGGCGTATATAGATACCAGCACTTGGCTCTGTTATCGTTGTTCTATACAGATGCGGTATATATTCGCAATTATGCGATGTTTCAAACGCTCCGAGGTTGTCTCGTGGGCGCATTCACGAATTGTATAGCCATGCATCGTCGTTATGCAGCTGCAGCAATCGACATCTTGATTGTATATGAATTTGCTACTGCATATTCCGGCGTATTCATTGCCCAAGCAGATGAGAATTTCACCGAATAGTTTGTGATATGGAGCTCTGCTATAATAGCCTGGCTTGGGGCATGCCTCATCGGAAACTTGGTCGTTTCTCTAATTTCCGTGCTTAGGTTACTGAGGACAAGTTTAATCAAAAGGTGAAAAAGGTATCGAGTTAATTGTAACTTTTTTCCTCGCTTCTTTTTTCATTGTTTATTTGCATCAGTTTCGTAAAGAATTTTCTGACACCTTGAGCGTAAAATGACATTTTGCTAAAAATTTCTGAGCTCCACTGACAGTTGTTCAAGGGAGATTGCGTCTGATATACAGACTTTTAGAAAAAATTTTGGGATAACTGAACAAAATAAACTTCCAATCCTGATGTGTACCGGTAACTACATTGTCTACTAAGGTAAGTGTTCCCAACATGTCCCCTTGAACCGTTTTGCCAACAGTTTTGGCCTACATCAATATTTTTCAACGCACTTTATCGCAAGATTGAAGCTTGTTTCAAAACCTTATAAATTAACTGGAGTGAGTTCAATTTTGATCAACCAGAGCCGAGCTATCACAGCTTTCCCAAAAATATTTCTCTAGCGATTTTGTGGAAGGGTGTGACAAACATGCCCTCATTGAGCCATTTCTTCATCTCGTCTACCTCAACATTTTTCAATGCTCTTCAGCTCATCATGAAGTTCGTCACAAGATTTTCAAAATGAGCCAAAGTACGTCTAGTTCCGATCAACTCGAGTCGAGCTGCCAAAATTTCCCCAAAAAAATCGGCGATAAAGTGCATAAAATCGGTTGGATCGGCATTCAACAACCATATGAGCTTGTAGCCACACCAAAATGCTATATTTCCGATCTATTTTGAAGGGATAAACCCGTTTTGATTGGTAAAAAATAGTCTTTCGAGATAACCATATGGGGAGGGGGGGGCATGTTGGGTACACACTGATTTTGGCCTCTATTCTTGCGAATGATCTCCATATTTTGCTCATGAAATCGCTTCAAATCCAAGTTTTGCAAGTCTCGAAAACGGATTCTGAAGGTCCTGAAAAAAGGGATCGAATATATGCGTTGAAGTATGTCAAGATTGGTAGAACCAAAAATTGGTGGCACCGGTGTTACTAACCGCAATTTAGTTGGCGGATTCTTAAGTGTTCAAACACGGAAATACAAATCTCACTCTATATTTTCGGGGAAACGCAGGAATCATTCAGGGGTCAGTCCTATCATCAATTTTTTCATATTCTAACATAAGAAACGTAAAATAAAATTGCTCGAAGGTCAACGAGTGTTCAGTTCTGAGATCGGTTTAAGGAGGCATATTGGATGCACTTAGCTTATAAATACGTGGTAAAATGGTATCAAAAGTCTACGAGTTTTCATCACATTACAAAGCAGACATGTTATATCACAGACGTTCCTACCTCGGGTATGCCCCGCATTGAATTCTTGATTAGTTATATAACTTTTGAGGGATAGCAACTTTCAGGGTAAGAAATTACGTTTCCCCAGGAATAAGACTACCTTTTAGTACCACAACGATTGATGGGATATTGAAGGACTCTTTACTCAATGCTCCATTTTTCGAGAGGTGAATGACTCATAATTTTATTTTCTTCGAGTGAGACTTTCGACATCCGCCACTGAACGATGAGCTTTTATTTATGGATCCAGAGGGAAAGTTGACTGATTGCTCCTCGAGTGTTGCAAACCGAAACTCTTTTAGAAAGGAGGAAAAAAATTTCAAAAAAATTCAAATGGGTAGAAGAGTGTTTTGGAAATATAGAACGTAAGAAAAAACAGAGATGCCTATGAATGAGAGATCACCGAAATACAAACGCTTCTGGCAATAGCTCATCAATAATGCGCACTTGTGAGAAAAATTCCTAGCAGCTCAAAAATTAAACAAAATTGCAGCCGCTAAATTTAAATTACTAATATTCATTACCCGTGTGATGCATCAAAACTACCCCTGTTAACACATGTCTATAGCCATACATCACAGTGGATTTCAAAAATCCACGTCAAAGTTTGCAAGCTCGTGATCATCAGTATACTAAATTGTAATAATCGGTGATCTCGGATTCAAGATAAACCGAATCGTTGCATCCTGAAATTGGACAAATTTCACAAACATTCCGGCTTTTCTCAAATCAATAAAATACTATTTGACACGACCGTGCGTAAAGCACGTGCTTTACACACGGCAGCTCTGGTTTTTCGCACGCTCAGTCGATCGAAAAACGTATTTCGACACTCGGGCGTGAAGTTTTTTGCTTTACTCGTGATAATTTCGACCCTCGCTTGCGGCTCGGGCCGAAAACAATCACTCGGAAAGCAAAATCAAACTTCCCACCCTCGTATCGAAAAATACTATTTCACACCTTCGCTCCGACAGGGTCGAGGACAGGCTCTATTCCGGTGGGACCTACGAGCGTCAACTCTGTGCTTCAGTGGCGATCCAAATCACATTAAATGGACCCCACCGGTGAGGCCCATATAGATTTCAGGACCCGAACGCGATTTTTGCTATCGCAGTGAACGCGTTAGTTCTCATTTCCTATCTGCGATTTCATTCAAATTTCTAGCAAATTGGCCACGAATTACGTAATAACAACAGCATCAGGACAGAATTAACAGTGTAATATCAGTAATACAGCTTCAGGTACTGAAGGTATAGATACATACATACATGAGGAAAAGTGAGCATCATCGAAAATAAACGCTAACGTCAAAGTGATGCATGTGCCGCGAAAGCATGTAGTCAGAGTCTGAGCGCGGGCGTGTCAGTTTCGACTTTCGTGTCAGAGGCGGCAACAATATAACTTCCCAGCTTCGAAGCTCTAATAATAGAGTTAGCTCTTTCTTTATCTCACTCTCTCACTCTCTTTTTTTTCCTCTCTGAATACCCGGAACCAAAATTTCTCATGCACAAGCTCTGCATATTGTCTAACTCACGAGTATGGTAGGAATGATATTATTATAAAAAAAGAAAGAGTAAAGTGTTTTTGGTTCTGAGATGATGGACTTGACTCATTTCATCATATTATTATTTACGGCAATGTCTCAGATATAATACGTGTGGTATGGTTCAAAATCAGTTGGTCCGGTTTAAACTGGAATTTTCAAGTGTATGGAATTGATGTGCGAGTCCGCTTTTATATTCACAATAAGTAGATATTCTACACTGTCTGACGATGTCGCGTTGCTAATACATATGTAATAGATATGATGGAAATCGGAGTGCGTTAAGAGATGCACTAATGATATGTGTGGGTGGAATCGCGCGTCCATAATGTTTATGAAATTGTGTAGTCTGCGACCATCAATTGGCAGCGGCCGCAGTCGCGATTTTAATGAGGATACGCAAGATGATGAACCTCGCGATATTTTTTTATGATGCGACGACGCGCGATGGTATGGAATGCAAAAGGTGTGTGCATAAATTTTGGAAGTATGGCGTGGTTTTGTAAGAGAAATATTTTTATTTGATTTTAATTAGGACCTGTATCGTCTTAGAATCTTCACGATGGACAAGATTCATCTACGAAACCTTGAGCCAAATAGCGCCAAATTTAAAATAAACAGAAATTATACAAAAAATCTGTATCTTACATACAAATAAATTTTTTTCATAACACCCATGATAAGTAGTTGCAAATTTCAAATTTCCTTTGAAGAAAACGGAATGTGAGTGGGTGAGCGAATATGGCACGGTGAGTGATCAAGCAAATTTTTTGACAGCAGATTATTCAGGATAGGATACACATTTTCGAGGAAAGACAGAGTTAAACAACTCGACCCAAAGCTATATTCACACAAATAGCGCTATCTGGTTAGTGTCAGAGCGCTCAATTTTACTCATATCTCTCGAGTTTCTGACCCTCTCTGTTATATATAGACATATATATGGTCCTTTTCGAGCCGTTTTGCCACAATCTCGGCTCTCGAAATATCGCTTTGATAAGATTTCTCGAGAAGAATTCGCACCGATTCAGCAGCATTTCAAGTTTCCTTTTCCTCATCCTTCGCCTTCGCACATCAGGTCCAAGATGAAATAATGCACGACTTGGATGTATATCTCAGAGTTCACGTCGTCAAAATTGTACTTCCAGTGCGATCGAAAATAGTTCCCGATCATCCGTTATTGAATTATTGCTATCGTATCGAAAGACTTTTGAAAAATTGAATGAAATACAGAGTTATTTATGTACTGTGAGGATTCTAAAAACTTTTTCTGCTGCGCAAATAGTGGATTTTCGTTCACAGTCCGGTAATGAATACTCCTTGATATGTTTCAGGTACACGGGGGCAAAACCTGGTTTTTACACTTCCGTAATGATTTTTAATGATTCAAGATAAAATTGGAGGGTACTCATATTAGAAGAGATCAATTTTCGTTACAGATTTTAAAAATCGCGAGATCACAATAATTACACAGGCCCACAAAATAAAAGAAATTTTCTGATCAGAAAAGGTGAAAGTCAAAGTCATTTTTAACGTATTTTGAGCTGCTAAACACGAATCCAAACTCAGAATAACACCTTTTCCTTATCGTTTCCGAGTTAAGGCCATATTTATGAGTTACAAGAATGTTGAGGGACGAATTTTTGCGTTTTAAAGGCGTATTGCGACTCTTTGGAGCAAAACTGATGATGAATTCGTGTTTATCATCAAACTATACGTCGAAAATATGTTTTTTCAAAATTTTTGTACCTCCAAGGAAGAAAAACTCCAAAAACGTACTTTTCTGGAAATTTTCAGCACTGCGAAGAGCCGGAGATGAGAATCAGAGCAGAAATCACCAAGAAAATCACTATAATCACCCAGCACCAGATCCGGAGCCTAAAATGTGTAATCTTTCGCTCGCTGTTTTCTTTCAACTCCCCAGCATCGCTGGAAATGACCGAAAAGTACACTATACAAATACCCCGCCTATAGGAAATTTAAGCTCATATAGGGGTTTTTCTAGCTCCCTAGGGGGTACAAAAATTTTGAGAAAATTTATTCTTGACGAAATTCGCAATTTGTCTCTAAAACGCAAAAACTCGTACCTTAGTACTTTTGTAACTCATAAACATGGCCATAACTCGAACGGCCAGGATGTTGTTCTGAGTTCGGATTCATGTTTAGCAGCTCAAAATACGTCAGAAATGACCTCTACCTTTTCTGATCAGAAAATTCTTTTCATTTTGTGGGCCTGTGATATTATCGTACTTCAGCATTCATGTGTGGCCCCACAAAATTAATGTGGACAATTCGTAAGCTTGATTATAAATACAAAAATATCGCACCAAATCGATTCCTGTGAAGCTCTCTTAAGAAGATTCCTGCAAACGCGGGAAAATCAAATTTTCTAGCTTGACAATACTGTATACTTATAAAGCTTTTAGTTCGCATGCACTGCAAGTAGGCTAATCGGACTCTTTCGATACACTCTGCTGCATCGTGAATCGCTCCTCTTATTCCTTCATTTTCTTCTTCTATCGCTCGCAACACACATACACATGAACTAGTATAAAATTTTTCGAGTCTGTAATGAGGAGAAGTTAAAATCTGCGAAGGATTCGCATTACATTTTGAACGTTCCTGTAACGTCCAGAAAAGCGAAGAAGAATACAAATTGCGAGAAAATGTGTCTCGTAATGCTGGATAAGGTGCTTTCGAAGTGGGGTCGTAATATCCAAATCACATAAGTGAGGATTAGATTTGTTGGTTACGGATAGAGTAAATACAAAATCGGTGGAAATTGCAAATTAGCTAAATGATGGAGATTTCAAAGTCCAAAAATCCACCAGTTTACGTGGAAAATAATTTCCCCCTCCATATTTGCCGGTTTTGCAAAAGATGAACAGACACTTGATGATACGATCGCTAATTTGGGTTCCTGTGAACGATAAGGTCTGATTGACGTTGTCGTTGCAGATTTCCGTTATCACAGTCTAAAAAATGGTCGGGACTTGATTGGTATCATGAATTTTTTAAAGATATCATTCAACATGATTCAATGAGGATCTTACTTCCAATCACTGCGCGATTCTCGGTGCAAATTATCTTCAATTAGCCAAAAATCGAAAAATGAATTTTCGGTAAACTATTATAGTAGTTCGCAAATTGCCAAATTCGGTGTCGGCTGGAACGAAATTTTCATAAAAATTCTGTGAAAAACTTTCCAAATTGTATCAATTCTACAGATTTCCAACCTATCATATTTTATTTCACCTCGAAACAGCTCCCACAGGTTTTGGAAATGGAATCTGTAGAACTTTCCTGATTTCATGGTGAGTTCCAGTGGATTATCGTCATCAATGAGCCTTACCTGAAACATAAAAAAATTCAATATATTACTTATTGATGAAATAAAAGTTGTATCTATTCTTGTTATGAAATTCTATAAGGATAGTACTCCAATACAAAGACTTCGGTAATTTGTATTTCTAAACCAGTATGAAGCCAAAGATTGATCTTATCACCAGGAGAGGTCATCACATCCGGATCACAGATTCGGCTGAAACTTCGGGAATAGTCTTCTTCTAGTACCAAAAGATGAAACCCAGAATCATGGACCCTAACGCTCAAGCGTTTCCGAGCTACAGCCAAAAACGTTAACATTGCCCATATAGGCCCGTGTTAAAAATCATTCATATAGGTATACCTGCAATGCTAATGTCCGTGGCTGTAGCTCGGTAACGCTTGAGCGTTAGGGTCCATGATTCTGGGTTTCATCTTTTGGTACTAAAAGAAGACCATTTCCAGATTTTCAGCCAAATCCGTGATCCAGATGTGATGACCTCTCCTGGTCAGTTCAGAAATTCAGGATGATTTTATCATTAACAGAGTACAGGATCTTAGAAGAGATTAGTAAGATAACGATTTTTCATAAAAAGAGATAGGTGACCTCCCGAGTTATGGTTTTCGTCTCTCCTCCGACCAAATTTCTGTTCGAGCATCGAGCAATCGCTTTCCTTGAGCTTGAGTTCAATTTTTTCGTGCGGCAGGATTTTAGGTCCGAGCCTCCGGTTGATTGCCAGGGTCGATTGCCTCTTTAGGTTTTGGGATTGACTCCCTCCCTGCACCGCTAGTATATTCGTTCGAGCATCCGGGCATTTATGGGATGTGCTATGCTTTCCTAGGTTCCAGAACTACTTTTTTACACGACAAAATTTTCACTACGTGCATCCGGGTATCTACTGTATCAATTGCCTTCCTAGATTTTGGGATTCTTTTTTTTTAAACACAGAATTTCCAGTCCAAGCGTCCGAGTATTCTCGGGTTTGATTGCCTCCCTGGGTTATGAGAATTTTCTCCCTGCCCCCTCCCCTTGACATGTCATGCTTAGACCGAAAGTTCTGCAGAACTTTCGGTCTAAGCATTGTACTTGTGACGGGTTTAATTGTCTTCTTTATCTATGGCGATTCTGCTTCGAGCATACGGATTATCTGGGGCGGATTTGACTGCCTTCCTAAGTTGAAAAATTGGTTTTTTCCCCACAAAACTACCTGTCTGAGGATCCGAGATTTGCAGAATTGATTACCTCCCTAGATACTGGATTTGGCATTTCTAGTAGAAATTTTCTAGCCAACAGAATTTTTAGTCCAAGGATCCGCATATTTGCGAGTTTGATCGTCTTCCTGGGTTATGCGAAAGAATTTCCTCCTGGCCGGATTCGTCTTGGGGCGCAGAGGGGCATGGATTGATATCCATCTCATAAAGTCCAAGTCTAGTGGGTTTCCTCATGCATTCGGAGTTATTTCACAGATAAGAGAGGGATTCATCTCTTTCATTGTAAAAGTACGGATTGAACTTCAGGCCAATTTTTACCCCGGCATAGCGAGAGGGTTTTAGCATTTCAGCATGTCAAAATGAGAATTGACAGTCTTTTCTCAATTTTGATATCTGCTTTTGGCTTAATTGTAGAGGAGGATTCTGGTTTCTCAATCCCAGACACTCGGGCAAATTTTTTGATTATGGCACCGACAGACTTATGCCGCGTTACAAGTTTTTCAGTCCCACCAGTAAATTCTACCGAATATCTCAAAAAGTAATGGAAAAATGATCGGTGAATGGAAGATGTTTGAATTTCTCAACTTCTCAGACAAATACGTAGGATTTCATTCCACTTTCAAATCACATATGTATCACCGTCACACAAATTAATATGCCCTTATAGTATGAGCATGAAAGTAGTTCGACCGTCAATCAAAAAAATCTCCCTCTCAGTCAGAAACCTATAATAGACATGAAGAAATATTCGCAATTAGCGCTACCACGCATAACCTTCAAATGCATCAAAAGCCACGTAGAGGCGTGTCACCAGTAGGAGAATTAAGTTTCTCAACTTGTTTCTTGCATCGGCGTTTTCTCTCTGCCAACACAAACCTCGTTTTACGTTCAGCCATATATATATAACATATAAAGGGTCAAGAAGCTCTGCGAGCCTCTCAACTCTCAAACTCTCAAACTCTCTCTCTCTGTCAGTTTTTTACTCCCGCGACTCTGCATCGTCGGCGCGTCTCGCGTTGATGCACTGCGACGATGTGATATACGTACACATGCATCCACCTACTAGTACTACTACTACTACTACTACTACTACTACAAACACACAGATACACCCACATACACACACCCTGCATATTCACCTCTGCATGTCCACCTGTCTACGTATATATAAAGAGTATCGAAGTATGTGTGTGTGAATTTGAAGGGCTAAGAGAAATGAAAGATGTTGCAAGCTCGAGTGACAACGAAAGACAACAAAGTGAGAAGCTTGCACATATAGACGAAAAAAATTCCCTGTCTATGTAGGAAAGTGACAACACAACATCATCACACCAATATAACACACACGATCGCAAGCTGTGCAAGCTTTTTTGTCGCGCGACACGCGCATCACTGTTTTCGGTACACAAAAGCACTCCCTTTTGTGCTTGCACAATCTTTCGTATAAGAGATGTATGGATAGGTAGACAGATTCGTGGGATCGTAGCTTGATTGAGAATTGAAAGACGGTATCCGTCGTATTGGTCCCTCTTTACTCAATCTCTTTCTCTTACGGAATAGTTCGAGCTTTCATTGAGCTTGCGATTCAATTACCTTCCAGTGTTCTGTGTGTGCATAAGCGACGATTTTCGATGCAGCTTTTCTGATCTATCCAAAGACTTCTATGCAAACTTTTTTCAATCATCATTGGTATTCAACCCCTTAAAATCCAAACCACCGAAAAACAGGAAATTCTATTGTTTTTTCACTCAAATTACTTCTTTGGAGGTTCCGATTAGAACTAATGCGTGTAGAATCCCATAAAACATTCAAGAACGGAACGTTTCTTCTTAGATCGGTCATGTGGTCATATATACAGACCATACATCATAGTGAGATTTCTCACAATTTTGGTTATTTATGAGTATTCTAGGAGTGCATTCTTGGTCAAAAGAGTCCCATATACATCACTGGAAAACCCCGTAAAGTCTAACCCGATCAGGAACTCAGAAATCGTAAAATACGGTTCGTACAATGACGAGACAATGGTTCTAATTTGAACATTTGATCCAACGATATTCTGAAAGTGGTTTGAAAACTTGTAGACTGTTAGTAGACCTCGATAACCATATGAAACAGTTATGTATGGCTTAAGACAAGATGATGAAACCTTGAAATAAGGCATTAAATATTGATTCAAATGTTCGAAATTCAACATGTTGGCCATGGGTCCTGCAGGATACACCAGGTTATAAAGAAATTAGTGGATGGAGGGAATCACTTAATCAAGTTGCATGGTGCAAAGATATGGTTTTTTCAGATCTATGATCGACTACTCTGAGTGTATTTTATGAAATTAAGAAAAAAAAAAATGTTTCATCGATGCATTTGTTGCCTGACTCTTATTTTGAGATTATTCCACGGGACAACATAATTGAAGAAGAGCTCTCACTGCATCCACCGGAAAAGGCACTAGTAAGAATTTACATTTGTACTTATGGGAATTTGGCCCTTGAACTCCTGCGTTGAGAGATGGAACCTCATCCGCTGGAAACGAGCCCTTCAAAATAATCAAAACACAGCCCACGTACGATAGAGAAGATTTCAAATGCGATGTGTTGGCAATAGATTCATCATTGACTTTGAAAATGAAGATCGTGCTCAAATGGAATGATGAATTGAGTACAGAGAAATGATGATTGAATGCAAAGCTAACTTTTTTTTGTCCAAAGCTGTTCCGGTGATCAACATACACTCTTTTGAGTTTTAACGCGTTACCGCGACCACATATAGGCGTGGATAGGCCATTGTCATTTTTCCAGGATTTAGTCATTTTCCGAATTTCCTCTATCAGGCGAGTGCAGACTTTCGAGCGGACTCTACCAGAGAGTTGCTATGAGATTTCAAGCACCACCACGGCGTATTTCGAGTAAGATCTGCATTTTTTGCAGGTCCATACTCACAGCCTTGACAAGTGTCTGTGGTTCCATCAATTATATGCCATGGCCATTCGGTTCTTCCATTGACACTTCTGAACTGTCAATGACAGTCAAAGCGAAGTTCAACGTCTGACACGAGCGACTCCGGGAGGATACCACCAACTCTTATCGAAGCCCAACCGTTCATTCGAATTTTTGGCCGAGGGCTCAACGCTCAAAGCATTTTATTATTCTTTTGTCGGAATGCAAGGATTCGCGTTCTCGGTTGAGTTACTCGGGAAGAAAATCCGGAGGGACCCGACCGGGATTCAAACCCACGTCACTCTGAGCGCATTCTTTCAGGGCCTCTAACATATCAAATGAGCCAATAGACGCTACACAAGATTTTACAAATATTTTTTTGTAATTTTATCACGTTCATGAATTCCTGAGATTATTATGATAAATATAGTCCATTCTCGATTCACAAATAATATGAGAATCCTGAGGTACCTTGATGTGGAACCTGGTACAAGATTGAAGATCAATTGTCTGTTTTAACGAGTAATCCTGATTGAATTAATACTGTACATCCAATAAAAAATATTTTATTCTGCAAATAAAGTGGTGATTGGACCATTCAATCCGTCTCAGCATCACGCATTATACATAATTTGCCATTTAGAGCAATTGTTATCCCTAGCAGAGGCTTTGAGGTTAGCAGATACGAATTCCAAACCCAAACTTTGTCTAATCCAATTGATCACGTTCCAACAGAGAAGCTAAACTGGCTTGATCAAGAGCGAAATAATTGATTTCCAGGTAACTCGGAGGCTCAGAGCATCGATCCGCGAATCACAATAGCCATCAGTCAATTGGACAATGGACAGCAGCAGCGAACTCTTCAAACTCAATTCGGTGTATATATATATATATATATCTGTTGTTATAATTGACAGCTGACAAGTTTACAATGGTTGCCGATCAAATTTGATTGGCTGAGCATATACTATACGAAACAATGAGAGGACTTGAACACAAGATTTTGAATTTGCACGCATGATATTAAAGTCTTACGTTATCATTTTGAGACAATGAGCTGAGGCTAATTCAAAACCTTCTATTGGAATTTGTAGCACGCGCTTACACAAATTCTAAGCTACTCATCAAAATAATGGTACATTTATATATATAGATGATGAGTTTACTAACTGTGGCTTAGTCTGTAGTTTGAATTTTCTTCAATTCCAAGGTCTCCTAGCTGATATTTACTTGGGTTAGTGTGCCTAATTGGTTCCCACTATTATTGTTTTGCTCAGAACTTAGGAACAGCCCAATATTCTGCAACGTACTTCAACTCAATCTTGAGCTTGTTTCAAAACCAACAAAATGAGTTCAAGTGAGTCTAATCTACAAAATTGTTGGAATTGCTTGGAGAATTCATCAGAGATGCCCATGTCAAACATAAGATTCCATGAACATATATGATCATGCGATTCGTAGATTCTATGGTTATCTACAACCATACATGAAACCCGTTTGGAAATTTTTTATTTTTATTCCGAAAAAACATGATATACTAATTTACAGCTGGTCTAACATCAATACTTCACCATGATGATTGAACATCACTCAGAAAAATCTTTCCCGGAGTCATTCATGGGTTTTGAACATTTGAAGCACTGAAGAGAAAAAATCCCCATTAAATATCATTT
Source organism: Eretmocerus hayati (assembly GCA_029851415.1). Taxonomy (NCBI): domain Eukaryota; kingdom Metazoa; phylum Arthropoda; class Insecta; order Hymenoptera; family Aphelinidae; genus Eretmocerus; species Eretmocerus hayati. The sequence goes on from CM056742.1 coordinate 166,370,962, forward strand.
TCCGTCAAAAATATCAGTTTTTTGGAACTCGAGACCAACTCCTGGGACGTTTTTTTTTCCAGTAGCGTATGATCAGTATCGTGACGTATTGTCGTTAGAACAGGTCTGAATCAATGTAACACAACTTTCTGGAAAAAAAAAATGTTTAAATTGATTTCGTGTGTGTTTTACACGGGTGAAGCTATCATCGCTATGCTGTATTACAATTTTCTTTATGAGGACCCGTCTTCTGCTTGGAGATTTTACAACAAAAAAAAATAAAATAATGGATTAACAAAATTCTCCTATAGCCCTAACTCCAATAGGAAACTTGATTATCACTATAACTGGTAGTTCATGACCCACTTGCAGTCTTGGAACAAGTTATGTCATCGATATCAAAGTAACAGTTGTATGAGTAATTTCTGTTATCACAAATCAATTAATGTTCGCAAATGAGTAAACTTGCACAAATCTCAGTTCTCTTGCAAATAACAGAAATTCACTTATCGTTTTGCTGACGCACGAGCTTGCGTGAATTTGTCGGGTGATAAGAGAGGCTCTCTTTCTCTTTTGAATTCGCGAAAGAGGATGTTGCTGATAAGAGATATTTTGTCTCGACTATACTTACTACCCAATGTCTCTTGCAGGTCTAGGGTGCCAAAATTTATCGCCTAGTCATCGAGTGAAAGATGTTAGGAACGATATTATCAGTACTTATTGTGAAAAGTGGCGGGGATGGCAGGACTAGAAGACTTTGAGTGCATCTCAAGATCGAGCATGGAACAGTGGATAAGAATAGAATTTTGTTGTTTGCCGCAGTTGCATATTGACGTTCGCAATATTTTATCGAAATAAAAAAAAGTACTTTCCGGAAGGAGGCGTACTCCAAAATTTTCGAAATTTAAATTTGATAACATATTTGATAGTGCGTGAGACTTGATTTCGTGGAAGTTAAATTGGTCCAGTTTTATTTTAGATAGTCATTCTGGAAAAGTACGAGAGTCAATTTAAACAATCATATTTGAAGTAATCTCTGTATTTTTCTGAGATTAGAGAACTACAATCAAGGGTTAAGGACGAGTAAAAAGAGGTTGAGGAATTTACTGACCATGAAAACAAGTAATTTTGCAATTTTCCGATGTTTGTGTGCTTATAAATTTGCGAAAAATAGTATCCGCATCTTGTTCATAAGGTTTCCCGCTCCCGAGCTCTTATTTTGACCCTCGCCTGCGGTTCGGGCCGAAAACAAACCGCTCAGAAGCGAGCTACACACTCATACTTTCGTTGCAAAATCTACTATTTTGAAGAAATAAAAAAAAAAAGATCATGTTACCACGCTAAAGAAGATTCTGGACCCGAAAATGATTTGAATTTGATGCTATCATCGAGCGTAACATTATCAGTTTCCGTTTCTAAACGATGCCAAATTTAACGATTGGCTCATTTGTAGAGGACATCACGCAGATAACGGCTGATAACGATGCAAGAGTGAGAAAGATTTAACATTCAGTAAAGTATGTAAGGTGTTATCAAACTCATTGGACCCCAAATCGAATCATTTCAAATTGAGAAATAAGAGAAGCAGGAGGAGGAAACCAATGAGATTCAACACGAGATTCCTACGCTATCTTACTCGTTCAATATTGAGCAAGAAGTATGCGTTGCGTCAATGCGATATAGTTAATGAAATAAATCGATTACTGATTAATCTTCGAGATATATACCTATATATAGTATATACCTTCATGAATTGGTTACCATCTGGTGAATGAACCACGAAATCACTCTAACGGATTCTTGAATGAACCAAAGTGTGATTACGAAAAGCAACGATCGAATTCTCTTTCAATACTCGATAGTAATGAATTTCCTAATTCCCTTGAAAAATCGCGAAAATCGATCTATTGCCATCACCGAGTGTACATACATATATATAATCACATAAAAGTCTTTCATCATGAGTTAGGCACACAGAGAATATATTAGGAGAATTGCAAGAGGCGGTGATGATGAGGCAAAGTTTGTGAACATAAGCTCTCGCCAAAGTAAGCATTAGCAGTATGAGTATAGTACCTAACCACGACACGGAAAATATTTGATCGATCCGATCGAGAGTCCAAATCCCTATCAAACAATGTCCACGTATTTTCCGGTCACTATATACACTCATTCTTCTCTCCCTTGATGTTCACATCACATATTTTTACACATGCCTCGTCATATCTATACGACGAAATTTTTGGTTTTTCCCAACACGAATGGTACATCATCAGATAGGTCAAATGCCTTTGATTCAGTTAGTCACGTATCAAGCATTATTTCTTCAACTTGGAACGTTGGCGGGTAACATGAGAAACTGACTTCCGTATATGTGTGTGTAGGTCTCGTCGGAAAGATTTAGAGATGGGAATTCGTATATATTGAGTTGGATTATTATTCGACTATGTATTAGAAATATCCGCGTGTAGGAAAATAAAGATGGAGGCAGAGGCACGTGTCAGTAAAGAGGTACTGATATCACAAGCATAATATTCTTTGTGGGGATGATTTTTGCACATGCATGTTCAAACTTTCGTGTAAGTGTGTGTGTATTTCGACGTGAGTGAGACGGAAGGGTTTAATCGGATTGAATAAGTGTCGCTCACTGGGTATAATTATTACACGTTTTGAAAACAATCTCAAAAGTAATGAGAGTTTGATAATGAGTTGCTCAAATTTCACCTCTATAGGAAAGACCAAATCAAAAAATTACCCAATTAGCAAGTTTTAGGTTTCGTAATCCTAAACATTTTTTCTAGATATATCAAAAGCATTCACTACAAAAAAAATTCTTGACTGTAGATTGCCGAGGTGTTTTATTGTTACATCTCACATATATACCCTTTCAGATCCAAGCTAGAGATATCCCTCGATCAATTCACTCTCCGATAATGATGCTGAATTTCAAGATTTTGCCTAACAAAAAAATTTTTAGTCTGATTTTTAATCTTGCAATCTGACTCATCAGCTCAAAATAAACATTACAGAAACCGCACTCTACTTCAAAACCATACGATTAAATCATCTTGACAGTCTGTTCTCCTTTGGATTTGATCATAGATTCATCTCCTGTTTCGAATCGTTGAGAAAAAGTCAGTTCATCTCGCATCATTGCGATTCATCGACTTGATTCTTCAAAAAGTTGTGTTGGCGAACCTCAAAACGCTCGACGATGACTTTGAAATTTCATGTTCCCTTTCATTCAGAGCAACACAGAAACTGATCGTGAGAAGTTATTCCACGGTAAGACTAACTTTTTTTTGAGCCTCAGAAATTTTCGCCTTGAATTTGTCGCCCTCTTTTTTAAGAAAAAGTTTGATTAGAGAATAAGAATTTCTCCTTGTAGTGTTGATGGAACTTGGACTCAATGGCCAACAAGATGAATTTTGTGCAGGAAAATCCCTTCATGAAATTGTCATACGTGGAATTTTGGACAAACTTTCTTTTTGTCGTGACCATAAAAATCATTATAGTCAGTGGTAATCGTGTTGAGCTTGAAAGATCGGCAAAATTTTTCGACGTGTATCAATGTTCTGATACTACTCGGTTGGAATGCTAAAATTCGCATTATTTTCGTTCAAGTGGGAACTCGATTTGCTTTTCATTGAATGGTGCATAAAAACGCTGTAAAAAGGAAAATGTACATCAGATAGCAAGTGAGGCCTATTTTTACAAACAGGTCAAGACAAAGTTCGGTTCTAACCTCATGTTGGCGACCCCGCACTCACCATTATTTTCTCCATTCTTTTTTTGTTTTTTTTTGTTCGACAGCCTCACAAAGGTATTTGCATGTAATCAGCATGCATGCTGTTAGAACTGAGAAAGTACCTATTAGTACCCACATCCTTAAAAAAAACGCACAATTTACTCTTTTAAACCACTCGATATTCAAGTATCAAGTACTTATTCACTGCGCTCTTTTCCCACGTAAACTGGCGTACACGAGTTCAATTGAGCAATTTCGAGTGCATCGAGAAAATTGTGTGGGCTGGGTTCTTGAATCTCTTGGGATGTGCAACTTTTTACTCGTGGGTGAGAAAAGAGAGATTTTTCTCCATCCACATAGCGCGGCTCTGAGCTCTTTTGTCTTGTACAACTTCAACTCTGCCAGAGCTTGCGCTTGAAAAATTTAAATTGGCCACGCGCTTTTTCAACCTCTGTGTGGCATGGAAGCCCTCGTTAGCTCTATCCCGTCCGCTATATATATATATATATATATATATACTGTATGCCCGGAACTAACTCGGTGCGATTGTGAGTGTGTATGTGGAAGTGTGTGAAGTACCTGATGGGTGTGTGCATGAGGTTTCGCTAAAAGAGTAGGTTAGTTGGGTTCATGGGGAGAAATTTGTTGGCTGATGCAGATAATTTTTTTTTTCTTTTTAATCAATTGCTGGAGTGTTGAAAGAGTTTCAAGAAATTTTTATGGATATCATTATACTCACTATGGCCATCGGATTGATGATATAAGGAAAATTTATATCATTTGCACATGTTGAATATCTTACGTGAGTTTGGTGACCAGAACACAATATCGTAAGATGATACTCCGAGTTCAATAATTCGTTTGATATTTATATAAACCCATATTCTGTAAGCATCGAAATGAAATGGAAACAAGTAAGGGATTCTGTGAACGATAAATTTGGTAAACATTTTCAGTAATCCCTTCATAAACTATATGGTTTCACTCAAATTTTAAAAAATTCGCAAACTTGAAGAGAAATGGCAGCGATTTTTGTTTCTCATTCTTATTAAAATGAGATTTGCAAGCCAGTATTGGTTATTAAAACTCACAAAATCAAAAATGAGTATTGAAATTTGGTTTTCAACAAGATTATTTTCGTCATCATGAGTGTTAGGTGGATCTCTTTTTGACACATCATGCATCCAGAATAGTAATGATAGAACAAATAGCTTCATCACTGTGATATGTCCGAGTATTTAATCATGGTGACGTAGGTACTATTGATGTCGGAATGAGTCATTGGGGGAAAACACCCAATTAATCATTATCTACTTCTCTATTCGACCAAATTTAAGAATAACGACCGAACACGACGCCATAATCAAACAGAGACTTGAAAAACGATATTACGTGAAAATACCGTTTCAAACCTGATTTGGCGCGAACAATTCTTACTGACATTTGCATCAAAATCATTTCAAAAAATTTCTGCTCGTCATTTTCTATGACCAATTCCAACCATCACGCAATGCGTGTCAGAAATGGTTATAAAAGACCGAACCCTACGTTGAGCAACTCAGTATTTATTGCACACTATAATACATTCGATAATCCGCTCTTTGCGTGATGATGCTTGGGGTCTTCGTGACCCCACGAGCATGCACCCAATATACATAGTATGCGCTTGAGAGATCCTCTTTTAGATATACGAGCTTTTACTATACATATTATATATCCTATGTATGGTATATTGTGCTGTGAGAATTTGCAGTCGTGAGTCGAGCAGCGTGACGTTTCATATGTATAGATCTTCCGGGGTGCGCTACGTGCGTGCACAAGTGCAAATTCAGATACCTCGAATGAGCTGACGACGACCTTGTCTATATACCTTATACATGAGCTTTCACATTCAATATCGGTGCCCTGGCAATTCCTGAATCGAACATATATATGATTTACGAACACTTGTGATATTAAGTGGTATTTGTGTAGAAAATGAAGATATTTAAATTGGGATATAAGGCAAGGGGTGGTCACCACCCCAGGCTGGATTTGAAAATCACTCGAGCTTTGAGAACGTTACGGATCGCCATCGTGGGGCCATCTATCGTTTCCTCGAACTCACTACTAACTTTTACAAAATTGATTCTATTCATTCAGCACTGGGACCAACGGAATTTGACCGATTTGCGTGCTCGTTACAATTGAGATCTCGTTATAACCGAGTGTTATTCTTTCTGACTTTTTAAAACTCACCGGCCATCGTGTATTTCTCAATAACTCTGGTTGACTTGGAAACAAATTTTACGAAAAATTCACCATTTTCATCGATAAATCGGTAAAAATTGTGATTTTTACCGACCATAAGAATGTCTCAAGCTATTTTGTTCCTAGCATTGCGCTAGTTTATCTAGTGACATCGATCAAAAACCCGGCCTCCTTTTTGTAGTGGGAAGGCTTAAAATCGGTAAGTAATTAATTTCGCAAAATCTATATAATTTTCGGGTCGACAGATCCTCATTCTGGGCATTGTATGTCTTGATTAATTTACTATCTTATGCTTGATGATGGATTCATACCTTTGAGCAAAGATTCAGAATTATTAAATCTTAACCCACAGTACACATTTTAACCCGTTGACTTCAGAAGTGATTTCTGGCACTCGCAAACTCTTTCTGATTATCAAAACATTAAATATTAGTACAAAACTCTAAAAAATGGCAAAATTAGATTTTTCTCGAAAATTTTCGACTATTGGGGCCTAATTCTTGTGCCAACATGATTCAACTATGTCCCAGAAATTTTCTGATTTTTTCAGATTTTTCCAATGCTTCTATCAAGCGTTATCACGAGATATCGAAAAAGCGTTGGTCTAGTATACTGGACATCAACGGTCAACGGGTTAAAATTGATCTAATCCCCCAACATTTTGTCGATTTCACTTTCGAAATGAGTTGTTTTCTTTTCGAATTCGTCATTCAGAAGAATCAATTCTCCGAACTCTTTCTTGCGAGCGAAAGTTTGTGAAATTTTTCCAAAAATGTAGAAAAGTGGACAATGTCACGATGAGTTTTGCTCTAATGGAATACGTCAATTTTTGTTCAAGATCTTCTATTTTCTAATTTCTTCGGCGATTGTGGTTATTAGGGTCATGAAACTCGAGGAGTTCTCTAAGGACAGCCTCAAAGTATTCAAGAGCTTAAAATGAATCTCTATATTTCTTTTGATCCGCGAGAAATGAAACATTTTATGCTTGGGGTGGTTCTCAGCCAGAGAATATTTCACGTAACTATTTAGGCTAAGGACTCGTGATACACGAAGGTATCTTATCCATTATTTTCAAGATAAACTTCTCTTCGTATTTAGCACTCAACTTTTGCGATTGCAGCCAATGAAAAAGATCCATTTAGTGTCTTTACGCCCCCAGGATGAGTTAACTGATCGACTTACGCATATAACTATGAGAGTAGCAAATTACATGTCATGAACTCGACTTCTAGATAACCTAATTATCATGAATTGGTTTGTGCTTGGGAGTTAGAATAATTTTTCGAGCTCCAAAAAATTGGTGTCTTTATTAAGTTTTACCATGGCTAGACAAATCCAGAGCATGCAAATACAATCACTCAAGACTTATCAAAAGTAATAATCATTTTCGATTTATATATAAGAGTTCGAAATGATATTCGAACGAAAAATTGCTGTGGGTGAAGAGAAATATGTTTGAAAAGACTTCTTAATTGTGTACGTGCCTAGCGTGACATTATTGAAAATTATATACATTTTCCGGTTAGTGGAATTGCATTAAATTTGGAGTCGAATGAGGTCAAGTATCAGACAAGAGGAGTAAAGAGTTGAGAGAGCAAAAGAGAAAAAGACGGTGTAGTAGTAGCTATAGGAAGTCAATGAGGTGCCAGTTGCAGGATCTTGGAAAGATACATACACAGTATAGTGGTATACGTGTATACAGAAAAGAGAGAATGAAAAGATGCAGAGGCTAGCTAGTTTTGCTCGGTCGATTCTGCCAGACAACAAAATACGACTGCTTCCTCTTTTCTGTTTTTTTTTATTTCTCTACAAAAGCTCCTTCTTGGCACCGTAAGCAGAGAAAATCGAGTAGTAGAGTAATCGTTCTACATTTATTTCTCTGTCCTTTGATTCTGCAGTAAATTTTGAATACCCACGCTCTTGAGAAATCTTCCTGGTGAACACTTTGGGGCTCATAAGTTTTTATTAGTCGTTCAATTTTATTAAATAGACAAAAAAGACACAGTTCACCTTCGGCAAGAAAATATCCTTAAGTATTTTGATCAATCAGAAAGATCTTTTTTCTAGGCTCACATAACCTCAATCTCGATGTTGAGATTGTTTTCTTTTAAGCTAACTAGAAAGGTTTCGATACTTTAGAAGTCTGACTGTCTTATCTTTTTTACTGACAGAGGAGTATGCACAATAAAGTATTAAGATGTTAACAAGTGCTACATAGCCGGATTCTTTCAAAAATTCATGTAAAAATGCTGCATGGATTTCTTACGATCAGGAATTTTGCAATAAATACAATTTTTCTCTATTTCTTTAGTAGAAATTTGTTTAAAATCGAGTGGTTAGTACGATGGAACAGATGTGCAAAGATGAAGAGTTGGATACATCTTGTTAATAGTAGAAGTTGAAAATTAGAGCGAGCATTTTTCATCCGGGAGTTTAGATATACAGTTTGCTTACTAGAGTCCCACTTCAATTATTTAACTTGTTAAGCATGTATACACTACAAAGTCTCGCCTGACTAACTATGTAGTTGTAACGTATCAACAGAGTTCTATTGACATTCCATCATTTTTCTGTTAATGTACTTGACAACTTGTTCATATAGACTCGAATAGTTACGAATTGGCAAGGAGAAAAGTGAATATTTATCTTGTGAATTGGCTATTGCTCTAGATCAATTTGTACATTATTACTGTGTTTGCTGGGTTATTGACACGAGAAACCATCAATTAGAAACTTCCGGTACATTATAAAAAAATGCATTACATTTCAAATGTGACAGAATCTATCAAATGCAACTTTTTGAGGAAGCTCTCCTCACAAAGTTGCATTTGATATCATAATAACCGCGTGAAGGTTTATCGTAGATCGAATTTGATAAGAAAGATCTGAAATTCACGTACATAGTAACCACATAGTAACACATTTGGGCAGTGACCTGTTCTTAAAGATAAAAAAAAAACAAAGAGAAAAATGAAATTTGTTTCTGCGAATTTCAAATTCAATTAGTGCAATGAAAATAGAAAATGCTCAGCATCAAAGGCGCGGGCGCGGAATAAACCTCATTGTTTATTTTGCATTCCTTTGTTTGTGTGACGGGTTGAGTTTGAAGTAATTGTACGAGTTTTGTTTCAGTAATTCAAAATTGGTTCTTTCACATTATGTCAAATCAGAGGAGGGATTTTGAGATCCGTTAAGAAAGTTTCTATCACAACTTTAGTCAATGGTATTTATCTTTTTCATTTCCAGTGGTCCCAGAAATCGAATCAAAGAGTAACATGAATTCAAGAGAGTCAGATATGAACTAGTTCAAATACTGTATAGAATAAGAGAAACTCAAAATTTTGGTGGTGAGAGATTACTTAAGTATCAATCCAAAAACATTCATAGCACAACAAAAACCCACATCTATACGAAAATAGCCTCAAAAGTCAACTCCTACTTTGTAATTTTCATTTTGAGAACAGATGATATTTTCATCCTTTATTGAAGCCACTATCGTGGTCTGGTGGATAAGGTCCTCGCCTACAACGCACAAGGCGTGGGTTCGAATCTCGGCGAGGTCCAATGTGAACTTTCACAAGTACCTTACGGTTGCTTCAGTGGTTCGAAATTCCATCCATAAACTGCAAATCCAGCATAATAAGCACAGAAAAAAAATTGAGAGTGCGTTAAAAAATTTCATTACTCATCAAACACAATTTTTAACGGATCAATCACGTTCTCCAAAATCCTGGGAATTGATAAAAATTATATACCGATCAACCACGACTAATTCCTATTTATCAATAGTTGACGTAGGCCTCGGCGTAGGCCAAAGATATCAAATCTCAAATCCAAAAAATTGTTCATATGGAGCACAAATTAGAGAAAAATGCAATTTTAGTCTCATTTCTTCAATGGCAAAACACGAGTGCTATGCGTCGGGTTTAACGCTCTCAAAGCTTGCGGTATAAAAGCACGTATCACAGTAGAAGCAACTCATGTATTGATTCATGAGGCCAGTATGCTATGCTACATACTACCGCAAACTCTTCACTATAGTCTTGGATCATCATCGACGTAGTCGCGGTCGAGAGTCACGCCAACGAGTCGCCATAGTATTAGAGCTGTTCAATCCGGTATTTCACCCACTACCCGTGTGTTTGTGTATATTCTAGAGAAATATGATTTTTGTATAATTGATGTGGGAAACCGATTGGGGTCTAGGAATAGCTAGCATTTTTTGGAAATGAATTAGTTTCCAATATGGGTGTTGAGGAATGAGCTATTTTCTGATCGATTGATTGGTATAGGATCAATTGGGGGAGGGAGGGGGGGGGGGGGTAAAAGGTGAGAGGCGCTTGACAGTTGAAGGATATCGGAGATTGAACTAATGAATTTCTGTGTATGAGGATTGAACTGTCGATTTGAAGCTGGCTCAATGTTCAGGGTGACTAGATTTCCACGTACAAGTAGGTGACATTGTGGTGTTACAGTAGTACTGTCGTGAATCGGTTGACAAGATGGATTTTGATGAGATCAAATACATAGCTAGTATTTGGCATGCAGATTACTCAAATGAAATTTCAGAGGCCTGTGTTGCTTGTGGAAAAACTTCTGAGCTCCCAAACTTTTGTCATTTTAGCATGTGCAGCTCTTATGGGAAAACACATTTTTTTCGATTTATTGATGTGTTTGACCTGATGGATTTTGTTTAGCTTCCATATTCTCATTGGTTATGACAGAGAGTAGACTCAGACTTTTTTACACAGAGCCTCGTTAGCTTGGGGTTCAGCTGCGAGCCAATGTTTACCTAAATTTATCGTGAAGTCACGAATATGTCAATAATAAGACAATAATGCCCATTTTTGTGGCTTGTTCTTTCCGATTATACAAATCATAGACCCCTCAAATTTTGAATAGAGTAAGATCAGACTCAAAGCCTGTGACGGATTTGGGCTGAATTGGTGAAGGTTCAAACACCTCGAACATTTTGGAAAAAGAGGTTATAACAGTACTAACTCAAGACTTTTCCGTTATGACGATCATTTTTGATTGATATTACATTGGGCTTTTTACCCTTGAGGTTGGTTTCATCATGACTATCATATATCTTTTGGCGCTTGCTCAAAATAGAGGATGTTCTTCTCTCTGCGAGGGATGAAATCATTCTATCTTGGAGAAAGATTATTCAACCGATATTTTGAATGCCAAGGGCGGATATCGAGATACTTATTTTTGAAAACATCATGGATGGATCATGACTACAGCAATCCCACGTGATTGCTGTAGTCATGATCCAGATCTGAATGATCATTTTGAATTGAAACAAACCTTGCAGTCTACTTCAAGAACATGGAAAATAAGTTCCTGACACTGGGATCTAGAACGGTCACTGACTGACAAGTACGAGATATCAAACACTACACTTTGGTAAAACGAAAGAAAACGAAAATCAGAAGCTAATCGGTGAAAATGTGATTGAAAAAATCAGTCGATCTATAGAAAGTACTGGAAAGTTGCAGGATTCATAGTAGTAAGCAATTGGGAAACAGCTAGGGGAAAGCAGGAAGTAGATTTCAAAGTATTGCATGAATGAAAGAAAAAAAATCAACCACAAAAGACCATTCATCTTGATTCTTTAAATGAAAAATTCGACTGGTCGCAGGTGGTACCTAAAAAATTGTTTACGAGGAATGCGAGATCCATTCATAATCGTAGGTGGTATATTATTATGATATCTATCACTATTGAACATTGGAAAAACTCTTCGAGTTCAACATAGTCGTATTCTCCACATAATTGCGATCAATGGCAAGGATTGTAGTCAAAATAATGAATAGAAAAAGAAATGAAAGATCTAGACACAATGTAACCTTCTAATAATTAGATCGAGAAAAAGTATGGTAGGAACAACAAAGTCTTATCGGTACTGTTTGTCAAGCATTAGAATGTTCTGATCAGCCATCAAAAGCCGAACCGACTTCGAGGGGTTTTGGAGCACACAAAGTACTAGGGAAAGTTTGAGATTACGGTGTGAACCTGAACAAAATCCACCTTGACCCGCATTTGGGTTCTTACCCTGCCTTGAACACTGCCGTCCCAAGTTGGAACTTTAGACCGGATAATCGAAACCGAGCCTAGTCGAATTGGGTAATTTCAGTACGCTTTCGATGCTTTTGATTTTGTTTGGCTCGGCATCTCAACATACATTGACAAAACCCACTTCTATTAGTGGTCAATCGAAAGCTTACAGTTTCAGCTTTCGATTGACGGGCTACAAAGTTTAATTTGATGAATCTAAGCCCGAGCTATAGCAGTTTTGTAAGTGTACCAAAGTTAGACCACGACCGGGCAACTTTGGTAAACCTACAAAATATTCCAGTATAAGCCCCCACAATACGAGTGAAGCAATTTCCATCGTTCAGAAGTCTTGTTTCCAGCTGCTTGATACATTCTAAAACCTCATAGACCATCACTCAACTCAAGATGAGTTGGAAAGAAGCTGTCATAGGGAGGTGTTCTGAAGTTACCCTATCCTAGGCTGGGGTAACTTTGGTACACTTTTTCATGATTTTTTCCCCTGTTTTTCATTCATTAAAATTCTGAATGCTGTAAATACCCCAATCTAACGATGGTTTCTTCAATATGGTCGAAATATAGCATTATTAATCCGTAGATCGTTCCGGAACACTTTTTGCCAGGTACACTAACTGGACCACTCGTGTATTGCTGCTAAATCATCCTTTTCGGAAAAAGCTTCAATTAACCATTACAATCATCCACGCGGGATCTACGGTGGCTCGACACATCGTTTATGCGTGTGCCAAGAGGAGAGAATAGGTTTCAGAACGATAGAATCGTTTACCTTGCCGAACGCAGCTCTGAAAGTCATTTTTCAAGGGTGTACCAAAGTTGCACCCACTGTACCAAAGTTACCCAATTTGACGGTACGCAAATATTCCAGACATCAAAATCTTCAATATCTCCAAAGAAATGTACTGTATATAAGATTTTCAAAGTATATCACAACATACGACACTACCATGTTATTTTTCGATCAAATTTGGCACTCTGGTTATCGATTAACATGACGAATCGAGTATGATGATCGAAAAACAATTGATTTCCTGCTCTATGACGGGAAATTTTTCGAGTCAGATCACCATGACAGAATGACATACGATATTCCTGATTACGATATATAAAATAAGAAAGAAGATCACTGCACGGAAAAGGATGGCTATCACGCGATTTAGTGAGAGTAAGAGAAAGATAGTGTGTGAGAGAGAGGAGGGTTGAAACGCCGCGCCGACGCCGTCCGATCAATACGGGACGCATCTCCTTGCCAACACGTTGCCGCCAACGCCAGGCCGTCGACGCCACCGACGTCGTCGTCGTCGACGACGGTCACCGAGATTCTCTTACAGGATCTCCTAAGAATCTCAAGAGCCCTCTTATCCTACTCCTGCGACTTTGACTTTTTTTCTTCATGCGTCCTCATCTCTGAGTCACATGCGAATACGCTCTTACTATTTTCTCCTGACCTTCTTCGCATTCTAAAGCTGATGGTTCACATTATTGAGGACAGATGTCATCATATACATGGAAAAGAAAATATCGATTAATTCTTATACTTTAGATGGAATATTCTTTTTTTGGGAGACATAGATGACCAAAAAAGAAAACTGCTGAGTGATAGAGAGAGAGGTGCTTACAGAAAATGAGGTCTTTTTCGATAAAAATGTAAATATCGTGTACCTCTTAATAATTTTAGCCCGATTGACAATTCTCAGAATTGAGTACAATGATAACGTGATTGCAAGTCATACTCATGAGATAAAATTCCTTCGATTGGACTATGATGTGGAGTTCTAAAAACAAAATGAAATATCAATTCACCCAATTTTTTGAAACATCTTTACCTCCACCTAACTCGAGCAATCAAAATTATTGTGACTGAGATGCACCACGTTGTTAATCAATAATTGAAAAAGATCAGTATGTAGAAATCTCACAGTTGTACAGGTCGTAATGTAGAAGGGAACGAACGCAGTCGTGGGAGATCAAGGAAAAACGGATCAACCGCGTGTCTGACCATGTTTGTCTGTTACTACTTCCAAGCTTCTCGGTCTCAGTAAATCCGTAACGCATACTCTGGCCTGTTGGTTTTATGCTATCAATATCAACGATCGAATGATCACAAAAATAGGAATTTCATATTTTGAATACAAATTGTTCAGTAGCGATGGAGTCCTAAGGCTTATTGAAGCTGAATAATCTTGAATTCGTTCGATAGTATTTGCAGACATTCCTGGAGGAACTTAAAGAATGCTTTATAGTTGTTTGCGTTTGCCCAGACGTGCTGCAGTGGATTATGAACAAAAAAATACAACAAAAGGACTAGGTGTGCACACGAGCATCAGAGAATATAAGCAAAGGAATTTTGGAGTTGTAAAGGAATGAAAATAGAGGACAGATAGGTATATGTCAAGAGAACTGCGAACAAAGAAAAAAGGAAACTATACGTAGCAGAAAATACCAAAGAAGCTGGCAACTCTGGTGGAGAAGCGAATTTGTCTTGTGCTTTTTTTTGTGTAACACTCTGTTAGTTTTCATGATGAGGAATTTCATAGCGTAATCTTTGGATTCTGGAGCTTTGATTCAATGAAAACGTATAGGTTAACGCGTTTTTCCAAAGACTGAGTGAGTGAACCATTAATCATTAACGTCGAATGGAATTACACTGCAATCAACGTGGGACCATTTTGACACACTCTGCTGAGTACAAACATTTTCGATGATTTGAGAAGCAATTGACTACTTTCTGATGGTTCAACTAAAATCTAAGAATCACTATAAAACTTTTATCCAGTTGATGGGAAGTACATGAATATTCCTAGAAAATTTCGACAAGTCACTAATTGAGATTAGGCCGATAAGTGAAATTCAGGGTTTGACAAATAACGCTAGTTTCGTTATGGTGCGTTATTAACGAAACCCTCGGAGATCTGTTATGATATTCGTTATTTCGTTAAATAATGGGTAGAATTTCGTTATGTTTTTCGTTACGTTACAAGAATAACGTTAAAATCATAACGAATTGAATTTCGTTTCGTTATGAGTTTCGGTATTTTTAACGAAACGTATAACGAAATTCATGTGGATAACGTTATTCGAAACTAACAAAACTAATAACGAAATTGAGTAACGTAATTTCCAAGACATTTCGTTAATGTGTTTTGTTACGATAACATAACGAAACCCTTTTTCGAGTTTCGTTACGTTATTTTTCTCATTATATTCACTGCCGCTCATAAATTCTGAGTGAACGCAGTCCTTCTCTGAAAATGACGGTATCTCGGATTCTATGCGTCGTAGGACAATTTTGAAAAAAGTATCTCTGGATACTTGGTCGTATCCACCAACCTAGTCTATTTCTGGCGCATTAGGAATCAGTTATACCCGATCTTCTCTATTTAAGGCCCTTGTGAGGCAAAACTTCGTCCTGATCACTTGGCGAAAGAAAAAAAAACGAAACAAAATACAATTCCCATTTCGTTACGTTACTCGCGGAAGTAACGTAACGAAATTAATTATAATGTGAATAACGTTACTCGAATACCGTAACGAAACTCCTATACTTGAATTTCGTTTCGTTATTAATAACGTTATTCACATATAACGTTATTCACGTAAGATTCGACTTTCGTTACTATAGAATAACGTTATTAATAACGAAACGAAATTCCGGTATTGGAGTTTCGTTACGTTATTGTATTACGTTAGTGACATTACGTTACGGTATTTAGTTATGTTATCCTAACGTAACGAAATTACCTCTTAATTTCGTTTTTTGTCATGATAACGTAATATAACGAAATCGATAACGCAATTTTGTTATGTTACTTGTCAAACCCTGGTGAAATTACACTGCTTGAGATAGTCTAAAAATTACACGTTTTGGAAAGAATTCTTGTAGATTGCAAAATTCACCTCTAGAAAGGTTTTGGTATTACCAGTTTGTTTTGAGAGAATATTCTCAAAGATGGACACTATCTGGTCTTGGTCAATCATTGATTTTAATAGCCTCATTAGTTCATATTTCATCTCTCCTTATTTCATAATTATTTTCAAATCGAACAATTGTTACAGAATTCCAAGAATGTTTCTCGCAAATGAATACGCATGCACTGTTATAACACGCGGTACCTAGGGAACTTTAGTATGATTTTCCAGCACCCTCAAAATCTGGCAGCCTTCCAGCTCATTCCTTGCATCATAAAAGAGTCCTCTAGTCAATGTTTGCAAGTTTCTCACGTGCAAGAAAGAAAAGTCTATAATATTTTGCAAACTGCAACGAAGATGTCAATGGGTAACCTATAGTAGTAGCAGCATCTCAAGGGCCACCCTCTCATGTAGACCAGTATGTACACAGGCACACCCTTCAGGTTGACGAAGAAGATGAGGGGTAGTGTCAGAGTTAGCCTCTTGTGTTACTATTGTCAATGCTGGACTAATAGAGTGATTGTGGGTTTTGAAACTTCCAAAATATCTAATTGAACCCTTGTCAGTTGCTTGGTGTTTATAACCTCTTTTTACATTCAAATTTTTGTGAGACTACGGATCATACTATTTAGCACGTTCACTGCGACGGCAGAAATCGCGTTTGGTTCACGTGTGCGATGGACCTCGCCGCGCCGGTGGGTCCAGACCCATTTAGTGAGATTCTGATGACCACCGCACGCAGATTTGGACGCGTGTGCCCCACCGGTGGGGACCATCGCAATGAAGTCGTTAAAAAAGTTCATTTGCTAGTACTAGTACTTTTGTCTTAATTATGACTTTTTTGTGACTTCACGCCGTATTTCGATAGAGTTCGGTCTAATTTCAGACCCAAGCCAACCAAGCCTCGTGAAGGTTCTTGTTGTGCATTCTCTGGATGCTAACAAGAGTAAATATGGAGTCCCATAAAAATCTCTCGGGTCAAACATTTTTGGATTCAAGAAAAAGTTCCTGTGCTTCCTGAGAACACATCTTAAAACATCGAAATGAAAAAAGCTCATTACTTTTGTCGAAAAACCCTAAAAAGTTATCTCAATTATCTACGTTCCAAAAATCCGAAGCCCTTAGATTTCCATCGAAATCTCTTAGGTCAATCAACTCGCCAGTGCACCAATCAACGCGCATTATCAAGTCGAAAGAACCACTATCACATAGTTGCCGCGTACAGGATTTTTGCGTCTTGTGCTATCTGCAGAGTCAGAGATCTTTTGAACGAGCTATAGATTATACATATAGTATACCGGGTATAGGGCAGTAAGCGGAGGGGCAAGGGCAATAAGTCGACTATGCCATCTCTCCCCGGGGCTTGATAATAACTACGGGGTATATAACTTGTCTCTATTACAACGCGCATGCGCGACCCAATTGGCGGCGGCGCAAGCGTTGGCGGCGTGTGTGGCTTTAAGTCAGCACAAGATATCAGCGCCTAAATATATACCTATATATGAACTCTCGCATATATACGATGCGGATGAAGCTACCACACCGCACACGCATCCTTCCTATCATCCAAAAAGTATAATGCCTTAGCAAGACGAGACCTGTATAGTGTGAGAGAGTTGCGAAACCAGACTAAAGACGGCTTAGGCAAACGAGGAGACGGCTCTTGTCGGGAGGCTCTCACTTTGATATATATACGCTTATATCCCACAAAACTGACACCAGTATGAGTGTGCGGGTTGCCGTACTCCAGGGGTATCACGACTATATACCGTCTACGTCATGCTGGTAAAATCCGCTATATGATACTAGCACTATATATACTATGTATACCGGTCGTGTCCCACTTTGACAGATGCGAGCGACCTTTTAGCGCAATTTTCTCATCTAACTGAATGTAGAAGAGTGGGATGAGTGAATGAAAGAGAGGTTAGGATTTGCACGACCACTTCAATTTACTAGATGATTCGAGAGAAGTGCTTTAGGGTGACTTGGATTTCGTATCTTTCCCTTTTGCGATGAAAATTTAGGAACTGTTTGAAGGACTGGAAGACTATATTTTAGGTTATGTTGGATTTACTGAATCTTAGAGATGCAGATCTCTAAGGAGATGCACTGAGAGAGTAAGATGAGGTAGGGTTATGCACTCCAGGGGATATATGAAGTTTCGAGGATGATTGCAGACTAAAGGAGGTCGTAAAGTTTGTGTATATACTGCTTCAAGATGAGAAATTTGCTAGAGTGAGCTGAGCGGTTGTTAAATTTTACAGCGTTGACATATCTTGATGGTAGTATATTGAAAAAATATTTTGTGACGTGACGGGGATTCAATGGGTCCATTCAATAATGTTTCTCATCCCATGAGACACATAAAATAATGTATTGGCAAGATTTAAAACCCTGTCGAGGATGAAGATGGAATGTGAACTTTGGAATTGATCGAGCATATTCTCATGCTTACATATATCTTGACAAATCAATTCTAAAGTTGTACGTATGTCAAACTTCGCCATCATAATGTCTAAATTAAAGCTTTGAACAATATTATTCTTTCATTCAAAGAACTTATCATTATCCCATAAATTCAACAATAGCATTGTGAATCCATCAAAAGAAAACTTGACACAACAGCTTGAGAACAAGTTCGTAATCGAGGGTGTACAAAATGAATACAAAGTACCTTCTTAATATATCTATATATGTATATCATTGTCACAAAGTTAATGAACAGAGCTAAAATAAACTTTCCCTAAGCCTTCAGATGAGTGAACTGAAATCCAATTGAGGAGCAATCTACTGACAATGAATTGAAAAGCTCAAGAATGAGGGTATACCTGTTGGAACAAGTAAATTTATCCGTAGCGATAAAATTGAAACTCGCTTTGAATAAGGTATTATACTCAGCTAAGATTATCCTGTGCTCAGCCTCCTCAGTAGTGATCACTCGACAATATTATATATCTTGGATTTAATTTTCAGATCATGACTTTTAAGGATTGAAAGATTTTTTCATTATCTCAAATGAGAAAGATAAGACGTATGGATTACAGATTGCAGAATATCTGAAATTCATTCCTTGATTTAAATTTCCCTTCAGGGAATATCTCTTAGTACTTTATACTACTTCTGGTATTGACTGGTCCAAAAATTGTTCATGACAGTAATTCCGTCGTGGCATCAGTAACATGAGCATCGTACACAAACATATATAGATATCACACGCACACAGAGCTTTGACATGGAAGTAGAAATTCATGGATATATATCCAGAGCTCAGAATGCAAGGAATAGTTTGAGCGTCACACGATGTCAAAGTTTACCAGGATCGTAGAGAGATCCGTAAAGCAACTGCAACTGTCTATCCGACCAGAGCTCGGTAAACTTTGACTTGGTCGTCGGTCTACGGAACATTTTGATTGGCCAGAAGATCCAAGAATTGCCCAATTTACTATTCAATCAGTCTGAAATTTCAACAAAGTTTCCAACTGAACTTTCTTTCATCTTTTTTCAGAACTTTTTAAAATTCCTTTCATTACAATTTACATTTTATCCTAGAGGATGTAAATGACCTCTCTAAACCCGTTGGAGTGAAATTTTGATTCCAAGCTAAGAGTGAGACACGGTGTGACTCATATTTGAGTGGAAATTTACTCATAATGGCTGAATTTACAACAATATTGCATTTCACTCGATGATTGAGTCAAAATTCACCTTATATTGGATGCAAAGAATTTTTATAGGTTAGGATACACTCGCAGAGAGTGAAAAGATTATGATTGCTCTTGGATCTTGGTACTTCAAGTGAACTCTTCATCGAAACTTTTTCTGGGCATTCTTTCAGAACATATTCATCAACCGTCCACAGACTATTCTAGTACGATGTACGTAGAATAGGTGACATAGGTCCAATGGTTACGACTGTCGGCTGCTATTCAAGAGAACGACGGTTCGAATCTTCAACGTGCCAGGACTTGTATAACCCTTAATTCATATGATGATCATTTTTCACGATTTACCAATAATCGGAAATTTCTCGTGATCATTCATTTAGAATATGTCACATGCCATAGAAGGTAATCCTATTAGTTTGCTCTTCAATTTCATCTGACTCAATCTTAAGAGTGAATATTGATTCAAGTTTGAGAAAAATTTGACTCCATTTGGAGAACTGATTGACTCACAGGTGAGTCGTACAAATCTGACTCCGAGCTTGAAGTTAAAATTCACTTCAACAGCCTTAGAGAGAATCATAAACTCCTCCGACGAATAGAACAACCTCCGTCATCTAGCGAATAATAATAATCATCGATTGCCAATGAACTATCGTAGATATACCTATAACATCATCCACAACAACAGAGTCAGCAGACACAATAGCCTGAAACACAAAGTTGTTATAACGAATCTATGGCCCTATATGCGAGAAACTCTACAGGGGTTTGTTCTGAAGTCGCACATCCGTAGTCAGAATATCGTGCTCGCCTCTCGAGCTTTTCACGCGCCTCGCGGTTCGGAGCAAAGTTAATAAATTATACACCCCGCGAAGCCGGCCATTGTGGCGCCTCCTAACACACACATATATATATATATATATATATATATATCTACAACATAGTCCTTATCTTAGGTTACCTTTACATATATATAGAGTCTCGTATTTCCCGGCTTCGCATTGTGTTTTATCTAGAGTACAGCCCCTGCTGGCGTCAAGAGCTTCTAGATGTGTATAATACAATGAACCATACCCTGTAGGTGGTGGTGAAGGTGGTGGATTAGAAGTTCGCGATCCGATGCAACGCAGCGGTAGATATGTTGGACTTTCACACGCCTTGAGGCTTTATTGTTCGGAATCGACGAAGCGGTGAGAGAACAGACGAGAAAACTTATTTATTAACATTATCATGGATATCAGGGGTACCAGATAGTTGTTTGGGTGTTACATCGGTCTACGATGATGATGGAATGAGATACAGTGCAGGATATTCAGATTCAAGATTGAAATCATGGTCTACACTAGGGTTGGAGCGACAAGATTTCGTGAGGATGAAAACCGACACACTGGTAGAGTCGGGATTTGGTTTGTGATTGAATTTAATTAATTTCTGTAGAAGTTAGAGAATTATCACAGTTTTAGTTACTTTTTTCAAAAATTCTAAAAATTACATTCAAGCTTAGTTGAGTTAGGAAAAAGATTCCAAGGTACAAATGAATTGAGAATTCTAATCGAAATGTGTGAATTATGAGGTTATTTCGTTCACTATAGCGTCTAATATTTTCAGCAGTATATTGATTACTCATAATTTGTGATAAACTCAGGAAATGCATCCAAAAAATCTGAAAATAATCTGAAAAATCTCTAGAGGTGCAAGAAATGCAATGAATTACGAATAATTACTCGGTGCAGAATAACGAAGAAGAAAATATAAGAAGCGAAAAAGCTACAAGATCGTAATCTTGCTATTCTTCACCCTCTTTCACGCCAGAGACATATTTCATTTGGAGAAATGTCATTTATGATATCAGGTTCCACTCAGTAGTGGCCAGATTAAAGAAACTAGGGAGAATTTTTTCTAACTGATGATGTAAAGAATGAATGGCACTTGATGCTCGAGATTTTACGATTCTGAAATATTAGTAAGAGAGCTGAGAGGAAAAATCTTGTTTGCTCGGAATACGAACGAGTCCAATTACCTTATGATTATCGAACCAAATTAAGAGAGTACGAAAGAAATCTCATTATAGACGATCGATAATCCAATCCTTTCAGCATTTTCATCGGCGTAATTGGCATAGTATGAGATGTTCACTCGAAAATCACTATGTAAGGAACAGTGTGACTCATCGCCTATTATCTACTATATGTTGGCTGTGCAATATAATAATAGCCGGAAAACTGTGGTTCAGGTTCATACAATTACTCGTCTATTCATTTGTGAAAATTGTAAGGCCGATGAAATAAAGTGATTTTCCGGAAGAGAATGTGGTTTCTTCTGAAACTGGAGGATCTAAAATTGAACTGATTCTACGAATAAAAAAATGTCACTTCTATTTGAAAAAGTGCTTTCGAACGATAAAGGATAAAATCTTCGCCCCTTGACCTATTTTGATGATGATGAGTTTTTTTGTGTTGGAGTCATTAGTGTTCTCAATTAGAACAAGTATGATCACAAATGTAATTCACATCAGTGCCTTGGTTTTCTGTAAAATGAAGCCCCTAGCCTTCGTTGGAAAAAATAATTTTCGAACCGAGAGGAAAGTGAAAATTAGCTCGTGCAGTCAACCTGACACAAGATGCTGATGAGGATGGTTGTCGCATCAGCAAAAAAAAGAAGGTAGCTAAGGGTGATACAAAAAAAAAGATGTACAAAAGGCTTACTCTCAACGGAGTAGAAAACAGATTGGCAAAGTTGAAGGGAAGGAGAAGAGCTGTATTCAAGCACAAAAAGCTCCAACGACTCTGTGGAGCTCAGGGAGGAAAAAAGTGTCTGTGGGATAAAGTATCGCTGTCAACTTGTATTTTTTTTTATTTCCCGCTCTCCATGAAGTCACAGGCACGCGGATACAAACCAACAAGATTTTTTAATTATTTCATAGAAATAGTCTGAAAATTTTGACGATAATAGCACGCAACACTTATCGATTGAGTGGAATTTGCTTATATATGTGTCGGAACACTTGATGAATGAGAAGGGATCGAGAAACGATCGAAAAACCATTCCAAGTGTCAATCACAGGTTGAGGCACGCGAGAGACGCCTTGAGGCAAAATATGACACAAAAGTTTTGTCAAACGTGTATCCATGCCTGATCGTTGTGGCGCTCTTTTGAAGTGAAATGCACGTCCGGGTAACTGATTGATGAAAAGACCTTTTGAATAAAGTTTTCTTCCACAATCAACTTGGATATTTGTTTCATAATCTTGATTGTACAGGTGTCAAAGCGTTTGATGTAAGATGAGACTATATCTTTGGTGGAAAAAGAGCGTACTACGATCGTACTACGACCGTAGCGCTACTGTCTTATCATCGCACTACGATCTCGGAGGTACGGCCGGCCGCAGCGGCCGTAGTAGGTACTGGCCGTATTATTGTCATACTACGCTCTAATTGCGCCTCCGGTTATGCGCGGGAATGCTGTATATGAGGAAATCTACCAAACCTTTAACTTTTGGACCATCCCAGAAAAAAAAAATGTTTCCTCCTCGTCGCTTTTGAAACCAATTCCATAGTTTTTTGGTACTTTTGAAATGGATATAAAAAGTTGTGCCCTTCATTTTACAGAAGGATGTTGTTCCTTCGGTAACGATAAAGTAAAACTGGGCGATTACGTTTTCGTCACTATTAGAGGCTTTTCACATGGATGGATCGTGAATAGTGCAGTATGATGGTTGATGAAGATGTTGTTGCACCCGTTTAATCCAATTCCATTTTCAGGATTGAGCCTCTCTCTCTTATACTCATCAAGTGTCACTCTTCCTGCGTCGACAGAGTTCTCGGAGGTATATGCAAATTTTGCTTTTCCAAAGCTTTCCCACTTGAATTATGAGGAGCTTGCATTGTGAAAATGATGTAAGAACTACATACAAAGTCGACAGCTATAATTTAGATCTGTTACGTTTATCTTTTTCGACCGGAAAAATCGGATTTAGGAGCCTGAACAAGTTTCCCGAGCTCCTCCCTCAAATAACAATCATTATAGGCACCCCATTGAAGTGCATGATAATTCATCATACGTCAAAGTGAAATGAGCAGTAGGATTTGGGAGTGACATCTGCTCGTTATTCGAGTAACAAAGGTTTATATCATTTTTTTGGAGCGGTGGGCGCGACAAATTTCTCAAGTTCAACGTCACAGATCTTCGGCCAAAATAATGTGTCGCTGCCAAACCAAGAAGCATTTTGATTGTCTGTTCTTACTCTTCAATTCACCGCCACCCGATTCATCCTAGCTCGAATGTTATTTTTTTTACATACGAAAAATTGGAGGAAATGGGTATTTTCCAAAAAGTGAATTACACTTTTCATGGGAGCACGACTCTGACCAGGCATCTGAGTCGCTATTAGAACAAATCTCTCATGATGATATCAGGTTCAAAGAGTCAGATGGAATTTTTTCAGATTTTTCGAGACAGTGCTATTTTCTCCAGAGGCCGAACAGTTTCGAAAGACGCGACAGTTGCACTACTGAAAAAGTACGAAATTCGACGATTCTTCAATTTGTATCAAGAGCACTACGCACGTGTCATGGGAAATCGATGAAGTAACATCCTGGAAACTATAGAAACTATCTAAAAGTGAAAGTCGCGATCTCATTGAAATACTGGGTGGTACACTAAATGTTAAAGGTTCTGTAGATTTCCTCATATATTCACTCATAGAAGCGTTGGAGCCATCGAGAGATGTTTCATCACAAGCTTTCTCATTCATTACATCGTCAAATCCTACTTGGGAACTCCTCAAGAAATGCCGTCTTATGAGGGAATGTAATTTCTGACGTCTGTAAAACTTTGAGTGATGTAAATGAGACTGTTTTGATTAAAGATATATCTTTTTGACACACTGTACGCGAAAGTATCTTTTTCGCATCTTCGCGTGATGATTCCGACCCTCGATTACGGCTCGGGCCAAAAACTCACTATTCGGCTGCGAAAAAGTGTTTACACCCTCTAACCGAAATGTATCACCAAAATTGTGAGGAACCTCACCATGATGCTCTAAAAAATCAGTTTAAAAAATGACGTTCCCGAATATTTTACGCGATTCCGCGTTCATTTCGCCTAATCAGAGCCTTCAAATAATTGAATCAAGACAAAAATAGTAGATTTTGCAACGAGTTTATGAGGTTGTAGCTCGCTTTTAAGCGATTGGTTGAGCCGAGGGGTAGGTCGAAATGATCGCTCGGAAGCGGGGAACCTCATGAATGACTTGCGAATACTATTCTTTACAAATTTGTAAGCACCCAAACATCGGAATATTGCAGAAACAATATATTTGTGCATTTTCAAATTGTTTGGATTCTAAGGGGTTAATTATGATCAACCAACAGAAATATTGACCTTTTCGCTAGAAAACCTTCAAACGATTCCTCTCGATTTTAAATTCCAGATTGTAAGGCTGCGGTTACATGAAGGTAGGATGCCATGTTCGACGCCATGTCAGCAACGAGTTCGACAAAGAGGTTGAAGTGATACGTTTCTTATCGCTCTCATGCGCAACATTTGGTCAACGTGACGTCAAATCCAAGATGTCCCGATCATGTAACCGCAGCCTAATACATTCAAGTAAGTTTCCGAACCTGGAATAAGCCTCTCGACTCAATTTCGAACTTTATATTATTATCCATAACTTGGCTCACGAACACAAATTCAGACCCTCACTTTATCATAGGCGGATTAATTGAATCCATAGCGAACGGTTCCCAAGTGCATAGGTACAATCTTGAAAGTTTGAAAGGCTATTGATCATTCAACCCAATTATTATTATTAAAGTAACAGACGATATATATTACATTATAGTTCAGAAAACTGTTTTTTTTTCACTGCTATAATGAAATACTAACAGTCACCACAGACATCAACTAAATAAAACAGCACATAGATTTATAAAGGTGAAAGAGGAACGAGTAAAGAGGTAAAGATTGAATAATTAATCTTTCGTCTGGGACGGGAAGGAACGAGACATTTGCAGAGAGACCTCATAGGAGTTGTTTGACACCAATGTTCTTCTGGGGAAATTCACCGCAGCTCGAGAGAATGAGAGATGATGTGCAATTTCTACCTCGTTCGCGCTCATGAATCTGAAAGTCTGCAATATCCCACAAGCAGACGTCTAGCTATAGGTAATAGAGATCCTTGCTCTCTCGCTTTCGTCTCTGAATTTTTTATACACGAAAGAGAGGGATGAGAAAGAAAGCCAGATAGGCCGCATAAAAAAATCTTGTCCTATCTGAAAGTTACTAAGAGAGCTTCCATCATTCCTGAAATGCTTCTTAATCAGATCAATTATAACCTTAAATTTAAAGTAACGAGTATGTAACTGTGATATTTGACTGCTCTGGGTGATTTTCAACTTATTTTGGAAGCTAGAAATAAATTTTTAGCAATGAATCACATACCACAAAACTTTCTACTGTTACGCAAAAATCAAGCCTCAGGCACTTTAGAAGAGTGTCATTCACACCAGAATAAGATATATTACATTTTTTCTGGGTCACGATTCTCCGAAATCTTTTAATCGTGTTGGGAA
This sequence comes from Eretmocerus hayati, assembly GCA_029851415.1. Classification (NCBI taxonomy): domain Eukaryota; kingdom Metazoa; phylum Arthropoda; class Insecta; order Hymenoptera; family Aphelinidae; genus Eretmocerus; species Eretmocerus hayati. The sequence goes on from CM056742.1 coordinate 166,397,166, forward strand.
GTACCGAGAATTCAAAGTCTACAATATCAATTTGCAGCAAAGTGAGATAGATACTTCAGTCGTGTGAAACAAGTTCATTCGTCTACACTGAAATTAAACTATTTCTAACTTTCGTGCAAACTTTCGTTCGTGTTACGCCGAGAAATACGCTCAACCGTAATTTTTTGCCGGCCTACTGTGTACCCAATATATACAGTCTTGAGTGAGCGAGTTTGGAATTTTTCAAGTTGTTCGTCCCGACATAGATTCTCAAATGATTTTTCAATTTGCATGCACGCTTGGATTATGAGATTTTTTGCTTCGTTATTAGATTTTCTTGGGGTAATAGATCAAAGGAGCATTTTTCCGTGAGCTTTTTACATGTCACAAGATATGACAGAGGTTCTGCAAATTCTTCCGCATACCTCATCCGATTCTTCTAAAGCTCATATCCTTGTGAGAGGTGTAGTTTAAACATGAGGAATTTTGTCAAACGGAGCAGCTGTTCACTTTTTACTGCCTTCAAGTCTCTTGTGTTCAATCAAATACTGCGAGGGTAATTTTCTGCGGTCCTGATTCACAATTTCATACGAATACTGGAAATTCGTCAATACGTTTACGAAAAAGATTACATTAATGGATTTGTGGTCTTGGATTTCATCTTGGATCTTATCAGATAAAGGGTTGTTTTGATTTCAAATTCTTGTAATGAAAAGTCCGAAGGCTCAAAATTATCAATATATTTTTACAAATTTATTTTGTAACAAAAAATTATTTCATATAATTTTAATTTCTTAATATTGAATGTAAAATGTAATGTCAAATCCAAAGTACTCTAATTTAACCGTCAGTTGACACACTCCTCTAGTCAATTGTACGCGTATGACACACAAGGGGTCAAACTGACCCACGTTAAAAATTTGAATTTTCTCGAAGTGCATCCAATTTACACCTTGAAATTTTTTGGGTTGCGCTGAAGGATCCTTGAAGAAGGCGCTCCACCATTAAGGCTCCAAAGTTGCCCTCACAATTTTCGAAAAATCATTTAGTGCAACAATTTTTTGATCGATACTTCGCAACTTCTTTCATCAGGATAACACCTGCCGGGGCATTGTTTAATTTTAATAGCTACTATACTAAAGAAAGTAACGTCATCGTGGCGGCCATCGCACCTTACCGGCGACAATTGGCGACTCGAATTGAAAGTAGATGATTACGCATGGTGATTGAGATCCATCCATTTCAATATCGCAAAAAATGTTGAATATTCGCTTGGGGTCTTATTGACCCGATTTATCAGCCGAGGGTTCATACAGAAGTAAGTGCATTCCACGACAGATCTTATAATCATAACAAATACTAGATTGTAATGAGCACTGCAATGTGAAGCCCATTTGTATCGACCATTTGGTTGCTTCCCCGGGTCAAAATGGCCCGATCTGTTAGAGACCATGTTATGTTGCAAAAAAAGAAATAAATAATTTGCAGAGAGTCATATTTATACAGATACCCTTTATTCGCATCAAACGATGCGTATATAACAATGTCAAAATTGGGCGTATCACGATGTATGAACCTCACAATTCCACGCAATCCAAAATTGATCACTCGCTCTGATTCAACAAACACCACTCGACCCAGTCAAAAGTACACGAGAGTACGCAAATTACACATCAGCTACCCACATACAACAAACGCAGATGCGCGCAAAATTTCGAGGGCTGAAAACATCCTATATGAAAGGATCCGCATTCGCGCATGCAAAAACGTCCCAAACTATACCGTTCTGGGCATGCTTGAAAACCCTTCTGTTGCTTTGCCTTGCCTTGCCTTCTGGCTGAGCAAATAGAAAAGTCTCGCGTGTGTGCTTACGGAAGAGTCTATAAACGTAGAGGCATCTAATGTTAGGTATATTGTGCAGAAAAAGAGTATAGAAAGAGACATCCCGTTGCAGAAGCAGCAGCAGTAGCACTTTTGCAGTGGTGCCGAAGCAAGTAGCAAAATTGGCGCATGCCCCGCGGAGTTCTGATGCAAAAGTCGCGGATATTGTACATTTATATATGTATGTGTGTGTACCACCTGTGCTGTATATATGCATCAGGGACGCACCTCGTGTGTGTGTGCCATTCTGCAACTGCTGATGCTAATGCTACAGTAGAGGAAATGAAAGAGGAAAGGGATGAGAAAGATGATGCAGACGCAAGCGCGAGATGACGACGACGAAGAGTAGTGGTGGTAGTATTACAGTTGATGACGACTAGGGCATCAGAGCCAGCTGTATATAGAGGAGAACCCTGACACCGATCTTTGCCGGGCTGCTGCAAGCTCTTTGACTCTAACTCTCAAATACATGCTTAAATGTATGTTCGTGTATGTGTGTGTGAGTGGTTAAAGCCATTGAGATGGATGCGAGACCTCTGACCTCCGAAATTATACTCGATTTGGGTGGTTCATTATGTATGTATGTAGGTAGATGGAGGTACCCGATGAGGAAATTTCGTGTAAGATTTCGAGGAGGAAATTTGTGGACGAACCCGAATAAGATATTACCAACTTGAGTGAGTGGGGTGTGGGGTGCTATGACCTCTGTTTTATGAATACTTTAGATCCTTTTGACACGATGAATGTTACTCAAGTTTCTGTGTGGGGGAAGACGGGGAAGGAAAATTACGATAAATTGTTAGTTGTTGAAGAAATTTGGATATCAAGCGGTCCTGCATATACCATTCTTGGACAGTCAATCGAATATTTGCCCCGCGAAGACGTTGTGTGCTCACATTGAGAGGACATCGGACCTACGCCCATAAGAGAGGAGACTTCGTGCAACGATGAGAAAGACAAGACTGTCGATAAGAAAGCTCGTCTACCTAATTATATTTAGGGATGTATTTCAACTGAATCATTTCCTTTGTAGATCACTTCAAATGAGCCATGCATAGACGACGCAACTTTTTGAACAAAAAAAAAACCAAGGCAAACTTTACGAGTGCTGTTTTCGATCGATATCACTTGCTCGATCTCTCATCATTTCGTGTATGATTGGAAATTTTTCCATCAATTTTAGGGGTCATTTGATAATTTGAAATTAATGATGTTACTAACTCAAAAGTTTATACAAAATTGAAAGCAAACGTTTCAATTTTCATAAGGTAAATCACTTTCCTTCGAAGTTCCATGTCTCGTTGTATTCATTTGCATTCTGAACGAGCATTATTTGTCGACTTTGTATAGAATCCTCACCTGGTCACGTAATATATTACATCGTAGAAATTTATTGTAACAGAAAAGAAAGAAGAAAAGACATTCAATTTCGAAAAGAGTGACATTAAACTCACCTTTGATCGACGTGACTACTGCATTTCATGAGGAATCCGGAAAAAGTACCACAACAGTTTAAAAAATTGTCCTGCGTCACTTTCTGATCAACATATGGCCGAAGTTCAGTGTACTTGTCCTGAAAAACCAAAAATTTACCATTTTCATTCATTCAGGCGAGCATTCAGGTCGTAAAGAGGTTAAATGTCATTATCGATCGTATTATAATCTGTGATGCGAGGTAAAAGGTCGGGCTTGAGGGAACATTTTCTGTCGATTGATGAAGGGGCCGATGGGATCAATACTGAATTAAAAACCTTCTGAGAAGGACTCTGATTATTGAGGTAAATTGCAGCTTTCAGCCAGCAGATTTTCTAAGGGCTTATTTTTTCTCCATTTTGAAAATTACGGGTGATCAGGACATTGTACAATCAACTATGGGAACGAGATAGCGAATCCTAAGTACTTCAGTTCAGAAATTTAGAACTAAAAATACTTTGAACTCTTAAATACCACATCATTATCCCTCATGACTTGATAACATGTCACACAATTTGCTCGTGTGGATTTGAATACCTATCACATTATCAGACACATCTATAATATAAAATACAAAATAAATTCCATACAATGCACGTATAGCAATACATAAATCATTTTCAAATTAAATAATGCAAATGAAAATTCAGTGACAAGCAGGCAACCGACGAAGCTAAGCCAACGCTTAACGAGAAAAAAGTAGGAGATATGCAGCGCAACGCCGGAATAAATTGTGTGTGTTATATACGTCAGCCTGAACTGTTGCGTTATCCCAGAGTGCAGCATCAGTGCGGCCGGGTCACTTTTTTATTATATCTACCACGCGGGCATGTCAAGAAGAGCGAACATGGACAAACTGAACAACGCTACCGAATAAACGCATAATACCAAGAAAGAGAAAGAAAAAATAGAGGCAGGGACATTTTCACAATCAAAAATCGTACACGCAATTTTTTATGCTGAATTCAATTCTTTGAACGCCCGGGATAATTTTGTGGTCATGAGTTATGATATAGATTCATGGTTTAAAATGAACTGCACGCTGGTCTAAGCTGAATATAAGGCGTGCTTAATTCTCAAAGGCTTTGGGCTCAAAAGTTTTTCAACTTTTCAAGCCCAAATTACCCGGACAGAGTGTATATAACCTTCCTTATACTTGTTAAGCAACGCCAAAGCGAGAGAGTCTCGAAAGGAAGTAAAAACTTTATCTTCCGACCACCAGAGCTTTAATGAAGGCCACCTTGAATATGTACATTATCAAAAGTGCGGTCTATATGGAGAGAAGTTGGTTTACTAGTTTCATCTGGACTTAATTCGATACAAATTCATGCCCTATTACATCTTTGAACTCATTATCTACGCTCGTATTTTGGTATCATCTTCTGTAACAAATATGTTGTAGCTTTTTCTTACAATTGGATTTTAATGGTTCACAGATGATAGGATAATTTTGACTCTGATCATAGAATTCCCTACAATCGTGTCCAAAAATCATTATCAAATCCCAATCTTGTCGTAGAATATGACATACTTTGTTTCCACACGCCTCGTATCTTTCCCTTCTTTTGTACTCCTCCTGAATGTGACTGGATGTTGAGACGTTTTAAAATCTACGGTAACAGTTTCATGTGGCCATTTAAAAATGTAGGGTATGAAACTTTTAATGCATCAGAAGAGACGAACAGACTAACGTATCCAAGATAAGAACAACAAAAGTGAGAGATTACTCAGCTGTACCGAGTATTGTAAAGCATACGTAAGCACCTATTCTGGTTATCCTTAGTCCTTTAAAAATATTAAAAAGGTTACAACCAAGCTCCCCGAACATAAAAGTTATATGGAAAGGTTCAGATCCGTGATAGACCAATCTCGATAATAATGTACCTTTACACAATGTGAACAGTCTCTGTAGCTCTTTCGAAACTCACCGTTAACAAAAATATCATAAGTAAGATCGAAAAAAATTTCCACAAATTCTTTTACGATAAAATAAGTTATTCTGAGAGCTTCGAAGACTCATATCCTAATTTTCTTCGCGGATACGAAAGATTCATTAAATATTCGCTTCTTTATCAACTCGCCTGGACATAATTCAGTGTGACATGAGTCTGTCAAATAATTGTCCTTTGAATGGCGTAAAAAATATCGTGGTTTGGAATCAAAAATTGCCGATAAACTCATCTTGATTACTTATCTAGTTTCCTCAATGTTGGAGGACCATTTCAAATAACAAACGAAATACCGTTATCAACCCTGACTTCACTTCTAGATAACAAGTATCCGAGAGGTTTGATGGTGCAATTCCTTTAACTAACCTAAAAAATATTATTTGTAAACTTCGAATTATCGAACAAGCAGCTCATCCTGTCCAACATCTCTAAAGACTCCTTGACATATTTTGAGAGTCAAGGTACACAAAAAATTATCCACTCCCAATCGAGTCGTTTGAGATAGGTAGCTGGAACTTTTCAGTAGCGTGGTGATTACCAAACGTCTTTTTCTAAATTCTCTGAGAATGTCAGAAGTGAGCCAGTAGCGTAAGTATCACAACTATGATTTCTTATGTACATACTTTGACCTGCTAACCCGACTAGGAATGCAGTTAGGGCGCGGAACGGGGCCCATCAGGTTTCCCTCATAACCGCCCTCATAGTGCCCGTACGGGCGGTAAGAGGGCATGCGAATAGAACGCTATTGCCCTAAGAACAGTTAGGAAAGTATTTTGGAATTGTTTGGGCGTTATGAGGGCGATAGGTAGTCGAGAAATTGTATATTTGGTGGATTGCGATATGGTGAAATGATAAGATGCTGACTGAGTTATTTGGATTGCTTGCCATCAATCCGAACATCTCAATATTATTTCAAGGTAATTTTAAAATTAGAGTTGTCTTTAAAAGATATTGAATAGAATTTCTATTTGATCAAGTTTGAAGCCAAAAATGAACATTTTGAGATTTGTAGGACGGTTCTCCGACGGTTTTCATTTTTGAAGAGAAAAAAGCAATGAGAGCGATAGAAAGGTGACTGGTGATATTATTGAATAGGACAACATTTGAAACAGACTCGGTACTTTATAAATAAAAAAGACTGTATTAAACGTGTCTTTATAAAATGCATACCACAACGTATCAACTGTACAATTCACTTCCTGAATTTTCTAATCCAATTAAGTTATTCAGGCGACGAAGGCTTGCGTACAGATAATTCTCATCATCCAAAAAAATGTGTTTCATCAGTCAAATCTTTTTATCCTTGAGTGCTTATTATAATATTGAAATCCCTATATCGAGGTTGCGATCGTCTGCAGCTGTCTGCACTAGTCTGCGCGAAAAATCATATAGAGGCGATATTGTGGCAGTAGTGTGGCACGTTAGGGCGTAACGGAGTTAGGGCAGTATGAAGGAGAACCCGTACGGGCCCCGGCCAGCTAAGCGTCGCATGCCCGATTCTTTCCCTCAGATTTCCATTTCTCACCCCTCAGTTTGTCCGTTAGGGCCCCTATTAACTAAGAGGGCAGCCCTAATAGATTTCTAATCGGGCGATCGAGCACGTAGGAAGTCATACTTCTGATGCGTTTTTGGTATACTACGATACTCCTAGAAGGAGACAAATTAGAGACATACATTTACAATTTAAGCAAGAAAACTTAAAGAACGCTGTTATTTGAGACAATCGTTTTTTTGCCATTGAAAAAAACCCTGACACCCCAGAAGGATTTGGAGCTTGGATTTGCGGTTCGAAATTCGGTTTCTCCGTTCAAATATCAGGTAGGAAGTCATGGTCTGACGAATCGGCAATCCGAATCCTGAATTTTGTTTGCTGGTGTTACCTGAATGTCAGAAAACATTCCTCAATGTTCACAGCACAACGTTTTTCATGGAGTGGAACGGAAATGTACAATAGTAAACTTTTCTCAAATGTCATCTTGATGAAGTATCACTCCCAAATGCACCATGCAGAGAAATCGATACGATTTCCTTTTTCAAAAGCTTGCTGAGATGAAATAATTTTCGATTTGAAATTTTCATGATCAAGAGTCCAATTCCCTGAGATTTCCCTGATTTCCAGTGTCAGAAAGACTTCCCTGAGAATTCCCAGATTTTCAGTTTGTTGACACCATGAATAGGCTGTAATTGTGCACCAAGCTTTGATTTCGAACCATATACAAAATTGGAATCATTCGAGAGACAGAATTGACATAATCTCATTGCTAAGTGCATAAAATTGCTGTGAATCGATATTCTTTGGATTTCATCTCAATCACAGAGTATAAAATCAGCCCATGCACTGTATCATTTTGTGAGTAATTTGTTTTTCTTTCGTAAAATTCTGATCATCAAGACATGGAATATATTCTCATCCGTATCAAGTTTGCCGAAAAAAAACAAGATCAAGCAATGATTCACCAGAAATGAAAGCATCTCATTCCAGGAAACATATGTGTGGGATAAAATGTGTAATTGAATCGACGTGTTGGTCTTGCACGTGTCCCTTGACTCTCTTGCGGATCACGAGAGTCTCATAACTCAACCGCAAACGTAATATTTATACGCATACTTATATATAAGCTCGTAAAAGCATAGGCGGGCCAATCGGGCATAAACCGACGAGTCAATAAGCTATGCACTGCGGAAACACCTACAAACTTCATCCTAAGGGGCATATATGACGTTTTGATGTAGTAACGACGACGAGCGCTAAAGCCCATTAAACGCATCGTTCGATTTGTCAATGATTCAAGTTTTCACTCAGCTTCGTGCTTGGGGAGTAGCACTTTGGTTGGATCGGGGTGGCAATTTATATATCTATAGAGCGTATGATAGTGGTAATGCAAACTATGGGTTAATGGACGATTAGCTCAGAATTTGAAAATGCTTCTTTGGAATTGATTACTCTTTGTTACTAAGGGGTTACAAATATCTAATCTTTGTGGAAATTATTGCTCTTGTTTGAGCTGTACGTTGCTAGTTCAATGATTTGATTTTTTACCATGAAAAAAAAAAACCATTTCATAGCACCTCTAACCTAAAAATCGCAACTTTGAACATGATTTTTGGATTCTCGTGCTATAAAAATATCATATGAAATTGCGTGCAGATGGGTAGTTTTGTTACGAAGGACTTATAACACTCGCTTCGCTCGTGTCATAAACAGTCCTTCGTACAAAACTACCCATCTACGTGCAGTGCCACAATATACTATTTGATATCAAATTAAAATATGGTGTCGGAAACAAATTTTTCATCCAAAATTATCTACACCACTTACTATTATATGAAGACCCAATATGAATTCAATTCGACTTATTAACCTTGGAATGCCTTCATAATATACCTCGGATATTATGATTTTCGAAACATTACAATATATTTTGAGCTGTTAATAAATCTATTATACATTGAAGATGTAAATGAAATGTATATTTTTGGGAGAGATTTCAACTTGATATCATCGACATAATGTTTTCCAAACACGTTCACTTGTAAATACAAGCTTTGAAAATTTTTGTACATTCACACTGATTGTAAACCACCTGATTGTAGAAATATTGAAATGAGGTCATCAAATGAGAAAAAAATCATGTCTCGGCCCTAATCTTGAAGAAATTTCAATAATATAATTTATCTTTGAAGGCACAAAATTATTGACAAATCCTGTTATAGATTTTTTCATCATAAAATCATTGTCATGAGTCATTTCGCATCGATGACATTTTTAGCCAAAAAATTTTGTCGAACAATAATTTTACCAATTCTTTCCTTTTTGCATCAAAGGAAAGAATTACATGTTGATTGTCCTACATGTCCTCATCGATAACGTGAGTCACGCTTAACATAGTGTGATAAAATAGAATGAGGCCCTTGAAAAAATATATTCCTTGCACAAGAGGTAATATAGTTCACATTATTTTCGCATAGAAATTCAGCTGAAATCCGCGGTTAGCATCCAATTTTGAACTCAACTCAAGTTGTTGTAGTTCGAAACCGCACAAATTCAGCAGTTCTACATCAACATCACGCAGAAGCTCTTACCAACTTCGACGAATGTGGAAACAAGGAAGTGAATTTATCACATTTGTAGGCGAATCTGAGTGTGCGTTTTGATGCAAGAGTTTCAAATCAATTTGTTTCAACTTGATGAATTCTATTTGTCAGATGTACCAAGTTTGCATAATAACGGCCTCATAAAATTGACGAAGTCACAGTAAACTAAAGGAGGATATATATTTCAGAAAAATACCTCACGATTCTGGCTAAGAACATAAAAAACAGCAGGCTTGAGATTTTCCCAAGATTTTTCTACAATGCAATTAAAATGTAAAACATCTGAAAAAAATGAACCTCTTGGCACACTGCCCAAAATTTTTCACATCAAGAAAATAAATACCACGATTCGTCATCCCAACTCTCGTATGGAATTCGATATAGAAAATGAATAATTTCCAAAGCTCTTACGACATCTCACTTTTTTTTTCTTTTCCCTTTAACCCATCACCATACGGTATATTTTTACATTCGTCAATTCAAAAATTTCCCCATTGTGAGTATAATATTTCACTGCGTACGTCATTCACTTGTTTGTACATATGTGAGCGACGTTTTGCCAAGAGGAGAGCCAAACATTTTCGTCAGTGAAAAACTCGTCGAATTGGATTGTCACGTCAAACAGAGAGACCCCGTCACGTGTATACATAAATATATATAAAAAGACAAAGTTATAGAAAAGCTTCGAAACTAGAAGCATTGCCGTCGAATTGTCTCGCTTGGCACAAGAGGCAGACGACTTTACTCACTCTTTTTCGAGGCAAACGTTTCGTCCGTCTCTAAACTCTATATTATTATTATCTATACATATCTATCTCTTCTTTCTTGCGTCAGCTCAACGTTTGCAAGCTCGTCAAAGAGATAATGTGTCTGATGCTGATGATGATGCTCTGCTGCTGCTGCAGCATCTAAGAGAATATTGTTGGCATGAGGGGCGTAGTAGAAAATAATGAAATGATCAAAGGCGTCAGAGGTAAAAAAAGTAACTTGCGTACATTTCAAATTTAGAGGTTGGACTGTATAGGATGGGCTATTTGGTTCCGCCTTTATGAAGCATATATATTTGATTTTAAAAAGTAATATACGCTGATATATTTAGTGTAATTCTGTCTAAGTGAGTTTGTGTGTAATGGTCTAACGGGTGCACAAGCGTAAAACTCAAGGACAGCTCTGGCGAGACTGAATTTGGCAAACATACAATTTGTATAGGTTATGTTGTGGAGGGAGAATTTGAGCTTGCGGCGCGCGGAAAATTTTGAAACGTTCGATTCTTGAAATTCTTCAAGTTGAGACTCGACTTTTTTTGTTAAAGCTTTCAAGCTGTTGCTATACTGCCTATACACATACTGGGCTAAACAATCGATCGATCTTTGTTATAATAGGCGGAGCAGAAGACATTAACAAGGTGAAAACTAGTCCGGAACGTTGATTACTTTTCACAATTTCAAGCTCCCGTTTTCAAGTATCCGGACACGTTTCTGGTATTGATTCAACACGTTATTTTTCCACGACTGTCGATGCGGAACAGTTTCAATGACGTTCGGCTGATTGGAATGTACTGAAATGAATCAATGTTACTGTTCGTAATGAGGCGGAATGAGGCTTTTTCATTTCGAAACTGTTGGATGGTTTTGTTGTTTGTTTTCAGGAGTTAATGGCTGTTCATTGAATTTGTTATATGCGTATACCATCGAGTCACATGATTGACGAAACTCATTTTCTTCCGAATTTCCTACTGACAAAGATCGAAGTTGATTTTTTTTTGTTATTCATGAGACATGTGCAATTGACTGATGTTCATCAGTCGTCATAAATTTTGTTTGTTCACCATTCTTGATTAAAATCGGAAAAATTCCACGAGGGGCATCCTATAGAAGGGGTTATGATTAGAATATTTCATCAAGCGAAATGTTAAGATGGAATTCGGCTAATACAAGGAATCCATGGTATGAATTTCCCAGACTCGACCTGACACAATGTAGCTGTTCATGCAAATTTGACCTAGAAATCTAAGAATTTCCTAGTCCTGAAAATATTATTCTGTGCTTACTCAATCAAAATACAATCACTCAAAATCTTTCTAGAACAAAATCTCTGAAAACATCTCATTTCCATCTTATTAGCTTTATTCTGACTCGTGCCAAAATTTACCTCAACCAAACTGTAAAAATGTGATCTGAACTAGGTTATACACTGATAAAAATTTAATCAGAAGTTGTAACAGTTTCTACTGATTACATTCATCAAATTGCACGGTCACTGTTATATGAATTTCTTCAAAACCAAGAATACGAAACAGCCGGGGTACGGCGCAAATAGTTAAACTCGAGAAAAAGAGAGCCTATACAAGAAAAGTTTTCTGGAGAACAACCAATTCACTCGAGACGATCTCCAATTTTGCTTTGTCTCATAGTGTATAAATGAAAAAAAAGTAAGGAAAATAAGAAAGAAGGAAAAAATGAAGACACTACTGCCCCGAGGCTATATGTAAGGCTATTGCTGACTTTTGGAAAAGGTCGTACTCGAGAGTGAGAGAGATATATATGGACTTCAAAGAGCAGAAAGACCGCAGTGTGCAACCCTTATACACGAGATCAGCCGATATTTCACGATCCACTTCACTTTTGTATATATTTCAATGCTCACGTCCATCATTTCGATATACCAATTCCAACTCGGTGCTGAGTGGAGAGTCTGAATATTTGCTCGTATCTGCGTTTGCATATTGAATAAAATTTTACATGTTTGCAATTCTGTAAGAGTACCAAACTCAGAACGTTTGAAATAAAATTTTGATTTTCACTTGAAACAGAACAACCCCTTATTATTATGATAATTCAGGCAATTAAGGGAGGTCGGGGCAAAATCGGATAATTTTCATATTTTTCAGAATCGAAAATTCGTGGGGAAATCAAGACTTGAGCTGGCAAAAAAAAATTTTTCGGAGTGGAAGAGACGGAGAAATTTTTTTGAAGGGATGTGATTCGATCTTTGAGTTGAATTTTGAGATGGAAAACTTAACAAGGTTGTCCAATTTCACCCTAGTCTCCTCTACTCTATAAGGTTCATTTTCCTATTCTCTCCGCTGAGATAAGATATTCTAAACATTTTTTTGGTTTTCTTATTTCTCTCAGACATGATAAATAAATTGTGTCCAACACTTCAAATGATTTTCGCGTCAATTTCGCGATAATTTTCAGCTTCACTTTCTATTCTGGATAAAAAATATCACTAGGCATGCGAGAATTCATTCATCAAAATCGAGAGAATGATCACGCAGGATTTCACCACAAGGCAATTTCAATAATTCTAGAAAAAAAAAAAGAACGAGTCTCCCACAAACGAGCTCCAATCCGCTGTGACAAAAAAAATTCTCTGAAACCACGATCGGTCAGCGATTTTGGGGAAGAGAAAAAAATTCAACATAGGTCAACCACAGACATGTGGAAATCGGAACTACAGTCTCGGTCTCGCTCTGGCGCGGCGACCGGAGAATGTGCTACTCCGTCCGAACACACGTATACCAATATCACGTGTATATAATATATCCTAAGCTCAACTCTGTATTAGACGAATCAAGCGAGTGTTTCGTCCGACACATATAACGCTATGACTACTGATGCTGCGGCTTACTGCTATTTCATGCGGTCCGTTAGCCTTCTCTATCTCACTCTTTCTTGATGTTATTTTCGTTCGGTTGACTATATGTTTAAAATTTAATTTTGGATTTGGGCTTCGACTAGACACACTCACGAGAAAACTTTACCGAGTTCTTTATATATGTATACCTATAATACTCTATGATGTAGCCTGGCATTCTACTCTTGGCAACTTGTTCGTGTCCAACCGATTCCAACTTTTTTTCTATACTTCTATGAAGACTCTCTCGTACGTATTTACGAGCTTGCACACATAAGCACACAAAAATACAACACACAATAATTCGATGTCTATCTTTTCATCTCATATTCGCGTATAATATACAGTAAGTGTACCCAACTTGCCTCTGTACCCAACTTGCCCCCATATGCCGATCTCGGGGATGGGCACTCCTTGGCCTCCCGGCAATTTTTTTTTACGTTTGTTATGTTGAAATATGAGAAAGTAAATAGTTTGCGTCGACCCCGAATCATTCCTGCGTTCTTTAGAAAATCTTAAGTGATTTTTCTATTTTTTGTGATTGCTTAGCTAAGAAAGCACCGAGGGAATCGCCTTCAGTAAAATCGGTGCCAAATTCTTTGAGTTCAACCAATCTTAACGTACCTTAGCGCATTCGATTCCTTGTTTCAAGACCTTCAAAATCCATTTTCCAAAATTGCAAAATTTGAATATGGAGCTGTTTTATGTGCAAAACACGGAGACGATTTGTAAACAAGGATGCCAACATCGGAGTATACCTAACATGCCCCCATACCTTTATCTCGAAAGGGCGTGCAGAACGACTTTTTTTACCACTCAGAACGTGTTTATCACGTCAAAATAAGTCGGAAATAGTGTTTCGAACCACCAAAAAGCTCCAAATGTGCGTGCACGGCGATAAAAACACTTTATCGCCGATTTACATAATTTATTTCGGAAGAATTGAGATAGTTAGACTCCAATTGATCCAAATTGGACGTAGTTCAATGCATTTTGAAGGTCTTTAAACAAGCTTTAAAATGAGTTAAAGCACGTTGAAAATCGTTGAAGTAAATCAAAGTTATTAAGAAAAAGGCTTAATGGGGGCAAGTTGGGTACACACTTTTGTAAACTCTCAAAAATTACCTTTTAGGAGAATTCAAACAGTTTGGCTCCAGTTGGTTCAAATTGAATGTACCTTAATTTATTCTGAAGGTCTCAAGACAAGCTTTAAAATGAGCTAAGGTACGTTAGAAAATATGGAGATGGGCCGAAGTTATTAAGAAAATGGCTTAATGGGGGCAAGTTGGGTACACTGACCTTAGTAATCGCATCGTTTGGCCAGATCATTTTCAGTCTGGCTTACTTATATACATGTGAGTAGAGTTTTGCACAGTAGTTTTGCCGAGATTACGATTCGGTCGGTTTTTGGTTATGATAGAATACGAAAGCTTGCGAGCTTTTGCTGTCTGACTCTACGTCCAGATTGTTTTGACTTTGTGTATGTTATGACCGTGACACGGGTTATAAGGAGTTGTAAATGTTGAGTAGAGATAACGAGGAAGTGATATGTCGTTGTTGGTTCGTATATATCACCAGGGAAATATGAATTCTTTTAGCATCGTTATGTGCGTCCGACGGTGGAATAAAAATAAATAAATTGAAGGGAGGGAGAGCTTGCGGAGAGTAGTGCGTGTAAATGTATGATGGGAGACGGGCTGATGGTCGGTTGTTCAATTTTTCAGTCACACGTTTTGACAAACAGGAGTGTGTATGTGCCAGAGGAACAGTAGTCTCAGACCGACGGTGATTAATTTGTTTGTTTGGAAAAATATAAATGGCCTTTTGGTTTGTTTGTTTTTAGCATAGCGCGACTAAAGCGCCACTTTTACTCCCGGCTGCGAACATAAAATTGGCGCGTTTATTCGCCCTAATGCAAAAAAATAGCATACTTCCCTCGCTCGGCAGGCTGGTTTAAGGCACGGGGGAATATTTTCCCCTCGTTGCGCTCGGGGAAAAACCATTCCCGTGCCCCAAAACAGCCTAGCCTCGCATTGGGAGTAATATACTATTGGATCAAATTGTGAGCTTTGAGTAGGGATGAGCATTCTGGGTAAAAGGCACTTTTTTAACCCTCAATGAATAGCACTGTGGTTGTATTTTGGCACCACCAAAATTTGTTCTACGGCTGAAACGCTGAAAGCTTTTTCCAACCTCTTGGGAATTATGAGTAAACTCGTGTTATGATGTTTTTTTTTTCAAAATATTGACTAATTGAGTACCGTCAACCGGGGTAACTTTGGAACAGAAATTGTTATCATTGTTTATTCGTCGACTAATTCCTAAACTAGGTCATGCAATCGATTTTCACATCCAGTTATCGAAAGTTGAGTGTCTTAGCTTTCCATTTACCTGTAGTAAAAGCCCATTTGGTTGAATTTAACTTCTACAATCGAGCATAGACACCTTCAGCATATCTGACTGTCTGCACCACGGCTAACTCTCGAGGAGGAAAATACCTTCACAGTCGGTTTCTGACGAAAACTGCCATAACTCGGCTTTCGTGGGTCGAAATGAGACGTTCTTTGACTCATTTTGAAGCTCTCATCAACGGCTACTCAAGTAAGTAGGATTTGATGATGATATAGATCTTGGGAAATAATTGAGAGTACATGAACAAGTGTTTCAAAGTTACCCCAGTTTCTGGCAAAAAAATACGTATTTTTCAGTTTTTACTCTACAAAATTAAATTTGGCTGAAAATATTCGAATGTAACAGTGGATTAGTCTAGAAATGCGTACGGACGAGTAAAATCTAGCTAAAGAGCAGAGTTGGCTCAGTCGGTAGCGTGCTAGCTTCGGAAACAACACTGTTCGAGGGGTCGTGGGTTCGATTCCCGGCGAAATCACTCGAAATTTTTTCTGAGGTTTTTTCGACGGGAGAAGGACCCATCATACCCCGCCTGCTTTGGAATGGTGTTTTCCCCGGGATTATCCTTCAGAGAAATCCTGGGTTTTCCCATTTCACGAGGTTCGACTAGCAGCGGGCCTTGGGCGAATGCGAAGTAGGGGGAGGGTGGGTAACGTGTTACCGGGATGGCTTGCGCCACGAGGCAATTGAGTGGGCCACAACAGTGGTTCATACGTTAGAAGGTTGGTGGCCCTGAAAAGGGCCGATTGGGGTTTGGGGGTTAGCCCTGAAGAGGGCTGATGTCGCAGTTTGGTGGTTCCGGAGGTCCGTCGATCTTGGCGATGTTCCAGGAAGCTGAGCAGGAACGGGCCGATCAGCTTGGAAGTTGCTCCTGCAACTCTCATCGAAGCTCAATTGTGTGGGAAGCGCGCCATTGCGGCCAGCATCGTCTGCTCCAGCGAGCGCGTCGTGGAGAGTGTGTGACTGGCGGATCCCATCTCTTTGGGTTGAGACTCCGATCCTTGGGGGCCGGCTAGTAGATGGCGTCGTCCATGGTCGTGCTGGGTCCGTAGAACTCGCCTCGAGCTTCCGGTTCCGTGTCGTCCTGGGTCGAGGGTGGTCTCCGACGTGAAGAAGTCCGCCCGAGCGACGTAAGAGCTCCCGGGCGCGTTGGTGCCGAAGAAGCATCAAAGATCAGCCCGAGGGACAGATGTGGACTGCCACTAGGTCTGAACACTCCAGAGCGCGTCAGCGCTCAGCGCTGTAGAAGTGGACCTGGGTGTGGGTACCCGTCCGGTGGTCTCCCGAGCACGTCAGTGCTGTAGAAGTCCATCCGGAGGGGCCGTCGAGGAAGTTGGTTGAGGCACCGGTTTTGAAAACACGGTGCTCTGTTTCTGTTGCGGGCAAGGATGGACGCCACCTAGCGGTGGCGTGACGAACTGCTCGGGCTTTTGAGCCACCCGAGGCTATGGTGTAGAAGAGGGAATGAGGAATGGAGATTGTGCGCAAGGCGTGGGACGTGGCAGCTGGTAACAAACGTAAGGAGTTAATTATAAGCCGACCCGCGACGTGCTATGGCCTTGCACACCATGAAGAGGCTCTCTCCGGGAACGCTAAGGGTATAGCGGATCCGATGGCTCACTTCGTGAGACAGGGAATGTGGACCTTACCGGCATTGGGGAGAGGCATTCCATGGCTGCAAACCATGGCGTTGATTACTCCGGGGAAGCTGGATTCCATAACTAGAGGAAAAACTCGGGCATAACGGGGGGCCCTTTCACACCAAGGTGGTGAAGGGGCCCCCCGTGCTAGGCCGAGAAGGCTGGCAAGGGGATCTCGAAAAAAAAAAAAAAAAGTAAAATGTAGCTCAGCTACCTTGGTTTCGACCTGCTACAGTCGGAACCACACCAATTTTTCCGAGAGACTGTTTGTTGGAGATTTAAAACGTACTTCTGAAGAAGTCTGCTTATAAACGGGTTGACGGTATCTCAATTCCGATCCTCTTTGAGCTTCAAAAGTTAATTTTTGATTCGATTCCGACATTCACCGATGCAGACCAGTGAATCTTGAGAATCACTAGTGAATGTCCGAAGTCAGGTGCATATGACATACATACATTCACTGACCCTGTCACGGAATCTTCGGATTCACTGACTTCGGACATTCACGGTAACATATATGGGCCATTTCAAAGCATTTCACCCACATTTCACCGAATGCCTGCACCAGGGGGGTCTAGAAAAAATCCCGAAATTATCACGGCATTACCAATTAACAAGGGGAGGTCATGGTCTGAGGTTCGTGATTTATCTGAAACTTTGAAAAGAGGTCTCTTTTCGGCTCCAAAAGATGATATCTAAAATCGCTTACTTGAATGCTGAAGCGTTTTGGAGCTCCTGCTTATCGAATTATCATAGATATTATACCTATCTGTATAACTATTTAACATGGGCATATATGAGCAATCTTTATGTATCAAGTTGTATCAAAAAGTATGAGCATTCAAGTAAGTGGTTTTGGATATCACTTTTTGGAGCCAAAGGGAGAAGGCTCCCAGAGCTGTAGCCAAATTCACTACCCTCAGACCACGACCTCCTTTTGAGATACAACAGAAAAAAGTTTCAATCTCCTGGTCTGTATACGAAATAAGATCACGAAGAATGCTGTAACATCGTTCGTGTGTTGATAACAGAACTTTCAATAAGGACATGTGACAACATTCTGAGCGTACAATAAGCTGTACGTGAAAGTATATTAAGCTTTAAACTGCAAAAAGTCTTCCCTCAACCGGTGAAGGCGTCTATTATTCGTTAGTTTGATGACAAGATCTTTGGTCCAAATCTTATTTTTCAACAATTTTTATCCTACCTTTTCGGCACCATCTTTTGAAATGAATGAGAAAACATTCACGGTAATCCAGAAACACTGAAGATGGATCAGCTGATTACCAAATTTATCCGAAGTCAATCATCTCTATATTGGACCGATGTATTAGAGCACAGTCTTCTAATATGTGATTACATAAACTCAAATTTGATGAAGCTATGAGGGTCAAAATACTCAAAAATATCAACTGAATCAGAATATATACCGTTCAAATCCATCAAAAGGAAGAAGAATATCCCTCATTCTGAAAAGCATCATACGATTGATATCGATCCGAATGGCCCTCGAAAGACATAATCAATCTTGATGAATAATCCAAAAGGCCCTTATCTATGTGCAACATGGATTGTTAATTTCAACGAGATATAGCTCACGATTTACAAATACATTGAAAGATATCTCTTGCTACGATTAATTGCTCGCCGATAAATGAGCACCATTCGTCACGAGATATATGGCGCCACTATATATTTCATAGAAGTAGCTGAAGCATCGGTATCACATCGGTATATAATAACAGAGAGGTAGAGGCGACAATAATGATGATTGTATCATATATGCGTGGAATGCAAATAAGCGTCGCGTCCTCGGAATGATATGCAAGCGCGTCGTCTTCGTCGTCTATAGTTTGTTCGCGTGCATGTGCAAGCCTGATGATGCCCGGAACACATATTCACAATCTCAATTGGGTGCCAAGTATGAATGACTTCGATCGCAGCAAGATCCAGGTCGGCGACAATTTAGAGCCTATATAAGACTATTAGCTCTTAGCATTCTCTTAGTAATGAATTTTCCAATCTGATTGTAATAGCTCTTTGAGAGTGATATTTCGACTACGAATAATGTCTCATTATTTTGAATCGATTCGATACTCGAAATCAATAGGATTTGATGAAGATGTGGGATAACTGAATTATGCACGATGAAATTTGAATTGACAGCGAGGATAATACTTTATTCGGAGTTTCTCGCATTCTGTAGTAACAAAATTGGGAGAATATTTTATCAATTTTCTTATGAGAGCCTGTCGTCGTGCATTACAATCCGAACTTATTTATGAGATACTTTTTAGAATCATGAATGTATCCGATTTTTCACACTGGACGGTGTATTTATATTCTCCAACATTGAAAGATTGACAAAAAAACTCTATGAGAGTGACTTCAAGTAAATTATCCCAAAGCAGCCCCTCGTCTATTGATAGAATATCCAATCAATCAATCGAATTTACTGAATAAACGATCGTCAATCCGAGGATTTTGGTTAAAAACTTATTTTTTTGGTTGTAATTTTCAGGTGCCTGAAATGGCAAAACTAGATAAAACATTATTGTAGACCCTATAAGCTCTCAAAATGATTCAGTAATTCTTTACCGATGTTCGACAGGTTGATCTGCTCGTGTAATTGTTTGAATCAATAACCAATAAAATAGTGTTTTGGATGATTCAAAAAGTTATTACTATAACTAGTAATTGATTTGTTTCCAGTACAAACATGTTCACACAGCTCAATGGACCAGTCGAAAAAGGAAAAAGTATTGGTTCTTGAACCAAAATCAACAAATTCTATACTTGATAAACTCATCCAACACTGAAAAGGAGTTGGAGAGTGGATGAATCTTTTGTAGTATTGGAAAAAAATATAAAATGATTCTACCATGATCACAGAATGACTTATTCCATTGGTGACATGGTACTATGAGTTTCGATCGAAATAGAATTCAAGTGTATCAGGAGATATAATGAATTTCTTCTCTGGTCAGAGGTGAACAAAAAGGGCTGGCAGATGGTAGAACAGTTGTTCGATTGGACGAAACATTAAAATAATTAAAAGCCCAGCCAAAATTTGTCCGTCAGCACCCCACGTATCGGGTTGCCTATGTGGAGGAGGTGAAGTATGATGAGTGGCCGTATGGGTCATGAGTGGGTCGATGGGTGGGTGGGTTATAGGTGGATGGATGGGTGAGTTGGTGGTTGGGTGGCTGGGTAGGTGTTCGGGTGGGTAGATAGATAGAAGGGAGTGTAAGTGGTCGGGTGGATGCGTTGGTTGGTGTGTCGATAGTTGACGGTTGATTATGCACGGTGGAAGATGTCTGTCAATTGTTGACCTAGGCAGTTGACTCAGGCAGTTGACTAAGGCAGTTGACTTAGGAAATTGACTTAGGCAGTTGACTTAGGCAATTTACTTAGGCAGTTGACTTAGGCAGTTGACTAAGGCAGTTATGCTAATCCTGCTAATCTAGGATTGTGGCTGGGACTGTGGCTGGGGCTGAAGCTGAGACTGGGGCTGAGTCTAGGTCCGTGGATGGGGATGGAAATGGGGATGGGGATTCGGTGAATTCAGGTCTAGTTCAATCTAGTTCGGTCTGGTACTGTGTAATTTTGCCGTGTTCGGTCTAATTCAATCAAACTCTGTCTGATTCGGTCTGGTTAGATCATGTTCGGTCTGTCGCGGTTTAGTCAAACTAATTTCGGTCTAATTCGATCTAATTTTGTTTTGTTTGGTTTAGTTAGGTCTAGTCCGATCTAGTTCAGTCTGGTGCGCTGCAGTCAGGCCGAATTTGGTCCAATTCGATTCAATTTCGTCCAGTTCTATCCATTCTAGGTCTAGTCCCATCTAGTTCGCTGTACTTGGGTCTGGTTCGGCCCAATTCGATCTCATTTGGTCAAGTTTGGTCAAGTTAGGTTTAGGTTAGTGTAGGTCGGTCTAATCCGGTATAGTTCGATCTCGTTTGTTCTTGTTTGGTCTAGTTCACTCTAAATAAGCCTCATTCGGTCTAGTTCGGTGTAATTAAGTCTAGTTCAGTCCAATTCAATCTAATCTGGTTTCGTTCGATCCAATCAGGGCTAGCTCCATGTAGCTCGGTCCAGTACATTGTAGTTCGATCTAGTCTGATCTTAATTGAGCTAATTTGGACCAGCTTGGTCTAATTTGGTACAGTTCGCACTAGTTCGGTCAAATTAGGTCTGATTTCGTCTAGTTCAATCTAGGCGGGCTAGAATGGCCTGATTCGGCCTAATTCGATACAGTTTGGTCTAGATCGGACCAATTCAATCTAACTCGGTCTAGTTTGGTCTAATCAAGTCCAGCTCGGTCTTGCTCGGTCTAGTATGCTCGATCTAGTATGGTCAAGTTCCGTCCAGTTTGGCTTCATTCGGTCTAGTTCGATGTAGTCAGGTTCATTTCGGGTTTTTGGGCTATTCAGGTCTATTCTGGTCCAGTGCGATCTGGTTTGGTCTAATGCGGCCTAGTCCGGTCTAATTGAAACCAGTTCAACAGAAAAATCTCTTACACTGTCATTCATAGTCATTGATAACTTGCGGTTTTGTGTCCTTCCGCGCTTCAGGCGCTGTAGTCGCTGTGGCCAAAGAACCAGTCCGACTTTCTGGTGTTCTGCTGCATTAGTGTTCCGAAAGAATCTAAAGTAGATGCAGAGACTTCAGTTCATCCTCATGCCACACCGACTAAAGTGCCCAACCCATGGAACAACTCTTAATCTTCAGGTTACCAACGACTATCAATACCAGTGTTAAGAGTTCGGGACTTTGATTTAGCCAACTCAGTCGTTCCAAAAATTGAGAACAATAAATCTGAATTTTCTAATATAATATATCTATCAGCGGGTATCATTCAAGTTGATTACATTTTTGCGGATTACATAAAAAATTTCTGTCTGGCACCTTGAGTCCATCATCAATCATTATTTTACAACCATCATCATTGAACTACAAAAGCATTTCAGGGGCCTCTGACTTATCAAGGACATTTATAAGCCGAACGAGCGGTAGCGAGTGCGGCAATAACGCTAGTTAAAATGAAATCTATAATCAGATTTTTCGATAAGTACTCTTATTCCTTACAGTCACATTAATATGACCGCAAGGAGGGCCGGATCAACTTGGTGGCACGATTATGAAGTCTAAGAGTCCCGCGGCCCCAGTCAGCGCCGGTTTTAGAGCGTGAACTCCGTTCAGTTTCATCTGACGATCACGAGCACTGGGGTACTTAAGTCTCTCGAAGGGCTCGCTAGGCCACTAGATGAGCCCGAACGAATTCCCCACAAAGGGATGGGTTTGGCCATGTACTGGTGGCTGGTCCCAGAATTCGGTAGTTGGTTGGGAAGCTGTGTTGTTCTAGAGTAGCTCCCTAAACTCGAGAGCGGACTTTTTCCATACCAACGCGCTGGCAGGGCGTATCCCTGACCCGTGCCCATGGGACAGACGGGATAGAATCAATAGGCAGGGGCTCGGGATATAAATCTCAATATTCACAGTCACGTTAATCCGACTATTTACAATATCCATGACAAATTCTACGTATGATCACGAATTCGGAATCGTGCAAAATATCCAAAACCTGTAGGATTCCACACGTACCAGCTCAAAATGAAGTCGTTCTCATCGTCGAGTTTATCGTTAAAGCAAACAAAGATATATTTAAAATATTAAGAGCACGCTTCGTAAAATAAATACAGTTCCGGCTAAACTGTACAGAGCAGAGAAGCACAATGATACAGTTTGCAAAGTGGATCATGTGCTCTATACAGTCTCAATGTATGCGATTGCATTGCGAGCACGTTCGCGTCAATCATCGCTGTACTGTTAACCGAGTATGACGCGAATGCATCAGTTATCGATGAATCCACAAAGCGAGACACTTTGATTTGCATGAAGCTCTCCGAAACCGACTCGATTTTCCTGTGATCCTATTTCGTTATATGGCTCCTATTTTAAAGTGGTAGTGCAGTTCATACAATTAAGACTGTCACACTATTCATCGAGAACAACCACTGTTATGAAATGGTATTCTCGGAGAAATTTTGGTTTCAGAGGAAATTTGGGTGAAATTTATGAAATAATCTCAGCTCAGTTTGATCTTGTGTAATATTAATATGCTCAGATTTGAGATTCAGAGGGTATTAGATATGTTAACGGGGATAACCCATTCAGTTAGATACTTCGAAAAATGAGACATTGTAGATCACGAAAATATTTGATGAAATTCTCAAAATTATGCTTTTTCTGCATTTTTGGACGGATTGATGGGCTCCGCGTAAAAAAAATTTCTACTTTTTTCGAACGGAGTGTTTGGATAAGACACTCGAGTGAAATGACCTCATTAGGTTACGTATTTTTTTCCTAATATTCTAGACGTGAAATAAATAATACAGGGCAAGGTGTGCTTTTCAAATATCGATTCAATTTGAGCGAGAAATTGCAGAATATCCCAGTAAAAAAGATAGGCAAGAATATCGATGACGATGATACCAGCCGACAAATTTATATAGATTTAATCCCCTTTGATCTTCCTTTCGAATTTCAAAACCGGAAAAGCATGACAAATCAATCGCCCACAAGCAAAACTTGCGTTCAAAAATGTTTCATTATGACTCATTTTTCTGACGGTTTACCTTCACAAGATTGATCTCAAAACTCGTTCAAGTCTTTTCCGTAGTAGAAGACTATGCGGAGATCTGTAGCCGTTGATCTTGCAATAAAAAAGAGAGCCCTGCTCACGAGCGACGTGAAAACCGTCGGGTCCGCGCTGCCGCCGTGGCCTTCGCTCAGCTCAGTACCAATTTCACGCTCGATTTGCGCTTTTTGCCCGAGAGCACGGGCTCCCAGCACTATACACATGCACTCTAATACCGCTCTCTCGATCTTCGTCAGCTTTTGCCTGCACTTTGGAGCCCCTGAAAGCTGATTCGACCATTCTAATTCTGTGACATGCTCGGTATATAAGCACCCGCCCTCGCGAATTTTCGTCGAAATCTTTTTCCTCTTCCGCTTTTCCCTCTTCCCTTCATCGCTCCAATCCATCTAACCAATAAGGGCGATCAAATATTCTGAGAGTTTTTTAATAAGGCCTCGGGTAACTTCAAGTTCAATTTGGTCATGAGTTGAACCGTTAAATATAATGTGGGACATGATATTTGAGGCGAGCGAACTGATAAGTTTCACAGTTTTATAGACAGAGTGCAATAGGATTTCAATTTTGAACTCTTTTATTCAGTCAGAATGATGAGTTTTGAAGCGAAATTTTCGATTTGATGATTTAGAATGACAGAAATATTCTACGCAGGTTTTTCGGGTTATTTGTTTTGATCCGATACTGGAAAATCATAAGGACAATGAATCAGTGCAATGGAGGGATCATACATTAGGATCAACCTAATAAGTGTACCAATGCCACACATTGACTTGCAAAAAAAGAGGTAAGTAAACATGTCGCCCCCCCCCCCCTCCGCTTGAGCAGTTTGGCCTCTTTCAATATTTTCCCTCGTATTTAAGCTCATTTTGGAGTTAATGAACCAAAGTTAATTCAATTCTGACTCACCAGAGCTGAGCCATCGAAATTTCCCCAGAAAAGGTTTTATAGTCTCCCCGTTTCCAGGAATGAATCGTTTTTATCTCCGTGCAACCCTATTTTAAATCTTTTATTGGTGCAAATTACTCTTTTCAACCTATTTGAACATAATAAATCTTACGTTCTGAGTGATTAAAAAATCGTACCTGACGCGCTTTTGAGATAACTTCATGGAGGCATGTTGAGTGGTACACCTTGGCCTGCATGTTTTGCAAACGATCCCTGTATTTTGATGCTCATAAAATCGCTCCAAATCTGAGATTTACAAGTGTGAAAAGGGGATTTTGAGGGTCCTGAAGGAAGGATTAGAACGCACCGAAGTACATTGAGATTGGCCGAACCAAAAACTTTGGCAGCGTTTCGCCAACCGCAATTTCGTCGGTGATTTCCCAAGTGTGCAAACACGAAAAATGCAAACACTCACATCTTCACGAGACGCTTTTCCTCGCTTCGCTCCACAGACAAACTGTCCTAGTGCCCGAAATGGGCTATAGCTCGTTCAGTGCGGAAATATACTATTTCTCATATTTTTAGCATAACCAACGCAAAAGGAATTGCGGTGAGATCAACGAATGCCCATTTCTGAGATTGCCATTTAGAGGCATGTTAGGCACAGGGGGCATGTTGGGTACACTTACCTTATAAAATCAATTTGAGGAACAAAATTCTACACTTCTGTCTAGTTGTTTTCAAAATTTTCCCTTCAATAAATCAAACTGATGATTTCCAAAAATTATACTTCAAAAATAACTCAACTTCTGTCTATTTTAATGAAAGTGGCTTTCGGCGTGGAACGGTTTGCGGAGACCGAAATAAAAATTCCATCAACAGGTGAAACATATATTCAAGTTTTGAAAAAACCCACACAAAGTGATCAGTGCCTGAGGTACACTCTAGAATCACAAGTCATTCAAAGTAATAATGAGATAATCGGTTCAATGATTACGGATGTAATTGTATCATATTATCGCATCAGAACAATCAGGAAGTTGTTATTAAATCTTTGCACCGACATAATACGATTGAATCTCTAAGCCGAGCAATATTTTTTGCCTTCCAACAATGAAAAAACTCATCTCTGACGTCAAACGGACGACTGTATATAGACGAAAGTCAATCCCGAATAAAGTTAAAATTAGAGCGCAATTCGACATTCCTTATCGGATTCAAAATATCCTCTATAATATCGGCAACTCATATGTTACATAATGGGGCAGTGAACTAACGAAGCACTGAACTCGTCGCCAATCTCAAAACACTATATAATACAAAGATTGGATAATTAATCTGGTGCTATATACTAATAACTATAAAGATATACCAGATATCGGATGTGAATTTTTAATTAAAGCTGCAGAAAAATCGCCCACGTAATTGTCTATTGAATTCCTTCTCCATGTGGAATATGTACATACGAGGGTCGGTTTCCCAAGCAATTTCAATTCATAAAACAGCTCTTGGAAAAATCGTCTATTGCAAAAAGGATATAGGGGATAGGAAATCCAGTAGTGGTTTGCCGTGCTTTATACATGTACAACGAGTAAAGCTATTAATCTTGGCGAGAAATTCCTTGCTTCGGTTGGGTAATGAAAAGCTCTCGTGCACCAGATGCACAGATATAATACATTACGCGTATAACGAGTATGCTTGAGTTTATGCCTGAGTACAGAAACTGTAAACTTGTAATGGTAATGTGGGATTGCAAAGATATTGTCGAGCGAATATCTAAGGGGCGTTCGATAGAAACTATCTTGTAATACATGCATTTTGAAATTGTATGTAAGATTTGAGTGAGCTTGCAAAATCATGGTATCAATGTCAGAGTGGATAAGCGTGCTTTTATTTGATCTATAATGGATGCCTGAATGAATATTCATTTCTTCAAGTACTGGCATACCAATTCAACTGAATGTGAGAGACCAAATTGAAATTTCAATGAAACGATACACCAAAAAGCTCGAATTGAGAATGAAACGCGTTTAGTATAGTTGGCGAAGATGAATGGCTCTGATTGTAATTCACTCTCGGATTATACTGTCCAACAGTTCGCTCGAGATTTTCGGTAATAATGCTTCTATTGTTGTATAAATCGAGCAATGAAACGGTTCGTTGCTGGGAATTTTCATTGCGATGTTCCTTCTCACTTTTAACATCATCTCATTCTACTTTGAATGTATTCTGGCACGGGGTGTGATACAAGAAGTCAGATAGTTGTAAAAGAGAAAATTTTCTCATTAGCGTGTAATTCTGGAATGGTGATCAAGTACACGATCAAGATCTCAAATGAATTTGCATGGAATGCTTTTAATGAGAGCTCGTGAATAAATTTTAAGAGTCTTTTGAGAGCTAATGTCTTGGTAATGGAATATTATTCAAGTTATCACTGTGCTAGGTAAGTTAAATGTACCCAACATGCCTCTATATACATCTCTATCTCAGGAATGAGCGTGCTAAAATTTGAGAAAATTGATGATTTGCATTGACTCCCCCCCCCCTTAGTAGTAGAAAACGACCGAATCATTCCTGCGTTCTCCAAAAAATTTTAAGTAATTTTTCCGT
Organism: Eretmocerus hayati; assembly: GCA_029851415.1. Classification (NCBI taxonomy): domain Eukaryota; kingdom Metazoa; phylum Arthropoda; class Insecta; order Hymenoptera; family Aphelinidae; genus Eretmocerus; species Eretmocerus hayati. The sequence goes on from CM056742.1 coordinate 166,424,381, forward strand.
TTTCCGTGATTGCCTAGCTAAGAAAGCACCAAGGGAATCGCCTTCAGTAAAATCGGTGCCAAATTCTTTGAGTTCAACCAATCTTAACGTACCTTAGCGCATTCGATTCCTTGTTTCAAGAACTCCAGAATTCATCCTTCAGAATTGCAAAATTCGAAACCGGGGCTGTTTTATGTGCAAAACACGAAAACGATTTGTAAAACAAGGATGTCAGCATCGGAGTGTACCCAACATGTCCCATATGTTTGTCTCAAAAGGGCGTGCAGTACGACTTTAGAAACATGTTTACCGCATCAAAATAGGTCGGAAACAGTGTCTTGGGCCACCTAATAGCTACAAATGAGGCTATATGCAGATAATAGTATATTACGCAACTAGGGAGTAAAGTAAGGCCTTTTACTCCCGGGTGTGGATTATCGCTCGAGGCGAAGCCGAGACAGCTTTACTATTTTCTTGCGTATAAACTTTGCTAAGAGAAAATGTTATAGCTCGGACCAACAAGGAGAAGCCAGGGAGGGCGATGGATGAAACTCTGGGTATGGTCTCTTTTTAGCACCAAAAGATGATACCCATCAAAGCCGCAAAGTCTAACGCTCAATAAGCGTTCCCGAGCTACATTTAGCAGTATTGGGAGTAAATCTGTGTTGAAATGCCGCCATCTTGGCCCCGTGTATTTCTTATCGGAATGTTTTGAGATTCGGCCATATTGCATTTTTCTGCCATCTAAAATAACACAGAGGTTTACTCTCAATATCGATATAGAGATTGGACATCCTTGTCGGGTTGCTGTCATACAGACGCTTATTCCTCAACAAAGATGGCTGCCGTTGGATATGGATTTGGCATTGGGTGCATGGGGCCATGTTAGTAATATTATGTTTTTTACTCTTCCCGATCATTGGTCATCCTTGAAACGCAAGAGTGAGTACATCAGGTGTACAGGTTCAAACATGAGTTTTTCGTGTCAAACTGAGTGAACAATGAGTAGAGTAATACAAAAGCCCAGACCCTACCAATGCTAAATCTATACTAAATGGTAGCCATTTTACGCCTGTTCGCAGGCAACCCGACAACCTTGTCCAATCCCTATATATCATTCCTTTAACATTGGCTCATATGTGCAACGCTAATTCTGTGGTCTGTAATTCGAAAATGCTTGAGCGTTAGACTCTGCGGCTTTGAGTATCATCTTTTGGTGCTAAAAAAAAAGAGACTATTCCCAGAGTTTATCCAAATCCGTAACTCGCACTGCTAGGCCACTCGTTATAAGGGTACCGTAGATGGACGTTTAAAAATGGGTTTTGCAAGAAGCTCTAGACTTGTACACTCCTGAACGATTTGAACTGTGGTAATCGTGATGGTCAAAGACTGTTCGAGATCTTCTGTCTCACTCACATTTACAGGTTATGGTACGAATGCCAGTGAGACGACAGATCTCGATCAGTCTTTGACCATCACGATTAACACAGTTAAAATCGTTGACGAGTGTAGTACCATGCCTCACGAATTCCCAACCAAATCATTCATGAACCTTTGATGTGCAGAACGCAAAAATTTTTTTTCAAAAATTATCGAAATTAACACTTTTTCAAGCTAAGATTGGAGGGATCCGGATTCGTGCCGATAAAAATGAAATTTGTCTTCTCGAAGTTTGTAAAAAGACTTTCAGAATCAGCCCTGATAAAGTCTTCATCGGTCAAGTAGAACAGAGTGGTTCAATTTACAAGATTGAGAAGAAAATTTCTTGGGTGTCTCGAGACTTTATTTGACCGGCAAAGTACTTATATTTAAAGAGTATTGCAAAAGTACACAGATGTGAAATTGCCCCGACTGATTATCCAGGACATGTATCGCATACGATGGATTAGTATGAAGAAAATTGACTGAATTAAGTGATAGTTGAGATATTATCCAATCTAAAAAAATTGATGTGGATCAGAATGACATTGACGTAAATCTCAACGAAGGACCACCGTGGGGTTATAACACTGATGTAACGAAAAACAATTCTGACATTTTTATGAGTACGGGCCTCCATACCAATGCAATCGAATTCACATTGATATAACTCAAAGCTGTCAACTCCTCATATACCTTTCGCCACATTATTATCGATTTAGTCGAACCAGGCTTGAAACAAATGATGCAAAGACAAACAAATTAGCAAAATTCAGTTTCGGTGATGCTGTTGAGAATACGGAAATAACGGCCTCATAATTTGTTTTACAAATTTCACATTACATCACAAAAACTCTCTCTCTTTTTCGAGAGACGCAGGGAATTTAAATACAGGGTCAAATGAGATATAGAAAGCATAGAGGAAACAGGAGAAGAGAACATTATAATTCAATGATTCGGTATATCGCGCGAAAGCTCATTGAAATTCGTTTGTCACTTGCGACCTATTTGCCAATATTCGAACATTTGATCGAATTTGAACACTCTCATAGAATTTTTGCTTCACTCATTTTACTACATGCAATACGTATTATACTAAAAACACTGCAATGCATGTGCCGTCATTATTAATTGAGAAATAGACAAAAGTCAAATTGTGAGTATTGGACTGTAAATATCAGGGTCTCGGTGTGAAGAGGAAAGAAACAGGAGAAGAATTTTTTTTTTCAATTCTCGTGTGGCTTTTCCTTCAGCAACGTAGGTAAGTAATACAATAAAGAAAGTGGGCGAATCGAAGTGGAGTTTATTTTCAACGCAAGGCATATAAGTGATATGTACAGTGTGAGAGGGCTACGAATACAAGTACACGTGTACAGTGGGCAAACCGCAATTCTGCAGCCACATGCTCTATCTTCACGGAGAATCTGGCTTCGTTTCCTTGATACCTATACAGAGCGCGTGTCGAGAGGAGTTTGTGCGGCCTACTTGCGGGTATATATGAAGAAGCCACCCTTTATATACTTCTATATACTACAGAGCTCGTGTTTCGTCGTTTCTCTTTGTATCCATTCAGTTTCATTCGTACTATTTTCATCGAGAAATTGGAGATTGAGGTAGTTCGACTGTTTGAATGAGTTGTGTTTTGATGAATTTTTTCCGCAGTATTTCAAATTTAACGTTTATTTCTTTTGAAGTTCATTTAGAGACGATACAGGACAACAGAACATACAAGATAAGTGTGCCCAACTTACCCCATTGAGCCATTTTCTCAATGACATTAGCTATCTTAATATTTTTCAACGTCCTTCAACTCAATGAAAATCTTGGAGCGGTGAGTGATTTATGCATGGAGGGAGATTTCACCAAGAAAATGCGGAACTGGAAAGCAGATACAATGCAAATAATTCGTCAACATGTTGGCAGATTATCTTTGAAACATGATATCTGAAGAATCAAGTACTCATAGACGGAAGTCGGCAGAAAAAATTTTTCAGATCATGTAATTTTCCATACCATAAAGTGTTCCAAGCAAGGAACCGCAGATCCATCATGACTTATTCGATTGTTCGAAACAGATTTGAAGTTTATCCATGAGTATATGATGAATGAATCAGCGTAGTCTGCTTGAGACCCTATATGAGCCATTAGCTGACCCAATTCAGACGTTACTCCGAGGCACTGCGAAATTACTCAAAATGAGTCTCCAAAAGGAATTCATGGAGTCAAGGCATCTTCCCTGTGGGCCTTAGTGAATTTTTTTCTTCAAAGGGTAGATCACAACCAAGAAAATGTGACCTTGAACGATCAACCTGGTTCATCCTAGCTCATTATATGATTTTTTGAAAATTTATTGCGAAATTGGACTTTTTCTCAAATACTAGGTGGACTAATTAGCTTATATGGGTTCACGGTTACATTTTTGCGTTCTAAAACTACTGGGATCGTGTTCAGCGGGTCAAAACGCGTGGGAAAGCATAGCTTGACATGCATTTTGGATGATTGGTACGCACCCAGGCTATATAATCATCAACTTCGAAATTCGAAAGTAAATCAAAAAAACACTGTTTTCTAGAAAATCAAAATTTTGCGATTAAAAAAAATCCTGACGTGTAGGGGCAAAAGTCGGCACGGTTTCGGTTTCTACGTTGAAAAATACATAAGAAAATCATATTCCCCTAAGGTGGACATTCCAGACCCATAATTTTGTCTTCCAGTGTAATAATTCTATGAACTGCCTAACTGCCAAACTTAGATTGGAAAGTTGTCGATAACTACAATGACATGAAAAAGCATTTCAATTGTTTATAAACTAAAGGATCTTAGAAGAGGATCAATGAGTAGAAATATGACGGAGGTGCAATCACTTTGATCCATTGAATTCAGTATGAACAGAATATAACGATCAGTACATAAATTTACATGAATATCCGTGAGTGTGAAAAAAGGTTATGAGAAATGGTAATCGAATTTCTTACACCCGCAAACCTCCTATCAATTAGTGAACGAAGTATTTGAAAAAAAATGAACAAAAATTTCACCAAATTATTCACTCTAATAAGCCATCCAATGTCGAGGCATAGCGCAACGCTTACAATTAGTTGCCATAATGGGAAGTGGAACATGCTAAAGCGAGCTAAATCCGGGCAATATGAGCAAAGAGAATCGATACATTAATCTCTCATCACATATTCAAATATCACAAATTGTATCGACTGAGACCGGAAGAGTAACCGTTGAAAAACCATGTGAGATCTCCAAGTTTAGAACAAAAGATGAACCACTCATAATGTATTCATATTTAAAATTGTCAAAATTTTTAATTGAATATCGGCAAAAAATATTCCAACGTCGACAAATGATACTTCAAACTGTACACTTCGAAAATCCACGTCGGAAGTAAAATTTTACTAGGTAGAAAAATGTAAGAGCGTAAGTTGGAATTGTTTTCCCTGGTAAATTCAGCTGACCGCACCCACGAGTTTCTTTTCAGAGTTGCACGAGTTGAAAGAACTTTGAACACATGTCGAGAGAGCTTCCCGCAAGCTCTATCTATCTCTTTCTTTCTCGTCTACACACTCGCGCGTTGGTTATACACGCACTTTCTAAATATAAAACCTAAATCCCTCTTTCATCTCCCTGAAGAGTAACCGCAAAGCGAAAAACAGAGAGCATGAACTACTGATGCTCTCTGCTCTTTGTATGACCTATATTTTTTGTTTGCTGTTGGAATTATAAAAATTTAGACAAGGTTTTCGACATTCACTCGAAATCAATCACTTAAAATTTTTACAAGATTAGACTGTTCACTGAACTCATCAAAAATCCATGTGTGGATTTGATAATTTCTAGGGGTTAAGATACCATCAATACTGCGAATTCCTTTCACAGGAACATGGAACGCGTTTTGTCACTGCTCTCCCGAAAATTAATTAGGAATATTCTTATGGTTGATTCGATAGTTATCTATAACGCAAATATAATATCAAAGAAATGAATTCTACCTGTCGCGTTTTAGATATTTCGGTACAAGATGAAAATCGGTCGCCAAAATTTTTTTTCAATTCTTCACAATTTTATAAAATATCATCTGGATTTGTCGGAGCGATTCAGAAATCTTGCAATATGACAAAAGAGATCGTGTTGAATTTAATATGTAACACGCTGTTCGTTCTGCTCGGAATGAAAAAAAAAAAAGACCGAGAAGAAGACCAATGCGTTCAGCCTGAGAGAATTCATCGATTTGGTTGGTTGAGTTTATTTTTGACGGATATTTTTACATCGACACGAGTGAATCACCAGTCCATCTAATAGTCGACACCCACCCAGTGCAGACAGATGAGCATGCCCAACTTGCGTTTGGCTATTCATTCGACTTATTGTGAATCAATCCTCACAGTCTTCCAGCCCACATTGGCAACTTTTTCATTCATTCCTTTTGCTTCCTGTACCATCACCTTCTACTTCCTTATATTATGTTTCATATTTATAGTCTGTATGAGCAAATGATATGTGATGTGAATAATTTCATGTACTATTGTAAATTTTATGCATCGAATTATTTTTGTGTTTTGAGATTCAATCCTTAAAATTCCTGGGGTCGATATTAACGAACTGGTCTTCACCAGAAGACAATTGTTTTTGCTATGTAAGTGATTATAATGAATGCGAATAATTTATCACCTTTCATTCACGATTGAAAGTTGCAGGACTAAGATAGATTTCGCAGAATGAAATAGTTGATATAATCGAATAAATGGCTCAAGAACTCATCATCAACAAAAATTATGGAAGAATAAGGAAAAAGAATTGAGAAAAAGGATTATGGTGCATTGAAGCTTATAAGCTAGTTCATCCTCTACTTTTTACACAAAAAAAAAAAAAAAAAATTCGTCGACTCTTGCGTCCGGTATTGCTGATAAACGAACGCGATGTCAGATAAATTGCGATAGCATTCAATATGAGCATGGGGGTTTTCAATTTCGATCAATTTTGACGGTATTAAGACATCATATTGGGATAAAAACCAAGTGAACTTTTAGAAATGAAATTAAGCTTACAATTTTGCCATTATTTAACACGTTCGCTGCATCGGGGCCCTCCGGTGGGCCCTGCGTGTCTTTTCCCCAGCGCTAGCAATTTTGGCCTTAAGGGAAATAACATTGATCGTGAGCTCCGCCGCACCTGAGGGAAGATCATCGATTTCAACCTCCGGAGCGAACGTGTCAACCGATTCGACACTCATATGTAATGAATCCAATCGAATACGATCGACGACAAGTTCCCGAACTCTGAAATTTTTTTTTTGCAGTGAGAAGGTCAACAGATTTAGACCTATAGTCTATATCCATACCTCCGAGTACTAAACAGATAATTGGGTCAAAAATGAGCTAATATAGCTGACAACATTCATTTGAATGAGAATTTTCAGAAATTGGATCTTTCTGTATCCCAAAAAAGAAGCCATCCAAGGATGATGAAAACACGAATACAAATGATAAGATTTCGACTTACTAAGTCATTATCTCTCCCTCAACCGAATGAGACTGAAAGTGTGGAAGGAAAAGAAAACCCACGAAGTAATTAGTTGAAACAAGTGACAGTCTTGACGCAAGATCATGAACTCGCGAATCGAGCGTATAACTTGACTCACTCCTATTATTCCTTCAATATAACCTCGCTCTTCTCTTTCTGAATAATTGACGAGTTCTCTCACAATGCACTCGCGAGTACATTCGCAAGTGTCACACTCGCACAAGAAAAAATGAGGATCGTATGCGTAATAAATACACACGAATACATACATAACCCATTGAATTCAATCTCTGGAAATACAACGACAAGGCCTGTTGACATCAAAGATTTGCGCTCCATAGTGAAATTATGAATCAATGAAGCAAAGATCTCCGGTTCACACAAATTGGTGTGAAAAATCGACCCACTATACGAGAATGAAGATGAGAAAGAGAGAAAGTTGATGAGACTCCAGGAGTTTGGATAGATCATCAAAATCTTGTACGTATATGAGCAGTTCCGTGGAAACTTGTCCCCATTGTGTCTCGGCTTATTGCGGCGTCTACGCGTTCTCAATTGGTAGTGCAAAACACGTATCTTATTTATTTTTTTGTGCTCTTTCTTAGCAAAAAGTCATATCAAACCTATCTTGAGGTGTAAGGGTCGAAAATTGCGAATGAGGGGTCAAAATGTCAATTCCGCACCATGTCCGCATCCCAAAATTCGGCGTTCAAGGTCACAGTACTAAACGGCTACCCCACAAAAAGACATCAAATTTGGGTATATTTTGAACATGTTTTCATAGGTTAGAAGTCGCAGCTAGGTTTTTTGTACGCCTCTGAATTCGCGCAAAAATTACTGTTTTGACAAGATGTGTTATGTGAAAGCGTCTATCGACTCGTAAGCATTCGCTCATGGGCACATTTTGATCCTCTCGATCCAAACTATCAAACAGTTGCGGTACAAACATGCAAGACTTCACTTTCGAGAAGTGGCGGCGGGCTCTACGCTTCTCCGAAAAAAATGACACGGTAAATAAGAGTTTCATTTCCGTGGCAATCTCGCAACGCGGCTGAATCGTCGATAATCTATTAACATTTCGTTTGACATTCTGCAAGTATTTATTTGGTGTGCAAAAAACTATGCTAAACGGAATAAGCGATTCGTTAACTCCTCGAGCCGTATTCACTGATCAAACATGAAATGTCAGTTCTATGGCCGTCAATTCCGTGGCCAACTTGCGATTTCGAGCTGAGCTCTTATAATGGGATTTAACACGTAAATTTTTTTTTTGACTTCCTGTACGTTTGAGTTTTGATCCTGAATCTAGATGAGATTAGGAGTAAAAAAGACATGTTGCGGGCATAGCAGTTCACTTTTGACTTTCGTCTATTTTTGGGTCTCTCTCGGGCAAGTTTTCGCAGGTCTACTGATATCCACGAAGAGGGCGTATTAGGTGATGCAAAAGGTAGAGACTTTACGATAAGGAAATTTACCGGTTATGAGGGATAATCGCCTTGACGCCGAGTTACAACAGCGAGACCTTGTACAGTGGAACCTCTGTATAACGAAACCCCGTATAACGAAAAACTCTGTATAGCGAAGACACACTCCGGTCCCAAGATCATCTATATACTACTCCATGTTAAATCCCCTCTGTATAACGAAGGTGAACCTCCCTATAACGAAAAATTCCATGAGAAGTAGAATGAAAATTCTTGTATTTACGACGGTTCTGCCCCCAAAGCCGAGCTATTGTGATCAGTCATACTTCTGTTCACGACCAGAGCATGAAACAGCACTAATTTATGAGAAGATTAGGTCAGGTAAAGGGACCAATGCACTTCGAGAAGTTCTCGGTAGTTGCGGCTCTTTCTCTGAGCAGGGTTTGCTTCAAACACACCAGCAAACACCTGACGATTCTCGTCTGTGGTGTCGAAGCCGAAGCGGCTTACTGTGGCTATTCTCGAGAAGAGCTCGGATTAGAGAGCAACTTCCGCACTCACAGCAGGTGAGGAAGAGCCTTTTGATCTTGCCAATTTCCCTTTTGCGCTTGAGACTCACAGTTTGCTTCTGAGTCACGAATTTTGCCAATCCCTCTCTTCTTCTTGAAAGATTTGCAATTCATCTCTGAGACACGGGTTTTAGCGATCTTTGTCACTTTCTCTTGGAAGGTTTACAGTTAAACTCTGAGACATAAATCTCGTAAATCTCTCTCTTCTCTTCTTGGAAGACACAGCCCATCTCTGAGCTCTGGAAGATAATTTCTGTGACGAGAATTTGAGAGGGGGTCGAAAGGGTCAACATTTCTTCCCCACCAATCGCTGATCTTCTTAACGCAGGAATGATGGAACATTGGTGGCGGCTGATGCTTTTGCAAAGGTATAAAATCGCAACATCTCTGAGGCACCAACTCAGACCAGATTCTCACGCACTCAGAGTCGGGGCTACTCTGCTAGTCTGCGGATTGAGCAAGTGCGAATCTCGTAGATCTTTGGGATTGAGTCATCAGAAACGTGCTGACCATTATGGTGTCTGAAAAACAACCAAGGTCCCGCAAGACTTTGACTTTCTCAGAGAAAGTCATTGTGATTCAAGAGGTGGAAAAGGGATTGAAAAAGAAGACCGAAATAGCCAAAGACTTTGGCATTCCAGTATCTTCATTATCCACTCTCCTCAAGAACAAAGAGAAAATCTTGTCCTCTAATCCAAATAGGAAAAGAGCAAGAGAACCAGACAATCCCGAAATAAATGATTGTGTTCTTAAATGGTTCAAGCAAGCAAGGGACCAAAAAATCCCTGTAAGTGGCAGCATTTTGCAAGCAAAAGCAGAAGGATTTGCTGATCGTTTGGGTAAGACCGAGTTCAAATCCAGCAATGGATGGCTCGGTAAATTCAAAGATTGGAATGAGATCGTTTTCAAAAGTATCTGTGGTGAAGCTGGATCTGTGGATATGGCCAAAGCTGATGAATGGAAAGCTCAGTTACCGACAATCATCGAAGATGTGGAACCAGAAGACATCTTCAATGCAGACGAGTATGCGCTGAACTACCAGTGCACTCCAGACAAAACTATGGCTTTTAAGGATGACAAATGCAGTGGTACCAAACAGAGCAAAGCCAGAATAACCATGCTCGCTGCAGCCAACATGGATGGTTCAGAGAAACTTCCTCTTCTAATGATTGGTAACTATGCCAACCCACGATGTTTCAAGAATGTGAAGTCCAAACCAATAGAATATCATGCTAACACCAAGGCATGGATGACCAACCCTATCTTTACACAGTGGCTCCGTAAAACGAATGGAAGATTCAAAAGACAGAAACGTCATATTCATCTTTTTATCGACAATTGTTCTGCCCATAAAGACATCCCACAGCTATCCAACGTGACCGTTCATTTTTTCCCCGCTAACATGACATCCGTCGTTCAGCCAATGGATCAAGGAATGATCAAGAATTTTAAGCATTTCTACAGAAGGTTACTGGTTGAACAACTCTCTGTTGATGATGCTGATAAAAAGAAGAAAATCGACCTTCTAGATGCATCCAGGATGTGTTTCAGTGCTTGGGAGAAAGTTCAATCGAACACAATTGCTAATTGCTTCAAGAAGGCGGGATTCGTCACTGGTTCAGATGTTGCAACTGATGCTGATCACGTGGACCCTGCTGCACTCTACCAAGGCCCTCATCAAGAATTCATTAATATGGAAGATGACCCAATTGGTGACGATGAAGAATTGACCGATGCCGAGATTGTGGATGAAGTTTTGCGACCTGATCAAGAACAATCGGACGAGGAGGATACTGAAGAAGAACCCATCCCCACGGCTCGTCAAGGTGTGGAGTGGATCGCTAACTTCAGGAAGTTTGTCGAAGGACAATCAGACGTCAGCGAAGAGATGCAACGTGCTCTACACCTGTGCACATCTTTTGCGGCAGAAAGAAGAGAACGATCCAAGAAGCAGCTTGAAATCACCAGCTTCTTGAAATGAGGAATTAGGAGAGAACAATCGGCCCTTTTCAGGGCCAAAATCAGTGTCAAACGTTGAATTGACTTCGTCTATCCAGAATATCCCCTCTAATATCCTGCCTCCAATAAACGAATTTGATAAATATTACTATATAATGAATAAATACTTGGTCTCATGAATACTATGTACAGAGATTCAGTGATTTGTCGGTAGGACGCGTGACAATCAACCTATCTGGAGAAGGGGGGGGAGACGTCGCGATTTCAGGGGTGACTCCGTATAACGAAAACTCCATATAACGAATATAAGGCATGGTCCCGTCGACTTCGTTATACAGAGGTTCCACTGTACCACCTGACTTCATACGAGTGCAGAATATATGTAATGGAAGCAAATAAAGGTCTCGCTTAAGGTTGACTTGTTCTACTGATGCGGAATACTCGTGGATCGAATAAGAGATTGATTTGTTCTCTGGTTTTGATACTTAAGCTTCATCTTTTCCAAAACTACCTACACAATATTCAATAATATTGAAAGATCTGTTACATCGTTTTGAGTCCTTCCTTGCCAATTCTATATCGTATTTGGGATCGACTGATGGTTCACAAGTTTCCAGACTATCTATATACTCTCAAAACTTTATTAATTCGACTTTTTAAACTCGTAAAAATGATCTCGTCATTGGACTGGCCTTGTTGTACGTTTTCTGAGCTTTTTATCAGGTTCATGTCTTGGGTGTTTTTGGATCATGTAAACGAAACCTTTTTTAACAGGGATTACACCTCGAGAACATCAACAAATATCCAAAATTGTGAGAAATCTTTGCATGATGCTCTGCGTTCCCGTCAAAGTGAATAATGTAACTAAATAGATCACATTAAGGTTTCAAGTTCATTACGCTTAATCGGAACCTCCACAGGACTAAATAAACTCGACAAAAGAGATATTGATGCGCTTTTAGATGGTCTCGATCTAAGAGGGTTGAAATGAAAGTGACGGAATAATCAAAATCACAATTTTGAAATTATAGTGAAAATCGGGATGGCTCGATGTGTAAAATGCATTTTTAATTCGTTCTGATTCTCGAGAGCGCAAGTATCCTTGAAAACCTTTCTTCAAAAAAAAGGCACGGTGTGAAAGTTTAAATAAATAATGCCCATGAGGTTCTGAAAGCTTGTAGTACAGACTGAATTTCCCTCTGCCACAATCAAATTTTTAATTGGAACCTCAACACAAGTTTACTTAGTAAGTCAAGTTATGTTGGGTCTTGAGAATCTTTTGGGCTCCATCCTCGTCTCCATTATACCGGAGACAGGAACATGGCACGAGCCTTCGCAGTGAAAGTTACTCATTGTATAAATCACGGCCGACTATACTCTCACAGAACATGACGATATCAGTGAATTACCTAAAAACAATATTTGATCATATATTCGATAATATTCTTGAATCGTGTGAGATTCAGTCGGATGTACAGAGCCACTTCCATCTCTCGTGGAAGAGAGAATTCCATTCCGGTTGCAATTTTGCAACGAAACCGCGAAAAATATATATAAGTACTTGCGTTCGTATGGAATTAGCTCGGAATACCGTTGGGATTATGAGCTAGGAAATATGAAGCTCATTTCCTGAGAAGTGCCTTGAATTATTTTAGCGCAGATTCGTCGCGGAACATTAAAACGATGTGAAACTTTCTACCCACGTACTTTGCATTTACGCATGGCGGAACGCGTTCATTCTGAAAGGCTCGATTTGAAAATTAACCGTCTCGACTTCTAGACTTCAAACTCTGCACATTTTGACTACATTACTTTACTTCAGAACTATATTATTCCACTTCCCGATAATTTTTGAATTTTATACCAATATTTTCACAAGATTTAAAATTTTACCTCACAATTTTTACATCAGTCTTTGCTGTGATTTCAGGATATTTATAACTACGCGGTAAGATTAACACGTTCGCAGCGGAGGCTAAGATCGGTGATCCTTCCCCAGGTGCGGCGGGGCCCACTGGTGGGCCCGGCTTAATATTATTTCTCTCATAATACCAAAATTCTCAGCAATGCGGGGCCCACCGATCGGCCCCACCGCAGTAAACGTGTTAAATTTGCTTCAAAAAGGAGAACTATTTAAAATTGATATCAAACGCTCATCCGATTTGAGATAGATTATCAATTTCAAGAAACAGATTTGTCAAGACCGATGAATAAATCTTATGTTTACATAAAAAATGTACATTTGGCGACAGTTGATTCTTTCCGAATAGGGAAATCAAGGTCCTCACAGTTTCGTCGCCCTCATGCGATCCAGACCGTATATACGAAAACTTGTGCGGCACTCGGACCACTCTTTCATTATCTTCTTCTTTATCAACGAATAGGTTACATCTTCCTGCTATCGTGAAGATGTGATTCTAGTCATAGCTTGGATCATATGAAAACAAGAGAGGAGTGTGAGATGTAGTCAGAAGAGACGATATTTTGAGGTTACAGGCAGCCTCCCGTACTCACGGTTATCTCGTACATCATATAGATGCCGCGAATACCAAAACCGGGAATACAGGGACCTTGTAGTTATGGGAATTTGGAGGTCAGGTACATCAAAGCATCACAAAGCGACCAAAACCGAGGGGGACCTTCTAGGAAATACGTAAAACTATTCAAAGATTCATGTATATAGGAATAATCCTGCAGGAAAAATCAAGATAGTATACGGGAGGTAGTTTCAAATTTCTTCAAATTACTTGTAGAATTGAGTGATGAAATCAATTTTGAGTTTGACTAAAATATTCTGTGACTTTTGCCTGGCGAGCTTGAGTTGCGTAGTCCCCGGCTGGCTCTTGATAAGAGTTCATGGCCACTTGAATTTTGTATTGGAAAATGTTTGGATCTCTTCCTCAAAAATCATCAACAATGTTTCGCAATCTATTCAGGAATCTGGGGTGAGATTAGTTATCCTGTAAAACTAGATTCCCAAACTTCGCCGGGATCAGGCTATTTCTTTGGGGTAGTAAGGACTTTGATATCTAATTGAGTTTTAACTTTAATACTATGCAAACCGATTTCCAAAAACGATAATATATAATCACGGTCTGAACATACGCCCAATTCAATACTTGAAGTTGTTAAGGGAGTAACCTCGGTAGAAGATCCACCGATCAGATTTTGATCAAACTTGGCAGAGAGATGTATTTGCATGTCAATTGAACACAGTCAAAATTTCACGAGCATTGGCTACCCCTGAGTCAAACCATCAGCATAAACATTTTTAGAGGTTATAATACACACGCTGTCTTATGGGACAGGCGATGATTATTAGACTATAAAAAACTGACCGATCAGTTTTTGTTCAAGTCTCGCTCACTTATAGATCTCAATACAAAGAACGTGCTCGAACTTTTGTTCAAGCTTTGGTTAGCTTGGAAAAAAGTTCTGAATAATTTTCAGCGTGAAGTCACGAATAAGTCACAATTAAGACAAATCCCCCCATAATCAGGGATTGATATTTCATGATTCGTGAGTCGGATGCTTATGCAAGTTTATGTGAGGGTGTATTGAGATCTGATTAACACGTAAGACACACATGTAGGCAAATTCGTGAAAGTTGAAAAAAGTCGATAAGACCGCGTGTATAAGCGCGTCAGACGCCGATGCTTTTTTTTCAGAATTTACACCGGCAACCTCCTTTTTTCTTGGTAGATATGGAAAACTCAGAGTTTCAGCTTCAATTCTAGCTAACTCTTGCGATGCGAAACATATTTATTTGAAAGTGCGGGTACAAGATATGAGTTATTTCGAAAATCCTTAACTAAACCGCGAATATGGGGGGTGGAACTCTGCGAAACCGGCGGAATGCCACATTTACGGGGACCGCGGATATCGAATTCCACGAATATGGGAACCGCGAATACGGAGGGCTGCCTGTAGAACTCCAAAAGTACGATCGCCGCTTCAAATAAAACGCTCTGACCTCTAGTCTCTTTTCTCATGTGTTGAGAGAATGGACGGAGCACTGAAACCACGCGAGAGCGACGAAACTGTGAGCACCTGGTTCCCGTATTCGAAAGAAATCAACCACCACCTAGTGTATACAATTTTGCCCAACATCTAAACTCTCCTTCTTCCTCATTCATACTATTCTCACCCCTCCCCCCCCCTCCCCCTTCCCCAATCTCATTTAAACTTGCCGTGCAAACGAGAAAAATCTCGAAAAAAATTGCAAATGATGCTACCTTTCATCCCCTTGAAATTTATCAAGTTTTATCAATACCGTCTTCATCACGCCTCTCGCTCGACTCGTGGGTTCTCCATTCTATATACGTATACATACTTCAGAATCAGCATTTTCAAACTAATACAGCACTCGTAATGTGCTTCAAGTTCTGGCGACGATACTAAGACGTAGGCGGAAGACTCCTCTCGAACCATAACCTATACATCTATAGTTTAAGACATGGCACCCGAGATGATTCAAAGTAGTACCTTTGACTTAATACAAAAGGGCGACTCGGAAGAAGATAGAAGGTCGAGAATGAGAATTGTCAGCGCTATTTCGATGGATGTCGATGAAGTACAATGTATCTAATAGGTATATAGGACATACTGTACAAGAGTACACGATTTAGGTACAGAGTGAGAACATTTTAACGAGTTTAGTTTTCTCTTCATTGAATGAATGAGAAAGACGAGGTATAGCCAAAGAAACGACGCGAGACGGAAAATACAGCTGGGGCGCGCTGACTATTTATAATTCTTTTGTGACGCTTGGGGCAGCCTCCGTGCGAGGGCATCTCTAATAGTTTAAGTTTCGATGGGAATTTTCACGACTGACTCGATGTAATCGATTTTCTTGTATATGTCGTAGGCCGATAGAATCTTCAGGCCGTTAGGATTTCACGTGCGGCGCAACACTGAGCACTTTTGCGTAGAAAGTGATTTTTTATTCAACACTAACCCATCCCTCTTTTTATTGACTCCGAGGAGGTGACAGTACTGTCATCTCCTCGGCGATCGGTAACAAGAGGGATGGGTTAGTGTTGGATAAAAAACCACTGTTTAAACAAACTTCTGTGATGCTCCTATATTGAGAAACTGATGGTAAATTCGACTCGGAGTGAGAACACCTTCGTCATTGCATCCTAGAGCCTTCGTTGTGTCGATCGTATACCATCTTTTTAAGGGGTGCTTTTTTCAGGTAAATTTCATCTCTACTTTTTTTTTTGATTTTTGAAATTTTGTACAAATTGGATATTCATGTTCATTCTCTTTTTTATTCTATCTCTTCCACACTGGAGTTTGAAATGTTATATTTCGATACGAGGGCGGAAATTTTGGTTTCAGCACATTAAGTGATATTTTGCAGCCCGAGCCAAAGGCGAGGATTGGAACTATCACGAGAACGCGAAAACCAACCCGTCCGAGGCTCAAATATTATTGTTCCTTCAGCTGTTCGGGGAATAAAATTAAACAAGTCGTGCCGAGAAGTCATTTCTCGCACAGAAAATAGAAAACTGAATCTATTGGCAGGGTGGCCTGGCAACCAGTTAAGGACTATGAGATTTAAGAAGCCAACACGTCATAATCGCACTATTTTTTCAAATTCATAACTTTATGGTTACCAGTCTCAATAATTCACTTCAATATTTTACACTCATTTTTCAAAAAATTTGAAAATGTTCTTTCAGTCAAATTTTTGCAATTTTATGTTGATCCCTCCTATATATGGTTCAGACTTAATTTCATGAATGGACCCTTATCCTCTATTCATAACTTAAAATCCTACGTCCGTTATTTTTGATCATTTTCAACTTCATTTTTGAATAATTGAATTTCCAACCATACTCATTCATTTTTCAATTTTCTATATCATGCACTCAATCTAAGTATATTGATTCTACCATGCAAATATTACACATGATTCATTTTCCAACTTAGATCTTCATGTTTATTTTCATTTTTTCAGTCGAGTTTCCCACTTTATTATCATGAAATGAGGATGATTAATCGACTTAAGGAGTGTATAACTTTCAAAATAATTTAAAAATCGCAATCTTATCGGCATCTCCCACGCTCTATTCTCAGGCCTTGGTATACTATCTGCACGCGATCATTGTGTAATTGTCTCACCTGCGTGATGTCCCGACACTCATAAACTCGCTGAAGATTATATAAATACAGTGAAATTAACTCCTACGTGAGCAAGATGGGCTGAACACTGGCCATGATTTTTTTCTTCTCAATGGTTCAACTCAAAATCAAGTAGTATAGCGGTACGCTATGAAAAATAGCCGAGTCATGCCTGGGAAGATATGTTCAGATTGATTACTGCCATACTTTTTTTTTTAATACATTCATACAGAATAAAATTAATCTGAGTTGGCCGATCGAGTGCAAATATTGTTATTTCCCTCAATCCTCTCAATGTCGACCTACAGATCGATAAATGTGCTTCAAAAACTACAAGAGTCCGAGCATTGAAGTAAGTATACCGCGAAGTAAACATGTTGCAAGTCTGCAAATTCGAGTTCAGCTCGAGGTTTCTTCTGACGCGAGTGCAATAAAGCGAATGCGACGACCACGAAACGGCCTCGCTTCGAGATCGTCGCGATCGCTGCTATGTCGAGTGTATTATATATTTTTTGAACGAATGAATTGAAGTGAGGCGAGTTTAAGCTACCTTTCGTCATAGATATGTAGATCTGAAACCATCACGTGTAACGGGATACAACATAGGATTACCTTAAATTTATTCAATTCATTTTTTTTTTTCAAATTCATCGACAAACCTCGAAAACCGACAGCTCTAGTACTCTGAAGCCTTTCATAAGATTACAGAATTCTCATTCATTAAATAACTGACTTTTTTCATCAGCCCTTTTTGACAAGTATAAGCTGATGTATTACTTTTTCCTAATAAAAAAGATGTGAACTTCCTCCCCGACACTCCTTTTCTTCATTGAAACAGAGTGTTTGGAGAGTCAACTCACGTCCCTGTAGGTGTATTTCGAATTACACAAACCACGTTAAAGGCAGTTGGAAAAAAATCTTAGTGATGGTGGCACTTTGGATCGAACCCACGACCTTTCAAAAGGCGACAACGAACCCCGTAGACTCCGCGATTTTATTCACTCACTCAATTTTAGAATCTTTTCGAAGTCATTCTGCGCAACTAGTTCAGGTTTCAATCCGGTTCTGAACCATCGAAGCCCCTGGAGAAAGCACTAATCAAAGTTCAAGATGGTAATGAACGAGGTTCGGACCCGGGTTCTCTATTATTATGGGGCAAACCTCATCCACGAAGCTGCGGTAGTCTCGGCTGCGGTGGCTCACTCAACGCATCAATACTTATTGATAAGGGTTCAAAATACATCACTCTTTGTCAAGAAGATGAAAAAAATGTCATCACGGATGCAGTTTTCTGATTTGAGAGACTACCAAAACTTTAAATATTCTGAAATGTTTAACTGGGAACTTTAATACAAAATTTTACACTCAACAAGGATCCCATCATTTTTCCAAGTTGATACTTAAAATTAACCATATTAATTATCATTATTGATTATGAATTAAGACGAAAATGCGCGGTCAAGGCTCGAGCACTTTAATCGTCGCAAAAAACTACGTTTGTTCGATAAATTATGAATTTTCAACTCTATTAACTCATCGAATAAGTGGAAAATATTTAAAATCTGTAAAATGGGTCAAACGGTACTGCAAATGCACAATTGTGCCATTATTTAGTCATACGCTTCAAGAAAGTCGAGAGCGAAACCCAATAGCCCCCGACACGATTGGTCAACTTGGAGTTGTTATAGTCGGAGAGCATCAGAGGCAGGCCAGACAGCTGCTCGCGCGTTGCTGGATAATGTCCGGCGGGCGCTGATGAGTATGAGAGCCACATCTGCATTAGTTAGCGACGATGACGAACGATCCGAGCGGATGTAATTCAGTCGCTTTCCACGAATATCTACTCAACAAAATGGCACATTGCAATCCATCCGAGAGGATTCGAGAGATACAGAATATAGAATATCATTTTGTTGCGTCAGAGCTTTACGAGAACGAATGGGAATTTTATCTATTTGCTTATTTTTAATTGCAAAGGAGGGAAATTCGATTATTTTTTTACGCGACTTCAGTGAATTTTCATTCGACTTCAGGTATAGAGATTTCCTTTTAATAGGTTTGCTGCGTGTATGAGAGATCGAATGGTCTTTCTACAATGTCTACTCGAAATCATACCGTAGATAATAGAAGCAGATCTCAAAACAATATTCTCTCTGCATCAATCAGTAAGAGAAGGTCCCAATATATTTACTGATCCACAATTAAAATCCCCTAAAAATCACACAAAATGCACGATTTAAGAGAATTTTGACGGATTTCAGAGGAGAATGTAATTTAAGGTAGTTGGTACACTCCCCAGGAAGGTGAACAGCACAGCCATGACAGTCAGTTACCGTTCGAGATCTCTCTCGCACTCGTACCATAAGGGTGATGACAGACAACCCGCTACGACACGAATCTCACGACACGACGCGACGCGACACGATCTAAAATTTACTCCAGCGAACCCAATCATCGATGGTATGTATTCATTTCTACTTCACCATACATGGACCACGATCGAAAATGAATCAAAACCATCGATGGTCGGGCTCGCAGGAATGAATTCCGTGTCGTGTCGTAGCGGGTTGTCTGTCATCATCCTTAGGGTGATGACAGATAAAGCGCTACGACACGAATCTCACGACACGACGCGACGCGACACCGCCCGCCACGGCACCCAATCCATTCTTGTGAACCCGGCCATCGATGGATTTGATTTATTTTCACATTACCAGTCATGATTTATGAAAATGAGTTAAATCCATCGATGGTTGAGTTTGCAGGAATAGATTTAGTGCCGTGGCGGGCGGTGTCGCGTCGCGTCGTGTCGTGAGATTCATGTCGTAGCGGGTTGTCTGTCATCACCCTAAGCTATAAGTATGAGCGAGATAGAAGATCTCGAATGCTACTCTGACCGTCATTGCTGTGCAGTTCACCTTCTTGGGGAGTGTACACTAGAATGCAGAATATACCAGAATGTCACCAAAGTTGGTGAGAATTTAGTTCAAGCGTTGATGAACACCTGTGCTACAAGTCAAAATGATTGGCCGTTTTGTTTTGGAGTGGTGGCCATGAGAATTCGTCGATTTTAACATTGCGCTTATATGGGGCCGGCTGTGAGACTCAACAGTGCGTGGACTCCCATATAAGCACAATGTTAAAAGTGACGAATTCTCATGGCTACCACTCCAAAACAAAACGGCCAATCATTTTGAATTTTAGCACAGGTGTTCATCAACGCTTGAACTAAATTCTCACCAACTTTGGTGACATTCTGGTATATTTTGTATTTTTGTTTTGTATATTTATTAGTGTACAACTACCTTAGTACAAATCTCCATTGTCTCAGGTAGATTTCGAACTCCCAAACCCGCACGGACAGGACACCTGCCCCCAAAAAATCCTGACCGAGATTTCGTCTGGAATCGAACCCACGACCGTCTGATTAAAAACGGAGAAATCCCTGAACTCTTGATATACCTACTGTAGTACCTCAGCGTATGACCGTCTTGGTACGGTTAATCCTGAATCTATTTACATTTACATTTTAGCGGCTCATATCATTATAATCAATCATTGTATGGTCAATCCGTTACTACAATCTGCATAAGAATATTATATTCGATGAAAAGGAACTGACAAAGAGTGAACTAGAGAACAGACGATTGCTAACTATTGAGGTCTATCCATGTTTCACGTCAGGGTTTTTTTAAAGTGGCACCGAGGGTGGCACGGGATCTTCAAAATTTTCACGCTGTGTATGCTCTGCATTTTCTAGGGTGGGGTTTCTTGTGAAAAGAACTACTGTGATTCTTAACTGGGCCACTTTTTAGTGGATTCTCACCCCAAGATACTAAAATCTCAGTCCAAGCGTTGTACTTATGGACACATTAATGCCAGTTCAAGTTGGGGTAGAACAGCGTGTTGATTTTAATACTGTTAGTTAACCTTTTAAATTGATGTGATTGATCACCAGTTTCCACCAACTTATTTGGATTCAAGTTCTGTAAAGATTTGTAATCGCATCGAGAATAGACATCTTTGATAGAGGTACGTAGTTTTACACAAGTTTGGTGCGTTTGAAACTCTTTCTTGAAAGTATTGTACACTTTTGTTCAGAATCGCATCAACATTAGATATCTTGTGAATTTTTTGTTCCAGAGCTTGGAAATCTCAAAATTCACATACTATTGAATAACAAGACTTCACAAATTACAAGACTTTCTCAAAATTCACGTCAAGTTTATCATTCCATTTTTTAAGAATGGTTCAATCTCATTTGGGTTGGAATTTTTAGTAAGACATGATTGGCAACATTTCAGAGTGGAATTTCAACTACTTGTGTTAAAAATTCACTTCAAGGAATTTAGATTGTGTACGAGATGCTCAGACTCCCATTCAAAAGATTTTATTGTGAGTGAGACAGGGCTCAAATAAAAACCATTAAATTTCCCTCCTACGTAGTTCATGGATACCCCCTAATGCAGTAAATCTATTTTAAATTTTTAGAATAGTCACGATCACGAAGACATATCTACATAATACTTCCATCCTTACGGGAATTTTCCCAAGTACATCGATTTCCAAATCTATTGGTTCACCACTCGTCGTAAACGAAGGGCACATTTCATTAAGTTTTGCAACCATTCATGTGAGATAACAATTTTTCAGAGTTACACCTAAAAGTGATGCAGCATTTCTGCCTGATGGGTGCGGTCGGCCTCGCCCATCACCCCTCTATGACGTACATACACATACATATTACGTTCATAGGTTGTCTTCCAATCACTGATAGCTTAGCAAATTGTATGTGCTACTGAATCAATGCCATGGATTATCGTGCGGGGTAAACGTGTTTATGAAACTTGTATATTACACATACATATGGATATTTCTACTTCAGGGGTGGGAACGCGCGCATATCTACGAGCGAATCATTTTTGCGCGCTAGCGCCGCCGCCGATTTTATCGCGAATATTTTTTTTTTTATCTATCTTCTCATAGAAGTATAGTCCTCATACATATCGCACAATTTTCTCTGGTTGAGTAATGCCACGCGGCACGCGAAGAGGATTGGCTTGGAAATTAAAATTGAACTTGACCCGCTTGCATGTGGCTCTTTCTGAAACTCGCTTCACTTAGTAGTGGTATACATTTAGCTGTCGCTCATTGTTATTCGCTGATCGGTCTGGATTAGACTTTTTTATCATCGAATAGAAACTCGCGCCCATGAAAATGGACATATGTGAGGCAATATTTATAATGGAGTCTGAAATGGGAGTCGTCGGTTTAGTCGGGTACAATTTTACGGGTTTGTTGCAATTTTTGGATTGAAAATTAATGCAAGTTTTTCAGATTTGTTTGAAAAATTTTAAATCAATCTGAACTCCCTCTCCTTGGCTTATCCTCCTTTTAATTATAATTTGAAATTGTGATCAAGCATTGGGAGGCGAGGGGGAGGAGAGATATGTAGACACTTATTCCTCTGACCACACAGCGACATTTTGTGTTGACTGCTATTAATTGGCACATGCAGTGCATCCTTTCGAGAAATCACGAATGCGAACTCACCTCTCGATTATATGAGGATTGTGAAGTTGAGCCATCGCCATGGGTAAAATGTATGCACTCGACTCACCTGAAACATGAAAAAATTCATATATGAATGAAATAGTCAAGATATACTAGCTTTTGAATTGAGTTATTTAGTGATGGATTTCGGGACAAATCACAAATTACTGCGATAAATTCTACCCGATCGCAATGAGTATTTGCGCGTTCCTGATTTCCTATAAACACGAATCTAATGAATGAAATACAAGATTAAAGAGCGAACTCCACGAAAGGATCCTTTGAGAGTGTTCAAAGTTCAAGTTGTGGTCAAAAGGTTGTGGAAAAGATGGTATAAGAGGTTTTTAAAGAATTCATTCTCGGTCCTTAAAAATACGCAACGGGTATTTCCTTGAAAATGAGGGAAAGCACTCAACTCGATTCACATAATTTATACGATGGACGATAGTTCGTCACATCATTGCTAAAATTCTTAGAAGCTATGAACAATTTCACCACATCAGCGGGTCACTTTCCTGTGATATGTTTTCGGTAACGCATTGGATTTCCGTACTTTGGAAACACGTCTACTCGGAATAAAATTTCATTTTTTTTAGCGTGGTGCGACTTACAATCTATCTTCCCTCTAAAGTTGATTACAAAAATTGACACCCAGCCAAACTATTTTCCAAAGCTACTGAATCCATCTCGCACTTATCACGCCATTTTGAAGCCCAAAGGATATTCCCCGTTTGTTATACACCATAGGAAAAATTGATTCCCATGTCCTAGAGCACCTAAATCTCGCAATCGGCGAATAATGTACTCATTTTGGCTTAATTTCCATGTCTCCAGTGAGTGGTCATGAAAGATTATTATAGCAAATAATTTCCGAGCTAATATGAGTCGGTATAAGAATACAAATTAAGAAAAACATCCTGGTGCCTTCGGTGAGATCCATCTGAGTAAATGAACTGAAATGTTCAACAATTTTGACAACCAAATCGAGCTAAGCACCGACTCAATCCATGTTACCATGTCATCTAAATCGAATTTTAAAAATTATTCATTGAAAAACTGACATTATTCAACGCCGTAATGAGTAGCGTCCCACTCATTTTCCTAGCATTAATATCGTAAATTCAACCACGAGAATTGCTCCGCTCAATACAAAATAATTAATGAATGCATGCTCCTGCTAATTATATTAAGGTAAGTGTACCCAACTTGCCTCTGTACCCAACTTGCCCCCATATGCCGATCTCAGGAATGGGCGCTCGTTGACCTTCCCGCAATTTTTTTTTACGATTGTTATGTTAAAATATGAGAAAATACGTAGTTTTCAACGACCCCGGATCATTTCTGCGTTCTCCAGAAAATGTAAAGTGAGTTTTCCATTTTTCGTGTTTGCACGGCTAAGAAATCAAGGAGGAAATCGCGTCCACTAAAACCGGTGCCAATTCATTTTTATTCGACCAATCTTGACGTATCTTAGCGCATTCGATTCCTTGTCTCAAGACCTTCAAAATCCGCTCTTTAAAGTTGCAAAACTCTGATTTGGTGCGATTTTATGTACAAAACACGAAAATGGTTTGAGAATCAAGAAGGCCGACATCGGAGTGTACCCAACATGCCCCCATATGGTTATCTCGGAAAGGCGTGCAGTATGACTTTTTTTACCACTCAGAACGTGTTTATCACGTCAAAATAGGTCGGAAATAGTGTTTTGGGCCAACTAAAAGCTAGAAATGCCGCTGCACGGTGATCAAAACGGATCATAGCCATTTTTCGCATTTCATCGCCGATTTACGTTGTTTTAAATGATGGGGGCAAGTTGGGTACACACTTTTGTAAACTCTCAAAAATCACCTTTTGGAAGAATTCAAACAGCTCGGCTCCACTACATCCAAATTGGGCGTACCTTAGCTCATTTTAAAGGTCTTGAGACAAGCTTTAAAATGAGCTGAAGTACGTTGGAAAATATGGAGATGGGCCAAAGTTATTAAGAAAGTGGCTTAATGGGGGCAAGTTGGGTACACTTACCTTATTTCACTTGCAGAAAAAGAACGTCATTGTCGCAGAACACATCACTTCTATTCAAAAGAGCCGCATCTCTCTCAAAAATCCATTCATAAACCGAGTCATCGCCACTTCACCGCAACTCATTTCAATTGAATAAATCCACTCATATCTCGCAAAATCTCCCACACACCGTCCAAGTTCACAGACAAAAAGATTATTATCCCAAAATATCTCCCATATTGCACCATCCGCAATACACTCTTAACGAAAATCGAGTTTTCCTTTCCGGTGAAAATTCTTGATTAATGAGAAAACTCACACCCATATATACGACACTACAGATTATAACCATCATGCAAAGGGAAAATCGATTTAACGGTCATGTCCCCTTTGCACATTTTTCGAGCTTGAGCGGATCTCAGCAGCAGCAGCAGCAGCAGTCGAACGATGCGCTGAGAAAGAGAGAGAGAGAGAGAGAGAGAGATGTGGTACCCGTAGGGGGCTTTGGGTGTGACCTTCGGGTTGCACTCGGAGCTTGAGGGAGCGACGCCCCTCCGGACCCGAGTCCTACACTTACACCTACACACACTACACCCTACACGCACCATACTTACGCCCGCTCAAACACTACACAGACATATCAACATTATGCAGAACACGCATCAAACTAAACACCACAGCCGTGCTGGTCTGGTCCGGGGTCGGCCAGCATGCGATTCCAGGCCCTGGAAAAGAAGAAAGAAGATGATGTCCAGCATTGACGGCAAGATTTCCCCAAGTAAAGCGGGGCCCCATTCGGATCTTGGGGGGGGCCCCCCAACGATGCAAAACGCGCTACCAGTGGCACACTTGGCTGGTGGAGTTACGCGCAAAGCTACAAGCGATGGAAATACGCCCCAGGCGAAAATAGTTGGAGGAGAGGACCAACACAAGAGGGAGGTAGACCTCACCCCAAACAGCAAGAAGAGGAAGGGTTTGGGTGAGGCAGCGGAAAAACGAGTGCTAAAGCAATCGAAGCTCACTTTTCCGGTCCAACTAGGGAATAATGCGAAGGTTGCAGCAGAAGCACAAGAAGCGGCAGAGAAGTTGCTGAAGAACAACCCCGCGCTCAGGATCCAGATTACGCAACCTAGCAACGGGGTTGATGACGCCGTCAACTTGAGCTCAGACTCGAGCGAGTCCGACTCCACTATAGGGTCCCAGGGGAACGGAACAATCCTGACTCCCGGCATCGGTGAACTCGACAAGAGAGTTCACGACGAAGAGTCTGATGAGATGGAGATTGACCCTATCCCCTCATCCGGAAATATGGCACGACAAAGAAGTGGAAACGAAGCGGGTGATCTCATGGCGAAATGGGGAGACCTAAAAACGTGCCGGGAAGAGACGGAGGAGAAGACATATCTCCTCCTCGAGCACTTCAACTTGGTTATCGGGATAGCCGAGTCCGTCTCCAGCAATCCAGAAGGGACCAAGGGCGACATCGAAGAGCTCAAGAAGATCGGCCTTGCGCTCGAAGACCTACTCGCGGCAGACAAGGTGAAGCGGGCTGCTTTCGAGACAAAGCTTCTCGAAACGGAAAAGACCCTGATAGCGAGGAAGAATGCGCAGCCTCCGACCACAAGAAAACCGTCCGCGTCGGGCAGTGGCTTCCAGGGAAGGGGGGCAGGGAAACCGGAATCGCGACCGGGGCAACAGCGTGGTTCGAAGGGGACGCGACTCGGACCTCCACCGGGAGGTCCTGGAACACCGCGCTCGACATCAACGCCCAATCGGCCCGAGCAGAATGGACCTTGGAAGGAAGTGGTGTCGAAGAAACAAGCGAAGAAGGCAAAGAAGAGCGGTAGATCGAATGATACCGCCGCGAAGAAGGCAAAAATGAAGCCGAGAAGAGCCAAGCCTGAGGCCATCCTCGTCACGGCCAATCAGGGAGGGCTCACCTACGCAGATATGCTGCGAAGGATAAAGACGAATGCCGCCGACGAGGAAGTAGGCACAAAAGTCACGGGCTTCCGCAAGACAAAAGAGGGCCAAGTCCTCATCGAATTGAGGAAGGGTGCCGACGCCACAGCCGTGAAGACAGCACTGGCACCAGTGGTCGGCGAAGAAGGAGCTGTCCATTGCCTCCTGAACACTTCTACTCTGGAGGTGCTCGGAGTCGATTACGACGTTGACAAGGGCCAAGTACTCAAGGACCTTGCTAAGGCCCTACCAGAGAGTGAGAGAGGGAATATCGCAGTGAAGTCTCTCCGAATCGGTTATCGGGGCACCCAAACAGCGGTCGTCTCGATCCCAACAAGATTGGCCCACCACCTCCTGGACTGGAAGGAACCGAAGGTTGGATGGGGCAGAGTCAAGATCCGCGAAAAAGGTGGCATTCCACGGTGCTATAACTGTCTCCAGTATGGCCACAAGGCCTCGGGCTGCGTGAAGGAGAAGACGGAGGAGCGGGGACCAAAACTCTGCTTCCAGTGCGGCGAACCAGGACACCTCGCCGCAACCTGCAAAGGGAAGCCGAAGTGCTTGAGTTGTGCGGCGATCGGGTCCAAATCTGATCACAGATCTGGGGCGAGCAACTGCACTGCCTACCAGAAGGCGAAGAGCACGTACAAACGGAGAAGGGGTCGGAATGGCTAATTTCATCCAAGCCAACCTCAGGAAGAGCGGGGACGCGAACGACCTTCTACGCGCTGTTGCCAAAGAAGAGGGGATCGATGTTCTGATTATCTCCGAACCGCCTCGGAAGCGCGAATTCTCCCGATCCACATTCGATCACTGGGGGACCGCTGTAATCCAGATCATGAATCCTGCGATTCGTGAGACTGGACCAGCTGTTAGTGGCCGCGGTTTCGCTCGAAAGACCATAGAGGGCACGGCAGTCTATAGCTGCTACTATTCGCCGTCGCTCAAGACGCACGAATTTGAAGACGAGCTACACGACCTAGAAGAAGATGTCAGGCAATGGGGGGGCCCAGTTATAATCGCGGGGGATTTCAACTCCAAGGAACCGACTTGGAGCGGGGGGCCGCGCGATAGACGGGGGGTAATACTCGCTGATACCATGGAGGCATTAGGGTTAGTGCTCGCGAACGAGACGGGGGTTATCACGTACTACCGGCACGACACTCGGTCCCGGGAGGGGGGTTCGTCATCGGTCCTCGACCTGACGTTCATGAGCCCGTCGCTCATGGGACGCATGACATCGTGGGAGGTCCTGGACACGGAAACACTGAGTGACCATCGACATATTCGGTTTCGACTTAGGACTGACAGACAGAGACAGACGACACGCAGACCGCGACCGACGGGGTGGCAGGTACGCAAGCTGGAAGAGGGAAAATTCCGGGAATCGATAGAAACAGCCGGAGATCTCCCGATGAACCCCACCGCGGACGAGGCTGTGGATATGGTGACGACCACCATCACAAGAGCTTGTGACGCTTCGATGCCTCGCAAGACAACACCATGCTTCTGGAGGAAACCAGAGTACTGGATCACCGACGAGATAAAGGCTCTACGAAGAACGAGCAATAAAAAGAGGAGAACCGCGTGGCGATCAAGGAAGCTGCAACGACCATCGCTGGCGGACGATGACAGAGCGTACAAAGAAGCAAAGAAGGCTCTTGTTCTAGCCATCCGGAGAAGCAAAGAGAAATGCTGGGCTGAATTGTGTGACTTGGTTAACGGAGACCCCTGGGGCACGCCATACCGCGTGGTTATGTCAAAGGTCCGAACCCGGAAGGGCAACCCAGCACCGACCGATGCAGCAACCTTGCGCAGCATCGTGGAAGACCTCTTTCCAGCAGGAGAACCCAGAGTGACATTCCCTCCGGAGAGCGAAGATCCCATCCCGCTCTTTACCATGCAAGAGCTACTTATAGCGGCGAAGAGGCTGCCAAACGGCAAGGCCCCTGGCCTGGACGGCATTCCAAACGAGGCTCTCAAACTGGTCTTCAAATACAAGCCAGTTTTACTCCTCGACCTCTTCAACATCTGTCTGAGCGCGGGAATTTTCCCGGACAAGTGGAAACGCCAGAAGCTGGTCCTGATACCTAAGGGTCAAGGAGGTCAACGCCCTCTCAGCATGCTCGACAATATCGGGAAAATGTACGAGAGGATGGTGCTCAACAGGGTGGAGAAAGCCTACGAAGAGAGCGGTGGGCTGTCACCAATGCAGTTCGGGTTCCGGAAGGGACGGAGCACTGTACACGCGATCGAGGCGGTCCAAGAACGGGTTCAAGCGTCGGTGGGGAGACCATACCAAGGGAGAGGGGGTTTCTGCGCGATCATCGCGTTAGACATAAAGAACGCATTTAATTGTGCGAGCTGGGAGCGAGTGTACGCATCCCAGGCAGGTAAAGTGCCACCCTACCTGTTAGCAGTCACGAGCGACTACCTACGGAATAGGACCCTCGTGTACGACACCGACGAGGGACAAGAGGTTCGAGAGCTGTCCGCCGGAATCGGGCAGGGATCGGTTTCCGGGCCGTTCAACTGGAATACCCAGTACGACAGCTTACTGTCTATCGAACTGCCAGAAGGAGTAATAATAGTGGCTTTTGCGGACGACGCGGGACTCATAGTTTGGGCCGACAACGAGGAGCTCTTGGGTAGACGCGCGAACGAGGCGCTGGCCCGAGTCTACGAATGGATGATCAGCAGGCTCCTAGAGCTGGCTGTTCCAAAGTGCGAAGCCATAGTGGTCACGAGGCGCAGGAAGTTCGACTTGCCCCATTTTTACATCAACGGGCAAGAGATACCACGCAAGACAGAGCTGAAATATCTGGGTGTATGGCTCGACGACAAATGGTCGTTCAGGAAACACATCCAGGAAGCCGCCCAGAAGGCGAGCAGGGTTGGTGCGGCGCTTCAGCGGCTCATGCCGAATATCGGAGGACCCAAGGAAAAGAGGCGCGCACTTCTCAACACCGTCACCACCTCCATCATGCTGTACGGTGCACCCGTGTGGGGAAAGAGAGTAGAGAAGTCCATCATCGAGAAGAGAATGGGCCCTGTTCACCGGAGAGCGGCCCTGAGAAGTATCCGTGCCTACCGCACCGTGTCAGGAGATGCGGCTTACGTATTGGCGAGTACACCGCCCATTCACTTGCTCGTCGCGGAGCGAGTGAGGATCTGGGACCGCCAGAAAGTGATCGGAGCCGAACGAGTACTCACTCCGACGATGAAGGAGATCATCCGCGACAACGAGAAGGAGACCACCCTCGAACAGTGGCAAACTGAGTGGGATTCGCCATTTGCGAATGGCAGATGGACGCACCGGCTGATACGTGACGTAGCCAAATGGACGGAACGCACCCACGGAGAGATAGATTACTGGACGACGCAAGCACTGAGTGACCACGGTTGCTTCGGTGCCTATCTGACCCGGTTCAAGAAGAGGACATCCCCAGCATGCCAGTCATGCGGGGACAACTGGGATGACGCTGAACACGCCCTGTTCACGTGCAACGACACCCAAAGTGAGCGCGCCGAGTTGGATGGATGGCTGGGTGCTCAACTAACACCCGAGAACCTCGTCCCGTACTTACTTCGCAACCAGGAGACATGGGATAGAGTCACCGGATACATCAAGCTGGTGATGACCCGTAAGGAGGAGAAAGAGAGGGAAGTGAGGCGCCTCGAAGCAGGCGAATCACAGTGAGTCTGCCGACTCAATCAGAAGAGGTCCAAATTATTCCAGGAGGAATATGATGAACTGAAGAGGGAAGAAAGAAGAAAGAAGAGAGAAGGAAGAAGAGAGAAGATCGAAGAAAGAAGAGTAGGAAAAGATCGAAGAAGGAGCAACAACACCTGCAAGTCGTGAGAGAAGAGAGTCGCTTGATCCCGAGCGCGATACGCCTCCCACCCTGAAGTAATGCTAACGCGGTTCCGGGGTGGGTTGGTTAGATAGTGGTTAGCTGCCCCCAGTTCTGCAGTGATGGCTTGCCAACACTGTGGGGTTGAGAGCAGAAGGTTTTAGCCCACAGGGCACACGGGCGCTGGATTCATGCTCATCCGGTTCACCGGGTGGGCAAAATGAAAGCGCTCATGGTCTGCCGGTGGGACATCCAATAGGGATGTCCTGTCATCAGATTTTTCCTTATATTCCACTTAAAAAAAAAAAAAAAAAAAAAAAAAAAAGAGAGAGATGTGGTCTCTCTCAGTCTCTCTCAGAGGGTGAGACGGGTTTATATACCTACCTATAAGTAGAAAGGGGTAAAGGCAACGAAGGGGCCAGAGTTGACGATCTAATAGCATCGAATGTCAAGACTCAAGAGCGAGCTTGCAAGCTTCGCTGCGGCAGGGCTCCCACCTTACATACATATCTATACATATTATACTATATTTACTATATGTATGTATAGGTGAAAGAGGCGTGCAGGCTAACCCGGATCGATGAAATCTTCCGTCCGAGTTGAGACGGATGTAGGTCAGAGGTTCGCGTTCGGGACGACTCGCTTTCCCTCCTCGAGCTTGCAACATTCTGACATAAATACCTATCTAACCTATCTTTTATGCTATAATATCTCGGCCTCTGGCTGATATTTTGTTTAAAAGTCAAGAAAAAATATTCACTAGATGGTAAACAGTCAATTCAAAAGATGATCCAAGCTTCAGGCATTTACTAATGTTGAAACGAGTCGCTGAGGGCGTGCCCTCTCGATTAGCTTTACTGTGTTACCATATATATATGTGCGTTAGTGAGAATAGAATATCTCGGTAACGATGCAAAGAACCATCTGCTACTACTATTATTACTACCTGCAGTTATATTCCCAGACGCAGAAGCCACGATTAACTCAGCCGGTTAATTAAATGCTTAATTAACGCCCCTCACGATTATACTGAGGTGAGCTTGCGAGAGCTTGCAACCAGGTTTGCTTGCGATGTTACAGCGGTTTTGATGCTTGTGTTACATGAGCAGAGCAGACGAACATTTTGAGATGGGGGAATTTTCAAATTAGGGGTAGAAGAGAGGGTTGGCTGTTTTACACGAAGGAGATGTAATTTTCGAGGAGCTTGCTAGAGCGCGCGAGATTTCAAATTGCAAAATGGGTGGATGAAGATTATACAAGATTACAGGGTGTTTGAGCAGTGAGCGATGATGTTGGCCCTGATTCGAGTTCGATCTTGAGATTCGGAAGGAAGTGTTGAAATTATTGGATCGATGATGTATACTGTTGGAACGATGAAATTTATTACTAAGAGGTTGAGTTTGTTATGAGTATCTGTGGAGTTTGTGTACTGTAGCTAATGATAAAATTGGAAGTATAAATTTCTTTTGAGGAACATGTGAGATATGGTTGTCAGTTGTGTTGTAATTGGTTCTCTACAAATTTCCACAACGCAACAGAATTTGTATATCTATATCTGTATATCTATATCTGATATAGATCGTGTCTACAAGTCGTCCAGTAATAGAGTGCAGTAGGAAAATTGTAACGCTCAACCTAATTGTTTATCTACAGTCTATATATTCGAGGAGAAATAGACTCGTTTAGTGGCAATTGACGGAGTCATTGATCCAATTTTTATACAGTTCCATGTCGTGGAGTTCAGTAAAATAACTCAAATTGTATTAAATTTAATTATTTTTGTGTACTCGAGCTTATTGATTCCATCGTTGATCCAGATTTTATGAATGCACTCAAAAATCTTACTATATAAAGCAGATTGCGGTTAAAAATATCCATATTTCGATTCCCAACACAGTGAAACCTGTAAAATTTAGGCACCTTCAATCTCACTCTGACCCGCCTATAACAGCCAGGTGCCCGAAATATTAGACTGAATACCATTTGAGCCAATGTACAAATAAAATTTGGTTGCACGTGGAAGAGCCAATAATTGGAAGCTGCCCATATAGAAGCAGGTTTTACTGTTCTTACTTCTATTCGAATCAAGTTTTTGAGATCCGGCAATCCAACATATGCCTGCCGATAAATGACATTAGAGGTGTGTAAGACATTTTAAAAGTTCCAAGTTATATATTTTTCATAATTCTTCCAAAAATTCGTGTGCGTTTGAGAAACGCGTAAGGAACGGAGTTCCAAGGCTGCCTTTGGTGTGATGCATTAATATCGATATGATCTGGAACTTTGGATGAGTTATAACTGACTTTCGAGATTTCCGAAGCTCACGATAACCGTATTTGATAAAGATATTACGGTATTAAGCCTTTCAGTAATTGAGATAGTTGACATCATTTTCTCAAATATGATATACGATACATTATCCAAATAGAATGATGACTTCAGCTTGGGCGATGGACTCCTCAAAATGTTATTATGGGAGACATATTTAAAAGAAGTTAGCAAATGAGATTCTCAATCATCAACACTGAGTTGTTCATGAAAGGCATCATAGCTGGTGAAAAAGAAAATTTCATTGGAATTGATTGGATCATTGAGACTAATTTTTAATGATCTAAAGAATCCGTGTACTCATTTAGTAAAGTGAAAAGCAATATCTCATTCATTCAAACTTTACTTTTTGTCCAAAGAAGACAAACATCTTCTTGGAGCTAATTGAGGCTTTCGATGATGAATGTGTATTCTGAACAAATTTAGATTGTGATGGTTCCCCACACTTATATCATTCCCTTTTCAGTCGAAGCTGTAGAAAAATGATCAGAATCCATTGGAACTCATTAATTAAGTACAAGGATTAAAAGTGACAATAATAGCTCTACAAAACACAGGGAATTTCGACTTTTGTCTCAAGTTTTTGACTGAATTGATGCCCTTATTCGACAATTTACAACATTATATCAAGTGATCTACTCTCTTAGATTGTCTTCACTTTATTTTAGGGCAATAGAGGATCACAAGTAGTATTCTCTGTTAATTTTTAAATAGATATCCAATGTATGTCAATAAAAGGAGTGCCTAACAACATCTGTAGAGTGGAAGTGATGATACGCGTAACCCATATTTAAACTTTTGGCCACAGATGACCAAGGACTGAAAGTACCTCTGCATGATTTGATGCAATCTTGTACTTACTGGATAGGATGAAAAACATTATCCTATCGATTAGCGAGATCACAGTTTACCTGCTGTACAGAATACACACTCATTTCATCTAAGCAGGTTACGGGATTTGACGACAACAATTTTTTAGTTTCACAAGTTGAAGCTGAGATACTTTTGAACAACCTCATTCAATTGAGAAAGAGTAGGTTCATGCTCTGAAAAAATGAGGAAAGTGTGCAGCCATGGTTGAATGCATTTGGGCTTGACTAAAATTGATATTGGTGGACAATGAGGTCTTAGAGAATTTCGACTTTTGTTGTAACGTCTAAGTGAGTCAATGCTCAACTCAATAAATTACAGCATTGTATACCTTTCCTTGTCGGATTATGTTTCATTTTGTGTGAATCTAGATGGGGATTTGAACATGTTTAAATATGGAATAGTGGCATGTATGAAGAAGAATGGTGGCGCACGAATAACCACATCTTTGATCAAGACCACATATTTAACTAAAACAGTACTGTTTTGGTTGCTTCAAGATATTACTTCCCAAAATAAGATTCAGAACAGATAGAAATGAGCTTGCTGAATACTTTAAATTAAAATGAAGCAGGACAAAAGAGAGTTTGGAAAACTCTCGTTCTTGAGTACGGGTTGTCTTTACAAAGCGTTTGTTTAAATTCAGAAAACCCTCATCACCCACGCAATGAGGGCATAATGAGGACCAGAGGACCCACCACACAAAACACTGCATGCACACTTTTTATCACCACCAAACACTCACGATCTGAATTCCCATATACAACCCGTATAGCAATCGAAAATCAGTGATGGAAGCATTACTCGTTCCAGCATATATGCAACAATAATACTAAATAACAATAAGAATCATATATTGTTGTTAGTCGTGCTGTGTGCATGGAGAGCAGAGTGTCGATCGCACGATTTCACTCCTCACCCAAACGAGCGTAAAGGAACTCCGTTCCAAAAATACTCCGAGGAGGACTCAAAATAATGCCGTTTAGAGAAAATACTTTTGTGACACTGATGATATGGTATCGGATCACTTTCAAACTTTGAATAACTCACTGAGGCTTCCATCACCATCCAGTTATTTCTAGGGCGCGCGAGACATTTTAGAATACAGCAAGTAGAAAAAGACCCGCTGTGGTCAGACACGCTCACCTTAGCAATGATAACATCTCTTATGTCTTACAATGAATATTCAAACCAATTATCAAATTCATGCCAATGACATCATATAATACTAGCGTTATTGCCTACCTCGCTAACGCTCGTCCGACTTGGGAGTGTTTCTGATATGGTATGAGCCCCTGAAATGCTTCTGTAGTTCAACAATATAACGTTGAGGCTTCTTGATACAGTGAATTCGGAAGAAAAATTTCCTTGATGTGACCTAGCAACTGTGATTGAGAATTATTGAGTTGGGGTAATGTTGCGCATAGTATGGTTGCTGAATCTCCAGTAAGTATCTGGGAATTTCGGCCAGTCGGCCAGCCCCGGCGACGACCTCGGCCCCAATCCGAGCCCTTGTCTTAGTCACGCTCCATCCACGGCTCCAACCCCAGTCCCAGTAACAACCTCAGCCTTAACCACAACCCCAGCCTCAGCTTCGGCCCGGCCCCAGTCTCAGCCCCAGCCATACAGCCCAGCCTCACCCCAAGCCACAAGCCTTGCCCCATCCCTAGCCTTAGCCCAGCCTCATCCCTAGCCCCTGCCCAGCCTTAGTTCAAGCCTCGGCCCCAGCTCCAGCCCCACCCCCAGCCCAATCTCATCCCTAACAGCTTCAGCCTCATCGTTAGCTCCAACCTCAGCCTCCGCCACGCTCCAGCTTAGGCTCAGCCCTAGCCTAAGCTTTTACTTCGGCCTCAGACCCAGCTCCAGCCCGAGCCACAGCCTTAACCCCAGACACAGCCCCAGCCCAAGCCTCGGCCAAGCCCCAGCCTCAGCCCAACCTCAGCTCCAGCCTCGGCCCATCCCCAGCCCAACCTTAGCTCCAGCCTCGACCCCAGCGTCAGTCTCAGGCTTAGCCACTGCCCCAGCTCCAGCCCCAGCCCAATCTCATCCCTAGTCACATGCACAGCCCCAGCTTCAGCCCCAGTTTCAGCTCTAGACACAGGGACAGCCCAGACCCAGCCCTACCCGTAGCCACAGGCCCAGCCTCAACCCCAGACGCAGCCCAGTCTCAGTCCCAGACTCAGCCTTGGCAACAGCTCCAGTCCCAGTTCAATTTCGTCCCTAGTCACAGCCACAGCCTCCAGCCTCAGCATTAGCTCCAACTTGAGCCTCGGCCATGCTCCAGCTTAGGCTCAGCCCCAACATTGGCCCTAGTCTCAGCCTAAGCCTTAGCTTCGGCCTCAGCTCCAGCTTCAGCTACGCCCGCGGCCCCGACCCCAATCCCAGTTACAGCTCCAGCCTCAGCCATAGCGCCAGTCCTAGCCATAGCCCAGCCTCAGTCCCAGTCCCAGCCACAGCCCCAGCTCAGTCCTAGACTCAGCCTTGGCAACAGTCACAGCCTCGGCCCAGCCCCAGCGTCAGTCTCAGGCTTAGCCACTGCCCCAGCTCCAGCCCCAGCCCAATCTCATCCCTAGTCACATGCACAGCCCCAGTTTCAGCCCTAGACACAGGGACAGCCCAGACCCAGCCCCACCCGTAGCCACAGGCCCAGCTTCAACCCCAGACACAGCCCAGTCTCAGTCCCAGACTCAGCCTTGGCAGCAGCTCCAGTCCCAGTTCAATTTCGTCCCTAGTCACAGTCACAGCCTCCAGCCTTAGCATTAGCTCCAACTTGAGCCTCGGCCACGCTCCAGCTTAGGCTCAGCCTCAACATTGGCCCTAGTCTCAGCCTAAGCCTTAGCTTCGGCCTCAGCTCCAGCTTCAGCTACGCCCGCGGCCCCGACCCCAGTCCCAGTTACAGCTCCAGCCTCGTCCCAAGCTACAGGCCCAGCCTCGTCCCTAGCCACAGGACCAGCTCCAGCCTCAGCCATAGCGCCAGTCCTAGCCATAGCCCAGCCTCAGTCCCAGTCCCAGCCACAGCCCCAGCTCAGTCCTAGACTCAGCCTTGGCAACAGTCACAGCCTCGGCCTGAGCATCAGCTCAGCCACAGCCTCAGCCCGAGACACAGACACAGCCACAGCCTAGCCTCGTCCAGCCTTAGTGCCAGCATCAGCTCAGCCCCAACCCCGGCCTCAGCCTCAGCCTCGGCCCCAGCCAAAGCCTAAGCTCCAGCCACAGTCACAGCCCCAGCTGCATTACGGACCCACCAACTCACCGGGTCCACTGACGCACAAGACCCACAGGCCCACCAATCCACCGTACCCACCGAGCCATCGATTCACTAACCCACCGACCCACCAACAACACCAGTGACGCCACCACGATACGAGGCATCCGGACGGATAAAATTGGACAGGCGCTTAATTAATGTAATAAAATAAAATAATTTCATGGAACAAGATGAATGCGGACTGACCAGACCGAAGTAGTCTCACAAAAAAAGCAAGCACAAAATCTCATCGTACATCCAAAAACTACAGAAAGTTTCTCAATTAGTGAACCCAGCTATATGAGAAAATCTACAGAACCTTTGACTTTTAGTGTACCACAGAGTATTTGAATGAGATCGGGACTTTCACGCCCTGGAAAAATGTTCTTCAGATGGTTTCTATAGTTTCCAGGATGGTACTCTATCGATTTTTCATCACACCTGCGTAGTGCTCTTAATAAAAATTGAAGAATTGTCGAATTTCGTGTGATTGGAGCGTCTTTTTCAGTGTAACTGGCGCGTCTTTTGAAACTCTTTGGCCTGTGGAGAAAATAACACTGTCTCAAAAAATCTGAAAAATCGTATGTGACTCTTCAAACATCGTTTAATTATAAAACACTATCTGATAGCGACTCAGGTTCGTTGTCAGCACAGGGCTTCCATGAAAAGTGTAACTCACTTTTTGGAAAATACTCACTTCCTCCACTTTTTCGTTTGCCAAAAAAAAAAACATTCGATCTAGGGTGAATCGGGTTGTGGTAAATTGAAGAGTAAGAACAGACAATCAAAATGCTTCTTTGTTTGGCAGCGACACATTATTTTGGCCGAAGATCTGTGACGTTGAACTTGAGAAATTTGTCGCGCCCACCGGTCCAAAAAAATGACATAAACCTTTGTTACTCGAATAACGAGCAGATTTCGCTCCCAAATCCTACTGCTCATTTCACTTTGACGTATGATAAATTATCATGCACTTCAATGGGATGTCTATAATGATTGTTATTTGAGGGAGGAGCTCGGGAAACTTGTTCAGCCTCCTAAATCCGATCACGCAAGCTCATCATAATTCTAGTGGAACAGCTTTGAAAAAGCAAAAATTGCATATACCTCCGACAACTGTGGGACATAGTAAAAGTGACACTTGATGAGTATAAGAGAGAGAGGCTCAATCCTGAAAATGGAGTTCAATTAAACGAGTGAAACAAAATCTTTATCAACCATCACACTGCACTATTCACGATCCATCCAAGTGAAAAGCCTCTAATAGTGACGAAAACGTAATCGCCCAGTTTTACTTTATCGTTACCGAAGGAACAACATCCTTCTATAAAATGAAGGGCACAACTTTTTAGATCCATTTCAGAAGTACCAAACACTATGGAATTAGTTTTAAAAGCGATTATGAGGGGAAAATTTTTTTTCGGATAATCTAAAAGTTGAAGCTTTGATAGATTTCCTCGTAGATTGTCTGAAAAGTGAAGAGCTTGTAAGCGATTGGCTTGCATAGAATACAAGCTTATAGTTTTTGCACATTAGGTCGACGGGGGGCGTCAATCTCTCTTGAGCAATCTATTTAAGGCATATGTAACAAACTTTTTCTTCCTCCCCTATACTCTATGTTGATTTTTTTAGCTGCGTGCTTACAAGCTCGGTAATGGCGCGATCGATGCAAACAACAAAAAAAAGTCTAGTAAGTCGAGAAAGAAAAAAAGAGAGAGAGAGGGGAAAACTTTTCCATCGGCTTATAAATGAGGATCTAAGCTTTCTATACTGTCAGAGTTTCTATATATTAGTAGTATGGGGCAAGGCCTTCGATGTGTAAAAGCGACTGACCTCGTGAGCCTTGACGCGCGCGTGTCCGCCTTCTCTCTCTCTCTATATATATGCATAACTCCGTCTCCACTCAAACTCATCGATAGATTGTTTTTTCTTTTTTTCTTTTTTCCATTAATGTGTGTTACGAAATGCTTGTACTACATACACGCATGAATGAATGTATTTAAAAATAAAACGAACGAATATGCTGAAAGAGAGTTCGTGAGTGAGAGAGAGAGAGACTTGCGATGAGCTTTTTACCACGTGACAATGATATCAATGGCGTGGAATGATGATGAAAAGAGTTGATATCCGAGTGCTGGAAAGATGAATAGATGATTGTGAATGGGGAGGCTCACGATGGTAAGAGGGGGAATACTGATGGAATAGGGATGGAGGAAGTGAGGGATGGATAGAAATTGAGAGGGGTAACAAAAAAAGCTCTGTCGTGGATGATGTATGAGATAAACAGAGTCGGAGCTTGAGAAAAACATCCAAATCTCGGGTAAGTCGCTTTGAGGGGTGGAAAAGCATAAGTCATCCTCGTTGTGCTTGTCGTTTAATTAAACGCTTTTATTGCTTCTAACGGAGAAACCGCCATATATTTTTTCCGTTTTTAGCAATAAAAAATTATGTACACCTCGTGTGAAAAAGCGTCTCTCCCGCAACTCGGTACATAATATATATTATTCCACTTCGCCTCGGCCATGGCTTTTTTCCCCATTTCTGGGACTACGTTTTCTTTTGGCTTCCAGTCACATGCTTAAAACATGTGCTTGGGTAGCGATGAGTGAGTCTTCCTTTACCTGTGCAGTATGTTATGGAGGATGAACTGATATATCGACGCGCTTGATTAGTGCAGTGTTTTGTCTTTGTCGATAGCGTCGACTGAATCCGATGATGAGTGTATGGTTCGCGACATGCTCACGCCGTATTATTCGAATACGAGACACCCATAGGGTTTGCATTGTAGCCCACCCAAAGCACGTGTCTTCGCTATTGCAAAGCGCAACTCTTTTTCCACGCAATTTCCAACGGTCTCTTAAATTCTATCTCTTTTATACCATGCCGAACCGACATTTTTCAGCTCAGTGAATAAAAGCGTTTCTGAAAAATTCTTCTTCAACCTTTACTTATTTTTACGCTCTTATACATTTCAAGGAAATTGCGAGAGAGTCGACATTTTATTAATTGTAGAAAGTAATATCATTTTGCAAATGATATTTCTATCGATTCTAACTCGAAAGATGACGGAAATACTAAAAAGGAACCGGACGCTTTTGCGTTTGGAGCAGAAATTCCAATAATCCATTATCGAAAATGATTTCTTACAGATCAAAGGCTATAATAAAAATTACAATCCAAATAATCTGCTATAACGGGGTAAAAATCAATATTTCCTCGATTCGGGGCAAGTTGAATGATAACACGAAAATATTATTACCGTTGAGATAAAGATCAATCTCAAAGCATTAACCTTGGGGGGTCTTTTCTCACCCATTTCCGTGATAATATCACTCAAAAACTCAATATCTTTTATATACTGGGCGAGGCGCCTAAGGGCTTCGTATGCACGTAAACACATACTACTCATCGTCCAGGGAACTTTTTTTTCTCTCTCTCTCACTCTTTCTTATTCTTATATTCAATCGTCAGGCGCAACCACTCTGACTCGCCACCCCAAAAAGAATATACACTCGAGACACTCCCCCAAGATATTTGGTGTTTATATACGGCTTTCTATACCCCAAAGGCTCTCTTACTTTCCCTCATAGTCATAATATCTAAGTAGTATGGGCTTATAAAGGCAAGTGAGATGGAGCGAATGTTGTGTTGTGTGGATATGCTATATATGTCGTCGTCGTCTCCGGGGGGTCGATCTTTCTCTTTTCACTTATGGAGTCGATTCCGACAAAACTTGCTTATTTCACTATCGAGCATAATGGCCAACGATTAAAAAAAAAATGTCATGAGATCCCGGCGAATTTTATTCATACTGTGGTACATTCAACTTGAAATTGCAGAAAATTGTAGAAATGAAAGATTTTGGTGTGAATTTCATTGATCTTAGGCACAAACTCGTCTTTCTTTCACGGATTGGCAAATTTCTTAATTGACTCAGAAATTCCAGTGCGAATTGAAAAAAAAAACCGAAAGGAGCTTCCAACAGAAATGATTTTCGAGACCTCGAAAACTCTTGAAGGAAATTCACATCACAATTATGCAGTAAACCAATTTTTGCTGTATTTCTCGATCCACGGAATGATCTCATTGTACCTGCAATCGTATTTTTGAAGAGAAAATTATCTATCTCGGGGTGAATCTTTTAGCCCGGATGACTAAGCCTTATCCGCGCATTGAGGCCGCATGCACGGAAATTTAAAGATTGAATGGGGCCGATGACCGCAAGTCGAGTGTTCTTTTTGTCCAAGACCTATGAATTTCTGGCCTTAGAGTTTATAATATGCTGGTTGAACGAAAAATTTTAGGCCGTTCAGCTCAGGATCCACCCATTTTCTATCACTCAGATTCGACATGTGATGAATTTACACAAAATACCTCATCCACACTTCCCGTCATTCAATGAAATCGAATGTCAAATCTCCAAGAAACTGATGTTTATCATTTTTACAATCATCGAGACTCAATCACATCTAACCCAATTTTAAGATTTGGATGAGTTATCACTAGATGCACAGACAGATTTACAACAAAAAAAATAATAGTCTGAGAGCGCTAAGACATTAGGCTGGGGCTCAGCTCAAATACAACAAGTTCCTACGAAATAATCCACATACTTTCGACTGATCAATTTTCAGAATGACCGTGAAACTCGTACAATCCAAACACCAACACCAATTCGGAAACTCAAATAGTAGAAAAAAAAACAGGACAAAAAGTGGGCGAATAAATGTTTGGGTCACAAGTGTCATGTTGTGCGTGCATCTTTTTATCCATTACACGGAACAGGTTGAATAAGGAGTGAGTAGACGGTGTACAAGCGCCAATATAAGGGCTTGAAAGCTTGCAAGCTCGCTCACTCTAACTCTGTGCGCGTCTGCCTGCATGACGTAACGGGCGCGCGCGCGGGGTTCGTCTCGCTCTGACGTCAGTGCGCGTGTATAGCCTTCGTATTAGAGAAGCGGATTGAGCTAGAGAGCGCGCGTAAGAGTTATATTTTCTATCTATATTCTGAACGCACGCATCTTGTTCAACACGCTGAGATAGATAGATATGAGCTTTCGTACGCGCGTCATAAGTACTCGTTCAACAAAATTTGTAATTTGTGCGAGGGAGCTTGCGGTTGCCGACCCTCGTTTTTTGTTAGTTTTTTTTCTTTTTTTTTTGTTTCAGTAGCCCAACTTTGATCGTATTGCAGGATGTTATACAATGATCTGAGGGGACATTTTGCTATCCCCGAAAGGTTTGAGACATTCTATTAAATCGGAAAGGATTTTTCGAAAAATTTTAGAGTGCAAATACAATTTTCAATCCGTCATCAATGATGAGTCATCATGTTTAGAATGATTTTGAGTTTTTGCATGGTCATATCTGTACATTTGCCACCAGCATTGATTCCAACTGATTTTCTATGCGGTTCATCATATTTTTGGGGATTTTAATAGATTTTCGTCAGCAAGTGTTGGAGGAATCAGGTAATCAAATGTCACATGGTACTGCCATACCTTGAGAAATGCATTTTTCACTTCTTATTCCAACTGACAATTAACGATTGAAGGGGCTTATAACCAGGGTTTGACACGAAACTGATTTTTGAATTTCGGTTCATTTGAGATCGGAGGGTCAAACTTCTGTGATAATTTTGGAAATGATCTCCATTCATTTTGAATGCACAGTAAAAAAATTATCGGTTTCACTACGATCCAAAATTATCACAGAAGTTTGACCCCCCGATCCAAAATGAACCGAAATTCAAAAATCAGTTTCGTGTCAAACCCTGCTTATAACACTGTGAGATCACATTTTGCGATAAATTACCCCTTTTGCTTAAACATGATTTTTTCATTGAGGCAAGAAGTCAATCCAAAACTCACTCAGT
Organism: Eretmocerus hayati; assembly: GCA_029851415.1. Lineage (NCBI taxonomy): Eukaryota > Metazoa > Arthropoda > Insecta > Hymenoptera > Aphelinidae > Eretmocerus > Eretmocerus hayati. Next base: position 166,467,082 of record CM056742.1, read on the forward strand.
CTCCACAATGATGATGAACATATTGTTCTCAAAACGGCAGTCGGTGAAAAACAGTCATGGACAGACTTATAAACCCAAAAGCTTTCATACTGACGACAATTTTTTTTCGTTCTTAGAACCAATAAAAACGATATTATCGGTAACGTCGAACATCATCGATGAGATCAACAATTGTGAGCTCATCGTAGTGCATTCTAATATTTAACAATCTTTGAAAAAAATGTTACTGGGACGGAAATCGGACTTTTGGTCTTCAAAAATAGTACAAAATAAAATTGTTCTCGTAGATAAAGTTTTCCGAACGTAGAACAGAACGGATGCCACTACTTTCACCCAATCCGTTGAAAGTTTAATGGGGACCGTTAAGTCTAAACAGAAGCTCAGTACATCAGGGAAGAAAAATATGAGGAAGAAAATTTTCGAGCACTCGGTCTTCAGGTTAAGCTTTCGAATAGATATTCAGTAAAGGAAGAATGATGGTGCAAGCGTGAAACAAAAGCTCATATACAAAAATAGCATACTAAGAAATTCATGACGAATTGTTGCTCTCGTGTACCGGAGGAAAATTTCGAAACCGAGAGGCAGGGAGAGAGAGAGAGTTTTACGGTGGCAGTTATGTATACCTTGCTTATGTGGTAGTCTAAACCGAGCGGTATTACGAGATGTACGAATGGATAGATCCCCAAGGAGCTAACCGAAAATCGAACTGGTAGAAGTTTTGGTGGTTGGGTATGCGCGATCGACGCTTGAATTTGATGTGACTGTGAGGTCACTCATGTTTGAAGCGTTCTCAAGAGAATTTGAACATTTCAGATTCGTATATTAAAGATGGTGGGGTTCCTCAAGAAACCATGATTTTTTCATCATATTCGGATCAGTCTGCGATATTTTGTTAGAAATTATCAATGTTAGAATGTATCAAGATTGAGATTAATGGGTCTCTTCAATTTTACAAAAAAAAAAAAAAAAAAAGAATTTTGGAAGGAAGTTGTGCGAACGTTTTCCCTAGTGAAACGAACATTGAATTTTAAAGACGATAAGGGCAGTTCTCGGGGAAGTTACTTGAGGTACTTTTTTCCGTTCCTCATGTGACTTGCTCGAATACACTATGAGTCTCGTTATAATCCAATTTATACCTACGCGCCGCCTCTCAAATCCTGTCACTTTTGATTCGCTGAACGCGTGACAATTTTGACTAAACTCTCGATCATGTTTCAAAATAATTACCATTTTCGACGAGGAAAGTGAATTTCAACTCTTATAATAATTTAATAGTGTATTGAATGATTGAAAACTGCCATCTTGAACCAGTGCAATCTTGGAAAGAGCTTTGCACAGAATCTAATGCTAGACAGACGTGTGATTCTATAACTATGATTAGCCGGTGAATCAGTAAAAGCAGAGAGAAATCATGATTCAAAGGTCCGAGATAAGGGGAAAAAGTTTCGAATATTTTCAGCGCTCAGACTCTTGAAAACAAACTAATCAAAGTTTTATCACGAGATTTGCATGGCAAAATATTTTATATCTATACAACATCACTAATATTGTTGACTCGAATGTACTCGACACAATATGCTCACTCACTTACGACGACGAACAGGACGATTTTAGCCGCGCACGTGCTTATACATTTCGCGTCAGCAACCTCATCGTGTCGCGAATGCGCGGTCGCAAGCTCTTTCTATGTGAGTAGTTCCGCGCGAAACAGACCTGCGAAAAAGGTTCTTGTCTCAGATTTTCTTATTAACTGTTTTATTCAATTCTATGGTACAAAATATGGACTTTTCACCACTCATATATGGGGTCCCGAAAGGATTTTTGTCGGTATCTCGAACGTCATTACTTTATCCTGTTGCATTATCTTCAACAAAAATGTTGGGGTATTTTTTTCATTAAAATTCATATTTCTCGGATCCGGTTTGAGATTCAGAGATGGGCTCTGCGGCATTCAAAAGGTCTTGAAAAAACCTATCAAACCCGTCTGTTTACTGCGCATGCGCGAAACTTTGGATCCCTGAAATTAATTTTATTGGAAACCCAATGAAATTTCCTTCAAAATGACCGCCTAGCAGAGTCAATTCAATGCATTTGGGCCAGAGCTGCAGCGTCCAAAAGATCACTGAATCTCGATGATTCCCAAGAAATGTTTAGGTCGGAGATATCGGAGATAGCAGTAAGGGTGCGTCCACAAATATGCATATGCATGCATAAGGGTGTGTGCACAAATGATGCATATGTAGTGCACACTGCGCATATAGAGCTCATCAAATTTTAGCCAAAACGAGATGGAGTTCGTCGAGTCCTGCCTTGAGTCAGCCGGTAACAGAGCGAAGACACAAACCGATTCAAATCAGAAATTCACTGATGTCAGCCCCTCAACCTTTGCTGAAGTTCGATGAGCTGCACATGTGCACTAGTGCAGTGCATATTGTATAGTGTGCACTGCACTGCATATGTATGCATATGCATCATTTGTGCTCGATTTGTGGGCACACCCTAAGGAAAATTCTCCCCTGCCCCCGTCCAATAGCGTTCACCGACTTCGCCGCACTTGAGCTGAGGATTCATCTTTCTACGGTTTAAATGCATGTATTCGACTTCGCCAAAGCGCCATTTTGAAGAAGATTTTCTTGACTTTCTAATCTAATCGGTTTTGAGATTCGGAATTTTGGTGCGTGCGCAGAAGAAAGAAGATTTTCAAAGCCTGAAAAGTAGCTTTGTAATAAAAATAGCAGAAATAGGCGTTAAAACGCAAAAAAGGAATATGGGGCCATGTTTTCCTGGAAAAACACGAATTAAATTTTCAAGGTTTTAAAAGATTGGATTTTTTAGAAATTGAATTCTGTATGTTTTTCACTCTCTTGCCCGATGCAACCGCTCCCGACCTCTATTTCAACTCTGCAAGACTGATTTTCATAGGTTTTTGTAAGACCTTTTGAATGCCGCAAACTGCATCTCTGTATCATCTCAAACCGGATTCGAGGAATATGAATTTTATTGAAGAAAAGACCCAAATATTGTTGTTAGAGATGATTGAAAAGGATAAATTAAAATGTACCCCAGATACCTAAAAGTGTTTGTGAGATCCCATGGGTGGTGAAAAGTTCATGTTTTGTACCATAGAATCGAATAAAACAGTTACTAAAACAGATTCTGAGACATGGAACTTCTTATGAGTGAATATGTTCAAGACTCTCGTGTATTCTTTACACGATCAGACACATATAATCCGCTACATCCACAATATAATACTTACGCATCGAAGGAAGCTCTTTCTCTTTCACAACTGTATCCAACAGTATCACACACACGCATGTATACACACACACACATGCACACAATGTGCGACAATTATAAATGTACACGCGCTTACCATCGTGCAGAGCTTTTCTGATCCGCATGTCACGAGTACCATCGCATCAGAGTAAGTATATATGTATTCTTGTATATCAAGTATTAGTCGCGTGGCGCGAAATTCAAACGACGTCATATGCCATCGCATTACATACAAAATTAACCAGTGTTCATTATTGACTCCGATACAAAATCTAAAATTTATATACATATATAGTTTATGCATCCTGAAAAGCTCATTGGACTGCAATTTAGGAGGTATATTAAATTTACGCGACGAGCTTATTAGCGTCACGTGAGAGAGGCGCATCTCGATGAGTATAAAATTTGGCCACGAGTGTATTAATTTCTTATTTCGGATTCTCATAGCGGCCAAGCTCTGTTTGTATGATGTACATGAGATATCACATCATACAAACGATTAGCGTCGTCGTTTTCGTCGTTTAGACAGTCGGAAATTTGTGTAGAATTTTTAAAAGTTTTGTATAGATATGTAGGATGGAAAATGGTCGTGCGCTAAAAAGTTCGTAATCGTATTTTGGCTGCCAATAGAGTGAGGGTATTGAAGATGAAGTTTTCAAGTGCGGGAGTGGAAATATTTGCTCTCGACGCGAGATTTATTTCGCAAATACTATCGACAACAACATCGATACTTGCGCGGCGCTTCGATACATTTTTTCGCAATTTTGACCGTGGCATACTGGATAAGTCATCGGACTCCCATGCTGGAGTCCTACGTTCGAATCCCGGTCAGGGCACCACTGAGATTTTTCCTCGTGTGCCTTTTTTTCGGCGGTCTCGGTATGGTTCGGATTCTACCTAAAACTGTAGGTCCTCCCCATCGAGATACAATGCGGTAGTTAGCAGAATATGCTGACGCGCTGATGATTGAGCGTACCTCGACTCCACGCACATGGGTGCCGTCCGGGTGGGGCCTATCGGCGGAACTAGACGTAAAACTCAAACCAAAGTTTTTTTTTCTCGCAATTTTGACACGCTTCAATGAACAAATTTGTATCCGTTGAGCTTCTGCGTTACGTATTATGTGGATATAAGTGAATGAGAGCTCACTGCAAAAGAAGATGAAGATACTCTTACGTCGGGTCATAATTTGTTACCCCGATTTTGTTGCAATTTTGTTTATGTGTCTCCATTTGATGTCAAAAAATCAGTTTGATATCATAGCTTTCCTAATCTTTTGATGAGTTATAGAGATAGCTTGCTGACACCACGAGAAGATAATACAAGCGATGTGAACGAAAAAAATATTCATAATTCTATGACCAAATGAGCCTTCCGAATAAAGAGCTAAACACGTTTGCTCACATCATCGATGAGTATACTCAAGATATAGTTCCGCACGAAACAGACCTACAAAAAAAGGGTCATGTCTTGAATTTTTTTCCAAGCACTTACAAACTTTTCACCACCTGTGGTTCCCTATGATTATTTTCCAGGTATTTTGGACGTATTTTACTCCATCTTTGTAGATTACCTCCAACCAAAAAGTTAAATTTTTTTATAGCACTGCGTGACCTAAACCCGCGCTTGTTAAACGCATTTACGAGACTTATAACTGGCCTATTATTCAACTGTGAAATAACGCGTTCGCTTACTTCACGTGGGTGCCCTGGTAGAAATTCATCGGGACATATCAAATCGGTTTATTTCACTACGAGATAATGAGGGTATCTTTGGCAAATTTTTCGTAAATTCCGTATGCAGTCATCAAAATTGTAAAGAATATTATTAAAAACCTCTGATTGACCATGTCTTAAGCAGTTGCACCCACATCAATAACTACAGAAAGCAAGGAAATTAGTTGAGATTTTACATTATTTTTCATGGTTATAAATCATCAGCAACATAAACATAAACATCAACACGTGGTTGAGTTTTGCACATGTATACGTGCTAACCTTGCTATTCATGCCATTCTGAAATTGACCCGCGCAACAAAACCTTTGGCCATGCTACATCGTTATTTCCATTCGATACGCCCTCGTGAAGAAATGACAAAGAATAACAAGAATAGAGACTACAGTAGGTTGGGAGGTTGTATTTGATTCTTTTTAATGATCAATATCTGATAATTATTTAAATAGATTAGAGGCGGATTTTTCATCCTTGCGCTAAGGATGTGATTACAGAGTTTTCAATTCCAAGACAGACGTTATGAACAGTTCAGAAAATGACAAGATGCTAATTTTTCAGGAGCCTATTAGTTACAAGTGCAAATTTGGAAATTGCTTTTCGAATAAAGTCTGTAAGAGAAAATTCTAACCGAGATTAGAGTTGCACACTCATCGTATAATTATGATAATTAACGATAATGCTCATTATGACTTAATATTAGTGTATACGGGGTTGTGTTATCCATACAAGCAACGTCTTCATCATCACTCGATGGGTTTACTCGCGGATTTGTGATATCTATTCTAAAGGATCAGATTCTCAACTTTTTTTCAGTCCGGGGGGGGGGGGGGTGCCCCCCTAGCCACCCACCTCCACCCTCGCGCAAATGACCCATAGAAAGGGCGGGTATATGTCACTCGATGCTATAAAATAGTGTACGATACACGGGACCCAAGAGCCTTGATTATTACACGGCGTGATTGGCCAACTTCACGCCGTGCAATAATAAGGCACTTAGGTCCCTTGTATCGTAAATAACTAATTCAATTATCCTCAATTCCGGTTTGAGATGCAGAGATGCAGTTTGCGGCACTCGAAGGGTCTCCAGATGACCTATCCGAATTCAACCTAGTAGAGTTGATTGCGAGGTTATGGGCGGGTCTATCGGGCAAAAGAATGTGAAAAACATAGAAAATTCAATTTCTCAAAAACCCAATTTTTTAAAACCTTAAAAATTTGATATTTCATGGAAAATCTTGTGTTTCTCCAGAAAAAAAGTGGTTGCAAATTCCTCTTTCGATACCCTGAGCGTAAAAGTGTACTTTGCGCACAGTTTGCCGACCACTACTCACAGTTTATCAGAAAGTATGGTTCGATACACGGGAATAATAGTACATTTCGATACAAGGGCGTAAAACGTTTTTTTAGCATAGGGCGACTAAAGCGCCACTTTTACTCCCGGCTGCGAACATAAAATTGGCGTTTATTCGCCCTAATGCGAAAAAATAGCATACTTCCCTCGCTCGGCAGGCTGTTTTAAGGCACGGGGAATATTTTCCCCTCGTTGCACTCGTGGAAAAACCATCCCCGTGCCCCAAAACAGCCTAGCCTCGCATCGGGAGTAATATACTATATTCGCGTCCGAGTGATGGGTTTCCGGCCCGAGCCGCAGGCGAGGGTCGGAATCATCACGAGGATGCGAATAATAGATTTTACGGCCGTGTATCTAACTATACTTTTTGATATTGTGTGCGTAAAGTTGTGCCGAAAAAGTACTTTGCGGGTGAGTGTGCGGTGCGCAAAGTTGAGCGAATTCTTTTTTACGCACAATTTTCAGTGCGCAAAGTTTGAAATCGTGCGCAAAGTTGTCGCGATCGTGCGCAAAGTTGCCATAATCGTGCGCAAAGGTAATTGACAAATTATGGTTGATGCCAACCATTCCCTGGAGGATAATTTTTATTTTTGTAGTCAAAACTTTCTAATTACTCAAAAATTCCACCTATTCATTAATAAAATGTTGAAAGTTTCTTGTGTATTTCACTCCTAAATTTCATCCTAATCATAGCGTACTCATGTAATGTTTCAACTTTAATTGTTTTTTTTTTTTTTTTTTTATTTACGCAATTTCAATCTCTCTACGGGATTATTTTGCGGACTTGTTAAGTGTACGTGTTGTGTGTGTAAACTGTGTAGGTGTCAGTGTAGAATCCTCTGCATTTGCCCGGGATTGATTAGCCCGTGAGGCAGGGGAAAACTTCTTTGTGAAGAAGAAAACCCCCCGAGTAGAAATGCAGTTAGGGCGCGGAACGGGGCCCGTTAGGATTCCCTAACTTCCCTCATAGTGCCCGTACGGGCGGTAAGAGGGCATGCGACGCTTAGAACGCTATTTCCCTAACAACAGTTAGGGAAGTATTGTGGATTTGTTAGGGCGTTATGAGGGCGCTAGGTAGTCGAAAAATTGTATGTTTGGTAGATTGTAATGGTGACATGATAAGATACTGACTGTGTTTAGATTGCTCGCCACCAATCCGAACATCTCAATATTATTTCAAGGTATTTTTAAATAAAACTAAAGTTGTCTTTAAAAGATATTGAATGGAATTTCTATTTGATGAAGTTTGAAGCCAAAAATGAACATTTTGAGATTTGTAGGACGGTTCTCCGCCGGTTCTCATTTTTCAAGAGAAAAAAGCAATGAAAGCGATAAGGAAGGTGGCTGGTAATATTATTGAATAGGACAACATTTGATGAAAAATGTAGTTACTTAAAACATACTCGGCACTTTACAAATAAAAAAAGACTGTATACGTGTCTTGCATCGCATATACTACAACGTATCAACTGTACAATTTACCTCCTGAATTTTCTAATCCAATTAAGTTATTCAGGTGACGAAGGCTTGCATACAGATATTATAATTCTCATCATCCAAAAAATATGTTTCAGTCAACTCTTTTTTCCTTGAGTACTTATAATCTTGGAATATCCATCTATCGAAGTTGCGATCGTCTGCAGCTGTCTGCAACTCTGCACCAGTCTGCACGAAAACTCATATTGAGGCGATATTGTGGCAGTAGTGTGGAACGTTAGGGCGCTACGGAGTTAGGGCAGTATGAGGGAGAACGCGTACGGGCCCCGGCCAGCTAAGCGTCGCATGCCCGATTCTTTCCCTCAGACTTCCCTATTCCTTCCCTCACTTCGCCCGTTAGGGCCCCTATTAACCAAGAGGGCAGCCCTAATAGATTTCTAGTCGGGCCGCGCCAGAGAATCCGGTGCATTTATCGCGCCACTAATTGGGCCTAGATCTCTCGCAACCACGAGGATCTAGTATTAGCCCTTGCAACCGCAAGGGCTAATACCGAATCAGTGACACTTCACACCTCCCGAACACATTGCAAAGTCGTAAGCTACAGCCAACCGATCAGAAAAATCAGCAAGGTTAGGTTTGTTAGACCGGGATGGAGACCGGTCACACCGGTCACCCATCCAACTACTAACCGCGCCCAACGTTGCTTAACTTCAATGATCGGAAGAGCTGGCTCTCCACGACCCCGGCACTGCGTCGGTAACTTTAATTGTTAATACCTGTCCAGTAATTTTGAATATTTCTTTCCTAATATATATCCGTTTTCTTCAGTCGAAATTTTCCATATTTGCAAGAACTCAAAAAATTTTACAAACATTCAGATGACTCGGAGATCAAATTTTTTGCCATGAAATTTAATGGTGTAGCTTTCTATAAAGATGAGAACTTCTTATTTGATATGGATGATAATACTTTTTCAGTGCGAGTACTTGCATATCTTACATTCGTCTTCTATTAGTACTTCTGAAAGTTGAAATCAAAATTTTCTGGCGATGCGGTAAAATATGATATATCATGAAGATTTTTTCATAATACATTTTCAGAACTTTTTTTTCAGTCGGGGGGCTCCGCCCCCCGAACCCCCCGGCGGGGGCTTCGCCCCTGGACCCCGTCCTTGCCCTCCCATTCCCCCGCCTTCCAAGGGATAGACCGCGGAGGACAACTTTCCGCACCAATATCAAAAAGTATAGTAAGCAACACGGGCGCAACTTTTCCGCCCTCGTTCCCGAAATTCTCGTGCGTAAAAGTGAAACTTTGCGCACAGTTGTAACTTTGCGCACGCTTCGCGGCGCGCAAAGTCTTCTGCACTGTGCGCAAAGTTATTTTGCGCACAGCGCAAAACACTTTGCTCACGTTGCAGAAGTTACAACTGTGCGCAAAGTTCACTTTTAAGCACTCATTTCGGGAACTCGTGCGTAAAAGTACTTTGCGCCCTTGTTACTTAATGTACTATTTCGATAAACTGTGAGTAAAAGTCGACAAACTGTGCGCAAAGTGCACTTTTACGCACAGTGTATCAAAAAGCCAATTTATAGCACTCTAACCTAAAAATCGCAACTTTGAACATGATTTTTGGATTCTCGTGCTATAAAATATCATATGAAACTACGTGCAGATGGGTATTTTTGTTACGAAGGACTTATAGCACTCGCTACGCTCGTGCCATAAACAGTCCTTCGTACAAAACTACCCATCTACGTGCAGTGTCATAATATACTATTTTTTGCATCATTGTGTCGATTCCGACCCTCGCGTACGGGTCGGTACGGAAACCCATCACTCGGACACGAAAAAAGTTTTTACACCCTTGTATTGAAATGTACTATTTCGCGTTCTACGGCCTATTTCCGCTATTTATTACGAATCTTTTTTCCAGGCTATAGGGAATCAAGTGTTTTCTATGCATGCGCAGGAATTTGGATGCCTGAAAACAATTACATTGGAAAATCGAGAGAATTTCCTGCAAAGCGATTGCTTCGCAGAATCAACTTCGTGCATTTGAGTAGGAGTTATACAGTGTCCAGAAGATCACTGTAACTCGATAACTATGCCAAAAAGTGGGCTGGAGGCACCGGTGACAGTGGTAACAGAAATTTGCGTTCAATGACGAGTTCGCTCATTTGCTGCACTCTGAAGCACTATGAGGGTTCATCTTTTCATACGTTATTGTAGCTACGGTTTAGATGCATGAAATTGACTTTGCCGAGGGGGCATTTTGATGGAAATTTTCTCGCCTTCCTCATGGAGTTGGTATCATAGAAATCCAAGATATTCTTCTCATTTTCAGCAGATTTTATTTTGAAAAATATCATCAATGGATGCATTGCTTGACAACCCTAATTCAAGTTCTGAGGCTCTTCGCATATTCTTCAATGATCTCAACATTTCCAAAAAAATCATAGTTAAACGTAAAAAACAGTGACACACTTTGAAGTACGAGGAGAATTGAACAGTATATTTACGCGACATAAATTGTTGATCATTTCTCTGTGGTAAAATGATTTTTCATTATCTTCAATCTATCAATGCATCGACGTCATCACCACTGTACATTTGATTATTCATCAATCATGCAATTTTTTCATACATCTTCTGACCCCTCGCAAGGATGCTCTAGAAATGACGATTTTGAGATAAAATATCTACAAATCATCTTTCTTTATCAATTATGAGGCAAGGCCCGTTATTGCTAGAATATCGATGATACTGATGGACAATTTGCTCAATTATGGTTCAGCATTTATGAAGAAACTACAAAATATCAAAGCCATATTTGAACAGTTTCTTGATCTTTCAGGACTTTGGTCTGTTTTCCATGCAAAATGAACCACCAAGTACGAAGAACTAATGACAATACATATATCTTCACAAAATCATGTTGTTTCGAATTTTATATCATCTGTTTCAAAGAACGAGAAAATGAAGTAACTTGATAACTCAGACATTCATAAGTTAGAAACTCGAAGAATATAGAATATTTTCAGATAAGAACCTGCGGTAGCAAAGATCATCCGTTTTATACAGCCTCAATACTCTGTTATTGTTGATGAAGACGCTAACTTAGTTCCAGATAATATCCTTCACACGGTCTCTCTCTAGCATGAAATTTCTCAATTTTCAAAGACTAAAGTACGTTAGTTATGCGATCGCAAGTTACTTCATTGTAAACAATTTACATGTAAATGGGTATTTCTTAGATCTTTAGAGTGATTTTGTCGAGATATTGCGATTAAGAGATTCCTGTGTGCAACTCATTACAGATTCGTCTAGTTAATCAACTATATGTAAGAATTCATTTTCATGGCGGCTACGAGAAGATTACTCTCGCTCAAAAATTTTTGGCAACCACGGCTATTGGATCACAAAATGTGATTAAATTACTATTAAAGACTGGAAAAATAGGTTTCACCTCCGTGCATCATTGAAGTAAGTTTTTTGAGAATCCGTGAATAAAAATCGACAAACTGTGCGCAAAATACACTTTCACGCCCACGTCCCAGTATTACGAAAATTTAATTCACTTTATCTATACCGATGATGTATCAAGAAATATAAATTCTATACACTATGAACGAGATTCAATTTTGTAATATCTTGCGTGAAACTCAGAGTCTAACGGCAATGAAGATTCCACTCTCGAATTACCAAGACTCATCATGAAAATTAGGATGCTCCCAAACATCATGATACTCCTGCAGGAAGCGGATTATGAGTCAATTATAAAAATATCAAAAGCACCATATCCACAGCCAGATATGACCATATATTCAAAAATACTCAAATCTATTATGATCTATAACTATGAATAATGGATCATTGGCTCGCGAATCGCTTAGGTCGATTATACTAGGATGTTCATGCAATTCCGTTTAGCCTGTACGCACACACACACACACATATATCGAGTTATAAGCTTCAATTGCATAGTCTATATAACGCAGCTGCGTTTAATTTCTCCACAGATATGCATTTGGCCAATAAAGTAGTAGTAGTAGAATAGTGCCAATCGCATTATATACGCTTCGCGACTCGTTTAGAAAAGGATCAACATTCAAAGAGATCAAGAAGCGCAAACGAGTTGACGCTTCATCAGAGATAGAACCATCCAATTAGCGACGTGGTTTTGATTCAAACTCATTTTCGATACACTCGACACGAGTGGTGATGATACGTTTCAGATCAGCAAATCTACTTTATGATTAATCGGCTCTAAATAGTAGAAGTCTATTTTATGACATTAAATTTTGTGGTTGGTATAGACAATTATTGTTTTGTGGCACTAGATAATTCCATGAGGTGAAATGGTTTTATCGGTGACAGTTACTCGGTAGAAATACAGTCAATATTGAAGATGTGAAATTAGCCTTCTTAATATAAGCTTGTAGAATATATTCAATCAAGATTTTGCGTCAGATTTTTGTTCAATTTATTAATCCTAACCAGATTTTTATTCACATTGATGATTGGATTCGCAATTGAAACAGATTTTACCTTGTGAGAAAATTAGAAACGCAAGATTGCGAAATTTTATCAAATGTCAGAATGGTATACAATGTGCAAACACTGATACAGTAAAAACTCTCTAACTCGAAATGGTCGAGCCCCGTAGGAACCGATCATCGCTTTAGTAAACTCCCCAACTCGAAAACTCCTTTACTCGAACTTTTCGCTGAGTCCCCTTAAATTCGAGTTACAGTTTCTACTGTGTTGTTGATATTGTTGACTCGTAGTTTTGGAACTGTCCTCAACAATCTTTGGAAAAGATTGATGTCAAAACTCTCCAGTTTGAAAATGATAGTCGACACCCAGCACTTATACATATGTGAGTGATGTTCGGTGAGAGTTAGGTTATGTCAACCATGCTGTTGGAATTGAAATCTTGATCTCACCTTTACTGACACTCATTAACTCATTGAGTGTTGAGTGTCAACTCTGAATTTCAGACTCAACTTTTACCGATATTCTATAGTAGATAACTTTATCGGTCAGTTTTCCATTTGTGTCATCAGATAAGTTCATTCAGAGGGCATAAGAATCAGAAATTTTGAAGATGTGAATGAATGAAAATGAGCCATTTTTCAATAAGGTCAATGAAAATAATTTCACAGTTGACAATGAAACTAATCGATTCAAGTGTTTGATAAAATTTTGAATCATTTCATCTTACTGACGAGCCCAAGAGGAAGACCAGGGCGGAACACACACTCAATATCATATACTTTCTTCCACAGTTTAAAGAATTCAGTGCGATGTAGAGTCAAGGATGGAAACTATCATCTGCTTTGCATTTGAGACTAATAATTATATTGAAGTTGGGTTCTCGATATCTTCCCGATGGCTCTGTGGTTCTATAGGGGTTGTATGTTCCCCAAAAAATCAGAGTGACGCACGTCGATAAGGAATGCCTCGCAATTCGGCCATACCTCCCATCATATACTTGAATCATTTCATTGGTGTAATCAACGATAGTGAAGATTGATAAAAAAGAGTTCTAGCACCATTAGAAGTTGAGGAATAAATCTAGTAGAAGCTTGTCCGTCATTCATACAGTCAAAGAAGCCACTAATTTTATCCAAATATTGTTCTCGTAATAATTTCTCGCTTCAAAATGCCCCATTTCCTCGAAGAGTGAGTGAGACGACATCGTAAAGGGTATTTGTAGCTCAGACAAATATGTATTCACGCATCATCAATTTTTATCATCGACAAGTTGTTACACAATTTTAATGCTTGTAAAGTGATAGCCCGATCAACCGGAGACAATAATTCATGACTCGGGCACTAAAAATATTGCTCTAGTTCCATTCAACTGCCTATAAAATCCAGCCGAATCATTTCCTGAACGAGTGCAAGCAGGATGATACATCTATACGTATTAGGTATATCGAGAGACGAATGCAAACATTTCCCATCAACACGCCCTTCCGTTGCTGACGCCCTAAAAATTTGCTATAGTTATATCTGAGCATATTGGCTTGTCTGAGTTGTTTCAAACAATGATTATGAGATAACTCGTGAATTTTTCATATTTTTCGATAAGTATTTTATAAAATATCATTGGAATTCTTAATTATTTATCCTATTTGAGAATATCAACAAAGAAAAATGAACGGTCAAGACTGACCTAGTACGGAATAAATTGAAATGAAATGAGACAAAGAAAAAATATCTCCAAATTACAAAACATTTGCCCGGGTACCTCGTATCAATATTGATAGAATTGAGTCGAGAGATGCCAAGTGCACGATTCATTGATCTATAACACAATGTTCACTCATCCGCAATACTACAGATAACGAATATAACGCATCAATTGATTCGAATGAACTTGTGTGGGTATATTCAATCTCAAACTCTGATATCAATCGTTAGTATATTATGACCATCAATGAAATAAACTTGACAGGATTCGCACGTGTCTTGTTCTATTGATTAGGGTCAGGGAAAATTCTCGTGATATCATCTTAATATATTCTGTGTGTGTAGCATCAAAACACTCAAACATGCAATTTGAAATGGTTTAAAATGTGCAAATGTTGCCTATAACATATAACATAAGCAATACAAAAGTAAATATTGTACATTATAGTTGTTTAGATGATTGATAGGGGTGGTGTGTTATTACTACCACTATTGAATCCCAGTTTTGAGGATTTTACATGGTGCCGATCGAGGTAGTACCAACACTTTTCATTTCGAAGGCAGTTTTTCGAAATTTTCGGTTAGTCAAGATTGACCCATACTCGCCGAGTGATGCAACCGTAAACTTGCTTCTGACTCATTATTTATGTCCTTGACAGACTCAACAGGCAACAAAAAGAAGTATGAGCCTGTAAAAGTTGATTTGTAAAAATCTATGGACCCCATCGCAGTGAACGTGCTAACATCGATTACTTGAATTCCAGATTTCAAAACTTGTTCTAAGATTTTTTAGATCTTTCCTGTAACAGATTTGAAGAAATTTACGAAACTATTTTGTATCACATTTAGATAAGTGATGTATCTATCTTTGCAATGATTCTTGGAGAAATTGAGAGCTCTTAAACTCCACGTCAGGATGATTTTGCCGATTCCTATAGGAAGCAGTAATTTTCGTTGCAAAGTGACAATAGTAAATTAATGAATACCGAAATCAGGTAGGGGTGAATGACGAGTATGAAAATTGAAACGACACTATAACGGCCTACACAAATATTCCCTTGTTACAAAAAATTCAAACGTAATTGATAAGAATATCCGTTTCAACTCTGCAGCGAACGTGAAAAAATTTACATTTTCTGAGAAGTATCGTAATAAGCCTACTTTCGCACATCGAGTAAATTTAGATTCTCTCGCATGAAATAGCTCAAACACAAGTACAAGCCGAGCTTTCAAACGTAAAACAGCCTCGCAACGAGTAATAACTCAAATAATTCATGTTTCTACACTCAGCATTCCATCTCGAACGATTGATAATTAGCACGCCAATAACTTTCATCCATTACTATATTAACGAATTGCCTATCATCAATCACACCGTATTAAAACCGAAACGCCTATATGAATCATTCAACAGCTTCGCAAATCCCTAACATACACGTACAGACACACCTAAAAGCAAATTTTGAAATCCGACAGAGCAAAACGGATTTTACAGATCCACACTCTAAACCATTAAATCAAATAACAACAGCATACACATGTGACTGATTCCGCCGAAAGTGGGATTTCTCGTGTTCCAAGTTCCTTCAAGTTTCTAAGGGTTGGAATATGCACTGTAGCAATTTTCTGGGGTGAATTCTATTGGTGCGCAACTATATGCTAATAGCTTTCGAGACAATCCTGCACGTCCTCGTATTTTATAGTGCTCGTTGAAGAATTCGAGGCATGTACAAAGTCGAAAACCCCTAATATGTAGCTATGCATTCAACATTATGTGGCTGCAAATCATATGATCCACTACTTTGCGAGTCGAAATTGAACCCTCAGCTCGCGTATGATTGTCTTACCATTTTTAGGGCGGTTTTGCATCAAAACTACTTGCACATGCACTCATCAGTTTGGCCAAGTTCCCAATCGTCTAATTGAGCCTCTCTAACAAATAGGGTTGATTTCAGGTACCGTCAACCGGGCTGACTTTGAAACATTTTCCCGAAAAGGATTGCCAGCGTTACAAAATCGTCTTGCAAACTCTAGCGGCGATCTGTGGGAGGTCATTTGAAAGCTCGGAACCTCTACTTTTATTATAAGATAAGAGTGTACAATAAGTTCAACAGGCTCGTTTTATCATTTAAAAGGGAATGAGAAATATGTTCAGGGCCAATGGAACATCTACACGGTCGCTCGCATAAGAACGAAAGTATAGTTCCTTTGGCTGTATTTCCAATTCTTCGAAACGCGATTTAGACCCCTCGAAAGTGTACGAATCGAAATTTACAGGAAGGCACCTTGTTAGGCAAGAAAAATTCGAGAGAATCTCGTTCGAATCATGTGAATCGGTCGAGAATTTACGTGGCACCGAGTTGAGCAAAATTTTTATTTGTCTACGCTGTGCACCGCAGTCGCTGAATCCATAAGAATTACATGTTACAAAAGTCACCCCGTCAACCGGTTTTTGCGATGATCTGAAAAATAACTCAAGTTAAGAAAAAAGTAGCTACACCATGTTGGAGCTGAAGTCAAGACTGACATTTTGACTTACTGCAAAGTTTATAAATGACCTTGCATTGTGTAGATATTCAAACTGAAAGTCAAAAATTGTTTCAAAGTCGCTACGGTTTACAGAACCCAAGCAAACCTAATCTATGCGTGACATTAGCCGAAAACTCGAATCCTCATCCGAGTGCACCACATAAATGTGTTTCTAGAATGGCATATGCGATAAAAAGAGTCTAAAATTAGTTGGCGAGCCGTGGGAATATTTTTTAGGCGAAATGTCAATTCCGCCCCCTTCGCAACGTCTTAAGCTTATATCGTTAGCATATTTTCAACTGGCTTCAGTTTTAAGATACGTAAATCTAGGTAATAACTGATGGTGAATTTTTCGTCCTTGAATTACAACACAGTAGATTCGAAATTTTTCGATCTTGAAAGACTGTTAACGAGGAAACGGTGGACTATTCCTCAGTAACAAAAAATTTATTATTTTTCGACGTTTCGTCTGCCTGGTTCGTACGTTTCGACGTTTCGTGTCCTGAAGAGGTCTGCGAACCAAGCAGACGAAACGTCAAAAATAATAAATTTTTTGTTACTGAGGAAGAGTCCACCGTTTCCTCGTTACCAGTCCTTCAAGATCGAAAAATTTCCAATCTACTAAATCTAGGTACTTTGTTTTCATGCCCAAACAAGTGGAAACCAACTGCAACGACTCACTAAAACTCGTCTCGGACTGAAATAATCTTTGGGTCCCAATCACTCCTTGTGACGATTTTGGACCCAAAAAATCACACTTTCGGCGAAATCATCCACATACATACATATACCAAGCTAGTTCAGATAAGAGGCAGAGGGAGAGAGAGAGAAAGAGAGAGATAGATGCCTATTCAATTTAGAAACTGTCGAAAATCGTCAAGCGGAAAATTTCAAACGAGTAAAAGAGTAGAGCTTTAAAAAAAGCTTTCAAACTGTCCGAGTATATGAATATATATCTATATATTTCAAATCCATCGAGCGGCGCGCGTCCGCGTGCAAAATTCATGGCAATGTATACGCTCTCAATGGATTGCAATACATATATCTAGAATATACATACATATATAATAGGTAAAAGAGAGCTCGATGCAGAAAAAGTGTCAACGAGTACGAGAGAAAGCGGGGGTCGGGTTGGAAAATAGAAAAAAATCTGCGATTGAGGGAGAGAAAGAGCTTTTGAACGAGTGGAAAAAGCTCAACCAAGAGAGAGAGAGAGAGGGGGGGGGGGAAGAACTGCTCTGGCCTAGAGAGTGTGTGTCCTACATGAGCCTCGGGGCCAAGAATATCTGCACTAAATCCTTTCCCCTCATCGTGGAACGATGAAGCTGCTTCTGATGCTACTCTGCTGCTGCTGCTGCTATACTGTTAGATTGTCGAGAGAAAGATCGAGACGTACTTTCGTCGTGCAAATTCTCACCTTTTCAATGCGACATACTATAGTAAAAGAGTGAGACGTGAAAAAAAAGCTCTTGGTATGTAGTGCATTATAGCCGATTTGTCAAGATTCGAAACGCTTATATGTGCTTGATATGAGACAAGATTGCGAGAATTACGTCATGCACTCGCACGCGAATTCCAGCGCTACTGATTTTTTTTTTTTTTTTTAATAACGCGAGACTTCGAAATAGTTTTACCATTTCTCTTCCGATTTTGAACCGGATGTGTACGATTCTGTATCTTGGAGGGGAATAGTGGAGTATAATAGAAATGGATATTTAACCGTTATTTTTTTTTCAATTTCAAATGAGCTCTTCTGTCCCATCTGACTGTGTAATTGTAGGCACGCGTGACGTGTTCGTTGCAAGCTCTTTCGAAAATTGAAAAGTTTTACCCCGCTGTATAGAATTTTCTAATATCATATTCTCTCGATCACTCATCTCAAGATTTCAGAGAAAAATTGGAGAGAGAGATTATTTCATCATTTCAGAGATGTCTGTCGGATTCATATCCATTCTATTATAATACTCTTGTGGTAAGGAAGATATACTAAAATATCTTGAGAATTTTCACACTCGAATGATGGAAAATATCCCAGGAAATCTCGTCGATGCTATATGTCATACTTATAAATGAAATTATCATGAGGCAGATAATCCTTCCGGAACATAAATTTACCAAAATAATACTTTTTTGAAGGGAGCGAATGATTTGTGGCTTAAATTTCCAAAAATATTCAAAATTTGAGAGCCTCAAACAGTGCTTCAGCAGCGTCAGTTCGTAACAGGTGTAAGGATCATGATCAACATTTCCTTTGCAAAATGATAAATGATAACGATTTCATGATTAAATTTATTTCACATAGTTATATGCAGAAATGTGAAAATTTTGATATCACTAGAGGCAAACTATATAAAATGGTAGTTTGAAAATGTATGCAAAGTTTTGGATTCGCTTGAATGAGCTTGCAAGCTTTCATGATTCACTGCGCATTTGAGCGCATAAATTTTCGAGAAAATTTGAGCTTGAACAGCTTGCGATAAATTTTCGCTATTGCAGTTTGCACATGTGCAGACACACACGACACGCACATATATCTCAGAAACCACAGTTGAACATTTGTTTCTCACAAATATCGTGAACTCTATACATTTCCAACAATATATCCTCCATTCTCAAGACACACTGACGTAAACGAGAGGTGACTTTGGACACCGGGGCGATTTTGTAAAATTGTTATTTTTGTGTTCGCTGTTGATATCAGTTCATTCTACAGCATCTTGCATAAAGCCTTCAATTAAAAGCTTTTGGAACAACCAGTGCAATGAACCTCCAAAGAATGCTCCTGAATGAGCCAGTCCAGAAAGAAAGCAAGAATGAAAAACGTTACAAAGTCACCCCGGTGTCTAAAGTCAACCATGTTTTTTATGGTACAATAATTTAGACTCGACAAGAAAGACTTCTGAAAAACTAAGCTCGAGCTTTTTTTTATGAACGCTTCATCAACTCTGAAAAAAAATATAAACACAACTTTCATTGCGAAGCTTGCGACAGAGAAAGTCATATGAAAGTAACATCGCAAAGCGACTCGATAGTTTTTGACAAGTTTTGCATCTTGCTTTCGAAAAAAAAGCTCAATTTAGCAGTAGAGTCGTTAGCCGGAGTGTTTATAGGAATTCATACATGGAGGTTTACCCGCGCGCATCGGTTTCCACAAAATTTCGATAAATATATATTCAACCCGAGCTTTTTGCGTTTGAAATATTTACGCTCATTCTACGATGATCCCGAGAAACTCTCATTTTCCATATTTGCTATACCTTATACTCAATACAGCTTGAAAATTTGTATTTTAAACATTATTGCAACCGACGCAATGCAATGTATGAGCTTGCAATAATTACTCACTCACTTCAAGCACACGTTATTATATACATTACATTCTTGTTTGCAAGCTCGCAATGAATGTTTGAAAAATTCCAAAACAAATGAAATAATCGTATGAATATTCTAATTTTGTACGATGGATTAATCACAAGATCGAATAGAGCTTTTGTAGGAGATCGCAAGCTCCGAAGTGAAAACAGGTGCGGATAGAGCTTTAGTGTGTGACTCGGGTATGGTCGCGGGTCAGTAGCAGCTGTGAATACACTATCAAAGCTCAGCCTATATACGTACAAGTGTGTGTGTGTGTGTGTGTGTGTGTGTGCGTGTGTGTGTGAGTTCGAACAAGCAATTTTATCATGTAACGAACGCGAAAAGAGTAAGAGAGAGTGTTAAGTATGGGTGCGTTATAGCGCAAGCTCGCCCGCGGTTAATAATTTCTCGTGAAATCGACCGGCGACGCGAACGGTCACGGTGAACTATTTTTGTTGAGCAGCGAGCAGAAAGAGAGAGAGAGACGAGCTATAATATTATATAGCTAGCTATGTGTTATAGTAGTATAGAGCTTTACTCCGCTCACCGCGCCAGCAGTTCGATATATACTTACACGCGACTCTCGCTTCTGTAGTAGCATTGACTTGGCAGACTCTGAGTATTATCCCGAGCTTGCGATCCCTTGTATGTGTACATATATGTGAAAGCTCAACTTTCGAACCAATATTCTATGCTTGTACCCTTGCCCTTATCTGTTAATCATTGCCCGAAAGCTGATGTATAGTAGTAGTAATTACGAGCTTGCAAGTTTGGATTGTGGTAGAGCTTTAGTCGAGCTTACAATAGAGCTTGCGATAAGTTTTCTCAATTTTGTAATCGTTATTCGGGTGAATGATTTTATTGATATCGAGAAAATTTCGTCAGAGATGTTGACGAGTTTGCAAGCTCGATTTTTTATTTTTCAATTATGAACTGGATATGAGAAGGAGTACGTAAAGTGTATTTGTCAGGTTTAAATGATGAAATAATGTGTACTTGAGGTATAGAGGGAATTCAAGATCTAGAATAGCAGCGGTCGGTTGGAGAGCTTGCATCAGCAGGATTGTATATAATATCCGTCTCGGATGCGTCGTTAAATTGTTTACGGCTTGATGAGGGAGTTTGCATACATTATCGAACTCGTTGCAGTTTCGTAGAATTGAGTATTAGCGCGCGAGTTAATCCCGTATGACGCGCAACGAACTCGTTGCCACAATTCTATACCTACATATATAGCTCAATTTATTCAGTCAGCAAAACTCGTTATACGAGCCTCTCGACGATATTTTTTTTTCTCACAAACTGCGTGGAGTGGTGTGTCATAAGTCACCTGGACCGCAAGCTCTGATTCCATCAATGCATATTTCATTTGTTCAATAGGAATGAAATCGAGCTTTAGGATTATAACACCGATACGATTATATAGCCTCTCTCCTTCACGAAGAAACAATAACCAAGAGTATACGATGTATCCATTATTCTTGATATACTGTTGAGAAGATTAATGATGCTAGTACATCATGAGTATCATCAATTCTAATATATCTAACTGAATGAATGTTTATTACCCACAATCTCAAGTTTATCCCGTTTCGGTTAAGGGATCATCTTTTGGATGTAAATTAATGGATTTGTAAGGATATCAAAAAATGAGGGGAGATTGTATTAAAGAATTTAGTGCTGCAAGCTCATGGCTTCTATGAGATGTAAAATAAGAAGGGGTAGAGTTTTCATCTGTAATTATATAGTATATGCAGGAGTACATAGCTTTTGAATGAGCTTTTCTCGCGCCAAAAGATGTACTATGGCCCGCATCATAGAAATTAGGGATGTCAAGAAAAAATAAAACACTGTTTGATCACTAAATAAACAATTCGATGCTACAAGTTTTTGAAATTGATTAAACTTTTGGAATCTAGTCTGAACAAAACTTCAGAATTTCAATTGCGATCGCCAAGAGTTAAGACTCTTGGCGACAACAGTAGTAATTCTACAATAATGAGAATTTTGGACCACCGACCGATGCCAACGGTCCCCTCGCAAGTACATTGATGACTCCCATATACATCCCGTGCTTTCTAACTTCGAACCACACATCAGCAGTATAGCAAAAAACAATGCTGAAATGGAAGATGATAAGGTTAGCTCAGGAGGTACATAAATCGCACTTGGTTCGTCTATTCAAATTCTATATATCAGTGATTCCGTTGAAAGTGTGATTTTTCGTGTTCCATGTTCCCTCAAGTTTTTAAGGGTCGGAATGTGCACTGTAGCAATTTTCTGGGGTGAATTCTATTGGTGCGCAACTATGTTAATAGTTTTAGAGACGATCCTAACGTTCCTGTATTTTGTAGTGCCTGATAAAGGGTCGAAATGTCCATTCCGTCCCCTGTAGACAACCCAACTTGGACTTTTGAAATCATCACGACGCATATGCGAAGTCAAAAATCCCTATATGTAGCTACGCACTTCAATTTTTAATACTTCAAATAACATAATCCACCACTTTGCGAGTCCAAATTAAACATTCAACTCGAGCACAGTCATCCGAAATTTTGAAGACGAGTTTGCACCAAAACTACTTGCACAGCACTGATTAGGCCGGCAAAGTCCCCGATCGTCTATTGAGCCTTTCTAACCGATGAAGTTGATTTCTAGAAACCCGAATACACCTAATCCATATGTGCCACAGTAGCCAAAAACTCTAGAGCGCATATGAACAGAATTCTTTTCGCAGAATGGTGTATAACATTTTTTGTTCTTCCCGCTCCATGCTGTGCTTCTCTCTGGCAGGTTACACGCTTTGTGGGACACATTTTCTTGAAGTATTTGGTTGCATTGGATCAAATCTATGCGGAAAAGAGTCTCCGATTAGTTGGCGAGCCGTGAGAATATTTCTAAAGCGAAATGTCAATTCCGTCCCCTTCTGCGACTCCTTGAATTCGAGATATCTTAGTCCAGCTTTAATTTTGAGATACGTAGTTCTAGGTACTTTCTTTTTGTGCCAAAACAAGTGGGAACCAACTGCAACGACCCACTAGAACTCGTCTGGGTCTAAAATAATTTATTAACCCAAATCACTCCCTACGACGATTTTGGCTCCAAAAAATCTCACTTTCAGCGGAATCACCCATATATAAAAAAAAAAATAAGTTTAAGTGAAGGGTGGAGCTCGGTCTGGTCGAGCTTTACTGCTGTTGTATACAGTATAGATATATTAGACGAAACGTTGAGCACCAGTATAGTATAGTGCAGTGGTGAGTTGATGCGCACGTATATCGATTAGAGTATAAAGGTGGTGTACGGGTCGAGAACTCGAGAGAGGCGAGCGAGTCTCGAGACTAGTACTATAGTAGGTATAGGTAGGTACACGCGACTCGTAGACCACGGGAAGCCCTTCGAAAGCTCTCTGTAACTATCGTTAGCCGATTCTCGAGCTTGCAAACTCCGGCTACACCTTGCAGTGTGTCTCATGGCATAATATACATGTTATGTGCACCATTGCGGCGTTTGATATATCTATAGCGATATATGAATGCACATATTTATATCGCAAATTGATCGAATTTAGTAAGTAATGCGTTTAGACGGTATGATTTACAGTGATCTAGGTAGTCAATTTTGTGATTGACTTGGTCACACTGATATCGGAAGCCGATGACGCTATAGGTATTCTGGAGTGATGTATAATTGGTTTCGAGATGTCAGTTAGAAGTGGAATTTTATGAATGATTTTGTGAGAAAATCAGGGAAAGCTCTGAAAAAGCTTCTGTAGTAGGGATGAGATGTGTGTGTGTGTGTGTAACTTTATGCAGAAACATACGATTATTTCGTGTATTTTCCATGAATACGAGGTGATATTACATCTGGAACGCATGTATACGTATATGGAGGCGTCAAGTTTGTGATGAGCAAAGCTAATTAAACTGTCAGCTTGGGTTGACGGGTGCGCGAAATAGATGCCTCATAATTCTGGCATGACAGCATATATGCACATCGTCACACGCTCCTGCTCAAACATTCATTTTGATCCATGTTCTTTCCACATTACTTGTCTAATTTAATTCAATTTACCGTAAGCTTATTTTCCTCATTTTTCATCTCAAATTTTATTACACATCACGTAATTTTCAAAAACTCAGAAATAATAACTTGTCGATTTACAGGGTGGTGTCGAGGAACTTGATGATTGCTACAATAATACAGAACTATCTGAATTGCTTCACTCGCTTACGCTCATTATCCCCCCAATTCATCGATTCATCCCATATCTTCAGCCATTTCATTTGATTTTCTTTACCCTATACTTTCTAACATCATCGTTGCATATTCATAATACACGTAGCATTCTTTCAATTTCATTCATCCTCATCATGTTCCTACTTCACATTAGGGTGTGTCCACAAATGAAGCGCATGAGCCGTGAGCCGGCGTACGCCGAGCGTGCGCTGGCGCACGGCTCATGCGCCGCTCATCAAATTTGAGCCCGCTTGTGTGTTTCTGCATTGGTTTGCTAAGAGATCGTCTATCGTTTTTGATATCTAAACTCTAGTTCTATTTTGGATCAGCTGGTAACGAGGAAAACGCTCAATTCGGCTCAAATTTGGTGAGCGGCGCATGAGCCGTGCGCCAGCGCACGCTCGGCGTACGCCGGCTCACGGCTCATGCGCTTCATTTGTGGACACACCCTTATACACATCGTCGCATCAGTCATTCTCCTCACCCCATCGACTCATACGTTTCTCATTTTTCATATGAATAATCATTCATTATATTTCATCCACAGGGAAAGACAAAATGGCCCGAGCTATCTCACCATTGAAACAATCCGTAGATCTTCATTTACGACATTCTAATACCTATATGTATATGGTGAGCAGGTGAGGAATTACGTGCGAGTTCAACGATGACTATCATGGCAAAAGTTCAACGTAAACACTTGAGACGAGACGAGCCCACTTTCACACATAACATCGAGTCAGACAAAGACAGCGTTGCCCATAAAACGCCTAGAAAAATTGCAGTAGCTACCTAGCTGACACCATAAGGTGAGTAAGAGCAAGAAATGGTGCGAAAACTATGATAACACAAGGCAATGGTGCAACGAACAGGCTTCTGATAGATTTATAAAAAATATTCTATCTTGTGCAATCACGAAACATCTTTCATACAAGCCTATAAGGAAATTTTGTGGGGAAAAACGTAAGAGGTAAATGTATGAAAAAAGGTAAAATAATGATCAATCGAAGATATACATCGGTAAAGATATAAAAGGTGTACAACGGTAAATTTTGGGAAAAAGCGTCGTAATGGAAGCTGAAAAGGGTAAGAAATTTGAGTATAGCTACAATAAATGCATCGAATATAGTTAGAAGGAAATCTTGGGTCAACTTGTTGTAGGAAATTCAAACGGTTAAAAAATCTGATAACAGGTCGAAGGACCAACTCAAGTGGAACTGGTGAAAAAGTAGTTGAGGACACTACGAACGATAAGAAATCTAAAAACGAGTAGAATAAGCAGTATTGGGTAAAATTTTTGGAAAGTTTAGGGGATAAAGCGTATGAAATAATAACCACGCAACGCGCAATTTCCGAGTCAGGTCAGGTAAGGTTAGTAAAATCTAGGGATATTTTTCTCTAGGGTGATATCAGGTAAGGTTGGGTTGAATAACATCCCGGGGAATTTTTAATCACGACGGGTCAGGTTAGCTTAAAACAGATTTAGGGCAGCACATTTCCACAAGGTTAGGTTAGTATCTAGAGGAAAAATCTAGTGATTCCGGACACCGTCATGCGCTTCAATATAATTTCATCAATAATCAATTAATTTATTTAATAATTAATAAAAATGTCGTAAATTCACACTTTTCGCATCCGATGTATGATCAAGTCTCATATTCACATTCGGTAACTGAACAAGCTTACATGGATCAAAGGGTAAGATTAAGATATACAGTATGTTTGAAAAGTACCGGACACCCCCACCCCCCAATATCATCCAAGAACAACGTCTACTGAAAAAGTTGAATATGAAGTAAGGGCTAGGATAGACCCCCAAAATCTCCCCCCCCCCCCCCCTCAAATCCTCCCATGTTGCCCCGTTGAGCCGACTATGAATTTTGAAATGGAAACTCTCATTTTTTACCCCAGATTCTGAAAAAACGAGAAATTCTACGTCCAAATAGATTTTATCACATTAGTCAAGCTGACCCTCCAAGGGTCAATAGGGGGTCACAAAAATCTGCTACGTACTCCCCCCTGCCCCAGTGCAATATCTCCCAAGGGTGACGTCTTGAGAAAAAAGGTTCAATACGAAAGTTGTTGGATATCAAGAAGGGACTCAGGTAAAGTCCTTCAAGTACACCTTAAACGTCTCAATTTGCCCCCCCCCCCCCCCCGAGGCCGGTCTTGAATTTTTGAGTAGAAAACCTCAGATGTCGAATTTTCCACATTCTCAGAATCTGAGGTAAGAAAATGAGGGCTTCTGTTTGGGAATTCGGAGTTTGCCTCAATGGGACGAATGGGGTGGGTTCGGGGGTATTCGGAAGGTTTTGTGAGCCCTCACTTGATATTTAGCAACTTTTGTATTCAATACTTTCTCACTAGACGTTATCCTAAGGGAGATATTGGGGAGGGAGGTCTGGTATTTGTTAAACTTACTGTACATAACTTTGTTGACAAAACCATACTTTTCTAAGTTTTTCATGCATATGAAGCTGAGATACTATTCAGGACACAATCATCTTGTTACTCGAAAGGGTCTAACATATCGAAGTACTTCAAAACAGAATTTTCATTTGAACGAAAGGGGCTAACGATACAGAAGCAGACAGCCTAGGAGGCGGCAATGAGCCAAGTACGACCCATCACTTTTATTGTTAATCGATACACACACACACACACACATACAGAAACAGCCAATACATACAGCAACACATTCACAAAAAGAGAGAAATGGAGAGCTAGAAGAGAGTAATAAGTACACGCGAACTCGGCGACATATACAAACCGCTCGATATGTACGTAAATTTGTGTTGTACAACTACTGGAATATTGTTCGCGCCTTGCATTATTAGTGGTAGTGGTGGTGGTGGCGCTGCAGTCGAAGAACTCTTAACGGCGTTAAATTCAATAGAGAGAATGCGATATCGCGCGCGAGGGTTTCATCGGAGAATCGGTCGTGCTGGTGGTATATAAGGGTGGAATTTACAGTGATTCGTTTGCCAAACGTGCTTCGGAGGTTGACGAATGATCTGCATTCTGTTTGGCTTCAGGCTCTTTTGTACTCTGTGCAAAAGCTGCGCACAGTTGCGAGAAATGCTATACAAGAGGTAAGAATCAAACGGCTACAGTTACATTGGATTGTGGAATACTGAATCGCTAATGGCCTGTGTATTCTCTTGGTACTATTTTCGCATTTTATCGCTTCTATTTGCTCTTTTTTTCCTTCTTTTCAAAGCAAGTTAATTGTAAAATTATTGACTCAGATAATGTTAAAACAAGTAGTACGATTTGTAGTAGGTATGAGTTGAGTAATCTGATGATTATGCATTCATACTATCTCAAATAGCATGATAAAGTGTGACGAGTCATTTAAAAAATAATGCTCGAATAGAATAATGCAACTGATCAATAGCTCGATCAATACGTGGAAAAATGTAACAGTGCAAGAATAACGTGTCAAACGAGTCGACTGGAAGGAAAATCTTTGGATTTCCGAGTGTTTCACCAGGAGAGGTCATCACATCCGGATCACGGATTTGGCTGAAACTCTGGTCATAGTCTTCTTTTAGCGCAAAAAGACGACATCCAAAATTATAGACCCTAACGCTCAAGCGTTTCCGAGCTACAGCCATGGACATTAACATTGCAGGTATACCTATATTTATCATTTTTTAACATGGGCCCATATGGACAACGCTATTATCTGGAGATGTAGCTCGGAAACACTTGAGCGTTAGGGTCTATAATTTTGGATATCGTTTTTTTGCGCTAAAAGAAGACTATTTCCAAAATTTTTAGCCGAATCCGTGATCCGGATGTGATGACCTCCCCTGGTCAGTTCTCAAATGAGAATCATCGGGCTTGAAGTACACATTGCTGAAAGAGGAGCAGAGTGCTTATTCAGAATACGAAAGTTTTGGTTCATGAAATACACTGCCAATCAAAGGTTTCAGGTTACCCAAAAAGTTTCTTTCTCAATCATCTTAACTGAACTACTAGGCTCTACTTGACCAGTAAGTACTTTATCATGGCTCATTTTAGAGGTCTCTCCAAGTACTTCGAAATAGCAAATTACATTTTCATCTGCCCGAGCCCGGATCTTTCCAATCCTAGCTTGAGAAAGTGTGACTTTCGATGATTTTTGAGAGAATCTTCTTGGTCTGCACATCAGGGGTACATTAATGACTTGTTACAGAACTTGCAAGACGTGGAAAGATGAGTCTAGAGCTCCAAATTTTGTTTTTGAACATTTCTCTACATACTCCTAGTCCGAGCTACAACATTTTCTCTGAGGAGAGTTTTTCCGCCAAAAATAGCACTTTTATTCGACAATGACGAAATATTCAATTTCTGGGGCTATTTCAAAGGTCTCCCGTGTTCTTGACTGAGGAATGGATATCAGAAACCGGAAATGGAGATTATATCCCGTCTATGAAACGCATTTTTCCATTTTCTTTAAAACTAGAGTGCTAATTTTTATAGCTTAGACTGCGAGTGGAATAGAGGGCTGTTCAAAAACGTATTTTGAAGCTCTAAACTTATACTTTTACGTCTTTTGAATCCCATACCAAATTATCAATGCCCTTCTGATGTATAGAACCCAGAAAATTCTCTCGGAAATCAAAAAAATTGACACTTTCTCAAGCTTGGATTAGCAAGTTCCGGATTCGTGCATTTGAAAATAAAATTTGCCATCTTGAAGTACGCAAAAAACCTTCAAAATGAGACCCAATAAGATCTTTCTCGGTTAATTAGAGCCTAATACTAGTAGTTCATGGATCGACATGGCACAGTGCAGAGAATCGACGATGTAAATATCGTCAATGGTTCTTCAGGCGCATTTCGAGAGGCCAAGTATCGGGAACCACTCCCGCCTCATATCGTGATCAAAATAAATGAGAAGTAACTAAGAATGGGAATTTGTTCAAACTCTGGATATTTCACAATCAGTCGAAGGGAAGAGTAACTGTTTCGCCCTAGTCTCTTTGTTAGGCTCATCAGTTAGACGACAGAGAGACTTGTCCAAGACAAGGAAATATTGTGGAGAATGATACGTTGGGAAATGTGAGTGATTTCGCAGAAAGTCTAGGGCGTAACAGGTACTCTTCTCTTTGACTGATTGTAAAATATCAAAATTTTGAACAAATTCCCTTTCTTAGTTACCTCTCATTTATCTCGATCACGATATGAGGCGGGAGTGGTTCCCGATGCTTGGCCTCAAGAACCACTGACGATATTTACATCGTCGATTCTCTGCATTATGCGCATGAGATACACAAGTTGGTGCCACAGGATCCCTCTAATCTTCGTACCTTTAGCTCTAATTGTCCGAAGAAGTCGATAAGAAAAATTTCTAATAAATATAGCCACCGGACGATGAGGAATCCACCATACAGTTATTTAAAATTCATATTAGGCCTATCATAAGAATGTATAAGTATAATTCTTTGCTGACTTGTATCTACAGATTGAATGGTCAAGATCAACTTATCATATCAGTTCTGGAATGCAGAACTTATTCATAAAACTACCTGACATCATGAGCCTTATTTATCAAGTGATGTCTCAGTAATCCTTGACACCTACAAATTTCAATTCGACCTGAAACTGCAATTTTCTGCTCAAACCAAGGACAGTTTTTACACCAATGCACACATCTGAAATAATGCATAAGTATTCTCTTCGAACCTGCCTAACTTTTTATTTCTCCCAAACAGGCCAAAAAAAAGCGTGATCGATACAAATACTTCGATCGCAAAGCTCGCCACTGTCAATATAAATATACCTATATATGTAAATATAAACTATACGAAATGCGATAAGCCTCGATATGAAGCCACGCTTCTATATTGTGCACGTCGGTAGATGTGCTTGAAAGTATGGCGAAGCCTTTCAAGCACACCTAACTAACATATACGCCAGAATCGGGGATTCCAACCTCTTCTTTTTCCCCGATCATACTTTTTGTCATCAATTCGGCATCGTTGTTATGCACTTCCCATATCGAAATAGTGTAGATTTTCAATACCTCTCATTTGCGCTCTTAATACCTCGGATCAGACGCACTTTCATTGAAATATCTGATTACCAAAATTTTTGGCGTCGTCGTCTCTCTCGCATTCTGCATCGCAAGAGCGGAAGTTTTGGTGCGACGGAAATACATATATATATAATGTGATGCACCACGCCGCTATCTCTTGATGAGCCAATATTGCGCAATCACTCGTCGCGGCTGCGGCCCCCTCGAAGCACCATCACGTGTTGGCGGGAAATGCGCGCGGGTTTTTGAATGCTTGCAGGTGAGATCAAGTATCGTAGACATTCTGTTCTGCCCGATGCAGAAGAAGAATACGCTGCTAAAAAAGATTTTAGCTTTCTCTTAGCAAAATAGTCTCAGATAATCACTTTGGTACCACTCAAACTAATGTTAAATTTGGAAAACTGATCTAATTCCAAAATCATGATTGCGATTCCTACAAAATAGTCTCAATTTCCCTGTGGTCCCATCCATTTCATTCTCACCTTATATTATACACATATATAACATACAAAAACAATCGTTTGGTTGAGGCGGAGTTTTGATACAGTTGGTTCATAGATGATGAAAATGGAGTTCTTTAAGGAAATTTTGATTTTTGGGAGGAAAATTGGTTTTTAGAGGAATTCAGATGACCTACACTGGGATTTTTTGTGCAAGGAATATCATCTGGTTGAGGCGAAAATTCAATATAGTCGGTATAAAGATAATAAAAATGGGGTCTTTTGAAAGATTCTGGAATTTTTGAGAATAATTTTAATTTTGACTGTATTAAAACGAATTTTGAAAAAAATCGGTATCGACCAATCGATTTAGAATGATAAAATAGTATCATCTTAATTTATCAAAATTTGAATGGATTAGGTTGTGGGGGAGATATGAGGAGAGTATAAATATTGAAAAAAATATTCTTGTATATTCTGAATTATTTTTTTGAGGGAGCTAGTTAGGGAGATTTGGGCGGCTATCTAAACTGAGGTCTTTTTTAGCATTTCAATATGCTCAAAATGGAGTTTTTGTTGGAACTTTTCGTTTTTTGTAAAAATTTAGATTTACGGAGAATAAATGGAATTTCGGTAATAACCAATCAATAGATTGAGCCGGAAAACCCGTAGCCTAGGTAATCCAAATTGCCGAAAGATCAAGTTAGAAAAAGATATTTCACTATGAATCAACTATTTTAGCGATTTTACCTCAAAAAACCTCTAAATCAATTTCGATTATGAGAGAAGAGCAGCTAAGTCACTGGTCTCGTCTTTGAACGATTCTACATAACTCATAGAAAAGTAAAAATGAATGGAGTGGAGTGTAGAAGCGAAAGCGTAGCGCAAAAAAGACAACATGCATACACACACATACACAAACGAATTGACATTTTGAAGCATCACCTGTACCTGACATTCTCCCTCTAAACTTAATCCCTCGACCAAATGGTTCAAGCTGTAATTTTGGGATTTTGGAACTTAGATTTGACCGTCAGGAATTTTGAAAGAATAGCGACTAGTACCTCTGTATAGCTCGTATTTGAGGGCCGTACCAGTATCACACGGATCTGATCGAAAAATTTATCAAACGCATCAGATTTTCGCAAAAGAGGAAACTCAAGAGTGTGAGGATCAATTTTTTTGTTATTTCGGGGACGGAAAGCTGCAAAGTTGCGTCTAACGATAGAAACTTGAAGAAAGAATTGATGTGGAGAGCTTTGGAATGAGTCAAATTCTTTCTTACCGAGAGAAACGAAGTGAGGAAAATTGAGGACAAACTCACTTCCCCAAAATTTGCATGTTCATTCTGCACACGAAAGTGATATTTTGGTTAATGTATCTGTGAGATTTGATGCTCAACACCATGATATTGATACTTTTGTCTGATCGAAACCCCAACAAACCTCATTGCAGCGCTCTGCATTCATAGAGACCCAAAAAAGGAAAAATAACGTACTGATCTGACATTTTAAAACTTTTACTATGATAACTTTTCAGAGTGGTCCTGGATCGGAAAACTAATAGTTGCGCCAAAAAGAGAGCGAAGGATACATCGAAAGTGTCTTACACGGTTACAGAGTACCTAACCAAATTCCAGAATTTCGCGTGCTCATTAAAACCGAGTTTTTTATAATCAAGCTCGTCATAACTGAGGTTCACTGAACACCTTCTTGACGACATGTCCTCAGGGATATGAGTAGATACCTCGGTAGATCCGCGGAAACTTGCTCGGAAGAAACCCAAAAATAGACGAAGGTCAAAAGTGAAACTCTAGGCCCGAAAGGTGGATTTTTTTCACTACTGATCTCATCTAGATTGAGAATCAAAGCTCAAACATATAGAAAGTCAAAAGAAATTTTTTCATCATTCTAACCTGAGAATGTCGCATTCAAATGCGGTTTTAGGGTTCTCATGATGGAAAATCATTATTGCCCTGTGCTCGCAGACCCATTTCGGGCGCGGAGGTCTTATGTCCCTCGCTTCGCTCGGGAAATAAACTGTCTTAGCGCCCGAACTGAGCACACGCGCCCAGGGCAATAATGAACTACGTGTTAAATCCCATAAGAGCTCAGCTTGATATCGCTTTTTCGCTACGGAAATGACAGGTACGGAAATGTCAGCTACGGAAATGACATTTCATATATGTTTGATCAGTGAATACGGATCGGGAAGTCAACGAATCGCTAGGTCCACTTAGCAGAGTCTTTGGTATATCAAATCCAAATTGGAAATTCGCTTTTAGATGAGCCGAATTTTGAAGGTATTTAAATCAGTTCATGGAGATAACAGTAACGAAAAAAGTAAGATCTTATGGTGGGTTTAAACATGGGTAGATTTTGGGACTCCCTCGTCATGATGGACAAGCATCAATAATGCTCTTGAATGATGAAATATAGAACTAACCAGAATGTAAATGATCAAGACACGAAGATATGTTCAATCGTAAAAATTTATTATCAATGAGGTTACTTTCCCAGGTAAGAGATCGATTTAAAGAAATGGTATCTTAACGTTGAAAAATTGTTCCCAGAAATGAAAAGTTAAGAACTGGACTACGGATTTAAATGTATCTGTTATTTCTGAGTACAACCATTCATTGTCAGTAGCAAAAAGGAGAATCACGAACTTCTCATTTGTATCATCATCTTGCTGAATTTGAATTCATTTAGTCAATGGTTCTTTTCTCTAAGTGGTGAATTCAGAAGAATGAAAGAATACAAATTCTGAGTTTTCTCTTTCATTCAGCATTCTTGGTCAAATCTCATGCCTTAGAAATACACCTCAAAGAGGTAAAGCTCTTGAAAGTATGATGAGACACCCTCTCACGAACTCTAGTTAGTGTTCTGGATCTCTGGATCCCAGATATGGTTAAAATGATCTGCATACTGTAGCAAATCAATGGCAAAGAAAGGATTGATATCCAGAACAGTTTTCAAGCATGGGATGGATCCATATGGTCACTCGTCGTGATTGGATGCAATCAAAATTATCAGATTTCGAGCAATGAACGCGGCGAAATCCAAAATGTGTCTCAAGTATGGAACTGAATCTACACAGAATTTTCTCGTCCTGAACTGGTGCGAGTGATTGAAATACCTATATTTGTCTCAAGAAGAGGATCGGAAATGTTGGGAAAGAAGATGGCTTCACCGCGATGGGCCACTGACGGGTGGGGGAATAATAATCGAAAATAATTTCGCCAAGAAAAATTGTTGCCTCACTAACTTTGCTGACAACTCTCAATATAGGCAAACATGTGAATAGATGAAATCCATATCCACTTTACCAATCTTACCATATATACCATATACATTGCTTTAGAATTTAAGCTTTGCAGATAAGATCAAGGCTGGTGCATGGCGTGATAATTTTTCTTGGCGAAATTATTTTCGATTATTATTCCCCCACCCGTCAGTGGCCCATCGCGGTGAAGCCATCTTCTTTCCCAACATTTCCGATCCTCTTCTTGAGACAAATATAGGTATTTCAATCACTCGCACCAGTTCAGGACGAGAAAATTCTGTGTAGATTCAGTTCCATACTTGAGACACATTTTGGATTTCGCCGCGTTCATTGCTCGAAATCTGATAATTTTGATTGCATCCAATCACGACGAGTGACCATATGGATCCATCCCATGCTTGAAAACTGTTCTGGATATCAATCCTTTCTTTGCCATTGATTTGCTACAGTATGCAGATCATTTTAACCATATCTGGGATCCAGAGATCCAGAACACTAACTAGAGTTCGTGAGAGGGTGTCTCATCATACTTTCAAGAGCTTTACCTCTTTGAGGTGTATTTCTAAGGCATGAGATTTGACCAAGAATGCTGAATGAAAGAGAAAACTCAGAATTTGTATTCTTTCATTCTTCTGAATTCACCACTTAGAGAAAAGAACCATTGACTAAATGAATTCAAATTCAGCAAGATGATGATACAAATGAGAAGTTCGTGATTCTCCTTTTTGCTACTGACAATGAATGGTTGTACTCAGAAATAACAGATACATTTAAATCCGTAGTCCAGTTCTTAACTTTTCATTTCTGGGAACAATTTTTCAACGTTAAGATACCATTTCTTTAAATCGATCTCTTACCTGGGAAAGTAACCTCATTGATAATAAATTTTTACGATTGAACATATCTTCGTGTCTTGATCATTTACATTCTGGTTAGTTCTATATTTCATCATTCAAGAGCATTATTGATGCTTGTCCATCATGACGAGGGAGTTATACATATATATGATACGTCAAAGCCCGCGCAATTCAAAATGCCCGCACTCTCTGACAATTGGCACACTTGGCTCTCGAAATAGCTGCCTGTGTGCATCGGATCGCTCGGCGCGAGCGAGTATAACGCTCGTCGTTAATAATTCAATTGGGGTCGTCCTCTCTCTCCCTCTCTATTTCTCTTTCACCCCCTGCCTTTTCCTATCCATACATATACTCACTATTTGCTCGGAAACTCCTCGAATTTGCAGATATCAATGCACTTCGGTCCTATACGTATCAAACTACTCGATTTTTATAAAAATGTACATTCGCCGGACATTAATTCTGCACAAATTTGAAAGAGCTTTTTTGTCTCTGGACTGCTACTTACAGTTCTGGAACTAGATTTTGATTCCGAACTATTCAGGATGAGGTTACAATAATTGAGACACTACAACCGGCCTGACTTAAGGTACGTGTGCCTAATATGTCCCCGTTACTTTTGTTTTGCTCATAGTTTTGACTCTAGCTTCTCAATATTTTTCAACGTACTTTAACTCATTCTAAAGCCTGTTCTGAGTCCTTCAAAATTAGTCAAGATACGTTTGATTTCGCAAAGAATTGAAGCCGAGATATTTTAATTTTGCCAAAAAAATTTTTTTACAAGTTTTTGACAGTGTGTTCCTAATATTTTCCGATAGTCATTTAGCGATTCTAAAGCTCTGGAAAAGCGATATTGGTTCCAGAGCATTTCGGTGATGTGTGAGATGAACGAATCGTCGTATTTTGAGATATTCTCGATTATTCAGAGTGGACATAACCTCAAATCTAACATAAGAATCGATTTTTAGCATATTTTGTGAAATTTAATTCATTTTGGAGACTCTGAGAAGCGCAAATTAGGAACACTGAACCTTTCTTAAAAATATGAGCGTAGAATCGGCTAGAAATCGAGTCATGCAATTCTGTAAAAGGCATTTTGAAAATGCGACAAAGACAAATACGCTGCTGAATGTTAAGCAAAGCATTATCACCTGAATTTCCTGTTTCTCGATGGTGACTAACAATTGAATAACAATTCTCTTTCTTTCCTTCCTCATGTCATTCGGGAGCTTCTTAACGGTTCTGACGATTTTGTGACATTTTGAATAGTCCTTCAACGTTCTTCTGTGTTGAGTCTTGTTTATCTTGCCCATTAGTTTGTCACCCTCACGGATAGAAAATCATTCTCAATTATTCCTTGTCTCATATTTCTGTTATATTACTTTCAATTAAATTCATCTTTTCCTCAAAAATCCTAAATATTCATCGACATACTACAGTTTTTTCAAGTCAATTTATTATTTCATTGTTGCCCAAAAATTTTCTTTGGAACTGGATAGTTGAGGATTCATGGTAAGAGATGTAATAAAATTGAAAGACTTTTTCTCATAAAAAGTATTGAGGATGACGAACTCATGGATGGAATGAGCTCCAAATGGACTGGGTTCACTGCTCACTAATGTTCAATAGCCCCTCAAAATTTCAAGACGATCGGTGGAAACGCTAAAGAGTTTTCGAATGCCATAAAAGAGGTAAATAGAAAAATCGACATTTGGATTATAGGGGGGTAAATAAAAATTTCGTATTAACCAATCACTCGAAAATGGCATTAAATGATACGGAAAGAGACTCTAGATTTTTTAGGTGGACGGAGGCTGATGATATAATGTTTGGACCAACATTGAAGAAAAAACCATATTGAATTTTTGGAGGAATAATTTATGTGGAAGTCCAACTAATCAGTCAATAAGGCTCAAATTCAGTGGAGATAGTCATGAGCTAATTTGAAATGAAGCCTCGAAATTTCATGAAGATCGGACAAATGGGATAGCAGTGGTTGTATGGTAAGCAAAAGACAACGAACACACTAACACACATACGGACATATTCACATGGCAGTTTAAAATCATTTGTAGCAAATGTTGAATGTGTTTGGGGTAATGTATGGGGGTATTAATCGATAGTTCTCGTCCAGTAGAATATGATAAAATGACTCTCATTTGCCGGAAAGAAATATGGAACGGTGAAAATTGGAGAAAACGAAAAAATTTTTAGCGAAAAACTCCGCACCATTACAAGGCTTTCTCTTTGAGAAAGCAAAATGGGGGCACATATTAGGCGTACTCACCTTAGATTGACAAAACACCTCAGGGGCATAAAAGTTGCAGATTTCTAAAATGTTCATCAAAATACATTAAAAATATGAAATTACATGATAAATGTGAAACGTATCAAAATCGTTGGCTCATTGGTGCATCCGCAGTAGTAGGCTGCTGACTTCAATTGAGAATTAAACTCCGCGAAACAACTATATTTACTTATTCGCGATATATATGCAGGCCATCGCACGAGAGAAGCTGAACGCATAGAGAAAAGCAATACTAGGGCATAGTTTATGTATTATAAAGTGAATTCATGTGTGTGAGTATGCATTCGTGAATTGCATACATATAGGATAAACTTCTCTCTCTCATAGAATTCATCCTAGCGCCATCGTCGCGCGCACACGCCACACCGGCCGGAAATTTGATAACCGAAACGCGGCACACTATCCAAGTAGTACTAATCGCATATCCGCGTATGTGTACTTTCCGAATTAACGACTATTACTCCTATATAGTACAGTGGCTTGCTCTTCTCTATCTCAGTAGATATTCTCTTGAGGCAACTGTACAAACTTGCTACACGGATGACTGAGATCTAAAAAGTTTAAATTGGAAGATTGAGGTATCAAAATTTTGAAATGAGCTTTTATTCCCGCCACCGGAGTTTATTAAACCTTATAACAGTTCAGTCATCATTTTGACACACGTGATGAATTTTCAAAACGTATGTTAAAGCGTTACGAGATTTTCCTTTTCCACTGTTGCATCAACTTGTGCCATAGAGTTTTTTTAGGTTTTAATGTAGTCCGTTAAAGAGAAAAAGAGAAAGAGAAACACCCAAAGGGATATAAGGTATATTATAAGTGAGTTCTCGCGTGTGGTTAAAATCTCGGTCAAAGAATGCATTACCGCTTGGAGAGCGAGCGAATTTTAATTTGAATTTGCAGAAAAGCTCTAGCGAACGTTTTCTTTTATAATGGACACCATATATATTAGGTTACGAGCGATTTGATATTTGGGTTATGAAGCACATTTCCGGGCGTGGAAAATCATACTATCGAGAGATCTCAATATCGGATTAGAACTGATCGGATGATCAGAAATGTTCTCTCTCGTGATGGAGCTCATAGTGATAATTCAACGATCAACAGATGCGGTGAGAAATGTTCGAATTGCAATCCAGATGATCATTCCAGACGATTTTGATATATTTCATTCTAATACGATGATAGGTCTCACAAGGGAGATTCGTGGCTCAACTGGGTCATATATTCACCGGATACCGATCCCTCTCATTTTCGAAAGTTTCAAATATTTGAGAGAGATTAATCTTCTTGGTTGAATCGAATTAGCACGCGTTCATTGCAACGGCACATAAAAATCTCAATTTCTTCTGTGAGTGCGTCTGATGAACCCACCGGTGGGTTCCGCGTAATGTCAAATCCCATAAGACGAAGATCTGACGCATACAGAGGATGACAAGCAGGTACCACCGATGGGTCCTATCGCAGCAAACGAAAAAAACAAAAAAAAAAAAATTACCACTAGTTACATCCGAGTGGGCGCGTTGAAGATGAACATTATCAGACATGATTTCAAAATGGTCATTTTTAATAATGACGCTCGGTCATGAGTATATTGCTCAAACTTGACGAAAAACTAAAGGACTAATAGAAATTCTTCCAGTTATTTGATTATGCTGAAGTATTAGGGATATCAACCATAAAAAGTTTCAGAAACACGATCTGACCGTATCGGTCTACCATTCTTTTCTACTTGTGTCTGGCATCAACAAATAAAAACACAGGATATCATCCTTTTGCAGCTTAAAAAAATTCCTAGTTGTCATGACACAAATAAGCGAAAAACTGTGGAGAGAATCGTCCTTGGGTCAAGTTTATAATACACGTAAACTATCAGATTTGATCTCATTTTGATGCCATAAACATGTAAAGGATGTGGAATAGCTGACCAATTCTGTATTCTACAAAAATTTGAATTTTTTGTAAATTTTTTTGACTTGATAGCTAGGAAAACATGCGTAGATCTGGAATCACAGTGGCTGGGTCAGGATTTTCCACAGAAATGTCGATAATGCGTTGATGCCATGTTGAGGAATTCATCCCCTTAGGCTTCTTTCAGCGGAACTTCATATCCTCGCACTATATTTAACCAAAAACTGATGTTAGAATGTTCCTACGAAGGTCGGTCTAAAACTTCCACAGTTGTCTTCAACTATGTTTATATCCGGTCGACGTATAGTCCACCCAAAATTTCTATGCGATGTGTTTCTGTGCACATGGGGGATCATTTTCTGACCAGAATCAAAATTGCGTTCTGTGCCATTTTTGGAAAAAGTAGGAAAAATGGGATTTCTTGGCGTCTTTCAGTCATAATTCCGCTATAATTCGAAAGGAACACATTTCATGTAAAAAGATGTGGAGCAACTAAATTCAAGACTGCATGGATCTTTTTCATCAAAATTAATCCTCCTACGAGTTATTTCCCATGTAAAAAACGAATGACTTGACAATGACTTGCCAATGACTTGTGTATAGCTTGTGAATAGACAGAAATGGGCAGCGTTTGTCAAGCTATTGACAAGCTATTCACAAGTCATTGGCAAGTCATTGAATGTAGTCGTACGAAATTTATCAGCGATGATGCAGTTATGGCTGGGCCTTATGTAACTCCTGCAACTTCGGCACGGGTGCAGGTCGACCGTCGGCGCATCCACCCACACTGACCGTGGTGTGGGCGGCGCGGGAAATCGTTGAAGCTTGCGGAAAACGTCTAGTGTGCTTGGAAAATACGGATGAGATGTTTTCGTTGTCAACGCGGGGCCTCATGCTGACTTCGGCACGGGTGTCCTCCACCTACATTCTGCGTGGGTGGAAAGCATATATGGTGTGTTCGCCTACACCTTGCGTAGGTGGATGAATTGCGGGGACGGGTGAGGGAGGCAAAAATTGTGTGAATGGCAAAAACTGCAAGAAATTTGCTGAGAAAGTATAGATCTTGTGTTAAAAAGTAAGACGATTGTCAGCGTGATAGCGTGGTATTTTTCATGAATACCAGTCTTGGGAAAGTTTCGTTCTCAGTAACATATTTCTAACGCGAAAATTGACTGTATTGAGTGAACTATTCTCATTGTGTTTTATTCAAGATGAGTATAATATAACGAACGAATTTCTAATTTCACTTGTAGTGTCTCCTAGATAACACAACAGTTCAGAAGAGAAAGCGCCGAGCTCACACCATGAGTCCATGACACCATGAGTGAGAAAGACGATTTGAGGTTATCGACGGATTCTGGTGATTAGCACTGGTGGTTAGAGTATACACCGCTTGACTGAAAAGTTCATCCCGATCTCGGAGCTCTCGTATAGCTTTTTTCGGTTGTCGATTTGTTGATGTGGGCTATGGCATTGGATACTTCAATTCACGAAGTCACAAAAAAATAAGGAAATTTGAGAGGTGATTAGTTGTTTGTTGTCGACGTGTTTACTCACGACAACTATATCGATTGAACATAGATGCCGATAAATATAAACAAAAAATTGACATCCGTCAAGACCTCGAGACCAAGGGCAGAAATCTTTTTCTGGGGTGTATTCAAAAACTGGATCATGTCCCCAGACTCTCTAATTGACTACACATCGGGATCTACGAGAAAAACTATACGAGTACTTCGAGATCGCGGCAAGAACTTTTCAGTCAAGCAATGCATATTCTACTCACCAAAAACTGTCGATAACCTCAAATCTTCTTTCTCCCTCATCGCGATAGCGCACTTTCTTCCCGTTTGTTGTGATTTTTCATCCTATTCTGGATATACTAGGACTAGGAGACACCACAAGTGAAATTAGAAATTCGTTGGTTATATTATACTCATCTTGAATAAAACACAATGAGAATAGTTCACTCAATACAGTCAATTTTCGCGTTAGAAATATGTTACTGAGAACGAAACTTTCCCAAGACTGGTATTCATGAAAAATACCACGCTATCACGCTGACAATCGTCTTACTTTTTAACACAAGATCTATACTTTCTCAGCAAATTTCTTGCGGTTTTTGCCGTTCACACAATTTTTGCCTCCCTCACCCGCCCCCGCAATTCATCCACCTACGCAAGGTGTAGGCGAACACACCATATATGCTTTCCACCCACGCAGAATGTAGGTGGAGGACACCCGTGCCGAAGTCAGCATGAGGCCCCGCGTTGACAACGAAAACATCTCATCCGTATTTTCCAAGCACACTAGACGTTTTCCGCAAGCTTCAACGATTTCCCGCGCCGCCCACACCACGGTCAGTGTGGGTGGATGCGCCGACGGTCGACCTGCACCCGTGCCGAAGTTGCAGCAGTTACATAAGGCCCAGCCATAACTGCATCATCGCTGATAAATTTCGTACGACTACATTCAATGACTTGCCAATGACTTGTGAATAGCTTGTCAATAGCTTGACAAACGCTGCCCATTTCTGTCTATTCACAAGCTATACACAAGTCATTGGCAAGTCATTGTCAAGTCATTCGTTTTTCACATGGGTTAAGACAAAGGATGTATAAACTAGGGGTTCCTTTAAAATTTCTAACATCTTCAAAAAATTTAGGAAAAATTGACCCTGTAATAGAGAGATTATCTCTTATTGGGAAAGTCAAATTGAGTTATGACTTCTATTGCATAGCCACTCGATTTACATTATTCTTTAGTACTGGTCTCCGTTCCGGCTTGCAAAAAATATTTGTGATTCCTATGTAATGATAAGATCATGATTTATCCATGGTTTCCAGGTTTATCTGGTATGAACTGATTGAAAATTAACTATCATATCTTCAAAGGACTTGCTAAACATCATCAAGTTCAGAAAAACTTCATATGACCAAAAAAAATTTTACGCGGGTGCTAGCGAACCTTGCACGCGAAATGTGTACTCAAAACTCGGCTAAGAGAATATCACTCATAAAATGCCTCTCTCGTGCAAGTGAAAGCTTGCAAAAAGCACAAGCTCGATTTCCTCGAAAGCAGAGGCAGAGTGGGAATGACGACGACGACGACGACGACGACGACGACGACGACGACGGCTCAGAGCAAGGTCACGAGCGCGTATATTATTCCTGCCTATAACGCTTGCAGTGAAGGCAAGCCCAAAAATGTGGTTTAGGTTCAAAAAGCTCGAGTGCCTCCTTTGCTGAACGGGGAAACTCCACAATGATGACTCGACGATAGATTTCAAGTATACTAAACGTACTACTTAGTTTATGATATTGATTGGATCAGATCACATCTCGCGTATCTATGCTTGGACATGTAAACTTGTCACGTGTTTTATGATCTCAAAGTAAAATTCATAAGAATGAATTTTAAATGAATGGTCATCTACTCAGATATTCATCCTCAACCGTTGAATATGCAAACCCTTTTCACCTGAAATATATTTGATTATGCAAACCGTGGACCCTCTTGAGAATTTACCCCGATGGTAAATTCTCAAGCGATAAGGTAAGTGTACCTAATTTGCCCTATTGCTTAAAGATCTCAAATGTCTCGGGACTTGCAGGACTTGCACTATTCTTACGCTTGTACCAATAGAATATGAGAGAATTGATTGTTTCGAAAAACTCAAAATGTGCGCTCCTTAGAACAAAAAAAAACTTGAAATTTTGACACTTTTTTGCTAGTTACTAAAAGACATATACCAAACAAAATTAATGCGATCAA
Source organism: Eretmocerus hayati (assembly GCA_029851415.1). Classification (NCBI taxonomy): domain Eukaryota; kingdom Metazoa; phylum Arthropoda; class Insecta; order Hymenoptera; family Aphelinidae; genus Eretmocerus; species Eretmocerus hayati. The sequence continues at coordinate 166,509,803 of CM056742.1, forward strand.
TTTTGATGTATTTAAGCTCATTTTTTGTCTCTGTTTCAACTTGGAAATGCTTTCTGCAGAATTGGAAAATCCGATTACTAACCAGTTTCACGCCAATAACCTGAAAAAATGCAGTAAGCCTAATTTGCCCCCGCACAACCGTTTTCTAGATTTGTCCCTCGCCCCATGGGAATCCATCTATTCAACCCAAATACTATGAAAAGATGTGAAAAAAGCTACAAAATGGGCTTAGGTGCGGCTCCTTCCTGAAGCAGAAATAGGAAGAAAACATATCATTCCATGGAAATAGGTTTCTGATACACGTGGGCGGCAGATTAGGCACATTCTTTCGGGAGCTCCCAAAAAAATTTTACTTGACAAGATTTGAAATAGATCAGCCCTTGTTCCTTAAAATTGGATTCACTTCAGCTCATTGAGAAGGTCATCAAACAAGGATTTCGAGTTGGGACAAAGTTTTGAGCAAAACAAAACCAGCGAGGGCAGTTCCGTTTTCGATTATTATAATATTTTAGAGCTAAAACTATAGAAAATAGATTCGTTTTTTTCCAATCTGTTTGATTTAATAGATACCAAACGAGAATAAGATTGATTCATTAAAATTCAACAAAGGTATAACTCAGGGATACAATTAGGATTTTCTTCGATTATCTTGTGGTATTTTGAATTTGCAAGTCCCGAATTGCCGAATGAATCTTGAAGCTTGAAAAAAATATAGGTTTACAAAACGAGAAGTGATGTGAGTGTGATGTGAAATCAAACACGTGGTGCCGAGATGCGGAACCGATGCCAACTTGTACAAGCACATGATATACAATCTTGCGACTGTATCGAAATCGAGCGATGATTGAACGTAATGATCACCGATATCATGACACCGCAAGTGTAACCATTTCGTGTCGAATGCCAACAGATTTACATCTTCTGAAAAATTTATGGGATTGAAGTTTTGATAGTTGCTTGTATAAAGAAAGCTGCGAAATTTTACGTGTTGAATGATGGAAAACTAAGTTGGTTTGTCAACGATTCATCAGTACCTACGAAGCAATTTTAGAGCGACAAATCGGCTAGATCATTTCAGATTTAAATAGCGAGATTGTGTTCTTTGACTTATCGATAAAACATTTGGATCAGAATTTTCGTTCAATTTCCATATTTTACTGAATGAAACACAAATTACTCGGTATGTGACTAGCGTCCGAAACAATAGTAACGTATTTTGAATTATTCAAATCAAAATAGCGTCTGTATCTCGCAATTCGAGTCTAATTGACAACCTTTATCATAATGACAGTCATATAACAGTCATGTTGCATACTTTAAATCATGAGTAGCATCTATGTACCTAAATCCCCTAAACGCCAAAGCGTGACACCAAAAAAATTCACCATTTAGCAGAGAGTATTTAGGGTCCAAGGGTAGAGTTGTCTCTTGAGGGCAAGTGGTATCGAGGGAGTTGAGCCCACTATTGTACAAGGCTCGTGATTTACTGGCGTTAATTGTACGGCTGACGCGGATAAACTCGTGTGCATTTGCGGCATGGCATACGTATCGAGAAACTAGCTTTGCGCAGCTGTGAAATTGCAATAGGGACGTAACCACGATTGGGAACGGAAACCCAAAACTCTGACAACGACAACGACGACGACGACGACGACGACGTTCAAAACTTTGAAATTTAGCGCAACTCCGATAACTGCGATATTCGATTGAAGCTACTTATCTTTGTAGTGCAATTGCAAGTTTTTGACTTTTCGGTATGTACGATATAGCTTGAAAATCGACATTTATTTGATGCAATCTTGTTGTATGTACACTGAAAATAATATTGAATTCTGAAAATTGGGTCAGAAATACAGACGAATTGGAGTATTGAATGGACTCTTTTAAAAAACATTTTCATTGTGTACCGAATCAATAAGATCGAGCGGTCTTGATAGTATTGATGCGAACTCTCTCTCGGAGAGTGGGAAAGAGCCCAGAGTTATAAAAAAAAATTCAGAGAATGATGTGACTAATGGATAACCAGGCCCAGAACGATCGTTTTGTCATTCAGAAATGATCATTTCGAGCGTCTGATAAATGATGGCTTGGACATCAAAACTGAATCCATGCAATTTTTTATGGATTTAGGGTACTTTTATTCCTTCTTATCACGCTTCTAATAAAACAAGTCCAATTGACTTCTCGAATAGATAATGCCACGAAAAATTGAAAACATACCTTAGTAGAATTGACCTCAAATAAACTCAAGCAAATCACATTCTTGGGAGAATTCAAATAAATTTTCATGCGTAGATGTCTCAGCGATTCGGTTATTCATTCATTTGATTTTGACTAATCTTCGATCAAAAGTTGATGAGCTATTTAAACCTAGCTGACACTAAATCTATCTCAATTCATGTGAGCAAACGGCAATTGACTTGAAAGTTCAACTTTAAATACATTAAAAACGCCACTCACACACCTCTCGCAACACAGAAAATTCTCAAACTCCATTGATGATTCTGAAAATCATAGTCATCGGAAACTCGTGAGAGAGTTACTACGACGAAATCAATATTGTTATATTATATTGAATTGTTATATCAATATTGTTATATTATTGTTATATTGATGTCGGTGTTCTCCAAGAATCCACTCCGTCCTATGAAAAAAAAAATTTAATCGACATCACTCTTTGACCGATCACTATGAGAATCGACAGTATCACGAAAACAAAAAAATCTCCAAGTCTATGCATTTCCGCCATCGCTAAAGTTGGCGCGCCGAGGCAAGGGTGAAAAGTCGCTCATAATTGACTTAGCCTAGGGCGCGTGCGGAGTATATACAGTGCACGACGGCAGCATCGACTCCCATGGGCTGGCATATTATGTCATTAGCGCATGTCACAAGCTGTTCTCGCGAGGGAATGCTTGATTTCACCTTTCCCTCTGTCTCTCAAATCGTTTTTGCTCAAAGGTGAATTCGGTGAATTCGAGGCCTTTATGCGTGTTTTCGATCGTCGCAAGCTCTCGCCAAGTTTTGTGTAAATCAAGCGTATCTCAAATCCCCTTGGGAGCACGAGAAACTCGGGTTGCGTAACGAGTTCCGTACACTCTCAACCATTACTGTGTGTACATATTACACGTAGTATGTAGTCCGATTCATCGAGTCACGATTGAAGTAGTCGGGTCGACCGAGTCCCGAGAACTGATGCCATTAAATTGACGTTCGATCAATAATACTCGTGCCTTGCACACGTCAGAGTCTAATACACCGGGACAGCCCTAATAATTTTCGTCATAATCGTGGTAAGTTTTCTGAAAACAGGTTACTAAAGTATGAGGCTGGGGTCGAAAGCTCACAGTCAGTGCTTTCGATTACCGAATGGAGGTCGCAAGCTCCGGCCTGCCCTATATATCAAATTATAGCGGTGGCCATGCGAGATTTTGCCGAAAGCTCTCCGCAAGCTCTATCCAACGAGTTGGGCATAGTCTAAACGACTTTGAGTATAATCTATAGGACACGTGGTCAGTGCACGGATTGGTCCACTCGAGTTTTCGACTCTACCCTGTCGCGTGGCATGATCGTCATCATCGAGCTTGCGGCTCGAGCTTGCATGACGGCTCTCGTCCGCAAACTCTGAGAGCAAGAGAGAGATGGAGAGAACGGGAGGCGCGCGCGCGCTCATATTGATCGGGGCCGGGGCTCTGTGCTTTCGAGCTTGCGGCGGCCTTGCCTGCCTACACCGACACTCACACACAGTGACACTTTTCGCGAGCTTGCAGCTTGCACTAGCAGAGCCTCACAATTCACTCTACTCTCTAACTCACCAGGTTGACGTGTCCGCTACTGCCTGATATGCTCCACCGACAAATGTCCACTAATTCACAGAGCTTTGATGAGACTCATTCCACGTTATTATCGAGCTTGCAAGCACAGGACACGCTTAAAATTCTCGTAGCAGACGACACGGCGCACTCGCGACGAGGGATTTCGAAAGCTCGAACGACGCGGAGCTTTGGGCTTCTGCTGGCCCCCGGGCCAATCTCGCGCCAGACCCGACTCACACAAAACCGTACGTCCCGCCGCCGTTCTGGCCGCGTACACCGCGTGTGTATAAATAAACGTCGCGCACTCGGGGCCACCGTTCGGCTCTCGTCGATTATACCGCGGCTCTGGTCTCTCTACTTGCAATAAGCTTGCGATAGTGAAAGACAGAGATAGATAGATTTGGGTGCGCGCGCTCGCGAGGGCGGGTGGGCCAACAGTTTCTATCTGTCCACAGGAGGGCAGCTGCTCCGCGAGCGAGACTATCAGGACGTGCTTGCGGCCCGAGAGAGCTTTCACGCGCTGATCGTGCTGGCGCGTCGTCTGCATGCGGCCACCGGGAGACCTTCTGGATCAAAGTGAGAGAGAAAGATAGAGAGATAAAGTGCAAGCTCGGTCGCAGGAAAGCTTAGTGTAGCGGAACGGTGTTGGCGAGCGCCACCATGCGGAGCTTACAATAATCAGAGCGATCGACCGCCGCCGTCAGAGTTGAGGAAGAGCTTTCGAACGAGCAGTTGGATATGTGTGTACGAGGCTGGGCAATGTGGAACAAGCTCGTGCGCGCTTGCGCTCGATCCTATGATGAGCCTAGCCCATTGGAGTTGCGATAGTCGAAAAACTCTCTGCGCGTGCGCAATTGGAAAAGCTCGTGCTCGAGAATCGGGGCTAACTCTGCGGATGACCATCGTGATAGCGGAAAGCTCCGAGGATGTAGAGAGATAAATCTGTTGGATTATTGTAAGCTCTGACGTACTTTTTGTTGGTTCTAGAGACTTCCCGAGATAACTAAAGAGCCAGACTCGGGAATGTTTTGTCCGTATCTCTGAAGGTGAACGGAAAATTTGGTCGATCTTGATGGCGTAGATGTTAGGAAATGGATCGAAGTTCTATGATTAAAAAGAGTAAAAAATTGAAGAATTTGTAAATTACCCGCGAAAACGGAACAGTGGCGACCTCTTATGGCTTGCATGGGTAGGACAGAAAAGTGATGGACGCGGGCGCAGTAGGTAACTCGACATCAGAGAACGACTTTGCCAACAGAGCACCAGTCAGATAACTTCTATACTTTCAAATTTTTGAAATACCGAGACCTATCAGTAATTTGAAGCTAGGAGTGAGACCTTCATATTCGAATGGACAAATTGTAATCATATCAGATGACTTTTGATGAGGTCGAAAGATATTGTAATGATGTTGTCAAAGTTATAAGAATAGTCTTAATGTATAGTCCAATTTACGTCGCAGCACGTTCGCATCAAAATATAGAATAATCAAGCCCGGTCTGCCCGAGGAAAGACGAGAGAAAGACCAATGTTGAAGAATGGCAAGGAAAAGAATTGCAAAAGAGATGATTTATAGGCCAATAGGGACTTCATCATGTAAATAATAATAACCAGGATTATAGCAGTGATATTTCTTCTCATTTCTTCACAGTATCAAGTTGGATCGCAACCGTTGAGTAACAAATTGCAATCAAATTCGAAAAAATACAATGGCCAGTAAGTTGAATATACGACTCGCACATGATTTCTGCGGAATTGAGCTAGCTACTATTGGACAAAAGTCTTCTTATGCAACGTTGATTATATTTTTCCTTTCGGAACACGAAAGATCAACAAAAATCGCCTAAGAAGGGTTTTATACTTTGATGCTGGGTACATCTACAATACCATCGATGCATCGATTTTGGAGTTAATTAAACCATGACGAGATGCTGAACTCATAGTTATGCCGAGTACACGAGGTAGTACACAGGACCAATACAACAGAATCAATCTCACAAATGAGTGGTTCAGAGTCATAGTGGACCAAGTTAACTTTTGAATAGTGCAACAAATCAGCCTGAAAATTCTGTGCGTTTTGGCGGATTTGAAGTCATTCTTTGCAGAATGTTTTTCCCATCTTCTCTATCATATTCTTCGATTTAGAATGATTCTCGAATGGCTTCTATCCGTGGTTCAATTATGGGAGATAACAAAATAAATGAGTCTCAAAAGTGGACTAACGATGAGAACACTATAGATCTGCGGAACACGGATATCTTGATGAAACCTTAAGAATCATCTTGTTTTGGTGCAAAATGAAGGTGTCTCCAAGGGTTAAATCCAATGGGCCTCCTATCCCAAGATACAGCTATGGAGATTAGTATTGTCCATATAGAACCATGTTAGAATGACACATATATAGATATACTAACAATGCTATAACCTCCATGGCTGTATCTCGGGATAGGAGGCCCATTGGACTTAACCCTTGGAGATACCTTCATTTCTCACCAAAACAAGATGATTCCGAGAGTTTCACCAAGATCCGTGTTCCGCAGACCTGATGCTCTCCTTGTTAGTCCACTATGACTCTGAACAACTCAAATTTGGTGAGATTCAAGAATTTATGGATATATACGATATATAAATACAAAGTGATGTACATAGGTAATATAGTCGTGTTTTCTCGTTATAATCATATTGGCAGGTATTGATCACAGTGCTGACAAGTTTTTCAGCAGTTGGAATGATCTGTAACCAAGGTAAGTGTACCCTTCAAAACTCCTTATGCCGATCTCAGGAATGGGCATTTGTGAACCTTTCCACAATTTTTTCATCTTTTTATGTTGAAATATGAGAAAATTGAAGGTTTGAACCGAACCTGGATGATTTCTGCGTGTCCCAAAAATTCTAAGTGAGATCTGCAGTTTTTGCTTTTACACAACTGAGAAATCGCCGAGGACTTTGAGTTTAGTAAAACGGGGGCCAAATATTTTTGGTTCGATCAATTTTTACGTACCTCAATGACTTCGATTTCTTTTCAAAATTGTGAATTTTTTTGAGTTGAGAGTAAATTTCCGGATCGATCCGTCAACACGTCTTTTTTTTATTTTCAAACAATAAGGGTCGAAATGTCCGGTCCGCGGCGTGTACTGTAATAATTGGAGTTCCGCGCATACTTTCAGAGCTGCGTCGAGGTAATCAATATAGACGGAATTCCCACATTTTTTCTCGCAAAGTACAATATTGAATCAACTATTTCTCATACGTATTATGGCCAGTATGGTTAGTTTAGTCCCCGAGCCATGTGCCTCCTATCTTGTAATGGGATTTTCACTAAGTATGTGACATTTTTTCCAAACAATAACAGCGCGTCCCAAATTCACGCTAAAGGACTCTGTCATGAAAAAAATTTTCAAGGAAACATGTCGCGCAATCGAATCTCATTGCAAGAAAGGGTCCCGATACAAAGTTCATAATGCTGCATGTACATTTGTAGCCGAAAACTATGTCAGGTTATGTCAGGTTCATGCATACCATGTTACCCAACTAAGAGTCGATTTATCTGGACGGGGACAATTTTTCCCACTAAAATATGATGGGGTTAGATGGAACCTACATGGAGAGGTTTCCATGTACGCCTTTATTTTTGCGAGCGCTTTCAAGGGCAAAATGTCAGGTCCAAGTATTCAGATCCGTTCCCTGGGATACTCGATAGCACGAAAAAGATGGAGAAATGAAATTATCTGCTCCAGATCATGAGTTTCCGGCACAAATCAATCATCTGAACACGAATTTCAAGGTCGTTTGGTCCCATCGCGTCAGGATTACTCGCTAGAGTATGAAACGTCAAAAACCGGAAAATGTCAGACCTGTGTACTACTTTCCCTATGTCACATGTGAAATAATCACATATAGTGTTCAAATTCGTTCCTAATAAAAATTCTGTATATGTTTTATAACACATTATCAGTCAATATGCGGAAAGGAATAAAGAAAATTGGGATAGACATGCAGGGCATCAATTTTCGATTTCGGAATTTCTAGGTTCAATATATGTAAGTTTTCACGACAATGCCCATTCTTCCTCGCCATTCATCACGTCAAAATAATCCTGAAATAATGAAAAGCTTCAGTTGTGGTTACAAGACAAAATCAATGATTCTATGCATTTTATCGCCGATTTACAGCGTTTTGAATGACGGGGGCGAGTTTGATACGTCTTTTAGTAAGCTCTCAGAAATCACTCGTTGGTCGAATCAAGACAGCTGGGTTCCAGTCGGTCAAAATATATGCAATAGCTGTTGAAAAATTAGCTCAATGAAGACAAGCTGGGTACACTTACATTCTATTTTAAACAAATGAACAATTACACAACGGATTTCCTCAACGAACTTGACAAATAATTCTCGAGACCACCTAACCTTGAATTTAGATTCAAGACTATATTAAATGTTAATTCGAAAGTCATCAGTCTCTTATCAGAGGTCTGGCTGACGAAGTCATCTTAGAATGAAACAGGTTTACAAGGCATGAGAGATATTCACGCATGCCAGATTTCTAACCAAATGTATGACGTTTACAAGCACGTTATTTATCTTAGTAAAATTAGAAATAGTCGTATCTTTCATCGGTTGAGGTACTAACTTTTTCTTACCTATTGGACTAGTTATCGATGAGTACTCAATTGACAAGGTAGAACCAACATAATTAATTTTTAAAAATTGAAAGAGAAAAAGATGAGGGAAGAAAACCATTGACGTCATGGACTTGGCAAGGATAAGCCCAAAAATGAAGGCGCTAGTTCTAATTGTTCTAAGTGCCTCGTGCAGCACTGCCTTACCTGACGAAACAACTCTAGCTTTTTCAAAGGGTAAGTAGAACGATCATCCTGCTAAATCCAAAAAGTTACTGAAGGACAAAGTGATGAAGTTGAAATTTCATTTACAACGGCGGAGGAAAAACGCTCACGATGTAGGTGCTGATAAGGATTTTTTTCCTCAAAAGAAACTAAATATATGGAAGTCGTCAAAGTATATAATAGCAACATTTGTTGCGTTTGGTATAATTGACTAGACACAGTGTGACTAAAGTTTAGATTCGAATTTTTTGATATCTTGTATTGATATGAGACTATGAGTGATCCCAAAGGACTCCCAATTATATTATAATCAATCATCCTTTACGGATCAATAGATCTTGGCTAGTGTGTAAAATCGATGGATTTAACCAGGAGAATGATTTCTTCAGAACTGGATATCATATTCTTCATTACTGAAAATTCAGAAGACTCCACATTTTCTTCCATTTTAGACGTAAAATAGATTGATAGGTTTGTATAGTACAACGAAGGCTAGCCGCAACGATTGATGATTCAAGAGCTAAAGTACTCAGACAATTTGTGATACTCATGTCGTAACCTAAGTTCTCGATCATTATCGAGGCGAAAGGCAAAGGACATCGAAGTAGAAGCGTATTTTGCTTCAAACAGTACAGGCAACAACTCCTCGAAGTGAAGGCTAAATTTGTCTTCAGCTTAGCCGCGGTGAAATGAGCATCGACGTCGAACATCAACTGCGGAAGTCACCGCAAATTTTCTCACCCTACTCATTGAAAGTTTTAGAGAAAGTAAGACAATACAAAATCAAGATAATAACGTGAATGAAAACTAAATCATGATGGATGTTTGAATTGTCCAAGGTCTTCAAGAATCGGTTCGAGAATAAAATAAGAACTCCCAAAAGAAATACTTACTCTCAGTTTGCAGGTGTAGTCTTAATTGGTCTTACTGTTGCATGAGTAATTTTTCGGACCTTGGTACACAAATCGAAGTTATGTTTTCAATTTTTTTTTTGCAAAATTTTTGCAACTTTGTCACACTCAAATCGCTATAGCTCAAAATTTATTGCAGATGGAGGGTCGCGGCTCAGCAGCGCATCTGAAAGGTGAGCAAAAAACCTATTAAAAACCACTTTGGAATTCTGGTTCTCATATTACTTCGATTATATATATGGATGATTCCGTGAAAATCATCTATTATTTTTATTTAAGGCCAGTCCGAAGTCCCCGCAAAACCGCAACCGGACACGCACCGGCGTACTTTCAGGTTACGGCCACAGGCAATGATTGACTAGCCTATTCCTATTTATCACTCATTAACATAACATTTCCAGCCAAAATCAGATAGTATCCCGCCTGCCTATTGAAAGATTCAATCGAATGAGCCCTTCCACGTCCGAAAATTCTGAATTTAGCTCGCAAAAACCTGTAAAGAGTGAGCATCGAGCAGAATAACGACCGGCGGATCGAGAAGTTACGATTGTCTCGAGATATAGCATGACATTTCCAGGCGTGAAACAAGTCATTCAGCTGAGAATTTTATGGTGCTTCACTTGCTTTATTCCTTTCGAGTCGGAAATGTGAGATTGGAATACTATGAGGCGAGAAATTGATTCATAATCTCTAATCGCATGTGTAGGGCGATCAAAGCGCCATCTATTGAGCGAAAAATATGGGTTACGCTCCGGACTGGCCTTAAGCTGTTTTCTGGCCATTTTTTGAATTTCAATGATAGAAAACCTCAACTTTCTGCGCATGCGCGAGATTTCAAGATCCCAAAACCAATTTTTTTGCAAAGCTGAGAAAATTTCTTTCAGAATGACCATTTGTTGAGTTTGAATTCGTCGATTTAAACCAAAGTACCAGTGACTTTTGTAGCCACTACAAAAAGCAGCTTGGTGCGAGGCCCCATATTCGCTTCAGTCATTGCCTGGAAGCCTTCATTTGGTCACTCAAATCATTCTTCATCATTCGGTCGCTGCAACTCCGGTTCTAGTTGATAAAATTGAACTCAACAGGAAGTTATTTCAAAGGAAATTTTCTCAGCTTTCCACAGAAATTTGTTTTGGGAACCTAAAATCTCGCGCATGAACAGAAAATTGAGGTTTCCAATCATTGAAATTCAAAAAACGCCCAGAAAACAGATTAAACCCCAAAATTTCAGAGTGAAAATATTCTATTCGTGGAGAACACATTTTTTAGGTGAAACAATGTACTTTTAAATATTCCAAAAACTAGCTTTTTGAGGAAAAAATAAAAGATGATTTCCACGGAATCATCTATACAGAACCGAGGTAATATGAGAATCAGAATTTCAAAGTGGATTTTGATGGGTTTTTTGCTCAACTTTCAGATGCGCAGAACCGCGTCCCTTATGTAAAGTTATTTTGGAGCTATAATGATTTGAGTGTGAAAAAATTTCGAAAGTTTTGCGAAAAAAGTTGAGTACACAATTTTGATTTGTGTACCAGGGTCAGAAAAAAAAAATTTTCAATTTTGTTTATCGTAACAGATGTTCCTATTTCAATCCATAGAATCGAAAAAGTTCACTCAAAGAGAAATCTGAGACTCTACCTTCGACCATACATCGTTTTCTCGTGGAATTACTCGCATGTTAGATTCTTCTCAAATCTGACCTTCAGATGAAAAATAACTGCTTCATTTCTTCATTTTAGGAAAGGAACAACGATATTAAGACCATTCGCATTCAAGGTTCATCGTCTGAGATCGGGCAAATTTGAACTTTCTCTTACTCGTAGAAACCGTGATTGTGGATCGATAAGAGTTCCAAAAAATAGATAACAACCTTTTTCCATTACTCGCGTATTTAGAAGTTTCATCCATCCTACGTTTAACATGTTGAACATTAAGGCTGAGAACTCTGAAGTTCAGACACCAGTGCTGCTTTTTGTAAGATCAAATCCCGCTTCAGCTGCATCTCAAATTTGTTGCACCTTGCTGTAAAAACGAAATCAATCTCAGAAATCAATCATCAAGCCAACTCTTAAAGAATTGAAATGGGTTATCGGCGAAAACTTTCAACGGCTCTTGCTTCGAGACATTTCATTCCATGTGACATGATCTTCGTTTCTTTGACAAACTCTGTGGTTCGCCAGAATATCTTATGTTCTAAGGTGATCAGTGAAGATGCGGGTCCTATCGGCTTCAATCATATAATGTATAAGTGACTCAAGTAGATCGTTTTTATATCTTCTAAACCGATAAATGTATACCAGACTTGAACTACATTTGTATTTTGCTCTGTAGGTATTGCATGCTTTGGATAGAAAATTGTATCGTGACGTGGACATTCCCGCAAGTCGACGTGTGGACTAAGTTCACACTGTAAAAAATTTGTTGAATTTTCAACATCACTGGTTGAATTTTTCATTCAACCAGCTGGTTGAACTTTTCATTCAACCAGTAGTTAAATTTTGCGTTCAACCAGTGGTCGAATGAAAACTTCAACCAGTTGGTTGAACTTTTTGGGAAAATTTTTTTACAGTGCATGTACTCTATACAGATCTGCAAAAAATTCGAATATATTGCTAAATTATTTTCGAGATGGAAGCTGCTTACTTTGATATTCTTCTTTTGCATATTAAATTTAGATCAAATGCAATTTCCAAATAAATGGCCTTTACTAATTTGCGAAAAAGAAAGAGGTAATCTCACGCGCTCGATCGTTCCGTCGATCAATCATGGCAACGATGGAAGATCCATGATCAAATGAAATTTTGAGGGAGGGGGGGAGGATTCTATCTAAAATGCGATAATTAATATTTTGCAACCAATTTGACAGCTCGGATTGATCCAGAACTCTCTACTGACGAAGTACTGAAAACGCTGAACACTAATGAATTAGAATCAATATGTGATCTTTCGTTGTATGAAGCTGGTCCAAGCAATGTAGCACCAAATACAAGATGTGGTTTAGTCTCGTGTGAGTATTCAAAGTTTCATTGATAGTCTCTACCTTGAAAGTCAGAACTCAAGAGTGCTCCCCAGCTTTGAAGAAACCACTGCAGCGCCATCTTGCTGTCAAAAGGGTCATTGTAATTATTAATTGACCGAACCATTTGATGCAGACCGGCGCGCGAGGAGTTTCTCTGCAAATTTAATAAAAGTCTTGATTGCTCCTTTAGAATGGAAGTAAATGATGAAAATAAATAGTCTCAATTGATGACAGATGACTCGGAACTCTCGAGGCCCATGTCTTGGCAAGAATTTTGAAATTCTACTCTATCAGAGCAATCTGATAGAAAAACGGAGAATCTAAGCCAAGTACGACCTCCACACATGCTTCCCATTTAGAATTGAATTTTATCAGCTCAATGCAGCCTGGTGGGATTTGAAAAAATTTTCAAATTCAGAAAACGGGACACTCAAGATAGATATTGGAGTTCATACTCATGATTTCACGACCAAAATCATTCTAAAAGCGAAATTTCTTCAAAAGATGAACCTCTTGGTTTCCTATTATGTTTTTCGAAATCTCTTGTGAAGATTTATATAGAAGATGAATCCTTTCTTTGCCAAAGTATCGTTTTATTTTGATGCATAATTTTATATAATCCAATAGCGATACCAGATGCACTAAGCCCAGAAGAAGAAAGAATACTCAAAAACTTAGAGCAGCAAAATAGGGATCTGGAGCAATTGAGAAAAGAAATGGAAGCTGTGTGGTCAAGCGCTGAGCGTCGAAGATCTCATTGCAGGTTTCGAGAAATTCAGTCGGTCGTTCAAAAACATCAGCCAGGTAATAACTGCACATCCTCGATTATGCAAATTATCGATTTTCTTATCATATATTTAGAAAAATATGGGGCTTAATTGCTCCAAATGACATTCATAGTGCTTAATTGATCTTAATGTCATTTAGTTATGGCAACTAAGGTTACTTATGGGGAGCGTAAGCGTACAAGTTGTGCTTCATACTGTAGTAAATTATGCTCAAAAAGTTATAACAGTATCAATTCATAGAATACCTGCGGTCGAAATTTAGTTGAGCCAATCAACAAACATGCACTAGGATATAAGCTCGATAGTTATTTCAAATTCAGCCTCTTGACTTTTCAGCTCGGAACCGCAGTCCACCTGTAGAGGATTCCGTAACGAGGTCAATAAGATTGAAGATGAAAAAAGCTCGACTCAAGATTGAGCTGAGGGACTTGGAGGATGTTTTGAGAGTTTATCGAGAAGGAGGATATCATCCATTCGAAGCAGGGGGGCCCTGCAACGGACAGCCTGACGGTATGTAATTTTTTGATAGAATTTCGTGATAAAAAAATTATTTTCCATTATTCAAATCTCTGGCTTTATTCAATATAAGATTTTGCAAACTTATAATTCATCAAGAACCGCAGTACGGTCGCACAAAAAGGCACTCCTACATCTAGGTTAATTTTACAGACACGCTGTCGTACGATTTCTGCAGAATTTTAAATGAAATGTATTCTGTTTCAGAAATTTTCAACCAACACAGATCCAAACGGTTGGTGATGGCAGGTTTTGAGGCGATATGCACAAATAAATACAATAGAGCTTTAGAAATCAGGAGAGAGATAATTAGTATAACAGAAGAAATTGAGTCCCTGGAATCTGAAATGTCTACTTGATCAGATACATAATTTTACATATTTGAAAAATCTCAGAATCGTACAAAGTTTAGTTAATTGTCAAACTGGAATGTCTCACTGATAAGACTCACCAAAAATTTTGTCCCGAATCTATGAATCTAAAATTTGATTAAGAATAACTCAAATCCCAAGAAATATTGCGTTACGCTAAATTACCATCCACGAATAATGAAGTTGAACCAATAAATTGGATCGTAAATTTCATCGCTGCATAATTTTCTCTATCATGATAGTTCCATCAGATACTTCACGATTCAGAATACTCAAACCACACAATAAGATCGTAAGGAAAAATATTAATAGTCTCATAGAATAACAACCATTTCTTGAAGCAATTTCTAGATAAAATGTGATTTACGGATCGCAAGAACCACAGTCAAAATTTGCTCGGCATCTCAACAGTACCAGTCAACTGATTCGATGCTGAACCAGGGTAATGCGAAAGAACTAATACTGCACGCCCTCGGACACCAAAATGAAAGTTACACTGTAGGCTTTGTATGTCACGTTCTAAGGTATTTTGCGTCTGGCGAACTATCAAGGTTTTTGGGACCCTTGGTGATCTCAATGTAGAAAAGCTTCAGAAAAAAAGTGGATGATTTGTTTTTTAATTCGATCTTTTTGAGCCATTGGGATCCAAAGACATTTTTCAGAGGATATCTGTATTCATAGACTCTTGTTGCTCACATTATCTCCTTTTAAATAACAGCGGTGATAAACATTCCACTGAATCAATGTTGAGTGAGCTTTACTGCAATAACTACTCGCCTCAAAAAATGAAGGTTGTATTAATGATGTAATAAATGACCAGGACATGAATAGTGCTCGAAAAAGCATAGAATAAAGTCGTATCTTGTAATTATCAAGATCTTCCTACATAGAAAAGTCATTGAAAGAACAAATGGGACCGAGCGATGGGCAAGTTTAAGCATCTGCTTCTCCTGAGATGCCCTTCTCTTGCAGCCAATGCAATCTTGTATAATAAAGATTTTCTGAGCTTATTATACCCTTTCAATTAGGAACTCTCAACAAGAATCATTTCATCCTTGCTAGAGTAAAAGACGAAAGAAAGTATAGTAGAGAAGCTCAGAGTATAACAAGAATAGATCAAAGAAACTTTCTTGTTTCTTGCAATACAAAACTTGTAAAACAGAGCGCGGTAAGCTCTTCCTTCCTTGCCCAGCGCAAGCTTTTATGACTTTCTAAGTACCTCTCGGAAGAGAAATGGCAGAGTAGGATGGTTCAAACGGAGAAAGACGAGTTCGAAAAATGCATTACAAGCATGAGTCTGGATGTATCATGGCGCTCGTGAAATGCAAAGAGAGAAATTTTCTGTCTGGGGTAATTTGAGGTTTTAAAACAAATTGCATCGAAAATAATGGGGAAGAAGAGGTTAGGATCAGTGGCATGTAAATAATGATAATTGTTGGTCATAACTCATAACACATGGAATCTTTTTGTACCATCTGATTTCGCGATGATATTTGATACCTAGAGTCCAAATAAGTTCTTGGAAGATGAATGGATGAGTCCATAAAAGATAGATATTGCATTCAAATGGGTTCGTTTTTTTGGGAAGCCAAAAATTCGCAGCGGAGGTTTTCGGAGAACCGAAAATTTGGGGATCAAGGATCTGAAGGGGTGAAAATGTCTCGGAGAATTCGGAATGCCCAAATTCATACGAAAAATACTTCCGAGAGCTCAAAGAGGCAAAAATAGGGGAGGACTACATTTTGGAGCACTTTCTTCAAATTTGCGGCGCTCCATCTTTTCATTTTCAAATTTTAATTATTTCTAATTCTCGCTTTCTTGGGACTTCGTAAATCTGGTCCTCCGAATTTTAACATTTTGGATTTCCTATCCTACACATTTTCGATTTCCAAACGTTTGTCCAACTGGAATTTTGCATCCAAATTTTGGCCTTTTTGAAATTTTGATACTTCAGAACTCAGTTTTTCAAATCTTTGGATTCCCAAATAATTGACCAAACATATATTGATTCAAGTCTATCAAGCTATACATACTAGTTAAAATTTCATAAAGATTTTCGATCATAAAACTCCCTGTCCAACTTATTTGTACAATAATCTTTCATTTTCTCAGGAGTTCTAATACATTCAAGACATACCTAGGGAAAGGTAATGTCAGTTTTGAAGTAACTAATTTTGAGATGAATGACTGAATGATATTACGCACAATCAAATGGTTTGATTGGGTTCCAAGCTGGGAATTTCAACCGTTTAATCTTAGTCATCCCACATCAAATCCACGATCAATTGATGAATTTAATCCCGAATAAATCCCAACGATGGGACCATTTTTCTCCCACTTGCTATGAACACGATTTCTTCACAAGCTGCCCCCATCCCTAATCAAACATTATAATCTTCAACGCCCATATCCATCCAATTAATGATCCACAGCTACTTTCACGACAGCACCAAAATAGGTTCGGATTTGATGTCTCACTCAATCGCCCATTATATCATGCGGGCATTCGTCCTCATGAAAAAAAGTCTCTCACAAACCAATAATCAACGTATCATCATCTAAATTTGTCAGCGTGGGACGCAAGAACATCCTCGAGAATATCTCCATCACCAATCCAGATGAAAACGTCAAGTGCGAAACACTTGAAATAAACCTATAAGTATAGCATCCATGGTATTTGTCTCGTTGGTATAACACTCTACTGAACTGATGCAGGCCCCCATTTTTTTTTTTTTTTTTTTTTTTTTGAAACCACAAGAGTTTCGTTTCATGCTCCGGAATCAACCAAGACCATAGAAATCCTCTCCAAAAGTGCCTCCTTCCCATCCATTACATCCAGAATGCCTTCAAGAGGACGACAACGACGGAGACGACGAAGAAGAAGAAGAAGACGCGAGTCCAGGAACTCTCAAAGACAGATTTGCGGCGAGGCCGGCAATTAGGCATCGCACAAGAAATGCCCTAAGGGCGGCATGACTCTTGAATCCCGCGCTCAAGATTCGAATATCTGGTGTGCCCTTATCACACGTTTTTCTTTCCTTCCATCAGACTCTCTCGTACGTATCTTGAATTCTTCACACCACCAATGGCTATAGGGACTATGCGACTACATACTACTTGATGTAAGATGTCGAAAGTGTAGGAAAATAACACCAAAGAGGCGCGGGAAAGAAAAAGATTGTCACATGGGGTCTATGGAAGGAATATCGTACATCCTGCCAGATGCATACAAATAATACATACACGCCTCCGGACTTGTACAACCACACATTTCATGTTTCAGATTAGCCCAAGACAGGAAAACTGCATCTACCCTATATATTGCGGATAATATCGAGTACATATCAAGATGCATAAACGCCACGTTTTCACCCTACAGCAAGCTCACCTAACTGATATATCCCGCTATACATACCTCCAGAGAATCTCGATTGACGCCAATTCCAAGGCACACGAATCGTATAATAGCCACAGCATCAGAACCATAAGCCCTGCAGGGACTCCCAACTAACTATAATATCCCAAAGACCTAAAGGATCGGTTTAGTACAGCATGAGGATATGTATGTATGTATATGTATGTATGTTCACTGGAGAAATAAGACGCTATATGCCTTGGAAGATTGCTTCAATTACGGCGGCGCAAGGGGAGGCCTCGTGCCGTACATAAACTCTTCGTTTTGGAATTGCTGATGCTGTTCTCTGTCTGATGGTGGCTATATCATGTATGCAGATAGGATGCATATGAAGCTCGAGAAGTGAATTTTACCAAGCGGCCATAAGCGGAGCACCATCCCAGGAGTAACTCGGTAATCAGATGACTCTCTCTCTTCACTGTGGATGCATCTGGGCGTAACCGCATTGCTATACAGAACAAGAATTTTTGTGCTTGCGATGCTCTGTGTGGTATTATATGGAGTAATAATCGTCGGTCTGACCGAGAATATGCGCAATGAGACAATTCCGGAGAGAGAGAGCGAAAAAATGTGAAAAATTGCAACGGTATGTCGACGATTTGCTCTAAGCATGGCTGTAAGGATAGCTGCTCTGTTCAGCGACCTAGTAAATGTATGAATGTATGATTTGCATGGTTGAGGAAGATTGAATTTTTACATGGTTTCAATTTTGTGGTGTGTATGGGGAGTGGGTGGCAATTTTTGGGTCAGTTGAGTCTGAAATTTGATGGATAGTGAAAGATAATTTGTCATTTATGACCCCGCCTTTTTCGTTTAACCACAGCGTGCTCTGGTTAGCTTAGATAATGCACTTGGTATTAGAGCTTCCGTGAATAATTGTAGGGGGGAATAAAAGAAGATACCGTACATGAGATATTGAATAGCTCGCTAAGTAGCGTGCTGATGTCGAGAATGTTGGGGTGCAAGCGTTTCCTATATGATTCCCAAATTTTTGGAAAGTATCGTAATAAAACGAGTAATATGACAACTTTTTTGGGATGTCTCATCGAAATTGAATGGACCTATTCTATTCAAACGGCTCAAGGTCGGCGTGACCTGGGTTTTCAGACTCTCAGGATTTTTTTTTAAATTGCAATTGAACAAGCAGTGAAGAAATTCGAAAAAGATTCGATGAGGAAACTTTTTTCTGATTGAGATCATATAACAAAATATAGCTCCATTAGCCCAAATTTCACTCCCAACTTATTCCCGTCCCTCAAAACCATCTGCACTAGGGAGGGTAGAGATCGGCACCGTCCTCAGCTGGTCAAAATACAAAGGAAAGCATATCTGCATCGTCTACGCAAAAATTTCAAACCTTTGCCTACACTCAACATCTTGTCAACATATGTCTCAAATATGTGGAATATGGCTGGAAATTGCCGTACACACTCCGGTAGGTTTTGGAGTAAGAAGGTTTGCAACAAAACTCACCACGGATTCGGTTTCTACGTCAAAAACTACTTCGAAAATACTAGCGATCCTCCAGGTAGATAACTAGAAAACACATGTTTACATCTTTAACACAGTCTGACTCTGGGCTATTGCAGAAGCCACGGCTTCACAGATTTGGTACCTTTGGCTCCTTGGATTTTTCCATTTGTACCAGCTAAATCTGGAGTTGTACTGCATCAAATTGACTTTCCAAAGTGGTAATTTTCAAAAAAATTACACTGGCTATTGATTGAAAATACTTCCAGAGACGTTGAGACGTAGAAGGGTGCGCATGCGCAGACGATGCAAATTGCTGAATTAAAATTTGCTTCCAAAACGGTTATTGGCTTTTTTACCACTTTCCATCACCTAAAATGATATGTTTCAAAGCGTACTCCGATGTAAGGTGAACCGGCAAACACGGGTGGAATGGTCAACTGAAGATAAGAACGTACGTTCTTATCTTCAATTTCTATGAGAAAAATCGTGTTACAATATTTAGGAATTTTTCCGGGGCTTGAATCCAAAGTTCTCAGTATGCGAATATCCTTTTTCTATTTGTCAAAGTTTCAAAAAGATGTCAAATAAATTTCAGAACGATTTGGTGAAATGCGCCGGAATCTCGGTCAGAATGCGATTCGATCGAAGGAACATCGATTTTCAACGTTTTTTGAAGGGTTTCTAAACAGGGGCGCGACTTTAGGACCTACACACCTTTGCTTTCCTCATAGGTTAGGGTTAGAAAGTGAGGGAAAATACTTTCGGGGCCATACCTGACGAGGTTATCTTCACCATGCTCAATCGCTTAGTCCCTTTATGAATCTTCGGATGCATCGCTATTTCTTTTCGAGGTTGTTCTGCAAAAAAAGATCTACGAAAATTATCTATCTGTCGAATTACTTATCGATGGCTAGATGGGTTGGTGAGTGGGTAGGTAAGCAGTCGGGAGAATGGATTGTCCGGTCCGGTCTGGAATGGTCTGGAACGATCTGGGACGGTCTCGATCGGTCTGAACTGTCTGGCACGATATGGCACGGTCTCGAGTACGGTCTGGTATGGTGTGGGATAGCCTGGGATGGTCTGGAATGGTTTTGAATGGACATGGAAGGTTTTGGGTGGTCTGGGGGCGGGCTCGAATGGTCTTGAATGATCTTGTGCAGTCTGGAACGATCTGGCACTACTTGGAACGGTCTGAAATGGGTTGACACGGTCTGGAACGGTAAGGAGTGGTCTGAAACGGTCTGGTAAGATCTTGGGTGGTCTGAAATGGTGTGGAATGCTTTGGTACGGTTTGGTACGAACAAGAGTACGAAATGGGAAATGCTGGTACATTTTGGAACTGTCTAGAATGGTGTGGGGATTTTTCTATGGGATTGTTTGGGACAGTCTGTAGATTTGATCTGGGATGGTATGGGACGGTCTAGGCTGCATGGGCTGGCAGCCGTGTGAGTTATGATTGGGGGCGCGGGACGAGCGCGGGAGCATCGATAGGCGGGTAGGTTGATGGTCGGTTGGGGCGAGGGTGAACAGGTCAATGAGTAGGTGGCTAGACGGTCTGGGGGATAGTTACAACTAGCGAGACCAGTTCAATAAAATTTCATATCTACGAGCTATTAATAAGGAACCACTTAGTAGGCCTACCATTTGTCAATTGATTATTATCCATCACTTCCGACGAGATCACTTCAAAAATATCATTCTGACCAAAAGCATTTCAGGGGTCTCTGACTTATTATAAGAAGACATTTACAATCCAAACGAGCAGTATAGAGAGGGAGACAATAGCACTAATTTAAATCGAACCCCACAGTTTGCATGGAGTAGAATCCTAACCACAAGGCCGTGGCATCTCAGAATGAAGTAAATGTCTACGCGTACTTGTGCAAGAGTTTATTATAGATTCGGACAATTCACTAGTATCCACACTCTTTTCATTGAATTACATCCTCATCACAGCTTTTTTTCTAAAGTAACTCGAGTACAATAAACTATTTTAATAAAAATGCTGCTCAATATGTATCAGAGACGTCATGAATTATTACCATACATAACTTTCAATCTTGCCATACACGCTTTAGAAAAGCTAAAAAGAAATAGAGCAAATTACTGAGTACATGACAGTCCACGCGTCACTCATCGATACGCTTGAAAGAAAATTAGATTCAGTTACTTTTAACGCACGAATGAATTAATTCGCGGTCTGAATAAAGGGCTCGATGGAGAGAAAAATAATGTTCCAAGAAGAAGACTCACTCACTCACTCACCCATCATGTTATTCCGCTATTTTAGTACGATGTTATAAGCTATATAACTGAAAGATCGGCTGGTTGCAATATGAAAAAAGCCTAGGACAATGAAAAGCTCACCGCGTAATGCCCTCGCGCACTCCTCACATATAAGCATTATTATTATTATTATCTCGCTGATGTGATGCTGAGCTTATGCGGCAAAGAAAGACGTTTTCATCACTGATGTGGAAAAAAAATCATATTACATCCGTGCAACATACGTCATATATACACAATTCCAGCATATATGTATGTAATACCTTTACAGAAGCCCGCTGTCGACGCATCGTGATATTTATCAAGAAAAGAAATCCGATGGTATTCTAGCAACTGAGGTTATGAAATGGATAAAATATAGTACTCATATACGACAATACATCTTTGGCATATTAAAACTGAAAGATGAGCATCGACCCTGCTTACGGATTAAAGGTACAAGTATTATGGCCCATCACAGTGCACCTTTCATAGTACACATCAACTTATATTTCTTATACATTCTGTTTCATACATGTGTACTATGAGGCGGAAGATTATAAGCCCTATTCCGCGTTCAATCGGGGCACGCGATCGCTCTCCTTTTGTCCATCTTTCATATATAAGTACCTATAATATTATTGGAAAAGAAGACAAAAGATTCAACGACTGACGCGAGTTTTTCGTCTATTCACTATACGTAAGTACCCATATACATATATGAATCCAAGGTATAATACAGAAGAGTCGTGTATACAACATAAAATGCAACGTGCAATTATGCGAATGCGAAATGTCGCCGAAGGGCATGCATCGAACATATGTACAGTCAGGCCCATGGGACTTGTATACTTCGAATGGGGAAGGCCTTGACTTGCGACGACGCATCAACTGATGGCGTATATGCATATGGGCGGATGGAAAAAGGACACTTCCGTATTCCCGGAAACAAAATACCGACAGAGAAGTAAAGAGAAACCCGATCGCAAAGAAAACCGGCAACTAAACATTACCTACATGAGAAGGCCTCAAAACTTAAGGTTTTTATAACCTATACTATAGCACATGTTACATCGTTACATCACGTGTTAGGCAGATTTTCCCCCCTGCGGGTATACCTTTTGACTGAAAAATTTTCATCTGCCGCACACGTGGATAGATCACCATCGCACGACGATGATGATGATGATGAAGAAAATACTTACACCGGAAGATATATACACTACTACACGCACGAAGGTGCTGCAATCGGTCAGTTGATGGGGTAATGGACTCGGCGCCTCAAGGTAGATTGGGAATATATACATAAGAGTCTTATAGCAGCTCCATAGAGTTCTTCTTCTGGTATGTGTACCAGACATAGAAGATGGGGCCCCCCGCATATCACATAGCTAAAGACATAAGACAGTTGCACGTGCTGTTTTACGAGCGTTTAGTTGCTAGAAGTGACCATAGGAATCCCTACCCCCACTACTTTTTTCTCAGAGTACCCAGATCTGATATGGGAGACCTTTTAGTATACATCAGTGATGGGCCCGAACGCAGGTAATATGTCCCCTCTCTAGTTGCACTAAGGATTATAGCACATGTTAGGTTATATGAAGAGGGCGATTGGGACTCATCATGGGAAAATAGCTTTTGTATAACGAAAAACCACCGAAGACGATTGCATTGTCCTCTTTGGAGTCGTCTTTCGCCAGGCGATGACAATTCGAGCCAGTCAGTCCCCTCCCCCCCTCTCTCTCTGATTTTTTTTTGGGACCGCCAGAGAGCAGAAAGCTGTGTCTTTTGCAGTCTTCATTGTAGTGAATGATGGCCTTGTGCAGCTTGGTGGTCCACTCCCTAAGAAATCCTCATTCTGATCTCTTATATGCATGTCTCTCCCTCACTCTCTCGGTGCATTATATTATGAGCACGATCCACGATCGAGAGGACGACTTCTTTTTTTTTTGTTCATTTGTCGTCGGCATATCGTCGTCGTCGTTGTCGATTTCTGTCCACTGAAGCATAAGGGGCCTTACTGTATACATGTATAGTATATTATGGGCAGTATTTGCATCTTATATACCCGTCGTTGTTATATACCAACGAATCGATTATGCATTCACCCTCGAGCGTATAATACGTTGAGCAGCAAGTGCTGTGTATGGATTGGAGGTATATATAGGTAATTCTGATGTGCATGCATGCATGTATACAAGTGTATGCAATGGGTAAGTCGTGAGGATCGTGAGGATCGTTCAAAGAGCTTGGACGTAATTATATAGCCTCTGCATGGTGTCTCAAGATTACTTGAGATATTTGGTTAAGAAATGACAGTAATCGGTTACAATCGAGAGATGAAATTTTGGTTCTGGACAGTACCAATTGTTAAGAGTACTTTGAATTTACGACTCTTTTTTTTTTTTTGACCATCAGTTTTATGGAAAAAGTCTGGAAAGCATGTGTCGATACATCATATGGATACATGCTCTTAGAGATGAGTCACCAGTGTAACAACTTTATACCTGCCAAGAAACTTGAGAAATATTCTAGAGGAATTATATGATTCTATGGAATGCGATGGGGTGTTTGTTTCTCAGATCAAAACAGTTTGTAATTTACTAATTGCAAGTTAATCTTTTACTAAGAGCGTTCCAGGTTACGAGAAAGGGTTTCGATAACATCTCACCTGAACTGAGATTGATGAAAATATGACAAAATTTTTCAAAAACAGAAGCTGACTCATAAAAATCATGGATTTTGCTGAAGTTTTGTAGACATTTTCAATTTGATGAATAAAAATAGTCTCCAAGATAAAAGAAAATTTGACTGAGCAAGCATGTTGAAATAATACCATGAAGATTAATGTGTTGGTATACAAATTATGACAGTTTCAAACATTTGAATATTGGTTATTGGTTAAATTGAATACCTCAATGTCCAACAGAATCCCAAACATTGGTTTCTACGACTCTCTTATGATAAAAAGGTCATCCGCAAAGAGGATTTGGCCATATCAAAATAGATATTTACAGCCTTCTTGATCAGTCTTACTGAGGATGATTCGAAACTACCAAATCTGGAATGTAAATTCTTCATCAACTAATGTCTCCACTCAGCAGACCGAGTACCACCACCAGGCACTGATAACACTAACATCTTCTAATCTATTCTGCGATGGACTCTGAGAATCAATGAATCATTCATTTTCATCAGAATCAGAAAGTATAAATAACGTCTTCGTGAAATCCATGACCCACATTTAAAAGCCTTTCCATGTCAACAAAAGTGAATTTCAACTAAAAACCCTTGTTCAAAATCCAAAAAAGATAATTCGGTTACAATATCGATAAATACTTGATCGGCATTCTTAACACGATAATACAGAGAATGATTCATTCTATAGAAACAATGATGAAGACTAACTCTAGGCTACAAGAATTTATGCGTATAGAGAGCTGCGGTCCTAAAAAAAGACATGCATCCCTAAAAGCCATTGAGAACTTGGTCAACCCATAGATCTACTCCAAGAGCTGCTCGTATTTCCAAGAATGAATGCTCGTTGACAAAGTTTGGTGATCTGTGGCCATGCAGCATCATCGCACAGTTCGCGTGCCATAGATGAAGCTGTATAATAGAGAAAAGCTACCTAAAAGTTCACACGTATATAGCCCGGAATGCGCTAATCTTCTATCCAGATAATGGAAAAATGGCTACTCGTCTACTCCTGGCGGACCCTCTGTATAAGATAAGATCATGAGCTGTTTTCCCAAAAGCTCCTCAGAGATAAGAAATAGAATTTTCGTCTATTGACCGCCGCCGACCGACGCCGACCGTAAACCGTGCTATGCCGCATCTTTAACCATTACCCAAAAGATCTCCAAAGACTATCCAAGATTTTCTCTACTTAGCGGTCAGATCTGTCGACAGTAAATATTCAAAGAACGACAGCTATAGTAATTTACAATCATTCCAAATGAAACCCACACTGACACACTATATGTTCAAAATCAATGTGGGGTATATATATATATATCTACGCGTGTGCACCAGTCGTATTCCAATGTTAGACTTTTGTACATACATACATACATACTTGTTATATGTATAGAAAAGGATTGTCCAAGATTGTAGCGGTAGATATAGACTCGTATAGAGATTCTCTTTTATCGACAGTAAATAAGAAAATAAGAAAACCCTTGGGTATAAGTCTCTAAAAGTATGCCCTATACATCAGAGCTATCAAAGCTTGGAGATGCATGTGTCGATGCATGCTGTATGCACTGGCTTCGAATGTATGTATCGAGATAAGAGAAGCCTGTGTAAGACCGCTGAGCTCTGCGTTTCCGTGTTCAGATATCATCGCGGGAACGGAATTACCTATGCACTAAATCTGTTTCTTTCGTCATCATCGATAATTTTCTTATATACATTGAGAACACCTATCGGTACTTTTCATTTTTTTTTTTTTTTTTCAAGTGCCCATAAGCATTACCACGATATTGTTTCATTGAAATCGTGGTTTTTGATTCGATCAAATAACCACGGTTTGTACTGTTCTGAAGCTTGGACACAATTCATTTTGAATGAATTAAAGATCGTTTTGAAGTATCGGTTAAGTAATAACAAACCTTGTACATTCGATTATTGGAAAAACAATTTGGTACGGACCAATAATGCTCCAACTTCCAAAATACTCCGAAAGAAAAAATCGGACCCAGACAAAAAGCGTAAAAGTTTTCAAAAAGTTCTAAAAGGAATATTTGACATGAATAAGCTTCTCTTGGATCATCATAATTGAAGAACTCAATTCATTACATGAGTTTTGAAGTTGCGAAGAAAAATACATATGATCATTTGATTCGCGACTTGATTCGTTTTCGTTGGAGTGTCAATAAGGACTGACAATGGAAAGAATGACATCTTGTTCCTAACCAAGGATTGGTGAATCTAGGGCTTGTATTTTAATACAATCTCCAGATTTGAACAATATTGTAAAATATATTCCAGAAAACTGACCTCTTACATAACCTTACAATACAAGATTTTGGTGGACTTCACTTCCAAGTTCCACAATTTTCTCTAACCTTAAATAAGTTTGTAATTGACGGGGAAGAGAGGTCGAATGATTCTTCTGCATCTGGTGAGTTAATGATATCCCAAATATTGACAATGGATCAAAGGAAAAACTTGCATTCACAGAATCCAGAAAGAAAAATCTGCAAAATCGGATTTGAAGAGTTCCTAATGAATAATGTTTCATGAGAAATAGTCTGTTATATCTGAGTTGAAAACTTTCTTGAAGACATTCTGTCAAACATCAGTCAGCAAACATATAAAGCTTTTCCAGGAATGATCTTCATCCAATATTTTAAGGATCTTCGCTGAATCTTCTGAAATATTCGACAAAGTGTCGATATCAATGACAATAACCATGTTCTGACGTATTGACAACGTGGCTATGGTAAGTAACGTGGATTTCTCTCACCGGTTCATTGCTGCCTAAACTCTCTATAACACATTTGCTACGCCCCAAAAGATATCACTAAAAGCTGAAATTATCTATGAAGATAGATGTAAAATTGAGCGAGATAAGAGGTAACAGCTTGACATTATTGGTTTCCCTCATATGGATATGGTCATCATCAAGAACGTCACCGCGCGTCAAAATAATCCGTGTGGTTCCTCTCAAATATTGACAGAGGGAAAAGTGAGAGAGATATATACTTTCCGCGACACTCAATACATCACTTCAAAGCTGAGAAACACACTTCCGGCTCTCGTTCAATATAATATCATCACATAAACACACAAACGTTTCCCACGAGAACTCTCTAGATAAGCAAACTTCGATATTCTATCATCATCACGAAAATCATATCATTGCAACATGTACCATAAAAACCAATCCAGCATCAAGTTATATTATCAATTCAGTAGCTCAAATCAAAAATTTTCTTTCCACAAAAAAACATCATTGAAAAAGTACCATTCATCATTTGCATCATTTACACAGTACTCTCGTAGTATAATAATACAATGTATAAAAGGTGTGAACGCGTGGACGCACATACTTGGATGAACATTTAAAACCACAGGGTGCATCAGAACAAACGATCAGACGAACAGAATGTGACACAAATGAAGCCTAATAACTACGATCTATAAGGCCGGTATATGTATACGCATTCACGCCCGCGGACTAAATCTCGCGAAGGAGTCCATTATACTATTATTATATACTGCACTATTATATACATGGTCACATCTTGTACAATGTAAAAACGTGCATAGGCATACCTTCGGTGGTCCTTTACTCCACAGGTATATAATTCTTTAAAGAGGACAATGTCACCATGTGGGTATGAGACGACCAGCCCACGTGTTACACACTCCATAGATTTTCTATATCGTTTCTATATACATCCACGCATGTGTTACTTATGAATTGAAAATGGGAAGGTGGTCCCTGTCCTCACGCGATCGGTGTGACCCAAGATGAGGGTCTCTCTCTCAAAAGTCATTTTCTTCTATACATCTGCTTTTTTTTCTAAGTTTGTACCTAATGACAGAGGTTGAGGGACGAATTTTCACTGAAGTACTACATATAATCTATCAGCCAGCCATACATTCTGTAGCAAAGTCAAAATGGACGAAAAATTCTTTTTGCATTTGATTCTTCAATCCTTACAGATGGAATATATGTAACTTTGAGTTTCGAAATAATGGTTACATTTTTGTTATTAACAAAATAGTGCAAAATTCACCGTTTTTCGCCTACTGCTCGAAATTGAGCGCGGATACGAGAAAACTTTTCAGATAAAAATTGTGCGGCTCAATGCCATCTACAATATTACGCAATTGTTTACTCCGTTTTCACCATAGTTGATGCAAAAATCACATTTGTTTATAACAAATTCGCATAACTACTACGATATTGCAAATATGAACGAAATCAACATCTATACGTATGGGAACATTCATTTCGCAAAAATAAGTATTCTTGTTATTTTTTTGTAAAATCGTTAATTGTCGACTTAGGGCCGGCAGAGTGTCACAGTCCTCAATTTTTGTCCTGCGCCCGTTATACGTTCCGTGCGGAAGCCTTGGCGCGGTTGTATTTATACTTGTGCGGTGTGCATGTCGTGAACTATGATCTCAAAGACTATACTTCTTTGTAAAATGTAGTCAATGAAAATTTTACATCATTTTGCAACTCAAAATCGCGAATAGATCTACTGACCACCGATAACTGAAGCTCATGAGATTGATGAACCCAGCGCGTGACGGAACGTATAACGGGCGCAGGACAAAAATTGAAGACTGTGACACTCTGCCGGCCCTAAGTCGACAATTAACGATTTTACAAAAAAATAACAAGAATACTTATTTTTGCGAAATGAATGTTCCCATACGTATAGATGTTGATTTCGTTCATATTTGCAATATCGTAGTAGTTATGCGAATTTGTTATAAACAAATGTGATTTTTGCATTAACTATGGTGAAAACGGAGTAAACAATTGCGTAATATTGTAGATGGCATTGAGCCGCACAATTTTTATCTGAAAAGTTTCCTCGTATCTGCGCTCAATTTCGAGCAGTAGGCGAAAAACGGTGAATTTTGCACTATTTTGTTAATAACAAAAATGTAACCATTATTTCGAAACTCAAAGTTACATATATTTCATCTGCAAGGATTGAAGAATCAAATGCAAAAAGAATTTTTCGTCCATTTTGACTTTGCTACAGAATGTATGGCTGGCTGATAGATTAATATGAGGAACATCTGCAGTCCAAATGTGTGTGGATCTGATAGTATCCATAGAGTTCTGGTATCACATTGGGAGATCGATTTTTGGGGTTAGAATGGGTGGATGCATCAGCTAAATTATTATAGAATGAGGAAAGAATTGAATGGGCTATAGTGTATAGGATCGATGACCGGCGCTATACTTAACCGATTTCAACGATCGATGATTAATTGGTTTCCCTTTGAGAAAGAAGGTGGACTGAGAGAGAGAGAAAAAAAGGACCACTGTGTTTCTACGCACGATGAATAATGCCCTTTTACAGGATTTCTAGATTGGAATCTCTCTCTAACCCACCATGCCTTCAAACTCGTCAAGAGTATAACTCTCTGGGTTATCGTACATGTATTTTGGCTTTGACTTGTTTGTATTGCATCGATAGGTTGATGGGATTGGAGAGCTATCTATATGGTGTCAAAAGAGATGAGAAATTATGAAAGTCATTCTTGCGATGTATCGATACATTTGTCCGGTTTGGATGACCGCGTCAGGTTTTTTAAAAACTCGTTCTTCCAAGATGTTGCGCCCATCGCAGACAGACAGGCATTGGAGTAAAATAAGAGAATGGGATGATTGAATTTGTTTGTAGACAGCGATTGTTGTGAGAAATGAGTTTGAAGTATCTTTTGAGTCTCGGATTTATTTTGCTTATGCCCTTGAAAGTTCTCAATATTCATCAATGTGTCATGAAGGTGAGAGATGGGCGTGCAAAAGTATCTAAAGATGAATGGAAGTTTGGATTGGATGGGGTTGGAACTGGCATAAAATAGATTCTCATAATTAATCTTTTTTTTCCATGGTTCAGCTTGATGATAGGTCAAAAATCTTGTCTTGGTTTGGTTTAAAATCGAACCGGTTGAGAATTTTGGATGGAATTTAGACAAAACGATCCACTTGAGATTTTTCTCGTGATTCGTCAGTTTCTTCAAACTTGTTATTATTGCAGTTCAAGTCAGAAGAGTGGCCTCACTCGTTCTGCAATTTTCTTGAAAGTTCAACAATCAAATGTTCATTTCAACGTGAATCACGTATTTTTTCACGCGTGGAAATTTTGGTGTGGCAGTTTTCTGCTGTGGAACTTTTATTCCGGAAGTCTTGTACAATTCGTTTGTTACTTGGATCTTGATCTCCAAAAATTTCAGGATTTGACTATCTTTTTCATGTTTTCACAATGCTTGATGAAACATTTTGTGACACTTGAAAAATTGTCGATACAGTAGTTCAAAAAGCAAAGAAAGTCTCAAATTATACTTCAAGTTGTGAAAAATTAGCTTTTGGTTTGAGCATCAATTGCAAATACAACTATTGATACATCATGACTCTCGACGCGCGATATACTGAAGAGATTTGGAATGTGAAAGAATGTTCCTTACAGTTCAATAGAGTCTGTAAAAGAAAATTAATGGCCCACTTTCAAATGACGCTAAAGGGATGGTGAAACGTGATCTATAATATCATCACAATTGTCAAACCTTTTGAAATGGAGAAATGGAACCTTGAATTTTATCGTCATATTTCATCAGAAATGTATCCAATGAACCTCGTGCCATGTAAAATTCATTGCAATTTCGGATTAAATAGATTACCAGCCTCGGTTTTTGGGAAGAATTTCATATACAAAATCGTTGTTTAGTTTGCTAAGCTCTGGACTGAGTTTTTACGAGACAATACACAGACATGCATTTGAAAATCACAGTTTGGGATTTCCAATTAGAGATTTTCGTTGAATTCAAGAAAAGTATAAATCTTGTAATGATTTGAGCGTTAATCGCAAGGCTAACGAAAATTTCTTCCAATCAAGTCCATCTGTGCTACATCACAATTCCCATAAGATAGTCCATAGGATGATGAAAGGATTCCAAGAACCTATATAAATTTCCAAGAATGCACTCTAATCATAATGGAACCCCTGACTTGGATGATTCCACGATTGTCATTCAAAATACATATGAGTTCAAAGTATATATTCAATATGTGCAATCCTACCTCTTCGTTCTTCAAGAGAATTACCCTATACATCTGTTCGTTGATGCAAAATCATCGCGTACATTCTTTTGTGCCGTTCAAAAACACTATTAAGAATTTACCAAGTCATGCTAGATATAGAGGTATTAATACAAAAGCTTGTTCGATTCTCTTTCACCGTATTTTTTTCATATAGCTATTAGATACATGTGCGGATACTTTATTCTGGTCGAAATGTCGGTTATTATCTTACACATATGAATCATTCTATAAATCGCAAAGTGGTCCATTAATTAGACAGAAAAATTTTAAATTGACAACCAAATGGGTCCTCTACAATCAATTTTTTTTTTGTTCAACTCGTATGAAAATCGAAAATTCATTCAAATTAATAGATCCGCTCTACACTCTAAATTTGGCACGTCTCACCACTCTCAAATCTCTCGGTTCGATCTATCGATATAGCAAAAAAATCGATCAGCACATTCTGAAGGTGAGAATTTGAGAATAAATCGAAGCACACAATAGCCGACCGATCGAATCTAAAACAAAAGGAATCGAACCGCAAAGTAGTGTAGATACTTACATATAGAATATACGAGTGTAACTGCCAACTCTGTGGTATATCGAGCAACCCTGTATACTATAATTTGGTACAATTTTCTCGAAAAACCGCACAAATTGAAAGCATTTTTGTCTTTCTTTCTACACAGATACACATAAGTCTTGAATGATACGATTGCCCGTGATACACATCATATAACTCTCTTGCATAGCTACAAATAACGAGCGCCCATTACAACCCACTCGCTCAGTTATGTCTTATATTCGTGCAGATCCATCGTAAACGTCCATCTTTCTCTCTCACTATAGAAATAGCACAATTCTAACCGCACTGTGTACGAATCTTTGCTAAAATCTGTACGTAATATACCCAGTTAACTCTCAAAAAAGCCCTCAAGGCATCACAAACTCACACAGAGAAAGTATCGAAATGATAGCCTCACGCGGAGTTTCTCGAATAACTCGAATTCGTCTTCGAGATACAATACATCACTCTTATACTGGCTATATGGAGAAGAAGCTCAGCGATATATCGCCATTTCTCAAAGTGTATATAATAAAATACTGCGATCGCAAATGTCGAAGGGGGTATATAATCTGCTCGCCAAACTGCTGCGTTCATATGTTGTACCTATATACGCGTTAGTAATAAATCTTGTAGACGCTCAGATCATCTCTCTCTCTCGATCCTTTTTGCACCTTATTCCTATCCGCAAAGTTTCTGAGCAAGCTTCAACATATATATGGGAAATATGTGTGCAATATCTCACCTCAACGATCGCGCAAACTTTCGCACCATCGAACACATGTGTGTTTGTCTGCAGCTCAACTCCAAGTCCGCGCGGTTCATCTCATCGTTCGAACTCGGACCATTTCGCGAAATCCTATTCCGACGCGATCGCTCATCTGCATAACTATATAAATATACGTATAGGATATATATCTTGTGAATTTCTGGATATGGTACACCCACGACTTTCAGAATTTTTGAATTCTGATGGCATTGAAACTCTTTTTACCGATCGAATCGTCTCTCAAAGATGAAAAAAAAAAGAAAGGAAAAAGTGAGAGATTTATATCGTTTATTTTTTCGATAATATGTGCGTGTACGAGGTCGACGATTGGACTTATATATTTCCGTCCGAGACACTCTTACATTCGTGAGTATACGAGAGGTTAATATTCGCAATTATTATTGCTCGTCATGCGTACGTACGTCGGACTCGTAATTGCATTTGACGCTTGGTGAAATGCTGATGATGTTGATGCTGCTGATCGTGGGCATAAATCGAGGGATAAATTATGTTTCACATCGTACTCATCCTCCCCCTTGCTCATTCGCCTCAACTATAATTCTCGCGGTCGCCTTGAACGTGTATTTGTATGAATATTATACAGAAACGTCGTCGTCGTGTCGTGGGCTTGCACTGAGTGGTAATCGTACTTGGGTAATCGGATTCGTAAGAGCGTGAATTTGAATGCTTGTAACGATGCGTGAATGATTCACAGAAAATATAAAAGAATTTAGAACAGCTTATATAAGGTAAAAAGACTAATACAATTTGCCCACACGCTGTTTTTATTTTGC
Source organism: Eretmocerus hayati (assembly GCA_029851415.1). Classification (NCBI taxonomy): domain Eukaryota; kingdom Metazoa; phylum Arthropoda; class Insecta; order Hymenoptera; family Aphelinidae; genus Eretmocerus; species Eretmocerus hayati. The sequence continues at coordinate 166,543,128 of CM056742.1, forward strand.
TCATAATTTTGGACCATCGCAATATTTTTCAATTCGCTTGGAATGATTCAAAATTTTACCACAAAACATACAAAAATGAGTTGAAAATGATTTAGAAATATTGAGATGAATTCAAGTTGTTGCAGATTTGCGAGAAAAGAACAACATTTTTTTTCCTGGTTCAAGACAAAATTGCCATCGGGCTTGTTAATCAGGCTCACAGGCTTTTTTCCTTGACTATTTACACTTACCATGCAAGAGTTTCATACTTCGAATTCATATCAATTGAAATTTTGTGTCAACAAGCTGGAAAACGAGATGAAGAATGTCTTATTCGAACGTTGGGAAGCGAAGGTAGCCTGCTTTTACGTGAAAAACACTACCTTCGTGATCATGCACGTTGTATCCGTTAAAACTTATAGTTTTTGAACCCAGTCAAATTTTGTAGACATAGATATTCACTAACCAAGGGAAAAAAAGAGAAGCCCGATTAGAAAGTATTTCAAGCCGCTTGAAGATTCTATCCAGCCTTGATCAAGGAACTTGATAGTAGCTTGATCAAGTATGTAATGGCGCCACTATCAAGCCTGGATCAAGGGCCTTGATTTATGATTTGCTTCAGGGATTGCCGTGCCACTGCCATATCATGCCCGGACGATGATCCCGGCAGCTGATTTTGTTTAACAAAGCTAACCTAATAGTGGCTACACGCTACATACCGTATGGTACCACATGAGAGATGTCATTCTATTTATTTCTGTTTCTTGTTTGCTGTCACTAATCTATTTTGGAATCGTGTCATTTTATGAAATTGGCTGTGTTGAAATATATCATCAGCAACAAGAAACAATTCATATACTGCCTCACAATCCTTAGTAGGCCCACACTAGAACAGAACCAAGCTATCGTGTGTATATATAGTGGTGCGATTGTGATCAGTTCAAAGAGAATTAGAAATGAGCAGTGAGAGATCTTTTCTGCTTCTGAACCTGATGCTGATGCCTTTTAGATTGTAAAAATTGAGTTGGAAAGTAATATCAGTGAAAGTTTACTCAGCACAAGTTTTCAAATGTATGCTGTCCGAACATCTTGTTTTCCACAAAATTCATGATGTTGGTAAAATATTACTGACTAATGTATATCAACCAGGCTTACTGGTAACATTACTTAGTCCTATAGAATAAATGAATGAGATGAATCAGTTTCTGAATTCATCTCAATTCTATAACAGTGAAAGTACCAGAAATGAATATTGTGATGTGACAGTTTTATGTGATTTGGAACTAAGCGCATTGTTTTCAAAAGTAAGATTTGACCATCCCGTAAGATCAGAGTCCATACCATTGACCTCTTTTTTCAATGGTATGGTATGAATTGATGGATTGATGTGTATATAGAATCAAATGGCATACCATGCGGTGTCTTACAAGAAAAATGAGAAGTATATTTTTCTTATTTTTCTTGTAAGAACAAAGTAAGGATAAGGTAACAAGTAACCATTCAAGACAGATATCTGTCTTGAATGATTACTTGTTAATTTAGTCTAAACTAGAGTGGGCATGTAGTATTCATACCAATGAAAATGATATGGAACTCTCAGAGATGATGCTGTGTCGCCTCAACGACATAGCATTGGCTGTACTTCCCATCTTTGACAGTAGCTTCCCTCATCATTAGTATATTTTCCCATACAAAATGCAGCAGGAATATGATTAAAGATCATCTGTTTGCTATTTACCGAAGGGAGACCGAGAAGGCTGCAATAAACAACATGATGTAGCTATAGACCATGTATAGAAGTTATAGCTTTTGAGAACATTTTGGAAGTATTTGTTTTGATCACTCCGTCCAGTGTCTGATGATTGGCATCTAAATATTGATGCATTTTATCTCATCAGATCCATCTATTTAAATTCCAAAGCAATCTTTTAGCACCTCACACTAGCTTTTATCACCAAGGATAAGTCATGAAGTATAAATCAAAATCATGGTTTGTTCCAAGTGAAGGTCTGTGACTCCCATACCCTTGAATCCTTGTCATGATGTTGATATTTGAGACTAGTGCTCAAAATTATTGCCCACTTTTGCCTTCTAATGAATATGTCATGAATTAACTATATCAAGAGCTCTCAATTTAGGAAGCTAAGTATAATTCAGAGTACACTCTTGAAATTCAAGGTTTACCCTCATATTTCAAGATATTTCCTTTATGAGTCATTGGTGAAAACCTAATAATGCGACGGCAAAAGTGGCATATTCATACTTCTACTAATGTTGATGAAAGGTATGACTATCACTCATGAATCGCAAAGTAGGGTTAAGTTGCCACGATTCGAAGGTGATCTGGCGACGATGGTGACGATGAACTCATTCAAGAGTTGATAGAGGACCGATCAAGGCTTGATCAAGTTCCTTGACTTTCGTCACTTGAATCAAGGAACTTGATTGAGGCTTGATCCAGGCGCCATTACATGCATTGATCAAGGCTTGAAAGCGATGTTCAAGCGCTTGATCAAGCCTTGATTGTAGCTTGAAAAACATTTCTAATCGGGAGATATCATGGAGGCCAATATAATTGTTAATATAAGGACGCAGGAATATCATTTTAATTCGTCCCCATGCAATTGTCACGTAATTGAATCAAGAAAATTCCTTGATAACCGCGTCGCTAACCTCAACGAGTATTATATCCGATAGGTTCGAATAATTCCGAAAGAGAGCTTTGCCATTTCTAACTCGCTCAAAATCTTTCGAAATGAAACCCAATGCAATGTATTGAAATTTTCGAAATTTGAGTTGTCCAGAATTCATGAAAAGGATTCTGTTCTCGAAATGAACGACAAGGTGTATCGAATTTTGTAATGTAATGAACAAATTATCCGACACTGAAAACCGCGCAAGAAAATCTGCACAATATAATGGAATCAACTTTACCTAGTAAGTTGAAATTCTCGCGATTTTAGGTCAAGAATATATGGTTTTTGGCATTCTTTGATTTTTTCCACGAAAACAAGCGCTACAGCGCGATGAGGCTATTCTCTATATGGTATTGTTCTAATTGAATTATTTCAGTCTTCTGTCAAGGTCGCAACAATCTATTTATGAGCATGAAAAGTGGAAAACAATGAATTTTTTATGAATTTTGATCGCCAATGCGTCGAAAAATACTTAGTAACTCGTCTTGGTAGGCATGAGAAAATCATCCTTTTAGGATTTTGTGCTCAAAAATCTACTTCTAGAATTGAAATTGGTAGTTGTAACAAAACAACAATAAACTCGACAAGAAATCAAATAAAGAAAATAAATAACTCTGACAGAAATTCTGGCATCATGTTTTCGCGAATTCAATGAAATTCGACAAGAAATGTATTAGTTGAAAAAGTGATGAAAAGTTAGTTCTTGAATTTCGCAAACCAGTCCAAATCACACCCATTGAGCTCAATTCAGGAGGAAAAAATAAGTAAACGAATTTGAAAAAAAATTTTCTCAGTACGTTTCAGAGCCGAATTTTAAGCGTATCTGAGATATAAGACAAAATCAGTACAATAATACCTCAGCACGCGTATATTGCGTGGCTCTGATCAGTTGGACGAGCTTGGTCTTTGGTCGAATCCTCTTTTGTACTCAACTTTTGTACGGTTTATTGGGCCAAAAATATTTATAACTTTACAGCGGTGGAAACAAGAATAAAACTGGTACGTTTGTTTCCACGATCATAGGTGTGGAATGTGTACAGTACTGGAAGAGAAGGCTTCAGAGCTAAAGCAGAGCATGCACATTCAAGCTTTGTTTCTCTTCTCCAGATCATGTAATGGAAAACGAGTACTACACGCTGGCCGGCTCGGATAATGCGTTTTGCGCCATGTACCATTGCGTAAACATGCATTTTGGTACTTAGATATGTTAGTGTATGTGTGTGTGTAGAACGCGAGCCTTTGGTAAAAAGTTGTGATGGTCTGCGGATATATATTAGCGTCTGTTTCCGTGGAACTTCCACTATACATATACGTATAATAGTCAGACCCAAACGTGCCTGGATAATGGATTTCACGTGTTCGGGCTCTTATATTGGGGCTTGATGGGCATGGCATCAGCTATCGGCGAGTGATTTCCGACAGATGCAGCCGGCATTGGTATGCTTTCAGTTTTTTTTTTCTGGAATTTTACAGAGCTGTATAAGAAGCAGTATAAATGATTTTGGGTAAGATTATTCGGTTTGAGCATTTACAGCCGTAGGTATAAAACATTACAAACGGTAAGAAAAGAGCTGGTGCATTGTATATTTAATAGTGGGTGCGATATCTAAACTAGCATGAGTAAATATCCTGGCGCATACTTTTATTACACACCAGGAGGTATATGAATGAACGGTTTCAGCTTGTTGCTGCGCGGATCATTGTTTGCCGCAACAGTTAGCGAGTTGCTCATAATTCGACCATGGGAAAAATTAGAGACGAGAACTTTTTACAATACTTTTCATCATTTTCTGTGATGCTTTTGTTAAAACTGGAAAGCTTATTCTACTGACATGAACAAGAATTCATTGCATGTGTCAGTTCTCACTGGATTTTTATTCATACGAATTATGATATTGTTTTTTCGTGATTGGATTATTCAATCAATGCTAACAGAATTTGGTTGATCAGACATTTTACTATTTGGATACCGAGTTGGATTGGAAATTTTCTTTCATTGAGTAACAATAATCATCGTTTGTTGTAATGTAGATCGTCTTGTCAACTTTTGCAAACAGGCATAACACAATCGTTAGAAATATTCTTACGATTGTCATTTTACTTGCATAGTCATCCATTCACTATTTTGTCCCCTCCAAAGCACGATATCGATCTCCCATAGTTCTCGATAGTTTTCTTGTAATACGTCGAAAAATTTGAAAAAATTCCGAAAAATTCCGAAAAATTCTGAGTTATCCCTGTAATTGTAAGGAATATAATGGAATAACGAAGCGGTTTCAACGTGGAATTATAGAAGAGAGGAAAATAGAAAACAAAAATCGTTCAGAATCCTAATTTGAACATTTTCCATAACTTTTCCGCACCAGAAATATAATCCGGCAAAAGAAACAGCATTTCTGGTGCCAAAGAGAGTTCTGATGTATTGAACGGATTAAACCCAAAAAATGAATACAATTCTGTTCACAAAAGATCTCATAATTGCTCTTGTAGTTTCGATCTGAATTTTTATTTGGTCACGTTTGGTCAGTTATCGAGCCGCTCAATTGCGTACCGATCAGTACCGATCGTGGTATGAACTCTCTGTGTGTGGAATGGGAAGATTTAAATGATATAAAATTACTCCAAACGAGAACAGACTTTTTTATAGATCCTGATAAAAGAAAATGATGAATGCAATAATTTCACAAGCTACACAAATTACAAATCTCTTGGAAAATCCAGCTGGCAAAAACTTAAACTATATGCATGAATACCATCATAAACATTCATTCAATCGTCTACTTTGCATCATTCAAATCTATTTGATTCGAGGGTCAACCGTCCACTACACATTCTACAAACTAAGAATCATGAATCGTGTATATCATACTCGCAGTAGTATTACGTGATAAGCGCTTCAATGAACTATTAGGTACATACACACACAACTCGCCACTTTATTCCTTTCCTTTCCCGTCTCATCTACCGTCTCCCTCTCTCTCCTCACATTGAAGAAAAATATACTATTTACACGCGGGGAAATCCAAATCGTTGCACGTCGCACGCGTTCTCAACCGGTCTGTCTGTCTGTCTGCACTGTGCATTTTGCGAACGCATGCCTGGATATATACACAGGAAGCAATACCATCAACGACGACGGGATTTCACATCAGAGCCCGATTTGATCAGGTTTTTTTTTTCATTATCGGTCGCGCTTTTACCTTGGATGAGACGCGATCACCGCGGTCACATTCACCACCGGTACTTATAGTCTTGTACGGTCCCCGATCTTCGTGATTACGAGCAAAATGAACTAAAAAGGTATAAAAAAAAAAAAAAAAAAAAACAAAGTATCGGTTGGTCGTCTCATCGCGCCGATGCGCAAAACGGGGCCGTTCGGGAGCGAAAAGCAAACACGAAGGCGCGTAAAAAAAAGTGAAAGATTGAACATCACAGGCACGGAGGTGTGCTATGCTATAATACAACAAGGATAATAGTTTTGAAAGAGAGAGGGGGGGAGTGATCCTGGCATCATCGGCATGCTGCACCCCCAAAGATGCACATCAGGTAAGATATCGAAAGAGAGAGAGAGAGAGAGAGAGAGAGAGAGAGAGAGAGAGAGAGAGAGAGAGAGAGAGAGAGAGAGAGAGAGAGAGAGAGAGAGAGAGAGAGAGAGAGAGAGAGAGAGAGAGAGAGAGAGAGAGAGAGAGAGAGAGAGAGAGAGAGAGAGAGAGAGAGAGAGAGAGAGAGAGAGAGAGAGAGAGAGAGACAGGAGTGTCTCTCTTTCCAATGGAGAGGACCCAAACGACGTCAAACACTAACACATACACAAGAACGTTGAAATGACGTAAGCCGGAGCCGCTCTCCAAGCCAAAACCAAACAGTCAGGCCGTTCGGACTTGGAAACGTTCGAAAACTCTCGCGCCACATTTAGTTTGCCGCTGAGCGCCGACGTGAGCGCACGTGCGCTTCACCACAAACCGATCTCTCATAACCGGTCTAACTTCAAAACCGGCGGCCTCGTGCTTCGTGTGTGCTTGACACTGTGCTTGCAACTGTTTATAATTAATTTGTGTACATCTTTAAATTGTTTACGATGGAGATGATTGTGTGTAACAATTTGTGTGTGCAACAAGATGTATGTTCGACGATTTTCTCGATTTAATGTCGAGTTATCAGTACTCTACGATTGGATGGAAAAAAAGCTGTCACATTGCATGGGGTGTACTTCAATCAAAGGATATTTGGATTTGTGTAGATAGCTGAGGACAATCTCGCAATTGGTGAGGATAACACATTGGTTAATTTGAAATGATTATGCTCTGTAGTTGCGATATGTGATTCGTCACTTGATAGTTACCGACTATGGAGCTTGACGCGCAACTTTTATAACTATTTACTCTCGACCTCGACGCAATCCCACTCGAGACTGGACTCTGTGATGTATCTCGAAGGCCGTTTGAATATTCTTTACATACATCATGATCATGAAGATTTTCTACGTCTGAAATGATTTAGAACTACATCTGATAGGTCTGTGTGCTCTAGCGGCTAATTCGAATTCTCGTATGAATTGATTGAGAATTGATGAAATTAGAATTGATACTGTGAAAAATATTTTGCAAAAAACTTGAACCAGTGGTTGGGTAAAAATTCCCGTCAGCTGGTTGAGATGTTGGTTGAAAATTCAACAAATTTTTAACAGAGCATATGTTTGAGTTTGTGACATTGATAGTAATTAAACTGGTATTGTGCATGCTCGTTGGAGCCATACCTTTTCATCAATTTATACAAAAATCAGCATAAAATGATTACAAATTATTTTTTTTGAATCCTGTATGTTTTCGACTCAAGATATCACACAAGCGTAAATGTCGCGTATTTTCGGGCACCAAAAATCACGAAGAGGACACCGTCGAGTGACGAATAAGTAATGGTCCTCGATATACCGGTTTTGTTTTCTCCGTTCTCGTGCATACATAATGAACCCCCCTCGCGAGCATATCGCGCATCACTTTGCGTGATCAACTCGTGTTTTAGCTGCTCCTCGAGTCTCGACATTAAACATTTTTCCATCTCATCCCATCTCTTAAAAGTATGCTTATTACAGGCGTGTATAAAGTGCATGACTTTAAAATATATGTCGCTTCTTCTACTGCATCACTATTATTGCGCTCAGGCGAGTCTGTATATTGCTCAAGCTCTAAAGTTATAATACTATTCTATAAGTACAAGTTAGTATGCTATTCTGTACAAAAGGCGCATGTCGTGCAAGCGCACCTCTCACATTTTAGCGATTCGCATAGCGATCGTCGCACCGATCGCGCGACACGCTTTCCGAGCATACAAATTGATTGCTCTCTTCTGTTGGCGTGGATCGAATGCTCTCTCAACATATATAGCCAGTCTCCTCGAGAATTCTGCAATGCATAGCAATTCTATAGGACAATGCTTTATAATTTTATAATACAAGTTCGTTGCCTGCACTCGAAATTACGCATGCCGCATCTAACTAGAGTTCAATTGAGGTGACTGTCCTGTAAGACTGAAATATCGCAGAATCCTTCAAAATTTTGCGAAAATTGAATTCAAATATTTTAAATTTGGGAACAAAATGATCGACTGGTTTGTTTTAAACCTCATGTTTGATTCAAATACAGAAAAATTGTAATTGCGGAGGGAGGGGGGGGGGGAGGTGTTGATGCCGTTCAGAATTTTTTGGCGAGGAAGGTTCACTCGGAGGTTCAGGATTGACCTCCTAATTTACTGGTGAAAGTCAGATTTGTCGTCTAAATTGAGCGGATTTTGATGGGCCCCGCGTGTCGTTTATCCCAATGCTGAGGACTTTGACGCTTTTGGGAAAGAATTACCGAGTTCAGCCTCACCCCGAGCTCACCCACGTGGTGTAAACGTTATTTTGTCATGCGCTCGGGCGAACAAGAGATTTGACTTGATTGCAAAAATCTATTTATATAAATCTATTTATATAAATTTCTACTTATGGGATCTCGAGTCTGCATGCAGTTCTGTGGTTTTGCTTCATCTTTTACATGCACCAAACTCAAAATTGCAAAAAAATTTTCCTCAAAAGTTGAACAAAATGAACGTCTGAGCAATCACTGACACAACAGTGATAATGCTCCTGTGAGCAATAGTCTTCTGAATTGAGTTGCAATAGCTGCTTTGAATTCTATCAGTAGTTTGGAAATCATTTTTGAATCGATTTGAACAACATTTGTCGCAGTTTTCTCAAAATTGAACAAATTTGCACCAGCTTATAAGCCAGAAAAAAGTCTAAAAAATACTTTTTCGGCACACTGGCATCGAAAGCCTATGGTTTCCGCCCCGATCCCGGGGCAGAAAATGCCGCAATGCCGCCCAGGCTAGAAAACGAGTGAGCATGCGCAGTAGCCCTCGGGCTGCGCCCTCGGGCCACTACATTGCATGCTCCGACGTTTTCTAACCTGTACGGCGGAGCGGCATTTTGCCCCGACATCGCGTCGGAAAGCATAGAATTTCGATACAAGTGTCACCGAAAAATAGTGTACGCACCTCGGGCCAAAAATAACCCATCGCGGCCGCGGGTATGCCGCCCTCGCCTGCCGGCTCGTGCGGCAACCTACCCGGGCCGCGATGGGTCACTTTCGGCCCTTGTCGCGTAATGTACTATTTCGATACACTGTGCGTAAAAGTGCACTTTGCGCACAGTTTGTCTTCTTTTACTCACAGTTTATCGAAAAGTATAGTTCGATTATACTATTTTGTAATCATGTGCGTAAAGACCATTTTTTCGGTGCGTAAGGTAAAACTTTACGCATATCGAATTGCAAAAAATATCGTACAAAACGACTTCGATACTTTACGCCGAGCTTTACGCACTGTCGGGAACTTTACATACTTGAGTAACCCTTCACGCACTGTTGAGATTCACGAGGGTTAGCGAGTACGTAAAGAATCTCAACAGTGCGTAAAGTTATTACTCTCGTGTGTAAAAATTTCCGGCTGTGCGTAAAGAATCGAAATCGTTTCGTAATATACTATTTCTCGCAAATTTTGAAAGAAGTAGATGTACTCTAAATCTCAGAGAAAAAATTCATACATGATTGAAGTGTAAACTATTTTTAGTTTATATTTTCAATTTTCAGCGTAAATGTTAACAATGAGAGATTGAATGCATTCTTGCGAGGTATGCTATTAGGCTATTATCTCCTCCCCTATATAACTCATGTCAGGATTAACTTATTAACGCTTGCATATTATAGACGAGATTCGTTGAATTCACGTCCTTTATATCGGTGATCAAGTCATAAAAAACTGAGGAAAGATTGAACTGATCAAAATTAAATATTTACATTGAAAGTCCAATACCCCAAAATCAAAAAATCTCAATGAAATTGATGTACTTGATGAAAAATTAAAGTGAAATCCTCTTGACTCGCAGTCTCCAAAAAAGTCATTTCAATTTTTGAAATGTAACCTCGAGTGTACCCTTAGATCGCTCTGAACGCCAATTGCACACGTTGACAGCTGATATTATACATATAGAATATGCAACGCACGACCGCGTATTATATCGTAATAAATCGAAAGGACGGCAAAAAACGGCGCACTTTCACTATCCTTTTTATTATATAATTATATATATATTTCTTTGCGGCGCGGCAATTCGAGCGCGTAATTCTGCCCGTCGTCGATCCGATCCCCTTATACCTATAAAGTACAGCCGCAAATCGAGAGAGAACGTCGTTGATGTCAATGCACCCGTTGCCGCCAAGCCATCAAGTGGTCAATTGCGCTGGATGCACCGTCCAATAGCGATGCAATGCAATGCATCTCTCGCCAGGGAAAAATTTTCAACCATCAACGTTGCCTCGAAACTCAGGTTTTATAAGAGATTGATAGGCAAGAGTTGAAAGATTTACTGCACCTTGAAAGATTGAAACTTTTACGGAAAGGGTGAAGAAACGTTCCGTTCCGACCCCCGTCGACTTTGATTGCAGTACACATACTTATATCTATATAGGTATAAAATAAGGAATGTGTCAACCTGCGACGGACGCGTTTGAATTTTAGACCGACGACGAGCGACGACGTCAACGTGATTTTCACGAGATTTTTTTTTTCGTCTTTTTTAAGACGATGCGTGCAGTGTAAAATGCATTGAGAAGAGTCATGCGGATTGTTCCCAAGATGTTGCACGCGGGTGATGGATACCTGCGCGCGCGCGCGCTCACGCCGCGCCGCGAGAAATCGAGCGAAGAATTCTCGATCGCCCGCGGTGAGCTTGGCCTCTGATGTTTTTTTTTTTCGTTCGGTTTCACACGGGCGATCTGAAAAATATAGGTGCGCAATGTGCACAAGGTGCATTGAAATAAATTTTCTGCAAAGGGGTGAAATTTAGTGCAGTATTCAAGTTGCGTAGTCCAATACTCGAGTCAATCGAGTGTGATTTATGATGGTCATTGACCATTTTGGACCACCTCAATTTATTTCAACAATTTCATTCAATTTTAGGCTGTGGAAAGATGATTTTCTACCGTATTCGGCTTTTGAGATTTAATTTGCAGTACACATGACTCCAGAATCAAAAAAAAAAAAAAAAAAAAATGGAATCCGTGCGTAACATTCGAAACAGTACGCCGAGCTAAGCGGAAGTAATTTGGGTAATTTTCGGCGCAGTTCACAAGGTCCAAAGGGGACCCACGAGGACGTCCGCGCCGTGCCGTCTAACACAGAGATTTTTTTCAAAGACACGCAGATATAGAGAGAGATACTTTTGAAAAACCTTTTTTTTCATTTCGAACGAAATCTCGAGGTCGCATCGCGCGCGCGGAAATTTCAAAACATCACGTTCGACGGATGCTTTACCGCGAATCACAATGAGTACAATACAGTACACCGGTTAGAAAGTATGCTACATCGCATAGATCGCTCAAGGGGGGGTTATAGACAGACGTGATTTTCAACGATTTTCACAGCTCGCATATTTTCATTCAAAAATTACGCCCACGCAGATCGCACATTCGTTATATAGCAGCAGAAGTTTACAGATCGACGCCGATTAGCTTATGCATCTCATATAGCTCGTGCTCAATAGACATCATCAGAAACTCTCTGCATGCATCGTTCTTTGAATAGAATTTCATTGTTCCTTTGCACATTGGTTCGTGTGCATTCACAATAGAATTGCAATTCTTTGATGCTTTCGATTTTGTGAGATGTACAAATCATCGCTTGGATAGATGCTTTGGTGCGTGCCGGTTTCTGGTAGATAATATACATAATATGTATGAATTGTGCATTGATAATGTGTGATCTCAATGGATTTCAACTCAACGTCAGACTGTGAGTAACATATTATCTTATTGTTTTCATTTTTTGATCTAATTTGGGATTGTTCTGTCTGTAAGCACTTGTTACGCACTTTTGAGTGGATTTCATTTTACGATAAGGTCTTGAAACAATGTGATATATATCAGGGATCCAAATCTCGTCTATGAAAATTGATTCATGGGAATTTATTTTTATCGTGCTATCAGATGAAGTTTTTCTTCATCCATGAGATTATTCTTCAGAAGATTGAAGGAGCTGGGAACTGTTGCTATGGTTTGGCAACAATTCACTATGGCAAATACTTAATGTTTTGGTATCGCAAGTTCTAGACAAGATATCACAAATCTAACAACTCCTACAGAACTATCATCTTTCTAATAATTCCACAATGTCACTTCAAATATTTATTTTGGTTCAAATAAAAACTATTCTGAGATGAAAGATATCCAACTTCAATCTGGTTTATGATTTTGAAACTGAAAAAATTTTTTTAATAAGGCTTTTTCCCCGTTATGAAATCTCTGCGTATCTATTGTTTCTGTATCTTGAACAAAAGCAATCACAAAATATTGCATATTGTGCTCTCTCATTGGGATTGAAATTTGAAGTGAGCATTGCAGAACTTGAGGCGTTGTCGGAATTTCATGGTCATTTTTATGGACCCGTTCCATCGAAAATGGTATCGTTTTGATGAATTAACCACAGAATTTGGGGCAACAAGAATGATTGCAATTGTTGAAGTAACATCTAAAAGTAACTCCCAATTTCGGCTCAAGATGCATTTATAATGACCGGGAAACCAAATGAAAAAATGAAATTTCCTCTCCAAGCATTATATTCTGACAATTGACACATTTGAAACGGGATATGCACTCAGTAATCTCTAGAAAAAAAAGAAAAGAACGGTTATTCGAGATTCAATTAGCCCTGCATATGAATAAAGAAATCCTAAACGATGCACTCAGCTAAATTGACAGGCCTGTCTCTCTCTATGGGCGTGCAGCAGCAATTTTATAAAAGCTTTTTTTCATCCTACTTCCATATCCAATGCTTGACCCCCCTCTATATAATCATCATTTCCATTTCCTGAGTCCAAACCAACCAACCAACATACAACTCTCTCTAACGCATGCTGATTACTTTCTCAACTGTCTCTTTCTCATTCGGTCATCATCAGAGTTGGCCCTATACATTATACTTTACGCATCAACCCATCATTTTTTGCCCATCCCATTTTTTCCCTTCATAAGTTATGATGGATCGCCGTGAGTCCCCGATATCAAATTAGAGCGTTTTTTAGCCGCTAGGGTCAAAACGCAGAGAAATAATACTCTGACGCATGGGACTTTCAACCCTGTGACCTCATATATATATTTTTTTATTTTACATGGCCCACCCTCTCTTTTTAATCATCTCTTTCTGAAGTAATATTCACAGAATATATGGCACATACACACGATGGGAACTGCTTGGGGCAATGGTAGAATATGCACCAGAGACCGTCCCAAAATTAGAGCCTGCATATACCGCGTACCTACACATATACAAAAGAATAACAGAAGAAGAAGAACAGAGACGCACGCGTCCAGCCAGAGCCGAGTCACTCCCACGCGCATCTTTCGATCGAAATCCGATCGTCAGAGAAGAAGAAGAAGAACACGAAGAAGAACACAGACTTTCTTACTTCTCAGGGGGTCTGCAATGCAGAGCTAAACAATCGACTCCGTTATATTATGCAGAGCTGGCCTTAGGGCACCATACTCGAAACCCCATCGATTTACCCCATGCTCACGCGTAAATAACATCTTGAGCTTCAAGTTATATCCAGAGTCCAGTCATCCACAAGATGTTCCCATACTTTGAATTCCCTCTCTCTCTCTTTCTCTGTAATACAGAGGATTGTTGATCAAAATCCTCGGATCACCATGTATCAGCACATTATCAATCCAACGATAATCTTCAAAGTATGCTTTTTTGGTTATGTTTCCAGGTTATAGACGGCAAAGATGTGGCCTGAGCTGGTGGCCGTGTCTTTGCTTGTGCTTCTGGAGGGTCAATCATGTCTTGGATTCAGTTGCCCAGATAATAGGGCGTGTTATTGCCTCGAGGAAGGACCAGGTGAATATAGGGTTCAGTGTTCAGTTGGCAACGATGGATCTGGTACAGCCTTTGATATCCAGGCTATTCAAAGTCAAAAGAGATTGGTATTGGAGTGCGTTAATTCACCGGATTGGGCAGATTTTGCTCACATGGGACCAGGATTTGAACTTGGTAGAATCAAATCACTTACGATGACATCTTGTGCACCACCTGGGCCTGAACATGCTCCAGAATTGGCAAAACTTTTGGGACTTGACGAATTGGAATTTTTGAAGTTTGTCATACTTAATGGTACGCTGTCAAGACAGGATCTTACACCATTTCCACAGTTGAGGACTTTGGTACTGTCCAGCAATGACCTGTCTAATGTTACCGAGGATCTTTTTCGAGGTTAGTCACATTTTCGATTTTTCAAAGTTCATTTTTGTATACATTAGCCTTCATCAATACCTCCTCTATCTTCTGGCACACTTTGACCTTCTCCGCCGTGCTCGAATTCGAGTTTGTGCATTCGTTTTACAGGTTTGGGCCTCGTTGTTTCTTGACTTTTAAAAATGACCAAGCATATACGAATAATTCGATGAATTCATGATACTGATGGGGTATTGTGAATATCTGATGGATTTTGCAAAGAGTTTGTTGTCCCTGAGGATTAGAACATTGAACATTCCCGTCTCACGAAAAAAGTTTTGCAAAGCTGATACTTTTCCTGGAACCGAGTAATCCAATGACTCGTATTGAACAAAATTGAAACTCAATGAGCATTCTGCTAGTTTTCAAGAATACCATAAAAGTACTATTTTTTAGACATTTCCCATACATGCGAAGAAAAAAATGATGGATCGCGTCATCATCATTGAAGACAATCTTGGTGTGAGAGATCAGAAAAACATGGAACAAAATCTTTGGTACATACATTGTCGAGTACATTGTAGAAACTCTTCACTATACTTGGAAACCTGATGAAATGTCATCTTTTTATTGCCACTATTGTGGTCTCTTTTAATGCTTTTAATTGTACCCAAGTTAGAAAATTCTTGCCAGGATCATCTCAAACTTTTTTATTGGGCACTTGTATAGTTTCTTCGATCTATCTTTGCTAAAATTTTGGTTGTGATTGACAGTTGCTCGAAAAACCCTGCTTCTTCCCTAAGGTGTCACAGTTTCATAGGATCTTTTGTATCAGACGCATTTTGGACAGTAATTCATTATTATAACATTATGAGTTGGTTGAAAAATGAGCAAATTTTGATGAGAAAATTGTCACTTCCCCGACCAAGAACAAAATTTCTTATGAGTATATTGCCCTTGGATGCTCTGTTGATAATGAGTCGATCAGAGTTAGAAGAAAAGTTTTGAACGAGTATCGACAATGATGTACATGAAACAAAGAGTGTAATTTGATGATGGCTGACGTCATTTGTAGCGAGATGCGATTTTGTATAATTGGGAGTTTGATACGAGTTTTGTTAAAAAGTGATCGAGTCAGGTGACTTCCAATGCTGACCTAGTTCCTTTCCCAGATAATTTCATCAATGGTTGATCAGAAAATTACTGTCTCTAATGTCCACGATAACGATAGGACATATCTAGATGTCTTAAATGTTGTTAATCTAAATTTATCCATAGATAGCATTAGAGCCAATCCATAATTTATCATGGTTCAAATTCGAAAAGACTAGCAGAAATCAAACAGTCCAGTTCAACAATCAGAAACGACGCGCATCCATATTTACTCTAGTTACTTTTTTTAGCGAACCTTGAATCCCCTTGATTTTTCTCTGCATTTACGGATTCCGCATAGTTGTGACATTGTAATGATCAATACTCAAGAAAGAGAGGCGGAGCATGACTGAATTATCAAACTGGTTATTCATGTTTATATCATGCAAATGATTAGACGTATATTGAGCAATATCCATTGAGTGCAGTCACCGATGCAGCGATATATCAAAGCAATTTATGATACTGATTTCCTCCAATCATCTATTCATCTTAATATTTATACTCGCGCAATTTCTTGGCAACATAATACTTGGAGAAACCAGATGCATCATGCGTGACAGTCGTTATCGCTTTTTTTTAAATATTCTAGTTTCTTTATAAAAACCAGCGATAGCGATGAGATTGTTTCCCAAAATAGCCTTTGAAGTGGTGGATCTGTAAATTGCAGCTGGTGGACTCTGCTAGACTATTCAACAGATTATCAAGTTCTTTTATGGATAAAATTGTAAATGAGCACCAAATTTTCCCATCTTTTTCATCCACAGTATCATCTCAAGAGCGATGACGTTGAGAATATAACATCATCCAGGTGGCTTGACTAGTTTCTCCAGCAATTCTCTTCTCAAACATTTTACTGCACATCCTATAACAAATCCAACTCCTCTTCCCGCATTCCCCCATATCTTACGGAAATACATTAACCATGTACAGACATCTAGAAATTCAATCATCCAAAGTTTTCTCCACTCTATATCAACTATATCGTTTGGGCGCGCAAGAATTTGCTTGGATACAAACTCTTATCTCCTCACACCCATCACATGGTACTGGAAACCTATGCGGGAAGAGAGAGACCCTTCACATAACCTCAAAAAAATCGTAAAATTGATCTTCGCAGGGGGGACTCTCTCTCACACAAATCCGATAGCATAATCCTTTCCCACCTGCTTCGGCTCATTCATCGTGAATAATCTTATCCGAAACCCTGATGCTTGAGCTTGCGCTTGCAAAGTTTAGAGTCCTCTATACGGAGCTCGCTCTCGTGAGACTGCATCCAATTAGCGTTTTGCTTCGAGCATCGACCGACTAATCCTTCTCTTTCTCTCGCTGATGCCCCTTTAAAAAAAAATCAAACCAACGGAAGTCCATACCTTCTCGTAGTATACATGCATTATCCAAATGCAATGACATCGAAAAGGTCCGTACGTGCAATAACGTGCTCCGTCATCCATTAAACTCGTATCGGACTCTCGTGGTAAATATGGTGTCTCTAACTTCAACCAACTCGGGGCCCTCTCATTAGGCACCGTGTGCTCATAGACCATATAGTGCATGAGGGTTTAGCATCAGAGGTCTGTACTTAGAGTCATGCTGGCTATACGAGTAATGACTGCAATATCGAGAACCGATCGCTAAAGCTTCGAACGTCTAGTCCTATATCAATGACGAATAAGAAGGAGTGAGTCTGGACGTTATCTCGATGTACCTCGCACGCACCATAGGAGGGTATATACCATGATGTACAAAACCATGCAGGTACATACATCGTATATGCTCAATACATATCCGTCCATCGATCGCGAATGGACCATGAACCAAAGGGATATACATACTCTTTTTACTTATGCGAGATTTCTATATGTGTGGTTGAAAGATAAGAGGAGGAAGTGATGGAGCGCATGTGTTTCGAAGTAACGACTTACATACGTGGATTTATGGCAAAATGAAGAGTCTGGAATATCATGTGATGGTCTATGAGAATGGGAATTCTTATCTCTGATCTTTTTTTATGAATTCTAGATGTGCACTCGCTGAAGCAATTGGAATTGAGAAATACAAATGTGAGACTGACGACTGGACTTCTTAGTGGACTGAGTTCTTTGGAAATATTGGAACTTGGAAGTAATGGACTTAGCGAGATTCAGCCTGGAAGTTTTGATGGGTTAAACAACTTGAGGCTGTTGAATTTGTGGAAAAATGAATTTCGGACCTTGGAACCTGGTTTACTTCGCAACCTAAGACAGTTGTCTCGCTTGGATCTTAACCAAAATGCTCTGACAACTCTTCATCCTGACATCTTTGAGGTATGTAATAAAAAACTATTTCTTGCATGATTCAACTTTGATTCTGGGAACTTTTTTCACTGGTACTAATAAGGGAACACGTGGCTCGTTTGAATTAATCATACAGAGTATGAAGAAGTCACATCTGCATGCAATGCGATCATAAACAACGGCTCGGATAACACAATTCTATAGCATGTCTGTGTTTTCGTATTTGAATATTTGCTCTTACTGCAAATTAGTTCAAAACATTCTTCCATTGTATCATTATGAGCAATACATCGGACATTGAATTTTGAAGATGAGTGCAATTTTCAAAGGACTTAGGCTTTAGGAGAATGAGGATAAAGAACAACGTCTTTGAAAACATTTCTACAATTGAGTCTTTACTTCAATCCAAGAATTTGAATCCATCATGGCCTTGTTCTAAACATATAAATAGTCCAATTTCAAGCCCAAGAGACAGAATACCACCTACAATGAAATCTGTCTGAACGCACTTTTGTTGAATTAAAAATCTTTTAAATTACGGACACACCTTCTCATTTCGAATGGATTGTCAGCGTGGATTTGACAGGCCATTTCCGAAAACAATTGATTTAACGATCTACACGATCTCAAAACGAGAACAGACACTAGAATCACCTCCAAATCGTTCGGTCCTCGCGCGTGTAGGATTGAAATGGCCTCAAACGAGAATCATTTGCATGATAATATGCTTAAGATCTACTGGCGGATTAGAATCACCGTGGCGTGAAGTCCGATGTATAAGCAACGGGATAATAAAAAACCGTCTCCGAGGTCAACCATGTTTTCGTTTTCAAAAACGCTCAGCTTGAGTCCACAGTTCAGAATCATTCTATTTCGAAATCTTTCGCGCCAAGTTATTGCATGTCGCAGAGGTTTTTTTGCACTCACGCTAAAATTGAGTCGACAGAGCGTCCGATGTTGAAAAAAGTAAACAGTCGCCAAAAACATTCGAAGGAAGCAATTCATCGTGGAATTCATTGCCAATTTTTTTTCTTATTGAAGGATCTGGAGAGTCTGGAGGTAGTGAATTTGAACTCGAATAATTTTACATCGCTGCCGTCGACTCTATTTCGAACAAGCCCAAAACTCAAATCGGTCAAGCTTATGTACAATAAACAAAATTTGACCGAGTTGCCAAATGGATTATTTTCAAACCTACCAAATTTGGAGTCGGTCATGATAACTCGCAATGGATTGCAAAGACTGCCAGAGGACCTGTTTTGGAACTCGACTGGACTGAAGAATCTCACTTTAGATAGAAATTATTTGACGACACTACCTCAGAGAATATTCCAAAACACGACGGAGCTCTACACGCTGAGCTTGTCGTTCAATGACCTGAAAGAGCTACCAGATTATGTTTTCGAAGCCACCACGAAGCTCATCAGTATTGATTTATCTAAGAACCATCTTACAGCTATCAATGAGTGAGTACAATCGAACCCTGTTGAAATCCATCAAATGATTCCGATCAAAAATTTTGTCTTCAATTGATGTTCGTTAAGAGGATGTCGGATACCGAAATTGTCGGATTCTCAAATAAATCACCGAATTTTTGAAGTAACGCTGATTTTAAAAGGCTCAAAAAATTGGCGTTAATTTCCAGATTTGTGATATCTCAAAAATTCGTCGATACATTTGAGAACTCTGCAATATTGGGAAGCTTGCAATATTGATAGGACTCCCACATCCCCTTAAGGGCAACTCGTATTCGGTTTTTCCAAATATCACAAAAATTCGCAACGAAATCGTATTTCGAGTCTCATTGGTTTACGCATTCATATAAATTAAGCAAAACCAGTAAGCTTTTCATCGTCAATTTGTCTCTTCGATACTGGTAAATGGGTCGACTCGCGATTTTAGTCCGACCAGCTACTTGAAACTCTATCAAGAGAAACGAGAATGGGATCTGTGAAGATCATCCACATAACAGTTGCAGAGGTGAACGTTTCAACCGCCATTTTCCTGAATCTGAATGTCCTTGTCTTTTTTTGATTATGAAGTAGCTTCTTACATTGACTGATAAATTGGGACTGAGCACTGCTCAATCAATTTTTAAGCACATGCCTTGAAGCGACGAAGAGAATACTGGTTTCGACAAAGTAATTGGAACTCATTCATTCATCTATCTACATTCTGCATATTGTTGAATATGTATCGAATCAGAGAATCATCAGATGAAAAAGTTATGTCTTGAATGCAAGTCTGTGTTGAGCAATTTTCGTGAAATTTATGTCGAGGATTCTGGTTGACTTTTATGCGATCAAGAATTGCTACGCAGCAGGTTTTGAGTCATCGTTAACAATTCTCATGCGTTGAGAAAGAATTTCCAATCGTTTGAGGAAAAAATAATGTTCAATTCAGCCAATCGACTCGAACTCTTGAAAAAAAATTTCCAAGTAAAAAAGTTACAAAAATAGTTCGTTAAAAATGTTTCTTGTATGATTTCAGGAAAACACTGGTGGGTCTAGAATCTCTAAAAACCCTTAACCTGGAGAACAACGATCTATCTTACATCCACGTGAATGCATTTAGCTACCTGAGCAATCTTCGAGTAGCAAAATTCGCTAACAACAAGCTGACCCTTCGAACTGGCATCTACGATATTTTTGGACACATATCACCATTCCATCCATGTCATTCTTTGGAAGAATTATATCTCGCACATAATAACGTAACAGAGATGCACAGCGACTGGCTTGTAAGTCTTACCAGACTGCGAGAACTTGATCTGAAGCACAATTCGTTCAATTACTTACAAGTGAGTCACCATTTAATCCTCATTATTATTAATTACGCTTATACTCAATGTTCAAACGCCTATTCTACATATATTAACTCGGGGGGGTATATAGCAGCAGTTTCAGTATTATATTAGCCAACTCGCCCACGATTTCGCCACTTAATTATCATGTGCGGAGTCTGTGGAGAGAGAAAATAAGGAACATGTGCCGGACGACCGACCAACAAACGGCTGACCACTTACGCTTCGCATATATATATATATATAGACACTTTCCCCTCGAGCAAAAGAGCAAAGCTTTGCCAATATACTTATAGCGCAATGGCCTTACGTTATATTCCTTTTTGCCCATCCGCGTATCTGTCTGCAAAACTCGCTTCCTTATGACATATGGCTTGGAGCTACTGTGCTGTTTGAATATTTGCCTCGTCTTTTGAGTGCATCTTTGATGTAGAATACACTGCAGAAGTGAAGACTCATAAATATGCAAATATGAATTTTGCAAATTTGTCAGAATTATCGAGAGTTATTGAAATAAATTTGCCATCATTTGGTAGAATATTTTCGAAAATAACCGTTCTAGCACGGTCCCTACTTTGGCACGCGGGAATTTTTTCCCCCCATTAGATGAGATTAGGTGATGGAATCAAGAAATTTTGATTTGTCACCTCTGGTATTACAAGTGGAATTCAAAATGATATCTATGGAGTTTTGATTTCTCAAAAGGCCATGCCATTTTCTGTATTTTCTGAGATTTTTTTCTCCAACTATATCAAAATTATTATCGCCAATTTTTTGTTACGCCGTATGTCCATGATTACGGGAAATCTTTGCTGAAAGTTTCGACATCGAGGTTTCCTATCGATTTGGATCTAAAATAGTTCATCAGAAAGACATATTGAGTTATTTCTTACTAATTCCTAATCAGTAAACCAATGAAATGTAGGAACTCAGAGATAAAATTCAAGAACTTGTAAAGATAGGAAAGACAAATCGTTGCTGTCATTGTCGAAAAAAGTCAACAAGTCATCAATTTCTTATTGCAAATAAATCTTACAGCAAGATTATCAACTCTCAATTGAAATCTTCACCCATAGAATGTCTCAAAGTGGTAATACGATGTGTAGTCGTATCTTGGTCGAGTGTCATACTAGACGTATTTATGTTTCCTCGAGAAAGTAAGTGCAACTCTAGCAAAAATCTTCAAATGGATTCGTAGAAAAGTCAAGAATACCCTCCCTCTTATGTTGACTCAAGTATAAGCGAACACGTCATACACGTGAACGTGTTACGTTTCGATACGAGATATCAGCTCTTTCAAAAAGTCTTACACGGTAAAAAAGCATCTATGTGTTCAGAACTAACGAGATTGTAACGAGTGTTAAAAACAGTGTATATTGTTACTATTGCACGTGCGAGGGCGTACTTAGACAAATGATTCTTATGAGAAATTATTTTTGCAACCATAGCATTCTAAGTATGCAAAATGACGATATCCAACCTGTTCTCTTTATATGAAGAGATATTTGAAATGAAATTGCAGAGAGTATATAAGTGTCGTATGAAAATTGAATGTAACGATTAAATTACAGACGGAGGACCTGCAGTTCATATCGAGCAATGTAAATGTTAATCTAAGCCACAACAACATATCTCGAATCGTACTGGCTCGTTTGGAGGCAATCTCGATGATGCAAAACTCGTCCCGAGATGTTAGAATCGACATTAACCACAACCCGATTCGATGCGATTGCGAGGTTTATGAATTTTTGCGTTACATCAACGGCGACATGCATCCGTCTGTCCAGAGCTATGTACATTTCATAAGTGGAGAATTGAATTGCGCCAGTCCTGAATACATGCTTGGATCGCAGGTTAGTAATAATTTATCTGAAGATATACTTAGTTTAAATCATTTCAAGATATTAAGTTACATTTTTGGGCGTTACTTTTCAAGAATGATTGAAATTTTCATGATGGTTGAAAAGAGTGTTACCTCGAGTTTTACACAATTCTATACATTTTCGGCTACCGTTATGTAAAGCAGTTTTCTTTAAATTACTATCTATTGTTAGAGATTAGATAATAGGGAAAGTCTTGTTTTGTTCATCAGAGGAATATCAATGACGGGAATCTACAGTATTTACAAATTATTGTACTCTTCACTGTGCTTCATTCTTTTCCACGAAACGGTATAAACCCAAACCGCGCGTCGTACCAAAATATACAATTTAGACGCCGCGACACGACAACGTGTCTGAATCATTCGCGGTGCTGCGCACAGGAAATAATACTTGAGAAAAGCTCTAACGCCTTAGAGTTGATGATAAGCTTCTCTTGAAAGGTGATATCTTGTGCAATTCGCGGATTTTCATATGGCGGCTAATATAAGTATAGCTGCCAGCAGAAAACATTGTCCGCCGCTGATTCCGTCGATACAGGAATTTATTGCGATTGACTTACTCTGTTCGATCATCGACCTTATAAATGATAAATGTGCTCGATTATACCAACTCATTAATGAAGTTTTTTTTTATAAAATCATCATAATTCTGTCTCGACCTACCAAAGTTGAATTCATATTTACGCCCATTGCACCTTTCATGATTGAGGGTCGACTTGAAAATCAATGAATATACGATACTGGAACATTTTTAAGAATTATAAAAAAGAGATAGTGAATCCTCTGTGGGAGAAAGCAATCAATAGTTTTCTGTTTTCAAGAACAGTCAGATGGTTATTCTAATTTTCCAAAAATCTCAGAAATCAGATTTTGAAAATGTTCAACTTTCATGGATCTCCTCAATATAATCCTGAATTCCATAAAAAGTGAGAAGTACATCTGAATTGAAAAATTGCTCCTAATTCAGGTATGGGGTCTGAAAGCACGAAGCTTGACGTGCCTGATCGAAAGCGAACAGCACCGACCGGGTGACCCATGTTCTCCAGATGATGGCTACTGTTCGTGTTGGTTCCGTCCAGAAGATAAGGCTCTACTACTTGATTGCGCCGATCGAAATCTAAGTCGAGCACCCGAATGGATAGACGCGAAAGCGCCAATTGCCAAAGTGGAACTCGATCTACGCCTAAACGAACTCACCGAGCCGCCTTCCATGTTTAAAAAAGGATATGACAAGGTCACCAGTCTCAACCTCGCAAATAACCAAATTACCTTCATCGACGAGAGGCTCCTATCACCCAATCTTCGGGTAAGTTTGCTCATTATTATCCTATGTAAATGAGTCCCATCTCTGTATACATGCGAATTCTATTATGCATTGATGTGTAAATAGTAATACTTGTGGTCCCGATGTACATAGTCGGTTCTTTGCACAGTGAGTGGATGAACTCGTCTTCTTTGCATTTTTTTCTCTTCTTTTCTTTTTAAAGGATGCTCGAGTCCGTCCCTTTTGCGGTGTGCGCGCTGCCGAGTTACTCTCTTTGACATGGAGTGGATCCAACGGTTCTTTCCCCTCGATCGGGTCACGTTTATAAACTGTTCATCTCGGCGCATCTGATGCCACGATGAATACTAATTGACCATCCGAAATCCTATCGCTGGAATCTTTCATTTTTTTTATTGTAATTTTATTCTGGTCGTTGATTTGGGATTGCAGAGGAATGCATCGAGTTTTGAACGGTCGGATAGTAGCTCTGACTTTGATTAATTTCGCATTATTTCAAGTTATTTATTTAGTCGGGAATAATTTACAGAGTGAATAAACTTTATTCATGGATACATCATCCAGATTTAAAGAAATTCCAAGTTGATAATAATTTTTCGACTCGCGCGTGAAAGATCTGTCTGTTACTGCCAGTATGCATTGAAGCCAATGTATTTTGATCTAGAAGTCAAAACCGTTTAGAGCATGCTCTAAGATGAAAAAATAACCAGTGTCAAAATCATAATACTAACAAGGGGAGTCCGGAGAGTCCGGCTCTACAAATCTCACCAAACTTTTTTCCTAGTCTCGTACCACATAGAATATGAAGAATCTGGAGTAACTTCGTCAAATGGACCTTCTGTTCAGAGCTACAAGCAAAAACGTTAGCATTGACAGTATATTTATATAACTCACTTTTTAACATGGTCCTATATGGGCAATGCTAACGTTTTTGCTTGTAGGTCTGGACAGAAGGTCCATTGGACGGAGCTAGATTCTTCAGAGACTCTAGGTTCTTCATTTTCTAGGTGGTACGAGACTGTAAAAAATGTTTGGTGATCCGGACCTTCCGGACCCTCCTTGTAAGATGATCCTAAGTAAACCCGGTAGTCGTCGATTCAATCTCAAAAAAGTCGAAAACTGATACAACTTACTCATCACTTACTACTCACTCACTACCATTAACTTCGATTAACTTTTAATATTTCGAAATCGGCACAGAATTTTACTGAGCAAGTAATGATTCATCGATCAATGAAAAGAATGCAATCATTCAAAGATTCCAGAGCGTGTTCAAATCGAACAAGGGTTGACTGTAAGAACAACATGGGCCGTTAGATCCACACCCACCCAAGTCATGTTGAGATTGACTCGAGTAATAACATTCATCTCTCATCACATTCACATGTCGTTATAGACCAAACAAGTCACCTCACCTAGGCCAACTAGAGTTATAAGCATCTATTTCACGCTAAAGAGTGACGTAAGCACGCGCGCCAAGTTTTCAAACTTGTGAATCGAGAATGCGTACCCGCTTTCAAAATACTGAAGCAAAGCGCAACTCCAGACAAAAGGATATATCGCATCAGCGCGAGAATAATAAACTTCCGAGTCACGCTGCTCTCATGAGATATGTGCTACACTCACATCTCGTCAAACCCGTTACGCGCTCATTCAAAATTGCCGCGTCACCGCCTTAGGATAACCATGAGATAACTCTCTGTAAAGCCACTATACACCACTGGCCATCAAAATCTCATCTCTCGACTCGGCATTTGTTACAGAATCTCATCCTGGAAGGCAACAACCTCACGTCGATCGACTCAAAGATCCTGAAACGCCTGTCCAACTCATCTCGCATATCCCGACTGACCCTTCATGACAATCCGTGGCGCTGCGATTGCGAATCTCGAGATCTGCTCTCTTTTGTCCAGTCCAACTACCTAGATATTCCAGATCTTTTGAAGGTCACCTGTGCTTCAAACAACGTCTCCCTTTCGAGGCAGTCTGTCGACGAAATTTGCCCCAGCTCAAACCATCTAATTGTCCTTGCTGCCTGCCTCTTCAGCGTTTTTGCTCTGTTGCTAGGCGCCGGTGTCGCCCTCTACTTTGGCTACCAACGTCAGATCAAGATTTGGTTGTTCGCCAAAAACCTGTGTCTATGTTTAGTAACCGAGGAAGAGGTTGATAAGGATAAAAAGTACGATGCCTTCATAAGCTTTTCGCACAAGGACGAAGATTTTGTAGTGAAGGAGCTCGTAGCAAAGCTCGAAGAAGGGCCCAAACCCTATAAACTTTGTATCCATATCAGGGACTGGCTCGTTGGTGAATGGATACCCAACCAGATTGAGCGTTCCGTCGACGAGTCTAGGAGAACTATCGTCGTGCTTTCGGCCAACTTCATCGAGAGTGTCTGGAGTAGGTTTGAATTTCAAGCGGCGCACAAGCAAGCTTTAAAAGACAACCGAGCCAGGGTCATCGTTGTTCTCTATGGTGAAATCGGACCTATTGATAAGCTCGACCCAGACCTTAAAGCCTATCTCCAGATGAACACATACGTCAAGTGGGGCGATCCTTGGTTTTGGCAAAAGCTCCGGTACGCTTTGCCACACTCGGTTAAACGAGCCAAGGATGACAGTGGCGCCCTCAGCAGTTTAGCAAGTATCGCCGCTAGCAAACAGATTGCCCTCGTACAGCCGAGGCAACAAGATGAAAAGCTCATTGGTGAAACGAAAATTACGATTAAGGACGAGGAACAGCATCAGCAATTACAGCTACAGCAACAGCAACATCAGCAGCAGCAGTTGCAGTTGCAGTTGCAACAACAACAATTCAAATTGGCTCATCAGGCAGCCTTGGCGGAGGCCGTTAAAAAGATGGACAAAACGCTTCACAGTGTCAGATTTGACATCAGAACGCCCCAGTGCACCACGGTGTAGTGATAGACTGTAAGATTTTTGGAACATTGACGACAATGTGATTGTAGTTTTTTTTTTGTGAACAAAATTATGTATTTATAGGGATGTGTCTGTTGGCAGTTATGCCCCGTGTTTTTTGTATTTTTTGTATGATGGAGAATCGTGAGATTTCCACCGATCTCCTCTCACTCGACGACCGTCGTTTGCATTTGACCGTGAAGTGAATGTTTTATAAAAAAAATTTTGTGCGTGTGTGTATGTGACTCCTGATATGGGTTCCCCGATCCATACAAACCTGATTTTGACGAGTTTGTTTCTATGCCAGTATGACTCTCGAGTAATCTGCGTAAGATGACATTCTGATAGGACCAAAGCCAACGTAATCTACGATAAACTGTTACCGTATTTCCCTCGAGAATTTTCTCGGGAGACATTACGAAATGAAAGTTCTATATTGTACAGATATTCTCAAGAAGTAACTTAAGACTGAGTACATTACATTTTACTAAATTTCATATCTTCGAGAAAAATCATCTCATTATGCGCTAAAATATAGCCTCATCTCATTGTCAGTCCTGTTTGAATATTCCTTGCCCAATACATGACATTATGTACAATACGATGTAAAATACTCATCTTAGATCATGATGAGCAGAGGCTGATCATACAAGAGAAACAAAGAGATTGGATACTAGAAAATATTGTTATCTTTATATTTGGTCAGCTAGCTTGTTCACAGTATCAACATACTTTATGTTTCTCTCTGTACATAGGTAAGAATAAAGCATCAATGAAGTATGTACTGTAAAATGATATCTCATTCTTCCATCCTTTACACTATCATAATCAATGAAATAGAAAATATCTCTCCTCTTTTTCTGATGAGTTAGAAGTAAGCCCAGAAAATACTAGGGATCTAGAATGTTTGCTTATCCAAAATACTTTAATCTTTAACCATTTCAACGATCTTTGGTGCCCTCATATTTTACAAGACTGAAAGTGACCTCAAAAAATGTACACAAACGTTCTTTTTAAGTGTTGGTCAACATTTACAATTAATTTGAGCCCATACTGAAATGAGCACTTGCAGAAATTCAAAAACCATACTAGCATATTCCAAGTATTCTTTTTGAAGACTATGTTTCATGAGATGTGATCTTTTTCTAAGGTTGAGTCCTCATAACACTTGATAAGAAATTAATAATGCAAGTTAAATTGCCAAACAAAGTACTCGATGGAATGAAATGTGCTCATCAAAATCTCCTTAGATTACTTTGAAAATCTTAAGGAAAATCTTAAAGCCAATTCGTCTATTACCCTTCACTCTTTGGATGATTGGTTAGTGTATGAAAGACAGAGTGATATCAGTGATGATCAACACCGATCCTTGAGCATGAAGATTTGGTAGGTTAATTGCATCAAAGCTGAACTAGAGAATACTCTAAGTCATTTAGACTCATTCCTCGAATCAATTAGATCATATATTACTTGATTTCCATGTTGTTGATATCACTTCTAGAGGGTCGCTAAGCTTCCCTTGCTTATATGATCTTGCGATAGATTTTTTGGGGATGTTCAAGGGAATTACTGCAACAACATTTCTGATATTGTGTGCACAACTTGAAAAATAATGTTGAGGGTTGATGGGGATCTGAATTATTTCTCAACTAGCCCAGACTAAAACCGTCAGACTCTGAGGGTATAGTATCAAAATGATCACTCATCACCCACAGGACCTATGGACCTGGAGCTGCCTCGCGTTCAGAAGAGACAACTGACAGCTTGGTGTTAACTAATTCTGATCAATTCTGACTTCCGTCTCTTCATTTTTTGATCTTTAAGGTTATTTTGACGGCCTGACGGCTCACCAAGTAGTAAACCATTGTTGTGAAACACGTACGATTCAGGGCCTCTATCTTACACTAAGTTTTTAGCTATCTTAGATGTTCTATGATTCTTAGTTGATTATGCCGCGCTTCGTGACATTAGCTGGAGCAAGTTTTCCAATAGATTTTGCAAAACGGGCTGGATATAATTGATAGGTACTTGGTACTTTACTCACTCAAAGACATGATTATGATGAGTGGCGGCTGGTGGCGGCTGCAACACTGCTTGAAATCAAGTCCTGTATAGGTAGCCAAGTGTACTTGATACGGTGTTAGATTTGGGTAGTTAGAAAGAAAAGCTGGGAAAATCCGTCACCCCGAACGTTTTTTATTTGTGGATCATCGAGTGACCTCGCCAGACCTCGCGGAGCTTTACTCAATGGCCGAAACCGGTTCGAAGGTCGAACCTCGAACCCCGAGCCTGAACCCTGAACTCGATCAAACTCGATCATACCTGAAAAACTGCCCGCGAAGGCCCGAAGGCCGAATGAGCCGAAATGAGCCGATTATGGAGCCGAATGTAGCCGAATGTCTAAATAAATTGGGCGCGCGGGCCGTGACTGCCGTGACGCGTGACAGCGTGACGCAGTTTTATTCTGCAAATCGTCGTCTGCTCCAGTCATCATTACGCCATGCTATATCATACAATGCGAGTAATGCGAGTCATCAGTTTATTTTGCGTTTTTGATATATAGGAGTGACCTAGAAATGCACAGGATGGCTACTGTTAATACGGTCAATCATGAAGGTATTGACGATCAATTTTTGACTGAGATTCACACATATCGAGCGAGCTCCAGAGACATGCCATTTGACGTACGAGAAGAGCACCTTTTTGCAAGAGACTCGTGTGGCAGATCGTGCTTGCACGTTGCTCTTCTTAAAACGAGAAATTACAAAGATTATGCTGGCTCATTGGAAATTTTTTCATATCCGCATCCTCCGAATACTCTTGGATGGCCATCTTTGAATGAATTGGAAAATAAACTGCTGGGACCTCGCAGTCAAGCAGAATCCTGGGAAGGCTTGAATTTTCGGCGAGTTCAAGTTCCAAATATACCTCTAAATTTCGATTTGGTCAAACAGCTTGTTGCTGCTGGTGCTAATGTGCATTCTGTAGACTCAGAGGGCAACTACTGCCTTCACTATGCAGTAGAAAATGAAGATTGCTGCGACTTGATTCCAGTGCTGTTGCAAGCTGGGGCCAAACTTGAATCATCAAACAAGTATGGTGACACAGCGCTACTTACTGCAGTTAAGGTGAACAATCTGAAAGCAGTGGAGACGTTGATCAAATATGGTGCAGACATTAATGTGTTGAACTATGACGAGGACACTTGTTTACATCTAGCAGGAAATAATGTTATGTTTAACTTTTTATTAAATGCTGGATGCACTGTTCCAATGAATTGCATGAATCAATGTGGATGCACACCTTTTCTTGCTGCAGTTGATTATTGTGATGTCACAACTCTGATGCGCATGATTCAAGCTGGTGCTGACGTTGACTTTCAGCATAGAAAATGTGGCCCATATGTTTGTCGTCGGTGGAACAATTCTCTGAGTGTAAGTACAAGTTTGAGTCTCTTACTGACACTCGATTCTATGAACCAAAACCGTTTTCCTCAGTTAGAAATTTGATAATCACATGTCCAATCATTGGTTGTTTTTGAATATTACATTTTATCAGCATGGATCATTTCTGAACTTGAATATACAGGTTCCACCAGGTTTCCATCATTTTTGCAGAGTACAGAAGTTGTTATGAGATAATCAGATCAGTAATTATCAAGGTCATTCATCATATGAACAAAGATATGGAGCTATTCAAGTATGATACAATAATCAGATCAGTAATTATCAACTTATTGAATCACTTTTTTTTTTTAACAAAGTATCGTGTTGAGGGTAGCACCATATGTGAAGCTTACAAAAAAATTGAAACTCTAAATGTTGAGCCCTTTGTACATCGATAACGAATGGACACAGCCATAATAGAAATCGGTCGTAATTAGTAGCCTTATTAAAATTGAAAAACTCTTGCACCGAGAGTTTCCATTAGGTTTGAGTTGCGTGAGAATTCTCTCTTCAGGCCTGACGGTTCTATAACAAAGCTGATATTATTCATAGAAATTCCAAGACTTCCGAACTGAAATCTCTCATTGCGCGTTTCGGCTTTGAAACGAACAAAAATGGAGTTTGTGTGTAAACTGCGATTTATATCCTCAATGTTCCATCGAACTGTCCCACCATAACTCTGGCAATACTACCTAGTGGCGCCAAACATCGGTCAAATAATATTTTCCTTTTGTACACTTTTGACCAGAGGAACCGATAACTAGCTTCAGAAATTAAGGGTCTTTGTAAATTGCGAGACAATTCTAGTGAAAAAACACGGCTTTTTTTGATAAACTTCAAATTCCGTTCAATTTGGTGTGTCGATGAATGATTTCGCCTGAAAGCGGGCCACAAAGTGCATACAAATAGTGACAATACAATCTGAGACATACTGCAATTCGTAGTCAACTTTCGCAGGTAATCACTCATATTCTTTATCGTCAGATTGATCGATTTATCCATTGTCCTTGGAAATATACGATAATCCCATTGAAACCGCTATTATTCAAGCAAATCTTGACACTCCAATTTGATCCCAACAAACCCCGAGTTCACCTGATTCTGTACCCATTTGTAATCTCTTGTAAAAATTGTTACTATTACGGAAATTCAGGTTAAACTGTTTGGGATTCATTTTTTCTTTCATCTGCATACATACATGTTCTCGAGAATGTCTTATTGGACGCGAGATACTTACGGGAATGATTACTCACACTCATCATTCACTCTCGCCAGAATGCATCAAAAGTCAAAACTCGAAACCCTAAACTTTGCCTGCAGGCTCCGCAGGCAAAGCGTACCTTTGCCTGCACGAGGACAGTCAATCTGCGGTTTGCCTGGGCAAATTCCGGAATGAGGCATCCATCCCGGACTTTGCCGGTAACATATGCATCACGCTGGGCACACAGAATCCCTCGTTACACTCGAAAAAAATTCACTCCAAAGCTCCAAAACATCCTCACCTCGCATCAGCGTTCAATGTATAGCTATAAAAAGAGATTCTAAAAAAAATATTGACGGGCGTAACAATTATCTAAAATTTTCATTGTTTTGCCCGCCTCAAAATATAAGAATGTATAGAATGATGAAGCGGAAATAGTTCAAACAACATATGAATCAACGTTTGTAAATTAGAAAAGGATCGGAAAAGATAACCATTGTGGATACAAAGAGTCACCAATTTCGTTGCATGCGGCGATGCGGTCACCGTGCACGGTGCACGCTGAAAGTTATTCGCACTTTTGTCCGATACACTCGCGATTTGGACTAAACGACGAGAAGACAAATACTTATTATCATCTAACTTGAGTTCGTCTTCTCGTTGTTTAGCTCAAATTGCAAAAGAATTGAATAAAAGTGGAAATAACTTGAGCGCAGGCACCTCCTAACCTATAATATAGGCACATTGTAATTCTCACTTTTATCCGATTCTTTTGCGATTTGAGCTAAACGACGAGAAGACAAACTCAAGTTAGATGATAATAAACACTCGTCTTCTCGTCGTCTAGTCCAAATTGCAAGAATATCGGAGAATAGTGGGAATAACTTTCAGCGTGCATGGTGACCGCATCGCCTTAACGAAGAAATTTATGATGAGATTGGTGAGCCGTCTTAAATTCTTTTTAATTGGCAAAATGCATTGTGAACTGTAGCTTTAGCGGCAAAACATTTTTCCGAACAGAGTAATAATATTCTATCTCAATTATGTACACCAATCCACATATAATTAGTGAGCAATAGTTATCAATATCTTTGACCAGACTCCAAAAATTGAAGTCTTTCACGAAATCGAGGTCGAAATGTAGAAGCCTTGAAATTCGTTCCTCAGATTCATTATTATGATCCCTAAAGAGTTTTGATACCTTATTGAATCTTTATTTTTATTCCAGATGGCTATTTGTAGAAATCGTGACGATATTGTTGAGATTTTACTGAAGTACGGTGCAAACCCAAACAAGTTCGCCAGGGAAGATGAAACTATATTATGTCTCGCATCAAGAATGCTCTGTTCCGTGGATAGCAGTATAGATCCAAATCCCACAGAAGATGAAAAAATTGCAAATATTCTGCAACTCTTAATCACCCACGGAACTAATGTTCGTAACATCAGTGTGGAATCATTCAGAAATGGGATTAGATGTGGCAATCTCAGAGTGGTACACTTATTTTTAGACAAGATTTATCGACAGGGAGTATTACACTCATCTGATGTCGATGCCAAACCGCTACTCCATCTTGCACTGTGTAACAAGAGAGATGACGTGTTCAAATTTATTCTCGAATCAAATTTACACGATTTGGACAAAACAGATTTCGAAGGATACTCTGCTTTCCACAGATGTGTTGCTCATACAGAAAATCAAAGTCGTGCCAAAATTTTGATAGACTACGGCGCTGATATCAGCACTAAAAACAATCGGGGTAAAACTGTACTCCATACTGCCTTTGGCTCGGCCTTTGGCCCTCATGGCGTGAAGTGGGTGGCATTTTTATTGAGTTATGGATCTCTTCCTTCATGGCGCTTAAGAATAGCATATCTTAGTATGGAAATATTTGAACCTCGAACTTGTCAAATGCATCCAGAATCAATCGAAAAAATAGTTACTCATGTAGCACTTATCGATAGTCTTGGTCATTTTATCGAGCCTCGTATTTTGAATAGAATATTGACTTGTATTGATTCCAACCAAGAGCTTTATGAAAGATGTAAAATCGAGATAGGGCTTCTGCGGAAGTCATTCTTTCAAGATTTGATTTCTTTTTATGATGTCCTCACCAGAGTAGATCATCGTTTCGTTAGGAATAAGGATTTAGTTGAAAAAATTGTCAATGAAGATTTACACAAGCGATTTCCGATTTATGAGGATTTGATTCGTCGTCGGATCGCTGAATCACAACAAGCCCTCGAATTAATTTTGGGATCAGTAAAAAGTTTAAATCGCATTCTCAAGATTGATTATCAGACGTTTTATCAAGTTTATGAAAACATCCTGTGTAGGCTCAGGAAAATAGACTTACTGAATTTACAGAGGATTTGAATTGAACAATGCTAGTCTCCAAGTTTCGCACAAATCGAATGGGTTTCATCGAGTAAAAGAAATCCGACCCCACAACCACAATAAGTTTGATAATTTTGCAACCTACACCGTTTCAATGTCATTGCTAATAATCTGCGGTCTTCCAAAGCCACGACGAATACCTCTACTGAGATTTTTCAAAAACTACAGCAAGGGTTCTTTATCCGATCAAAGAATTTTTTTCGTCTTGTCAAATTGGCAAGTTCTCTCACGAATTAATTGGCTTCTGATATTTTAAGGAATGATTTTAGCCAAATATATTCTTTTTTCCCTTGAATGGCGTGTTAGATTCATTTCTTCTGGATAGTTGGCTGTATCGGAGAGTGCATGTAAAATCATCATAATTATTGTTCTACATGTTTGCATTGGCATTATAAGAATGGTTAATACCACATAGAAATACTCATATATTGGATAATTTGTTAATTTCCGAACTAAATTAAGTAATGCTATGTTGCTATAGGCGAGTAGGTATCATGCGAGAAACAAAATACGAACAATTTGAAGCGTGGTTAGGAGTGACGAAGACAACGTCAGTAACTCATGCACTATATTATCTTCAAATCATCATATTTGTGGTTTTTACAATAAGCCAACTCTAAATGAAAATGAAAAGTGATGGCGAAGTCACGAATTGAACTGATCGAGAACCTTTGCCGTTACTTCGAATTCGAGTTCTAAGTTCGGAGAATTTGAATCTTTGCAGTTACGCTGAGTCTGCGTTCGAAGTTCGAGGAAACTTTTTCGAGCGCGTCGTGAGTCAGGATAGGTACTTACCATAACCAGGCGTCAAAAAGCAAAAGTAAGTCAGTGGATATCCTCACGTCGTATGGTTTTGGCCCTCGTCGATCGTGTCAAGAAGAAAAAAAATCGACGCCTATTAATTCCGCAGCAGCACTTACTTACCTATTTCGCGTCCCTATTATCAAGAAGCGAATTCTGCGCGGGAGAAGGCGGCGCTCTTATCCAGAAAATTTGATCCGATAACAGAAATATTCCATTGCAATATCATCTCCGCTATCGTTTAGGTATACCTACCAATTATTATATCAATTATTATTCATATTACGCACGTTTCTATTGACAACCGTTTTTTGATCCAGAAGAAAATGCATAGCAGAGGCATTGTTGGCGAAAACGCTATGCAAAAGCGGTCCTATAATTTGAGGAGTGTAAATGTCGTCGAAGTGACTGGGGAGTATGAAAGAACTCCTTTACATGTGGCCCTGCTTAGAAAACGAAATTACTCGCAATACAGTTCCTACAAATTTTCAATTAAAAATAAAAGCCGTAAGGTACTTGGATGGCCCTCACTTGTGCCAATAGAATTTGGCTTAATAAGGAAGGATTCCTTGATTTTTCATCAGAATGGTATTGTCCCAGATACTCCTGTAGATATTGCCCATGTGAAGAAACTCATCAAAGCTGGTGCTAATGTAAATGCAGTGGACGTAAAAGACAACTCTTGCCTTCACTATGCAGTAGAGAATGAGGACTGCTGTAAATTGATATCGATATTGGTAAATGCTGATGCAGAAGTAGATTCCTTGAATACCTTGGGTGATACACCTTTTCTAACTGCAGTCAGAGTGAATAATTTAGAGGCAGTTGATAATTTGATCAAGTGCGGAGCTAATATCAAAATTGGTAATAATCATGGCGATACTTGTTTACATCTCGCAAATGATGAAGCTATGGTCTCATTCTTACTGAAGGCTGGGGCTGGAATTGAATCTGTGAATAAGATAGGTGATACTCCTTTACTAGCTGCAACCAGAGAGAATAATTTGAAGAAAGTCAACTTTTTGATTAAAAATCGAGCAAATATCAATTCACTCAACGTGAAGGGAGAAAATTGTTTGCATCTTGCTAGAAATGATTCTATGCTTTGCATGTTGCTGGATAATGGATGTTCACCGCAAATAAATAGCACTAGTCGCTGTGGGTGCTCACCACTCCTTAGAGTAGTTGACTACTGTGGAATAAACACTCTCACAAAAGTAATTCAGGCTGGTGCTAATGTCAATTTCAAGCATAAGGAATCCAGCGCATGTCGAAGGCACACAAGCACTCCTTTGAAGGTAAATATTTTTGTATATAATCTATTGATTCGCACTCATAAAATTGATTACTTTGAAAGTTTTAATATTTTCATGTAGTCAGTCAAAGTTGAAGCTGTTTAATTCTTTATTATCACCACACTTCAATTCCTTATCAGGATTTAATAATGTAATTAACTTGTACAACATACATACGTCATTAGCTAGGATGGATGTAGTTGATAATTTTTTGGATTGCATACACTCAACTTTTCAATTTATTTCTAGTTATTCAATCCACATAATGACCATAATTTTTCACAATCACCCACAAATTTATATCGACTAAGACTATATTAAATAGATGATCTTTTCATGTTGGAGATGAGCATAAATTAAGTTGCGCTAACTTTTAAGTATTTCATATCCAATTTATCCAAATGACGGATTTTTCATAACTCACTGAGAAAAATGGGTGAGCATCTATGGGAGCTTGGACGAGTCTCGAGAGTCTCAGGAGTCTTCAGAGTTCTCCAGATTCACTAGTTACAAAATGTCTCGACTGCATGAGATTCAGTTCTGCGATGGAAATTTAAATACTTGCATTTCGAATATTCACTAAAGTCTTCAAAAGGTGTTATATAACACCTTGAGAGAAATGAGTCCTATAATTAGGATAAGATCTTTGAAATCCCACTAAGAAAATATTTAACACGTTCGCTGCAACGGGTCCCACCGGTGAGACCCGCTCGTCTTCTTTTGTGTGCGGTGGTGATCAAAATCCCTTTAAATGGGTCCCACCGGTGGGACCCGTCGCACACAAAAAACAAGCTGTGATTTTCGGCGTCGCTGCGAACGTGTTAAAGAATTGCTGAAAATTCAGAGACGCCTAGAACAATGAAACCAAGATTTTGCGGTGGTTTTAAATTAACTTTTACATTTTTGAATTTCCCTGGGTGTGTTGATGTCGGTTTCGGCTGATTTTCAGTGAAGGATTGAATATACGTGTAATGAGATCCACAAGCTTTTTTTCGATACATACGTATTCAAGACATTGTTGAGTAACAGCAGATACCGTTTAGTCCAAGTTTAGTTTTTCCTAATAAAATCTGTGTTGAGTCGTTTATCAACTTGAATACGCTTTTTCTTATCAATCTCAAGATCTGCTTTGACTATATAATTGAAACGATGGTGTAACGAGAGGTCACTACAGCTAGAAAACTTGAGTGAGAACGATTTTAATTTACTACTAATAATGATTCATTTTAAATTTGTATATACATGAATGGATATCACAAAAATTTCGAATCATGCATCTTTTCAGATGGCCATCGAAATGAATCGTGAAGAAATAGCCGAAATTCTACTCAAACACGGCGCAAATCCTAACGAAACCTGCGGTGACCATAAGAGTATTCTGTTTTACGCATCATTGTTTGGCTATTCCAAAACCAATCCTCGGATAACCCCTGCGCCTTTAGAAGATGAAAAGTTTGCCAATATCTTACAACTGTTGATCAATCACAAAGCTAACGTTTGTCTTGATACGGAAGCTTTCGAAGCGGTGATCAAGCATGGCAGCCTCAGAGCGATCCTCTTGTTCCTGAACGAGTATGAACGAAAAAAGATTTTCGTTCCCGTACATCGACATTTACTTCATTTAGCTTTGCATAACAGTAGAGACGACGTGTTCAAAATCATCCTCAGATCTAAACCTGAATTGTTAAACCAAGTAGATGAAGAAGGGTTCACTCCCCTCCACAGAGCTATCGAACTTATTCACATTAATGAAGATCGCGCAAAGATTTTGTTAGATCATGGCGCTGATATAAATACTGTGAACAATAGAGGCAGATCACTTCTTGACACTGCGCTTTCACTCCCTACATGTGCAGAATTTCGCTCGTTGCGCATACAATTTTTGTTGAGTTACGGATCTCTTCCTACTTGGCGAATCAACATGGTCAATTTGAACGCCAATGCATTTGGAGATGTCTTACCTTTTTGGCGTGAAACTGAAGAAGGAAAAAATATTGTTAGGCACATAGCACTAATACAAAGCACTGGCCGTCCTATAGCCCGGGGTATCTTGCACACAATTCGTAAAAACTGGTTCGTTTCACGCACACAATTGTACGACAAATGCATCACTGAAATTCAACTTGCTCGGACGTCAATTATTCATGATTCCACTACAGTTTATGATATTCTTACGAAAGTAGACTATCGTTTTGCAAAAAATAGGAGCTCGGTCGAGGAACTAAACAGTGAAGACTTTTACAAACGATTTCCAATATATGAAAGCCTAATTCGCAATCGTCTTGAAGAATCACGAAACATGCTCGAGCGCTTCGTAGAATCAGTTAGAGGCTTGAATCGCATTCTCAATCTCGATTATTCGACATTCTATCAGATTTATGAGTACATTTTATGCAGACTTAGACCCATTGATCAGTTGAATCTAAGCCACATCTAAGTCAAATTTGATGTAGAGGTTCACTTTTTCCCTAGCAGTTGACAGTTATATTTTAGATTCTTGTTGTCTAATTCCTTGCGATTAATTCTAACATTGAGGAATATTTTTTCTGTAATCCTATCTGATTACATAATGTGTCATTTCGTTTTACTTTTCTTTAAATATGTTATGTGTCCAATTACAATTGTAGGCATCATTATACTGTAACTTCATGTAATCATTCAACTAAATTGATTGTAAGGTGAGTTGTAAGGCCCAAATTTCGTTGTAGATTCATGAATAATTTGATTTTTGACAACGATGTTTAATAATTGTGTAGATTATTCGATAGTGTAGCAAACTATCAAACCTTGAAGCGAGCCTTGAAGTCTCTATGTGCGGTATAATAGTATGACAAACTATTGCATCTGTACCGTTATTTTATGAAAATTTCAATTGTTCATTACACTTATTCGTCTGTTTGAACATTTTCTTTCAAAATAAAATTTGGTAAGCTGTATAATGAGTGTGAGCCTTTTGCATTTTGAATGGATGCAGTTGAAAACGAGCCGCAAAAAAATGTTATAAACTCCACAATATACTGATCAACCGTGACTGTTGATGTCGAGGTTGATGTAAAATATCTCGGCATGCAAGCCTGCGGGCAGTGCATTGTTAGTGTGAATGTTTGGTCAGTTCAAAATGTGCAGAAATATTTTAGATGTTATTACAAGCTCACCATTACATTTCTCTTGTTCTAGTCGCTTATCTTTTAATCGTGTCCAATACTCATCAATTTCCTGTTTAATACTTAAATATTCCTGTGCCAATTATCAGCCGAAGATACTTTTATCCCATCTCTCAAACAAGTCAAAATCGCTCAAGAGCACAAGTACTGCACGGTCAAAATCATCTACGGAATTGCGTATTGCGACAGCATGTCGCGACCATATTAGAGTGTCCGTTATTTCCCAAGTTCCTCCGATCACCCATGCCCCCCCCCCCCACAACCTAATCATTTGGTGAGATATTGCGAGAAAAAAGTTTTCAGAGACCTAGGTGAAGTTTGAGTGCTGCCCCACCTAGAGCGTTTCTTATTTGAAATGATGTACCCTTCTAAATAAAAATTTGAGTCAATGATTCGCATGTACCGCGCATGCATTCCCTTCTACGTCCTCAATAGTATTTTCAATCGATAGCGGGTGCAATTTCCTTCAAAATGACTACCTGAAACATTCAATTTGATACAGTAGAACCGGAGATAGCCCACTCATTCGCATGACATCCACCTAAAGAACATAAAAGTGACTGAAAACGACCGTTTTTGTTTTTTCGGTTTTTTGAGCTTAGTAAAAAATGCCGACGATTAGAGGTGAAACTGAGCGCAGATTCTGTTTCTACGTTCAAACATACATCAAAAACACATATTCACATCTTTAAAATAAACCGACTCAAAATTCGCATTTTTTGGATTCTTCGAGGAAAACCCTGTTTCACGGATTTGGTACCTTGAATTTTCTAAGTTCCAAAAACAGCCATAACTCTAGTTCTTCTCCATCAAATTGACTTCAGCAAGTGGTCATTTTGAAGGAAGTCGTACTGGCTATCGATTGAAAAAGTTATCAAGGATGAAGAAGCACGTCCATGCCCAAGAAATGCGATATACTGAATCAGAATTTGTTTTGAGGCCTCAATTGAGACAATAAAAACGCTTCAGGTGGGGCAGCACTTAAACATCACCTAGGTCCACGAAAATTTTTTTATCGCAATATCTCAACAAATGATTAGGTTGTGGTGGGTGGCACGGAGGATCGGAGGAACTTGGGAAATAACGGACACCCTCATATAGATAGGTTGCGACAGGACGGTAAAAGACACAAGGCTTTTGAAAAAGTGATTTATAAAGTGAGTATCGATACCTTCTGAGATACGTAACGATGTTCAGATTCAAAAGTTATGGGTAGTCTTTGATCGAATTCTGATGAAATATTGCACAGCTCAATCAAGCTAGAGTTTACCATCAAGTGCATCAATCATTGATATTTTTAAACAACTTAATTTTTATTCTCAGTACTCAATTGAGGGGCTCGCAACAAATGAACGGATACAACAGTTTTCTCGAGCCTCTTTTCCACTAAAGAAGAATGGGGATGTATACACCCGAATAACGCAAAGTATATTAGCACAATTACAAGTTGCTCATCGTTTGCACTTCATTCTGACTCGAGGCTGAGATTGTATGTACAAGCGGAAGCCGCGAGTCCCTCGTGTCAACATTATTCAAACGCTGTGAAAACTATCCGCGCTATTATGCCTCGATACTTCTTTCTCGTCCGTATTAAAGAAGCGTCAATTTGGTAGCCAGCCCAGGTTCCGATGATTGATTGAACAAAATTTCTTTGGAATACCAATCATAGACATATTAGTTCAGACAAAATAAATAGGGTAATTTGAATTGTTTCAACATCAAAATGCATATGACGGCGGCGCCCTTGCAATATATAAGATATCAAGAGCAGGACAAAATTCAATTGGCTTGAGGTCAACAGGAACTTTTTCTGCACCAGCTGCGTAAGGCGGCCTACAGAGTACACACCGCAAAATATTGGATAGGTCTATCCCGCGCGTAAAGTGCTATTCTTGCATGCATTATTATTGTAAAGATAATAAGTGTCGTTTTAGTTTAATTGAATATTCGTAAAGCGCATCAATCACAATTTATAGTGGGTAATGCGGATGTGACGTCGGAGGTATCGAAAATTATAGACAATGATAAATCTTCGACTTTTGTCTTTAATACAAAAATATTATAAGCTACAAGTTTCATTGCGTCATAACTCAAATTCACAATTATTTACATGTCATCTGGTTCGGTTAATTCAGTTTCCGCGTGAGCTTTCATACGTCTTACTGTGTAATTCAAGAAGTGCAAATCTTGATACAAGCGTGTGATTCTCTGGAAATGTCTTTCTGTGTAAGGCAATAGAGATTCCAGTTTGGATCTCCAGTTGATATGCTGAAGGTTCTCAAAACCAATGTCGTAGAGGAAGGCATGAATGACAAGCTGGAAATGAATAGAAACAAATTATTTATTCCTACGGAAACCCGAGGATGATATTCGTGGTATTTTCTCTCAACAAGTACATACCTGAGCTAATTCACAATTTCGAGCATTCGTATTCCACGTAACAGCAAAGTTTAGAAGCGTTTCTTGCAATGTTGGTTTGAG
This sequence comes from Eretmocerus hayati, assembly GCA_029851415.1. Classification (NCBI taxonomy): domain Eukaryota; kingdom Metazoa; phylum Arthropoda; class Insecta; order Hymenoptera; family Aphelinidae; genus Eretmocerus; species Eretmocerus hayati. The sequence continues at coordinate 166,584,662 of CM056742.1, forward strand.
GTCACTTATTGCTGCTTTCAGCTCTTCATCTCCGTCCTTCACTATATCTGGAAAAAACTCAAATTATTCAAGAAACTGCGAATTTAAAAAGTGATTTTACGTTGATAGATATCACTCATCCTTCACGATGCGTAGCGCATGCTTAGCTTTTTTCAGTTTGAGTGACAGAAATTAGTTCTACGTTGGAAAATAGTAAATACCACTCACCTCCCACTATGCGTAGCGCATGCTTTGGTTTGTTTAATTTGAGCGACAGTCGCAAAGCTTTGTTCAGTTTCTTTGTTTGGAGATAATTGGCCAGCTTCTGTTCATCCAATATCTCTTGATCTTTTTCCGCTAAAGCTTTTTCTTTCTTTTCTTGGGTCGTATCTCTCCAAATTATCAACCGGGAATCGGTTCCACCACTGATCATCTGAGTTTCACTACTGTTGACTAAAACAGACGATATAACACGTTATGCCTGGGAAATCATCAAAGCTCAGGGGATTGTTCGAAATAAATCAAATAAATAAATATTTTCAAGACGATGAGTTTACCTGCCACTACCCAAACCCTGCTTTCATGTTGGTCCAATGTCAGTTGACACTCAGAAGTCTTTACCTCCCACAATTTTATCAGACCATCCGCGGCTGAGGATACTAGTTGTGTCCCTCGCGATAAAAATTCTATTCTCAATACAGCAGCTTCATGAGACTGGAACGTCTGTAAATTACATCACAGAAAAGATATTATTAGATACTAATTTACCCAGGAAAGAACGAGGTTCACAAAGGACATGAGCTGGATTAGACATGGAATGTTATTATAATGTTGATCGTCACACCTTCAAACAGTTGAGCTCGGTCAGAGACCATAATCTTATAGTACAATCAGCAGATGATGTCGCTAAGACCTGGTCGATCGGAGAAAAACGAACACACCAAACGCCTCTCCGATGTCCGCTGAAAACTCCTAACTGTTTTAAATTTTCTGCAGACCACAACTGGAAAATAAATTCGGTGGTCAGTATATACCCCGATACCGCGATCAACATGATCACGTTCGGAAGGAGGAAAAATGTTTCGCTACTCCGCATACAAAAATTCTTGGGAGTTCTTTGTGTAAAAAGTATTCGTATACATCTCGTCACCGTCTCAACAAATATGAAGCATGAGCAGTTGAATTTATTGTAAATCCATTATGCGATCCGATTTACTCGAGAAATTTTGGCACTGATCCAAACCTCTTTTATAGGGATTTATTTGTATGTACCTTTGCAGTTTTATCTTGAGAACCAGTCGCAATCAACTTATCATTTGGGGATACTGTCACACAATTGATGTCTTTCTGATGGGCTGCTACGGTGTGAACCGCGTTTAGAGGAGTTTGCACACCTACGAGTCAAAATTGAGAAATGTATGTAGTTATTGTATACAGAGACCACGGTATATCGAGAATCGATCAAAAATATGTAGAGATAACTATGCATTGAAGATTCAGATAGATTGCAAAAAAACCTTACCAGTATTGCACAGTTCATCAGGTAATTCCCATAGCTTGAGACAAGAGTCTTGACTGACAGATACAAAGAATTTGGCTTCAGACTGTGATAATGCTAAAGAACCAACTGCAGCAGTATGCCTAGTACCTATTCCTATACAGACTATAGACTTTGTTTCTTCATCCATCAACCATAGTCTCACATGGCTATCCTGGAAATATCAATTTTCAATACATGAAATCATCCCAACAGGAGATATATAGAAATGTATAATTCTTCTAAGTCTCACTTTGTCTGAAGATAGAAGTAGATTATGATTTGCTGGGGTCGATCCCAGAGATAATACAATATTCGTGTGCCCGCCTAAAATCTGGCAATTCATTGATGATAATTCATAAACCTTTATATCTGATGTATTAGTTGCTACAGCCAGATGTGAATCGTTTTTTCCAATGTATACAAGATCTAAAATTTCATCAATGTAACCTATCAACTGAAAGATGAGATAGCCATTGAGATTTTGTAAAGGGGTACACCCTAAGAAGTATATGTTACAAACCTGCTTGGTACACTCAAATTCAGCCAAGGTGTAAATCAAGATATTGTGACTAGTAGAAATTAGCGCAAAACTGTTACTGTTTGCATTGAAGAGGAAATGTTTTACAGCTAAGCCATCTTCTTCTTTAGCAGCTGGTATGATGGAATTTGTCTGTTCATAAACTAAGCGCCGCGATTTCATTTCCCAAATTTTAACAACACCTGCAAAGAAATATCAAGCTAAAATATTTTCACAGGTATGATTCAAATTCCCCATTTGCAAAAATGCAGAATAAATTTGAAAATTCACCTTTTTCTCCAGCACTTGCTGCATAAATTGGAGATTTACTTTTGGTCTTGAATGCAGGGAGAGTTGCATTGGTGGGTAAAATGAAAGCACCTTCAATGGATTCATACACAGGTAAGATATGCAATGAATTTTTCTTTACCAAATCCCACAAGATTAATACTTTGTCCCTGCCAGAACTGAAAACAAAAAAGTAACATCCTAATGTAAGAAGTCCTCCATACAATCATAAAAATTACATGGAATGAAATGAGACCTAAAGTTGTCAAAAATTGAATTTTAGAGAATAATTTTCACGATGAACTGTATATAGTGTCAACAGATTAGAATGGAAGATTCCAAAAAGTTATTTATGGCAGAGCTTGATAATATATAATATTCAGCAGATCCAACATTTGATGGGGTGAGAAAGATGTAATGATGGAATAAGGGATATAGTTCATGAGGTGTAGCATGGCTTTCATGAATTTAAAAAGAAAAGAAAAAGAGACAACATAGTGGTCAAGATGATCCACCACTATTCATCTTCTTAATCAAATAGAAACTGATTTTATACAAAGTAGAAAAATTCAAGGCACATATCAGTGATGTACACTCACGAGGGACTTGAACTGTCCGCTTCTGTCCCACTCACACTCATTGACATAACCCATGCTCCCGTGAGTGCAACAAAGACAAAAGTGGACAATTCAAGCGCTTCGTGAGTGTACCTTGACATCCACAAAAATGTGTGTTCATAACATACCTTAGAGCATGGACACCATCTTCATGAAAAGATAGAGATGTTACTTTGCTGAAATGCCCTTCTAAACTGAACTCTTTTTTCCCACTTTCTATGTTCCAACCATGGATAACATAATCATCTGCAGAGGCAAAAATTAAATTTTTGTCTTTGTCTGGATGATAACAAATGATGCTGTAAGAATAATGAATCAATCAACTTCATTAGAAGACTACCTCTCATTCAAAGAGCACTTCTAATCAATCTTACCCAACAACTCCTTGAGCCCCCTTCAAATTGTGGGTGCAAGCACGGTGTTGGAGATCCCACAATCTTACAGAGCCATCGATGCCGCCTGAGCCCATTTTTGATGCATTTTTTGTGAGAGCAATTGCAGACACTGGACCATTGTGTATGGATTTCCATAATTTTATGGGTTTTGCTTCTGCAACAAATCATTCACTGAAGCACTCATGAAAGTATACCATATAGAAGAACAAAAAACATACCTAATGTATCCCATAGTTTGAATAGACTACTTTTGTGATGTGTAACAAGAAATTTGCCGTCAGAGCTTGCAACAAAACTGTTAATTGTGTCCTCGGCTTCATTCTCGTTAGCTTGGCCTAGTTTGAGTTTCACTGCTCCCTTTGCCACCGAAACAACTGATATGTAATCACTGTTTTGACAAAATAGATGTTGCCCATCCTCACTCCACTGGAATGTAAAAGATACGTATGTAAAACACCTTGAGTAATCATCTCCTTATCCAATGGTTGTGCGTCTTACCTGAATATTCCCTCCAGTATAAAAAGCTTCAAGCCTATTTTCTACTTCAAATCTGTAACAAGGAAAGAGTTGTAGGTTGTAGGATTGTTGTCAAAAGTAAGATAACCATCTCTGGCGGCGTCAAAGTCCAATTTATATATAATAAATACTAACGATTCCTTTAAAATTTTACCGCTCATTTTCGAATTTCATCTACGCTTTAATAACGTGAGAAGTTGTAAATTAATTAAAGAGAAATCTGGCATCATTTACTCAGCAATACGAAACACGTGGTTTGTATAAATACGCGTGCAGGGAAATTACACCGGTTGACTAGGGGCCCTAGATTATGGAGCACGCACCTATATATACACTCTACACTTGCGGTGTTTTTTGAGCAAGTGGAGCATGCCTTAGCAGACAGTTGTTTTGCTTTGGCGTTTATGGCCATTTATGGCAGCAATCGGAATGTTTGGAACCTTGTCTTTTAATTTCTTGGTTCCGGATTGAAGTCAATTTTATGGACTACAGATCCAAATCCTAGTCTAAATTGTGGGTGAATTGATTTCTGGTCTTGTTGGTCGTAAATTCGTAATCCACGAATATTAAGTTCGATTTTGGGTTTACATGTCTGCTGATTGTCAATCATTGTAACTCTCGTTCTTCTTGCAAGCTGCAGAATAGATCAGAACTTTCTCTGATCAAAATATTTTGGTACTGTGTGAAAAATAATATAATGGATAACAAGTGAGTGCTGAACCTTACCAGTGGAGAGCTACAGTATTTTTGAACAAGAGCATCATTGAAAGAACTCATCTCCTATTGAAAGAACATGGAGACCTTATCCACTCCCAAGCGAGAGAGCAATGGTATGACTAGTAAATTAATTATTATCAGTATTTCTCCACTAATTTCCATTCACATCTATGGTAGTTACAATTCTGAAGCCATTTGTAATTACTGATGAGTCTTATTTGTTCCTTGCAGAACTAGAAGTAACAGGGGTCTCCCGGAGTGGTCGAGTATGCAAGAAATCATCAAAGCTCATGGACTTTGATTACTCAAGCAATGTTATTGAGAGTAAACCTAAAAAGCCCAAGTTGCTATCTCCTCAAGATTCACTGAAGAAAAAAAGAGTTGGCTCTGAATCTCATAGCCAATCTCCAGTTCCTCATGTTACGCAAACTATACATGTTGCACAGATTCATCATCCTCCTTCAAATAGGATAATTATAACAACTCCTAAAAGAAGCCCAAAGTTGGTCATCAGTACAGATCAAAAGAAAAAGAAGATTGAGCCCAGCTCAGATTACGAGACTCAATCCCAATCAACCAATTCTGAATCTGACGAAGATGTCATCAACAGAAAATTACACATAGCTGAAGTCTCCAGGAATAATATAAGCATTGATGCTGTAGAACCAGCTGAAGATGAAATAGTCCCATTCAAGAAGAAGGTAACACCTCCTAAGAAAGTTAAGAAGAGCCAAATCACTTCCAAGCAAGAAGGTCGAACAAAAGAAATTGTCTTGGCAAAACCAGTAAGCAGTGTACAAAGTTACAATGGATTCTACTCTGATACTCATTTCATAATCACCCTATTTTTTACTCTAGAAAACCAAGTACACTGCATACATGCTATGGTCTAAAGAAAAGAGACAAGAATTACTCAAGGAATGTCCATCTCTTGGTTAGAAAACATCACTTGACTTTTCTAAAAATTATTTTGAAATGATATTTGCAAACTGTTCTATTGATCTTTCAGATTTCTCATCGATTTCAAGAAGATTAGGGGAGCTGTGGGCTACAGTTCCCAACCAGGAAAAGTACAATTGGAGCAACCGTGCCAAACGTCTATGTGAAAAGAATCAAGCCACTCCAACCAAAAAGTTTATCATCAATCGTACGTAGATTTAGCCAGAATGAGATGACATGTATTCTATAGATATTTTTACGCTGTTAATTCATAATTTCACAGAAAACGTCGACTTGTCCGGTAAACTGGATATCACAGATATGAAGAAAATATCTCTATCTCAACTATCATTGAGTGGAGAGGATGCCATCAGAGATCCCAGTAAAGATATGAAGATTTTCAGAGCTATTGAACTGCAACCAATTGATGTTGCTGCTTACTTGAAATTGCTAGGTGAAAGTTTAACTGTCATAGGTGAAAGGCTAAAGGAACATAATGGACAAATAACAGTGTCTGGGAGCTTATCAGTTCTTTTAGATTCATTACTTTGTGCTCTGGGGAGTTTGATGTGCTTGACACAACAAGTTCCTTCAATTGGAAATCAAAATACAGCTTCATTATCCAAGACACTAGAAAATATAGCATATATTATGCCTGGCTTATAGAATATCATCAAAAGCTATCTTTTCTCTTTTTTTTTCTTTATAGATTAGTGATTGTCTTTTTAAGCTATCTTTACCAATCAATATCATTTTATATGAAAATTTTTCCTTGCTATCAGTTAGTTTTTGTGTGATTCATTTGATTATTATCAACTTCATTTGTTCATCAACAAATAATGGTGCATTATTCAATTTGATAACTGCGTTAGCGATTTTGCAGCAATGGATTATAATTTTAGTTTGAAAACTTGTGCAATTGTAGATAAGAAGATTTATTTGGACTAATCCCAATTGAAAATGGAGATAATTTTTATAAATTTGCTTAAGATTTTGATCCAGAGATCTCTGAGATGATATATTTGATTGACTTGATGTGCCACTTTTGGCATTCTGCAAAATTGATCTCATAAGTAGATGTAATCCATTAAAATTAAGAAAAAATCTATCATTTCAATTATGGAGTTGTGAGAATTTCTGGAAATAATTATCAATAAAAAATAGACTTTTATGACAATTGAATCCTTGTTCTGTTTTTCACAAGACACTTCAAAATGAGTTTTCCGAAAAGGAGAAATTTTTGCTCGTATTCTTGTTGGCAAAAATTGACCTCATTTGTCTGACATTATATATGTATATATTTGCAGAGAGCAAGCTGGTGATTGGTCCCTGAGATCAGCTGTAAAAGTGAGGGGTGGGAGTTCACGCGTGTCGTAAACAAAGCGCAGTAATGCACTGTATATGACGTTTTGCCTTGTTGTCGACTGCACCCAACACCGACCCATCAACCAATAAGTCGTGAAATCGCGAGGAGCTTCCCTCCTTATTGTTTTGCTAACTGCAGTTGTCTTAAAATATATCTATATCAGTGCAGTGGACTCGCAGACTGCATCAGCGATCAGTCATCATTATTTGGCTGTCAATACGATCGCGTGTGGATTGTCCATCGTCGTGTGAAATAACCAGCGCGAGCGAAAGCAGCCTTGGCCTCGGTGAAACTGCGTCTCCTTTTTGACACTGGACTAATTGAAAACAAGTCCTGGTCTAAAGGCTAGCAAAATTTGATCATCTAAGAATACACGAAAAAAATGGGCGTTATATTTCTGGAGCACATGGGTGGAGAACGCGTGTATGCTTGCATGCATTGCGACACGCATCTAACAAACAGAAAACAGCTCATCAGTACGCGTTTTACAGGAGGATCTGGAAGAGCCTTTCTCTTTCGTAAAGTTGTCAACATCAAATTCAGGTGAGCAAAGTGGCATAGCTACTCTGAGACTCTTTTATATATTAGCCAAACTAAAAGTTTTTGGTACACCAAAGCAAGCTTTGATAGGCTTGCACATGGGATATTTTTTAAGATCGGAACATGTTTCTTGTATTGCTTACATTAATTGCTTAACAACTCATGAGTTGTATTTGTATTATTGAATTTAGACAGAAGGTAGACTTTTTCACAACAATATCTGTGTAGAGAATAGTTATTTTCACTATTTCGTACATCTCTTGATCACTTCTTTATCAAACCTCCCACAACGAACAATCATTTCCTCAAAAAAATTCTGAATAGTTAGTTGCTTGTGATAAGTTTATCAGATTCCAAGTATCCAACCCTCTTAATTTCAACATCACTCATTGATTAATTCCAGTGAAGTGCAGGACAGAGTAATGCTGACTGGGCGTCATATAGTTCGTGATGTGAGTTGTAAAAACTGCAATGCAAAACTGGGCTGGATGTATGAGTATGCCCATGAAAGGACTCAAGAATATAAAGAGGGCAAAATAATTTTAGAGCGAGCTCTCATTACAGAAAGTGATGGAATAGAAGAAAGTGTTTGATTCATCGTATTTGAGAGACAATGATTGTGACGAGTCATTGTTCTGTTATTTACTGTAATCTAAATAATATAATAGACATGCAAAAGTGGACAGAAAATTTGGTGCTAACTCACTGGAACTGTTGAAGTTTGGAGAAAGTATAATTGCAGCCACAGTGCTTTCAGTGATAGTGATTCTATTGAACAAGCTTAGAACATGTGTTCAAGTTAAAGTGATAAACAAATGATGGATCTCACGATTACATGAATTTTCCAAAATTCTAAGAGATTGTACACTATGTATTTCATTACCATTCAATGTAACTCATTATTAGCCAGCTATTACTTGGAGTCAAAATTGATGACTATACATATTAACATTACTTATAATTATACTAGCTTGATGAGACTCTCAATATATATCTTGTTTTCCTTGATTATTCACACTCACACCGTTAGATTAAGAAAAAGAATGGATTCAAACTAAATAATAATATTGCATACCTGAGAATCATACATATATAGTTTAATTATTCTTACCCACCATAGTGTGTGTGTGTGTGTGTGTGTGTATGTATTGTATATTAAACGCTTTGTTCGATATTGTGTGATAACACTGGATAGAAGCGCATTGGAAAAATCTGCAAAAAATCAAGAAATCTCTGGGACATTGTTGAATCATGTTGACTCAAGAATTAGGTCTAAATAGTCAACCATTTTCGAGAAAAATAATGAAAATCGCAAAATTTTCGACTTTCTAATTTTGCCATTTTATACGGTTTTGACACTAATAGTATTTGATGTTTTGACCACCAGAAAAGATTTGCGAATGTCGGAAGTCACTTCTACAGTCAATGGGTTCAATGTAAATAAGTAGACTAGACCAAAAACTGAGCTCAGATCGTACAGAATTGAATTCTTGTATTTGCATGATAGAATAAGATAACCGTGATCAAAATTTTGACGTTGTTGAACGTGTTGATAAAAGAATGTTTGAAACAAAACTGTATATTGTATTGAATCAGAACTCCAATACACACGTTACTAGCTTGCACAGTGCATTTGCAAAAGGAACTTCAGGTTTGTTAAAAATCGCTGAAATAATACAAATTATGCGTTTCACAAATTTAAATCTTTGAAGCTGCATGCACATTAGAAATCCCATGACCACGGCGCCCTATTGTGAAAATAGCTTGATGGTAAATATTGTGGGAACCTAACCTGTCCTTCACCCGGCCGCATTTTTTTGCCCAGTCGTCTGCCGCAAGATTCTGCGAAAAAAAAGACTTATTATCCGTCGCCGATGACGCCGCTGTCACCCGCTGCAACGAGCGCAGCAAAAGTTCAAAATATTATCAAAACATCATCTAATAATCACAAATGTGAGTGAGCGAGCGAAAAATGGGTGTGATTTTCCTCGAGCACATAGGAGGCAATCGTCTCTTCTCCTGCGCCTCTTGTGACACAAATCTTACAAATAGGGATCAACTCATCAGTACTAGATTCACAGGAGCAACTGGTCGAGCATTCCTTTTTAACAAGGTCGTCAATCTGAAGTACAGGTAATGTCCTTGTACTCTACCCATTCTTACAAGCTGTTTGTCCCTTGATCTCTGTTTCCCACCACGTAGGAGCTTCTCTCAAATCGATTCTACGTTCCCCTTAGTTATGCCAGTTCCTCTTTAATCAAAAGTTGTTTTGATACTGTTCTCCCAGTAAGTTTGGAAGAAACAATTTTCTTTCCGTTCCCCACTCGATATAAAGTCACAGTTGTATAAGGTAGTCTCAATATGACTAGTGTTTGTATTACTAAATTATAGTTGACCCTTCTAAAGTACTTTCTGATGAACTCCTTTGTCTGTCTCAAAGTTGAAGTAACATTGGTTTTATTCCTCAGTGAGGTGCAAGATAGAGTCATGTTGACTGGACGTCACATGGTGCGAGATGTTAGCTGCAAAAACTGTGATGCTAAACTGGGTTGGATGTACGAGTTCGCCACTGACAAGAATCAGCAGTACAAAGAAGGAAAAGTAATTTTAGAGAGAGCGCTCATTACAGAAAGTGATGGAATTGGTGAAACACTATGAAGTTTGGGTAACAGCCTTTAAGTTCATTGAAGTTGTATTATTATTGTGATTTCAATTTGTTATTACTGTGTATGAACAAATGTTTGTAAGAGTATGTAATCCACCACTGATTTTCAGAATACTTAGCAAGACCTACTGTGTGATGTAAACTCTGTTAAGTGACTGATTTACATCTAATGAGTTATTACACTTAGCAGGTATTGACAGGTGATCTACATATGTTGTAATAGTTTGGATACATCTTAAATGTGTCATGTATATATGTATAATTTATGTCCATACGTTTATTCACCATTAGAAATTATATCAGAAAAGAGACCAGTGGATGTATCTGTATGAAAATTCTTATTATCCTAAATGTTATGTTAGTTCCAAATTCATTTTAATTGTTCTAAGCAAATCTATTCAGAATGGATCTGAAGTACAGAATATTTTAATTCACGTTGTTGATCTTAGTTATAGGATGCGATTTGATGAAATATCTTTATTAATGCTCTCATGGTAAAATTTAATTTCTCTGACATGAATAAATGGAATGATATAATACAGAAGCGACTTTAAAAACTAATTTATCATGATTGAAGTAAACAAAAATTTCTCACTGAAAGAGCCCTCACCAACTGAGTCTAAGGTTTAAACGAATACCTAAAGTTGTGAGTACTTTGAAAGCCTCAAAAAGGGACCTTCATTGTTCGTGGATTCGACGCCCTCTACAAGTATTATGTATATATATAGACATACTCTCAATGGTGAGTCAACGATATCTATGGCGGCACTGCGACCGTGATGCCGCGGATAGTGGCGATAGTGAGGTCGACAACGACAAGGGTTGATGAGGGCGCTGGAGGGTTGGCTAGCGAGGGTTGCAGAGGGGGTTGTTCGAGAGGGCGAGAGGAGATCGAGACTCCACCGGAATCTAAAATTCTCGTCAAGTCCAATAAAATTTCGCCCCGGGTCGTGCTGTGCATTATCATCTGATGAGCGTTGAGTGTTAAAACTTGTTTATCATCATAATGTGACGTGAATAACTTTATCGCGAACCAAATTTCATGTGAGCTACAGAATTAGCAGAATTCATTCTCCCGATTTTATTCACCACCTATGAGTACCGTGATTGTTCCAAGTAATGCTCCTAATGAAGTTACCACCACTGCAAGCCAGCTTTTCATTGAAAAGGGCTGGTTTTTGGCATTGTGTCCTTAGTAATTACTCATAAGCTTGATCCCACATCTATTCAAAAGGATGCATCACTCAACAACAGGCACCTTCCACAGAAATTCGCAGGAATGTTCACACCCGATGAAGGAAACATACAAAGAAAAAATGTGATCAAGAACTTTCATCTTCAAGAGTTTGGCTCTGAGTAATGATTTCAGTGGATACCAGTGATTACACACCAAAACTCATGAATGAAGATTCTCAAGATATTGGCTTTTCTTACCTTTGAAATTACATGATGATGATTTGGATTTTTGCATTAGTATCTGTTAGTTTTCATTTTGTCCTAGAAATATCGACATGTAAGTTATTCAACTTTGAAATACTTCAGGTCTCACAATATTCCTTTTATACAATGACATGTTTTTACTTCAGATGAAGCAGGTGGTTATTGCGCCCCATATAATGGGAGAATTTGCAAAAAATATCTTACTGGGATTGGAACAGTTTGGTTCAATGATTCCATTGACAATCCAAGTGGTTTGGTGAATGAAAAGATCACATCTGATCTGTGGGATGAACTCATACAAAAACTTACAGGGCCATGTCGAACTGCTGCAGAAGTAAGCATAACATTTCATTCGTAACATATCATTTAAATATGGCTAAAAGTCACTAGTTCCAGTCACATGTCATTCAGTGGAGTAGTACAATAATCTGTCATTATATATCGCATTTCATGACTTTTTCTTGTGGTTCCAGAAAATGCTGTGCTTTTATGCGTTCCCTCAGTGTCATGGGAGTAAAAGTTTACCTTTGTGTTATGAAGATTGTATGGCTATTCGGCTACAATTTTGTATCAATGAATGGGCATTGATTGAAGAAAATAAAATACAGGACATCTTCATAAAGTCTAGAGGTCACTTTCGACTTCCAGAGTGTGAAAAGTTGCCAAAGATTTCAAAAGAAAAACTTACATGTTCACATGTCTCCTTGACAGTGATTGATCAAGACCTAGTAACATGTAAGTACTCCTCATGAAGAGTAATTTTATTCTGCATCAAGTTTCATAGGCTGTACTTTTGAATGCACATCAAATTTTAGATGATTGTTACAAGGGCAAAGGGCAGTTTTATATGGGCACAGTCAACAGAACAAAGAGTGGTAGAGCGTGTCAAATGTGGAAAGATCAGAAACCTCATAGTCATGAAAGCCCACCCGATGTTTTTCCTCAAATCAAGAATGGTTCAAACTACTGTCGAAATGCAGGAGGGGATGAAAAAATGCCATGGTGTTTCACTATGGATCCTGATATAAGATGGGAACATTGTGATATCCCCCCATGTGGTAAGACATCATACAGTTCCATTTGACTCAGAAATATTGATAATAGGTTGTTCTCATCACTTTCTTGATTTTCAGAAAATTCTACAATTGTTAGTGTTGAGATAAAACCAACTGACATAGTGTGGGACAATATTTTAACTCCAACTTTTATACTCATCACATCATCATTACTTTTTATGATGATCATCATTTCTATCCTGATAGTCTTTATAAGCCAAAGATTTTACAAGAGTCATCAAGGGTATAATCAAACAGAAAGCCAGGTAAAGATTGACTGCTTTTTCTACACACCTCTCACCTTGCAGTTTTATTGAATCTTATCAATTTCAAAACTGATAAAAATTTATAATTTTTTCACATTTTTAGGAGGTGAATATTGATTTGAATAAATTACCAGACAATGATGCATATCACAAAACCAGTATACAACTTAATCCAAAGTTGGAAAAGCTTGAGTTTCCCAGAAACAATATCATTTACATAAGAGACCTTGGCCAAGGAGCTTTTGGTAGAGTATTTCAAGCCAGAGCACCTGGTCTAATACCCAATGAAGAATTTACTAATGTAGCTGTGAAAATGCTAAAAGATGAAGCTTCTGACGATCTTCTTACTGACTTTGAACGTGAGGCTTGTCTACTTGCTGAGTTTGATCATCCAAATATTGTGAAACTTCTTGGTGTTTGCGCTTTAGGGCGTCCAATGTGTCTACTATTTGAATATATGGGTAGGGGAGATCTCAACGAATTTCTCCGGTCTTGTTCGCCAAGTAATTATATTTTACGAAACGTCGAAAAAGATAATACGTTCACGGACTCGAGGCTCTCCCACATGGATCTCATAAACATAGCAAGACAGATTGCATCTGGAATGGTGTATTTGTCTGATAGAAAATTTGTACATCGGGACCTAGCTACACGGAACTGCCTTATCAATGATGATATGGTAGTTAAAATTGCGGACTTCGGTTTGTCGCAAAAAATCTACCTTCAGGATTACTATAAAGGGGATGAACAAGATGCTATTCCCGTGCGTTGGATGCCAATTGAGAGCCTGTTACATAATAAGTTTTCAGTCGCATCTGATGTTTGGGCGTTTGGTGTGCTGTTGTGGGAAATTTTCAGCTTTGCACAGCGCCCATACTACCTCTTGAGCAATCCCGAAGTTGTTCAATACATAAAAGAGGGCAATATCCTTCGTTGTCCAGACAATACTCCAGCACCACTTTATGAATTAATGAAACTCTGTTGGAATAGAATGCCCTTAGACAGGCCTTCATTCAAATTTATTTATGATACTCTAAATGCCATAAGATGTGAGTTGAAGGCTGAAAATAAGTCAAATAGTGTACCTTTGCGTATACACATGTAAGTGCCGCTTTTTTGGCCTATTGGCCTCATTTTCTATTCTTTATTTAAAAGAACATTGTTGTAAAAGATACAGATCACTGTCTAATAGCAAGTATTTCTATTGAAACGTCTCAACGATCGTTTTGTATTTGATGTATGTACAGTAGCTACAAATAGCTTTGATATATCTTTTCTACCAGAAAAATGCAAAATTTTTCATAATGTCTCAACTGTTCCAACATTGTAAATGTTGATGAGGTCAACGAAATTTAGACGAATGACGAATGTTACTTGTAGTTCCTTCCGGATGCAGATGACCGTTGCGATCGAGAACCGTCAATTCTAATTTTTACAAATCAAACTGATCAATGCTAAAAATAGTAATAACCACAATGAAATCGTACTTCGTATTTTGATGTTTTTACTTATGCAAGCTTGTAATCAGAAAAAAAGGCGAATGGATGAAAAAATTTTATATTTCATGTGTCAATTCCTTCAGTGACTGATCTTTCATTGAAGCAATATCACAGAATGAGCTCAGTGTACTATATTGTATCAACATTTTACAAAAGAATACAATTCTGAATATTCATCTACTTAATGCAGCTGATATGCTACCATTATTAGTAAGTTTTATTGATTACTGTGAAGAATATGACTTATATCAATACAGAACGTGATTCCAGTGTTCCATTCCTTAGTATGTAAGTATATGGTATCAGATTATTACAGACTGATTGGTAATAAATGATTGTTTTCAGTAAAATGTCTCATTTCTGGCTAAAAATTCAAACCAAAACTGCATAGAGGGTAACATAAACTGATAAAACCTGTGGTCCCATTGGTATCACAGTTACTCGTTGCGGCTCAATTCTCAAAAATAGACATGGAACAACAAGATCAAACTGCGAAAAATGCCATTAAATCTTGATGGTCAAATAGACAAGTAAAGGTCAACAAGGCTACATCAACCATAGTACTTTGAGCTGTACCTTTTGACTGTCAATTTCCTTGTCATAAAGATTTTAAAAAATATCCTCGATTTTTTTCAAATTTATTCAACACCAAGTCGAGATAATAGATTTTTCCACGGGAAAAGAGTGTTATTTCATGAATTTGCTAGTCCCCAAACTCGTGACGATTTCACCCCGTCTGCGCAGGAAGGGTAGAAACTCATCTGACGATATTTTCAGTAATTAGATACAGTCTTGAAGATGAGAAATTTGTAGTAGAGTAAGCCCCAAAAATACGCTTCCTTTTAAGAGTAACCGGCTAAACTCTTCCGAACCCTCCATTTTTGGGCTCAAATGATATGTGGCACATCCAATAATCAACATTGATAAGAATTATTATTCAAAAATTGGGGGGAGGGCTTAAATAAAGAATAAAAACATGAATTTTCCCGACCTTTCTTCGGTTTTTTCATTTTAAGTCGGAAAATATTGGTTTTTCAGGAAAATTTATGGAGAAATAATTCCCTAAACGATCTACAAAATTGATTCAAACACTTTTCCCGTAAAATGCATCCTCTTAGAGTTATTCTTGATCAACGTTATAATCGAATTTGTTTAAATAAATTCGCTAAAATTGTTTTAAAGGGTTCAAATTGTTTTTCCTAGGTAATTGAGTCAATTTTGAAAGGGAAAGGTCTCTCGGTATTTTTCTCTAAGTTTGATCGTTTTCGAGTAATGAGAAAAAACAGATTTCGCAATTTCTAAGTCAAAGTGCTGTCAGGAAAGCACCGTATTGAGGGTTAGAAGTCGCGAAATCTGCTTTTTTCATTACTCGAAAACGATCGAACTTAGGGAAAAATATCAGGAGACCCTTCCTTTTCAAAATTGACTCAATTACCCAGGAAAAATAATTTGGACCCGTTAAAAACAATCTCAGGGAATTTATTTGAACAAATTCGATTATAACTTTGATCAGGAATAACTCCAAAAGGATGCATTTTACGGGAAAAAGTGAAGAAACCAATTTTGTAGATCGTTGAGAGATCTACAAATTACCTGTCCACAAGTTTTCCCGAAAAACCAATATTTTCTGACTTACAATGGAAAAACCGAAAAAAGGCCGGAAAAAATGCATGTTTTTATTCTTTATTTGTGCCTTCCCCAATTTTTGAACAATAATTGTTATCAATATTGATTATTAGATGTGCCACCTATAATTTGAGCCCAAAATTGGAGGGTTCGGTAAGAGTTTAGCCGGTTAGTGAACGAATTCTGGAGCTTTGTAACTCGACTATTATGTTTGAAGTTCTCTGATGGTGTGACTGATTTGCAGATTCCAATCAATTACTGCTTTACGCTCGGACTGAAGACAATAAGTGCAGTTAGTCGTAAAGAGGCGATAATGACCAGCCAACTAGGATACTAGACACCATTTCCCTGATAAGCTTTGGACAAAAGAAGAAAGATAGATTGAGTGAACACCTTAATCTCTGAGTCAACTATAAAAAGGATAATAGTTTATGCATCAAACATCAATCAAATGTCAAACATCTGCAAATGGTAATTCATCGAAATTATCAGCCAAATCTTGACTATCATAGTTACAAACACAATTAGACAGCAACTCAGAGTTGGCTTCTAATTTTTTTTTAGAAAAATCTTGTGGTATAAAAATTTTGGAGTTGGTGAAAAGAACATCATTATTAGGAATTTTCTCCCACTTGATGAGTAGAGAAGCTGATTGCTTATTGAAGCATTTTCGAAAAACTAAACAGTGAAGATGAGCTAACTTCTTATATTGAATCCTCATGAAGCCCAGCTTGGCTAAAGTAACTTTCCACGATGTGTTAATGATTCTAATATTGGCTCCTCCGTTTTTTGAATCTGGTGTTGCAATTAAAAGTATACCACCTTTCCTCAATAAATTATATGCTTTTTCACAACACAAAAATCTTTGATTGGGGCATGGAATGTATTCCAAGAAAAGAGAGAATATTACAGCATCAAAAGAGCTCTCCGGTAACATAATCAATGCTTCATCATCTCTTGAATACTCTTTGGTGTTTTGCACTTCTAACTTTAGAAAATCACATTTCGTGACATCTTCTGAGTATGGAGCTATGTCAATAGCTGTAACATTAAATGTATCATCTGTTTTGAAAGGATTGTAACAGCTTCCAACATCAAGAATGTTCAATGGAGGTTCGATCTCAGTTTTGATATTCATTGCTGGAGTCCCTTCCATTGAACATTGATTGATGCTTCTCAAAAGATACTTCTCCTTATCATCCCATTTCACAAATCCTTCACTGGTGAAATAGTGTTTGATTTGACCTTTAATCCATTCTATTCGACATTGACTAGATAGCGATGGACCTTTCTTCTCAGCCCAATGCTCTGTGGCTAATTTGTACATATAATCTGCGTAATTCTGTGAGATGAATGTAAATTCTAGATAAAGGTAATTATATAAATCGAATTGAATTATACACTACAATTTTGTCTTACTTTCAGCTTTTCTTCTTGAGAAATATGTTTACTCCAAGCTTTGTCAGCTCCAAGTTTCTGAGACTCATCTCGTAATTGAGCATGAACTTCTTTTATAAAATTAGCCAAATGCTTATGTTCATCTGATGCTTTTTCTTTCTTCCTTAAACTCAGCTGTTCATCAATATTTTCTTGCATTTTGAACCAACGCATTAATTCAGAGTAGTTGTGATTCTGAAAACCGATTCAACATATAGTCTACTCTGAGACTATTGTAATTGTAATCCACATGGATATAATTTTTTGCCATCAACTGTCACAGAATGTTGAATAAACATTGGCATTGGCACATGTGATTCCAGTGGATTTCATGAAACAGTTCAACTGCATGTTCATCATATTTCAGACTTTTGGGGACTGTACTAAGGACTTATATAGGTTTCCGTTTACCAATAAGATTCAGACGAGGTTGAAGATCACACGAATCAAAATCAAAATGTTGTGAAATTTTTCGAACAAATTCAAAACAAACACCCGATCCCCTTTACTACCTGGAGGATCGCTACTAGCGCCCATCTAGCGCCCTTTAGTTAGCCCTTCACTTGCTCCCTCTCTCGGAAAGCTTCTGCTCCAACGCGCAGTTCTCGACCGTCTGCCATCGTATAAACGTGGTGCTCGCGAGCGGCGGTGTAGCTTGGTGTAGCTCATCGCAAGGCAACAGTGAGTAATTTATTCAAGTTTTTTTCGGGGATAATTATCCCTGAACCTTGAATCTAAGATTCCTTAAAGATTTTGGGCAATTGGACTCGCACATAATCTTGATCTAGACTGATCTCGACATTTTCTTGAGCCCCGGAACGACATATTTTGCTCATCAGTGATTAGGTAACAGAACGTTCTTACAACGACAATTCGGCGAAGCTCGTGATTGCTCTATTCGCTGTCATTTTCTCGATTACATTTGCTCTTAATATTGATTCCGCTTTAGTTGATGAACAATATCATTACCTTTGGACAACTCTTGTCAGAGCATTGCTTTCCACACGCCCTGTCTTGTATTCGTCCAAGCCCATTATAAACGTCTAACTAACCAAAAAATGCATTCATTGCTCCAATTAGGATGTGCACAACCCACTGTCACATCAACAATTGATTTACTCAAGAAATGAAACTATGATTGTTGTTAGTTCTCTCAACCACTCTTGTAACGGCTCTCAGTCTGAGATCATCTTCTAGAGTGGTGATTTCATCACTTGAGGTAACTCTCTTATGATCTGAAGCCTACCTTGTAAATTCAAGATATATTTTCTTCCATCTTTATTCTGTGAGAGGCTGAATGCTCAGAGAAGTTTTCAAAAATCTATAGTGTTTCAATGCTGAATTTCTTGTCTCCCTGATCTGGATTATGTGTGATCCTATTGATCAATGTAAACATGACTATATGTATTACTTGATATGTCACCTAAGATACTTTTTGTTTGACAAAAACTTCTTCTCTAGCAATGGCAACCCGAGCCCTTGCAAATGTTGTCCGCTCTGGGGCAAAGAAAGTTCAGGTGCGTAATAGCTCCCATGACTCTCTTGATGTATACAACATACCAAAGTGGCATGGAAAGCGGGAAGTTGTGTGCTATGGAGCAAGTGGAGAGCCAACTTACATTGACTGTGTTGAGTACCCATGGCCTGCAATCCGATACAAGGAAATGACACCTGATCTCTTGGTAAGGAGTGGATTGCAAATTATGCAGTAAATAAGAAATTAAAGTCCAACAGCTAAATATAAAACTTTCAGGCTCTTAGAGAAAAAGAAAAGGGAGATTGGAAAAAATTGTCAATTGAAGACAAGAAAACCTTGTACAGAGCAAGTTTCAGGCAAACCTTTGCTGAGATGGAGGCTCCAATGGGTAATTGGAAATCTAATATTGGTATCTCATTGATTGGAATATCAATGGCTATTTGGGCTGTTGTATGGCTAAAACACTACGGTGAGCCTCAAAATATGTTGCTTCTTTAATTTTCCAAGAATTGTAACACACATATTAACCATGACAATTCTTCCAGTCTCCCCACCCCTTCCACCTTCTTTCAGCCCCGAAGCTCGAAAGGCACAACTCAAGAGAATGCATCTGTTGAACATGAATCCAATCGATGGACTCCCCAAGTAAGGAAAAGAGCAAAGTTACCTATAGTGAATATATAGAGGAAATTGTATCATTGCAGCTGGGTAAATGTGAACTTTGCAATAGTTGGATTATTGATGATTGAAAACTGTTATAAATCATATAATTTCTGTATTACTTGATCCAGCTGTAAATGTTCGTTGGAGAATATTAAATTTTCTTTCAACTCACTTAACTGAAGAACACTCAAACTCTTTTCCAATTGTAATTTTAAAATAATAATAATTTCCTTTCTACTTGTACAGCTTTGAAAATCTAAGGAACCAATATGTAATAAATCTCAAAAATGGAGAATGCCTACACGCAAAATTCAAACTTTCTACATTTATCATTAACTAATGAATCTTTCATTTTTTTTTCATGGTGAAAAATCTCCTACTTAATCTACCTGTCACTTGAATTTAGAAGTTGGACGTGTTTAGAGTGAGAGGGCGACTGCAGAGGTTTACAATAATCTTCCACTACGCGTCCTTAGGCAATTTGGTAACGATTTTGCAAAAAACTCGGGATGAATTGATCACAGAACTTTTCCTATGGCGCATCAATCGGAAATTTTGTCCACGAGATTGAACAGGTTAAAGTGCTAATTTGATGGAAGATCTCAGGGTGTGTAACCAGTTGTGACCAAATATTGGGGGCTAATTGAAGGCTTGAGTTTTTATTCATCGTATAAAAATTGCGACCCAGGATTCAGTTCAGTTGTGCGGGAAACAGATCCCATAGAGGATTTCTCCATTGCTTGTCATAATATAATGAGTATCCCCTCGGAATCTTCAGTCACGCTCCAGATGGATGCAACCGTAGATTTACTGTAACACAGCGATCCATCGGAGAGATTATACTTCCCTAACTTTATTGATTATTCATAATGTGTCGACTCAACTACGAGTTCATTTATCCTCGAGCCAATTTTTCAAAAGTTATTTGAATATAAATTTTGCAATTGAATACCGCAAAAGGGAGTTCATACGTTTTTGTTTGGGTATTTGTGTTGTATTTGAAAGAATAAGCTTTGGACTATGGGCGAAATTATTTAAATTTCGGTTTACATTCAAACAGAATCGTCAGCGTGATCAATGTTGAAAGAAAACGTGTTCTTGGTGCCAATCTAATATCTTCACTTGATTATTGAGCTTTCAATTCTTATCCACTACACCTGACTTACTTTGAATTTCCACTAGCTCAAAAAATGACTTACAACGATTGCATTTTTCTATCAATATCGACTGACCCACTCCTTGGATTCGATTCTTAATTATTAAGAACGTATACAATTCTCGAAGATCGGTCTTCATCTCTACTCTCATTATGGTTGAAGTAACGCACAGTCGTAAAATGACAGTACAAAAGTTGAAAGAATTTGTGGAGAATCGGGTGATTTTCACAACACGCGTCGTGAATACCGAATCACTGTATTTGCTAATATATGAGTATTATCGCGATAACTTACCCGGAACGTGTTACGGCCTTGCATTTCGACGAGCAAGTTCTAAATCACTCCTTACTCCATTCAAATTTTTCTACATGTATTCTGTTGAAATACATTTGGGAATAAATTTCCAGATCGATACGTTCACTCCTCTTTTTCATTTTCAAAGATGAAAGGTCGAAATGTCAGTTCCGTGCATTTTTACTTTTGGAGATCGACGTATACCACCTCCAGCGCACGCATCGGAGTAAGAGTAGGGAGGGTATGCTCAAAGTTTTTCCTCGAAGTAAAATGCTAAACTAATCATTCATCATCCGTATTATGTCCAGGACTCGCATTCCAGTCCCCAAGCCATGTGCCTCAATCTCGTTACGGGATTTTCACTAAAAATGAGAAATTTTTTTCATATGCTCACAGCGTATCCTGAATTGACCCTGAAGGACTCTGTCACGCAATATTATATTACCCCACTAAAAGTCAATTCATCTAGGCAGGAACAATTTTTTCCACTAAAGTATGGTGGGAATAGATGAAATCTACAAGGAGAAGTTTCTATGTCGACTCTATTATTTTTGCGAGCCGTTCTAAGGCGAAATGTCAGTTCCGTGCATCCAAAAGCTGTTCCCTGGAATACTCAATAGCACGAAAAAGACGGAGGAACGGAATTCTGTGCTACGGAGCATGTATTTCCGACTCAAATCAACCATCTAAATATGAATTTCAAGGTCATATGATCCCATCGCGTTGGGATTCCTCGCTAGACAACAAACCGTCAAAAACCGCAAATGTCAGTTTCGTGCACTATTTTCCCTATGCCTTATACATGTGAAAATCAAATATACCGTCCTAAAACATTCCCAAAAACTTTCTGTATACGTTTTATCACATATTATCGCTCAATATGTAAAGACAAAAGTCGATTCAGAAAGGCGCAGACTCATTACTCAATTTCTGAAGTTTTGGACACAAAATGTGTAAGTTATCGCGATTATACCCATATGTAACTAACCAGGAGAGTGTTTCAGATCCGGATCACGGATTTGGCTACAATTTCGGGAATAGTCTTCTTTGAGTGCCAAAAGATGAAACCCAAAATTACAGACCGTAACGTTCAAGCGTTCCCGAGCTACAGCCAAGGACACTAGCATTCCAGGTACACCTACATATGTATGATTTTAAACATGGGCCTATAGGAGCAATGCTAATGTCCTTGTTTGTAACTCGGGAACTCTTGAGCGTTAGGCTGTATAATTTTGGGTTTCATCTTTTGGCACTAAAAGAAGAGTATTCCCAGAGTTTTAGCCAAATCCGTGATCCGGATCTGCAACACCCTCCTGGTAAAGAAAATATTCTAATGAGTATCGTCAACCTTTCACAACTCAATTTAATAGCTTCTTTACATTTCCGAGTCCTTCAATCTTCATTCTTCAATTCCAGCCCGAGAAAAAAAATAGCTTTCCGAGGATATAGCATGAAAAAGACAAGCTTCCAAGCCGCTCTCGAATCGAACAAAATGGGATCCGCTATGATTCAATGCAAATGAAATTTTCCCCTCTCGAGTTCACTAGACTGACACGGAGGTTCGATAATAATTCAAAACGACAGTCTTTGTTGAGAGCCGACGGTATATATCTCATTCTAGCTTTGAAAGAATTCTGCAACTGGATGCTGAACGAGACACGACATAAAAGATATCGAGCGCCAGCGAATTTCATTATTTCACTCAAACACAATATCGGCTAACGTTTGCATTTAAATCACCTCAAATATGGAAATCGCGTTGCTCATCAGTTTCATTTTGCTGCTACGACTATGAACATGTGTTCTTGTGACTTTGTCGTCGAATAAAATTAATTTTTTTGAAATTGATGAACTGAACTACTATGGTATGACAAGTGATTATGAGTAAGATAATTGAATCGCAATGAGATACATTATGAGATATTCCCAAGAATATTGCATTTCACGCACGCAATCGAATCGGTTGTCTATCAAGGAACATCGGCGCTGAAGATATCAGTTCCTTAGAGAGGCAATTATGATACTTTTCAAGGATCAGATAGGCTCGAATTGATTTTTTCAAGGATTTCTCATCATACATTTACTTCCCGACCCTCAGTTGGCTCTCAAAGAGCATTCGCCATGAGAGTATCAAAAGTACCATTTACAGAGATAATGTGGAAATTAAAGGGCCAAATCCACGCATACAGCCCCCTCATATCACGAGTACGCAACTCTCAGTCTCGATCAGATAAGAGCTCATTATTGCTATCCAGAGTGTCGGATGTGGATACAAACAGAGCCGTCGCGCCGAGTCAAGGGCCAACCACTTGCTATCACACCGCAATCCACCACAAATACTCATTCATACAAAAGAGTCGAAAAAGCCCTTCTATACGCACCCTCTTGTATGTATGGAACTCACATTCTCATCCCTATATTCAAACTTTCTGTATAATATTCGCATTAATACACTGCTCATGCCTCATAAGTACGCGCTAGTAGTACAAGTATACGTACTGTCAGACATATCTTGTTCAATATAGGCATATTATTTACATATATTCGTCCTTTTCAGTAGTGCCGGTAGACCATCACCTGCTTAAATTTATACGAGAAGTAAGAGGTGGTGGAAGATGATGCAGCACAAGAGTCTCAAGAGAGTATTTTACGAGTCGCACTTGTGGAGATGTCGTCTCGCGATTATACGCTTTGAGCAATGAGAGGCACACCGATGGTACATACATACATACCGTATAGCGTTGGTTAGGCATTTGGTGACTATGTTTGGAACACTTGAGTTTTCGACGATCGCAAGGGAGCCACATGGGTACTACCTACACATAGTTACTCATATACAAGCGTTTTTCGTATGTATATGTGTGCTTGTTTGAGGGAAAGCGGCAATTGCGAAGAAGGCTCGCGGGGCAAAAGTTGCCCTGCCTTAGTTTTGCTACACGTGAAATATAGATGTATACCATACCCGCGAGAGTTGGAAGTTTGGGTTTTAATCATTGCTGAAGTAAGCGTAAGATTAATCGTACTAGGAGACTTTGTGCTATATAGAAATTGAAGTATTCTTTATGTCTCGCTCTTAAAGACAAATTCGCATCCCTCATGAAAATTTTTTTTTACACATACAACTTGAGTATTGATTAAGGGAAATCGTTCGATCAAGAATGAACAGCACTTTGTGAATAGAATTTGAGGTACATTTACTCAGGAAAAGCTGTGGAGAGAACTCAACACGTTTTTTCTGGGTTCCAAAGATACGCCGAAGAAAATTTATGGATGGTCCTTTATATCACTCTTTAAAACTTATTCACAAGAAAAACCGCGAAAGCTCGTGTACTTTACATAAAACTACGACATCGATGGCGACAAGTTTTTGATCCTAATAATTTTATCTGTATTTCGACAAATATTATTTCTATCAAAGAGTGTAATTTTTCCGTGCCGAAAAGCTTTGCAAATCACGAAAATGATTCGTATGATATGACAAATCCAAGAGATACATCTGTGAAAGTGAATCACAACATGTCGATCGGATGGTCGATGTCTCCAGAATCATCAATTCAAGAACCAAACAGTCTTACCGCAGCCTTTTGTGAGCCCTGAGTGAATAATTGTGATATGAGCTTTCACGAGGTAAGAAGATGGAATAAACCATCGACTTGAAATAATACGGTTTATTCAATCTCGACATTATTTCATTGAAATCTGGGAATTCATATGAGGAAGAGACATGTGTGTTGTGGCAATCGTAGATAAGAATCTCACTGAATGAGGAAATTTTCAGATTCTTAGCGTACGAAGTCTATTTTAATCGCGTTCCAAATTTTGACGCCTTCTTATCTATGTTTTATTAACCGATAAAAGCAGACTTCGATCATCACAAGTGTCTAGTCAATAAGTCAGTATTTTTCATTTGTCAAAGCCAAAAAGACGCAGATATTTACCGTCTCATATCGTAAAGCGCCAACTCAATTGTACCGTCAAATTGGGTAACTTTGGTACAGTGGGTGCAACTTTGGTACACCCCCGAAAAATGACTCTCAGAGCTGCATTCGGCAAGGTTAATGATTCTATCGCTCTAAAACCTATTCTCCTTTTTTGGCACACGCATAAACAAGGTGTTGAGCCACCGTAGATGCCGCGTGGATGATTGGAGTCATTTATTGGAGCTTTTCCCAAAAAGGCTGATTTAACAGCGATACGCGATTGGTCCAGTTAGTGTACCTGGGAAGAAGTGTTCCGGAACGAACTACAGGTGAATAATGCTACATTTCGACCACATTTAGCACCATATTGAAGAAACCATCGTTACTTTAGAGTATTTACAGCATTCGGAATTTCAATGAATGAGAAACGGAAAAAAACTGTAGTAAACTGTACCTTGGATCTACTGGCGGTACATACGGCTATAAACTGTTTGAAAGAGATAAGTATAAGACCCTTGAAGGGATAGAATTGATCCACTTGCATGGTGATGCGTGAAATTGGAATATTTTGTAAGTGTACCAAAGTTGGCTCATCGGGTTCTAACTTTGGTACACTTCTTCAACTGTTAATAGCTCAAGCTCAGACACATCAAATTGAACTTTGTAGCTCATGAATCGAAAGCTGAGACTTTGAGCTTTAGATTGACTACTAATATAAGTGGGTTTTGTCAATGTATGTTGGAATCCGAGCCAAACAAAATAAAAAGTACCAAAATCGTACCAAAATTACCCAATTTGACGGTATTGACTTCAGGATCAATTTTTCAAGAAGTGTTCAACCTTAATTTCACCAATTAATTTTTCAACACAAGTTTTATTGTTTTCTTATGTTCCAAATTAAAATATTGGCCAAAGATGAGCTTTTCTGTCAATTCCTCGTAATTTATTCATTCAAAGTATAAAAGGGGAATTAGTTCAGAAAAGCCTCAAATCAAAAGCTCTTGCATGCTGTCTCAATACCTGTTAGTTCGGGTTCTCCAAAAAGAGGGCGTATGAAAAAAATGATTCGGAATAGAGGTGAAAGGAAGATAAATAGATAAATAATTGGATGTCGATTCTCGAATTACTTGGAGACCCAATTGGATTACACTAATATTTTGGAATGATCGAAAAATTGTAATCTCATACGAAATGATTCTAATACTAATTGAGGGGGTGGGTGGAAAAAGGGCGTAACCGTCATTATGCCCTTTTTCCGGACATCGCTTTTTTGAGCCCCTATACCAAGGTCTACCACCCCCCGAAATCCGTTTTTCGTAAGACCCCGAAAACCGTCTGACAGATAAAAGGGCGTAACCGCCATTACGCCCTTCGATCTGCACGATAAAAAGGCGTAAGTGCTATGATAGAATGTTGAAAGGGCGGAACGGCTATGCTAAGATGTTAAAAGGGCGTAACTGCTGTGATAACATTTCGAAAGCAGGGCTTGATTTTTTGCTCAGCCCAACAGGATTTGGAAAAAGGGCTTAAGTACCTGACTGAGAAGATTTAAAATGGCGTAATTACTCTGTAACAGGGCGTAAGTGAGGGCGGATCTGGAAAAAGGGCCTAATTACCGAGGAAAAATTTTATAAAAATTCTCCAGAACCTGGAAACGCTTTTCCACCTATTATAACGATGAAAACATGTTGTTTCACCTTCGAATTGAGTGTTTTTACCCTTCCCTAGTGGAAAAATTTTCTCGTCATTTTCACACGACTGATATAAGCTTTTCGTGTCCATAGGACCGTGGAGCATAAATCAAACCACCCCCTAGCAATCAGATATCTTTCAGAACATGCCCAGGAACACTCTTAAAAAATTTGGAGACAATTGGACTTGATCGCGAGATTTAATTCCAATTTTTGTGAGGA
The DNA here is from genome assembly GCA_029851415.1 of Eretmocerus hayati. Classification (NCBI taxonomy): domain Eukaryota; kingdom Metazoa; phylum Arthropoda; class Insecta; order Hymenoptera; family Aphelinidae; genus Eretmocerus; species Eretmocerus hayati. The sequence continues at coordinate 166,611,488 of CM056742.1, forward strand.
AGAAAGGCCAAAATTTGACCCTGTATTCGGAAAAAGGGCGTAATTACATTTTTTGAAATTGCTGAAAAGAGCTCAAAATCAAATTTCATCTCCCGGCTCGGGTTGGGCTATTTCGAGAATGTTATTCTCTTCGAAATAAGTCAGGTCAACTCGTCCAATTATGTCTGTAGCGGTCTCTATTAAGTTTTTATTGATTTTCTCAAAATGACCGTTTTGCAATTACGCCGTTTTTCCACCCACCCCCTCAATTGTAAGTTCACGTACAATGTAAAGTTTCTGGACCCTTATTGGCAAAATCATGCAGTTTCCAAATTTTTCTCAACTCATAAGACAGGCCATAACCAGCTCGTCTAAATTTTTCATAAAGATTCTATCAATTCACAACCAGCCGTCAAAAAATCAAAAGTAACAAAATTTCCTCCAAATTAATTTGCACTGTCAGAGCTTCAACCTCAGTGCAACTTTTGTAGAGAGCTTTCATCAATTGAATTGTATAGAATGAATCGTTGGACGACCAACTTTATCTCTCTTTCACGTATCCTGATAGAAAGCTCTACAGACCACAAGCATAGCGAGAAAAGCTCGCGAGAAAAGCGGATAGAGAACGGTTTCGTATAGATACACCATCAGCTCGGAAAAGCGGTAAAGTTTGTCGCGTTCACGCGAAGCTCATCCTCTTTCCAACAGGTGCTCTTGCGGAACACAAAGTTTCTCAACGCCCGAAGCTTCAGCGATATTCGAGATTTCAACTATGAAGGCACAATGAATTGACATTTCGAGCATTGAGACTAGTCGGTGCCATGGGGCACATTATATAGACGGACGCGCGAAGTGCATCAATGTCCGGCATGAGGGCTCGGTTCGGAGAGGGCAGTATGCCAAGCCAACTTTGCTCAATACTCGGTTCACCATCGGTCTGTACGCTTGTATATACTTACTCCTCGATCTCATTTTACGTCGTCTGATGAAGAGGGAATTGATGATATAAACGGTTGTGTTGTAATGCTTCGACTTGGAAGTATATTGATGGTTTGTAGAATTTACCGTACCGCAGTATTAGAAGTGAAAAGGCACCAAAAGCCTTGGTCTCGCGGATAGAGACATTGGTGTGAGAAATGAATTTGATATATGCGACAACTATTTCAGATAGAGTACATTCAATTAATTCCGAATTCCCATATCATCAATTTGAATGTTTGGAAGGTAAATTTCCTGTGGAATAACATAAGAAGAGCTTCAAAGTACCTGAAATGACGATAGTGAGAAATACATTTCAATATTTCAGAATTCGATTATTCAAGAACTGATGAAAAGGAACTTGATAAATGCTGGTCGCAAAAAAGGTCTAAGCCTAGACCGAGCAAGTTTATCGCAATCCACGCCGATCCTTGTTGAAAATAACTACAGGCTCTGAATCATCGTGAAAGGTTTCACAGAAGCTGTTGAGTATCATAATTTTCACCTTATTTCTTTTTTTCAGGGGATCACAAAGTCAAGTCTAAACTGTGGTTTGGAGATCATGTACAACTTGAGAGAATTTGAGTCAAATTATTTCAGAACCAGTGCACTATACCAGTTAAAAATTGATGCGCACCCACAATTGTTTCCCCGATTGTGGAAACTTACATAGTTTGTTCCTTTTGACGATTGAGAACTACTTAGGCAACAAGGGTACATTTTAAAGATCATTCCACCAGTCCAAGATGTCAGTCCCCATTTTATCTGCATCGATTCAGATCCTTCCAGCCCTATATAGCTTTAAAAAAATGTCAATTTTCTATGAGCTCTGAGAGAATCTTCTGGCTCTGCAAATTTGAGCCACAGTAACTTTTGGAATGGAACTTGCAAGGCTTGTAAGTACGAATCTAGAGCTTTGGAATCCGTATCTGAATGTTTCTTTGGCCCTCTCCTCCCAGGCCGACTAATGACTTTTTAATCAGGAAGAGATTTTGTGCAAAAATCAGCACTTTTATATAAAATGACAAAGAAAATCCCTTTTTCATTACTCTCACCTAAAAATACTGCGTTTAAATGGGATTTTAGGCTTCTTGTAATGAAAAAATATATCCGCACTTCGCTTGCAAGCCCATTTTGGGCACTGGAGAACATGTCTGCCTCGCTTCGCTCGACATACAAATTGTCCTAGTGTTACCGCGCTCAGTACGGAAATATACTATTTTGACACACTGTGCGAGAATAATACATTTCGATACAAGGGTGTAAAACGTTTTATTCGGGTCCGAGTGATGGGTTTCCGGCCCGAGCCGCAGGCGAGGGTCGGAATCATCACGAGGATGCGAATAATAGGTTTTACGGCCGTGTATCTAACTATACTTTTCGATAAACTGTGAGTAAAAGTCGACAAACTGTGCGCGAAGTGCACTTTTACGCACAGTTTATCGAAAAGTAACTTTTTTACACTGATTTTCCACTTTTTTCACAGTTTGTCAAACAATAATATTCGATACATGGGCGTAAGACTTATTTTTCCCACCCTCGTGATGAATCCGACCCTCGCCTCGAAAACCCATCACTCGGACGCGAATGAAGGTTTTTACACCCTCGTATCGAAATGTACTATTTTGAGGCAAGTTCCGATGATTTCGTATTTCTCCACCAAGATGTAGACGATAGATATGCAGCAAATGTAAATTATATCCCACAAAGAACTCATCTCCCCATTCTTTTTGGATTTGAGTGCTATTTTGTGTGAAAAAAAACTCTCCTCATAAAAAGTGTCATAGCTGGCTCTGGGAGTGGTGAGAAGAAACGTTCGAAAGCGGATTTACAAGCCCTAGACTTGTATTTCTAGATCTCACAATGAGTTTCAAATGAAATTCTATTGAGCTCTAGAATTGCAGAGGTGGAAGAATTTCTCTAAAAAATCATAGAAATCGACCACCTTGTATGTTGGGAAAATTTAGATCAATGTGGATTGAAATCAAGAGTACGATCTCAAAGATTTGAGAAAGCTTCTAACGTGAGTTTGGATCAAGTTCGACGATCAAGTAGATCAAAATAACTCAATTAAAAAATTGGGGGAAAGAATTGTGGGTAAAGCTAAAATTTATGAGTCGTAAAGCAGCTCCAGAACTCTGCACTGTTGAACCATTTTAGCCCATCAACATATGTCCAAACCCTCGAAAAATTCACTCCGACTTTTCCGAGCCTAATCTTTTGATCTCATTCCAGACTCCATATACCTACCTATCTAAAATTCTATGTCTTTGAGACACAAGACAGCAATTGAATTAAATATTCTCTTTGTGGCAATAAATGACGGCTTAATGCTCATAACGTAGGGCTTATTTTGAAATTTAGCGGATGTAACTCAATTATCTCTTTCATTTGAGAAAAGACAGCCTCTTGATGTTTCAATTCTTTATATTCCATGCATCGTATACAATGATCACCCTACAAGATAAGCACGTGCCTGTAGTGATAATTAATAGACACCGGCAAGTCAGTCCTCCAATAACAGATCGTCATTTGGCATGCCACCAAAGCCATAGTACATACATACATTAGATCTGGACAAGAGCGAGGAGGCGCATCGTAGTGGTCAAGCTTCCCAGAGCAAAGCTAAACCGCAAGTGGATACACCTACATGCTGTTCGCACTTCTCATATACACAAGTGCTATATGCACGGGGGCAATATGATGAGGGTGAGTTATCTTCCACGCGCATGCGCCAAACCCTACTCAAGTTGCACATGCGCATTACACCTCGACCAAGGGGTTGGTCATATCGTCGAAACTCGATAACAGAAATAGCTAGAGGAGGGTAGATATATTATAGAAGCAGAGGCTCCCTCTATACAATTGTACGCGCATGGCACAACCATCAGAATTATCCAAGTGTTGTACGTATGTACGTACGTATACCACCACCCCTTTTGCGCGAAAATTTACCCTCCTCTGAATAAGGTGCCAGTCAGTGCGAGCAGAGCCTCCGCCGCGAGAGCTTCGCGTCGCGCAAGCTTATCTATATCTAATAATATATATCTACACATTTCTGCGCAACCTTGTTCAGCAGAGAGAGAATCGATCGGACGTAGAAAACCCGTGTATAGATATACTAATACTATATCATAGAGAAGAGGGAGTATTTGGGGGCTTGTGCGCGTGTGTGTACCGCGCGCTGAGGCGCAATCCGGGTAAAATTGTGAATATATATACAGTTGAAAAAAAAAAGTGATAGAAAGATAGAATTTTTTGTTCTTGTGTGAGTTTGAAGAAAAAAAAAAAAATGTCGGCGCAACCGGTCGCCCGGGCTCTTGTAGCCGTGCTCACCGTGTTGATTGCCATTTCTTCAATTTGCTGTGGACATGGAGCACAGGTGAGACCAAAGAGCTTTTACTTCAACATCGTATATCGTAGAAGTTATAGAGGTTGTGCACTGGCGCCATCCTGCGGATACCCTCGAGTACATACAAGCTGCCACCTCCTGCTCTCTATCTCTTACATGCTTTTAGGGGGTTGTTTTTTTTTTCTACATGAGGGATATGAATGTATCAATCCCTCTGAATGGCAAATATAACTATCGAAACGAGTGTGACTCACTGTTGTGTGGTTATACACACCCTGGAAACCCCTCATGTCGCAAGCACTATAATGGTGAAGATGTCGGTCGGGGTGTTGAGTTCGATGCCGGAATTGAGATTTTGCGAGACTCAAGTTTTACAAAGCTACATAGAATTTTGGTGCAGGGTAAAGGTTTCTGAATTGGTTTATTGAGATTTCAAGTCACGCGCTACAGGGGAAAGTCGCAAGCTCTGAGTGGACGGCCAATAACAACGAGCTTTTGTACAACATAAACGATACCGGACTGTCTTCCCATTCTGCCTGATGAGATTTCCTGAGATTATCCGGAGCCTCGGTGTTCTTAGACTCTATTGTGCTCATTTCAAGCTCTCCAGCCACCTCTGCTCTTGCGTACTTTTCCGCAATGATCACGCGTCAAGTTCAACTATATACCTGTGTTTGATAAGATATGTGTACCCAACATGCCCCCATATGCCGATCTCAGAATTGGGCACTCGGCGACCTTCGCGCAATTTTTTTTCCCACGTTTGTCATGTTAAAAAAGAAAAAATTGATGATTTGGATCGATCCCGGATGAGTTTTTGCATTTTTTGTAACTTCACACTTGAGAAACCGCCAACAAAATTACGTTCAGTACAATCGGTGCCAAAATTTTTCGGTTCGACCAATTTCAACGTACTTGAGCGCATTCGATTCATTCTTTTAAGACTTTCAATATCCGCTTTTGAAGCTGCAAAACTTGGATTTGGACCGATATTATGAGCAAAATACGGAGATCGTTGGTAAAAAAAGGAGTCCAGAATTGGTATGTACTCAACATGCCTTTGTGATTATCTCGAGAGATAGTGCAGCACGATTTTTTTTACCACTCAAGACATGTCCATCACGTCAAAATAGGTCGAAAGCAATGTTATGGGCCGGCGAAAAATCTCGAATGTGGTTGCACGCCGATAAAAATGATTTTATGCTCTTTGTCGCCAATTTCCATAGTTGATTTTGGGGTAAACTTACGACAGCTCGACTCCATTCGACCAAACAGTCAGACGCACTTCAGCCCATTTGAAAGGTCTTGTTACAAGCTTTAAAATGAGTTGAAGAGCATTGAAAAATTTTGAGGTGGATCAGAGTTGTTGAAAAATAGCTTAATGGGGGCATGTTGGATTTACACTTTCGCAAACTCGCACTTTTTGGGGAAATTGTGATAGCTCGGCTCTGGTTGATTGAAATTGAAGTCACCCTAGCTCATTTCTAAGGTCATAGGATAAGCTTCAAAATGCAATGAATTACGTTGAAAAATATTGAAGTGGGACAAAAGCTCCGGTAAAACGGCTTAAGGGGCGGGTCACGTTGGGTACACTCACCTCAGTTAATGCATTCGACTGATTAGGATTAAACTTATTTCATATCCTGTCGTAATACTCGTCAAAAATATTCTATTAATTATGAGATGTGAGTGGACTGTATTGTGCTCTCAATCATGGAGGGTAGATACTTTAACGCTAAAATATCCCATTAACAGAATGAATTGAAACTTTGCAAGAAGCTAACCATACCAGGATAGGTTTTTACATCCGGATCACGGATTTGACTGAAGCTCTGGACATAGTCTTCCGCTAGACACAAAAAGACAATATCCAAACAACACAGCCTAAAACATTCACATGTGGGCCCAAAAATGATATGTATAGGTACACCTATAATGCTAATGTCTGAAGATGTAACTCGGAAATGCTTGAGCGTTAGGCTCCATAGTTTTGTGTATCGTCTCTCATCACTGAAAGGAGACTATTTCCGAAATTGTAGCCAAATCCGTGATGCGGATCTGAAACACTCTCCCGATTGATTACGTTTTGAATAATGATTGTCAAACATGCAAGTGTTCTGTACATTATTATTATTGCGCTTATGGGAGTTAAGAGATGGGCTCCTCTAAAAAGAAGTTTGATCAAGAGAGAACTACCAAATTTAGAGGGAGACGAATTGTACGAGGATCAATCATACGTCCAATTCTCTGCATGATTCACTATACGTGATTTTTAGTAATTTTTTATAGAAAATTGTCTCCAGAGAAATTTCAATAAAGCATAAGGATTTGACTTTTTTTGCAACTTTTCGTGTATAGATTTCCTACAAAATTGCAAAAAATAGTATTCGCACCTCGTTTATGAGGTTCCACGCAGAGATTATTGTTCATGTGCATATCAGTACAAAAACCAAACGCTCAGATTCAAGCAAAACTTCATCAACTCAGTGCAAATTGTACTATTCACTCGTATTCATCATCAAATAAATATTAGTAGATTTTGATACGAGTGTCAAAAAATTTACTTATGACAACGATTGATATTCTCCGGCCAAATCCGAGGGTAAGAGTCGGAACGGAACTCCCACAAAAATGTGAAAATCTACCCACCCACGTATAAAACATTATAATTACATATGCTGTGTGGGTAAAGAAATTGAAAAACTTTACGAGAATATTCCATTCCAAGACAGGCTATTATCAATAGAATTGACTCACACCGGTGCTATGTGGTCAGAATGATGATGAAATTTTCTGTTTTACTTGCTTCCCGGCGAGTTTTCATGAAGCGTGCATTGATACTCTAGCCCTTACAAAATATTTTCAAATTCCAATAGTCAATTTTTACCTTGCATCATTCCCTGTATAACAGCCCCTCCGTTGGCTTCCAACCTTGAGCAACACAAACATACATAAATATTGCAATTCATTTGCTCACTCGACTATACGCAAAAAACTATCGCTATACATGCATTATTACTCAATACAATCTCAACAAATAAAGTTTGACCTCTCTCCCAATTTCTTTCAATATTGAACTCGTAATGCAAGGCCGTGTTGCGTATGCTTTTTCCGGAAACTTGTTCTATTCTGTTTTTTTCTCTCACTTTCTACAAATAAATCCATTTCAAGTACTCTCCCTGTGATGCTTTACTCAACTCGACGATATAGTGAATAGCTTTTGCATCATGAAAAACATTTGAGTGACTGCTCTCCGGGTGAAATACAGAATTCTGATAACATCAACCACATCTCTGAGGGATATATTCCATGCAAAAGCGGCTGATATTGCCTGAATCCATGGAGCTATAATAAAGTTGCTTTTGACACTGCGAAAAGAAGAAGTATATTTACCGCATGAAAATTCGTCTCAATCGATGAGCTGAAAATTATGTTGAGATTTCTCATCGTTGGAGAGTCTTTTGCATTTGTTGAACACACCGTACCACAGAGCAAATTTACTGCGGTTCAAAATTTTGTCATGTATTGAGTAACTTATAGTATGTGCTGGCTAATCTTTTCTTTGACAAGAACTGTAAAATCTTGAATAGCTGCATCTCTTATTTTCTCATGAACCATATGCATTTTCATTTCAGAACAAAATGCGTTTCAAATTTTCGTTCTGAATGCCCAATAAATTCAACTGTTCGAATCACCGAAGCGAATGAATGGATGAATGAATAAATTTTCCCTTGTAGACACAGACAATAATCTAGAATTCAGCATTAGAACTGAATTCTTCTATTTCAAGTTGCGGTTACCTTGAAGGAGATTCGCAAGTTTGTGGGGCTGAAAATGGTTGTTTTGGGGTTGCTGTTGATGTTTAAATATCAGGGGAGGGGCTTGAGGGAACTTTGTACTTTGAATCAGTTTCCTACGGAGAGACCACCGCACTAGAATACTTGAAAGCACGTTTCAAATGTAAATGGGCGTCTATGTAGAGCTTCACTTGCTTTTGAATCAGAATGTGAGAATAGGTCTTATAGGGATTGAGGAAAGAGCCTCCCGAATGAGTGATGAGGTCTTGTGTAAAACTTTTTTGAAACCTACTTTTGATTTCATCAATCATTCATTTCTTTCTCACGTGAAGATCCATGAAAAATTTGGAGATCCTCTCCGGCAGTGTCTTATTCTTATGAACCAACGAAGAATTTACGATCCACTGAGGGATTGACAAATATCAACTTTCGTGTAAGAAATAAATCGTGGAGTAAGTGTAAATTTATTAGGAAAAGAAAAAAAAACGGAACTGCAAGTATGCCACGATCCTGCTATTCCTCACCTTTCTCCATCGTACTCTGGTCTGATCGGAAATCCGTTCTAACAGTCCACAAAATTGAGTTGATTCGCTAAAAAATGGGGGGGGGGGCGATCAAGTTTTATCAAAGCTTTAATAGTGAATTTAAACATTTTACCCTATTTGTGACACTTATTCCTCCGTACTTATCCTACAGCTATGTAATACTTATAACGAACTCCTGAATAATCACTCAGAACGGCTATTCGAATTGGTGATAAGGTAAGTGTACCCAACTTGCCCTCGTTGAGCCATTTCCTCAACAACTATGGTCAACCTCACTATTTTTCAAAGTATTTTTAACTCATTTCAAAGCTTGTCACAAGGCCTTCGAAATGAGTTGAAGTACGGCTCGATTCCAATTAATTGGAGCCAAGATACCTTAATTCTCTGAAAAATAGTTCGCGAGAGTTCACAGAATTGTGTACCCAACTCACCCCAATCGTCAATTAAGTGCATAAAATCTCATTTATCCATTTTATCGCAATGCAAGCACATTTGAGGCTTTTTACCTATCTCAAACACTATTCCTCACCTATTTTGGCGTGATAAATACGTTCTGAGTGAAAAAAGTCTTACTGCACACTTTTTTGAGCTAAACATATGGGGGGCACATTGGCTACACTCTGATGTTGAGCTTCTTGTTTTTCAAATCATCTCCGTGTTTTGTACATAAATGCAGATCAGAATTTTTCAACTCTAAAAACCAGATTTTGAAAGTCTTAGTACAAGGAATCCAATGCGTTGAAATATGTACGTTATGATTGATCAAACTAGAAAATTTTGGCATTATTTTACTGGACGCAATTTTCTCGGTGATTTCTTAGCTGTGCGAATTTGAGAAATAAAATCACTTCAAGTTCTTTGGGAAAGTCAGAAATGTTTCGGGGTCGATCCTAACAACTTTTTTACTCATATTTCAACTCAACGAATGTGAAATTAAATTGAGGGAAGGCCAGTGAGTGCGGCCCGTGAGTGCCTATTCTTGAGATTGGCATATGGGGGTAAGTTGGGTACACTTACACGGTCAAGTCGGGTATATTTTAATGAAGCTTTGATACCAATTTTACTCGATCAATCGTTAGATTACTCAGTACTCACTACCAAGGTAAAAAATTCTAATCCTCTCTATCAAAATCAGATTGTGTTAGAAAATATAAATTTTCATTACTCCTTTACAAGCGTGGCAGTTTGAATTACTTTCTACTATTTTTGTTTAAGAAAGTTTTGAGTGCGGACGCAGAGATTCAAGTAAAAAAGTTACGGAATTGGATGAGAAGACATTATCTCTGCTTCCTGTCTTCAACTTTTGTGGTCACGGAGGCTTTAGATATCAAGCGAGAATACCAAGCTCGATGGCGTGTCTCAATTCATTTTAGTTCCTCATTTGGGCCGCAAGTTGAGTTATAAAAAATTAACGATCCATCCAACAAACGAGTGATTGCGAGATTCAGTGGAGTTAATCTTGCGGTGCTTGTATTTCTTTTATCGAGCTCAGAAAATTTAGTCTTTTACTGGCAAATTGAAGAGCACAAGAATTCACGATCAAAATCCACAGGAACACCCCACAGTTTTGATCAGAGTCACGTCAATCATCTTATCTTAACGTGTCACTGTCAATTTTCGGAAGTTTGCACAATAGTCTAAGAATTATTCGGAATATTTTTGACGTATTTTGATTATATCCTGTAAAAAAGGTTCATCCAACAACGACTTTGCTTGGAATTTTTGTGACCATCGATTCTCTAAGCATGTCAGTTGTGAGGAACTAGTCATTACTTCGACGATAAATATCATAAAATTCTTAAGATTTCAAAAAAAATTACAGTACATTATAATATATATTCAACTTTGAAAGAACTTCTGAAAACACTGGCAAATATCACTTAATGTATGTAGTAGATTTCACCTTACATGGACGAAACATACGTTGTCACCCCATTACAATGGAACTTATACAAATAACAATGTATTCTCATTATTCTGTCAGGAAAATTTAAGGGTTGTTGCTCGTTTAAACTCGAGAACATACATTTCGAGATTTGCACTGAATGCTTCGGTTCCTAAAGATTGTCGCTATCCGCGTGAAAAATTGAGAAGCGAATGTCAAGAGAAAGGGGTATTATACGATGGCATACAGATGGATACGAAAAGAATTACTCGGGTCAGTAGAGGGAAAAGAATTTGTACAAGCGAAACGCATAGATACGAAAAGAATTATGTGAGGTAAAGAAGAAGAATGGCCCGTGTAAGCCAAACGGATGTGGATAACCCAGAGAATTACGAAGTCAAGTCTGGTGAAGAGGATCATGTGATTCTCAAGGGCCAAATATCAGAATACGTAGAATCTATACACCGGGGTAGCGTAAAATAAATCAAATCAACTCGGTATTAAAAGTTACGAGAAAGCATGGTCGGGGTAGAAAAATACGGGAAGCACGGCACGTGAACATCGAAATAATTCGCCGTGAGGTAATATTGAAAGGTCATTGATTGAATTAAAATTGGATTCGACGCAATCGGGAATGAAAATTATTTGGCGAATCAGAATACAAGCAATGGAAATGAGAATATTTTTGAATGATGTAACGAATGAGAGATTTCGTTACTGAATGGAAATTTCAAATTTACAACACCTCGGTCTCATCATACTCCCGAATATTCATCAGCACTCACGCTGGTCAACGACATGGATTTTACGGGCTTCTTGGATTGGTCTTTTTGAGTCGAAATTTCAATTCTGCAATGCCGTAATCAAAATTCACCCAGAACGTGTAGGCTTACGAAAAACATTCGATTATTTGAAATTGATGTTTTTTCGATTATACAAAATTCATCTTGCATTGATGGTTATTTTATTAGTAACAAAGATTAATATTGCCAAAAAAATGTTTTCACATTACAAATACCGCACAGCTAAAAATAAAGGCAATCATATAGATTTTCAAACTACATTCTATCGTTTGCCTAATCAAAAAAGTAGATCGTGTTGAAATTCTCAACATGCCATGATTTTGCTGAGGCATACAGTTACATTTCAGTAGCCTAGAACGAAAGAAAATCTGCAGAATTCGAACAAATCGATTCTTGGAAGCGAATTTTAAAAGTGACAAGACTGGCAAACTTCCATCATTTTGCCCTGAATCAGAGGACCTATTACCTACAAAGGAGATCGAGTTCCAATCAATAATCTGAAATTGTCGTACAAAGCACCTTACACCTCTATAAATGATCTTCTCAGTTTTATAACATGAACAGACCCAGTTGAATAGTCATAAAGATGTCTAATTTCTACCGTTTATACGTCAAAAGCAAGATTACCTCAGCAACACGTACATACTTGATCAAGCGATAATATGACTGAGCGTCGAGGGCAAAAACCTTTGCAAGCTTGCATCAAGCTCGGATCGAATTTCAACTTGGAAAGCTGCTTCTCTAACTTTGCGAAACGCGATGCGGAGAGTGTCGCGGTGGCTGTAGTAATCGTCTACCTATCGTTGAGCTTTTCAAACTCTCGCCACCTCTGCGAATGGCGCGCGGACCGAGCGAGCGTCACTCAAGCTCCGAGAGAAAATCCAACTATGCTACCGATTCACAAAAGAACGCCGGCTGTATCCGTGACAGCAGCACTGATTGCTTCAATTAAACTTGGCGGAAAATCCATGGCGCAAGCACACCTTTTGCAGGAAGAAATGTTACAGAGTTTGCCAATATTTCACTCTTTTAGGTTGGTATTGCCGTGATTCAAGGAGAATATTTTTGTTAAATTGGTCATAAGGTACTCATGGATAAAATTGTGCTCGTAGATCACAGCGTGAAGTCAACGTTTTTGAATATTTTATTTGATGTCAAGAGCCAGCAAGCATCTGGTCGAAAATGATTTTCGTTCGAATATCAAAGAGCTCAATCCCTCTAAGATCATCACGTTCATTTGCAAATAAAATGTACTTTCCAACCAAAAAATTTGGAAATTTTCAGAATTTGACCATATTTGAAGTTAAAAAACAAACAAATTAAAAGTTCAATATAGATGAAACCGTGCCTATTATTATGGTTTTGGAAGAAATGCAATATTCAGATTCAATTAGCCCTTTCTCGAGATCGTCATCTTGGTGGAATCATTCGAGTTGACAGTTGAATGACTGTCATTTTCCTACCGAGCAGAGGATTTTCCAGTCCTTACGAGAGTACCTAACTTCATTTTTGTAGGAATGCATGTTTTAGTAATTTTAGAGGCCCGTAGGCACAAATAATCGAGAGCTTAGCTCGTAAAATGTTCAAAACGCTTCTTAGAGATGAATGATGCCTCGATAATGTCGCTGGTCCGTTTTGCGAGCATTTGAAGATTTATTACGTAATTGGTCAAATTTTTCTGGGAGCAGCTCGGCAAATCAGTTTATCACTCATTTTGAACGCATCCTAGTTTTTTGAAATTACTGCTATCGTCTTCAACTAGTCAAAGTTTGTGAAGAAATTTGGTTAGGCCAAGATTTCGTCTGACCATAAAAGAATTTTATTTCAAAAAACATCCCAGAACGTTGTTTCTGAAAAAATTAAGTTTTAGCGATTTAAAAAAATTCTGACGTTTGGGCCCAGGTAGGGCTGCAGGGTCATCTTCAACGTCGGAAAATACACGAAGAAATCATAATTTGGTAAATGTATCATCCCGAACCCAACACTTTGTTGACGAATGTAGTTTTTCGGTAGATCATCACTTTGTTTGTAGCTCACTTTTTTATACCAAACAATTTTTCCATGAATCAATTGTTGTATGAAATTGTTCACCTTTATGCTGAGCAATTAGAAGGATAAGATATTACGCTTATTTCCTCACTAACAACGGAGCACCTGTACATCTCACGTGGCAAGAATCGAATTATCAGTGATACAAGTCATGCTATAGTCAGACATGGCCCAACTCAGTACATCATCTCCCATTACACGCATCCTCACAACGCATATTGGTCAAAACAAAATCGGCACACAATTGTATCCTGTAAATAATACTATATGAGTGTTCCCCCCGAAAGTGGGATTTTCCGTCATCTGAGTTCCTCCAAGTTTCTAAGGGTTGGAATGGGCATTTGTAGCAACTTTCTGGGGTGTATTCTATTGGTGCCCAACTATGTTCATAGTTTTTGAGGCGATTGTAATGCCCCCATATTTTGTAATGCTTGATGAAGGGTTGAAATATATCCCGTCCCCTGTACGCAGCCCACCTTCAACTTTTGACTTCATCACGACGCATACGCATAGTCAAAGAACCCTATGTATGAAGCTATGCACTTCAATTTGTAATACTTCGAATAAAATGATCCGTCACTTTACGAATCCAAATGAAACCCTCAACTCGCGCACAGGTATCCGACATTTCGAAGACTCGAATCCGCGGCCGAGTGCTTCCAAGTTGCGAACAAAATTTTTTGTCCTTTCCGCCCCCATGTTGTGCTTCTCCCTGGCGCACTCTGCAGCTTTACAAAACATATTTACTTGTTTTGCTTGGCATTAGAGCAAATTTATGCGGAAAAGAGCCTACGACTAGTCACCCAGTCGTGGGAATATTTTTTGAGGCGAAATGTCTTTTGCGCCCCCTCTGGCGGCCCCTCGAAATCGGCATATCTTCATCCGGCTTCAATTTTGAGTTACGTAGCTCTAGATGTATTCTTTTTGTATCAAAACGAGTCGGAACCAACTGCTACAAGACACCGAAACTCATCTGGGTCCGAAATAATTTTTTGACCCGAATCACTCCCTGCGACGATTTTGGTCTCAAAAATTACACTTCCGGCGGAATCACTCATATCGGTAATTCAGACTTGTAGACAGCCGATGTCAATCCTCTTCACATATCCTCGTCAACACCATATACACGTCACACGTCATAGAGAGAAATATCCCGAGACCAGTTAGAGAGATCTCAAATCCTTGCATGTCACATACGTGAAGAGCGACGGTTTCAGTCATATGATGGACACGCATGCGGTTCAAATCTGCCTACAACGAGACCGTCCATGCGTTGTATATCGTCAAACAGATTGGCGTGACGTACAGCAGTATGGTATTCGACAATGCAGCCTTTATCCGGTTATGCGGTAGCTATATCCCGTACCACGGACGACCAACGACGCTTCATCAGAATTTTCGATGTCCATACCACACACATTCAAAGACATCGATATATAGGTATATTCCTATGTAGGTAGAGCCTATGCGTGCGGTACACGTTGAGACCAAAGCAGAGTCGCAAAATCCTGTTTGGCGTGTCGAGAGCGAAATTTTGCTCGGCCATCCAAAGCTCTGTTACATGCGTGTAAGTATGTGTGTATATGTGTGATGTGGCATCACGTGTCTATCGAAGGTCTGATGCACTCCCTTTGACCGAGCACTCTATACAGGTAATGTATAAGCCCTATAGCTTGAATTTGTTCGTTTGCCAGAACGAGGGAAATCGATCGTTGACGACCCCAAGCATAATACTTCTCTGATATACCTACACACAGGTATATATCGATATATTATAGGTGTGTATGTATATGTGTGTGTAGTTGGTGTGATGGAGCCCCGGAGGCCGAAGGCAAAGTGTCGATTGCGTGTCACGTGTCGATTCCAATACATGCATATACGGGCATATGATTTCGTATTCATATATTACGTATGTATATGTACTCATGGGTTGAGGGGTTAGGTCTATTTTTGCGAGCACGTAATTTAGATGACGCGATTATGTGAATTATTGATCAAAAAGAGGGTGAGAGACGGGCTTGACGAAGGGTTTGCCAATATCATTTTATTACTAGTGCATGAATATGTTATATTTGCTCGGGTAATGAGCGTGGACTACGCAAACTGCGCAGTAAGCTTAAAATTTGTGGGATTTTAGGTTGTTGTACAGGCAACGCCAAAATGTATTTATGAGAATCGATTATTATCGTATTTGCGTTGATATTGAGAAATAATGATGTTTGATTAATATTACTTCACACTTGTTTGCCTTGTGAATTGACAGAATTTCAACTAACTATGTGAACGCTATTAACTTTTTAGCTTCCGCTGAAACATATCAGCCAAATTAAGTGTATCGAAAAAGGTATTTCCAAGTCCAAGTCGTACAGGAAATTATGATGATGATAATAATATCTTCGACAAATCTTTGGATTACAAGAAAAATGATGATTTGAACGGTTGAAACATTGCAATAAATAGTTGAGAAGTTACGATTCAATTCGAAAGTCATAAATTACGTAGGAAATCGCTAAACAGAAGAGTGTTTTGACGGTAAGATGATTCGAAGATGAGCTTTTACAGTGCAAAAGGAGATGTCTTTGTGATAGGAAAGAAATTTTGTGAGAATAGCCAATGTCGTTTTACGAAGTTTCTCGATATTAATTAGCCTGTCGTATTCTAACTCGTTTTGAAATCACTCAATTTGAATCACAGAAAAAGGGATGATATGGCTTTTAACTGGAATTTGTTGGAGCCAATAAACTTATTTTTTGAAAGATTCAACAAATACTGAGTGTTACAAGATCGCTTGAGGCACTTCAGAAAAATCGAAAATTGATTTTTGATCAAGAAGTTGAAATAAATCATCATAATCTTTTAGAAACGATCTCAAGTGCAGTGATCCTTCTCATCCATTATCAGAATATACAGTGTTCTAGGATCCGGTACAATTTTACTTAATAGTTTTATCAGAAATATGATTTCGTTAGAAGAGAATGGTACATATCCATAGAAATTATATATTTACTTAATAAAAGTGTGGACTTGGATACAACTTCCAGGCCAAAAAACTAGTCATCAAAGTCTGTTTATGGAACTGAATTTAAAAAATGCAATTTGCAATCATTAAGAGGAAAATGTTAAGGGGCTTGAAAATATGAAATGAGTCAATGAATGTTTATCGTTCTGCGAATTTGGAAGAGTGAGATAAGAAAACCGCAAAAACTGCTCAGAAATCTCTCAGATAATAAACCTCACTGTACAATAAAATTTTCAGTTCGGAATGTCGTATAGACCGAACCATTCCTTCCGTGTTTTTCGACGCTAAAACCGAATCCGGGCCGCAGAATTGCACCAGAACGTCAGAATTTTCCCTAAATTGCAGGAAACCGGTTCTGAGCGATTTCTTTTCAACGTAGACGAAAATACTGATGTAGTAGCTCAGTACGGAGCACGGGATTGTGCTCCGACGGTCATTTGGCGTTGGTAAAGTATAAGGCTCGTTCTACATAAGATGCGCTCAGCGCGTGAGCGTACGCGCATACGCTTGTTCTCATAGCATTTGATGCAGGGAATTTCGTGAAGCAGCCTCACCAGTCATTTTCCACTCAAAATTTCCAGAAGTTGAAAATTGGCTGATGCTTGGTGGACCTTGAGTGACATTATCGAGACAACAAATCAAGTTTCTCCATGTTTTTCCATGAGCAAATAGAGAAAAACATCAGGATTGGCCACGCGAGCCTTTTCGGAAAGAAATTCAGGTTAAGCACGGGTTTCGCGATTCAGTATCTGGATTGTTGACCACTCGTCTTACTCTTGCCTAGTTTCTGGGTCACCAATGCCGATACTGAGTTGCAAAAATGTTGCTCGACCTGGATTTTCCCCCGAAAAGGCTCGCAGTGCCGCCACTGATGGTTTCTCCTTCTTGTTCATGAGAAAACATAAAGGAAATTGTTTTCCTGACCCAAAAATATGACTAGGAGACCACCATCAATTATTCTCGCGGGTCCCGTATTCCACCGATAATGAAAGAGCGCGTAGCTTTTAGGGTGGTCAACGCTTATGTTTTTCTCTGATTGGTTGTAGAAAAACACGAAGAAACTTAATTTTTTGTCTCGATAATGTTACTCGGAGCCCACCAATCATCAACTAACTCTTCCCGTGAGGAAATTCTGAGTGAAAAACGACTGGAAAGGCTGCTTCATAAAATGTCTTGGATTAAATGCTCTGAGCGTAAGCGTTTGCGCGTACGCTCACGCACTGAGCGCATCCTATGTAGAACGAGCCTATCTGAATACTGAGTGGCATCTAGAATTTTTTCCTCATAATTTTGGAGCAGTGAGGGTGATCGCACAAACGTCGCATTCACGCGTTTTGGAGTTCGAAAATACAGTTTCAAGATTACGAGGGAAAAAATTCTAGCTGATGTCGGACATCCGAATATGCTTTCCCGACGCAGAACGACCGTCTCAACACGACTCCGTGCTCCATTTTGAGCTACTATGTCAGGTCCACGTCAAAAAAAAAAACGCTGAAGAAACGATCTGCGATTTGAAAAAAAGTCTTACGTTCCGGCGCAGTTCTGGACTTGGATTCGCTTTCAGCGTCGGAAAATACGTAAGAAAATCATGTTCTGGTTTATTTGACATTCCGACCTTAAAATTTTTTTGCACACTGTAATTCTTCACGGATCCAAATCGCGACGTAGTTCTCATTCCAACACAAACATGAAAAAAGTTTGATTGGACGCCGAAGCGTACGCACATCTTAATTTCTAGCCTTAATTTGATATCGAAGTAATTTCAAATCATTATCACATCGTTCTAATTCTGTATACTTGAAATACAAAATATATCAGATTCTACCTTGCCTAACTTTACGAAAATTATATACCTAGTCCTTGCAAACTATTTAATCATTGAAATCGATCAAACAGAATTACGCAAAAGGCGCAAGGCAACAGTTCTCGGAGGGTGGAAATTCAAACTGCGAGCCTTTTGACGCTGCTCAAACGGTGTGAGAGCGGAATGTTGTCGACAGCGTGGCACAGCGCAGGGCACGCCCTTTAAACTTTGATAGGGTAGTGCGCGAAAGACCAAGCCAGAATAGTCCTCGTTCTGGCATGCAGACCCCGTTGATCGAATCAGAGCCGGATAGCACGCGTATGTGCACAGTACAGGCTCGCACCATCAGTTCAAAAGCTCAGATAGACAGAAAGGGAGAGAGAGTCACCCTGTCCAGGCACTAGTAATTTTGAGGCTCTAGACGACCCTGTGCGATGACTGTACACAAACACAAGCAGAGATTTCTCTATACCTCTGTCGCATCTATATCTATATGCACATGCCCTTTGAGGGCTGCTACCATCTGACTCACCAGTATACTGACTGACTCTCTTTAGGGTACATACACATTATACACTGGTGACGACCCGAACGGCTCAGATGTTGGTCCTCTGTGTGCTGTTTAATTGAAAATTTGGGGTGGAAGGAGAGTTTACCTGGCGGGGTTTCCCTACCATCAACCTTACAGAGCTTCAATTAGCTCTTATTTTGCAGTGTAGTATACTACACTGCAAAATAAGAGCTATAGGCGAGGTTTTGTGGTCTTCAGCTATTTTTGGAATGGCATTTCTAACATTCTCCTCTCTTCAATTCTGCTTGCATGTTCAACCATCGCATACTTTATTGGTTTCTCATTCAATAACTTTGATGTACCCAATAAATATTTAACAAACTGACGACTGATCACTTCGAATCAATGTCTTTCTGTTCTCTTCCAACAAGTCTCCTTAGCAATTGCTGATTCTTTTGTCTGTGATTGCATGTATCTTAGATACATTATCAACATATTTATTTTATGAAGTGTGTGTACCCGATATGCCCCCACCCCTAAACCGTTTTGCCAATAGCTTTGGCTTACTCCAATGTTTTTATCGTACTCTAGCTCATGTTAAAGCTTGTTCTGAAACATTTGAAATGAGTGGAGTTTAATTTCGATCAAATAGAGCTGAGCTATTGCAATTTTTCCAGATAGTGATCTTTGCTGGTTCGCGAAAAGCTGTACCCAACATGCCCCCATCCTTTAAAACAATCATTTAAATCAACAATGAAGTACGTAAGATCGTTTTCAACCCCGTGCAACCACATTTGGAGCTTTTGATCAGTCCATTTACTGCCTATTTTGACGAGATAAACGTGATCTGAGAGGTAAAAAAAAATCACACTGCAAACCCTTTCGAGATAACCACATGGTGGCATGTTGGGTACTCATTAATTGTGGTTTTCATATTTCACGAATCAACTCCGTATTTTGAACTCCAGACAGCGCTACAATTGAGATTTACAAATTTCAAAGGAGAATCTTAAAGGTCTTGGAGAATGGAATCGAATGCGCTAAAATACGGTAAAATTGACCGAGCCAAAACTATTCGGCACCTGTTCTATTTAACGCAATTTCTTCGATGATTTCTTAGCTGTGCAAAAGCGAAAAATAAAAATATCACTTTGAATTTTCTGAGCAACGGAGAAATCATTCAAGATCTGTTCAAATCACTCACTTTCTCAAATTTCAACAAAACAAACGTGAAAAAAATTTGCGGGAAGGTCCTCGAGTGCCCATACCTGAGATCGACATATAGGGGCATGTTGGGTACACTCACCTTCATTCATAAACACAGTGGGGGAAGATCTGGACAAACTATTGACGATGAGAAATCTCTATTCTTATACAGATTATTCATAAGTACAGTGGTGGGAGATCTGCGCAAAACTGGCCTTTACAAACACTGAATATTTTACAAGTAGCTGGTGCGTATCTCGTGAACTCATCAAGTATGTAAGCTGGCGACGACCTTAGGTTGATAAAAAATTATAACGGATCAATACCATAAAAAAGTCACGAAAATGTAAGGGATGTAAGACTCATTACTTCATGATGTATCTGCATATCATCGCTACATTAGTCAAATATGTTTAAAAACCGAGTAAACTCAAAACTTAGGAAATGAACGAAAAATGAGTCACGTAAACTGTAATACTCGGTGATGAGTTATAGGATTTCTTGATTGATATCTGGAGTATTGAAGTTACCATAAGAATGATCCATTCGGGAAAAAAATATTTTGGAGCGTTGTCAATTCACTATAAATACAATCAGCATCTTCAGGATGAACAAAAAACTCCGAGGATGAGTAAAAATTGCCGATAATCGTCTCATTTTGGAATACTTTACAATGATGATGAATATTTTATAGAACAAATGAATATCAATGGCCTTTCAGCACAAGGAAAATGAATCTTTTTGTCACTCGTTAAATCCTGCAAGCTCCAAGTATATCTATACATATACAGCTACATCCGCTCGAAAAAACAGTACGGATTTGAGCCTGAGACAGAATCTTATCTCGGATCTTAGAGGATTATTCTCAAGATCTCACAGATTTATCCTAACGAACTATTTCAAGCACAAAAAGGTCTTGCAGTAATTACAATTCGTCCCACGACTAAAAGTACAAAAAACGAAGAAATTCAAAGCATCCAAAGAAGCTCAAGAATGTAAAATTAAAGTCGTACCATACATTTTTTCATTCCGAACAAATTCCTCTCACGGACAATATAGTCCAATACTACATATTACACCACCCGGACACCACATACGTACAATATATATCCTTTTCATTTCATTCTTTAGAAGCTCTATATAGTTCTACCGAACCACGTATTATTTGGCACACTATATACTGAAGGAAGAAGAGAATTTGTGGAAAAGCGCCACAGAAATGAAATTATATCTAGCCTGTATCTCTACTGCACCCGCGAGAGTTAAATGACACGAAGAGGGATATAAAGGTTGTACTGGGGTATTGTTTCTTTTGGAGGACACGCTCGGGCGGTGGCGGCGATGGCCTTGCCTCTATCTCAGCCCCTCCGGTCCATATATAAAACTCTTTTTGCCTCGACGCAATCTAAAAATGTCTGTTCACGTTGAGATAGCCTTCGGTGAGTCAGAAATCATCCGAAAGAAAGCTTTGTTGCAGAGTCAGTGATACAACCATGGCTATAGTCAGACATCACATCATATGAATTGTTTAGAGTTAGCGTGGCTCAAGTTCACATTTGAGAATTGGATTTTTCTGAGCTCATGGTTCATTCCATGCGTAATCCAATGATACCAAGACCTTTTCGATTCAGAATTTCCATAAAATAATGTGGAGTTATTGGTTAGACTTGTTCCGCTGACATTAGTGTTGGCCTCCTCAGTAGAAAATATTGGAATTGGAGTAATCCAATATCGATCTATGTCACTTAATCAACAGATCCGTTGATTAAAATTAGCTTGCATTAGCCGAGTCATGTAATAATATGATTTAAAATATTTGAATTTCACAATCAAATCAGAAGTATTGAGTTCATAAGAATTGATACAATCACCATCCTACTATATATGTATAATTATATATAATGTAGGACTGCATAGCAAAATCTCAAAGTACGTGAAATACTACATTTTCGTATTGAGCGTGGTAGCCCATTTTGGGCACTAGGACAGTTTGTCTGTCGAGTGAAGCGAGACAGACATGTCCTCCAGTGCCCAAAATGGGCTTGCGAACGAAGTGCGGATATATTTTTTCATTATGAGAACCCTAAAATCTTATTTAAACGCGTCATTTTTAGGTTAGAGTAATGAAAAAAAGAAAAACTTTCAGCGGTGGATTCAGGACACATGGAACTTCATTAGACATGTAATCTTCTTCTAGAACTTTTTGTCAACTTCATCACGCTTTGTATGTGATGAGACTTTAGACAACTATGAGGAACACGCATCGAAAGATGAATTTTGAAAAACTTCTTTGGTTCAAAACATAGACCCTTAGTTTACCTCCAGAGAACTCAGAAAACCATCATAAACAATGCATAAAATCCAGGTTTATCGCACGCCACATATTACGCACATCCTGATACACAGACCACATCCTTTTACTCAGGTGGAAGAATTCAAGTTTTGCAACATACAAAATGCCCGACATATTTCCATTGTTAATCAGAAAAGTGCTCCAACGACAACGACCAAAGCCACGTAGAGACCCAAAAAAAAGGGTAGATATAATAGAAAGGGGGTTACGAGCGTTTGGAACGATGTTAAATTTATGAAAGGAAATCTGAGTAATTACGCGGGTATAAAATAATTCAAGCCTCTCAGCTTTCCGGTTCTTTCTCCAGACAATCTCGTCTGCTCATTTCATTTTCGTCTACTATGCTCACATCAGAGTACCCAGTAGCAGCAGCAGGATAGCAGAATCTTGTCAGAGCAAAACTCGAGGTCCAACGCAGAAAGTCCTTTCTAATTATGTTGTACTTCACGCATAGTAGGTATTAGATATAGTTGTATGGCGACTTTTTCTCTTTTTCCGGTTGGTGGTGGTAGAGTATAAAGTAGGTGCGCACCATAACCTCAAACGCATTTCTTTATTTTTTCGAGACGAGCAGGCAGAAGCCTTTTTCCCAAGGAGCTAACGGAGCGTACGGACTTGAATTTTAGTGTATGAGTGTATAATATGGTATATGAGTAGTTCCGTGGAAACTTTGAAATAATATGTGTGCCTGATTGTACGAACCCCGTAAAACGCTTGGGAAAGAAGTCGTACCAATCATTTTCGATGTTTTTTTGGTGCTTTGTTGGTGCGATTCTTAGTTTTCCGATCCAGGGTTGCTAAAACAAATTACAATCGAAAAAGAGGTCAAAATGTCAATTCCGTGCCCTGTTGCTTCTCTTTCTTTCGGCATTTACGATTGGGAAGCACCACGGTGAGGCCCGTTAGGGATTCAGGCGGGCAAACTTATTAAATTTGATGGTATTGAGCACGAAACCCCATCACTACAAGAGCCCAAAGACCACTTTTTGTGTGCATGGCGAGCACTTACATTTTGTCACCCGATTTCGACTGTAATTTTAGTCACTTAATTTTCTTCCATGAAAGTGAATTTGCCTAATTCCAGACTTTTCCGCGCTAATTTATTCGTGAAGTTGGCCGTCAGGTGCAACTGTTTGATACCCTCGAGTGTTGAAAAAAATTGATTTTTCCACTTCGCTGAGTATTTTTTCGCGAAAGACTACTTTTGATGAATTTTATGACCAATTTCGTGTCCTACCAGTGCGGCTGTAGAATGCGAGACAACGAAGGCCCAGATCAACTCCTTTCAAAGTCTCTGATGACCAAATGAAAAACCCAAAACCTCAAGACTGTAGCTTGAACCGCTTGGCCGTGAGATCAATATTGATGGCAAATGTCAGGTTCTGTGCCCGCTACCGCATTATCCTTGTTATACTTATGGTACCCATGAGCGGATATTTTTTTATTCCTACGCGCGAGTTGATTTGTGCTTTAAATGTTTTAAAAAGTCAGAAAATCCATCTTAGAACGTTCGGGAGTGAGACTTGGGGCTCGGCACATTTTCGACCCTCAAATATCAAAATTTCCGCGGAACTACTCATATATATATATCCCGGCCTCTTGCATGTACGAAGTTGAAGGTTTGAGCTCGGGGCAGTCGAATGAAGTATCGACAACGCAGTTAGAAAAGGGGAGAAAAGGAAAAGCGTACGTAGGTAATACGTAGTACGTATTGCTCGGGTACACGTCACTTTTGCGAGGCGCTAATATTTTACGAAGCTTCATGGAAAATCGTTACTCAGCTTGGGGGGATAAGAGAAAGACAGAAAGATAGAAAGAAAGAGTGAAAAGAGGGAAACTGCCAGAGGCGGTCTCTCTTTGTTTGCTCCCCTGGAATTTCTCGCGACGCCTGCTCTGGACTTATATACACTCTACTGCGGCGCATTTTTTATTATATTTTTTTTCGACCCTCGTTCACCCTCTCACTCACTCACTCACTCACTCCTTTCCTCTTTTCTTTAAACGTTTGAGGAATTTGATTGTTCCTAACCTAAGAGTAGAGCAAAAGGTGGGACTAGCTATAGCTCTACGAGTTTCGATGGCTGAAATATTTTGTTGTTTAACATCGACAGCAGCAGTCGCTGTTGGCAATGCTTTTCCAATCAACGAGGGTACATCAAAAGTATTTTATGGCAATGGTCGGTGTATGATGACATTGCATCGAATATTTGAGCATTGGTTCGAGTGAAAGAGAGTGCTTTTTGTTTGTGTGTGGAGCAAATTCGTCAGTCGATGAATGGTGAGCAATGATTCGATGGAATTTCCTTTGAAAGCGTTTGCTTTTATTGTTTTTTTTTTGCTGATCCTGAGAGATTTTGTTTCAGTGGATTTTTGGTCGGACAGAGTTGGCTTTAGTAGATGAAATAGAAGTTTCGATAGAGGTTTTGTACACAAAGAGATGTAGGACGAAAATTACGAATTTGGAGGGATGGAACATGTGGAAGTTCCGTCGAATAATCGTGTGATATGGAAAATTGTAATTGTGAGTTGAAAGGAATACGAAAGAATCTGATTACTTAGACTAATAACTTTGATATTCATAGTCCTTTGTAAACCGACGTTTCAAGTTTCATCCACAAATCAGTCGGTGTACTCGGCATGGACAAAAAAGGAGTTAGAATCTCTGCATAGTCTGCATGCACTGTGCATTAGTTCAGCAAAGCAAAGTACCAGATTTTCTAACTCACTTTTTGGCCACGTCGACTACAGCGCCTAATCCGTGACACAAACTCGAAATCTCGGTTTACAAAAGACTATGAATATCGAAATTAATTGTTATAATGACTCTTGGTAAGTATTGAAGAATATGTCGATCTTCTCAAATTTGAAAATAACGCGCCGATCTTCGTTGTATACTCGAAAAAAATTCGGGGAACGAATCAACTTGGCTTTTGCGATGAACTCAGAGTGGTTGAAGAATGTTAGAAAAGAGAACCATTCGGATGAAATAAGTCGAAAATTCATAGAAGTGCTGTTGAAATTAAAATTACCAAGATTTAATTCAAAATTTAATTCACTCCAATCACAGGCGAATATAATACGATCCATTGAAGTAATGAGATCACATTCGTACAGGTCTGAAATTTTTGAGCTCAAAATTCTAAACCGTGAGACAGTATGAAATTCTTTTAAATTAATTGAAACTTTCTGAGAGGGGTACCCCAAGTGTCTAAAATAAATTACAATTCTCACAGTAAATTTGCACATACACTACCGGTCAAAAGTTTAAGCTCACCCAAAAATTTTTCTTCAATTTTGTGAGTTGAACTACTCGGCTCTATTTGACCGTAGTGGACTCTTCCGGAGCTCATTTTGAAGGTTTTTTTACGTACTTTAAGATGGCATTATTTATTTTATCCGTACGGATCGGAATCTTTCCGATTTGAGCTTGGAAAAGTGTCAATTTCGACGATTTTTGAGAGAATCTTTTGGCTCGTGCCAATTTGAGCCACATGAATGTTTCAATATGAAAATTGTGAGATACAAAAGTACCAGTCTAGAGCTTCAGAATCCGTTTTTGAACGTTCCTCTACGCCACTTCCAGTCCGAGCTATGAGACGTTCTCTGAGGGAAGATTTTTTGCAAAAACTAGCACTCAGATTCGAGAGAGATACAGAGACGCATTTTTATGAAGTATAAGCATCATTTCTGTCATATTTTATCTATATCTTGATTGAGGAAACGAGAAACCTTTGAAATATGCCCCCAAAAAGTAAATTTTCTCGTCATTTTTGAATCCAGGTGCTAGTTTTTGCGAAAAATCTTCCCTCAGAGAAGGTCTCATAGCTCGGACTGGAAGTGGCGTAGAGGAACGTTCAAAAACGGATTCTGAAGCTCTAGTCTAGACTGGTAATTTTGTATCCCACAACTCCCATCATATTGAAACATTCATGTGGCTCAAATTGGCACGAGCCAAAAGATTCTCTCAAAAATCGTCGAAGTTGACACTTTTCCAAGCTCAAATTGGAAAGATTCCGATCCGTACGGATAAAAATGAATAATGCCATCTCAAAGTACGTGAAAAACCTTCAAAATGAGCTCTGGAAGAGTCCTCTACGGTCAAATAGAGCCGAGTAGTTCAACTCACAGAATTGAAAAAAAAAATTTTGGGTGAGCTTAAACTTTTGACCGGTAGTGTACTCCGTTCCATCACCTTCAGTGGCCGGTTATCTTCGCAAAATACTGTAGTACAATAATCTGGCGCCATTATGTGATCAGCACGATTTTTCCAGAGTTATATTATTCGATTGTGACATGAAATCGGTGATTTGGAAAATTTTGGAGCGAAGAATTTAGTTTTTCACGCTCTGCTATGTTCACCGGGGATTCCCAAAACCATTCATTCAGAGCTCGGAATTGATGAGATCGGATATTTATATCGAGTCCGGCTCGGTCGATATCCATTGCATCACGCACCATCGAAGTTGAATTTGGTGATTCATTGGTTACTTCTTGCAAAGTATCTACGATCATGATTCATTTGGGGTGAAAAAACTTCTTCATGCGAGCCAATGTTCAACATGAGAAAAAAGATCTCATTAACAACTCAATTAAAGAGAGTATTTGTCATTCCCGTCAAACTGTTGCAGCATGACCTGCTTTGTAATAAGCATAATTAAATTAGTATCATGTGACAAATGTAATACTCGAAATATACCACCGCGTAATTAAAATTTGGAATCAAATTGTCATTTTGAATAAAGCGTCAGAATCCAGAGATGAAACTTTGTAACTATAACGAAGAGTAAGAGACGTGATGTGGTAAACTGCTAAGCTATTTCGTAAACTACTTTTGGCGGTCAAGCCAACCACAATGTTCACTTTAAAATTCTCCCAAAGAGGAAAATTCAAATAAGAGAGACAGCGCAGCAGAGATGAAACAAGTGTGTTGTATTCAAGAAACGTCATAAAATGTATAATTTCAGAGTTTGTGACAACCCTTTATCATACATGTGGCTCCAGAGGTACTACATTTACAAGAAAAGTTTTAAGTTTGGAAAATGAGGGAAGAAGTAACCTTGATCAAGAAAGAATGAGCGTTGCAAGCTTTATAAAGATCAGTCCATTCAATAGTAATTTACTCGATATCTCGACCCGAGACAAGTTCAGCGCCGTCAATTAATGCTCACTCAATGGAGTGGAAAAATAAGCAAACCATGTCTGATCAGATGCAGTGAACAGCAAGTTCACTTCTATTCCTGAGATACAACTTCCAATCTTCATCGTGTAAAACACGTACAAGTGGTTTTCGATTAGTGTCGACTGATTTTGCATGTCTATTTCGACTCTTGATAAACAAGTTGTTTTGTGACAGGGTTATCAAATCTGAAGTGGGCCTTTACTTTCGTTCATCCATTCGTGCAAACGTTTGCAAAAAGTTTCAATTTACTCGACATTTTCGGAATTTGTGTTAGAACGGGAACAATTATATACGCGGACATGCTTAACCATCTGGTCCCTTCCTGCGGAACTATTGTTATGCAAATCATGGAATGTGAAAATTAATTTTTTTTTAAATAATTGAGATTTTTGCATGAGAATCAATTCATCCGAAAATGTTCTACTTATGCGAGAGACTCATTTTTGAGTAGAAATTTTCAGGATTATTCATCAGATAATCGTATAATACCCAGCATAGTGAATCAGTCGGGAATCATGCAGAAATTTTAAATTTTGGAATCAACAGTGTCAAATGGAAAGTGAATTTCTAATAAATCACCAGTCATGCTTGAGAAAATATTGAAAAGTTTTTCTCACGTATCACACGATTAATCCGTGCTCAAAACACCAGGAAGCTTTCCTGTTGGTATCAGATACATTCATGAAAATCTCAAACTAATCTTTCACGGTAATTCGTTGCCAAACAAATCATGCATCACAATAAATTGAGCTCATAAGCGTTGCATTTCGTAAACAAAATTCGTTTCGATTGCCCTAATAATGGTAAACTAAATTATATGATACATTTGGATTTTAGCGCACACACTAACTCGAGTTAGCTCATCATTCATTAGGTTACGTCAACTAAGCAAGTTTTTCGGTGCAAAAAAAGACATTTGAGAAATCACAAAGAAAACTGGATCGTTGTATTCATTCCAGTAGAAATAGCATATATCAGAAATCAATGCGTGAAGGGTGCGCAAGCTCTTACTTCTTCTATACACTCTACGAAGGTCAAATCGATATCGCACGTATACGTACAGTAGCGAGTAGCCGAAAATATTGTGACGCAGTTTGCAATTTGTTCAGAGTAATTTTTCGTGTCTCCACTATACATATAGTCATTCTCGAGCAGGGCAATATTCGTGTCGGACACGTCGTTCTCGTTGCTCTAAAACTCGATAAAAAAAAATTTCAGTTTCGTAGAGACCCTCGACGTCACGGTTGTGTCCAATATGTTTCATGCGATAGGTCAAAGTCTATATAGACACACATACACATTTACGCTATAATATTAACGGTCACTTGTTGAACGATATACCACGGAACATACATACATTCATACATATTGGGCACGACACAAAAGCTCTTCTATACACGCACAATTCCAAACTACGTCAGCGTCGAGATACCGACATTTTATCGCTTGGGGTGTTTTGTCCTTCGATTTTCTCAAGCTCCAATACCTTCTTAACCCTATATACTACATTATCCAATGCACAAATCTGATCGAGCGATTGATCTACTATCTACCACGACCGTATATCTATCTACATATAGTACTTCTAGACTGACGAGAGGCACCCAAGGGATTGTGAAAACACGAATTCAGTTAAAACTCTAGGGGTAGTCTCTTTTTTGGCACCAAAATATGATATCCAAAGCCGCATCGGCAAATGTCCAACCATTTTTCAGCTACTTTTGGAATTATTATTTAGTACGTTGCTCATATGGGCACATGTGAGAGATACGGATATGAATTGACTGCGATGTAAAAATTATCAGCTGTAGCTTGAAAATGATTGAGTTTTTGAGCTGTTCAGAATCAGAGTGGATGAACATTACGTCCAAATTTTCGGAAATTGAGTTTTTCCGCAATTCAAATCCATTGTATGTCTATCAATTACACAAGAGATCTTCTATTAAAAATTTTCCGTCATCTTCATCGAGTCCTTTTTAAGAAATTATATGGATAGCCTTCTGGGACATAACCTCAATAAAATAAGGAAAAAATCGTCTTCGGTCCGAAAAAATGGACTAGTTGCAACCTGACTCTGCATAATTCAATCCAATGTAAAATTGGCTGATGATAACATCTTCCGATGCTGAAAAAGATACTGTCTCCAGATTTTCAACGAAATTCATGTTTCACAACTTCTATCTATTTCTCGTAAGAGGACAGTTGCCTTACTCAGCAGTCCTCGCCTTGCTACAATCCACACCCAAAAATGCAAAGGCAATAGTGCAAACAGTCCCCCAAAGTACACCCAATGACCCAGAGTGAACAGAAAGCTCAAAATAAGGTATATATATAGTAATCGATCGAGGTAGAGGTGCTTTTTCGGCTCGAATCGGCTTTTCCGTCGATTTAACGAACCGCTTCTATAATATAGTGTAGCTGCAAGCTCACTCTCTACGCCTCCCTCGTGTAACCTTTACAATCTTCGGAGCTTGCAAGCTCTCTTAGCAGAACCAGAGAAAGACAGATACACACAGAATCTATAGCTCAACTCTTGTTTCAACCCTCTCTTTTTCTAACTTTCAACTCTGTCGTTTGCCGGAGGGCCAGTACACACTTCAGATCGATATTCCGAGTTCGCGCGAGGGCCATGCCACCCTTGCACAATTTTTACACCCTTCGTTCTTGCACCAACGAACCAAACTCATCCTTGTACACCTCATCGTACACCCTCTAACCATACCATACTCATCATGCATAACACCTTCCTTCCCTTCCTTCTTATTTTTTTTCTTCTTCTTTGCTACTCGTCGTGATGACAGGCTCTCGTGTATCGACATGCAATATTCATCCCTCGTGAGAGTCTTTTTTTTTTTGCACGTACCCTATATATCTGGCACCGACGCGGCGAGTTTTCAGCGAGCAAATATGCCGCAAAACCCTCGTCGTCGTCGCTGTCGTGTCCTCACTTGCACGATTCTGTGACAAGCTGGCAGATTTTGCTATCCGGAAACTTCTGGTATGGTATGGTATGGTATGGTATGGTATGGTATGGTATGGGATAAGGGGTGAAAGAAATGGAAGGATGAAAGAACTAGAGAGGGAAAGGGACGATTCGATCAACGGCTTTTGGAAGGTGTAATATGCGTGGGTGTCGGCCTGTGTCGAGATTTTTGCGGTGGAATGGGCAGCAGGAGGGTAGATATAGGGAGTCAAATGTGCGTGTATGTGTGTGAGTTTGTGTAGGGATATGGAGGTTTGTGAGGGCTGTGGATTTTCGAGGATTTCGCATTCGACACGCGTGCCGAGAGAGCAGTTTCGGCTTTATTACTATACGCTATACGGCTGATTTCCGATCTCGAGCGAGAGAAAAGCGCTTCCTGCATGTGAATTGTGAAGTATCATGGTATAATACACAAGCGTACTCAGCAGTAGTGTATCGAGGATCATTTTCATTGCGTAATTTGGATTTATCGAGAGAGCTGGATTATTGTGCTGCGTGTTACAAAACACTACATACTCTACTCAGTTGTGTATGTGGGTGTTCTCGACAAAAGTGACATTTTTTTTAGCGAGTCGATCATTATGTTTCCACAATTACCAATCATAACAGTATTGAGGTATATTAAGGAGTACCAGTAAATCTAGCACATATTTTGAATGAGGTAAGTGTACCCAACTAGCCCCCATTAAGCCATTTTCTTTATAAATTTGGCTTATTTTAACAATTTTCAACGTGATTTAGCTCATTTCAAAGCTCATTCTAAGACCTTCAAAACGCACTAAGCTACGTCTAATTTTGATGAATTCGAGCCGAACTATCTCAATTCTTTTGAAAAGTGATTTTTCAGAGTTTACAGAATGGTGTATTCAACTTGCCCCCATTATGCCATTTCCACATGAACTCTGGTCTACCTCATCATTTTTCAATGCATTTCAGCTCATTTTGAAGCTTGTTTGAAGACCTTTCAAATGCACTAAACTCCGTTCAATTTGGATCAATTGGAGCCGAACTGTCTCAATTCTTCCGAAATAAATGATGGAAATCGGCGATAAAGTGTTTTTATCGCCGTGCACGCACATTTGGAGCTTTTAGGTTGTTCGAAACACTATTTCTGACCCATTTTGACGTGATAAACACGTTCTGAGTGGTAAAAATAGTCGTTCTGCACGCCCTTTCGAGATAAACATATGGGGGCATGTTAGGTACACTCCGATGTCGGCCTTCTTGATTCTCAAACCATCTTCGTGTTTTGTACATAAAATCGCTCCAAATCAGAGTTCTGCAACCCTAAAGAGCGGATTTTGAAGGTCTTGAGACGAGGAATCGAATGCGCTAAGGTACGTCAAGATTGGTCGAATAAAAATGAATTGGCACCGGTTTTAGTGAACGTGATTTCCTCGGTGATTTCTTAGCCGTGCAAACACGAAAAATGGAAAACTCACTTTATATTTTCTGGAGAACGCAGAAATGATCCGGGGTCGATGAAAACTACGTATTTTCTCATATTTCAACATAACAAACGTGAAAAAAAATTGCCGGGGGGTCAAGGAGTGCCCATCCCCGAGATCGGCATATGGAGGCAAGTTGGGTATACTTACTTTATCACTCAAAAGAAAAATAAATGGTGAATTATTGGATTATGGAAAAAAGTTCGGAATTCAAACTTTGGATGGTGGCATCTGAGCACTTTCGGGGAACATAAATATTTCTCCTATACGCACTATGATTAGATTAGATTACATGTCCGTTTATACGATTATGGAAAATTATATGGAAAAATTATATCACAATGATTCCATGATAAGTACTGTAAGCAGATCTATTCCCTTCTTGAACATCAAACAAAGATCATGATCCGGATCCAGTAAATTCCTGCCCTGCTACTCATTAATATCATAAGCTCTCGGATCATGAGCTTGATTGCGGAAAGGAGGACAGAGGGGTAGAATTTGACAAGAATCTAGGTTTTGAAAAGTATAGGAGACGAATAAAGACAAGAGCATTGAAAATGCTAACATTCAGCGAAAAGAAATCAAGTGACTCCAAGAACCCGCTCACTCTTTGTGCATTATATAGATCTTTCGTAAAGTCACATTTTCTTTATGCCTGTCAAATCTGAGCATTAGTAACTATTAAGGCTTCCGAAATTTCGGGATTTTTCGAGATATCTCGATCGAGATTGAAACTAGATTCCCGATTCGTCTCAAAATTGGAAGTAGGAAAATTAACGCAAATACGCTGCTTAAAGAGATTAGCAGAATACTTTCTCATAGCGATGTAGAAACTCAACCATCCACTTATCAATTTTTCAAACAGTTAATCATTGTAACTATTTATTGTGGTAGATATGCGTCTATGTGCTCACTCAAATTTTTCTATGTGATTCGTAGCGACGTAAGCATACAACTATTTACTGACAAATTTTCTAGACATCTCATATGCTTGTTTGTGAGTGAATATGAAGTAGAGAAGTATGCAAAGAATGTGCCATAGTATTGCTCTCTATAGGACGCAGAATACTTGGAATAATTCGATTGACCTTCCTAAAAATTCAACGAACTATGCTCATGAGTGTAAAAATTATGCCAATGAGTTTTGGGGATCCCATCGCAATAACTTTTTATCTGGGACTCTTTTTCTGAGGGCCTACAATTTTCAAGAAAAAAAATTTCTTATG
Source organism: Eretmocerus hayati (assembly GCA_029851415.1). Lineage (NCBI taxonomy): Eukaryota > Metazoa > Arthropoda > Insecta > Hymenoptera > Aphelinidae > Eretmocerus > Eretmocerus hayati. The sequence goes on from CM056742.1 coordinate 166,644,608, forward strand.
AATGGGTTGTTCTTCTATAGGTTCACTTCAACACTATGAGAGACTTTGTCGAGAATGTTTTTTGATGTCCTGAATCAATTGATCGATACGCAATTTTTGTTAGAACGTTTTTTTGATGGGGAAGGAGGTATGTGCCGAGTCACACGAAGAAAGGGCCACATAAAATTGCCTCCTTTGGGACACGAAATATTTCGGACACTCGTAACAATCTGTCTGAAAGTTTGAAGGTATATCTTGAACAATATAACGATGGTGCGAGTGAATTTTGAACTTCTCCCGATGAGTATTCTTTGACTTGTAATTTTTTTTTCATGCTGAAATGCCAGTCATTTCGAAACAAAGTATATCTTGGAAATAATTTGTACTTCCTCTCTCTGACTCAAAAATGAGTGAAGGGCGTGATCTAGATGTATCTCAGCGTGCTGAATCGATTGGTCGATATGAAATTTCTCTAGAGAGTCAATTAGATGAGAAAAGAAGATAATATGTTATAGCAGACGAAGAAACTGGAATAACATTGCTTCGTACGAAACACGAAAACTCTAGAACGCTTTGATAAATTCTTCTGAAACTTCGCTAGTGTATTTTAAGGATTTTGACAATGATGCCAGTGAATTTTGACCATCCTCCGATGATTACCCTAGTAAAAATAAGTGCCTCATGATCACATATGAACATGTTCCCAGCCGAACTGTGGTCATCTATGACCATCTATGGCCTCAGAAAATATTATGCCTCCATGGTTAGTCATAGGTACACAAAGCCAACTCGTACATGGCCGTAGGGTATTGTAATCAAGTGGTTGTACATGACATTTTCAATATCGGATGGAGGCCTAGCAGTTGGAGTCCCAAGCGCGCTTATTTCGGAGCTTAGGATTGAGAAACATTTCGAGTTGGCAATGAAGTGCTTCATTTCCAACATGAATTCCTAGGATCAAATATGAAGACCAATGACGACCTATGACTCCGGCCTCATGGTTATAGGCGGTCATGTATGATCAGAGTCCGGTCGGGAACATGTTCATATATGATCATGAGGCACTTGATTTTACTAGGGTAGTTTTTTGACTTGTGAATTTTTTAATGAAAAATTTCCAATTTTTATGAAAAAAGCATATGTTACAAATAATTTGTACTTCCTCCCTATTATAGCTCAAAAAAATGTAGAGGACGTATCTTCGATGTCTCTTGACGTGCTGAATCGATTGGTTCATACGGAAATTTGATAAAATGTCATATCATGATCCTAGAGACCAATGTAAAGAGGAGTACAGAGAAGCTATAATGAAAGGGGACGAATTCAAAATTCTGTATTAACCATTCGATTCAGCATCTCGAAAAACTTTGGAGTCAAACGTTCCACATTCTTCTAGGTAGATGGGAAAAGTACAAGTAGTTTTGAAGTTATGGAAAAATCACATATTTTCAGAAAAAATTCACATGTCCAAAAATACTTACCGGGGAATGCTCATAATGTAGCGTTCTCATCTACAAATGCCACAGAATATGTGTGCGAAATTTCAAGGGGATTGGTGGAGACAGTAGGGAGTTCCCATGTAGAACATAAGATTCCATGAACATATATGAAATCGGTTTTGAAATTTGTCATTTTCATTCCGGAAAGACGTGATATACTAATTTACAGCTGGTCTAACATCAATACTTCACGGGAATGATCGAATATCACTCATAAGAAATTTGCCCGAAGTCATTCTCAGGTTTTGAACATTTGAAGTACTGAAGAGAAAAAATCCACATCAGATATCATTCTTCTCCGAAAATTTCAGTTTTTGGGAACTTGAGACCGACTCTTGGAAAATTTTTTTTTTCAGTGATCAGTATCGTGACGTATTGATGTCAGAATAGGTTTGAATCAATATATCACAACTTTCTGGAATAAAAGAAATTGTTAAAATCGATTTTACATATGATCATATATGACCATGGAATCGTATGTTTTACATGGGTTTTGCTGAGCCATAGAAAACAATATACACACACACGGCCAGAGGGGTGGAAAGATTGGGTTGTAGTAATGTTGTAAGGGATATCAATGACAATTGTGACCTACAGTCGATAGATCTCAGGAAAACGAAGAGGATTGTACAAATTCCATGTATCCAAAGGTTTTGTTGGAGGAGAAAGGAATTTTTTGAGAAAAAATTTGGCGAAAAATTTGCAGGGATCAAATGAAAGCTTTTTTTTTGAAAAGCAAACCTGATATCCCCTCAAGACTACTTGATTTTCATTGACAACTCATTATAGTAACTATCAATATATGTATACCCTTACGATTTTGGTCCGCGACATCTTTGATGACAGGTCTGGCTCTCACCTCTGACACAGTCCATAAGATATCACTCGTGGTCAGCTTACTAACATCTACATCTGAGTTTATTCTACACCAGAATAGATACGTTTTGATACAAAAGCGTGGAGTCTTTTTATCGGACCGCGCCACGGGCGAGGCTTGGGATCATCATGAAGATATGAAAAATGACTTCTATCTCCGTGTTTTGAAGTATACTTTTAGATAAACTATGAGTAAAATTCGATAATGGGGGCTTGAAAATTTTTTTACCCATAAATCAAATACTACTTTTTGGCAGAAAGCGAACTCGGTGATCAGTATCAGATCAATTCATTTCATGCGCAGTATTCAGAAAGATATTATTATCTCCTGGCATCAACAGACATTAGAACCAATTCTTGTCACTAAGAACCTATCTTTACTCAGTTCAGTATAATCAGTTTTTAATCTTCTATGATGGATAATATGGAATGAAATTTGATCGAAAAGTACTCTTGACTTCATAACACAGTTTCGAACCAATCCGAGACTCGATCGAATCTTTCAGCTTCAAATCGATATCAAGTTTGAAACTCGTCTGACTCGGAAAATCCCCGGCTTTCACGGAGTCACCTGAATAAATTCATGCAAATGTCCAACGATAGAGGTGACGGGTGACATGAGACTTCCGTAATGCCCACTCAGCGGGATTACCGACTTTTGCAACGCGCACTTTAAAATCGAATAATCGTGTACAGCGAGAGAGGCGTATGTGTGCCAGAGGCTAAATCCGCTGACTGGTTAGCTGTCCGAGTGACTGAAATTCGTTAAATTTTCAGACGGCTCGCGGAGCAATTAACATATATTCAAAACTCCGCTCGATACTTTTTTCCTTTTTCACGAGTATCGCTTACTCGTATGTATCTGGATGGAAGAATTCATAATTAGACCGAATGAATTTTCAACCGAGCTGCACAAAGTTTTCATTTACCATGGTTGTCAGAGAAGAGTGAAATCATTATCCCTGATAATATTATCGACATTGAATTTCAATTAAAGTATCCACTAGTGCCTCTAGCGGTATAGGTTTGAAAGTACGATATTTGTTTGAAACAATCGAATGTATTATCATGCTCGTATATGTGAAATTGCAAAGGTTGAGGAATGTGAGACAGGAATACAAGTATATTCCGACAATAAATAGCCTTAGTTCAAACCATCATAAATTAAATTCTGTATATTTTTGAAGTAAGGTAAAAGTACCCAACACCCCCAAGATGTTTCGCCAATAAGTTTGGCCTACTACAACGCACTCCAAATCCATTTCAAAACTTTGTTCAAGACCTCTAAAATGACTCTAGGTTTGTTTAATTCTGACCAACCAGCGCCGAGCCATCGCAATTTTTCCAAAGAGAGATTTTTTGTGAGCTTGCGAAAGGATTTATCCAACATGGCTTCATCCTTTAAAACAATAATTTAACACGTTCGCTGCGGTGGGGCCCACCGGTGGGCCCTGCGTGTCTTTTCCCCCAGTGCTGAAAATTTTGGCCTTATGTGAGAAATAACATTAAGCAATTTCAGCCTCCACAGCGAACGTGTTGAATCAGCAATGAAGTGCGTAAGATCATTTCCATCTCCGTGCAACTACACATAAAGCTTTTTTATAAGTCCAAAATGCTATTTCCGAACTATTTTGACGTAACAAACATGGCCTGGGTTGTAAAAAACATTCATACTGCAATCCCTTTTGAGATAACCGCGTACGGAGGGCATGTTGGGTACACCATATGTTCCACAACCAGTCACCGTACTTCAATCATAAAATGGCTACAAATCCGAGTATTTCAACTTTTACAAAGGGATTTTCAAGGTCATGAACCAAGTAATTGAATGCGCTAGGATAAGTCGAGATTTTTCAAATTGAATAATTCCCTCAAAATCCTCTGTGGCACGTAGTATAGGTAGGTAAAAATACTAATAGCTTAGTTCAAACCACTTGATTATTCTTTCATATTTCAGCATGACAAACGTAAAAGAAATTTGCGGAAAGATCAACGAGTACCCAGCCCTGAAATCGGCGTATGAGTGGGGGGGGGGGGCAAGTTGAGTATACTTACCTTACACGCATTCGTAGACATTGTCGTTATTACCGTTGAGAGATATCGCACGAACAGGAAAGCGATCTCGAGGGAGATGTTTGACACTCTCTGCACTAGTTGTGGGAGTGTGAGACTGAAATTTCTTGGTTTAAGGTGAGAAGATTGATGCGCAAAAGCCTTGAAGCAAGTCTTGCAAGCTCGATACGACTTATTTTGCCGTATCAGTCGAGTTTGCCAGTTAAAGTAGGCAATTTGTCAGCTCTCGCATCTTGTATAAGTAGTAACGACCAGAGTATAGTCAGACATCTTACCCTTAATATATACACCTCAACACACACACACACATGCGACGGCAAAACTTGGCGTCGCTCGTATCGCATTCGCAAGCTCTACCGCACGTGTTGGACGGGGAAAGTTTAATTACGCGTATTTCACCGCATCGATTTTTTCATCAATACCTATACACCTATTCCGCTGAAAGTACATGTAACGTGGAAAATATTCTGTGTACTGTAAGGTCTCCGGATCGTGATATGTATATAGAATAACGCGTGTCATATCGCTTGGCAGGATGAAAACTTTTGATCACCGTGGCAGCATTCAGAGATTCACGACAAGTTAACATTGAAAACGAGTAAATGGAAATGAAGCTATGGGTTTTGATGGCTAGTCGGATATTATAGAGTATATTGCCTGATATTTTCTCGTTGCTTGGAATGGAAACATCATGGATATTATGAAAAGCCGGTATGATATGAAACAGAGAAAACCGCGAAGGCTCACTGTTTCACATTATCCGCTGCTTTCATTTCTCACGTTCCATATAATTATTTCGATTCCACGGTGGTGGAAAATTGAGCTTGCAAGCACAAAAGCTCTAACCTCATCGAAACTTATCACTTATGATGTGTATATCTGATGCCTGTCTGTATACTCAACGTAAACGAGCAAAATTGAACAAAAGCTTTCAAGGAATACGAAAGTTAACTTGTGTTTATTAAATAGAAGCGTGTTAACGTACAGGCGAAGGCGGGAAATTTGATTGAAAAGCACATTTGAGAAAATCCAATCGCTTATACAATTGACTCTATATGTATTGTATGTAGCTGATGAGGATTGGAGCTTGCAGTAGTGTAAGAGATAGTGGTATATGGAGGGTTCTATTATAGATAGAGAGATGAAAAAGAGGAAGGAGGTGGAGAATAAGCTCTTGGTGGCTCACAAAACTGGCAAATGGGATTAGCAATTATTTAGAGCTAAGCGAGTTTCGACACTCTAATATATACTGCAGCAACGGTAGTCGAGTGGAGACGATATAATAATTTTGTCGCTTTTGTGTTATGTCGACAGGCGGTCTCGGAGAGGTTGGAGCTGGCCCCCGCAGGCGGTAGATCCGAGCCACAGGTGAGTTGATAATAAGTCCCCCTACATATCTTCATACATATAAGCTCTTATCAACCTTAAACTGTGTAACTATACAAGAATATACCGATATATTTACTTGTGTATGTGTATGGTGTACGATTGTGAGGTAAACGCGGTTTATATCTCATTTGTAAAAGTGGCGCGGCCGAGCATAGTGCTCTAATGGCCCTTGAAACATTCAATTTTACGCCCTCCAGAAAAGCTCATTGCGGGCTACTTTGTTTTTGCTATATGTATAGGCTGTGAGTGTCCGATGAAAATCCTAATTGTTGACTCTCTTTCTTGCTCTCTATTAGTGAGAGTTGGACGGCGTGATGTGGCCACTGAAAGCTCAAAGTGTATATATACGCTTTGGCCACTGAACTCTCGTCGCTCTTTAATTTATGGGATCGTTTGTATTCGAGTTTTTCCACGCGTGGTATATGTATCTCTCTGTTTTCTTTCACGCCTTATTTCGACGCCCTCTTGTTCTTTTGCTTTCTCTAAAGAGAAAGCTTTGTTTTCGACACAGCAAATTTTTGATCAATTTTTTCATTCAACTCAATATTTTCTACAACATAATTCATCGTATCACAAAAGTGCTTCAACCATCTTATTCCTCTCGCCAAAATCTAACGATTGTAAGTAACACTTTTCCCCTTACAATCCTCAAAAAACCCCCAGTGACTCATCTCTCCGGCCCTTTGTCTGTGTCTGTGTGTGTGTGTATGTATGTGTGTTGTTTTTTTTGCGCCACGCTTTCTCTTCTACACTCCACTTTATCGATTTTTGCTTTTCTACAAGTTGTAGAGAATCACTCAGAGATGAGACCAGTGATTTGTCTGGTCTCCTCTCCAAATCAAATCTGATTTAAACGTTTTTTGAGGTAAAATCGCTGAAATTGTGTACTTTCATACTAAAATATCTCTTTGTAACTTCACCTTACCCCAATTTTGATTACCTAGACTATGATTTTTTTGGCTCAATCTATCTTTTGGTTAATACCGAAATTCCATTCAAACTCCATCAACGTAAATTTTTATGAAAAAACCAAAATTTCCAACAAAAACAGCAATTTGAGCATGTTTAGACCTATTCTATCGAAATTCTGTTTTAACCAAATTACTTGTTTTGTTTAAAAAACCTCACTTTAGGTAGCCCAAATCCCGATAACTATTTTCCTCAAAAAAATAACTCAAAATATACAAAAATATTTTTTTCAATATTCATACTTTTCTCATATCTCTCCTCTAAATTACTTTATTCAAATTTTACTCAACTAAGTTGATACTTTTTCATCGTTCTTAATCGATTGGTTGATACCTAATTTTCTCAAAATCCGTTTTAATACATTCAAAATCCGATTTATTCTCGAAAAATCCAAATTTTTTCAAAATACTCCATTTTTATAATCCTTACACCAACTATATTAAAATTTGCCCTCAACCATACTACATATATTCCATGGAAAACCCTAGTTTAGGTCATCTGAATTCCCCTAAAAGGCAATCTCCTTATAATAACTCAAAATATCAGAAGGAAATCGCATCTAAAATTCATTTTCCGCTATTACCCACCCCCTAAACTAATATATACAAATTTTACTCAACTAAGTTTATACTTTTTCATCGTTCTAAATCGATTAGTTGATACCGAATTTTTCAAAATCCTTTTAAATACATTCAAAATCCAATTTATTCCCGAAAAATCCAAATTTTTTTTTAAATACTCCATTTTTATGATCTTTTCACCAACTGTATCAAAATTTTCCCTCAACCAGACTACATATCTTCCATGGAAAACCCCAGTTTAGGTCATCTTAATTCCCCTAAAAGTGAATCTCGTAATAATAACCCAAAATATCAGAAGAAAATTGCAGCTAAAATTCATTTTATCTTCATATCTCCCTCTACAACTAATCTATCCACCTTTTAATGGACTAGAGAGATACTTTTCCCTCATTCTACATCGATTGGTTGGATCCAATCATTGGATTGTGAGTGTGATATGAAATGCAATTAAATTAGATTAAAAAATATAACTATTTTGTAGGAATCCCAATCATCAATTTGGAATTTGATCAGTTTCGCAAATTTCTCATTAGTTTCAGTGAACCTCTTAAACTATTCCGCTAAGAGAAAGCATTCTGCTAATCTCATTTAGCAGCGTATTTTTTCCTGTGTGTTTTTCTCACATCAACTTCTCTTTTTTAGTGGTGGTGGTAGTAGTACCTCTTACTTCAGAGTCACGAGTCACTTTTACTTCGTTTATTGTTATGCTCTTTGAATATGTCTTCAAAGCTCTGTAATGCACATATCACTTCAGAGCTCTTCACTATACTCGAGATTCTAAGTCAAGAGGTAATCTTTTTCGGGCTTGAGTAAATTTGGAGATGTAAACCTTTAAAACCTCATTTTTTTAATATTGAAAAAGTTTTCTGACCGACACAGAGTTGGTGGGGGCGCTGGGTGTCAGCTCGGCCAATCATCGAAGTTAAGCATCGGTTGGGCGCGGTTAGTACTTGGATGGGTGACCGCCCATCTCGGTCTGATCAACCTTGACGAGCTGACTTTTCTGATCGATTAGGGTGTGTCCACAAATAAAGCGTACGCACTGCTCACGGCTCACAGCGCATACCCACGGCTCACGTGCGCCATGCGCTGCTCATCGGATTTTAGCCAGCGAGTGATATGGATTTACCAGGAGATCGTCTATCATTCTCGTTCGCTAACCTCAACTTCTGTATTGGATCCAGCCAGTAACGTAAAAAATCCATATCGCTTGCCGGCTAAAATTTCATGAGCAGCGTACGGCGCATGTGAGCCGTGGGTATGGCCCGTTCTACATAGGATGCGCTCACCGCGTGAGCGTACGCGCATATGCTTGCGCTCAAAGTATTTGATGCAGGGATTTTCATGAAGCAGCCTCACCAGTCGTTTTCCACTCGGAATTTCCACAAGTGAAGAGTTGGTTGATGATTGGTGCACCCCGAGTGACATTCTCGAGCCAACAAATCAAGTTTTTTCATGTTTTTCCATGAACAAATAGAGGAAAACATCAGCGTTGGCCACGCGAGCCTTTTCGGAAAAGAATTCAGGATAAGCTAGGGTTTTGCGATTCAGTATCCGGAATGGTGACCACTCATCTTGCTCTTGCTTAGTTTCTGATCCCAAACAAAGTTACAGTCTTCACAAACTAAGACGGGTGGTCACAAATGCAGATACTGAGTTGCAACAACCTTGCTAAACCCGGATTTTATCCCAAAAAGGCTCGCGGGGCCACCACTGCTGGTTTCTCCCATTTGAGTAAGGAAAAACATGACGGAAATTGTTTTTCTGACCCGAAGATGGCACTGGTAGACCGCCATCAATCAATCTCATGAGTTCCGTATTTCACCGATAATGATAGAGTGGGTAACTTTTAGGGTGGTCAACGCTGATGTTTTTCTCTGCTTGGTTGTGGAAAAACACAGAGAAACTTGATTTGTTGGTTCGATAATGTCACTCGGGGCCCACTGATCATCAACCAACTCTTCACTTGTGGAAATTCTGAGTGAAAAATGACTGGTAAGGCTGCTATGCTCTGAGCGCAAGCGCATGCGCGTACGCTCACGCACTCAGCGCATCCTATGTAGAACGAGCCTATGCGCTGTGAGCCGTGAGCAGTGCGTACGCTTTATTTGTGGACACACCCTTAGTTGACACTAACACCTCAGCAACGTGAGCGGGAAGCACGAAATGTTACAATTGCGGTGTTCATGCTTACGAAATGTGGCATGAGCACCGTGAGGCAGCAGCCACATGGAGCAAAACATTTGGCGTGTAGCGTTCTCGCCAATTCTTTTGCTTCATGTGGCCGCACGGGTAGCATGATAAATATGTCGAACTCTCCGGAACAGGTTTTCTCGTCTCAGAAGTTTTTCCTCGCTTCACGGGCATGGTTCCCGGGCAAATGAAGAGAGAAATTAGGTTAGGGTGACTGGCTGAATTTCAAACTTGCCACCATAAAACACGATACGTTAAAACCCACGAGATCCGCCCCGGTTCTATGGCCCATTGGCTGAAGACGACCGTTGAACACATGAGAAAAAAAAAACTTGTGGCTGATGTAAATCTCAATGAAATCTCTTATAACAAGTATGAATTACCGGCTTTAAGCTTGTCAAGCGCGCGGATTCATAAAAGGGAGGCGATGGAATTGAACCTCGCCCCCCGCCCCACCCAGGAAAATAAATTTGCATGAGGAAGAAGGACAACCTGGGAAATTCCGAAAAATTGTCCATCCCCCAAGATTGGTTCCCGAATCCGCCACTGAAGCTCACTGCGAGAATTCTATCTCTAAAGAAGATCAATCGACCACATTCATTGGCCCTCAATCGAACTTCATTTCATTTTAATTTTATTTTATTTCAGTCAACGGTCCCTCAGATCTTTATAACTCTAAATGATATTCTGCATCATGCAAATCAGATATTACCAATTTAATCTAGGAGGAAAGGGAAGGTGTCAAGATAACAAACTAAACTGATGTGACGCTGGTGATAAATGGATCTGGTAATAAATGAATTTGTTCCAAATACTTTTACGGAAAATCTGAAAACGAGTCGGATTTTTGAAAATTACGGTAAAAAATTTAAACCAGGCCTAAAAAATTTTTTCATCCGAATTAGTGCATTATCGAATGTGCTTGGAAAAATCGTCCCGAACGAAAAAATTTGACAGAAAAATTTGAACGACGTAGATAAGGGGCTGTCCATATTGGCATCGTTTCTTACGTTTTTCTGTGACACGGCGTCGCAAGAAAAACGCTGGTGTGTCGCAGAAGCGCTGCTGGAAAAATCCAAGATCTCGCTCCCGTGTCACAGAGAAACGCAAAGATTTTGCATTGAGCCGCAGCCGCCGACTGCTCATCTGCGCTGATGGGCTATACCCGAATAAACAAATCATAAAATCTTTTCTGCCCATCCGCGCTAATGGGCTACCCTCATAAACATATCATAAAATCTTTTGGGCAATTTTTCAAGTAATTGAAATAATGAAAAATTGATACTTTGACTTTGACAATTCAATTACTGGTATCAAGACGATCTTTTAGAAACTTGAACGGAAAAAATCGGACCACTTTTAGTATCAATTTATCAATTGAAATGATGATGCTGCTTATGACTTGTGATCGAGTTTGTGATAATAAAAGTGGTCCGATTTCTCCATTCAAGTTTCTAAAGGATCGTCTTGATACCAGTAATCAAACTGTTAAGTCAAAACTATCAGTTTTTGATTAATTCAATCACCTGAAAAATAGCCAGAAAAATTTTATATATATGATAGAATAATGGGGGTCCGTCTGTAGCGCGGACGGGGCGCTAGGTCGGGTTTCAGCGTTTACGAATTTACGAATTTACAGATTTAGCGAAGCGCATGCCCAGTGCGTTGCAACCAACAAGCTTTATTCGCACGATTGGGCCCGTCGGATCGGGCCGCTGATTTGTAAACGAATTCAGACAAATAAATTTGGTCTAATGTCTCTTAGTTTGGAATATTAGAGTGAAGCAACAAATCAAAAATGTATGAGCACAAGAAAAATTAGTCCAAAATTTGTCTAAATCTGTATACAAATCAGCGGCCCGATCCGGCGGGCCCAATCGTGTGAATGAAGCTTGCTGACTGCCAGTGACTGGACATGCGCTCTGCTAAATCTGTAAATTCGTAAATCTGTAAATCTATAAAGTCGTAAATTCGTAAACGCTGAAACCCTACCCAGCGTTGTTCTTGCGACACCGTCATAGAAAAACGCAAGAAACGATGCCAATATGGACAGCCCCTAACTATTTTTGTATACTTCTCAGGAAATTATCATGTCAGTGGTTCACATTTTTTATTAAATAAAAAACGAATGGTCATCTTTAAGCCGCGTCATTTCATTGGCTGACAGTGCAGGTCAAACTGCTATTCTTCACCTGATAAGACATGTGTGCTAACTTAGTATTGAATTATTGACACACAAAAACTTTTACCATTAAAACTCGCTGTCGACTGTTTGCGTCACGGGCGCACGATCGGAAAAGAGACTTTGGTATTGGATCGAGAAAGTTTTTACTGCATCGGCACTATTTCGTACCCCGTCGTGATCCAATCCGTGGTTTCACGGTGAAGAGTGTACATTAGTCGAAAAGTAAGATAATTTAGATTAAAATCTATACATAAACTGTCTGATGAATCATCCTATGCCCACTTATCTATCGTGAAAATTGTCTCTCTTAACCATTTAATTGTATTCTAAATATATTCTATAGAAAGCACAAACTATACACCTGTACGTACGTATAGAGAATATTCAAATTGTAAGCTTCCCAAATTGCTCTTGACTATACATCCTTTTGAATATGCAAATTGTATAATGAACTTGATGTGCAGAATCTGAAATCCAACGTGATATCGTTCTGTCCTTTGTGAATGGATTCATAAAAGAAAATCCCTATTCTTGGGTATATATATCCATTTAGTTCATTCGTTGGGAGATATTGTTACGTATAATAGTGAATGGAAACCTTTCCACTGAGAAGGGAAACGCAAAGTTATTATTCGATTCGAAGCTATGGTGGTTTTGAGTAAACCTGCAGTCGGACAAATGTTTTATCAGGACATCGTCGATTATCTGAGTTGTAGATCGACTCCATTAAAAGCAGTCTAGTGAAGCAGTCTTGAGATAATATTTGTAGACTCTTTGTTAGAGCGGAGAAAAGTAAATTTTAGCTCTGCCTGAATTTTCAATTCGATTGTCGAATCACGTTGTCGCTACTGCAGATAGTGGAGAAAAATGAATTTGAGGCATATTTTTATGCATGCGAAAAATTGGAAAAACAGTATGATTTGGTCAAGAATTTCTTACGCATTGCGATGTGAGAGAGCCTCAAGACTTTCATCGGTGATCACAATTTTCAATATAAAAAGTTTGGATCATTATACAGTAATGGAATGTACTCGCTCATTTGGGTACATATCGAGGTACATGTTTTACAATGAATGATGGATTGTCTCATTTTTTCGTGACAAAGTCTCTGCTTTCATCAAGATATTAGATTCACTAGCCTGAGGTCATTAACTGAGGTCGCTATTATTATATGCCATTATTAGATCTACGATTTACAGTAACCAGCGAAATGAATATAACTCAGATAACTTCACTGAAACAGCGATAAGTCAATTATCTAAAAAGCATTTGAAAGATAAGAAAGAAACCTATAAACTTGTGTCCTTTAAAAGTTATTCCAAACATAAATTCGTGGTTGTAATCGGCTTCGAAAAATGAAAACTTTACCATCGACCACTCATCGGGAAATTACGTTAACGCAGTAATTCTTGTAGGATCTTATAGGTCATATTCTCAAGATCTTCAAAATAATTCTTCCAAACATTGCTCTTCTACGATTACATCTGGGTTATGAGCAATCAGGTGAAAGAAAGTTTGCACGAGTTGAGGGTGTTGGAAATATGAAAAAAGCTTAAATCGTGATTTTGACGTCAAACGTAAATTTCATAAAATACGAGTTAGATTTGTTTTAGAGTGTACTCGAAAGGACTTCACAGAGCTTCAAGAAGGAAAACCTCATACCCGTTTATCACTAGTACTCTGAACCCGCGCCAACTTCTCTGTGCTCGATCAGACGTAACTCGAGTGTAAAAATTCGGAGAGCAATGTTTAAAAAGTGATTTTCAAGGTTTTGAAAATAACTACAAGATCCCATGAGAATTTTTGCGCTATCATGGTTTCCCGATGAATGATCAATGACTGATTGAGATGGGAAATTTTTCATTCTTCAAATCCAATTAAACCCATGGATTTTTTATGGTTTTTTTTCTCATCCTTCAATTGCTTTTTAGAAAAAGTTCCCGTAGACCCAAGGGCGTCAGACTTATCGCTGCTTCAGTGAAGATATCCATGTTATTCCATTCATTATGCCGGGTGATGTGAATCTGCTAGAAACTGGCTGAAAATATTTTGCAAGTTTCCACTATGAATAGATTTTTGTGCTCGATACTCCGAACAGAACATTGATGATCAAGCTATACGACAAGGTTCTTCGAATAAACTTCACGTAAATAACCCTGATGATGTATTCATTTAATAAAGTGACAATTCTCATGTGTGAGCAATGTGCACAAGCGAACAAACTGTTGGATTTGGGAAATTTTCTTGAAAAAAAATGATGTAAGAATCTCGTTATACAAATGTCAAAGTTATTGAATCGGCAATTCAGTAACAACGCAACGATCACAGAAAGTGATTTTGTCAGCAGTATTGAACAATGTAGGGCAAAAAATCTTCACAATCGACTTTCAAGTACTTCTGAAAAGAATTTAATGTTCCAAGAAGCGTTGAGCCTCTCTTCAATAGATATTCTCGTGTGAAATTCCGAATGGAAAGTATTCCAGAGAAGTACGCGCGTTTATCGCATGAAAAGCTTCCTCGCCTCTCTTCAGATATTTTTCAGGCCTTTTATCCTTTTCGCGAGTAGTATTTGTCAGAAATGCACTTGTTGAAAATTTGAAATGTAGATGACGCCAAAGTCGGATAAATACTTTCATAAAAGTCTAAGCGGGACACGAATTGACTCACAAACGTACCCTCGACAAGTGACTATCTTTATTCCTGCATCCGATTTGCGAATTCTTCCATCTGACTTTTCAACACCAATCGATGTCTTGATTTTGAATGCAATTTCTCTTTATATTATCATGCGAAAAGAATCCTCCAAAAGTCAATCTTCCAGGGAACACCAATATTATTTCACCTATAAGTAGTCATTTTTTCAATGATATTTCTATTTGTGATCAAGGATTCATTTTGTAAATGGTTCATTTCGATTTTTTCTTCTTTTCTTCTGGATCATATATACCTCATTCATTTTCTGTGTAAAACACTCTCATGAAATATTAATTCAAATAATTCATCCATTGAGAACGTATATCCTTAATTAAGACCCTTTACTTATTTGATTGAGTTGACTCATGGGTATGGAGTCTCAGTTGTGCTGTGACTTAAATCCTTACAAGATAACTTTGTGATTAAAAATTGAGATAAAGTTATCTTCCACATTTCCAATACAGATGAGATTGACATAATGGTTTAAAATCACGTTAAAGAGGCCCAAGTGATAGTCAATCGCTCTTTCGAGTATCGGATCCATCTTCTCATTTGCCAAGTTGACGCTTGACGAAGCTACTCTAGCGCCATCATCAAAGCCCTCTTGGAATAATTATTTTGCGCTCACATAGAGCTTACAAAGGTATTCCATTAGGGTAATGCAATTTCATATATGCACCAATTTTCAACCTGAGCATAGTCATGCATACATATACTCACACTATACGGTAGATCCTTGAAAATCACACGATTAATATGTAATGCATCCTCGTGATGTGCTTTTGTACGAGAACCAAAATATGCGCCTCTTTGTGCACACCGTGAGCTAGATTCATATTTTATGCGTCGGAATGTAAAGAATGATGCATTCGAATAAGTGAAATAATTCCAACACATTTTCGTGAATCTTGTAATGATTCAGCGCGAGAAGCAATGCAAAAAATTTTGAAGCTTCCCTCATTGCGTATAATGAATTAATTTTGCCCGAATATGAAATATGTTTCTTAATTAAATGCAAATACCTGGGCGATATCCACTCTAAATTTATGCTGTAGTTTTTGCGCTTGACAGATTCATCACAGAACAAACTTATCAACTCCGGGAAGATATTTCCAAAGTGAAAAGTCATATTTATTTCCATCTTTTTTTTTCCCCCAAAAATAAACGTTTCTCGAGGAATAATTTGTGTGGCTGTATAAATTTTGAGTGTTAAAAAATGTATAGACATTTTTGAAAAATTTGACGGTGCTTCATTCTTTTTTGTCATTACAAAATATTGGAAATTCCGTTGCTACAGTTTCAGGACATTCACAGCCTTACTTTTGGATCTGGAAATTTATTTATGACATGGCCAGCAAATGAGGAGAGAAATTTTATTCGTTTGATCTACTATTCTGTTTCTCGATCATGAACTTTGAATCCATGGTTGCAAGTTTCTGTGGGGCATATTTCAGCTTTGGATTCATGATAGACCAATATACACACATGAAATTGCCTTCGAAAAATATGAATATGAAATATAGTCTTGAAATTTCATATCGAGGTCACAGCAAGTCTCATTTGGTATATAAAGTCACTTTTCAAAGTCACGAAAACACCCAGCTGAAAGAAAATCTTCTTTTTGATTAATAGGTAGCTACACTATGCGAAGCTGGTGAGTCTTACCTGGCTCAGCACATGGGTGAACAAGGAAGATGGATATCTTCAACGGACACCAAAAGCTGTATGACCGACAAGTTGGACATTTTGCAATACTGCAAGAAGGTAAGTTTCTACCCAGCAGCCGAAAAATCGCGCATCTTCCTCTTGAAAAAAAATTCCATTCATTCTATACCTTCAAACGTTATATAATCAAACCGATTCGAACAGAACGACTATCTTTTGTAATTTTTTGCTCACACATATACACACCCATTCATGCATTTATTCGAAAGTTGAAAAAGCCTTACGGCGAAAAAGGGCTTTTCGAGAGAGTTAGTCTCGCTTATATATATATAAAAGTTCGATCGTCGCTTTTCCCGACATCCATTGTGTGTGGTTATACCATTAGAAGCACCACACACAAAATCCCTCGTCTTTCAAAGTGTCCGCTGCAGAAGTCGGCTAATGCGAATGTGTGCACGTGTATATTGCTCTCTCTCTCTCTCTATATCCCTCTTGAAGAAGCACTGCATCATATGAACATGAGTGCAATGTTCGCCTACACATGTATGAGAATATGTAGTAAATGTATGTTGTAGAGGATGCGGTATCATCATATATAGGAGGTATATATGGGAGGAAGCGATGAGTTTGAAATATATAGAATGCTCGACTTTGCACTTGGCTTCTTCAATTGAATTTTGTCGGGGCTGTGAAACTCTTTTACTTCTATACTCTTTGAGAGGGAGAGGGAGCGTTATGACACTATCTCGTTCAACTCTACTGAAAAGTCGTACATTTTCTTTGACCAAAGCGAAATTCAAGTGGTACACGAGATCAGGCTCACTTTAAAATTATTCTTCGGTAGCGTATAATCAAGTGTTTTATCCACGTGGTTTGGTCGTCAAAATTATTCTTCATTGATCTGGAAAAATCACATCAAGAGGATTTCTTCACTCAGATGTGTGCAACAGAGTGTGCAACAGAGAAACGAAATACACTTGTATCATAGGTAAATATTTTTAATTTGGGTTAAACTTTTTGAAAGTTATTCAATTATTGGGATAAAAGGTCAGCATCACAAGTGCACTGGCAATGTAAGTTCTTCAATTTCAGGTGATATGAATCAGTCTCACAGAATTCACATAAAAAAAAAATTGAAGAACAAAATCTCATGTCCTTGGACGTTCAACAGTATGAGCATGCTTTTGGAACGAAAGAAACTGTCGAATGATTTGAGTCTGACAATACGGATAAGAATGCCATTTGCCCTCAAAATATAGAAAGGGGTTATCGACCAAATTGACAGGTAAAGCAGATTTTATGGCTGCCTCGACCCCTGACGATTTTTTGTCAGACCAAAAAAGTTTCACAATTAATTTAAACAGTGTCTGACTCACTTGAATCTACTTTCAGCGTCACGACCACAACTCAATCTATAATTTGTTCAATATCGATTGAAATTCGAATCCAGTCAGACAGGATGACATGATGAAACGAACATGCAACAGGGAATCAATAAAAATGAATCGATCGATTTTTAAAAATAAGTTCAAGTCTGTGGTGTTATGCTGCATTATTGGGACAATGTGAGGTGAATGAACAGTCTATGGTTCATTCTTTTACTACGCCGATTACAGCGCCTAATCCGCGGATCAATTTTTAACTCTCGGGTTATAACCACTATGAACACCAGTGATATAGCCCTCTTCGATCTAGATTTTTAAAAAAATCGTTCATATGATAATCAATTGTGTATGACATAAAAGACACAGGACAACAGATGATCTGATCCTGTTAATAAAATCGCTCCATCGCGTCAGATTTTTTTTATGGAAAATCGATGTCAAGAATGGAAAAAACGCTAATCTTGCTATCTTCAAGACCGGTTTTATCCATATTACCAGAATGGTTACCAAAGTTAAGGTGCAGTCGATTATCGAAATCACGATCCTAAAATGAGCTCACATATTATTGATGTTATTGTAGCCATTACAATTGGTCAATTATACATTTCAGATTCTCTATTCTGTTAATGCATGAGATCAAAGAATTTGATGCGTACCGTCAAATTGGGTAATTTTGGTACGTTTTCGGTGCTTTTCATTTTGTTTGGCTCCGCATTCCAAAATACATTGACAAAATCCAAATTAATCAGTATAAATCGAAAGCTTACAGTCTCAGCTTTCGATTGATGGGCTACAAAGTTCAATTTGATGCGTCTGAACTGGAGCTATTAGCAGTTTTGTAAGTGTACCAAAGTTAGACCCCGATGGGGCAACTTTGGTACACTTACAGAATATCTCAATTTTGCCCACCACCATGCGAGAGAATTAATTTTAATCGTTCAGACGTCTCACTCTAAGCCTTTTGAAACATTTTAAAACCTCATAGACCATCACTCGACTCAAGATCAGTTGAAGAGAAGCTGTCATAGGAAGAGGTTCTGAAGTTACCCTATCCTCGTGCTTCTTACCTAGAGTGGGGTAACTTTGGTACGTTTTTTTATGGTATTTTCCCCTGTTTTTCATTCATTAAAATTCCAAATGCTTCAAATACCCCAATGTAACGATGGTTTCTTCAATATGGTGATATATGTGATAGAAATGTAGCACTATACACCCGTAGTTCGTTCCGGAACACTTTTTGCCAGGTAGACTAACTGGACCACCCGAGTATCAGTGCTAAATCTCTCTTTTTAGAAAAAGCTTCGATAAACGATTACAATTATTCACACGGGATCTACGGTGGCTCAACACATCGTTTATGTGTGTGCCAAGAAGGGAGGATAGGTTTCAGAGCGATAGAATCATTCACCTTGCCGAATGCAGCTCTGAAAGTCATTTTTCAGGGGTGTACCAAAGTTGCACCCACTGTACCACAGTTACCCAATTTGACGGTATTTGTACTAACAAGGAGAGCATCAGGTCTGCGAATACGGATCTTGATGAAACTCTGGGAATCATCTTATTTTGGTGAAAAAAGAAGATATCTCCAAGGGTTAAGTCCAATGGGCCTCCTATCCCGAGATACAGCCATGAGGGTTAGCATTGTCAGTATATCTATATACAGTACCCTCCACAATTAATGGATAATGAATAGTCTCAGTCAATCAACGAAATTTTCAATGCAATTCGTCGTATGGAAATTTTGAAAGAAGCATCTTGAAGATCACGAAAAAATCTATCGATTCATGTGTTCTAAACATTTTAAAAGTATTTTTTGGTTGGTCTCAGTCGACGTTGAAATTTCAAAAAATTTATCCATTAATCAATCACTCGTATTTTTGACGGGATCCATCCCATTGTAAAAATTCTTACGGGATGTTGTAGATCGTTTAAAAATCTCCAAGTTTGGTCCCCTGTAAAATTTTCCTGCGACCCTTCCTATCTGACACACGAGCTCCGAAAGAAAATTTTGTATTAACATGGGGTGCTTATGGAGATACCGACGCTGGCACTGGTTCCATTCTCTCTCGCTCTATTCTGGTGCGAAGTTGAATGAATAAAATATTATAGCACATGATTTCGACGTGAAATGATCTCATCTTTCAGAATATTTGATCAGATTCCGTCTCAGATTTGAGGTAACAACGATTTCTTAAGTTTTATTGTCAAAATAGAGTAATTTCATGTTCTGTTCCCATAGGTCACACTTGAGACTCGATCTGATGAAATATTCTGTAAGATAAGATCATTTTACGTCGAAATCATGTGCCATGATATTTTTCCATTCAATTTTGCACCAGAATAGAGCGAGAGGGAATGGAACAGGTGCCAGGCTCGGTATCTCCATAAGCACCCCATGTTAATACAAAATTTTTTTTCGGAGCTCGTGTGTCAGATAGGAAGGGCCGCAAGAAAATTTTACAGGGGACCAAATTTGTAGATTTTTGGACGATATACAAGATCCCGCGAAAATTTTTGTGATCCAATCACTCCCGCCAAAGTTGTAGGTAATAATTGAAGGAGAAATTTTTTAGATTTTCATCGTTGACTACGGGCGATCAAAAAGGTCGCAATGAATGTTTTAAACACATAAATCGATAGATTTTTTTGTGATCTTTCAGATGCTTTTTTCAAAATTTCCATATGGCGGACCACATTGAAGAATTCGTTGGTTGACTGAGACTATTCATTATCCATTAATTTTGGAGAGTACTGTATGTGTCTTTTTAACATGGGCCTATGTGGACAATGCTAATCTCTTTGGCTGTATCTCGAAATAGGAGGCCCATGGAATTAAGCCCTTGAAGATGCCTGCATTTTTTAACAAAACAAGATGATTCCCAGAGTTTTATCAAGATCCGTGTTCCGCAGACCTGATGCTTTCCTTGTAAGCTGTGTACTCCAACATAAACACTGCCCATCACATGTATTGTGAGCCACTATTCCTACAAATTCAAAATTGCTGAATCGGAATAAAACTTTCTACAACTACTTACAAAATGAAAATATGTACTATTAGTTTTGCGCTTGCAAGTGAGTAATGAAGTCTCAAGAGAATTTTCTTCGACTTGCCATTCACTTTTTTGTGTACTCATCTATCTGAAAAGTCTTTCGGCTCGAGTTGATCTTATGATTGCTTGCATGACCGAGCAGCAAGGAAAATTTTTTCAAATGATTCATTCGTTTGTGCTGAACCAGATACCATGGTATCCGCACTTTTTCTTCAAAGAAACTGAGCAGCAGCAAGATGTAGGAGTTGATGAGTAGACGAGGAAGTTGAGTCAGTTGGCTTGATGATATCCTCTCAAACTTTGATAATAATGTTTGCACTGTCAAGACTGTCACGCGTTACCTACTTACTTGTTAGAGAGCAAACTTTCTACGACTAACTGCCAAGTACGAAATACAAATTCACTTCTCTCCAATCAGAGCCTCATTACGAATTTCAAATCTCATTCGTTGCTGCTTGCTCATAATTCTGATTGAACAGAGATTTCAAACCAATTTGTGCTCAATCGACTTTCTGAATAGAGTGATCAAATTTCAATCGGCGTATATACCCTGCGAGCAGTGCGAGCCTTTTAAATTGGAGCGTACTGAGGGATCACACATCTTGTTCTTTTTCCTTGCCAATTGGAGGAATTTCTCTCTGCGCCTCTAATGAAATCACAATTCTTGCACGAGAAAGCTCATTGAGAATGAGTATGATAGAAATATTAGTAAAAAGTTTTTAATTTAAAAATCCTAATGCAAGATTTCATTGAGAAGTGTTCAATACTGGGAAATACAATTTATTATCGAATTTGGCTTAGAACAAGATTCAGCACGAAACTAGTGGGATTCTTATTTGAAAAATGAAATTAATCGAGAATTTCTTCAGGTTTTGTAATGCTAGGTATGCCTCTCCGGCTTGCACTTGACTCTGCTATGCTTCGTAATTCCTAAGAGCAGCTCACAAGGGGAGCACCAACCTTGTGGGTCCTGGATCTTGACGAAACTTTGGAAATCATCTTATTTTGGTGAGAAATGAGAATACCGAGAAGGGTTTTGACCTCAGATACAGTCATGCATGGATATTAGCATTGGTCATATAGGACGATGTCAAAAAATCATGCATATAGTTATACTGACAATGCTAAATTTCCATCGCTGTATCTCGGGATAGGGAACCCATTGGATGGAAGCCTTCTGGGTGCCTTCATTTTTCACCAGAACAATATGATTCCCAAATTTTCGTCAAGATCCAGGACCCGCAAGGTTCGTGCTCCCCTTGTCAGTTGATTTTGTAAGTATTTAAATTAACTTAAAAATGTTTTATTATACCTATTTGAAAAATCAGGAGGGTTTTATAATAAAAAACTTTGCAATTCTATGAGCGAATACAGATTTCGACCAGTAGTTGCTTTTGCTTCCTATGAGTGGAAAGATTCGGACAGCTGCCATTCATTCTTACATGCAAATCTTGTGATAGTACCAATTGAAATTTGTCAAAAAAGCTTGAAAATAGTGTCACAAATATTGCATCACTCACAAAAGGACAAGGTCTGTATATTCTGAAAGTAATCGAGGTCTCGGAGTATACTGGAATTTTTAAATGTAAATTCATTCTTCAATCTTGAAAGAAGTGGAATAATTTTCTACGAAAAGTTCACAGCTTTGGATAAATCTTAATTTTAAATCATTCTGTTATCAATTAGCACGATGCCATGGTAGTCTAAAATACTTCAATCAGCTTATTCTATTGTCCCTAAAAACTTGCCTCCTCAGGATTACCATTGTAAGCACTAAAGCTCAAGCTCCTCCGGCTTTCAATATCAAGACACACACTCAATCCATCACCCAAAACTCTTACCCCCAAACCACTTTCTCATACCATCGACCACCATCGGCGTTTCTCAAGTATGCAAAAAATCCAAATACCGATACGATACACTATATATAAAGCCTACACTACTTATACTGAGCACATCAGCACAGTATAATAGACATAGGACCGGAACAATAGAGCTTGCAAGTATATATGACTGAATGAGTGAGTGAGTGAGTGAGCCGGAATCTCGAGGGTATCCACGCGATCCTAACGATCCACGCTCGTCGTCGACGCAGTACAACAATGGCCATCGTACAGAATTCGAGCCAGAGAACGGACGATCGTCAAAATGTCAAAGTTATGTATAGGTATCTCAAAGTACATGCCATATCCACGGTTGATTGCACCCACGCCGCGTTATTCGAATGGCAGGCGCCGACAGACAGACATGCAGCTCGATCAACGATTCTAAAGACTATATATATATATATATATATATATATATATATATATGTATGTATGTATGTTTGTGTGTACATGTACATTTATACGGGGAATGGGTTGGTGAACATCGTAATATATCCTGATGCAAGCCGAGTGAAGTGAATCGACTGAAAACTGCGAGGATGGACGGATGGCGCGACGGACAGGGCGTTGAACTTTTGCAGAATCGACGATCAAGTTGGGTGTCTTTCAGGATTAAGTATTTTTTTTTTTTTTTTGCGGAAATACCAAGCTAGAGGCTCCTTCCGCATCATTTTGCAACAACGTAAAAGGCAATAAAAACAGGAAACTAAAAGTATATCTCATTTATAGAAACTTACTTTACTTAGAGTCCTTAGAGTCAATTCAAAATATACGGGAAGTTTGCCTAGTCAGCTCCTAACTCGAACTTTCAAATCTGCACATTGACCAAACTTGCCACGCAATTTTTTTTCAAGTTCTTAGGGTTAGAATATGAAGAAGTACTTGTTCAGGGCTGATTAAGGATTAACAGAAGATTTTTTTTTGTCTAAAATTTTGGTCTCGAGAATAGTTAGGCTCATTTGACCTTTGACTCTGGAAAATTTTCATTCCCGCGAATCTGCAATCGCTCGGTGTTATCTCAATATTTTTCACCGCTTATTTAGGTCATTTCGTAAATTTTGAGATGAGCTTCGTAATAAAAAAGTAGCTCAAAAGTATTGAGATGGTCTCAAATTATGTACAAGAGTTATGATGGGATGAAATGTTCAAAACCCCACTCACTTCGAACAAAAAAATTTTGGGCGTGGAATGTCCACCTCAGGTGAATATGATCATCTCATGCATTTTTCGACGTAGAACCAAATCCGTGCTCAGTTTCTCCCCCACACGTGAGGGTTTTTTTTCAAGTCGCAAAAAACTGACTTTCTAAAAATGCAGTTTTTGGGGTTTTTTTCTATTTTCGAATTTGATGATTATTGAGCATGGAGTCCAACCATTTGGTCCAAATGCATCATGATAAGTTATGTTTTCCTACGTATTTAGACCCGCTGAACACGATCGCGGTGATTCTAGAACGCTACGATGCAACCGTCAAGTCGTATCAGCTAATTAGTCCACCCAGTATCTGGGAAATAAGTCCAATTTCGCAATAAATTTTCGAAAAATCATAAAACGGGCCTAGATGGACCAATTTGAAAGTTCGAGATCGCTTTTTTTATTTTTGTTATATTCTTGAAATTACCGAATTGTCCGGTACCGGTAGATTGTATAGCTTCGGCGTATAGTGTAGAGTTTATGGTTCGATGCCATGAATGTCTCTTCGAAACACATGTTTTGGCAATAATTTATGCTGTGTTAAAATAACGAGAGGAAAAATTTCCCCTTGCACAGGGTATCCAAACATGGTTTTTTGAAGCAAAATGAGCGTCTGAACATGGTTTCGTAGCTAGAGTCAAGAAACCTGTTTTCCGTTTTTTTTAGCCTAGACAAAAGTCCTGATGTGGTAAATCAAAACTGACTACAGGACCATAATCAAACGGTCATTTTGCATCAGAAACCATGTTTGGATACTCCATGCAAGGGGGAATCTTTCCTTCTCGTGATTTTAACACAACAAAAATTATTGCGAAAATAGGTGCTTTAAAAAATATTCCTGGCATCAAATCATACTTCCTAGCGGTAGAGAACAATTTTTTTCCTCAAGGTATATAAAAAAAGAAAGAAGATGTGACCTCGAATGTTCAAATTGGTCCATCTAGGCTCATTTTATGATTTATTGAAAATTTATTGCAGAATTGGACTTTTTTCCCAGATACTAGGTGGACTAATTAGCTTATATGGGTTCACGGTTACATTGTGGCGTTCTAAAATCACCGGGATCGTGTTCAGCGGGTCAAAGTACGTAGGAAAATATATTTTGATATGCATTTTGACCAAATGGTATACTCCCACGGTAGATAATATCATCAACTTGAAACATTTAAAGAAAATCCAAAAATAGTGTTTTTTGGAAAATCAATTTTTTACGATTTGGAAATATTCTGACGTGTAGGAGCAATAGACTGAGCACGGATCTATTTTCTACGTTGAAATTTACATGAGAGAATCATATTTTTCTAAGGTGGATATTCCACACCCAAAATTTTTTTGTTCCAGTGTTATTAACGGAAACATTCAATAATATATAAAATAATATTTTTCGTGAATTTTCGACAAAGATCAGTTGGCTATTTACGTGTCTTGACACTGTCCTAAAACAAGAGAGATTGCGAAAAAGGTCACTTCTGAAAGCTTTTTGTGGGAATACGACGTCGGGATATTAGGTTATCGATGATGGCAAATTCGACGATGCGAGATGGGAAATTGTACTATACTCAAGATCGAAATATAAGAAGAGAGAGATCTTGGAAAAATGCCGAACAACCAAACATGCGGGTATATAATAGCTCATACAGGTATGAGAAAAATGGAGCTTGCGGAGCTTGCAGGTGATGGGTGTGTTTTCTCATGCCTTTGATGCGCCTCGCGCCTCGGCAGGTTCTTGTTTTAGCAAAAATCGTGCTCTCTAAAAAGAGGAATTTTATGCAGTCAGTGCAGATACAAAGATATACATATCTCAACATTGTATCTCTATACTCTTGTTTATTCGACTTTGAATATATTTATGCCTTCGATCGAGGTGAGATCAAAAAGCTCACACGATGATGGACTATAGCCAATTTATTCTGACTATGTTTGGAGCATACCTAAAATGAGATTTTGCAGAATATTCACAAAAGAATCACAAGCCTGGATTGATGAATTCTAACGTCTTTTGAATGCCGACGTCAGATTTCGTATGAACGACGTCTTTCGATCTCAAAGAGTATCCTTTTGAAGAGGAATCATTAAATTCAACAGTACAGTAGACAGGGATTACTCAGAGAGAACGTATTCGTGAATAATTCATCCTGAAACGACTCATCAATTGGAAAGAGAGACTATCAATTGACTCGATTACTCGGCTAAACCTAAATCACATGATCCTTGACGCATTAGCTCTTTGCACAGAATATACACACAGAGAAACGATTGATACTTTATTGACTGTATGAACTCTACCTATAGCCCTTATAGCCTCACTTAAAATCAGCATGACGAGTCACGATATCGACCCTATACACTTGAGAAACGAGCTGTCCTGGGTTATATCTATAGAATTAAAATCGATTTTGAGTCATTATCGCGGCGCAACGACTCGTGGCCTGAACTCTTGCAAAACCAAGCGTGTGTCGCACATTCACAATTTGAGCGCGCTAAAGCAATCGATTCCGTATATAAGACTTCAAGAGTGGTATCAGCAGAGTGCGAAGCCCTCACTCATACGTCTTCAATAACACACACTAGTTTAGGATAAAGCGACGATCGTTAATACTGTGTATTTGTATGTGCTCTGAAGAATACGAGCTTGGAAAGTGCTTGGAAAGTGTCAATTAGATGATCGGAATTGATTGCGATGATATAATGGTCATGAGTTAGAAGGGAAGAATAACTAGAAGATAGGGAAATGAATTGGTCAGTTACTGCTGAAGTATTGTGAAAACTACATCTGAATCGTTTGAGTATGATTTTATCGTATGCCTAACGAAGGCTATCTCATACATGATCAGGGTAATTAACCAGATTGGTGAAAATTGATCGACTGAATTTCTTTGGACTTGACACTTTATGAATGGCGGTTCTTCATTTTAAAAAGCCAGAGCCAAGTAATTGTATACAATTGTATACAATTATATTTTACTCTGATTTAGGATTAAGTAGATTTTCACTACAATGGTTTTTATTTCACTGAAAGATTTCATTTGTCTTTTTCTGTGGCTTCGGTGGTTTATAGAACCCACATAAAAATGTAGATTTCACAAACTAACCCTGGATCCAACACTGCAAAGTTGGTTGAATTTTCAACCGAATGATCAAATTTCGAACCACGCCAGTCGGGAACCCGGGTTAAGCAACGTTTTACAAGTGATCGTATCCAGATGGTTGATCGCACGTCCAGGTCTGTTACGCCTAGGTCGCGTAAATAATATTCTGACTCTATCAGTATGAGTAAGATATCAATCCCATGAGATTGGTAAATGGTGGTCCCCGGGTCACAAAAACAAGTGTCTTCGTGTTTTCTCGTTAATGAATAGAAAAAACATCACTAGCGGCGGCCATGCGGTCCTTTAAGATAAAAAATCCAGGTTAAGCAACGTTTTCACGATTCAGTACTCGGATGGGTGACCACCCGTCATAGTTCGCGAAACCTATGATTTGATTGGGATAAAAAACTAGACAAACGCAAGATCATCATTCTGCATACTAGATCGCGAAAACATTGCTCAACCTAGATTGTTGACCAAAAAGACTCGTGTGGCTAGCGCTGATGATTTTTTCTATTCTATTTTATCTATTCTATTATATTTTTCATTTTATTTTCTCTATTCCATTCTATTTATAACCGAAATTTTTATCCGAAAAGCACCACCTGGGTATTCATTTCACGGGTCATGTATTCATAATTATACTTAAAGCCGTCGAATATTCAACCAACTAGTTGAAGTTTTTTCAATAAATTCCTTACAGAGAATGTAACAATGCGTCAACAAAAAGAAGATGCCCCTAACTATTCTGCGGAGAATCTTCGCACTTTCTTCAAAAATCTTGTACCTCGGTTAACATCGATTATCCTCAAAAGCAATAAAAAAATTCTTGAGATCTTCTCATCGTTCACTCATTTGAATTTGATAACAGTATAATTTCTGTGCATGGATAATTCTCAACAAGATATTCTTCTCGTAAAAATCTAAAGAATAGACACACACAAAATCCTATTCCAAAAATTGTCTGAAATAATATATTACGCACCTACAAATAATTTATTCAAAATTATCCTTTTGTATTGCAGGCATACCCAAAGAGAGACATCACCAACATCGTGGAGTCATCGCATTACGTGAGGGTTGCCGGCTGGTGCAAGCCTGGTAAAAACAAGTGCAAGCTCTCGCGCTGGGTCAAGCCGTACAGATGCCTCGGTAAGAGTACCACAACCACCATCACCACTACGACCTTTTGCTCACGTTCCTCGAATATAATACGATACCCACATAGTAATATACCCATATATAACACCAAGCTATACAAAATATATAACTATAGACATGAATGTGCGCGGTCAAACTCCGATTTCCAAAAGCCGCACACTATTCGCAAGGCTCGTCTGTTCGAGTATAATACGATATGGAGGTTATAAACGTATAGGACAGAAGAGGATTATATTTGACCAGACCTAGAACTAGACCAGATCGTATTATACTCCGATAGACATGAAGAGCTCAATCTCGATTGGGCGTCGATATAATCCTCTAGGGGGCAGCTGTATGGTGCGAGCTTCGTTCATTTTAGAAACTAATTCAATGGATTTTGGCTGGATTGACCACGAGCCTATTATGATTCATTACGCATGGGATAGTGTGTAATATTATACGGGCTGTCAGTAATCGAAGGAAGCACACTGATGTGATAGTTTGAGAAACGAAATTGATTTCATCTTGAATTTCAATTAATGACTCCTCATAGTCTATGTGGTTTGATAAAATTTTTCAACAGGTCAATGAGATTCAAAAGCTATGACCATATTCCTAAGTTTTGACATTTTGTGATCGGGAAATTTAGCCGGGTATGACAATTTTCCGATAGGTCAATGAGATTAAGAACAGCTGCAATTGAATATCTGACTTTGATATATTTTGCTCGGAATTTTCCACTAATTATAATTCAAACTGATCATGAGATCGAATTGATTGCACAAGTGAAAATGTCAATGAGATGAAAAGCTGCCATTAAATTTTTCACTCTGAAGTCGTCTGGCTTGGAAAATTATCTAGATTATATTTTAAATTGATCATGAAATCAAGCCAAACATACCTGATTCCCGATAGGTCGATAAGATTCAAAGGTACAATTAATTAAATTCCATATTCCGACATCAATTCACTTGAAAACTTCTTTCAATTATTTTTCCAAAACTTATTGCGAGATAAAGCCATATGCCCGAATTTTTGACAGACCAATGAAATTGAAGAGCTGGACAATTAGATACGTCATCCAAAAATTTTTTGCCCAAAATTTTTCACTAGATGATTTCAAATCATGCCATCGAGTAAAATCTAGAGCGCGACGGATCAATTTGAATATTCATGAATAGTTCAACTCGAGACGACAATTTTATTTCAGTATTTTATATCCATACTATCAAGAGCTAAGATGTCGGAAGTGTGACCCAATTATAGCTCAGAAAAAAATAACGACGCTCTTAAAAATGTTAGTTCCCCATAATCTGTCCAACACAATAATACACCATTACGGTATCACAACGTAAAATTAATGTAAAAACAATTATCATAATTTACAGAGGGTCCATTTCAAAGTGACGCATTGTTAGTCCCCGAGGGATGCTTATTCGACCATCTGCACAATCAAACCAAGTGCTGGGAATCGTACAGGTGAGATATATATTATATATGTCATTTATTTCTACAAAATACTCGTAAAAAATTTCCAGGAAACCTTTGTACCCCAACCTGTAGAATACCTGAAACGCAATATCGGCATTCAAATTAGTACAATAAATCAATAGTAATACATTTTGATGGATGGCACTCGAGAATCACGTTATACAGAAACCTAGCTATTATGTATTACATATATACAGACACACACACACAGAGTTAGCGGTCGAGCTTTCGAGCCCGTCAATCAAGTGAAGCGTCGAGTATTTCGGTCGTTTCTCTAATTGGTTTAGTCAGAAACGTTCAAATAGCCCGGTTAGAAGCTCTAATTGAGTATCAATCGATATTCTTCATCTCTATTATTCATCTTTCCGTATAGAAAATTCCACTTCTCTGTTTACCCCCTATTATAAGGCAACGATTTTAAATCGGTTCACCTCGTTATAATATTCTCCTCTTTCAACATCCTTTACACGCAGTACCATAAAAAAATACTTCAATTCAACTTATCGCAAGCCACGATCTATTAGTTTCTATACGTGACTATTCAATGGAAGTAGGTACTCTAAAATTTTCGTTCATTTGATCCAAATGAAGTCCATCAGCGAGCTTTTGATTAACAGGATATTGCGATGAGATTCTCATTCCTGTGTGTGTTACGAGTGTTGCATTACAAATCCAATCGGATTCAGTTCATTAGCAACAGAAGCGTGGCATTGGTCAGCGTATAGCCTAAAATTGACGGTCTTCGTGGAAAACGAACGCCAACCGAGCTTCAGTATAGTATTAGTCTCCCTGAATTTAGAGTACAGGGCAAAATTGAGCCCGACGCGCGTGTGTACTTCGTAATATACAGAGAGAAGGCAAGAAGAGTCGGATTACCACACATGTGTACACCGCACACGTAGCATTCGATCGGACGATGTACGCACGAGTATAGGATATTGTTATATATCTATTTGTGTATCTGTATATCCGCACCTGTTTTCCACTCGAGCGGCAAATTTGCACTCGGCAGCGTGACGCCCGTGTACATGCCCACCTGATGCGGATTGGATTCACATACATTTCTGTGTGAAAAATAGGATCTTCATGAACGAGTGGAATGTGTTTCGTTGTTAATAAACTGAGTCCGATCCTTTCGAGCTTGCGAGCTCAAGTACATACATGTAATTGATTTCATCAAATTCAAAAATAGAAGAAATTTTTGATTTTCTGTATGAAAACTGATAATTTGGGTTAAACCGATCCGAGCTTGCAAGCTCGCCAGAGAGTACCCAACTTGGAAGTAATACTAAACCCAACTTGGATGACTTGGAAGTATTAAGAAATATTTGACTTCACCCCGTTCAGAGCTTTCGAGCTTTCGACCAAGCACCTTATTCAGTCATATGTCCATTTTGTCGAACGCACTGGTCATATGGATTATGTATATCGATCTAATCGATATAAGAGTCAGTACATGACCATCAGAGCTCGCAAGCTCCCCAACTATGTCTAAACATATCTCATTCAAAATACAGAGTGACTTTCTTGGGTCTTATGAATCTGAGAGTCAATACTCTGGTTGAAACTCCCACTACCTTTTCAGTGCTTCCAAGCTCCTCGACATCTAAGATTTTTCTACTCAAAACATATTATCACAATTTCTCTGTATAATTATGTCAACGTCTGAATTGTGATAAGGACCTTCACAGCCTGCAAGTTCCCAAAAAAGTTGGCCAGGAATATCACACACAGACCATACAATATTAACAAGTTCGTTTCTGTCAGATTGTTCATATTGATACGCTTCACCAGGCAACAATTTGCGGTACTACATTCAATCATATTTTCGAACAACTTTGAAATTGGCATTTCAGAGCTTGCAACTCTTCAACATAAATCATCATCTTCAAAATAAAGAGTAAGCGCTTAGCTTTTTCAAGTTTGAAAGTCAATACTCTACTTTTGACACGGATCTCTTTTCAAAGCTTGCAAGCTCTACAAGCTGAATCCAAATCTAATCACACTTAAAATATGTACTTAAATGACAGTTTGCTTCACGATTCATGACATTCAAAGCTTGCAAGCTCCCCAACATGTTATTTAATTCATCATTCTCAGAACATGGAATGTTTGACCGCGTTGACAGTTTTCTTTGGCATTCCAAAAACTTGCAAGCTCTAAACAATCTACCTAAACTCATCACACTGAGAACATGAAAGTTCAACATATTTTCCATACACAAATAAGTGAGTATCGACACCACCTATCAACTAAAGACTTTCAGAGCTTGCAAGCTCTCCAAAATGTACCAGAAACTCATCACAAGATAAACGTAGAGTATCCACATGAGAGTATGTATTTTCGTCGATTTTACCGTAGGTGACCGTCTATACATGAGCGACACGCTTTAATTAAAGCTTGAATCGAGACCCTCGGATAATGAGAAAGTTTCTCACCACGCGCGAAACAGCGCGAATCGATAAGTAGGTAGTCAGGTGGATGCATACGCGGAGCTCGCTAAGCGGCCAAGTATATAAAGGTGCATGCATGCATTCATGCACGTATGCACGTTTTGCACAGCAGCATCGTGTAATAACGTCGACTTGAACACGTTTGGCCCTCTGGCAGCCCTTCCATCGCTATATATTATACGTCAAAAGCACCCGCTCAAGTGCGCCTACATGGCTTATACAGAATGCTTATACATATATAGATATGTAACTATATATGTAAATGTATATGGGGTATTATATATGGGTGTAGAATGATGATGATGATGATGTTGATGATGTTGATGAAAACGGTTGTGTAATTTGCTTTCAGATGGAACTCGACGGCTGCAGATACGTGCCGCGAGCGCAATATGAATCTGCGAAGCTTTGCGATGTTATTGCCCTGTGGCATATCTCTATTCGCCGGTGTTGAGTTTGTCTGCTGCCCAAAACACCTTAAAGGCATGTATATTCTCATCTAACTTTATCCTCTTATTGTATTATTATAGATATGTATAACCTCTAAACCATAAGAGTTATATGTTGTGCTTAGTTTGAAATGATCTCAGATTACATGGCCTAATCAGCTATAGTTAGTTAATTATATTAGTTAGGAATATATATTTTCACTTAATTCTGATTATGATGAGATGGTGTTATAGGTTAAGACAATTGAACAAGAGGGAGAAGCTTGTATTCGAAACATGTTCTGCATGAAACGCGAGCTTGCAACAGAGAGATGAACTTTAGAAACGTGTATTTATAAGAGTCGGTACACGTGTATTGAGTAGAAGAGGAAGAGGATTGTACGCGTAAACGAGGAAAGTTTGAGCTTGCAACGGACTAGATAGTCTTCTATTCTGTGAGACCAGATAAGCGTACAGAATCCGCGACGCGCGAGAATGTGAGTTTAATTGGAGATGGCAGCGTAGTAGCAGTGAATATATAGGATATAGAGATGCAAAAGCTTGTCTGGCTCGACGCGTACGATGCAGACGGCAAAAGTTATATAGAAAATTTGAATTTGAAGCTTGCAAGCTTGCAAGCTTCTAGACGGTTACTGTCATTCGTGTTGAACACGCGCCTTGCTTTTATTATAACCATTGTTTGGTCTCACGAATATTTTTATCGTTGAAGTGAAATTTTACAACATTCGTGAGATAGAGAATGTTTTAGTCATTTTTGAAACTTTGATTGAAAAATGAGCTTGCACGTAGAAAAGCTGATACGCGGCTCTAATGGAAATGAGTTTTTGTTCCCGATTTAGTAAGAAGATCGTATTTGGTAAATGAGAACATAAAAGTAATCATTGCTTTAAGGGAGAGCTTTACAGACTAATCTCACGGATGATTCTGTTATGTTATACAGTTTCGAACAGAGCGCACTTGATGCGAGTTTCGTTAAACTCAAAATTGCTGGCTATTTTCGTAATCCTTACACTGAAACTTGTTACCAAAAAGCTCATAATTGTGCCTTAATGCAGGTGAAGTCCATCTATCTTGAGGTGTGAGTGGCAGTTGCCATGAATAAGAACAATTTTTTTGAAACTGGACTAAAATCTCGAAAAGTATTGGAAATAAACTGACACGATGGCGAAACATGAATTTCTCTGAATGATGGTTCCGAATGAGGGATTTTAAGTCGATGCGGTCACCGTGCACCGTGACCATGAACCTTGAAAATACACCTTGCATAAAAAGTTTGATGATTCAAAGTGTGAGACGAGTTGTCGGATACTTGTTATTGTCCAACTTGTATTCCTCAATCCATCGCTTAGCCCAAATCATAAGAAAATCTGGGGAAAAAGGGAATAACTCGGCCGGGGAACCTCCGAACCTATAATGTACGCACATTTTCATTCCCAACTTTCTCCGACTCTATTGCAATTTGGGCTTAACGAAGAGCAGTCAAATCTAAGTTAGATGATAACAAATATTTGTGCGCTCGTCGTTTAGCCCAAATCGCAACAGAATCGGAGAAAGTTGAGAATGATTTTCAGCTTGCATGGTGACCGCATCGCCTTAATATCAAAATGCATGCATGAATTGGCGGTCACACTTAAAAATAATTACATAAAGGTCACACTGGGTGTGTCACACCCCACGCCTCTAATTCATTTTCTAATGTTCGATTTTTTTGAAACTGTAGAAAGTATTGACCTGGTACTTGTTGGGGCTTCCACTTATTTACCCATAGATTTCATACCTTACTCTAACAATTTGATTTTGTTTACAACAAATTTGCAAAAACATGCATATGGGCATTTCTCTGAAACTTTTACACCTGCTAGAATACAGCTATGGATGATGATATATAAGAACAATCGAATCTATCGGTCCCGATCAAAGTGAAAATATCATTATCCAAGTCTTGAAATAAGATATCTCTGGCTTCTGTGTGATTAGAAGCAGGCTGATTCATTCTAGCTCACTCGAAGAGAGAAAATGTGAGGAAAATCCTGTGGAAATATTTGGTACTCTCGTATAGTCTTACGGACACTCTGGTGATGCCGCACAACATTTCCGGTTCATTCAAGCTGTATTTGGTGGATAAAATATTGAAGAAAGATAGTCCAGAAGCGCGATAGTGTGCTACCAATCCAGCCAAAATTTCACGACTTGGAAAATTGGAAATAAAAAATCAATCATGTCTCGTCAACCCAAAGATGATTACGCCAAGCTCATGCCGTGGCTCTGAACGCAATTTTCGAAATACATATTTAAAGTAGATCAATTTTGGAGATTTTGCGACGAGTCTCGTGTTTGTGCGATTTTCCTGTCTAGAATACGGCCGTCCTGAAGTGGAATAGAAAAAACGAGACTCACGAAAAAAATTTACTTTTTCTCATCCCACATTGGCGGATCGAATTCTATGTTGATAAATCAATTGTGACCGGATACCCTGACCTTACGAAGCTGCAAAAAGCCCAAGGCGTTCGTTGAAATTGTCAATCTTGCCAAATAATTGCTTAGGAAATCCTGGAAAATCGACGAAAAACTACACAGGGCTCGACTCGTTAACGTGATTTTGGCGATGCCACTTACTCTATATGAGTTTCAATAGTGGATTTGTAACTCTCAATACTACACAAATACGTGAGCAAAAGGTCCTAGGTGTGCGTTAAGCGGTTTTCATTTTTCATTTTCCAACGATTTTCAGCAAAGTGCAAAAGTTCAAGGGGAAACGCTCATACATGCATAAAAATAACAAAAAAAGTTATCAAACTGTCAATTTTCAATCTTCTTGAAAAATTCCAATGAACTTGTACTCGTGAGATAGTCTTCTTCCAAAAAAAATTCGTTTTCCGACCTTGGAAAACATATTTATCATGAAGTTCAGAACTCAGAATTTTCTTGTATTTCGAAGAATTATGAAATGCATCGGTAGGTGTTGTCATCAATCATATTAATTCACTTCAAGATACAAAAATGATCTTGAGTGAAAATCATTCGACCGGAAATATCAATAATTAAAGGGAGTTAATCCCTTTTAACGGCTCACTGAGCTCAGAAACATCGAAATTTGACAACTCTGAACATACACAATTTGGTTACGTTACGATTACACGAGGTGTCGAACTCTCTAGACAAACTTCAGTCCTCATAGATTGATGTCTAATGAATAATTAAAGCGTGCCGGGTTAGAAAATCACTGCAGATTTATTTTTGTATGTCTCGTAAACCGACCGATGACGCCACAGATGCAAGGCAACCGAACTACTACATTAAAGCTCATTTTTTTTGGCTTGAGGTGTCCAATACATCGAGTGACTGCAACGGGTCAAACAAACATTAATTTTCTGTGAACCACGTCTATCTTATACTCACATCAAACAACTAATGCTACCTCTGAATAATATCGAAAAGTCCCATCGTCTATCTATCAAGTAAGAAAACTCCTTGGTGAGCAATGGAATGCATAAAATAAATGTGATCAATGAAATTCATTTCCGGGTGCCAAACCGAGTCGAGATACGTTACCAAATACATAAATCGTGCGAAAACATTCCAAGAAATTTTGCACGCAAAAATCGTTACCTCAATTTCGCAAATTTCAAACGCCCCATTATGCAACCGACAGTTTTGTAACGACAAATATCCAATTCAATGCACCGAACCAAAAGCCACGAATCGGATAATTAAAAAATTCAATCGCAATCGACATAACACAGACAGAAGAAACGGTCATGGTCATCACAATCGCAATGAGCGTATCCATCAGCGATTTATCAAATAATTGGTGCATGAATAATTTCATATATCATCAGCAGTGCGTGTATATCTTGCATTATATCCTGCCCCAAATGACCATTCGAATAGCTGAATCTACTCTTTTGAAAAGCATCAATAAACGACAATAACGCCACATCTGTCCAAACTCAAATGCAAAATCTCATCTCTGCAATTGAAAACTATGTTTTTGTAATATGCCCACTCGCGATAAAGAGGAATGCCACAGATGCGATAATCCTGCGAAATGGAATCGCCAATTCAAAGAGCTGCGGTGGTGTATAGCAAACACACAATGGGCCACTTTCCCTAAATGATTCAATTTCCAGGGTAATTTTTACTCGTGCAATACCATTCTGTTGATACATTATACCTAGTTGTATATATCTGCGCGCTCGGATTGTGTTGAATATCAAAATTCGTGAGCTGTTCATCATCTGACCGTATCCTCTGCCTCGTTGTTCCGCATGCATAATGTATTACATTGTGCCTATACGTGCCCCCCCCCCCCCATCTTCCCCACACCCACACACAAACATATCCATTGTAAAATACCCAATAACCCAAATGGAATGATTATAAGCCATTGAGAGGTCGATTTATACTCTACAAAATAGACCCCAGACGACAATTTGAAGCGTGTGTGTGTGTGTGCGCGATACACTGATTACATCTAATAACGATATCGTGAAGATTGAATAATAATTGAAATGGGAATTGATTTTGGAATGTTTACAGATAACATGAAATTGAAGAAGCATTTGGAGATGCACATACCGAATAAGGCAGTTGAGGAAGATTTTGAGGAAGAAGAAGAAAACTTGAACGACGAAACGGATCAGGAGGACGACGATGCAGACGATGAGTCCGACTCTTACGAAAACTTGGACGACGTGCTCGGCGATCAGCCTGACGACGACGAAAGCAACGAAGAGTACTTCGAAGATTACGAGGCTACTACTAGGTAAGAGATCCACCAAGAGAGATTATATCTTTTAGGACTTGGTATGGCTTGTTATACACTGTTAGATAAGATTTTCGATGGTAAATGTAAGTAATGAGTGGTTAGGGTTTGGTTTTAGGACGAGTACGTCTTTAGAGAACAAAATTAGTTGGGGGCGTCTAGTGGTTGTTCAAGATGGGTTTGGGAGTAATGAGTGGAGTTTCGGACATGGAGGATCAGTTTGGATGAACCTTTTTTTTGGTCAGCGCTTGAGGAAACTATTTATAGTTTTGAGAGCCTCTGGCTTATTTCTGAGTTGTCATAAGAAATTTACTGTAAATTAGGAAGTTATGGTAACAAATTTGTCGCTGTTGAATTCGATTTTCAGAGTCTGTTAAAAATTATGATTTATATAGTCCTCGGAGTAGAATCACAGACTGTGAACTGAAATACATTTCAAAACGACCCAAATCCAATTATTGTTCTGGTAGTCGTTTATTTTTCATTCGAATCCATGATCATCATTTGGGTTCTCGTAAGTTTTCCCTAAAGAAAAGGATTCTAAAATTCCAGCATAATCAGCTTTCCTGAGAATTAACTTAGTTTTTGTCCTGTAAAAAAAAAAAAAAAAAAAAAAGGACTGTAGTCCTTGAGACCAACACAGAAATGCATAAATTAGACTGTCGAAGAAGTCGCATATGTGAGACGTCACGTACGCAACTCTTCCAAAAACGCTTTTGGTTCGAAAAAGTGGCTAGATACGTGGCACACCCAATAATCAATATTGACAAGGTGATTGGGGCGTGATATGAATAAACAATAAAGGAAATGCATTTCCTCGCTTTTTTCAGTTTATAAGTCGGAAAATATTAGTTTTTGGGGAAAATTTGTAGAGAGATAATTTGCAGATCTTCAAAAGATCTACCGAAATAAACTGAACACTTTTCTCCGTAAAGTGCATCATTTTGAAGTTATTCTTGATCAAAGTTATAATCAAATTTGTTTAAAATAATTCTCTAATATTGTTTATAACGAGCCCAAGCTGGTATGATGATTGAGTCAGTTTTAAACAAGAAAGGTTTCTCGGTACTTTTCCTTAAGTTTGATCGTTTTCGAACTATGAACATAGACGATCTCGTGACCTCCAACTCTGAATGCAGTCATGAAAGCACTGGTCTAATATTTAAGTTCGGGTGAGTGGATTGTGGAAATCTCATGATGATTCCGAAAAATCATAAATTTCATATGCCAATATAAGTCATTGAAAAATTGTTTAGACTTTCCACGTTCTCTGAATCGAGTCCATGGCGATTTTTTTGAAAAAAATTGAATGTGCAAAATATGTACGACCTGCCGGCACATCATCTAGCCAATATTCTTTATGAAAATGAGCAAAACTCATTTAGCCTTAAAAAATTCAAAAATCAATTACGATAAGCCATCCCTCAAGACCCAGATCTTTCAACGCCCTCATAAAGACATCATTGGCTAAATAATTGAGTAGAAAAAGAAAATTACCAAGCTCCAGTGCTTTTGCGCGTCTTCACTATAGAGGAGCTAAAATTTCATTACCTTCCTTGATATTCAATGCGATCCCGGTGGCAATCTATGATGCATGAATAATAAAAATAGCATCGCGTCCTCTCTGCGGGGCAATATTTTTCCTTCCACGAGGAGGCTAGATATACAGAGCTTGCGGCTATGCAGCGAGAACTTCTATATACTCAACTCCTCGTGCATTCGTGATCAGGAATATTCATCCGGGGCTCGGATACGCTTCTGGGCTCTCTCTCTTACTCACTCTTTCTCTGCATCTATCTATGCAACTGCTCCATAAAAATCAATTTCCGCAGAGTGAGAGAACAGCTCGGGAGGAGGCCCGGGCGCGTCTTGAGTGAAACTTGCCCCAGCCGCGATTCGCATCGTTCCGGATCCTTTCCTATACCATCCTTTCCTTTTATTTCTATCTATCTGTCTATAACTATCTATAATGGCACGCTTTACCGGATCCATAAAACATTTTCAAGCCAACTAGCTTGCGTATCGTATCCGAGTGCGGATTGCGATGTAATAATATATGGGGCAGAGGTTTGTAGACCAATTATGGTACCTATGAGGTCTTCGTAAAATACACAATTTTACTACGATGTTGAGAGAGTTCACTGCGATGGGCTGCACCAGTACAGCCTATCAATTCAATTTAGTGTGCGAAGACAATAAAAATCCCATCACATGCGGGCTTCACTTTATAGAGGGACGGAATCTCGATTTAGATTATCGCCTGAAAGGTGTGAATTTTTTACTTTCATTTTGCGAGTAGGGCGTTAATTGAATTACTTATGCCGAAAAAACTTGGATCTTTTGATCCCCTATCGATCAAGTTCTTATCATTCTAACTTTTTTGCGTTGCTCAACTGAATGAAGCTGTTTTTTTAATTTAATCCATTACCAAATACATATCATTTTTCCATCATTTTATACTGCAAGTTCTTCTTGTAACTTTTTAGACATTATTTGAACTATGGTTCCTCAAA
Source organism: Eretmocerus hayati (assembly GCA_029851415.1). Lineage (NCBI taxonomy): Eukaryota > Metazoa > Arthropoda > Insecta > Hymenoptera > Aphelinidae > Eretmocerus > Eretmocerus hayati. The sequence goes on from CM056742.1 coordinate 166,684,129, forward strand.
TATTCATCTAAAGGAATATTTTAATAATCCTGAACAATATCATTTGGTAATATTAATAACGGAAATCTTTCAATGACTTTGCTGGATGTAAGGACCTCATTCCCATGAACTTTAGATCAACTTGTGAAGTCTGATTTAGAGATTCATACATTGCAAAATATATGTGAATGTCACCAAAGGTCGAAGTTTTACAAAAATGGATCTACAAGTTTGCCCGATTTTCGTTTCGCTGGACTTGCTTTCCACTCCGTCACGGTGGTCGGAAAGGCTGGGAAGTACAAGGTTCTTGAAAAGGGAAGATTCCTGTAGATTGTGATTCTAGGTACCTCCAGGATCATTTTTGGGAAGAATCAAAATCTCTCGTCGGTGGATTTTGAGATCAAGTCATTTTTCAATTTTTCTTCATCAATGATATGTAAAGGTTTGTCTTTTTACCGAACTTGTGCTATTTTCGTGGTATTTCCGTAATATAGCTCGGAAGGAATGAGTTTTATCGAAAAAGGTGTAGAATAGTTTTTGTACGATTTTCGATGTGCACACATTGATCAAAAAACCGTATCCACCGTGGGTAGTGAGAAAAACTTCAGGAAGGAGTGCGAGAAAAGTATACATTCCTATGATATTATTCTTTCATCGGGGAATCTTACAGCGGATGCCCCACATTTTTTGATAGACAAAAGCACAATGACTCCAATGAAACTCACCCCCCACGACTCATTACGGGACAACCACGAAAGAGACGGGAACCCATGGAAAGACGAACTTCTACATACAATTTATAGTGGACAGTCAAAAAATTAAGTTTACTCCAAAATCTACTGACCAAAAATTTTGATTCTTCTTGGAAAATGATTCTTGACACACCTAAATTTATACCCCATATAGGGTTTTTTTTCGTGAAACTTCAACTTCCCCGCATCTCTAACCCACCGTACCGTGGCTTATCAACGTATTGGTCACGATGGAATTGAGTCCTCGCAGCGAGCAGTGAGATATGGAAATTCTCTGAAGTAAGAGAATTGATTGAAAAAGTGACGAACATAAATTTATTTTGTGCAGAGCCTTATACCCGGTGGACCGAAGTGATTTCTAGATAGATATGAACTGTCCGTTCGTGAACATTCTCAAAAAAACACTCCAATCAAATATGTAGAGCTTACAACGATCCGGTACAAAAACTTGTTCTGGATCTTGTCCAACATCATTGAATAAATTTTTAATCAAGCTTAGGCATGATTTCAGGGCTATGAATTATATACAAAATCTACCATCAATTACGCAGAATAACGACCCTCGTGAATCAGAAACCTCCCAGAATACACTATAACGAGCTTGCGGTCACTTCATCTGTTCACAGGCCAAGTTCCACTGCACTACCATCGACAACCACATTCTCACTACCTCGAGAACCCATTGGTACCAGTAGCAACTTCAATAATGGTGGTGAAGCTCCCAATACCAATGGAATGACCACCAGTACGGATTCTAGTGGTTCAAATGGAGGCAGCAGTAGTAGCAGTAGTAGCAGCAGCAGTAGCAGCAGCACTCAGCAATTGCAAGCTGCAGCGCCTGTACCACATGGCACGCCCGATCCCTACTTGACCCACTTTGATCCACGCTCTGAGCACCAAAGTTACAAGCAGGCACAGATGCGACTCGAGGAGATTCATAAAGAGGAGGTGACCAAGGTAAGATTCACTCATATCATCATGCCAAATACAGACGTAGAATAAGGCATTCTATGTTCATCTCGGATTAGAGTTTGAGGATTGAGGAATCGCGGTCGATGAGCAATCGGATACATGGATGTATGCCGGATGTGCATGCTTCAGAGGGTTTTGGACGGATCAACTCCCAAGTAGGGATGAATCGAGGTTCATCGGACATTCCGGCTGCGAGCCAAGCATTTTTCACACGTATTGCGTGGTGATGCGGTGGTGGTGGTAGCTGGGTAGATGAGAGCTTGCAAGCTCGAGGAGCGGTTATCGCTTTTGGTGCGCTCTGATGCCCACGTGATGGTTGTAATGAGGGCTAGGGATGAGTGAGGGATAATCAGTGAGGTTAGAAGTTTTGAGTTCATACTGGTGTGGTAGTGAGCTTGCAAGCTCTGCCAGAAAATGAGGTTGGGATTCGCAGTCAAGATTGGAATTCCTGGTTTTTGATTGATCGAGCTTGCGGATTATTTGAGACGGATACTCACCCAGGACGTTTGCATTTTGCGATTACGTGCTTTCAAAGTTCAAAATTTTGGATTTTTACATAAAATAATGAATATCCACTCATCAAAGATAATCATCGAGATTCATTATTCAACTCTCATGGTGTTAATGGCTTTAGCGCGATTTCACGTAAAATTAGATCAAGCATCTCAAAAATTTATGAAACTAGACTTAGAACCATCGAGACGGATATAACAACGACTTCGAAAAACATGATACTATTATTGGCGCCATACGACACGACGGGTATGAATCATTAAAAGCTATATAGACTACAACTCTTCACAAACTTAAAATTCTATCCAAGTTTGAACTGTGAAAAGCGGGTCAAATTGGAACCGTCTTAGGGATGCATATTTCATACTGCACATAGCATTTTTTTGAAAGTAAATCTATTTCTGGGGAAGCCCAACCAAAAGATTTTCAAAGCAAAGATGTAGAGTGTAAGCTGTGAGCCACATGGGAAGAGAAGAGAAGCTTTTGTAAGTGCATAAAAGGCCAGATTTTTCTCTCAATGGGCGCAATGCCTCGATCAAAGATGTAAAGTGGATGGAGGAGTAAGGATATAAAAAACACGCTCAGAGTGCAATCCTTTCATGCACACAGCATTTGCTAAAGCACACGGCGTAATTCAATTAAATTTGAGCTTTACTTTGCTCCCCTGCGTATTCGCAAATTCATAGATAAATTGAATTCACAGCGAGGTGAAAGAAAAAAAATCAAACCGATCCGAAATGGTTGAAGAACGGGTTAGGTCTGATTTACCCTGTATAAAAATCACGAGTATAGGTAGTGGATGGGCTATTCGAATTTCATTTTCTTTTTACGTATCGAGCAAGCTTTGAATTCATTAGGATGAACAACGTTTCCAACTCACATTCCGAGTGAAATTTCAATTGAACTTACGCAGCACAGTTAAGCATTTGACTTTGATGGATAAGTAGTAATAGTGAGGATCTCAGATTAGCTAAAGTATCATACATGGAATGTAAATTTGATGCAGGTGATGAAGGACTGGAGTGACCTGGAAGAACGTTACCAGGATATCAGGGCCCGAGATCCCGTAGCTGCTGACGCTTTCAAACGATGGATGACGGTTCGATTCCAGCAGACAGTGGCCGCACTCGAGGCGAGTGGTGCAGCTGAAAAACACCATCTCAGCGCCATGCACCAGCAACGAGTTCAGGTACAAAATGTGGCTTTTCTTCGCTTTTGAATGATTCTATTAGGTACTATGAAGACATCCTCAACGATAAAATGGGATGATTCCATAACTAAATATTTCAAAATCGTGGGCGACCCCAGAGAATCGTTTATTAAACTTTGAAGCTCGTTATACTGCCATTGAAATTTACCGCGATTCCATCAGTAGCCTCAATTTTTTGTCCAAGTTTATGCACCATTTCACATTGGAATAATACATAGAGTAAGTTGAGCCGTTGAAGCTGTTTCACCGATCGTTTTGTCCCGATTCAATATTTTTCAACGTATACCTCACCTCATTTTTAGCTCGTTTCAAGACCTTCTAAATGAGTTGATGACCGTCTGATCTTGATCGACTGGAACCGAAGTATCATACAATTTTCCGAAAAAAAATTTTCACGAGTGTACGGAAGGGTGTAACCAACATATCCCCTCCTTCAAGGGGGTTCGATAGCGACTCACTTGAAAATCTTGAAAAAATTTATAGAATCCGCTGAAGTCTGTGAAGATAAGCTTAACCAAAATTTTTGGCACCGATCTCATTAAACGCAACTTCGTGCAAAATGCAAAAATTTACATTGTACCGTATTCTTCGGGAGACGCAGAAATCATCCGCGGCCACATCAAACCATCAATTTTCTCATATTTTAAAATAAAAAACGCGGAAAAAAGTTGTGAGAAGGTCTACAGGTGCCCGGTATTTCGGAGATCGGCATAATATGGGGACAAGTTGGATACACTCACATTACTTTCGATTTAAACACCCCAAGCCTCGCTACAATATTGCTAATTCTGATATTTTTTTAATGGAAGCTCAATCCATACTGTAAGTTTTGGGATGAGCTTTCGTATAAGCGTGCTATGTTTAAAAACTTGATGAACACCAATGCTATGGTGAAGCAGTTCAATCGGCACAATAGAGTACAACTGGCTAATAACCAAAAAAATACGATCGTTTAAATTCTTCAATATCAGCTATGCATACCATAAATTCGATCTTTCAAAAAATTTTTTCAGTTTTCATGCAGTCAAACTTCCAACAATCTTATATTCAAAAGCTGCAAAAACCACTCAACCCTTGTCAAAAAGTTACATGGAAGAGTAGCCTTATCAGAGTTTTGGCAACTCAGTTACGTACACACACTTAATATACCTATATACATCCTCGAAAGATAATGAGAGTGACTATAGTGGCAGGCAGAGCTTTTATCCTCAACTTTCTCTCTCCCTCGAGATTTCACTCTTTCACCACCGGCTTATTATCGGTCATCCCGATCGAACAATGATGAGCTCTTTCTCGCTCATCTTCGTCGTCCTGGTGGTTGCAAAAGTGCACAAAAGACTTTCAGATGTCAGGAAATTTTATTATTATATTGCTGATCATAGACAAAGTTACTTTATTATCTCTCATCCTCTAGTCAATGCGCAAAAGTTGGAAAATTCCAAGCGGCTATCTCGACAACTCTCGCCAAATTAATTTTCTAATATCGATCGTTTCTGAGCCGTCCTACCCATTCTATGTATATATTTTATATCATAAGGTACTTTATTCGTGAATGTAATATGTATATATTTTGTGTTTGATGAACAGGAGACGGTGAAGCAGAGGAACGAGGAAGCAATGTCCTGTTACACCGCTGCTCTCGATGAAATTCCTCCCAATGTGAGTTTTATTACATCTACACTAATTTAATAAACTATACACTTTTTGAGCATCACGATACCTAATAAGGTACAGAATATTAATAAATAATTTCTAAGGGGAAGGTTATCCGAAAATCTCGGGAAATTGAGAGAAATTGCTGACAAATTTCATATATAGTAAGTTGATCTCGTGATTTCCGCGCCACCAATTTTCCTTCATCATAAAATACTCATCACAAGGTCTTGAAAGCGAGATAATGAGCGTGTATAATTCGAATATACGTCTAATACGAATGCATCTAGGCATACATCATGGATAGGGGTATTCCAGGGTATATTTACGGTTGCATATAGCTTGTATGCATCTTCCGTTATATAGAGAGAGTATTACGAACGCTAGATGCGGGTGGTATTGATTCCTCAACTACTTCGGGTATACCTAGGTATATAGCCTATATACTCTTATGAAACATTCCACCATGGCAAACTCCTTCCATCCTGATGATGCTCGAGGATTCCGTATACCACCGCACCATCGCGAGCACTTCTGAGAGAATTTTCATTTTCGCACAGCGAGATGAGGCGCGTGCGTGAATTCATTGAGAATTCTACTACTACTACTACTACTATGACTCTCAGTAAATTGCATTATGAAACTTCTTACCGCAAGTATTCACGTACTTATATAGAATTACGCCTCGAGGTGTAATCAGCCGTTGATGAATTAGTCTCTCTGGTAATGCGCGCCTTTCACATTACCCCTATCTATGTTCGTCTCATCCCTCATTTTTCTCTCTCTCTCTTCTTCCCCGTTATAGATTTTCGTTCAAATCTGCATTACCATCACCCTATACCATGTCATACTCACAAATCATGTAAATCGAAATCGGAATAGGGATATTAAAAAGTCAAAATTGAGGGTGGATCACGGATAGCACGTGCGCTTCACTGCAAACTCGGGTTATAGCCGTTATTAGATATGGTATTAGACCCAAAAAAATCGGCCCACGGAAAATTTTTCTTCTGGTGAATTTTTTTTAAAACTGACCCTGTGACTTTGGGCTTCGGGGGTTAGAGAATTCAGAAGAATAGTTTTCAGGTCCCAAAATTTACAATTCACGAAATTTATTACCGAAAATACGTACGCTTTGTCAGGACAAGTTGAGCTCAATCGAAAGGCCGTAAAATTTCCCGAAGAAATGAGTACTTGCAATTGCCATTCAATGCAAAGGAAAATTGCACGATTTAAAGAACAAACTGGCTGCGTTTACGCCGCCGCGTCAGCCGTGCCAACCCCCCTCGACTTTGCAAAAATACTGAAATCAAGGCGTTTCGTAAACAAGCCTCTGCAAGTGTTCACGTTCGGTATGGGTTTGCATAGAACATCTTATCAAAATATTGAGAATGTTAGCTGATTTATGCTTCGAAATTTATTAAGCATCCTCTGGCTGGATAAGCATTATTTGGATGCATCGCACACGCCGATAGCGAATGACCTCTAGAATTGTTTTTGGCGTGGATCTATAATCACCTATCATGTTTGTCATAAAAATTCTCATTAATATATGATGGTAGTCTGGTTGTTTCGCGCGATTCTGTCCCTACACTCGGGCACAAACCAGACTCTATAGTGTCATTTTCCTGGTGTGAGCGATATCCTCACGGCAATTTGAGCACAAACTCAAAATAAACGGATTTGTCTCAAAACGGGTGGCAAATATAAGAATACGACGATATCTTGATATACTGAGGGGATGGAGACAGCGTGAATGTGCGAGTTGGGTTACTTAACCGTCTATGTCATCAAAATTCTCGTCACTAAATCTGACTAAATCGAGATCAACAACTTTTTCTGCGCGAGGGTATTTCTAAATTCATACACGGAACAGGTTCTCGTATCATTTTTCTGCTCTGAGTGATACTTACACGAGAATTCGAGCATAAATTCAAAAGGAAAGTACCATCAGTTTCAAGATCGATGGCAGACGATATTTACGGAGTGGCAATTGTGCTATCAAGTGAAAGTCAGATTAATCGTCTATGTCATCAAAATTTCCGTCACTCAATTGAAAAAATCTGACATTTTCTCTGCACAAATCTATCGCCAAAATCGTACTCAAAACAGATTCGAATGTCATTTTCTTGCTCCAGACAATATTGTCATAAAAATTTGATGACAAAGGCAGATGGAAATGTGACTTTTCTCTAGGTTGCTACTAAACTACTTATTTTGATCAATCTCGAGACAAACCTGATTTTTTTTAAATTTGTGCTCAAATTGCCGTGAGGATATTGCTCACACCGGGAAAATGACACCAGAATCTGGTTTGTGTTCGAGTACACAGACAGATTCGCGCATGAATAACCAGACTATCATCATTGAATAATGAGATTTCATGACATGCATGATAGATTCACGACAAACACAATTCTAGAGGTTATGTTGCTATCGACATTGCATATGCATCCAAATAATGCTTTTCCAGCCAGAAGATGCTTCATAAATTCCGAAGCATAAGTCAGCCAATATTCTTAACACTTTAGCAATCATGTTCTGTGCGAACCCATACCGAATTTAAACACTAGCAAACGCCCGATTTTTGAACATTTTGACTTCAGAATTTGTGGTAAAGTCAAGGATGGTTGGCACGGCTAACGCGGCCAAATTCATATAGACTGGTTGTTTTTCAAATCTTTCAATTTTCAACAATAAATAAAATAATCTGCTCTGCAATGAATGGCAATTGCGAGTACTCATTCCTTCGTGAAATTTTACGTCCTTTCGATTAAGTCAACTTGTCATAACTTTCGCATACTTTCAGGAATAAATTTCGTAAATTTCAACTCCTAAATTTTTGGGGACTGAAAATCATGTTGTTGTAACCTCTAATCCCCAAAACCCAAACTCACACTGTCAGTTTTCAAAAAAGTTCAACAGAAAAAAAATTTTCGGGCCCGAATTTTTTGGGTCACACTGTATCTATATATGTCGGACTCACAAAAATCGTTACTAAATTCGTTTCTACATGAACTCGACGTAATGCAGAAATAGAAATATCTATGTACGCTGAAGAGGTAGGCATGTACTCTCTCCAACTTTTCATTCTTGGCTTGATTTTCTCAAGCTGCCACTGCAGTACGGCGTCGGCGTTTCATACCCCAGGAGTATTTCGACGTCAGAACTTGGAACGCGTGACTCGATTCCCAAATGCCGCCCCAAATTTCTCATACTCATCTGCAATACCAAAGCAACCAACCTCCTTCTCTTACTTCTTTACGAATTTTTCTCAAAAAACAACTTCACAAGCTAGAATTCGGCTCGTAAATTTATTCATATTTTCAAAATCCTACAACGAAAATCTGTACCCTAAAAGTATGATACCTAGATTGTATAGATACGCCAAAAAGCATAAATTTATTAGATGTGGATTTAGAATGTATAACAATATGTGGTTGGGAAATTTTGGTGTTACAGGAGCACAGAATTCAAAAGTGCCTGCAAAAATTGCTTAGAGCACTGCACAAGGACAGACACCACACGATCGCGCACTACAAGCATCTTTTGGACAGTAGCCTAGAACAGGCTCAACGAGAAAAGCCAGCGACTCTTGAACATCTTGCAGACATCGACAGAATAACCAACCAGAGTCTTCTCATGCTCGAACGGTAAGTGCATATAAGCTTGCAAGCTTTCTTTATACTATATAGTCCCATGTCACGGCCCCGGTGGTTGTACACAAAATTGCTTTGGAAAGCTTCGTATAGGTCTGAAAGCACGTGCTCCATTCACCGTAAAAATACATGTATATATAAGACGTACGCGGATTTTACGGTCTAAGAGTACGTGATGTTCTTATATGGCTCTTTTTGAGCTCCTATATAGGTGAGCTTTACGTGGTAAGATATAGATGTAGATTCAAGGAGAGTCGGCGTGTATACGTAGATTTTGGAAAGATTTTGCAAGCACTCGATTCTACGTGTGTAATTCATTGATTAATCGCTGAACGAGAAAGAGAGGGCCGAACGCTTGCTCTGCACGTGTAGATTATTCATACGAACACGGATATGGCAGAGCTTGCAAACGTGAAAACCCGATTCCTTATTTTAGTGGTTGGTTCACATCAGAGCTTTCTACTCATCGCTCGATAAAACACGTGTGGTGACTTTAAGAATTTACGAGGGCACGAGCTCAACGTAGTACATATTTATGTATGGATCCACTGAACTCGAGATTCGGTAGCGAGATTTCTCAAATTATCATGATGCTGAGATTGACCATTATGAAAAATTGATCGAAAAGATGGAAATGCCCCATTAATCATTGATCTTTTCTCACTTGTGTTCAATTCGAGCATTCGTTTCCTTCTCGCATCGACTTACAGTGCTTTCTTGATCAGTTCCAGAGTAAAGGGACTTCTTCCTGTTAACACGTTCGCCCGATGGTGAAAACCGGCATTCCGTCCCAGAGTGCGAGAGAGTACAAACGCGTGATTTTTCACCTATAATAGTCAAATCTTTTGATTTGTGATCAGTTTAGTATGTATATACAAGAAATGTAAGAACTTTCGCGGGTCCCACCGGTTGGACCCGCGAAAATTTCTATCGTGCAATGGGGGATGAAGTGAATGATCGAACTACCAAAATTAGTGATTCTAAGATGTAATCTTCAGCTTTTCGGGAGCATTCGTTGATTTCCCGATACCATTCGGGTGATTCGCGAGCATGACCTGAATTGGAAGCTTTTGCCTCGTAAGAACCGTGGATTGCGGTTGTGATCCACGCGAGTATGATTTTCTATCCTCGTGAATCCACGAGACACAGATGCTTATTCGAGATACTCTTCAACTTCTCTGGATACAAAAAGTTCCTCATACGCGGAGAGATAGAATAGATTGTGAAGAGAGGAAGTGCAATTGCAATGTCAACCACTTACTCGGTTTGCCTGATGGTTATTTCGCGTCTAAATTTCTGATTACTCGGCTCTATCTCGCTCAAATTATGCGTACTTGGGCTCATGTTGTAGCTTTTGCCGTAAGCTTTCGAATAAGCTAAGATACGTTGTGAAATATTGAAACGGACTTGACATATTCACAATTTACTTGCTATTTTTGTGTTATTCGTCGCCGTTCCCACGAAAATTCAGTTTTTATGGCGTAGCTCAAAGTCCGATCCCTAAACTGGCCTGTACGCACGTTTTTGGCATCGTATACAGTGAGTAAAACTCGCTACAGAAGCCATTGGATGTGTCTGTGTTATTTGGTGCACACTAGAGCTCGAACAAAAACGGGTTAAAAAAAAAACAATATTGAAATTTGAAATGGCCTTGAAAACTTAATCAAGGGCTGGGTCCTATGCTCAGATAAATTCATAGTTCATCAATGTCTGAAGAAATTTCTGTGTTTCTCACATACCTGAATCACATTTCAGTACGCCCGTATCAGAAGGAAGGCGGGGTGGGTGCATGGATGTGAGTCCATCAAAGAATTTTCAAAATTTTTGAGATTTAGACCCTCTTGCTGAGAGTAGTTCCGATACTTTGGTTGGCCCAGAAATTTTTCAGAAACTTTCCCCTACCAGTAATCTCTTGATTATTCAAATAGAGAAGACTCTCTGAGTTATGAGAAAGAAAGATATTCACGCTCAAAATTGGGTCTCGAATATCAAACCGATTGGATCGATGCAGCTTTTATGAAGTGAAACGTCATTCTCCGAAGTCAAAAGCCATTACGATCAATTACTTAATCGGATCATCTTCAGAACAGCCTCCTGCAAAAATCGATCTAAGCCATTTTGACGATAAGGGATACTTATGCGGTCGTGGTATTATTGGAGTCTCCTAGGCTCTGCGGTAAAAACCTTACAAATCCAGGATTCAATCAGCTAAATATTCTCCCGTCTTATAAATCTTTTTGCAATAATTTTGCCAACCATCGACTCTATTGGAACTAAGATTTTAGTAAGCAAACCATATAATACTTGTAGACAATATGTAAAATGTTTAAATCCCACCACACCATTTATGTCTAAAAATAGAATAGACAAGTACGTTCCAAAATCAAAATCTGTATCATTATTTTCGTCAAGATTGAGTAATACTTTACCGAAGGAGTAATGCGATTTTCAATTTCACTTCGACTGGAATAGTTCAAAGAACCTGGAAAACAATCAAGACATCCATTAATCACAATTCTACTCCAGATATAACTATTCGATGAATATCAATTTTTGGATAGAATGGAAATTGGAACCCTTCCGATTATTTTGATTTTATCTTATCGCATTATGATGACGTAAGCAATCATCAAATATTTTTGCCATTAAATAAACGTTACGAACGATGGTGGTCAGTTTCAAAATAATTCAGTCAATCTCAATGAACTAAAAGTATATCAACATCCTAAAAAACCATACTATCCACAACTCCTCATGCATGTCAAACTAATGACGAAGCTTCACGACCATCCCATCCAATCCTTGTTCACCCAAATCCCGCAAGCAATTAATATTCCTCGTAAGATCAATCGCGTGAAAGGGGTGAGGCATAAATCAAATGGGCACTTGTTCGTCTAACAAAGGATAACATCGGTACAATACATTACGCGTAACGGGGCACTAGAGCACCGGGTAATACACTAGTTCCCTTGCAACAATACAGTTCCAGCAATACACAATATGATGTCCAATTGACGCCAAGTAGAATAAACCCTACATATTATATATGGGTGAATCCATCAAACACAACACCTACAATGACAAAAATTCCAAGACATTATATTTGAATATAAAAGACTGGATGTACATATACCGTACATGTATGCGTAAATTTCGTATTTTACAGCTATCCAGAGTTGAGCAGCAAGATCGGGAAGCTGATGGACGACTACGTGCTTGCATTGCGCAGCAAGGACGAGACGCCGGGTCTACTTCTGGCAATGACTCGCGAGGCCGAGGCGGCTATCCTGGACAAGTTCCAAGCAGACGTCGCCAGCAAGCAGCAAGGTACCCATTTATACTATCTTTCTCTCTTACTTCCCTCTCTGATCTCTTGAAATTCAACTCCCATACGTCTGCAAGCTCCGCAAGCTCAAGAAACGTATATACATAAATATATATTCCCAGTTCACTCATATCTTACATGGACAGCCCCGTATAGATAGAAAGCCTCTTCAAAACGGTCTCATCGATCCGCCTGGACGCGAGCTTTTCATCGGATAGATAGATAGTACAGAGAGAGCTTGCATCCGTTGTATATATATATATATATATATAGATGCATGCAAGCTCTCGTTCTCTTGTCGAGATGCATTAGATACTGCCACTCGACTGATTATTCGGCGTCACTGGGTTCTATGGAAGGTCGAGTGCGGTTATATAGACGTATATAGAATCTATAGATACTGTATACTGGCTAGCTTGACAAAATTTCGTTTAGTCGTGGACAAGGGTGAATACAGCAGAGCTTGCAGTAAAAGCGAGGTTCTCTAGACTTTTCAATCCCGTTGCAGAAAATGGAAATGAGTCTATCTCGAAAATGAAATCTCCGATTCGTACGATGTTTGGCTATTCCAATAGCCCTGAATCACTATGCATCCGCAATTTAACGATTTATCGTGTTTGAAGGCTCGATCGATAGCACATAGTGGGCGCTTGCATACGTGCAATTTTTATACTTTCGGGTGTGAGATGTGTTTTTTGTCCTTTTTATCATTTTTCAATTTTAGTGAGAGAGTCAGAGTTGTGATGAGCTGAAGAAGCATATCATGATTTGGGTATACAGGGTGTGCAATTTGAAGAGGACATTTTAAATAAGCATAGCATTGGCTCGAGTTGAGGCAAATTTTTTTTCGATTTTAATGAGAAATGTTGAACGGTAGAGTGATATATATCCTTGGAGTAGCTATATATTTTCACGCAAAGAAGTTGAAAAGTCAGTAAACTCAAAGTATTTTGTATCTGGACCACGTTAAGAAATCAATATTTTACAAAAATTGTGAGGATCGGTTGTTTCAAGGACATGCTCAAACTACCTCAAGGTGTTGATCTTTTTCACGTAGTGTCTGTTGGCTGGTTTCTTGGGTATGAAAAAAAATTGATTCGCAGACGTGAGAACGAATTATTTTTTGTGTACCCAAAATAGGACGATCTTTGCGTATGCGGGAAAAACTCAATCATTCCCGTTTGGTTTCGTGTAAAAATGAGGAGGTACTCTGGACAATCCTTATTGATTTTTTTAAATCGAGGTATCATCTTGTGAATTGGTCGAGCGTTGCAATGCTTGTCGCTTATAGACAAGCTTAGTGCAAATTACGGAAGCGCCAGTATCACCTGTCAAAATTACACAAGCCTAGATGTGGAACCCAGTTTTACTCACAGTGTTGAATCCTGGCTAGATACCATGTAATGAAGAATATTAAATAATTCAAGGCCCAGCCAAAATTTGTCTGTCCGGATCACGGGTCAGCTACGACCTGTAACGGTCTGGTACGGTCTGATACGATCTAGAATGGTCTGGAAGGGTCTGGTATGGTCTTAAATGGTCCAGTGGAGGTTTATAACGCGCTGATATGATCTGGAACGGTCTGGTATGGTCTGGAACGATTTGTCACGATCTGGAATGGTCTAGGACGATGTGGTACGATCTAAGATGGTCTGGAAAGGCCTAGTAAGATGAAACGGTCTGGAATGATTTGGTGGGCCTGGATGGGTCTGGAGTGGTCTGAGACGGTCTGGTCTAATCTGGGGCTGTGCTAGACTGACTGAAATGTAACACTGTGTAAGTTATGGGCGAGGACCCGGGAGTTTCGATAGACAGGTGGGTTGATGGTTGGGTGGATGTGTGGACAGGTTGATGAGTTGGTAGCTGGGCGGGCTGATGGGTAGTTACAGCTAATAGCAGCTCTAGTTTGACAAAGTTTCACCTTACTTACTCCGCATTCAACACCGTGAGTGAAAATGGGCTCCACATCCTAGGATTGTGTAATTTTGACAGGCGATACTGGCGCTTCCTTTATTTGCACTAAGCTTAGTCTATAAGCGACAAGCATTGCAAAGGCTCGACCAATCCACAAGAAGACATCTCGATTTTTAAAAATTTCAATTTCTTCGAGCACAATACAAGTATTATAATCATCTAAAAATTGGAAATGTGACATGGATGGAGAATAATCTTCAGCCTCATCAGCTTCTTGTTTCGCGATCTCCCACCCAGGTGGCTGACGACTTATTGATGACATGCCTCAAATGTATCATTCACCTTACAATAGAGGCCTCCTCAAGGATGTACCAATGATGAGATGAAAAACATTTTCCAATATTATCAAGAATGCTTTTCATCTCATCACTTGAGCCGGTAGCTGGTATGAGCAATTTAACATCATATTTTCTTTTCATCAAGATTTATTTGTTCGAAAAAGAGAGATGCTCGACGTAAATCCCAAGTAATGAGTTTATCCTCCACGAAATTCTGCAAAGGGAGAAGAGCTTTATGCGCTGAACAAATAAAATTAAGCTCCCGTACCTTTTTGTCGGCTTTTTTTCGCAAAAGTTCACTCCATTCAAACTATCGCGAGGGAAATTACGAATCATACTCACTCGCTGCAGCTATTTTTGAAGAGCCCATCAGGCTGCGTAAAAATGTGAATTCTCAAACCCAATGAGGCCACTGCATTCTTGAGCAAAATTATTTTACAGACAATTGGGGGCTATAAATATATTCCAACAATTTTCAAAGTAAAATTTTGCTTCTGGAAATACGGTCTGGCCAAAGTTTTGATACATGACTGGCCATTTGAGCAATATAATTCTTATTTTTACATCAAACAATCGCATTTCAAAAAACACTCACAATGATTTTTCTAGATTATCGCTGGATTCACATCAAAATTCTCTGAAGATTTTCATGCCATGCACACTCACGGGAATTCAATTCTGTCCTATCAGATTTCTTATTTTGTCATCCAGTAGAAGCCATATGATTTCAGGGAGTTTTTTTCAAATCCCACCAGAAAACTACGAAATTCATCCAAAAATCATCAAATCGGATCAATTTTGATCGACTGACCGTACAAACGAGCTCGTTTAAAATATCAATCCCTATCACCTGCAAGAAGCTAATCCGTATTAATGAAATTTATAATTTTACTTAACTTTGTCAAAACAGAAAAGGAGCATCAAAAGCAATTGGAACGCGAACGCAAAGAGCAGCGAAAAGCAGAAAGGGGTGAACTAAGAAGCGAGCAACAGGAACGTGAACAACACGATGAACCTCAAGAAGTTCAGGGTTTGCATCAGGAAGCGGGTTTGAGCAGTCAAGAATTAGATCGTCAGCAACAACAGCAACATGAGGCTAAAAAAGAAGCAGCAGCGGCTGCAGTACTTGCAGCAAGCCCAAATAAGCTTCAAAAGAAGTTGAACCAGCAGGAGGAAATTCACGAGATGCAACCACAGGCGCAAGCGCAGACAGCCCTCAAACACAGCGAGGCGCTAATCAGGGCTGCCCATAGCATGACCCACGATGTGTCCCATTCTGAACCGGTCAGTATATAACATAATTCTCTAGTATATCATCTATTCAGCTATCTATCAATGTAATCTCGATGAATCGATGTACTAAACTCGGGTATTGAGTTCATCGAACAAGATTGATTAATACATGTGTACTTGCCTATGAATACGAATTATACCTGGGGCATCTCTGGATATGGTACCTGAGAGGTAAATTACTGAAGATGATCAACGTGAATGCAATAAGACATGATTGTTCTGAGAGGGCCTGTGTTTAGTTCGAATACAAGTTCATTAGAGGTGGTGGTTAGTACATACATCATGTATGTCTAGTTCAAAAGATTATGTACGTATCTTTGGTTTGGACAGAAAGATCTCGAGTGTCTGAGGAGATGTAATTTCTTAGAAAAATTTGTGATTTTTTCCTCTACGATAGTTGAATCGAATATGAAAAGGATAAATTTCGAATCAAGCGTTGTCAGAGTAGAAAAATCATTTCCACAGAGTATATCTAGCACGGATTCATCAGATATTCTTATGTGAGATGAATTCAAAGGTTCCGTGGTATATACACTTTCAAATAATTCAAATATATATATACACTTTCAAATAATTCAAATAATTCATGTGCCAGCATTGTTAGTTCATGATCAGAAAATTTGAACAAATAGTCAAGAGCTTCAGAAGATCATAGATCAGGAAATATCTGCAATATTCAAAATTTCGTTTCATTCTTGGCTTGAAAGGCCACGTTCAAACGCGATTTAAGATTCTTGTCGTGATCAAAAAATACATCTGCACTTGAAAATAGGCCAATTCACCCAGTACAGAAATTCACTATTTGATTCAAAAACTTGCTAGATAACAACAAAGTTGTACCAGAGTTCACAAAAGTACACGGGAAATTTATAGAAAAATGAAAAAAGAAAAAAACTGTATCCAACTGCACGTGGAGCTCTATGATACAATCGATATCAAGTCTTGAATTCTAGAATCAAGTATGTGCAAATTCCACAGATTCGACGGGCGTGCTGTATTTGCACCGTATGCAAAATGTATAAGGGGGTGATAGCACATTTACGTACAGCTATATGTGTATGGGGGGTGCACTACGAATTGAATCAGACCAACTTCAAGTTCCGTTATAGGGCGTGCAATATAGTCGCATATATGAGATGAGTTTCCACATAGTGAGCAGCGTCTTCACTTTGTTCACGTATGCAAGTCGAAGAGAATTTTCAAGTTCCTAAGCTTCATTTACGAAGTCTGTCAAGCGTAAAGATATATTCCCCAAACTGAAGTCTGTCGCTCAATCAAGATATAGAATTCCATTTCGCAAAAGCCTCGTGATGTAATATCGATTTGATTTTTTCCCTTAATACGCATTTATTGCACTCAACATACATAAACACTGTATAGTTATATATTATATACGTGATTTTGAGTGAAACGCATCAGTTTCACGCGCGTGAACTTTGAAATGGGAAATTCATATCCTCAAAAATATACCTATAGACAACATTTTAGCGAGAAAAACATCCATCCCAGGGGGGTGTATCCGTGTGTATACCTTTTAACGTCGGTGTATCAAAATATTTCGCAATTTCATTTGTATGTTCAACCGCTGTGAGATAGTTTGACCTACATTCGCTGAGTTGAACATTGAAATTATTATCATTCGAGAAGAGAGAAATAGCAATTCCCATTCCATTTACATTTTGCGAGTAAAATGACGAGTTTTTACTGAAAAGTATAATGACAGCGCGTGTATTATTATTGTTATATATGCCTCAATGCGGCTACAAATGGCCTTTGAGATAAAAGGTACTGCTATCAAAAAGTCTATCCCTGAGATTTTAAAAGAAAAGAGCTTTTTTTGACTTCAGCTCTTTGTTGTCAGAAAGTAAGAAAACAACAATATATATATCATAATTGCAGAACCCCCAACGTTGTTCTGATTACGTACATAATATGATTTCTTTTGAGATCTGACGAAGGAAATTGAAAAATGAAATATTCAGCCACCAAGTTACACGATATCTGAGTGGTAAATCAGAAGAATGTATGAGAATTTTCATTTTATTTTTCTCAGACCTACTCGGTGAGACGTGAAGTCTATCCACGTGAGAGCAGGTCAATCTACTTTACCGTGGCATTTGCTGGCATTGCATTTATGGCAGCAACGATCGTCGGAGTTGCGGTATTCAAGAGACGCAGTGCACGAAGTCCTCACAGTCAGGTATATGAAGACATAAATTACTCGGTCATTGAAATTCTTTAAATTCTTTAGCGTGTGCTCAATTTTAAAAAATTATGCAACCCAATTTTTCGACGCTTCGATAACTTTAATTAATTCTCGACCCAGCTTAATTCAATCGACTGTTCTTTGCCATTTTAAAAATTTTTGATCTTCGGACGATTTATTGATCATTTGCCCTTTACACCCTACGCAAGTCAAAAGTACCGAGTTCTTCTGGTAGATGATAACTTACAGATTACTGAAGAGCTGTTTTTATAGCCATCAGAAGACACATCACAGGCGACCCTTGTCACACTTTTTTGCGGCTCGTAAAGTTGGGATTAATGAACGCCTGATGGTTGTCTCTGATGCTCGTTACCATTTTGTCTCGTATTTCGAAAGGGGCTGTTTGTGATGAGAACGGAAATGACCATGATCAAGATGAATCCCCTTTTCCTATCTAATTTGACCGTGAAAAAATGATCGTTATTTTTGTACTCCTTAGTATAACGTTGTCTTTTTCACCTCATGAATATGATAAATTATGGAGACAACATTTACTGTATAGAATATTATCTCAGAAAATAACAAGGATCTCCAGTAACATTATGGTCGTCAACTTAGAGCTTCCGTACCTTGTAAAGCTCAAGGAAAAAAATTACGATACCCCAAACAACTCTAAAAGTCATTTTGAGAGCATGGATAATGGTGAATTATCCATTCAATTGTAACAATTTGAAGATGAAAATCAATTCAGATATTTTTCATTGAACTTGAGTTGTTGGTGGACTGAAGAGTCACTAAGCCAAATACAGAATATTTTTGGTCCAAAAGTATCCAATTTCCAATCAGTCGGGGCGTAAAAGTGGCTGACTGTTAGACTTGTAGAATGCACATTTTTTAATCTTTAAATTCAGAACATTTTTCATCTTCCCCAACATAATTTTCTTCTTCCTCTAACGACAATTTTGCTTCAAACCCATGTCTCAAATTCTGGATAATTCTCCACGAGACTCTTATGGTATCTTTTTGTTGAATTAAAAGCAAAAAACTTCAAATATCAGACCACCATTTTCAACGTTTTTTTGGGATAGAAGAATGAAAAATCTTCCAGAGGGACAACATTTTTGGGTTGCAATGTTCCATTGACCCGATCACAATTTCCTTGTATATTTCTCAATAAATAAGCCCAACCCGCAGTCTCCGCAGACCATTCTGCGACTGCGTATCAGGATTCTTTGCTGGACGCAAAAAACCCGTTTTCAGAGGTATTCTTGACGTATACAAAAACCTCAACATGGTACCTCAAAACAAAACAGAAAGTCGCGTTTTTACAGTCATTTTAGGCCGGAGCAGCGCATTTCGATACAAGGGTGTAAAATTTCTTTTGATACACTGTGCGTAAAATTGTACTTTTCACACGGTTCGACGACTTCTACCCTCAGTTTATCAAAAAGTGTATTTAAATACACGGGGGTAAACCTGTTTTTCGCATCCTCGTGATGATTCCAACCCTCGCCTGCGGCTCGGGGCCAGAAACCTATCACTCGGACGCGAAAAAAGTTCCTACACTCCATGTATCGAAATGTACTACTTCGCATTCGAGTGACAAGTTTCCAGTCCGAACCGCAGGAGAGGGTCGGAATCATCACGAGGATGTAAAAGATAGGTTTTACTCCCTTTTATAAAACTATACGTTTTTGATAAACTGTGAGTGGGAGTCGTGAAACCGAGCGTGAAACTGTGCGCAAAGTACTAGCACAGTGTATCAAAATGACATATTGAGATACCCCGCGGGGTTGATAAAATTTTTTCATTGTAATTTTTGAATCGCAAGGGTTACTGCAAAAACATGTCTGTTCATATATTTTTGACCCATGAAACATGTAAAAAACATCTGTTTCGCAATCCGGTTAAGAAGACATTTTGATCCTCCCATTTTGTTCTTCAGTGTAATCAATTCTAGAAGATTCGAACCACGATTTTCATTAATATTCATAGAAAAATGAATCTAGACTGACATGCTCATTTCAGGGATTCATCGAGGTAGATCAGGCGGCAACGCCAGAAGAACGACACGTCGCCAACATGCAGATAAACGGCTACGAGAATCCCACCTACAAGTACTTCGAAGTCAAGGAGTAAAAAAAATCGCACAGAATCCAACAAAAATGTGCGACAATAAAAATAAGAAAAAATTTAATCCACGGCATCACGAACAGCCGGAGCGGTAATTCAACATCACCTGTAAAAACAATAAAAATAACAACAGCAGCAACAACAAGCGCATCAACCACGTGAGCTGGTGAGCGTCGATCATCTGGTGGCATGATGGTTCAATGAGTAAAAGAAAATGATATAGACTCATTATCCTGATCAGATATTTCAACTCTCTGTGCATTTCTCTTTTTTCGATATAGTAACAAGAAAAAACAATATGCGATCGGATTATCTATTTTTGCCACCAGCACCATCTACTACTAATAAACAAAAAGCTCAACGGAATTTCATGGCATTGCGCTTGTTCTGCGTCTCTCCGTTTTCGACCTTTTCGCGTTAATTAGTGAGCACGCTCGTCCTATACAGTTTGGAGTTTGGAGGTATACGAAAATTAGTTCGCATTAGATCGCGCAGCTTTTTGCGAATGTTGTTTGCGGCGACCAACGCCCGGAGAAATCGTCAGCTGTGCAGATTATATCCGAGAATAGACAGAGAAAGAGAGGGTCTGGCACTGGAAAAAAAAACGGAGAGGCAAAAAAGTACTTATATAGGGGAATGAATCTTGATTCACGCATATCCTGCGAGACCGTTTTTTCATATTTCGGCATAGCAAAAGTCACAGTATAATTGATGAATGATGAGAAGAAAAAAAAGGTAACCGTAGCTTACATAAAAAATGAAAGGTCTCGTTGCAATTCAATAATAATTGTCGCGGCGAATAGGTTTTTATATATTTGTAGATGGGGAGTCGCTCGATTAGAAAAAGAAGAAAAAAAACAAATGAGAAAGGCTGAGAAAATTCAAGAGCGATGAGCTGAACATGTAATAAAAATAAAAAAAAGAGTGACTCGGCGAAATTCTTGATGTGTCCTGTATTAAGACGAGAGAGGCGGTCCATTAATCTAAACGATTTGAATATGAATGATGTATCTATTGTGTGTGAGGCTGGTGTATTGATTATGCAGCGTCTTTTATTCAAATTTTCTTTACGAGGCGAGTGACATTCCATTTCTATAAGTCCAGTCAAAGAATTCTGATGATCAGTAGGTGGTTAAAAAGTATCTTGGAAATTAGCGATGTTTCAGAACTCATATGCTCTGGAAAAATTCTATGATTATAGAATTTTTCTTCTTTTTCTTCAATGTTGAATGTATCAAAGATGAAAAACATTGCAATATTTTCTAGATATTTTTCATCTTTCGCGTGTGAAAGTAGATACTAAATTAGAAGCTGATATAGATCTGAATTCACGTGTCTTTTTACCTGTGAGATTTATCGATATAATTTGACGTTCTTCTTTATGTATCGAATGTTGCTAGCACGTCATTAATTTCTAAACCCTTCTACCGTATTTGTTTCAAGAAAAAGTGGTGATCAATGTATTAGAAAAAGAAAAAAAACAATGCATGGACACGATATTTGATGGATAATTAGCTCAGTTCCTGACATAAGATCCCATGACGGATTTATTGTGAATTATAGACATCACACTAACATACATCATGATACAGTTTACCTCACACTAACTCTCTTTTTGTTTTTTCATTTTATTTTTTGAGCTCATTTTATTGTTTAAAGAGCTCATTAAAACGCGGTTCGAATGGTATTTGGATGCTGATTCAGAATTACAATAGCTATGTGCAATATATAGATAACCAAATTTGTGAGTATAAGAAAAAAAATCTTGCTTACTGTTATATTCGTAAAGAATGGAGTTTTGCAAGTTAATCGAATTCTTTCTTCGCGTAGAACAGATAAATGAGAGGAAGATCAAGTTGAAAGAGTCGCGGAAGAATATTAATTTGTATTTTGAAGAAGGAAATAAGAACACTGCAAATACTATATTCTAAACGCTTTGATCTATAAAAAAAAAATTAACACAAGTCTATTTGTTGTTCAAAAATGCGCACCATTGAAATCAAGAGTCAAGAGCCATCTGCGCTATTCATCTGAGCTAAAAGAACTAATTTTATCAAAGATCAAAATGAGTCATCAATGAAGGCCATGGTAACTTTGATGATATTTTGTTCAATTATTATTTCTGCACAATTCAATAAAAAAATTTTCGTTAGTTCCGCAATAAATACGCAGGAACCTGATGAGATGGAGAAAAAATACTTGAAATATTACATGATGAATAAAAATTAATTGGTTGAGAATCTCCCTATTTCCTTGCATTCTTACATTGCTTTTCGAACTAAGTAGTGTTTTGAAGATCAAAAAAAAAATTCTCGTAATGTAAAGCTCATCATTTGACTTTTGAAGTCATCAGGGAGTTTGGTAATGAAACACTACTGAGCTAAAAGAAGATGAAAACCATTGAGGAAAACTTGGAAAAATCATCGAGTTACTTGAGAATTATTATTACATCAATGTGAAAACGATTCTCGTAAATCGATGAACTCCTATTGCTAATTTCCATCTCGTATAGAGTAAAAATAATTCTGTTCATTGTGACTTGATGATTGGTCAAAAATTAGAGTTGGTTGCAGATTCCATTGATTTTCAATAGTGCGCACTAACGTAAATATACAGTTTTTGTAGAGTGTACACAAATTATATTGATCAACACAAATAACAATATTAACACTATGGAATCACTCGTATGTTAAGAATAATTATGAATATTACATGGATAATTTTTAAGGAATAAACATCAACTATTGAGAGTGAGTTGGATACCATACTACATATTCATCATTTTTTGTATGCCTTCTTTTTAATATTGAAACCTCGATGTATTGCTTATTTTTAATGGATAAATTAGTCTTACGAAAAAGTCCGTAGCTTTTAACGTTACTACCATTCATCTAGTCGAAATTTTTGTGCGAAAAGTATAAAAAAATAATTCATTTAAAATTTCATCAATGTCATGTAGACGATTAAATTTTAGCTTTTCAACGTAGAATAGCAATATCCTGTGCAAATTGTGCATTACTACGATTATCATTATTATTTTTAAGGTTATCATTATTATTATTATTGAATTATCATCATCATTTCAATTATTCTGTATAGAGCATGTACTGTCCGCTATTTATCCATTATTATTATTAATAAAAAAGTCTGAAAATATTTTCTGCTGTGTTGATTATTTTCACCAAATTGTCCTATCATTTACGCAATTAGTCCGTCTGATAGATTTTTTGTTGTGTTTGTAAGATGTTCTGTAGTTATTTGTATATTTTCATCAGAATTCATTCACTTTTCAAGACCAAAATTCGCAATCCCTGCTATATATGTGACAGGTTGAGCCAAGTATTGCATTACAGAGTACATCCTTTGATTGTGACTCAGTAGTTGATCGTGATAGACAAAAAATATTTTTTCTAGCTCAATCTCGAATTTGAAATTTGAAAAAATACTTATACTGACTTTACTTTTTTTTTTCAAAATCCATCACATATCGACCAAGCGTTTAACAAATCCAATCAAGAAAACGACACGCTAGTGTATTTAAATTTCTCAGTACATTCACTGCAGCATGCAATGTACGATAGAACATTTGTTAACACGTTCACTGCGAAGGCCGATTCCGGTCTGGATTGCGAGAGAGTACAAATGTTTCAGCACTCTCGGAAGCCAAACCTTTTGGAAAATCATCAGTTTGGCATCTATTTACAGTATTTCCATAAATTTTAGTGGGCCCCTTTCGGTGGGGCCCATCGCACACAGAGTTGGCAGCCATTTTTCTCTGCGGCGGGCCCCACCGGTGGGGCCCAAAATTTTTTCTCTAATATGAAGAATATTCATGAGGATGATCCAGTAGTGTCAATAAAATCATCAAATTCAATGTTATGAGCCTCCAAAAGAACCTGTACTTCAATATCTGTTCCGTCCAGACAATAATGTTCGATCATGGTTCTAGCGTGCTTCAGCATTGCTGAGCCTGCTCTTGGGCTGTGGTTCATTGACGTACTTCTCATGTCTGCAGCGTTTGGAACCAGATATTCAAATAGAACAATCTCTTCTCTAGTTTGAATTCCGAAAGTTACAGTGCATGATAGTATACAGATAAGATATAGCAAAGGCTGTACTTGGAAGAGCCCACGTTTTTCGGATTAGCCAAATTTTTTCTCTCGCGTGAATGAAAGATTACTCAAGTGGAGTTCGATAATTTCCAACATGTTTGTGCGCTGTTTGTAGGTCTTGAAATGAGCTTTCAAATGAGCTAAGATACGTTGGGAATTGTCGAATCCAAAGTAAGTAGTCTCCTGATAATCGCTTGATTTTATGTAATTAATGAATAAATTGCATAAAAAACGAAAATCCGGGAAAACTCAGCGGAATTGAGCCCGATACTGAAACTGCTGTGAACACATGTTCATTACAACATAAACAACGAGAAACATTCACGGCATAAGCCATTGGATACATCTCCGCTGTTAGACGTGAGCTTGCTGATACTCAATGAAAAGTGGGCCCCACGGGTGGGGCCCACGCGTACATAGGGAAGGACGCGTGGGACCCACCCCTGGGGCCCATCGCAGTGAACGTGTTAATTAAATATTCAACAAAATTCAAATTTTGGTATGAATCTAAGCCACCATCTCGAATCTTTCCATCAGAATCCTCCTCTGCCGTCCACTTCAAGAAACACAGTATGGCACAAAAGTCGAATCTGAGATAATCGACAAAATGTGTTTGTCATTTAGTATGTAAGCCATGTAAATGACTTGCTATTCTATTTTCTATCTAATTGGCGGAACGTGATACGAGGATTTGACTTGCACCATCAGATCGGGCTCAAAAAAATCTATCAGAAACTATTTTTATCTCATTTTGGTCAAAAAGTGCCATACTATGTTTCTTAAAGTGGACGGCAGTCTTATGATGCAACTTTGTATTTAAACGAAGTTCGAAGGTACACATGCTCAAAAATATAATATATTCTATTCAGTATTATGTGTGAAAACCAGTATATAAATTGGTATTTTAAAGGCATTGCTCTGTACAGCCACACATCTTAGAATCATACCAAAATTTGAGTTTGCCGCCAGAGCACATATAATATCACATTTAATTCATCAGAATTGTCACGAATGAATGATCAAGTTTGCATGTATTCTACTCTAAAGTTCATTTGGTCTCGAAGCATGTTTGAATTTTATTTAGTATCCATTTCAGAGTATGGAACCAAAAATCCGTGAAACATGTTGCAATATTAATTCCAAAATCATGGCTTACAAAAATTGTCCTTGGAATGTGCTAAGACAATATACCAGGTATCCCAAAAATGCAATAAATAATTCAAATTTAATTATGCCGTGGAATCCACTGGCTCTACATTCATATTATTGCTTTAGTTGAAATTTCTTTCATTATTTGGAGTATGGAGTATTTTATGATAGTACTTATTACATGAGTAAATATTCCGTGATTGCGAAACAATTTTGGAAACGTATCTACTCTTGCTAGTTTGTCGAATTTGAGATTATCTCACAGTATAGCCACAATGCGTATGTCGATGCGAAAATGAAAGAACATTAATCCTGATTCCTGAGGTTACAAAAATCATAGAAGAATCAAAAATTGACATCGCATCCCTTTTGGAGAGCCCACAAAAAAGACTTTCGGGCTCATCTCCAAGACCATTCAATAGAACAGCCTCATCAATGGCATAGAGATTTTTGCGTGCTTATTGACTCTAGAGACAAGTTGCTACATCTGTTAACTTGAAAATTCTTGAAGATTAAATGTTGAAAATGTTATCCGACTCGCTAGGTATCACGAAATCTCTGCATTATCCTTCTAAATCCCTGAGCCTATTGAAAACAGTAACATTTTCATGAAAGTTTCATACTGCAATTTATAGGTGAAATTACAGCTGCGACTTAGGTTTTATCAGATAATGTGTTTGAATCATCAGGAATTCTTTTATACTTCCTCGTGAATTTGTTATCCTTCGATTTATATCAGATTCGAGAATGAAAAGAAGCAACATTTTTAAAATAAATTTAGTCAGAACAATAGAGCAAAATAATGTATTGAACCTAATTTTAACAAGAAAGAAACCACGTAAGTCGAGCTGAAAAATATTATACATGGTTTTGAAAGAATGAGATGGAAGAAAATGTATCAGCATTCTGCAGAATTTAATTAGAAAATTTTCATAGGAATCGATAAACGTTGAAGTGAAACTTCATATCTCACCCTAATGATGACTGGCCTGTAACTTTTTTCGTGAAAGGATATTGATTTCGGGTACATATACATATACCACTGCATAACGTAATCAATGTTTGAGGCTTATGAACGTATTATATGTATTATATATATATTTGTAAATGATTAGATAGATATTAGAAATGTGCGCTTTGACCAGAATCGCGCAATTTTCGTGTCATCTTTAGAAATAAGAATAATGAGATTCAATTTTTCAAAGTCCAAGAAATTTTTTGGAATACACATATGTAGTATGTACATGGATAATGAATATATTGTCTTTTTGTACTGCACAAAATATCAGCACATAACTTATTTCTTGATAATTAATAGAATACTGTAATAGTCACTTTATTAAATTAGTACATTTTTAAGAGTCTGTACGGACATTAAATGTCTCTAAACCGTCCTCAATTACCGAAGATTGCGATTACATCCGTACTATTGGAATACTTTTAGATAAGTTGTCGGTATACTTGAATCGCATTTTAGTCCGCTCGAGCGATTCTGGTCGAAGGACCGATAAGTGTGAAAAAAAATATTAGCGCAAATAATGATCAATGGGAATATTTTAGATATGCTGGAAAAAATTAATTGATTAACAAAAATTAAGGATAGTACTTGATAGTAAATGTGTAACATGTCATTGTACTATTACGAGTGCAAAGTGGTAAATATAAGACGGTATACGCCTGTGTAAATTTTATGTGAATGTGCTGATTATTAACATCAGTTGAATAGAGATAATATAATAGCTCATGCAGTATGTCCAAGTTCTACGAAATAATGGTCATATCGAATTCACCATGTGCGGGCTGATTTACGCTATGTAAATGAATAAAAATGGAAATGTATGAAAAAAAAAAATCTGTGAATGTATTCGTTTATTCAATCAGGTTTTGCACTTTTGATCCCTCGGTTCAAATTTGAGTGATTGAAATGGGTGCAGATCGTTTAATCATACAATTACAGTGTTCAATAAGAAAAAATTAAAGTATAGTCACCGTAACTATCCACGAAGAAAAACAAAAATCACGATAATTGCAACGTTTCACCTAGCTGTTGATGATCGAACCGGGTTATTCTTGGATCGAGAGATCTACTATAAAGAACGTGAGAAAATGCTAGAATACTTTGTCGAAGCGATAGACTGACTTAGTGAGCCTATAGTACCTCATTAGCCTGACTCAAACACTACAGGAGAGCAAAGTTCTCAATATAGACCCCAATTTAGAATTCTGGGACGAATTCGGTAACACTGATTTAATCCATACTCGATTGAGAATAAATATGGTAAACTGTAGAGGCACGGAAGGTCCCATCGTTCCGCGTTCCTATATAGAGCGCGAGAGCGCTCTATATAGGAACGCGGAACGGCTCTACGGAATGGCTCCTCTCAACCTAATGAAATAATTCGTGTTCACTTTTTAAACCTAAGCGCTCAATTTCATAATTGCAAACATGTCACGAGTATAAATTACAATATATAATCCGAATTCGCAAGCCCATGTAGATGTTTGTGGTTGATATACACTTTTTGTTCTTACAATGTCAACTGTCCGGATAGCCGAGTGGTTAGCAAGTGGGCCTGCAGTCCCGCGGGTCCGGGTTCAAATCCCGCTGGGAAGAATTTTTTTTATTTCCTAAAATTTCGCTCCTGGTTTTATCAGCGTTTTTACTAACTTACATTGTTTACTCAATTTAAAAAAATAGATTTTTCCAATCAATTTTAAATTTTTCGAGCCCCCTCGACCCTGATTTTATCGGCGTTTTTACTGACTTACATTATTTACTCAATTGTACAACCATGTATTTTCCAATCAATTTTGAAAATCTCGCAGCCCCCTCAACCCTGGTTTTATCGGCGTTTTTTACTAGCTCACATTATTAACTCAATTTTAAGAACATGGATTTTCTAATCAGTTTTAAAATTCTCGCAACTCCCTCACCTTTGGTTTTTTGGCGTTTTTTACTATTTTATTATTAACTCCATTTTAAAACCATGGATTTTCCTATCAATCTTGAAAATCTCGCAGCCCCCTCATCCCTGGTTTTATCTGCATCTCTACTCATTCAAATTATTCACTCAATTTTGAAAACATGGATTTTCCAATTAGTTTTGAAGATCTCGTAGCCCCCTGAAACCTGGTTTTATCGGCATTTCTACTCATTCAAATTATTCACTCATTTTGAAAACATGGATTCTCCAATCAATTTTGAAAATCTCGCAGCCCCCTCAACCCTGGTCTTATCGGCATTTTTACTTTCAAATCATATACATCAATTTTGAAAACATAAGTATGGAAATTCTATTCAACTTTGAGATTGGCGTACTTGTCTCGATTCTGTAAGAAACATTTGTTGCCATCAGTAAACATCCAGACCATAACAGACGGATTCCTGATACCCATACTTATAGGTATATACGCGCGTGTCTCGAACAAATGTAAACACGTCGCTGCGCGCGCCCTATATATACAACGCAGCCGGAACGCGGAATAATCGGACCTTCCGTGCCTCTATGGCCGGCCAATAAATATTGTATTTTTAATTGTTCATCTTTTCCAATCCGGTATCTTTCAAAAACATACTCCTAATAGCTGGAAACGAACCTATGCATGGAAAAGATCGCGCGCTGATTCGATCACTCATCAACAAATGCGGTCAATAAAATAACTGATAAGCATACCCCAGCAAACAAGGGTTAGTTGCCGGAACGTCGTGGCACAGTGTCACCACAACCGCGCAACCTTTGAGATTTTTACGTGTCAGAAACGTTGCTGCCGCCGTTGAGGCAACGCGAAAATGGCTTTTTTGAAACGTGCCGTGGTGGTTGCCACAACGTTGCGGCCTAGTTGCGCTCGATTCCCGCCAGCAGCGCCATTGGTTCCCACGAGGTTGCGGTGAAACGTATGGGGTCACTTGAGACACTCATAGAGTCATAGTGGACCTCCGCCATAACAGAACCGGCGGATCGAAGCGTTGCTGAATGTCTACCTTACCGACGTAAGGTATGAGATTGCATCAGAGCCGTTCGATTCGAGGTATCCCCTGACTTTGACGCCGCCACCGGGTATTTCACAAACTGGAAATACTCGGTGGTGGCGCCAAAGTCAGGCTCGCCACCTCCAATCGAAAATCGAAAGTAGACGGCTTTCCTTGTCCTTGTGAGGATGGGACATATCATGGAACAGGATTTACGGATAGTCGGTCGGATTCGAGATATTTATGGTTTGAAACGAATATTTACGGACCGGGCCCAGATCCGAAAAAATTCGTGTCAAAACATATTTATCTCGAATTCGAACCTGTCAGGCATGTAAATTCCAAAGAGAGAACTCAGGATCTAGTTCTCTATTTTGCACTTTACATACCTGACAAGCTCGGTGCTAAGTTTTATAGTCACTGTGGCTATAAAACATCATAGGTGCACTCTTTCCGTAATTGCTGTTTTCCACGATTCGGGATGAAAACGCAATTTTACTTCTATCTCTAACGGCTGGTGAGTAGCGATGGTGAGCGATTGACTCTCCCTCCTCATCTCTGCTCACACTTGGGCTAGTGGAAGCAGGAGCAACGTGAAGTTGGACCGCCACTTTGAGATGAATATACCGAAAAATCAGGAAAAAAATCCTCTATCCAATGGTACAACTCTTTTAATTTGAGTACCCGTGAAAAAATGTTTGGTGCATGATCATGCATGACGGCATACCGCTACTGGTGCACAATCATGCATGACCGCGTACAGAAAATGGTGGTATGTAGTCATGCATGTTTCATGCATGAATCATGCATGACCATGCACCATATAATGTTGCAAATTATACTTGGGATAGGTGCTGTTTTTGGTGTATAGAGAAAGCTGTCGAATTGGAAATTTGGAATGTGACAGAGAAAATTCTACCATCTTACGTTTCCATGGCTATTCGGTTCCTAATATACTACGAATCACTCAAAAATTCTGATGATTAAAAAGGTTCCGCCATTTGAAGGCTCAAACGATGTCGAAAAATTGACCGGTATTCCAAGAGGATATTTCATCTCCCTCGCGGCGGTCTTGAACTACGTTCACATTTGGCCGACATACAGAACCGATAATTTCTGTGCAATGTGTTTCTGTGCACTCAGATGATCATTTCTTGACTGGGCCGTTCTCGCAAGAATTAAAAGAAGAGCGGTTTCTGGTGTTTTCCTGTCGTAATTCCCCTATAACTCGAGAGGAACACATTTTATGGAAAAATACATAGGACATGAATTTGTAGATTTTTAAAAAATCTACAAAAATTGTTTCCATAGTTTTTCTCGTACAACGTTACCTGTTGGAGATATCTGAGGATGATCCTCGAGAGTTTGTTTCTTAAATTGTTTTAGTTCCATATCTCCAATCAAACATGTTTTAGAAAAAATATGCACGGCAATTTTTGTAGGTCTCCAAGAAAGTAACAAAAAAGATTCAGTGATTTTTCCTCGTAAAACGCATCCTGTTTGCGTAATGTGAGGAGATTTGGTTGACATTCATATTTACATCTCTATTGGTGGAGGGAGTATCAATCTAGACGAAAAATCTTCAAATATTACAAACAGGATGCGTTTTACGAGGAAAAGTCACTGAACTTCTTCTATTTTCTTCAAAGACCTACAAAAAAATTGCTTCACACATTTTCGATAGAACCTCTCTGAAAAAATTCGAGTGAAAACTGTGTCGCAACCCGGCTCATAGTGATAATCGTGTCACTCGAAGCTGAGTTGCGATGCTGTGACTCGTCTCGAGCGAAATTCTCGCTCTTTTCGAGTGAAATTGAGTAAATTTTCACTCAAATGCGATTAGAGAGACATGTTCTATCAAAATTAGGAGCTGTTATGCATCCAGAAATAATGTGGGTATACGGTTGTCAAGATACACTTTTGTCAGAATGTGTTGAGGAACTTTTCTAGATCTTGGAAAGATGAACAAAAAAGCTCTTCACACATTTTCTCATATGAGGCTTTCTGTTTCCGCAACCAAGACATTTCCGTCCAAGATCCATATTTTCCACGGTTTCGATCCCATAACTCATGAGGTATACATTTTGTCGAGATACATGAGTTATACATTTTGTCGAAAAATGTGTAGAGCAACTTCTGGTGGATTTTTAAAAGATGAACAAAAAAAGTCTGTACACATTTCCTCGCGTACGGCCTCCTGTTTCCGTAATTGGCGTATTTCCGCCCCAGACCATGATTTTCACGGTCTCGACCCCACAACTCATGAGAAATACGTTTTATCCGAGAATGTGCGGAGCAGTTTTTCATGGATCTTTGAAGGATGAACAAAATAGGTCTCCTCACATTCTCTCATATGAGGCTTCCTGTTTCCGCAATCAAGACATTTCCGTCCAAGGTCCACATTTTTCACGGTTTTGATCCCATAACTCATGAGAACTCCATTTTCTCGAGAAATGTGTAGAGCAACTTTTGGTGGATTTTCAATAGATAAACAGAAAAGATCTCCGCACATTTTCTCATGCAAGGCTTCGTAGGATTTTCGTCCAAGACCCATGTTTCTCATCGTTTTGACCCCACAACTCACAAGGGATACATTTTATTGCAAAATCTGTAGAGCAACTTTCCATAGATCTTTGAGAGACGAACAAATAAACGCGTTTTAAAAATGTCTGGACACATTTTCTTACCGGATTCTTCCTGTTTCCGCGATTCAAGTATATTCGTCTGAAAAGTATATTTTGTCTTTATTTTCGTCGGTTTCGACCGGGTTAGAAGATGGGTTCCCGTTCATTGCCGAAACTGGAGGTCTTATATGAGAAAATGTGGGAAGACCTTATTCTTTTATCTTCTGAAGATCCACAAGAAGTTGCTCTACACATTTTTGATCAAGATTTACGAGCAGATTTATATTCTCATCTCTATTGGTGAAGAGAATTTGGACCTGGACGAAAAATCTTCAAATAGCGCGAACAGGATCCGTTTTACGAGAATATGAATTTTCGAGGATCATCCCCAAATATCCCTAACAGGATACGTTGTACGAGAAAAACTATGAGAATACTTTTTTTTAGATTTTTTGAAAATCTACAAATAATTTCTCTATATATTTTTCGATAAAATGTGCTCCTTTCGAGTTGAGGAAGAATTCCGACAGGAAATTGCCAAAAAACCACCTCTTTTTCAATCTTTTCAAAAACGGACCAGAGTACAATTTTGATTCTTGTCAGGAAATGATCTCCTGTGCGAGTGCACAGAAACACATTGCACAGGAATTTTAGGTTCTGTATCTCGACCAAATATGAACGGAGTTCAAGACCACCGTGAGGGAGATGAAGTATCCTCCTGGAATACCGGTCAATTTTTTGAATTACAATCAAGATATAGCCCGGGAAGAGGTGAGCCCGGAAAGCCAGGTATTCCTGCTGTAAGAGCCTCTTTACGCGTCCATGACGAAAACAGTGGAACATCGATGCAATATATCAATATTTCACTTTTTTGGACGCAAGGAGATCCTTACTGTACAAAAACCTGCTTCCCGAGCTCATTTCTACCCGGGCTATCGCTTGATAGAAATTTTCTTGACATCGTTTGAGCCAGTCATGAGAACGTAAGATGGGAGATTTTTCTCTGTCACATTCCACATTTCTAAATCGTGAGCTTTCTCCATACACCGAAAATATAACCTAATTCCAAGTATAATTTGCAAATATGGTGCATGGTCGTGCATGATTCATGCATGAAACATGCATGACTACATACCACCATCTTCTGTACGCGGCCATGCATGATCGTGCACCAGTAGCGGTATGCCATCATGCATGATCGTGCACCAAACATTTTTTCACGGTTAATTTGAGTGTTTGAGCAATTAATTTTCAAAGTCTGACAAATTACCCCCCACTAAAACATAAGAAATTTTCATATAAATTACATAAGAAATTTTCATCACTTCTCGAATATACACATTAGGGGCAGCTACGTAGGCTTAATTAGAAGTTCTTAATTTGAATATTTCGATTCCAGCATCCGAAAGTATCATTATTGACGCAAAATTGTTCAAACAGACAGAGAGAAGTCCCATGTATAATGCATAGGCAGGCGCCAACACGGGAAGTATGCGCACTCCCCACTTTGCTACCCCTCCCGCCACCGCCACGGTCGGCGCCGCCCATACCTTATACATGGGGACTCCTCCCTGTCTGTTTAAACAATTTTGCGTCAATAATGATAAGTTTGGGTGCTGGAATCAAAATACTCAAATTAAGAGCCTCAATTTAAGCCTGCGTAGCTGCCCCTAATGTGTATATTCGAGAAGTGATGAGAATTTCTTATGTTTTAGTGGAGCAGGATAATTTTTCAGACTCTGAAAATTAATTGCTCAAATACTCAAATTACTCAAATTAAAAGATTTATACCATTGGATACAGGATTTTTTGCTTGATTTTTCGGTATATTTATCTCAAAGTGGCAGGCCAACTTCACGGAGCTGGAAGCAGGCACATCCTGCAGGATGCAAGCCCTGCCTGCGTATTTCTGATCATTTCTGATGCGGATAGGGAGAACACCACATGCAGGGGAGAGAGAGACAAAGGAAAGAGGGAGAACGATAGGAGGGTAGAGTGAGAGAGTGCGAGCGAGCGCGCGAGAAAAAGACTGAGAGAGAGAGAATATCTGGTGCAAGGGAATGGAGGGAAATCCGGACCGACAGGCCGAGATTCATTTTTAGAAAATCTCGGTACTTGGCGAGCGGGACTTAGAAAAGAATGCATCGAGAGACGCTGTTTCGACACGCATTTCCTCTGATGCATTGGCTCTGCTCAGGTCTCCAACGTTGTCCAATAATACACTTCCATGCATCCATCAAGCTCCGCAAATTCTTATCACTTCCATTCGCCACGAGAAGCAATTCTCGGCCTATTGAACCATGAGGTCGATTCTCCAGGAGATACCTTTCAACATTAATAAGAAAAAACTCCATGCAGAGAAAATTTATAGCGTCTGAATCGAGGTCTGAATACATTTAAATAAAAGCGAAAATCATCTGTTTCGTTGTTGGTGAGTTTGGAAGAAATGAGTAGTGGCTTGTCAAGGTGCAAGTAGAACGAAGCCGTAGATATTCAAGTTGGTCAAAATACTTTCTTCTATATCATATTTCTCCTCTCTTAACTTGTCCGAGTGAGAGTCCATCTCACTAGGTAAAGAGTCAAAAATGGACAAATCAATAATCTCACTCGAAAGTTCGAGTGAGATTGCACTCCTCAGAAGCAAGAGTGAGACGCCCGAATCAAATTTTAGGTTATGATTCGCCGCTCGTTTGTTACTGATGGATCAACGTGTAGCTTCCAAAGAGGAGAATGGTAGGTTTTCTGCAATATTTGTTAAGAAACTGAGCGAAGAAATATTCATATCCTCTTCCATAAGTTCTAGAAATATACAGCCCAATATGATACCATGTTATTGTCAAAAAATCCATCAATCCTGTTAATATCCATAGAAGCAATGCCCCGTCACCGGGGAAATGTGGGGTTCTCTTTTGTAATTTTTTCACTCAAAACAATAGCTAGTTTTCATATTTTCATTTCCACATACGGCACGCACAAAATTACACAGTGCATCATTCCCATAAGTAGGTGCTATGAATTTACAAGTGCAACAGCACCGGTAGCCCAGTGGAGAAGCAATCCGATTCATTAGCAAGACGACCTCAGTTCGATCCCCTGCACTCCCCAAACGACAAAATATTGAAGTTATTATGCCACTGCGGGTGAAGTAGATTTTTTCTTTTTCCCCAATCTTCGGATAATCAATAGTAATTTATAAATTTTATAGCCCGTCACGTATTGATTAATTGAAAATATTCAGTTTCAGCTAAATAAAATTTGGATTCACTCGGATTCTCCGAGTGAAAAATCTCACTCTTTTTTCTGAGTGAAACTCACTGGGTACCGAGTTGCCACAATTTCACTCGGAACTCTGAGTGAGAACTCACTCTTTTCGAGTGAGATCTCACTCGAGAAAGTGAAGAGAGTCTCTCCCTCTCTCTATCTTCCTCTCTCTTCATTCATATCATCATTGAAACGGTCTAGCCCAACGAGCCTAATTTAAATAATTAGGCTCGTCGAACTAAATGTTCAACCCACACGTGTGGGTTATTACTGATCGATTGCTCGGTGCTCTTGGAGCAGGTCACAATCCGGACTCCCGACCGCAAATGTGATTCGTATGGTTGGAGAAATTCATGGGATCACATACCAATAAGAAACAAAATCGCCACATGAGCCGCTTTTGGAAATCGTCGAGAATAGGTGTTGAATATTGACAATTTTCACTTTTCTACCCCAGATAACTCGATGGGAACGCATTTTATCCAGAAATTTGTAGAGCAACTTTTTGTAGATCTTTGAAAGATGAACAAATGAGGGTCTGTACTTATTTTCTCATGTGGGGCTTTCTGTTACCGCAATGAATGTATTTCCGTTCTAGGCCTATATTTTTTCTGAACTCAGGTGCAACCAACAGAAATGAAAAAAAAATTATGTTTCTTACACGGAAATACTTCTATTACGAAAACCGGAGGGTTTACACGAGAGAATGTGTGGAGATCTTTTCTGTTCATCTCTAAAAGACCTTCAAAACGTCACTCCACACATTTTTCTTTACAATGTATTCTTTTTGAGTTATGGGGTTGAAACTGTGGAACTGCTGGTGTTGAAATATATGGAACTTGGATGAAGATGCGTTAGGTCGACTAGAAGTTGACCCGACAATCGCGACAATTGCTCCCTAGTAAATAAACTCCCAAGTCGACTCTCTAAAAGTATTCGAGCGGTTTTCATCACTCGAAGCTCGAGTCACTAACCGAATCGGGCCAACTGACTTGCTTTCGAGTGAAAGTTGAGGAAAATAACGCACCGTTCGAGTGATTTTAGGTCACTCGATCGATCAAGTCATTGTAATAACTCGATAATCGAGAGAAATCGGCAGACATAATGTGTTCTCATAGCTCAATATCATCATTTTGACAATTTTACTGAAACGTTCTTAAATAGAATGTAAATGTGTAATTCGATTTTAAACAGGACTCTTCAATTTCTCCGTACATGGGTGATTATGAGAGAAATTAGGTATTTCGTGGCCAAAAATGACGGAGGTCAGGATTTGACCCAAAAATTGACTAGTCGAAATATAGCTGCAATTTGACTGCTCAAAGGTGTTTCCCAATTAATCTGACACCCAAAAACAATTCCCAGACGGGCATAAACGTTGGTCAATCTACGTCAATGATATGAGCAATTTTCGACATATTTTTGCCACGGCAAGGACAAGCCTCAGTAAGAACATTTGGCATCAAAACTGATCTTGAAGGCGTAAATCAAAACAGATCGTTTTTCCCGAATACACAGCCCTTTTTTGCGGTGAGAGTCGACTGTAAGAAAATTTTTGGACCCGAATGTTGCACGGTGCTCGAGAGCCAGTGACCACGGTCTTAATTTGCAACGGAAAAACTGTCAACAAATCATCGCGCCGGAAGCTGCTGACGAAATTCATCACTCCGCTGGTGGTAGAATTTTGTTCTTTGGTGAGTTAGGGGTTAATTACTGCCGTTATAGAGCCACTTGAAGTGATTCGCAGCTCCGGAGGCGGATTATCAAGAAGTGTTCGAAAAGTTTGCAAAATTTCAGGAATGTCGGTTGTGTTCCAAGCTCTCTCAACTTCTCCGAGTGAGATTTTCCGTTCGGATTCCGAGTGAAAGTCCATTTCACTCGGTAAAGAGTCAGATATCAAAAAACTCAAAAATTTCACTCCGAAGTTCGAGTGAAATTTCACTCGGATGCAAGAGTGAGACGCTCAAATCAAATTTTTGGTTATGTTTTACGGCACGTTTGTTACTGATGGATCAATGCGTAGTTGCGTAGCTCACAAAGAGGAAAATAGTAGATTTCCTACAATAATCCTTGAAAAACTGAGATAAGAAATGTCAATCCATAAGTTTTATAAATTCATATACAGACCAATATTATATCATATTACGTATAAATTAATCAACCCTATTAATATAGAAGCAATGCCCTGTTACCGGGGAAATGTAGGTTTCACTATTGTTGTTTCTTCACCCGAAACCATTGCTAGTTTTCATATTTTCATTTCCACTTACGACACGTATAAAGTTACACGGTGCATCATTCACATAACAGGTTGCTATGGACCTCAGATATCAACAGCAGCAGTAGCCCAGTGGAGAAGCAGTCCGACTTACAATCATGACAACCAAGTTCGATTCCCCGCACTTCCTGAATTACAAAAATATTGAGAAATGACCATGCCACACAGGCGGAGTAGATTTTTTTCTTTTCTTCCAACCTTCGGATGATTAACAATAATTCATCAATTTTTTAGCTCGCAACGTATTGATTAAACGAAAATATTCAGTTTCAGCTAAATAACATTTGGATTCACTCGGATTCCCCGAGTGAAAAATCTCACTCTTTTTTC
Source organism: Eretmocerus hayati (assembly GCA_029851415.1). Taxonomy (NCBI): domain Eukaryota; kingdom Metazoa; phylum Arthropoda; class Insecta; order Hymenoptera; family Aphelinidae; genus Eretmocerus; species Eretmocerus hayati. Next base: position 166,721,800 of record CM056742.1, read on the forward strand.
TGAGTGAAACTCACTCGGTACCGAGTTGCCACGATTTCACTCCGAACTCCGAGTCAGAACTCACTCTTTCCGAGTGAGATTTCACTCGGAAAAGTTAAGAGAGAGTATTTTAAAGTAAGACTTGATACCCGATTTGTACATAATATTACGCTCTTATGATCCAATTTTGATGTTTGAGTGGTGCGGGACCGAGATTGAATGGATGTCTCGGGAAACTAAACGATTGAAACGTGCAACTCAAATTTAGGACATGCACCACAGTAAAGACGTTTTGACCACATTTGGTGGGCTCTGGTCTACATGAGACTCATATCCGCTCCCAAAGCTATTGGGACATCTTCCTTTCAATAGAATATACCAGATATCATCGTTCGACTCATCAAATTTGGTGGTCTAATATGAATGCGAGGTCAGGGTATCAAATGCATAAGTTATCTCATAATCACCCATATTCTATCTAATATATTGATATTTAGTTCGTAAATAGCAACTATTCCTGTCGAATTAACAATCAGACTTGTAGCCTCATTTAATGGGATTTTGAATCCGTATCACACGAGATATCAATCATTCAGGCTACTTCACAGGAGAAAGTAAAAAATAGTCTTACTCAAAGTTACAGTAATAGTAGATTATGTACCCGAGTGCCGCAAAGTTTGCAGCCCGAGTCATGGAAAGCCGCGATTGCGGCACGAGGTACATACAATTTTTTATTGTAGCTGGGCTACCATAAACCACTTTTTTCAGAAAACTTAAGATTTGTTGCCATAACGGCCCTCATAAGTGTTATTGAGTAAAACTTGGCATTTTCTCTCATGGTTCAGTTGGATAAATGTTTGGTGTTAGTATCGGACAGCAAACAAGTTGAGAGGAAACTGGGTTCAAATCCCAGCGAACAATCAATCATGAATTGATAATAAACTTTGTTGGAAGTGTTTTTTTCATTTTCCTCTTATATGCAGTTTTCATTGATCTTATTAATCATTTCAGTTTCAATATCGTTCAACAATTAATGAATAGTTAGTTTTTCTATACCGTCAATTATAGGCAATTTGAGGATCGAGTGAAAAAACAACTCTCGCTTCGGGTGAAATTTCACTCGGATACTTTTAGAGAGACTAGAGTCAGTTAACAGCTTTGGCAATTTTTTCGTGGTAGAGGTTTACATTGACGAGGAAAATACGCCAACTACGCCAAAAAAGGTTGAAGCCCGCAGATGCCATGATTTTTTGAAAACAGTCTAAAAGAGACGAAACGACCCTGTTATTCTCGCTGTTATTGGCCCTAGGACCCTCAGGGGGTGGTAGGCCAAAGAAATTTGTAAAGGAGTTAGTCGCACCAATTCAACGCAATGCAAACTGGGAAAATTAATTTCATTTTCCATCAGACACACCCGGTGGCGGTTTTTCCAGCTTGCTCCAGGATTACTCACATTCATCTTTCCTAGGATATGTATACCTGCCAGATGTTAGTAACACATCATAACCTCGATCATGACTGTTCGAGCCCGACACACATATATGAGTAGTAAGTAGTATAGCGAGAATTCACCAAGAGCGTGTTATGACCTTGCATCTCCACTAGTGACTAGTGACCCCTGAATCAGTCTTTTCGAATTCTTCTACATGTTTATAAGACAGTTGATAGGAATAGATTCCTAGGTCGATCCGTCGAGTCATCTCTTTCATTTTCAAAGATGCGTCGAAATGTCGGGCATGGATATACTGTTATAAATGAAGTTCCACGCATACTGTCACAGTGGTCGCGTCAAGGCAATCTATATGGTGGGGCTTCTCGAATTTTTCTCTAAAACTGCAATATTGAACCATCTTTTTCCCATAGATTTTGATAGTCAGAATGCTCAGTTTAGTCCTCGAGCCACGTGCCTCGTTGTTGTTATGGGATTTTCACTAAAAATGAGGAATTTGCTTTGAAGGCAGACAGCGCATCGTAAATTCACCCTGAAGGACTCTGTCATGAACAAAATTTCAAGAAAACATGTCAAACAATAGAATCATATTGCGACAAAAGCAGGCCCAGAACCAAAACTCTGTTTGCTGCATAAACATCTATTGCCGAGAATCAGCCATGTAATTAACACCGTCGCTGCGACGGGGTTCACCAGTGGGGCCCGCGATTTTTCATCGTTCAATCTTTCGACTCAGGCTTGCTCGGGAAATTTCCCCAAAAAGATCTATCATGGTGGATTACTTTTCCAAGAACGTGAACAGTGAGATATAGGAGAGTCTAGACCCATATGAGCGTTTTTCCCGAAAATCAGGGGTTCAGTTCGTGACCAAAATAAAATTACGAAAAATTGGCGTCGCAGCGAACGGGTTAACTTATGTGAGGTCCATGTATACCATGTCAACCTGCTAAGAGTCAATTGACCTGGGCGCAAACAATTTTTCCCATTAGTATTAATGGGAATCGATGAAACTCGCGCGGAAAATTGTCTACCTCAACTCCATCACTTTTTCAGTCAATATCAGGGTGAAATGTCAGTTCCATGTGCTCAAAAGCTGATGAGGTTCCCTGGGATGATCAAAGGCACGAAAAAGACAAAGAAATAAAATCATCTGCTCCAAACCTTGTATCTGTGACTGAAATCGAATTTTGAGGTCATTTGGTCTTGTTGCGTCAGGATTTCTGGCTAGACATTAACCCATAGAAACCAAGACCATGTCAAACCGGGTAGATATTTTGTTTTGTGACTTGATTCACCTCTTTCGAGGTTTTGACCAGGCACAATGGACCCTGGTCCCAGTGTGGTACCCATCCAATGTACTCGCAATGTACGTAGAATCTCTTAAAATAATCAAGAACATCACTTTTAACGTCGGACATCTTAAACGTTATCATAAGATTTCTCACAATTTTGATTATTTATTATGAACGAGATTATGAATATTCTAGGGGTGCATTCTTGTCCTGGCGCCTATGGGTAATAACGTTGAAAACCGCAGATGTCAGTTCCTTGGACAACTTTCCCTATGTCTTATACGAGGTCTTGTACCACATGTGAAAATGACATGTGCCGTTCTAACTCGTTCCAAAAAAATTTCTGCATATTTTATAGCATGTCATCACTCGAGTACTGATTAGTATGCGATAAGCAATGGTGAAGATGGACAAAGATACGGGGCATAGATTTTCAACCTATGGATTTTTGGATCCAGTATGTGTAAGTTTCCCGATAATATCATATACTCCCGCAGAGCAAAGGGATACATCCGCGCGTGATAACAATTTACGGATCTTGATGGATGCACGGAAGATTATTTGTAAACGTTGGAGCCAATAATGCCATGCATCGAAGGAAACGCGTGAAACAGTGTTTCTCTCGATGCATTTTTTCTTGACCTCGAAGTCCCTCTCGCCAAGTACTTATTGAGATTTTCTAAAAATAAACCTCAGCCTGCCGGGCCGGATTTCCCTCCAATCCCTTGCACAAGATGTTCTCTCTCTCTTTGTCACTCTTTCTCTCTCTCTCTCTCTCTCTCTCTCTCTTTACTCCATACCCTATCCACCCCTGTCCTGTCTATGGTTTTCTACCGTTCCACATCAGAGATGCGCAGGCTAGGCCTGGCTAGGCTAGCAGGGCAGGATGTGCCTGTTTCAACTCGCCCAAGCGAGAGCAGAGATGACATGAGAAGGGAGAGTCAGTCGCTCACCAGCCGTTGGAGATATAATAGAAGTAAAATTGCGTTTTCATCCCGAATCGTGGAAAACAGCAATTACGGAAAGAGTGCACCTATGATGTTTTATAGCCACAGTGACTATAAAACTTAGCACCGAGCTTGTCAGGTATGTAAAGTGCAAAATAGAGAACTAGATCCTGAGTTCTCTCTTTGGAATTTACATGCCTGACAGGTTCGAATTCGAGATAAATATGTTTTGACACGAATTTTTTCGGATCTGGGCCCGGTCCGTAAATATTCGTTTCAAACCATAAATATCTCGAATCCGACCGACTATCCGTAAATCCTGTTCCATGATATGTCCCATCCTCACAAGGACAAGGAAAGCCGTCTACTTTCGATTTTCGATTGGAGGTGGCGAGCCTGACTTTGGCGCCACCACCGAGTATTTCCAGTTTGTGAAATACCCGGTGGCGGCGTCAAAGTCAGGGGATACCTCGAATCGAACGGCTCTGATGCAATCTCATACCTTACGTCGGTAAGGTAGACATTCAGCAACGCTTCGATCCGCCGGTTCTGTTATGGCGGAGGTCCACTATGACTCTATGAGTGTCTCAAGTGACCCCATACGTTTCACCGCAACCTCGTGGGAACCAATGGCGCTGCTGGCGGGAATCGAGCGCAACTAGGCCGCAACGTTGTGGCAACCACCACGGCACGTTTCAAAAAAGCCATTTTCGCGTTGCCTCAACGGCGGCAGCAACGTTCCGAGGCGAAAAATGGAACGTTGCGCGGTTGTGGTGACACTGTGCCTCAACGTTGCGGCAACTAACCCTTGTTTGCTGGGACGAGTCTCAAATTTATAGAAATAAATGTGACTATCTGAATTAGATTTAAGTATCCAAGTCGTGTGTGGCAATAGTTTCAACACAAAATTTTAGTGCAGGATCCACATTTTAGAGAAAATAGACCAAGTTTTGGTGCATTTGGGGAAAAAAGACGGTGAAATTTCAAAGACCCCCAGGATATAAGCTTAACGATTTTGGTACAAAGAAGCTTTTTGCAAACATACCCGTAGCTCAAAAAATCATGATTATAATGAGCAGTATAAAACTATTCTTCTCTTATTCCTTTGGCTGTAAAAGTTGACGCTTGAGGGACATGATTCGGACTGAACAAAAGTTGGATAATTTTGATCGAACAACTGAATTCATCGCCGATCACACCTTATTAATTAATGTTTGATATTATTCAATAGCCTATTAATTGAATAGATAAAACTCACCGTTACCGGTCTCTTGATGCGTGAAATTGTAACAAAATGTCCATCTTCGGCAACCCGTTCTGTTTTTCATTATCTGTCCTGATCTTGATGTTTATGTATTGTTTTAAATATTACTATTCATTCCCACCACCCCGTCAGTACCCCTGTCTTTTGATATTTTTCAGAAATTTCTGGAATTCTCGAGCAACACAGTTTTCATAACCGAAAATTGTGTTGATCTCGAAGCCAAAAATGAGTCTCATTGATTTTGAAGTGATGAAAGGTAGTAAGATCTTGATTCAAGAAATACTAACTTTTCGATTCTATATGAGCCGGAGGTGAGTCCCGCCTTGCAGAGTTTTATTTTCTACCTAATCATTTTCATTTACTTTTTGCAAAATGCTACTCAAACAGGGTCACTAGGTCAAGTTAGGTTAGTTTTTGTTTTCTCTCTCATCCGCGAGTACTTCACGTGAAACATATGATCGAACAGTGACAAAAGTGACAATAACAAAAACGCACGTGTTCGCGATCATCAATTTTACATCCAATCATCATTTACGTGCCCAATTGCACAGCAGTCTTTAACCTTAGGGAAATAAGTCAAATTGTAATAATATCTTTGATTCCCTAAACATTACGCCACAATTTGTTATTCATGTGTTGAGCGATATTTACACGTGTATGTTTGAACCAGTTTAGTTAGAAGTTTGAACACAGAATATCATTTTACAGTGATAAATTGATGAAACATAGTCTACATGCGTATTCCTAATCAGATGGCTGACGAAAATCCTATCATTTGTATCCCTGGACAGAGATTGTGTACTGCAGACAAAACCAATATTGCAGGGCAAGGTACCTATGAAGAACTTGGTTACATCTACTCTAAATTTGCAGGGATTGTGAAAATCATCAAAAAAGATAAAACATCCACTATTGAAGTCCATGGACTCACAGATCAAAGTATCGTTCCTGCTCCAGGAGATATTGTGACTGCTATGGTGACACTCGTCAATCAGCGTTTTTGTAAGTGCATCATCAGATGTATAGGCGATATAGTACTGAGTAGACCATATAAAGGTATTGTCAGAAGAGAAGATGTGAGGTCCACAGAGAAAGACAGAATTGAAATGTACAAATCTTTCCAACCTGGTGATATAATTCTTGCAAGGATATTGCCAATGACAGAAGCCCATACTTATCAACTTAGTACAGCAGAAAATGAACTGGGAGTAGTGATTGCTCACAGTGAAGGAGGTGTAGCTATGGTCCCTATTAGTTGGACAGAAATGCAGTGCCCAAAAACTCTTGTAAAAGGATTTCGGAAGGTAGCAAAAGTTATACCAGAAGAAGTTGCTGTAGCAGATTGAATTCGTGATAGTAATTGAATGGAAAATGACTAATACTGTTGTAAATAGATGTCTTGATCTATTGATAACCTACTACATATAATTGATCTTTCATGAAGATTGTTGGTTGTATTAAGGTCATAAGTTTCCACAACGAATCTAATTTCATTGCCTCTCTTCAAAAATAGACAAATTGTTACTTCCACCGTTTCGTTAATTAACTGGGTCTTATTCATTGCCTTACCAAATTAGTCGTGTAGTTCGAATATAGAAATATTGAAATCTACCAATCCCTGATATCAACTAAATTAGCTACTAATTCTTATCAAAGCTCGGCACACCCACGCAATGGGAGAATTACACGAAGCTCCCTTCATTCAATTAAGTTTTGTGGCTCAACACGGGTAGTAGTATGTAGAAGTTCTTAGAAAAATTGAATAAAACGTCAAGTTCTAAGTATGCAATTTGGTATTTATTATTGAAATATACCTAACATCTCTTGGTAAATAAATATCAACATAGTTTAATCATAGCATGGGAAAATTACCTTAGGATTTTAATACTGGTAAAAAAACTTGTAAAAAATTTCATGCTGCAGTTCATGCATTATCCAATTGTAAGTAGATCACCTCAGTATTGATAAAAAAAATCATCAGCATGCAACGTGCTATAGACAATGCGCTGAATTTGTTCAAGTTACGGTTCGAAAAATTTTAGATAGAAAGACATGTGTTTTCAAAGTGCGTAGAAATCATCATGAGAAAACCATCATCAATGGTATTGACGTTCATAGTAAGAGAATAGATTGTATACAACTGGTGTTTCAATTCAAACAGTAATCTTCATTAATAAATACATCTGGGAAAAATTACAAGTTTGTTACAAGTGATGTATGAACATAACAAAAACATATACATATATAATGTACATACATATTCTTATCGTAACAAATTAACCATAAAAATCACTAGCATCGATATTCTAAGGCTACTTCATCGTCAGAAAGTACGATTTTATTCTAGACAGGAAAAAAATAATAACTCATTCTTCAATAATGGCACTGAGTAAAAAAGGAAAACTGCTAACATAGTCTTACTTCTATCAGTAAACAACAGATTTGCGTTTTACGGGATATAATACTCTGTAAGAATATCTGAAAAAACCTCAAACGCATGTACAATGACTTTGTATCTCTGTTTCCACTTTGCTGACTCCACTATCGTGCACTATGCGCTCAATAGACACCAGCTTTGCTTGCTAGCAACGTTTACTCTCTCTGACCAGTGTCACTAATGAAATAATCTCCGTCACTTCATTCACGGACAATGAGCGTCAAGTCTTCTCGAGTCTATCCGACAAAACTAGTAATACTGGCAGCTCAAAAAAACAATAGCCAACTGTGTAGACTTTTGCTGAGCTTGTTTGTTCAACTGTTTATTCATTTGTCTCTCTTCGTGACTGTTGCGTATGAGACTGTAATTTGTTGAATTACGAGTATGTCAAACTGTAATAATATCTATCTGGATTTGACTGAGTTGTTGAAGAGAGAAAAGGAAAAAACAAGAAAAGGGGAAAACGGCGAGTCCTGATGAAGGAAATGGCTTATCTCCTGAGCGGCTTAATCTTGCAGCATGTGCACAAAGCTGATAGGAATCATGCCCCTTCGCTCGGGGGCGCGCTCGAGAAAGCCTTCCATCCAATTGTCGTCGTCTGTGTGCTCATTCGTCACGACAATGACATCTCCCTCGTGAAAGGACAGCTCGTCCTCGTTGTCTGCCTCGCAGTCGTAGAGAGCCCGACAGCGCCGCAACCCTGTATATCCCGTTGCCGAGGGCGGTGGCTGAAAATAACGAAATTAATTAAACCAAGACCAGACAATATTCATCATACTTATGATCGTTCCTTGTAATGAATAATTATAAATGACTTCGTACTGCTTTCTGGTATCAGTATTTCAGAACGAAAACTTGCGCAAGTCATACATGGAATAGGGAAACACTTTCACGAGCCTTTGAAATGATAAGTATGTCGATAGAGTATGCGTTATTTTTCCTTCCTAACGACAACAAAGTTCTGATATCTAATGGTTAATTACAGAGCAAATGGATGACGATGAATCATGTCATGGATGATATTAAAAGTTTATGACAGCTTCAATTTCTGTTCGAAAAACACTTTCAACAGATGATGATCCTCGGTATATAAAAAATAACGCGTAGAGTACGCCAGTACATTTTAAACATTTATGGACACGGAAAGTTATCATCAAAATGTCGTTATTTTGATTAACGAATTCGAGACACCTTGGCCAAAGGGTACCTTTTTGCGCAAGCAATGAACGATGATCAAATGGTTGCATCAAAATCTATGCGACATCCCAGCACGTGTTATTCAAACAAAACTTTGCATGTAAGTTTTAAAATCCACGCGTCAGAAAAGAATACCTGCATCTCGTGCGATCCTGACGTGATCATTTGATAAGGGTTGTCGGAGTCCACACCCGACTCTCAATCTTCCTACCCAAACTGTAGATTTGCGTTCAATTTTTGTTTACACTGCTAATTAAAAATTTTCATATGCTGAACATAGTATAAAGTTGTATTGGACATTGAAAGAAAAGAACTCGATAATAATAAGAGTAATTAGAAGGGTATGAGGCGAATATGAGATAGTGATTGTAACAGTATTACATGTGTTGATTACAACACAGCTACTCGACAGAAAAGGTTACACTGATATGTCAACCAATTCTCTACCGCAAGCTCTGGTCATTAAAAAACGTATTCCTGACATCCAGATTTTATGTCAATCTGAAGAGAACAGAACGAAAAATCGCAAAACCAGAATAGTCAACATTTTATTATTCGTGTTCCTTTTTCACCTTTCTGCAATAGGATATTCAACCTAGGTCAATGGTGAGATTTATTTCTTGTATCAATAGGGGTTTCTGAGAAATTTATGATTATTAGAAATGGGCATAAAAAATGTCTCCATTATATTGAACAGTTCGAGTTGATGGTATAGACGAGAATTCATTTAGTTTATGACGCTCACCTTTCTAGGGGGTGGCATCGGATTGGTCAAGCCGATTTCGGTAACCGAGGATAGCGACTCGTTCGCCGCATCGATATCCGTCAGCCTGGATCCTGAGATATTTCCACCTGTAGAACTTGTAGATCCGATTCCCACCGTCGAAACACCTCCACCACCTCCAACGCCGCTTATACAACCAGGTGCCGGTGATGAGATTACAGGAGGCGCAGGCGGGGGTGGATTTCTCGGCCTCTGTAGAGTCGACGTGTTCAGTCCGATTTTGTCGATACCTGAAACAAGACAAAGCAGCAACTCAATCAATTGAATATAATATCTGTCGCGCAAGCGACTCATCGATCCGACATCTTCATTGTTATCCGCTCGCTTTCATATCTTTTCTCTTTATAGGTGTTTACTTCAATTTCCTTTCTTTTGGCGACACCTGACATTGATTATAATATGGCTGCGCATTGATTATACGATTGTAATGAATGAACGATGCATATGTTACGTGGATAGCTGGTTTATCAAGATGAGGGTTTTCTAACTTTTGCCCCAAGGACGGTATTGACAATCGCTGGATTCGAGTCTCTCGCAAGAGCAAGGAATCACAAATATGTCCTTCATTCGTCCGTGCTTCCACGCTTCCACAAAGTATGGAGGTACTTGCAAATTAAATCAGTCGTTATAACGACGCGTAAAAGTGATCGAAACGTTGTCCGGTTACAAGGAATTCCAAAAACACTGTTTTAGACAAGTTTTCCGGAACATTCTTCCCTAGGCGGATAAAACAGTTCATAAAATGACAAACTCAACAGGTGGCAGAGGATTTCCAGAGGTGGTTAGAAATATTGTCAATGTATTTAGTAGCATAGAATTAGGCTCCATGGGTTCGTTTGCATCGCGTGGCTCAAGATCGTGAGTCTTGTTGAAAGTGTGGCGAGTGTACAGGAATAAAATAAAATGGAAAATTTTCGATTCAAGTTACGGCCGCTTTCGATTTCGAGCTGGCTACATTAGAATTCTACACGAACGCAAACTATTTTCTTGGCATGAGCTCATAGGCCAGCCTATGTGAAATATTAACTGTCAGGATATTATTTTTCACTTCAACACAGTAATGCTTGGTTAAAAATCATAAATCAAAATCACTTTCCCGTGGTTCATCAAATCTTAAATATCACAAAATTTCCGAAAGCTTGACTATTCTCTTAAGTTGTGATATCTGGATTTTTTAAAAGAAAATTCGAAAAAAATCAGAAGTAAGCATCGCATGCAATTGCGTACGCACAAGACTATTCGCGGAAACCTGCCGTGCCACCAAATTACAAATCATAATGCGGGCAGATTAGTGTGAGCACATTTTGATAATGACGTGTTCAGTCAGATCCCGAGATTTTGTATTCATCGAAGAATACTTGTGTCATCCTTTTTCTATCAAGCAAAATGATTTAATTAGATTCAAGCTTATTTTGTAATTGCTCTGACGTCAGGAAAGGTCTTCCGAACCAAAAACACTCTAAGAATAGAACTTATAAAATAATTAAAAGACTAAAATGCCGACAATTTAGTTGGGATTTGTCATGGTTCATATCATTAAATAATCAAGATATTGATGATTAGGGTAAAAATAGAATCAATTTCCGAATGCGGAAAGTCGGCATTTGAGCATCGCGCAGATACAACGCGAAACAGATTTGATTCACAAATAATCTGTACAAACAATTTTTGTCGTGAAATCAAGTAGGTACTCCAGAACTCATGACAATGAAGAAATAGAATGGGCTCTATCAGATTCTGAACTACTAGAGCAAAATTTCAAAAGAAAAAAGATGAAGTAAATAGACTTCAAAATTCAAAGCATGCGTGAGAAAAAGAGATTTTTTCATTACAGAATTCCAGACAATGAATGTGTTTGAGATGAAGCAGAGATAAATGTCGGAGAATTAGAAGAGTTCGAGTTTTGATATATATTGCGGATAATTGACTTACGGAAATCGTCGAGTCCGTGTGATGAGTAGTCTGCGCTGGGCGATCTCTTGTGATTTGGAGTAGTAATGCTTGTACTGAAGGTTGTTGTGGGTGTGATGTTGATACCGGTTGTTATTGTTGATGATGTTGTTGTTGTACTACTTGTACTTTTTGCATTACTTGTTGGAGTACTTGTTGTCGATGAGGTATTGAGGATTCGCATAACGTGTGGTAGAGTTTGAAATGTAGTCGTGTGACAAGTCAAAATGGGCTCACTTGTTGTCCGGCTGTGAGATGCCGTAGGCAGGGTACCGTAGTGCGATGTTGAAGAAGATGCGGCGACCGAGCCCGGGCCGCCTAAAGACGTGTCAAGGCCACAGCCACTGATGGACCCGGGCGGCGGCGCCGGAGCAACGCGCTTCTTCAGTGAGCCATGGAAGTTTATTGACATGTCCGGTACCACTGGAGTCGGGACTACAAACAAGCGTGTCATTGCTTTACGACCATCGCCGCGTCGCATCGTTTCAACATCATTACTCAAATTCGTCATCAACATGCCTAATATAGTTGAATTATTAATAAAATTAACTCTAGTCCTTATGACGCGCGATGTCCGTTTATTGATAGTAATTTACGATTACAGGAGTGACAGATTCCCAGAATAGTTTTGTCTGAGGTTTTATTTCCATATACCCTAAATTCATTTTTGTTCCCCAGACCGAAGCTTGGATGTAAGCCCGACCAAGTAGCTTAGTTTGAAAATTATGTTATGCTAGTTTCAAATTTCCGGTGAATTTCGAACTTTCATCAATGACTATAATAAAATTTCTGACTCTTTTTATGAGCCTTAATAAGCTTAGTCAGAATCATTTGTCGAATCTTCGTCAACTATTGGATGGGCCCGTTCAATGACTGTCCATTTATAAACTCGATATAAGAAAGTTGATTGAAAAAACGGTGGAGAAAATACATGAATTTAATTAAAAATCGACAAACTCATCAAGGATTTGGAGGTTCACTTCGTCTAGAAAATACTGAACTTGATGGATTTGGCATAATCTAAAATCAATTTCATCAAAATTACCATGTCAATAATTTAGGTGGTTTTAAACAATGAAAATTTTGCGGGTTTGAAGAAAGTCCAGGTAAATTTTCGATATTTTCCCGACTGCGCTAAATTTCAAACAATATTTCAACTTTTTACGACTTTTTACTCTTGTAGGTACTCTGACTTCATTATTTACAAGCACTGATAAGATACACATACAAAAGTTAGATTGGAACGAGTTGCTCTTTGCTGAAATGATAGTATTCTTGTACAACGAAATTCGATGTAAGTATCGTAAAAACTGACACATTCCGAATCTCAAGTCTAAAAATTCTCAAGGGCTAAAGGGTGCTGGTCACGGTGACCTCTTCTCCAACGAATATTTACGCATAATCATCCAAGCTTTTGTAAATTAAAAACAACGTTCGGGTTTGAAGGGAGAATAATCAATCAGAGCCAGGATAAATTCAGATTAGTGGCGATAAAAAAACAATAATTATTCCACCTGTATAAAAATTTTATCTTTCCTCTATGAAAACAAGCTAATCTGTACGACTACGAAATTTTATCATAGACTTTCAAAGGCACTAGAAGCTCAAATCAATTTAGCAGACATTGAAGACGTAATTCATTCAATTTAATGCTTAAAAGGAGATATCCAACCTTGCGGATCGTGGATTCATCCCAAACATTGGAAATCATCCTATTTTGATGAAAAATGAAGGTACCCCAAAGGATTTAATCCCATGGGCCTCCTATCCTGAGGTACAGCTATGGAGATTAGTATTGGCAGTATATCTATATGTATGACTTTTCAACACGGGCCTATGGGTCCAATGCTAATCCCCGCAGCTATATCTCACGATAGGAGACTAAATCCTTTGAGATAGTTTCATTTGTCAGCAGAATAAGATGATTCCTAGAGTTAGAGACGATCCAGGACCCGTAAGGTTGGACCTACCTTTGTAAGATAGACTGAACATCAGTTTTGAAAGTACAATCATAATATATTAAGGTGCGAAACCTGAAAATTTATCCTAAAATGTTTTGAAACACTCCAAGCAATTATTGAGACTGCATTGATACAATCATCACAGAATCACAGAGAGTTACTTTTGTACTCCTGATTGATTTTGTCACTCCGAAAAATAAAAGCAAACTTGTGAAACGAGCATGCCACTTGAAGAGTCAGCATTTTCATCATTTTGAAGCTAAAAAAGATTAAACTCATGGGGGAGTCAAGAATCATTCTGCTCCAAAACAAAGGAATACGAAGGCAAAAGTCCCATGAAAAGTTCGAGAGTTTTTTCAAACAAACATAACGTCATCACAACAAATACAATAGATTTGCCAATAACAATATCGATCATGGTTGCCTACTACGGGATATCTTTCAAGAGCTTTGGAAAGCATGAAGCTGTTATGACAAGCATCCATTTGCGCATAAATAAACGCCACGGGATAAGTCTCTTCAGTAAAATGACACTGAATATACATAGCACCAACGCTAAATGAAACGAAGTCGTTGAAACTTGCGTGAATGGGCGTGCTTCAAGACTTTTTCATACGTGTCAGCTAACAAGATTATTCGTGCAACACTTCAGTAACAATCAATTTAGCAAAACATCAAAAAATGTTAAGATCGTAGTCGTAACAAAGTTCAAATGGAATGAAGAGTGAAATCGGGTAGTGCAGGAGCCTATTCTATATCTGAAAATGTTTGCAAAGGTGTTGCTACTACTTTTTATTAATGAATAAGACCACCCAATAATTTCATTCCACAAAAGGAGAATCATAATCGATCAACTTTACACCAGAAATATAACAGTTAATGACGATTTTAATGGAGTACGCCCGCGACCTTATAAGAAACGAACTTTCTACTCTGACCAATTTTCGGTTTAGTCTTCCGTAAGAATCGCCTCCCCTCGCGCGTGTGAGTAAAAAATTCCCTACCGTTGAGTAGACGTTGGAGGCAAGTAAAATGCACATTTGATCAAATCGACAACATTCCAAGGGTAAACTTTCAAATTTCTATCCATGACCATTGCAAGTTTCTTGATTGATCGAATCGCGCTCACAAAAATCGTTTCGCGCCGGTGAGCATTGAAGCGCTGCCCACGTCGGCGATACCAAAATAGAATAGGCTGGGGTATGTCATACACGAGCGATGACGTGTGGACGAAACAGAGTTATTGATGTCGTTCAAATACAAAGCGCGGTCAAGCTCAACTCAGTGAGGGCAAAAGCTCTAATTCAATAAAAATAGCAAAAAGTATCGTTCAAGTACATTCGGAGGCCTTACTCAGTCAAACATACCTCTTTGTTTTCTTAGATAATTTAATTTGAACATAATGAGCCTAAGTTTGGATTTGTGAATACGAGCTCCCGAATTTGATTCAATTCATTGTTCGAGATACGCGATAGGTGTACCGGTATAGCGTGTCTTATATGAGCTACGTGCATTACAATGGATAAAAATGGACGAAATCCTTTACTGATGCGTTCAAATACCTGCCGCCCTTAGCTACGATTAAATTCAATGATGCTTATCCTCATTAAGCTGATATATGTCATACGATCTGGATTCGGTATTTCAAAATTTACAAGAAAATCTGTAATAAAAGCTATGCAAGCCTTAAATATTCAAGAGTTGACACTGGATCAACGATCACTATGCATCGTTTGCGACTGTTTTTCGATTTCATTATGTTTAAAATCATTCATTAAATTATGAAAATCATTTGTCCAAACACAATTTCGTCTCATGTGAGCAATAATATTTTCGAAAAGATGTCTAAAGCTCACGGAGGTATGAGCATCATTGAACAATTTTTGCTGACCAAGCTAATAGATTTTATTCATTCAACTACATACCGATCACTGGCTTCTTTATCTGTGGAGGAGGTGGCGGCGGCATTTGTTCCTTTGCACAATAACCAGGCGATAGACCACTTTGTAAACTATCGCAAGTGCTACTCCGACTTCGTAATGTTACAGGTGAATCCGTTATGCCTGTGTCCACCCCACCAGCATACGATGGAGGTCTACTACGTAGCTTTTTTTCTGGCGTTGAACATCCATTCTGAAAAAAAAAGTTGATTTACAGTTTTATTGCATAGCGCTAAGGACTGCATTCACTCGCTGGTCGCAGCGAAAAGGATCAATACGCACTCTCTCTTCGATTATGGTTTCGTCATCTGAAAAATCAGTTGGGGGCTCCTCGTGTGAGAGATTCCAATCAACGTTGACATTTTCAAAGAGCGTTTTCTGACGCTGCAGTGCATGGTTCAGCTACATAAATGAATAACGGTTGTTGAAAAAATGACACTTCGATTGAATTTCAGTTAATGAGATGAATGAGAATCACATAGCTCACCAATTCTTGACATGTATGATGTCCCACTTCTTGAGCAATATCCAAAGGTGTTTTTCCTATTTTATTCCGGAGAGTCGGGTCAGCGCCGGCTCGCAGCAGTAGTTTCATAGCCTCTGCTTTATCGTGTTTAGCAGAAAGATGCAGAGCCGTATCTCCTTCCGTTGTTGTTTTATCTATAGTGCCGGTTGGCGTGTTCTGAATGAGGAAGTCAACAATATGTAAACCATTCCCCATTTCTCGTAGAATAGACAAGTGGAGTGCGGTTTCACACAAATCCTGCAAATACGACATCAAATATCAATAACAAGTTTGGACGAGGCTCTTACAAATTTCGATTATAACTTGACTCACAGAGGTGGGTAAACTAGACGACAAATCTACATTTTCGGCATAAACTTGTAATAGGTGATGTAAATCTCGGTTATTTACAGCGTGCTCCAAGTCCGACAAAAGGTCTTGTTCATTAACGCAGGTTCTAGTAATATATTTCTTATCTACATATTTGGCTCTGATAAATTCGTACCGTTCTTCCCTGAAAATATGCATCACACATATTGTATTTTGTGCTGCATATAGATAATATTACAGATACAGATGAAATATCAACTTACATAGTAGAAGAAGGAGAAGGCTTAAAATTGTGACGCAACATCGCTTCCATGACTTCGTTGAAAGCCTGATTTGTCATGAATCTTGCTAACAATAGTTGAGACGTCCCTATGTTATCAAGAGTTAGAGATTGTATTCTAGATATATGGACACCTAAATCCCTGTGTATACCGCTACACTCTATGCAGACAATGATTCCAAAATTTGTTGAAAGCCAAGTCGCATCTGAAAAATAAATGTAGGAAATCTTGAGTTTTTACTTTTGAATTAAGATGTTCGTTCCTGCCTCATGCACGAAACGGCTTTCTAGAAAAAGTGATCGTCTGGACTAACATACATAAAAATTGGAAAACTCGTTATAATCGTAAGAGCTCACCATTTTGTGAAGAACAGTCACAGCACTTATCATTGCCTGGTAACCTCATGACACAACGTATAACAGCTTGTTGAAGTTCAACTAAACTAGGATTACCATGGTTGGCTTCCGGTTTGCCACTCGCATCGAAAGCTCTTAACAAAGCACGCTCTTTGCAGTTGACTAGAACAGACATCCACGCTCTCTGGTCTGATTCGTCTTCCGCTTGGAAATGATACGTTCTATTATCTGAAAGTTGAATCAAAATGAATTAATTTATGACATTCAACAATTATTCATCACTTTCGTTGATGGTAACAATGACATTTATATTGTTATAGAGACAAAGTTATTACTCACAACTTATAAGATCGAAACTTCGTTTATCATCAGGTACCAATTTAATCTGGCACGTTAATAAATTAACTCTTGTAGGAGCTTTATTTTCATCGGCATGGCAAATATCTAAATATCCTTCGGCTTGAACAGAGCATCGACGTTTTTGCCAAACACGTCTCATTTTACCTTCACTCTTCTTCAATAGATGACCCGTGCGAGTAACGCCATGCTGCTTATCGCCTTGTAATTGATGTAGTGAGTATCCACTACTTGTGTTTGCGTTCAACTGTTCATAGACGTAATTATTAGTCATTACGCGCATCAATGTATACAGCAATTTGGAGATAGCAAGAATTATAAAAGTAAAGAAAATACCTCTTTATCACATCCAGAACTCTTCAACAAGCTTCTGAGTTCCATTAACCGTCTTCTTTCTTCATCTTGAGCCTGCCTAATTTTCTGTAGTTTCATGCTTAAATCTACGACGTAAGAGCCAAAATGCTCGATAGTTTTGAGTCCATCTTGAAAATAGCTAAAACCCAACAAAGCAGTATGTGATTAAGAGATTCGATTCTTTGTGGTGATCATCAAGATATGATGCATACTTAGTTTGTGCATGATAATATTCAACTAAATGTTGAAGAAGCTCTATTCCCTTCTTAGTTTTGATTTCATTCACTTTGATCAAATACTGCAGAAAAAGGATTGGTTAGTAACGGAAAGTGCAAATAAATGATGCACATCTTGAGTGAAGAAATTTGTCTCTTACTTCACACATTTGTAGTTGAAAAAGTCGCCTTTCTTTCTCCATCTCGTCGGCAACCTCGGCTGCGGTAATTTCTGTACGGATGAGGCCAGCCTCTTTAGCATGTTGTTTCTTTTCCTTTTCAATTTTTGCATACTTTGCTTCATAGTCTTTCCAAGCTTTATCAAAAGGTCTTTTAAGGTCACCTTTGACACCTTTTAAATCTCCTTTCAAAACAGAGTCTAGTGGAAACATCACTATATTACTAATATTCTGCATCTGCAAAAATTAATTCGATTTCCTTTATGAGTGAAGATAAATGAACCAAAACATTCTATTTATGCTACAAACCAATGTTTTCATTAATGCACTCAATTCTTTGGTAACAACTGCAAATTTCAAGAAAGCTGCACCAATATCTGGTTCTTGTTCTTTGAGGGCAGCATCTCCCAATCTTTCTAAGGCTCTGCCCAAGTACATTTCATTATCAACATGAGCTGCAAGAACAGTGCAAAATAATTAAATGTAAAATTTATTCATCAAATAGAATTGATACAATAATTGCAGGGAGTTACAAACCATTTCCTGAATTGTAGATAGCTTTGATAGCTTTTTTGAGTTTAGTGAGCCCATCTCGATCAAAATCAAGAGTCTGAAATTTGATACAAAGTATTATCATGGCAATAAAACAGTGATTTTGAATACAACTATATAGGGTAGTAGATTATTTGTGGTGGAAATTGTGCATTGGACTTCGTCATTTCAATCTTCAACTTGTAAAAAAACTAATTTTTAATGGAGGATGTAATCCCAAATTCTATAGGGATCAAGGAGTTAGGTGCTTCAACATATTTCTTGGGTTTTTAATATTCCAACTGCATCAAAAGAGTGACACTATGTTTTCTGTTTAATTTAGTATCCATTGATGACTGAAATTCTGAAGCAGGCAAATGCCCTGCTGAATGAGCCAGAGTCCAAAGCTGATATTTAGTTGATTCAACTCATGATGGTGAGAAAGAATTCATTGAAGAGAAGTGATAAGACTTCAAGAGAGAGCCAAGGATGCTAGGGATCATTAGTTTCATCACTCTCACTTGTGATTGATTTTAAGGATAAATCATTATGACAAGAGACTGTTCATGTCACAGGTAACACTAAAGTCCTTATCTCACCTCTTCTAATGTTGCGATTGTCTGTCTGCACTGTGGCATCCTGGAGACAAATGTTGAGGTGGTGGGTGAGTTGTAGTCCCCCCTTGTCTCATCGATGAAGTCACTGACAGCTATGAGTCCTGGCATTTTGTCAGAGTGTATATGAGAGCACCAACTCTTCTTTGACACAATCAACTCTTCCCCTGTCTGATCCGGCACGTCGCTGACACTTTCCCTTGTTGATCAAGGCAAGGTGGAAGCGTATCTCGGTGCAGCCTGTCTCGGGAACTGCGTCACCGGTTGTCGGATAATATATCTCAAAGTTGGCGTGGTTCCACTAATTTCCGCACCTACAAAACGAACGAGCTGCGATGTGGGCACAGAAATAATATAGACTTTGGGTTGCGAGCGCGTGCAAGTACATACGTCGTGGAAAAAGCGCGACCACCAATCGATATACATATCAGGCGGTTTATGAGCGATTCCTCGCCGTGTGTACTTTTGCTCGAGTGCGCGATATTTACGAAGGCAACTTGCGTACGTCCCGAGGAAGCCGCATTGCATATAAAGAGCGAGTTATACATCAGCGGGATAAGCTTATACGGCGTGCGACAAAAAGGAAGTGTCATGCAAGTATATGAAACGCGAGAGAATCAAGCATAAAAAAAGCAGTGTCCGACCTTAGAAATACTGTGCTTGTACAGATAAGATAGACATGGACAATATAATTGTGGACAGTTCTTACCTATTGTCGCGTGACCGATGAAGAGGATGGCCCGCCTACGTCGGTTGATGATGCTGGCGGTGCCTGAGAGTATCGCTCGCGTATACTAGGGCCAATTTCGCTGCCCTTACGATGACCATTTTCCCATGAACCTGGAGCCGATGGAATACTGCTGCTTACTATTAGTACTGCATAGGCCAGCCGTCGTCGTCGTCGTCGATGCAGTTGAACCTCGAGAAAGCGCATGTGCAACCAATGTGGTATACGCTGTATAAAACTCTCTTTGCTCGAGGCCGTATAGGACACGCAATATACAGCACACCTGCAGCGCTCGATGCAACGTTTGTTTACTGCAACTTGTCAAATAGATTTACTATACCTAGGCAGAAAAGTTGCAGAGTTGTTGAATGGCCTCGAGAACTGTCACGCCTACTTATTTAGGTCCGTTTGTTTATCTTGCTGAACGTGGACGTGGACGACTGCACAGCTCGCTGCTGATGTAAAATCCGCGGACCTTCATCGGCAAATGGTTTTGATGTCTGCTTCTTCTGCTTCTTTAGACGCAGCTCCGTCGGCATGTCAGCTCGCCCCGGCAACAGTATTATTTTCCACTTGTTTTGATACTAATAAAACAATCGCAGCTTTCGATGCATCAATTTTTAAAGGATAACTGTTTTCTATGCAATTGAAATCACGAGTTCTTACGTTGATCGCTCAAGTCAATAAATGAAGGCTGTCATATCTGATTTGCACCAACTTGTTGAGGGGCGGACCGCGATTGTCATTCACGCACTAGTGTTCGTGTGTGTGTGTGTGTACAGCGAATACGCGTCAACAATGCCTCGCGCAAGATATGCAAAGAATGACAAACGTTTTTGGCCTTTGTTGGGTCAAAATCATGCGCATATCATATGCAACAACGACTGCAGAAAAGTCTCGAAAAAAAGATAACGAGATTTGCGATCACTGGGAGGCAATAAAGCGTCGATGCGTTAGGATAGTAGGTGGTCGTCGAGTCGTTGCATACCTTGGGACCAACGAACACTGACTACGTTGACACTTTGCGAAGTTTCACAATTTAATTACCAATGAATGGTGTTTATTCTTTGATTCTGATGCACTGAGTATCAATGGTTTTGATTACGTATACCAATTTTATCAATGAGGCTGTAGATTCAACAGACCAGACTCGACTCGCTTTGTTTGGGTCACTTCAACAAGACTGAATTCTGCGATGGCTGCGCTTTATGGTGTGGGTGCGTTCGCGCATGATTTTGAAACCATAGGTCACAGTGACCGTTACGTGACGAAGAATTTTGATGAAAAAAAAATTTTGACTTTTAGGAATGAATGAATTATTCGGAAAATCTGAGGTTTGGGTGCGAACGATGGCGGTTTTCATGTTTTCAAATGCTTGGTAAAAGATCGAGCATGTAACGTCGGATAGAATGCACGGATCTATGGCGTATAAGAATGAAAAAGAAAAAATGTTATTCTTACGATTTTTACGCTATGGCATGGAGTAGGGTCTGTCATCAGAATTACCTGAATCAGAATGGATTCCTCACGTGAAATTATCATAAAAAATCTCTTTATTTTACATACTCATAGATCTTGTATGTAAAATGAATGGCCAAATTGAAAGAACGTGACTAATTAATTATCACATCCATTATACAGAAACAATATTTGAAAATTGGACTCGAAAATGATGTGTCTCTGCAATATATTGATAGAGGCCAAATTGCCAGCAATTTGGTAAAGGGTGGACAGATAATTGATAATCATAATAGAACCATAGAGATATTATATTATAGATTATTATATCTCTATGAATAGAACACGATCCTGAGAAGAAGTGAAAGACTGGATTGAATCTACGCGGGCTAAACCTCGTTCGAGGTATCAAAACGGATGTTCCGGCGTGAAGCTGCAACCTAACCTCTATCGTGCTCCGGGTTTTGGTCAGCCTTTTCCGGTCGACAGGCCGAGTGTAAACGTAGATTGTTGACAGATTAAGCCGATTCCAAAGTAATTTTTCGCCGAATGTTTTAGAATAATCCGATTCTAACTTATCGAAATCATCATTCATCGTTATCATCTATTCCTATGTTTTTTTTTGACACTTGTGAAAAACGACTAACATCCTTCGCGTCTGGTTCCTTGTGAATCAATATCTCACGTGGTTCCTCGATTTTTAGCGACTTATCAACGAATTCTAATCAAATTCTCCTTCTTCTAGATGCCGTCTGTAACTTTGAAAGATGTGGATCAACATAAGTTTGTCAAGGCTTTCGCTGCCTTCCTGAAAAAGTGAGTCCTTCTTCAATCTATTCTTAACCTACAATTCATCTGTTACCATATCAGTTTCTTCCTTTGTCATAAATGCTACATCCTCCTCATTGCCCACATCCTCACCACAATCTTGTCTCTTTACTTTACTTTTTTCACTTGAAGTCTCATGAATTATACCCATACTCATGTTCAAATTTGTGTAGTGGCGAATGATGCAGAGTCAGTGCCTTGTGGTCTCTTCTATCGCTTTGATGATGAAATCCATTCCTTCAATCAACCTGCAATCATTTCTTTATGCTGGCTGCTCAAAGATGAATCAATCTTGTAGCAGCTATGTACATAGTCTATCAATATGAGTTGCATTGTAGTTTTTGCAATGTGACAGTGCGGAACGCTTATTCAATTGTTCTGAGTATTCTCACAAACATTGACATTTTTATGTGTACTTATTAGCATTATCACTAACTGCATGTTAATTCCTGATCTATTGTGTGTCCAAAATGTCACATCTGGCATCCTAAAACAAAATATGGTAATGGCATCTTGAATTGCCTAGTTTAGAAATTAAACATGATTTTGTAATAGAGCCACTGATTCATGTTAACGAAGGATAATGTTCCCAAGCACAAAATTCATCAACACCATTATTTAGTTCTGACTCATGTACATCATGTAGATCTATTGAACCTTTCGTGTATATACTGATAGCCTTGGTCAGTATTACCTCAATGTGTGATCGCCATCATTTTTACAATGTTTCTTACATTCTCCCGAGCCCTCAACACCGATTTATTGATTGAAACATGTCAATGACCAGATGATTTGATTGTAGTATGTTGATATTGAATTTAACAGCTAATGTTATTTTTATTAACAGGACTGGTAAGATGAAGGTACCAGAGTGGGTTGACATTGTAAAATCAGCCAGGTTCAAGGAACTTGCCCCATACGACCCTGATTGGTATTATGTCAGATGTTCAGCCTTGGTCCGCCACATCTACATCCGTAGTCCCATTGGAGTCGGAGCTGTCACAAAGATTTTTGGTGGACGCAAACGTAATGGAACTCATCCAAGCCACTTCTGCAGATCCGCCGGTGGCGTAGCCCGAAAAGCTCTCCAAAGTTTGGAGCAACTAAAACTCATCGAAAAAACTCCCAATGGAGGCCGTAAATTGACAAGCCAAGGTCGACGAGATCTTGATCGTATCGCGGCGCAAGTGAAGGCTAAGAGCAAAAAACAACTCAAGTTACAAGAGACTCTTGTATTGTAATTTTTGACTATTATTGGTTAATAAAATTCATAAAACGTCATAGTTTCTTTGCATTCATTTCAAAACCTCAGTAATACATTCCTGTCTTGTTATGATTGGAAGATGATTTTATAAAGTTTGAACATGTCAAAAAATTGCTATGAACTTGGCAATACTCTTGAAGTTTCAATGAAATTTGATAAGAATTCAAATTGATTTGAGAATCTCCTATTGTACTGAGGACTATATATAGCCTTAGTACTAAAAATTGCTGAGAACGTCTTAACAGTAATTAGAACAACACAAAAAGTGTCCAAACTAATGCCAATTTTGATGCTGGCTGATATAGTTATGTGTTCCACATGTCACTTCTGAAACTTTCTGAAGAAGAGTAAGTCACTCCTGAACCTGCCTGAACTTGTCTCAAATTGAGAAGAGGAAATGAAATTTACAAAATACTAATAGATTTTTAAAGCATTGTGACAGCTAGCCATCAACCAAAACAATGGTAATTTATAGTTTTTAGTCATTTTTAATAAACCAAAGTCAAGTGGGTGCATACTGCATAGCATAACATAGCATACCCCATATATATATATATATATATATATATATATATGTGTATATTGCAAGGGAGGGGGAATGTAACAGAGAAACAAGTGACTTTGGCATGACGTGGACGTTTGCCGCCCGCTTCCATGTGATAATGTTGTAATTTTTGTGAACTAGTGATTTTCAAGACCAAAATGAGTTACTCCAGCGATGAAGTCAACTTCCTGGTGTACAGATATTTGCAGGAGTCAGGTTTGTAATCCGTATGACAGCCTGACGCTTGATTCCTAACCTCAAAGATTGCGTCTGATTGTTGTTCTCAAAGAAAAATGAACCCTATTTACATCTTTTGTTTGCCGTTAGATTTCAATATTTGTTCACTTCACAAATTTATGCACATCAGCCTCTCAATTTGTTATAATCTCCCTGAGTGCTTTTTTATTTCATCTTTTTCTGCTAGTGGTGATGAGTAACATTCGAGTCAGATTTCCAAAATATTAATCCCCTGGAATTTGATCTCTAGGATTTCAGCACTCTGCATACACTTTTGGGATAGAATCACACATATCCCAAAGCAATATTAATGGAGCTTTGGTCCCTCCTGCTGCGCTTTTATGCATACTTCAAAAAGGTCTTCAGTACACCGAGGCTGAGATCTCGATAGGAGAGGATGGAACTGAACAAAGAATGGTTGAATCTTTGTCGCTTATTGATGCTGTGATGCCCGATGTTGTTGCATCCAGGCAGAATCAACAAAGTCAACAGAAACAACAATTGAAAACAGAAATTCAAGATACCAATGGAGAGGAAGGTTAGTCTGTTATGTGCTGCTGACAATTCTTCAGAAGTATAATTATCCCCTGGTACACCCTGGTTCACAGAGTTTTCAATTTCTGTGAACCTCCTTCCTAACCAGGAAGAGTGAGCATGTTTCAAACCACCAAGTATCTTACTTTTCAAAATTTTTTCATGAGTTTGTTTCATTTCTGATCTTGCAATGTTGTTTCATGTTAATTTTCCCATTGAAAAAATTTTGAAACTTCCTGAAAGTATACAGTGGTTGTGATACAAACATTTTCTTATTCAAATTCTTCAATTTTGAGTGAAATCATTGGAAAAACCTGGAATTTTCTGTATAATTAGTGCTCTTAGTTCTTGAGCAGATTTCATAAGTGTTTCTTGCTTTGACAGTTGTTACATCCAATGAAGGAGTTGGAAATAACGACAAAGGAGGAGACAAAACAGACATGGAAGTTGATGATCAACAACAGGGTCAAAGTGGTGGACCAAATGCTAATTCTGTCAAAATACCAGCTAATAAGGCTACCAAGTTATGTGGTCATGAGTCTGAAGTATTTATCTGTGCATGGAATCCCACTACAGATTTGTTGGCATCTGGCTCGGGAGACAGTACTGCGCGTATTTGGGACATGTCTGACAATTCACATTTCCCAAGTCAGTTGGTCTTGAGGCATTGTATACAACGAGGAGGCACAGAAGTGCCAAGTAACAAGGATGTCACATCACTTGATTGGAATGTATGTATTTTGACTGACTCTCATATTTTCCTCCATAGATCTAAATTGGTCATGTTTAGCCAAAATTGCGCTCTCATCTTGTTGATTCTTGGTCAAGCTTCAGCCTTTAATACAATGAACATTTATTAAATCGCAAATACGATCCTGTGCGCGTCCCGTTACTTCGGTTACCAAAACGGGGTTTTCTTTAGATCACTATCTAAACGAATTTTCCGAATCATCGACATTGAAGCAGTAAATTTTCTCTATTCATGAAAACTGTGGATTTTAGTGTGATGGAACCCTACTGGCGACTGGCAGTTACGATGGCTATGCTCGGATTTGGACAACCGACGGTAGATTAGCATCGACCCTGGGTCAACATAAAGGACCTATCTTCGCTCTAAAGTGGAACAAGAAAGGGAACTACATTTTGAGTGCTGGTGTTGATAAAACGACTATAATATGGGATGCTGCAAGTGGGCAATGTACTCAACAGTTTAGTTTTCATTCAGCACCGGCGTTAGATGTTGATTGGCAAACGAATACATCGTTTGCCAGTTGCTCCACAGATCAGTGCATCCATGTTTGTAAGCTACACGTTGACAAGCCGATCAAGAGCTTCCAAGGACATACGGTATGTGAATCGCTATTTCTGAAACAAAATCTTTCGAATTCGTGGTGCTAATAACATACGATTCATTTTTCAGAACGAAGTAAATGCTATCAAATGGGATCCTCAAGGCAATCTGCTAGCAAGTTGCTCAGACGATATGACTTTGAAAATTTGGTCAATGAAACAAGATACTTCTTTACACGATCTCCAAGCTCACAGTAAGGAAATTTATACGATCAAATGGTCTCCGACGGGTCCAGGAACGCAAAATCCAAACATGAATCTGACTTTGGTCAGTGCGTCGTTTGATTCGACTGTAAGACTCTGGGACATTGATCGAGGAGCCTGTATATACACTTTAACAAAACACACCGAACCAGTATACAGTGTAGCTTTCAGTCCAGATGGAAAGTTGTTAGCCAGTGGTAGTTTTGACAAATATGTTCACATTTGGTCAACACAAGTAAGTGCATACAGAAATAATATAAGTGCATTAACGATTTCATGGATTTGTATATGCAAAATTTTTATTTAATTTCAGAGTGGTCAACTAGTGCATAGCTACAAGGGAACAGGAGGGATTTTCGAAGTGTGTTGGAACAGTAGGGGGGACAAAGTTGGAGCTTCAGCATCTGACGGCAGTGTGTTTGTTCTAGATCTCCGTAAACTATGATTAATGACAGAGGATTAGATTTTGTAGCTGTCCTCGTAGATATAACAATTGCTAATCAATCTTTCCGATTTACATTTCTACGTGATCATGGCCACTAGTACGAATTATGCTTTCTGAATTTGTAGCTGATGCTATCTCTTTATTGTCTAATTTGACTTTTATCTCGCTATCTCGCATCTTTCAAAGAATCAAATAGATTCTTCTCATGTGCAACGTGAAAGTTTTCAATTTTACTCGTTTTTGTAAAGTAATCATTTTTAGCATTTTTCAAGACTGTCAAAGATGTTGATTATTGCAAAATCATGGATTTTATAGATTATATGTTTAGATTTTGATATGGATGTCTATAATATAATATAAAATGTATATTAGTCTTGGACATTAAATAAACCTTTTGCATTATCCCTCATCGTCTGTTAAACTTCAATTTCATTTCGTCACGATCTTCAGTATTGTTACTTTACAAGTGCGTAATCAAAGAGTTTAACACAATTTCGAGATCATTTTTGCATCAATGAGATTAATAAGGGAGGTGAATTTATAATTCTCCATGTTCAAGTTTGTACTGTTATTTATAAAATAATCAAAGGCACAACTAAGACCTGTTCGCATAACGTCTAACTTTTGACTAAACTAGCTGATCATAAAGTTGAACAACAAAATCATTGCTTTGATAACTGTGTAAGGAATAGTAATCCAGGTATGATGTGATATTCGCATTCAAACCATGTCTACCTACGAATGATTATTATTCATCAACAAAAAAGTTTCAACTTGAAATAGTTTTAATTTTGAAAATTATACAATAATCGTACCTTATACTGCGTGTCTGAACATTCAATAAGGTATTTTCTAAGGAGTTACTTCTATTAATAATATCTTAATTTAAAACGGATTTGGAAGTGTAATGCGTACACGTAAATCTACAAAAAATATGAGTACAAAAACCATTAAATGACTCAGACCAGATAATTTCGATCTGATTCTGGTATTCACACGAATACTTTGGCGAGAGCATCGGCGCCTGCACTTGCAATAAATGGCCGCGAAGGATGAAATGCTACGTCTAAAATACTTTCGTCAAACTTTTTGCGGTGTGCTGTTATTTCTTGGACACAAGTCTTATTATCCATGTTCCACAACCTGATACTGCAATCATGACCTGGAAAGGAATTACAAAATTAGGCATAACGTTTAAAAATTATAGGAATTTTTCCAACTCCAAAAACACCCCTCCATCTCAATGGAAATAAGACAGAAAAATCTGAAGAACTTGATTAAAAATACTAATCGGGTATTTTTTCCAAAATTTTAGGAACATTTGAGTTGAAGGAGCGGTTTCTCACTCTACAAAATGAGAGGAATATCGAGCTGAGTAGATTGAATAAGTAATAAGAGAATCCACTTACTTCCAGAAAGTAGATAGAGACCATTAGGATCTACAGCAAGACTAGTAACGGCGTCCAAATGTGCCACCATTGCATGTGCGAGACTGGCCGAGCGATGATCATAAAAACGAATATGACGATCTTCATTGGCTGCTACAACCAACGGCAGTATAGGGTGAGCTACGAGTCTATTAACACCTTGTGTTTCATCACTGACCAATCTAGATACAACTGAGCCAGTCTCAGCATCAAAAATTACACATGCTTCTTCATAAGCGACGACCAATTTATGAGGTTCATCTCGTATAAAATCTACCGATGTGGGATTCTTATCTGTAAAACAAAAATGACAGTTTGCTCAGTGAAATCAAAATTATATTTGAAAAATGTATCCATAGAGTAACAAGAGTAAAACGTGAACGCAGAAAGCTCACCTTGCTCGGACGTATAAGTATTGAGGAGCGGCACTTTACTCGAAGGGCTCCATAGCTTGACAGTTCCATCTGCACTGACAGATAATAATTGCGAACGAGGATGACACATACTCAAACCCCACACCGCATCTGTGTGTCCTGTGAGCGTGAGATTCAGCAGACTAGGATCGTATGCATCATAAGGATCTATGTTAGCTGATGGAAGAGTCCAACAGTGAATTTTACTATCTAGTCCACCACTAAAGCAATGGTTTCCGGTATTATCCATTGCTAAACACAGAACTGGACCTGTATGCGCTCTAAATGTGTATGACGGTTCCACATCCAACGACGCTGATCTAGAATGAGGATAGACATGTTTAAATATGCTAGAAAAGAATGCTGCCCACAAAAAAGTCGACGTCTTGCCAGTGAATACTTACTTTTTAGCAGGAACAGTCTTGTGTAAATTCCAAAGTTTTAGCGTGTGATCGTCACTCGCCGTGATCAAAACTGGATCGGTCGGATGAAATACTAAAGCCCTAACTCCATCAAAGTGTGAACGCAGCGTATATTTAGCATTCCAAGATTTTCTAAAAGATTCTTCATTGTTTGTTGCCATCTGAAACAAACAAAATCCACGCATGTAGACAGATATGAACAATCAAATGCTCAATCATTTGTTGCTTCGATAGTTGCTTCGATACTTACATCATAAGGTGCCTCAGCATCATTATTAACTGTCAACTGCGCTAGTTCGCCGAGACCCAAAGATGATCCACCTTCTTCGCAAGGACGTCTTGGATCTGTTTGCATTCCTGTAATGGAAGAAATTCGGAGTGAATCTCCTCAATTCTTAGGCTAGTCAAGAAAATAAGTTGTCAATTCCGATCATACTTACGCCAATCATTTCCATCAACATCGACGTTGATGATACCTTCTTCGTTTTCCGATAGAAGATTCAGCTCATTTAAAACTTCTTCTGCTTCGGCATCTACATCTTCACCTAATAATATTGAGGTCTAAAAATACAAAATAAGAATTATTTTGTTGCATGGAACAGTACGCGATATCACGCAAGAGAAGTATTCATCATTATTTACTTTATTTTGTTTTTCATCTGTATTCGAGTCGTACATCTCCTCTTCGCCGTCATTTTCTTCCTCTTCCATGTCGATATCCGAATGAGCAAGAAATTCGAAATTTGCCAAAACAGCTTGCTGCGTGTCGTACATCATGGCTTCGGTAATCGATTGCGGCTGAAATTTTCATTTAGATTATTCAAAGCACAGAAAAAAAACTCTGTTTTGGAACATGACAATCGACAATCAATGGCCAGAAACTGTTACCAATCTGTGATTCAAGAGCAATGAGAATAGGGAAACCGTAAAACTGTACAAGTGATAAAATGTTGTAGTGAAAATTTGAAAAAAGTAGGCCTCGGACGGACAGTAATTACGAGGAAAATCTATTTCTAGTTTGCCTTGAAATTTTTTTGAAAAGTCTGATTTGAGCACCTGAATATATGGTCATCTATTGAAATTCCGCGATGCCCCATATTTCAGCTACATCAAAAGAGCACACTTACTTTCTTTCCTTTCCTGGGGGATGTTTTGAACGGCTCCCTCGTAGATTTCTTATTTGATAGTTCCACCCCATTGAGGGCGGGAGTATTTGAATCAGTTTCAGTTTCGGCATTATTATTCAAGCCAAGGAGGGATCGTACCCTGTTTGATCGGACATCTATTATTGTATCGGTATAACCAATCTCTTGTAAATACCTGAGGAAGAAATGAGATATAATACGTTGAGATTGCGTCAAAGAGGTGATGATTCGTGATCAAGTTCGAACTGGTAGATTAGTTCAAGATTTAAAATAAACACTGTATATTCTTCTACTGTTCAAAATTAAGAATCTTTACTGGTTTTTCATACGTTTTGACTTTGGAGTTCTATTTCACGGATACAGTATATCGTCAAAGACTCTAAGAAACGCGCGAGTAAACGAGAAAGCTAGCATAGATCATTCATTGTTCAAAAAAAAGGGCAGTTGCTTGTATGAGGGCTCAAGAGCACTGTTGTGTCATGAGCACAGTTTCTAACTTTTACAAGGTCTGGAAGGCACAATTTTGAAAAGGGTGATTAGAAAAACGAACTGATTCGATTTCATGAACTTCAAATTGATTCTCATGTGTCTTTTTTAGTTCAGTTCAAATAAAGAAGGGGAAAAAGATTAGAATCATCCCAAGTTGGATTAGAGAAAACATTAATTTGTCACGTGGGTCTTGATATGAGCGTTTGAGTTGAGTTCAAGTTTGCAATTGAAAATTTTCCAATCACCAGGCGCTCCGGGCAGAAAATGGTTCACGATAGGCAATTTTGCTTTCAAATCAAGAGAAACCAGGCAGTATACTAAAAAATATAACGTTGAAGAGAGGAGTTTCCTTACTGTCTTAAAAGTTGACGACCTTGTCTCCAACTAATATTACTGACAGACGTAAACGGCGCCTCTCCATCGCCGGCACCTCCCTCGGTTCCTGGGCAGGTACCTTCTTCGTAAGCCGGCTTACCGTCCCCTTGTATCACTAAATCCTGACCGTATTTCAATTTGTGATATTTTGCCCTGTAATGAAAATAGACCGGATGATTCTCAACTTGCTCAGTATAAAAGCTTCTCTGCAAGCCCGACGTCATCCCACGTATATTTTTGATAATAAACTTTGTCGAGGTTGATAGGGCTTTTCGTGATCAAAAATATCAAATTAAAAAATGCACAAATTATAATAGTCATTGACGAATTATTAGCATGTTAACACTTAATGATCTATGATAAGATTGAAACTGAAAATATTCATTGAAGCGATTTGAATAGACTCGTATTGAAAATGTATAGCTTTGAAAATTCAATTGTCATTTAAATTCAGATTACGATCGGTGTGTGCAAATAACACTGTGAAACTCGTTCAAGATTCGAAGTGAATACCAAATCGATCGCCGCCAGAAAATATTTGAATTGCATCAAATTTCGTGACAGAGTGATGATTTCGAGTAATTTTTGCTCAAAGATTAAAACTTTGGCAGAGAGTACTTGCAAATTTCAACTGAAACACTGATCTTCACATTTGATTCGTCTTCAGCTTTAAGAACACATCCATTCCGAAGTTTAGGCGTGAATCGTATAATTTACAGATTTAAATTTGAATTTGAAATAAAAATTACCATATTTTATTATTATGAATGATCTTACACTGTTCTCGACGAGTTCAATGGAACTGTATCATGATTCATGATATGATTTTGTGTTACAGAAGAAAAATGGTACGAGTATCCCTTATTCTCAAGAAGCAACCGTCTGACCAATCCTGACTTGATCTACTGAAACCAATACATCATCTCTGAGATGCGTTCACGGGAAAACTGGTAAAAGGACAGAAAAATCGATTTATTCTTATCACGGTCGTGAAGAAAGATCAGCCAAGGGGTAAGTAACCTTCCATCTTTATCGTTTTTCATCTCAATAAAAAATGTAGAATAATGAAAAATAATGAAAAAGTCGAAAACAAAGAGCGACTATCGCGATAAGAGGTGTATGAGAGTGAACTAAAATACCTTCAAAGTTGCAATTACCTTTCTTGTTTGAGTGCATACTCCAACATTTTGATGCGCCGCACAAGATCGGTCTTGAGGTTTTCCTGGCCCTTCCTCTCGCCTTGGAGAAAGGCTATTCTCGCCTGAAACACGATAATGAGCGAGCATATCATGAGTGACGAGGCTCATTATTAAGGTGTACAATCTCATAAATGGCCTGAAGTATCGAGCCTCGTGAGTCGATCACTGTACAATAAATAGCAACCTAGTCACAGATCACGTTTTATTGTACAGACTTTTTGCACGACGGAAAAGGATCACAAAATAAAGACCTACGTGCTACGAATTTGATGATTTAGCTGTAGAAAGGCATCAAGTATATATTGCGGTAGCGATGACCGCTAAATGCGGAAGACCGTGACCGTTACGAATGCCTTGATGCATTCAGAGTAATTTGTATCGATGCGATTATGCGAGGTGCGTCTTCTTATCCGAAAGAGCGTTTGCCGGCTTATTAGCCGGTTGACATGTGAGAAGTGACAAGCTCGGTCTTATGCTATATAGGTATATATTTGAGATGTTGGTTTATTTTTATATACTTTTTTAACAAGTTGAACGAATCGAGGGAACGAGATTAGTGTGACACTCGAGCTTTATGGATTTTCTCCGCTCATCCAGTCTAAATTATCGGCTCACCGTGGGGAACACATGAATGATTGCACGTGGGAGAAATTTTTGCACGAGATACTTAGGTATGTTGCATATCGTCAGCAAGATCGATACGGATGAAAAACTAATTCACGGGGGATCTGGTTGATCAGTAAATCTTGGCTGGGAATCGAACATGCATGTTGATGATTGATTGATTCATTTATTGAGTAGATAGACGATATCCATATGAAAACTTATCTATGACTGTAGACACTAGAAGAAAGAAAAAATAGAGCTCCTTCGGGCATCAATCACGAATATTAATAGGTGCATTATTTTTGCGCGTCTACAGCATTCTTGTGCATCTATATACGCATAAAAACCGATATGTAGTGGCAAGTGCATCGCGTGTTACTCTTCATTCGTTGTTGAGCAGCTTCGTTGTTGTTATTCCAAATATAGCTTGATTAATTCAGAGTGATTGAGATATGATCAGTATTGTGGGCTTCATTTCACAATGCATCGAAGTCGCATTAAACATGTACGGTTCATTAAATATGTTGTTTTTATATAGAATTGCGAAATATGCCAGGAAGGACTGTTAGATTATTTTTTTCTTATTAATTCTTCAAAATGCCTCAAAATAAATAGTAATGAATCGCGTTTTAGTTTTGTTGAGTTTGATCATAGGTCTTTTCTCAAGGTAATATACCAAATGATTATGATTAGAAATCGATTGATCGAATGTAAACTTGAAAATGTGTGTTGACGACAATATGTCTTACACATAGCGCTCAGATATTCTTATTCTGTTTTGTAGCATTCAATTGTGCAAATTTTTGAATAATTTTGTGAATTCTCCATTCAACAAATTTTGAGCTTATTTCCATCAAGCACATGGATATGAATGAGACTTCATCTCTTTTTAAGAAAATCGAAGATGATTTAGCTTCACTGTTGAATGTCTATCTAATGCATCTGATGACGTGAGATACCATTGAATGTCTGAGATACATAAGAAAAGATGTTCTAAAATTGAGTTATAAACTGAATATGTATGTAAACAATTTGACTAGAAGGAAAAAAAATGTTTTGTAAGATTGCAACTGATTTGTTATTGTTGAGTATCATGATAGTGATTATCACTTTGATCTGCATGGATAAGGAATCATAAAACAGTCATGGACTTGTATTGGAGCTTCTCTAATCATCATTATTCACTGGTATCAGTCTAGCATTAGAAAAATGAATTGATTGTTATCTTATAATGCAGTTCAAGCATCAACAGCTCTATAAAAAACAAAGGTTGAGTTCGCA
Source organism: Eretmocerus hayati (assembly GCA_029851415.1). Classification (NCBI taxonomy): domain Eukaryota; kingdom Metazoa; phylum Arthropoda; class Insecta; order Hymenoptera; family Aphelinidae; genus Eretmocerus; species Eretmocerus hayati. Next base: position 166,755,671 of record CM056742.1, read on the forward strand.
AACGTTGTATCAGACCGAAAAAGTTCGAGTTATTGTCTTCCCTCAAATATGCTTGTTACTAGCTGTTTTGTAGAATTGTTTCGTGACTTAAAAACTCCTACCATCTATCAACTCTGGACTGGGCGATTAGGTTTTGACAAAGGTATGGGAATTTCGACACCATGGATTTGAAAAGTCAAGAATAGAGATAGCACTAACCGAACAACAAGTTTACAAAAGCTATAAAAAGCAGCTTTTGATTAAAACAGAGTGAAGCAGCGAATCTTAATTTGGCACAGCCCGATGCAACTATAAGCTGCATAAATAAACAAAGTAGCACTACACTGGAATACTTTTGAAGATACACAACTAGCTGGCAAAGACACTGTACCTGAAATTCAGCCCTGTCGAGCTCCCACTGAGACCTCTCAAGCTCAAACCTGGCCCACTCGTGCTGTAGAAAGTGTAACACTCCAGGCATTGTATATTGAGCACTCTGTTCCTTAGAGTTTGGTCCTTGATGGGGTATTTGACCCTGTTCATTTTCAGATCCACTAGATTGATGCTTGTTATTTGCAACGGAGACATTGATACCGGCAAAGGGTTGAGATCCTCCGTTGTGATTCTGCGAGGAGGATATAGCAGCAGCGTTCATGGCGCCGCCTCCGCCGCCAGCGGCGGACGAGCTACCCGAGCTGTTCTCCTCCATCGTTAAATTGTAAAATTGGCTGATGGGTACCTTCATTTCATGATTAGGCAGCCATTACAACAGCGTTTGTGGCTGCTGCTTTATTTAACTGCTTCGGACAGGATGCTTCACCGATTTCACCAGGATAACTCGCTCTCGCGACGACGACGACGACGACGACGACGACGACGCGAGATGCGCGAGACCTGGTGCAGCAGCAGCAGTTTGCCGCGCCGCCGTCGTCGCCACCGTGATACCTTGATGACACTTCGTCCTGGATACTATTTTAAAGACAGTTTTCAATTATAGAAATCTGAATAAGAACTCCAGCAGCCGCTTTTACACCACTGCACTTATGGGCCGCGCGATTCGACCCGTGATGACACGGACGCTTACGGAGATTCGCGTATGCGACGTATACACACGATCGCTTTATAATATTTTCTCTCTCTCTCTTTGAGCTCTCTCTACTTTGATGATGTATACAGATATATTAGGAGTGTAAGCCGAATCGATAAGCAGAGAAAGAGAGAGAGAGAGAGAGGCTCTATGCCAATTCTCTTTTGCACTGATCTGCACACTTGATGGCTATGAGGGACGGATCGCGGAGGCGCGGCATCAGGTTCTGCTGGTTTTCTCTGATAGGTATATAGGTACGACGATGTAGAGTGTATCAGAGAAACACTTGGGGACACTGCCACCGCGGGGGCGAGGCACCGCTCCGCTGTTTTGATATCTATACAGCTTCGCGGCGCGACGACTACTGAAAAACTGTCTGCTTGGGCGATGCTCCGCGGATGATTACTTAAACGTGTTCTGCTATATCTAGGCGGGAAGCTTGAAAAAGCTCTTGTTATTGTTGTTGATGACAATGTTTAGTAATTAGTTTTTTAAAGGCACTCTGATGCGTGCAACTTGGACGTCGGTTACGCGGACAGCATCAAACCAGAATCTATCCAGGAACAGCTATACATATGTGTTTGTGTGTGTATGTATATATATATATATATATATACATATATATATATATATATATATATATGTCACGCACGCATACTTGTTTCTGATGTGCTTATTATTATTCACAAATCACACTAATACAAACTCCCAGACCGCGCACACACGTGCTATACCTATATATGTTTACAGGGCAGCGCACTGTATGCCTCTTTTTTTTTCTCTGTATCTTTTCTTTTTATATAAAGCTGCTGCTGCTGCTGCTTCACAAGCTCCCTGATGCTGTGTGATCCAAAAAACTGCAAACGCCTAGTACGGGATATGAAGCGTTTTATGCGAGGGGCAAGGCTGAGGCCACGAGCTCCCCTCTTCCTTACTTTATACTTGAAAAAACAGAATGAGAGAAAGCTCTCTTCTTTTCTCGACTCGTTCCAGTCATTCCGGCAGCTCTCAACTGCTGCAGCTTTACTTTTATTGTCCTATATGCAGAGAAGCCCCATCAGGCTTAGTACTGCTCTCAATTTGCGTACCAAGACAAGCACGCTTTTTGCTCATTATACATGGATCTATATCTATGAAATCTCGAATGCGTTGGTTGACTATCTAGTTTGTAGGTACAAGTTTTTGTAAGCACCCGATTTTTTTTGCTCGTACACTTTTTGGATCGTTGCAAAATAAAATGGTTGTGACTATTCAAATTGAAAATGTAAATCCGCTTCGATATGTACTGCAATCTTGTTGCAAGCTCTGAACTTGCAGATGGTGAGAACGTTCGTTATACTATATACGGGAGGAACCCGATCTTGCGACTGAGATCTTGTGCCGTCAACTGTGATCTCTATGTACTAAATCCTTTCAAAAAGAATTTCGGCGCATTAAAAAATGTATCCTTTATTCTAACTAGTGCAAATTTTGTTTTAACAATTGTTCATCTTTGAACTAAGAAAAGCTTTATCTCTAAACTTTGCCAATTTCAATAAATTTTCGAAAATAAGAGGATCGACCAATGAAATATGACATTCGGCTATGCGGTTGTCATGAAATCGTGTTGAAAGCTCGATAATTAGTAGTTGGGCAGAATGATAGGTATCACAAGATATAGAAATTTGCTAGGTGCAAATCAAAATCTTACAAATTCAGGAAGGGCATATTTCATCATTTATACTCAAGTAATAAAAGCCATCTACATTTTTTTACCTCAATTATCTTCAATTACACATACACTTTGAGCACCTGTTTGTTCCAGGTGTAGCATTTACTTTGAGCGTTCATGACAAGAAAATCGCATCAAGACCGACGAGTCTCACATGCATCAAGACATAGTTACAAAAGTAATTGAATTTGACATCATGCAGTCAGTGAGAGGATTCAAAAGTTGCTTTTTCCATCAACATTCTGACAGTACGTATATCAGTTCGCTGTTATTACAATATTTTTTTTCATAAAATATAAGTCTTAATGTTACATAAGTTTAGTATTATTGATTGAATCAACTTTTCTCACGGTGTGAAGACAGCATATCAAATACGACTGCATTACTCCTTTGTTCATAACGTACGACGTACTTCCCTTTGTATAATGTTATAAACGTTCTCCAAAGTGAAAAACATGTAAAAACACGAGCTCCTATTTAAATGTTACAGAACTTTTTGTTTGTTTGGAAGGGCATATCGTTCGATTAGCCACGTTCTTTGAAATCTTTGAGAATATATTCATCAAATAGATTGTATTTTCTTGCGTGAGTTTCTTCATTTAGTTCCTGTCGGTGGCTCGGAGTTTCTCTTCGACGGCATCCTCAGAGGCCTCGGACAGGTCCGTCGCCTGAATGTATTTTTGCACGCCAACTAAGGACTTTTTCAAGGCATCAAAAGAACTGGAGTACAACATCTTCTTCTTGACCTTAGCTGTGTCCGGACACCATGACATCAGGAACAACTTTTGTTTCTTGGAAGCCTGCAATCAGAAAAACACAGTCAGATTTCCAGAGGCTCGTTAGCGTGTTACTTTAGGATTCAAATAGATTCTCTTAACTAGGGAAACTGTGCCATTTCAACTTGTTTAGCAAGAGTATTCACTTCATAATTAGTATCATACTCGATCGCACACATGGACGGGGTGTCGTGGATTCAAGTATCGTTACTAACCTCAGATGTTCCTTGACACTGGTGGGTGTATTCAAAGTCGAAAAGGCCATAACGACATTCTCCGACGCCGCCTTTCTGCAAGTCTTCGAGAAAAGCATCGTAGGAAGCGTCTCGACCACCAATTACCTCTACGTCAATTTGTTTTTCGTCTTTGATATAGAAGATCACATATCGATGTTTCTTGTCCTTCTTGATTTCTTCATAAGTTGTTTTGCAGATATCGGCTACAGTTACTCCGGATGCCTGGAATTGAAAAGAGTCAATTATTGAATGAGGGAATCGATAAAATTTCCATCGTTGTGCATTTGTAATCTGGGCAAAAAATAAAATTTGATGTGAGATTTGACGTGTATGCGACTACCCATTGCAAGAGTTTCAGATTTAGACGGGAAAATGACTGAACCGTCAATTAAATTCAAAATACACAACTGAGCAGTACATTGGTTTGAAATAGAAATGAAACATCAATTACAGAGTAAAAATTCTTCAATAACTTTCGTTAGTTCTTTCATGGTTTTCACCGAATTTTATCTAACTAACGACACCGATCAGGAGAAGGGGAATTCTCGAGAAGTCGCAGAATCTAGAGCTTTTTCACTTCTGTCATAATCGTACTTGAAGTTTCAACCTGTCTAGATGGAATTTAGCGGGTTTCAAGATGCACAGTGTATAGCAAACCATTTCAACGAAGATCTAAAACAACGAATTTCATCCCTGTTTTAGTTTCAAGATGACGAAATTATGATTTATGAAAAGTAGTTAGAAACTTGGCAGAAGGTTCACCAAACATTTGTATGCACCTTACTTCGTACTGAGGGAGTACAATGAAAGCGATGGCGACACTCAAAATTCACAAGAATTTATTTGATGATACATTCCTCTACGATTTCTCTGTTCAGTGCAAAATTTGATGAACAAAATTGAACGATGTTTGGAATTTTTCTTGCCATCTTTTACGGCCTCATTACCGATGACTACAATGACTAATCTCCACGGGACTGCGATAGAATAATTTTCCATTATATTGTATCGTTTGATAGTTATATGGTTGAGCAATTGATCTTCAGATTCTTGAGTGTATTTCGGTGATTACGAGACGGTATCGACAACATTTTCTAATTGAAAGACGAACATCTAAGAGACCAAAATACGAGACTGAGGGAGACTCCACACAGCAATGGGAAATGGACATTTTTCATGTCTACACAATGGTAAGAGTAACGAGATATGAGATTCCCTGGATAAGATTTATTCATCTCTTGCATGAAATATTGGCTTTGAACCAACGTATTTTTGCACAAGACACACGGAAAACGATGCCCTCTTTCGAATAAAGTGTTGTTTCGAGCTATGACTAGAAACACTAGTCAATTTCCACAAAATGCTAGATTTTTCTAGTCGCTGCATTCTTTCATCGCCCCCTGCCATCGCCACTTGGGGAAACAATGCAAAATAAAGACTTTGTCGACGAGAGCTTCCAATTAATCGTCAAGTACTTGAATTAAGCGAGTGCCTACGATCAATTCTATGGTTCGAGAATAATCTCAATAATATATCCTAAGGGAGTAAATATGTTTAGTGTACTAGGGTCAAGCCTGCACTCGTGGTATACTTTTGAAAGGAATAAATCAACTCTTGTCGAGTATATAATCGATGTTCAAACTTACGGCTTGGCCTCTATCACAAGTGCAGATTTGTGCATTTCAAAATGCCATTGATTTGAATCAAATACTAGATAGAATAATCATGATGCATAATCACGCAAGGATTTGAACTGATGTGATTTAAATCCTCCCTAAAACATTTTGAGGATATCCGAATTATGATAATTTTGGCGGAACAGGATATGTGTCCATTGTGGTAAGGGCTGGATTCACTATTTATGAAATTGTTTAGTTCCGCATTGACACATCTCTTGAATCACAGGTAAAATAGAGAGAGATGCTCCCCAAGTAACTAATGCGGCTAAATCCATGCCACAAATTACGCAGCTGTTTTCCCTCGTCTCGGCAAAGCAGAAACTATATAGATCTAAGAGAATTCAACTTCATTTAATGAGGTGAACAAGTGATGCTAAAAGCGCCTCAGGTTAGTCATGTACCGAGACTTATGAGTTAGAGTATATAATGGACAAAACTTGTCTTCACTATTTTCAGAAATGCGTCAATTTCTTACATCTAACTCACGATCACGCATTCATGTACAAAAAGATGCTTATTCATTTCTCAACGGACGGGCGACAAGATGGGTGAGATTTCAGTGTCATCGATCTCAAAGATTTCGAAAATCGAATTTCTTAATTTATTGGATCTGATCTAATAGCGCTCGAATTCAATTTCAAGTTTAGACAAGTATATAAATCGGCTGGTTCAAATTACTATCTCCAGGCAGTCCTTTTCTTAATTTCCTTGTACCGACAATTTTTGAGCTAGCGATGGAAAAGTAAGTCAGGCCAAAGGGACAAGGTTGCTTTTGCCACAATGTTTCTAAGCATAATTTACTTTTGATCAGTCGAGAACAAGTTCAATTTCCTTTCTTGATCATGTCGAAATTATTTATAATCTTTGAGTGATAACGAAGAAAGAGACATTTAAAAATTGCGCAGATAATCTCGACCGTCACTAACATTTTTCTAGTCTTTGCGGATTTTATTGCTTCAAGACCCCTAATCAGAAATGAATCAAATTCGGTCTCAGAGAGGTCGATTTTGTTTTCATGACTACTGCCAACAACGATCTCGTCTTTTTGGCGTAATAAACCCCATCTCCCAAAAAAATTGTTCGGAAAAATTCTCTTCACATTTTCTATTGCCATAGGACTCATCGTCTCTAACCAAGCTAAAACGCATATCGAGCGCGAATATCTTATCTACAGAATGCTTTAGATGCCAACCATAAAATCCAAGGATATTCCAGAAAACTGAAGGTTTTTGATTCCCAAATTATCACTTATCGGATATCCGAGGCCCAAATTTAACAAGCTCAGTCAAAATGTAGCTAATTTTTATTCCGAAATTTCATGAATTGAAATTTTTTGTGATCATTTGCCACCGGTCGATTATAATTCCCACGTGCGAGCAGAACTATTACAAACAGAAGCAACAAATCCGAATACAGAAGCGTCACAGAGTGGAAAAGAGAGGACGCACTGAACACAGCTTCAATAGAATAAGATCTCGGGATCTTTCTTTAGCTGAGATTTTGCGCGTGGGCGCATTTTATTTTAGCTCGCTCTGCGCGAGCAAGCACACGATACTACAACCACGAACGAGAGCTTGCGACCATTTAAAATCACGACGAAATAGAAAAACAACGCGTGTCGCGTGTAATTTTTCACTATAATTTCGAGGACAGTGGTCATCTACACCTGCTATCTCAACTTCTTAGCGGTGATTTCGACTTCGAGTGTATTGGCCGCAAAGAAAAAATCGGAGACACTTTTGTTAGTTCAGGCATCAGTCGCATCATGCACGCGGAAGCCCCCGCTGCGCTTGGATTGCAATTTTTAGCCGAGCGCGAGAGAGTAAAGCAAGACACGCCGCACTCAATTGCTATTGCGTGTGCACTTGGGTGTTCGAGTATATATTATGAGCTCTGCTTCTTGTCCAGTCTTAAAACATTAGACACAAATTAGACCAACGAGTGACTTGTTCGTCCAGCGTTTCAGGGTCACTGGAAAAATCATCCATCGATGGACTTGAAATTCTTTTTTCAGCAACTTCAACGCGTGTAAATGAGTTCTAATATTCTATAAATGATTCTATGAGGAATGTGGGAATTTTACATTCATCTGTGCATTAGTATGGAGAATAAACAGGAAGAAATCCGATATCCGTGGCATTCCCGTCAAGATAGATTATTTTGAGACGCGTGTAGAGGGTAGTCGTGCTCAATTTTGATGTGAACGAGATATCTAAATTTTACAATAATGTGACTCCATTGCCCATGTATCAAGTACTTCGTAACAAGAGGATGAGAAGTAGCACAGTTTCACCTGTGAAGAGATGAAAAATACAAGTCGACAATGCTAGCAAATTATAGGGCGTACTAATCCACAACTAAGAGAGAAAATATTCGCGATATTTCAAGACCAGGTGCGAGTCAATGTATCAACATTCAAGAATGAATTGATGGCACAACAAATGAGAGGCTTCGAATATACAACGGCATGAGTCCATTTCAGATTCTCAAAAAATCGCTTTGATATTCTGGAGGCTGTTTTTATTGGTGGGTACTCTTGGGAAAAATTGATTTTGCGTCGTACTCATGAGCTTTCATTTCAAATAACGTTGCAGTAGTTTCCGATTATGACATCCTCCAATATAGCGAAGCAATTTTTAAAGAATCTGAAATGAACTCGTGCCGTTCCGATCCGGAACCCTTTAATAATGGGTAAAGGAGCGTCAATCAGCCGAGTGGAGTAATCAGTCCACTGTTCAATGGCTGGACTAATACTGGATATTATCCAAGAATCAATAGAGAGCCATGTAAAAACAGCACCTAATGACAGTGCATTAATCAATGGATTAGTCGTTGATTATCATTTAGAGAGATCTAGTGGTTTTCCAAATAACGAATAGATCTCTTGGATTTGCCCTCAGTTCTTAAACGTTGATAATGTTCTAGTTTGCTACAATATTATCAACGTTCAAGAATTGAGGACAAATCCAAGAGATTTCTTCGTTATTTGAAACCAGTTTTCGATCCAAAAAAAGACTTTAACATCTTCGATTCACAAGCATGGGATTCTTTCTACAAATTCAGCAAGATCATGGTCATCACATTGCTTTGATCATGGAGAAATATTCAAGAACCATCGTACGAATAGCCGCGTCTGTTTCAAAGAAAAGAAGAAAAAAAAAGTTAGTCCTCATCGATCAAACTACAACATTATCAACGCCTAGTAATTTTCCAATCCCCAGAGCTGTGTTAAACTTGAATTCAGCTCTAAGGTTTTGAACATATTTGACGGAAGGATGCACTTGTTGGTTATCAATTGTGTGATTAAAATTGACAGGCATATATATGAAAATACATCAATAAATGCAATTTGCAATAAGCACTTAAATTCGCGCTCGAAGGATGAAATTTTGCTCTACAACGAAATCGAACAACTGAATCAGAATCTCAATCAGATTAGTTTCCTGTCGAATTTTACTCCCTTAGCTTGATTGTCTTAGACACCTACTATTGAATGAAATCAAGATGTTCAAAATGATTGTTTAGGTATCGTATACGTAATTACAGATCGGTAACACAGACGTATGAACTTGACATCTGTAATCATTATAGTGCAATAAAATAGTTTAAATCGTTTCAAATGAGAAGATGAAAAAATGTGTCAGTCAACAGTGTACAAAAACACAACCGTCAATTTATAGAGAATATCATTAAATAGCACGAAACTACATATTTTCTACGCACGATATACTGAAGCTCTGTTACGAGAGGGTACTTCAAGCATGAAAGAACGATGATGCACCAATGAATCATCAATGCAGGACGAACGTGTCGCGAGGAATGCGAAGAAAAATCAATACCATTAGCAATTTTATACTCCGGAACTGGGTGTGAAATCATTCCCCTCATCATCATTGATGCGTGAAGTTCTTTTATCATTACATACTACAATTCATCATGTCTCAACCACCACACAGAAGCAGATTGCATTCAGAGAATGATAAGTCCAAAAATTATAAAAGTCGTGGATTATCTAATCGATTTTCCAATTTCCACGTTACTAGCTTCATCATTATATTTAGTCAGAGCATCTGACACCACTGGAGTATTCGATGTGAAGCAACGAACGAATCGCTGATCATTTCACGCGTAAAATTAGCCACATCGACTCGACGGAGTGTAATGAGAGAACAGCTTGGGTGCTTGCTATATACTCTTGCATCCTTCAAACTTTGCGAAAGGGGCATCATCAGAGTAAAATTTTTCCATTCAGCATTGCGAACCTTGACCTCCAAAATGTATCACGAGGTGACGCGGTCATATCATCGGATAAGTACGTCGTCTGCAGCTGCCACCCATGCATGATTCACAACATCAATAACATCAGCTTTCAAACTCTCAATTAGGTGATATGTTGAAAACCGCAAAATCTCGCACTTAGATATGGTAATTTAGCTTTTAAACGGAATAAACTAAATTGTGACAAATACTATCAACAGACAAATGAAATGTAAAAAATCTTTTCAAAGATTAGAGTTGTGCCGGTAGGCGGTTTAATTATTTGTTGGTAATCGACAGTCTGTCCACGGCTGCAGGAAGTCAAAAACCCGGGGCACGTCGCGTCGTCGTCGTCGTCGTCGGCCGTCTACCTCATCGTATATAACATCAGAGTTCAATCGTCGCCACAGCCAGCTCTCACACGGGAGGCAAAAGAGATAGAAACATATATATCGGGGCGCGTTCAAGAGAGAGAGAGAGAGAGAAAGATCTCGCGCAGTCGCGCGTTCTTGGCTCACATATATATAACAGACCGGCGACTAAATAGAAAGAGAAAGAGAAAGAGAAAGAGAGCTTGGATGCGTGAGCCGGAAGCCGAGGCTTCCGGACGCCGTATAGCAATAAGTAATATGCCGGCAACGTCATCTTCGAGACCAACTTATAACTTCTGTAAGGACAATGACCCCGTCAATTAAACCCTGACTCATCTTTCCCCAGCTTCGAAGAAACACCGATTTACACGACTAAAAGTACGCGTAGACAGTAGCCCCCATCATCACCAACGATGATTCATCCGCTCGTCCATTTTCTCGGGGCCGCTGTCTAACTTTACTCTGTCGACCTGGAATACTTTAAACTTGCACTATAATCAATCAGATCAGACGGACTCCTCAATTTTTTACCTTCTTTCACTTTGTATAAAGCGTCCACGAGTCAAATGAAGTAGATAAGAATGAGTTAATGATTTGCAATCGGGTGGGTCGCGAATTCCTTGCAGAAGCTGCAAACCGGCAAATAAACGGAAAATGGCGACGGGCGGGATATAAGGTATATCCTCCTCTCGCTTTGCACTGATGTATGTAGTCTCGGTAATTCTAACCAAAAAGTTTCAGGGCGCCGCCGCCGCCGCCGCCCGGCCAAGTGCAAAGCATAATATCTTTCTACTAGTTTCGGTATGCGGGAGTGTCCGCACCAGCTTCGAAAAGCTTAGACAGAAATAAACGCCGGTGCAGCACAATAAGTAGGCAGTAATCTCAATATTCCCATACACACAACGCCCCAGGAGTCCTCCCCGGTTTTGGTAATTACCATTTTTTAAGGGTGGCTGAGCAGCAAAATTGGCTGCTGCTATTTCTTCTTGTGGTTGACTAATAAAACACGTTCACCTCCTCCACCACCTCCTTTTTCTTCTTCTTCTTTCGACCGGGGTTATCTTTATCCAAACCTCGCTGCTCCGGGTGAACGATGTAAGCCGACACAAACTGATGATGATGCCGAGAGAGAGCCGAAAACTGCACTAGCCGCCGATGAAAAGACGACGATGCTGCTGCTCTGCTATACTGCCGCCAGCAACCGTTTGTTATAGATATAGATATATTTTGAAATGTTATCCAGCGATTTTAACTGTGTCTGTGTATTAGTGAATTGATATTACATATATATAGCGGCGGTAAAAAAAGGCCGGGGCCGTTGGAGAAGCTTGAATCGTTCCAAAAGAGCAGTTCTCGTGGATTGACAGTCGGGTGATGGTGATGCTTGTCTTTGTAGCAAAAGTTAAAAAATTTAAATTGATAGAATAATTCAAATTATTTTAGTGTAACTAAATTTAAAATCCAGGTGTTCTTCCGAACAATATTCGCGATCGACTGAGACTCGAAAGTGTAATGGTAAAATAGCTGTTTGTATCTCTATCAAGATCACGCGTGAAATGCTTTTTTGTGTTCAAAGATAAAAAAGAGAGGATTTGCAGCGTTATTTATGTGTGAAATCTGTAAAATACCTGATATTTGAAACGAGGCAGTGTATCAAATACACTTTGCCCGAATCATCATATTCGCGTGACTGATCGACTGGATACTTCATTATTAGTTATGAAACAAAACGAGTGAGAGTGATTAGAACGACAGTTTGAGATAATATGATGGCTATATTAGTCATGCAAGCACGTGTTATCGGAAAATATTCGTTTCCATGTATGGACATTTAAACTCGACAAATCAACAAGAGCTTTTCTGATGAGACGCGACGCACGACGCTCCTCATACATCCACGTCTGCTGAATGTGTCTGACCGTACTCGGCCTTATCTACTTATTGATTAATCGTCTCGTATATCTATACAAATCCCACGCATCGTTGTGATTCATTCGTCATGCATGAACGTGAAAATGGGAATTACTGTTTACATGCCTGTCAATAGAGAATCAAAAAAAATGTGGCAAATTAAAATTCTTCTACACAAAATTCTTACGTTGAAGTGCTAAACTTCTTGGTGATAGGTATAATTGCACGCCACAGTTGAAATCATCATTCCTGCATGAAACAATAACATCTCTTACATCTCCCTATGAAAGCTGATTCACAATAATATAATTGTCATAATTGATTGTAATCTTTTAGGTTCTTAACTGGCGAATCAAAATTTTCAAACCCACCCTTTATTTTTATTTTTGGGCATGTGAACTTAGCTTCTTCATCGAGACTATCTTTTTTTGATAAAACCAAGAGATACGATAGATATTGCGCTTGATTCTTATTTTTCAAACCAATATAACTGTTTCTCGACAAATACATATAATATCATGCCGGAAATCAACGTTTTGCCGTGACAGCCAAATATCATGATATTTTCTGTTCTCATGCAGCTTCTCTTTCAAAAATTATTCGATACCTCACAAAAGAGATTTTGTAAAGTGGTCCAACAATAAAGTTGAGATTTACGAATATAAGTCTATATAATGGGTATGGTGGAAAAACTATACCTACACGTGCCACGGTGGATTTTCTTCAATTGCCATTTGGTAATGTCTTTGGCAACACGAAGTTGATTCAGTTTTATTAAAATACTTACAGTACCCGCCAAAATGAATGGGACACGAATTCCTTTACTAAAACCGCGATTACTCGAACTGGGTCTACAGCAATTTTACAAGAAGCATTCGAAAGATGGGGAAAAAGCTATCAATTCAGGCCCTTCATAATATTTTTTGACGCGAAATTCATGGTTTTGATTGGCTCCGAAAAATGAAAAATTTTTCATCTCAATCAATCATCGATCATTTATCGAGAAATTGCGGTAGCGTGAAAATCTTTGCGGGATCTTGTAGCTCTTTTCACGACCTTAAAAATCGTTTTTTTAAACATTACTCTACGGTTTTTTTCACCCGAGTTACGAGCGATCAAGTGAGAGCAAATTCACACGCGTTGAGGATAGCGGAGATACAAAAGATGCGTAATCCACGATTTCGACGTAAAATTTCCCAAAAATCATGAATTATGAATCAGTTGTGTTTTAGAACGCACTCGAAACGACCTCAGACAGCTTGAAGAAGAAAAAGCTCATACCTCTAGATCACCAGTACCCTCGACCCGCACCAACTTCTCTTTGATAGATCACTCTCGTAATTCGGGAGGAAAAACCGTAGAGTAATGTATAAAAAAAAGATTTTGAAGGTCCTAAAAAGACTTATGAGATCCTGTACGGGCTTTTGCTCTATCACGTTTTTCCGATGAATGCTCAATGATTGATTGAAATGAAGAATTTTTCACTTCCCGGAGCCAATTGAAACCATGAATTTTGCGGCAAAGAATGCTTTGAAAGGCATGAACTGATAGCTTTTTCTCTCATCTTTTGAATGTTTCTGTGAAATTGCACTAGACCCAAGGACATCCCAGTAACATCGCTGTTTTAGTAAAAGAATCCATGTTCCATTCATTTTGGCGGGTACTGTATAAACGTGCCGTAAAGAAACTTTTCTTAGCATGTTCCTGCTGTTTTATACACATTTTTCGCGCAGCTTTCATCACGAATCCAAAAAAAAACGGAATTAAGAGCTTGAAATTACAAAAGTAGAAATTCAACTATTATGGACGTCATCCTTGATGGTGCAATCGATGAACAGCCTGTCGGTCTATTAGTCAATACATTTATAGGGTATACCTTATCATCATTGCTGTCAATGACTCAGAGCTGTCGTTGGCGCGTGCGAATTCATCGCCAAAAAAGCAGAGTGGAAAGCCAGACTTGCCGTTTGGGAATATCGACTCAAATTTTGAATCTATATATTAAACAAAACTTCCTACGTTTCGTCGGGCTCGAGTAAATTTTGGTTACCCAAAAGGTTCTGGTGGTGAAAGCTCGCCGATTTTAACAATATAACGAGTGACCCGAATAAAAGCATTTTAGAGCTTTTCTGTTATGTTCTATCTTTTAAATTGAGTAATCCTACGATGAACATTTAGTAAGCAGAAAAAATTGATTTCCATCTCTCAATCTCAGCCTGCTGTGCTTGCAAGCTCTCCGGTCCTTACTGTGAGAAAGTATAGAAATTGATAAGCTTTGCATGGTATGGACAATCTACACGAGCGATTTATTTCAGCTTGCCAGCGGAAAATCAGTGTCGAGATGTGTGTCCGTGTAATCAGTACGATATGAATGATCGACGGGACGAATAATTATCGTGAAATATACTACTGTATATGCGTGGGGCCGTCGAATATGAAGTTAGTGTGAGTAAGAGAGCGAGAGACAGAAAGAGAGCCAATCAGTGCAAAGGACGTGGGGAAATTGCCTTATATGGGCAGAAGCATGCAACTGTCGGCACATATATACACTGCGTGCGCCACCCCGCGAACACTTGCGCCCTCCAAGGATTAGCGACAACATTCGTGCGCTGCGCGCTTCGAAAGCTCGTTGTCGTTAAGTACTTTGATTCACTTGAATAAATTCGACTTATCAGAGCTCGAGTGATTCCATTTTGCATGTGACTCGTAAATTATGAGAAATTTTCAGTAGAAAAATGTGTCATTTTATGAATTTTGAATTCAAACTACCTGAGGTGAGCTTGCAAGCACACCAACCGGATGATGGACATCTGGCGAATCTCAAAGCTGATAGTACTTGAGCACTAAAACTCGTGAGAAATTAGTCAAGCTAGCGTGTTTGATACTGATCTATAAGCGTGAAAGTTACCATCACAAAAAATATTGGAAAATCATCGTTGCAAAATTATACATTATATGTTTCCATTGGTGATCCGAGAGATGCAGTTAAAGTGAAAATCTCTGAAACATCCAAGTTGGAAGCTATGAATATTCCGCTTCCATAATCTCGGAGCCCCATGCAGTTATGAAACATGTAGAAAATTTTCAGGAATATAATCATGAAAAATTTCCAAGTTTTTTCTGTCATGAAGTACGTCACAAACTGGACACTTTCAGGTTTAGATTATTTCTATGACAATAAGAGGGCACAACGTCGTGTATCTATTATCGACTGATAGTTGTCAGAATTGTTGATTGTTGCACGGATTCTCCCCACAGAGAACTTTCGGCCTTTCACGACTTTTGGCCTCGTAGAGAAACAAAGTCTTTTAAATTATGACAATTCCCAAGACTTCTTGGACCATACAGGATATGGATAATCAGTAGTTACAGACAGATTGGTCAGACTCGCGAAATCATCAATGTATCGTCAGCCCAAGCTATCTTCTTCGGTTATAAAGAATTGCTTTCTCTAAAGTTAGAGGAGTTTTCAGGTGAAATCGCTGAAATTGTGTACCTTCATAGAAATATATTTTCCTCCTCCGATGTTTTACTGCAATTTCGATCACCGAAGCTATGGTTTTATCGGCTTAGTCTATCGATTGGTTGATACCACAATTTGATTTAATCTTCATGCACTTGAATTTTCAGGAAATAATCAAAATTTTCACCAAAAATTCCATTTTAAGCATATTTAAAGCAACTGTATCGAAATTCCGTTTCAACCAAACTCCGGATATTGCTGAAATAACCCTAGTTTTGATAGCTCGAATCGCCCTAATAAGCTGGCTCAAAAAAATAACTCAGAATAAGCACAAATATTTTTTTCAATATTCATATTTTCGTCATATATCTCTTCCTAGATTGATTTTTCAAGATTCCAATAAACTCAGTTGATACTTTTTCCACATTTTTAATCTCCTGGTTGATACCGAAATTTCCTAAATAACTTTGAATATGATTGAAATTCATCAAAAATTCATCAAAAATTCATCAAAAATCAAAAAATTTACAAAAACCCACATTTTGATCTATTTTACACGAACTTTATTAAAAATTCCCCTCAACCAAACGATATATCGTGACCAAAAACCCTATTTCAGATCATCTAAATTCCTCTAAGATCGAATCTCTTTGAAATAACTCAACAAAATCTTATCTAAATTTCATTCTATGCTTATATTTCCTTCTACAGCTAATCTATACACATGTTAATGAACTAAAGAGATACTCTTTCAGCATTTCCAATCGATTGGTTGATATCCACATTTTTTTAATGTTTTGGATATGATTTAAATTCAATTTATCCTCGAAAAATCAACAATTTTACAAAAAACTCCATTTTGATCATTTTTACACCAACTGTATTAAAATTCCGCCTGAACCAAACGATATATATTGCCCAAAACCCCCTGCTCTAGATCATCTGAATTTCCCTAAGAGGGAATCTCGTAAAAGTAACTCAATAAAATCTCATCTTCATTTTCTTCTATTTTCATATCTCCTCCCACAACTAATCTATCTACCTCTTACCCACTACTCTACATCAATTGGTTGAAACCGAATTTCATCCACAGTCAAAGTCGCTTCAAAAAGATGTATAGAAGAGTGAATGAGAAGTTGTCACTTGGAAATTTACATTTTTGCTAATTTATCGCATATCTCGCTAAAAGAAAGATTTCTGCTAATCTCTTTTAGCAGCGTATTTTTACTTCCTTCTGATTTATGATTTGGAAAATTGTAATTGAGAAAGAAAATTTTCCGAATATTCACAAGAAATTGGCAAAATCTTGAAAAACCCGTTGAGAATAGGCGACTATTTCGTTACGAAGATTGACTGTGATTGAAGGTTCAAATATGAATGCAACTCTTATACAATTGCCACACTTACTCAGACTACGTGAGTTTACAATTATCGGTAATTCTAGCGTGTACAAGCACCGTTCTAGTTCTCATTCTTCTCAGACAGTATTGATGTATCTATCTAATATGAATCAGGGATTCAAGGAAACAGGGTAAACTGATGGATCAGTAGGGAACAGAAATCTGATAGAATCAATGCATTATATTCGTTCAATTTCTCAAACTTATTCATTACGAATATTCGACACAAAACAAATCAAGAAATACACATTTTGTTCAAACTATATAATTAATAAGTTTGTTTCCCACAAGTTACACAATTATATACAATCTCCTATAAAGTTGTACGAAATATACATTTTATGTACATAAGAATACTGCATGAAGAGATATACGAGTTATCCCTTAAAGATTATTGTAATAAAAAAAATTTTCGCGCACAAATAATAATTTGAAACGTTCAGACAAAAGCATCTTCAATTGTGGTTGTAAAATATTTGTAATTATACATGCATGCTTAGTCCAATGTATAATCCTACTTATCACTCATCATGATTGTTTTTTTGAGGTGTAAAAGTCCTTCAAAATTATCTAAAAATGATTTAAGAATGAATAAATTAAATATCTAAATCGTTCATCATTATCTAAAAAGAATAATATTTTACAGATCGCAATTTGTGGACTGAAGGAATCAACTCAGGGTTGACGTACCTTCATCAATAAGAACACAACGCGCCGTCGCTTGCAAACTTTGCAAGCATTGCAATCAATTCAGAGTGGACTGGTGTGGTAATCGACCTCGTTTTAAAATGCAGGTTTTGAGTTTCAAAAACTTTTAAAACTTTAATTCCTTTGGGTCTCAAAGGGCTTACAGTAGATTATGTGAATACAACGCACGAAAATGTGCACGGATATCCTGGTGTACCATGAGAAACTGAAACAATATCTTTGAAAACAAAAAAGCAACTAAATTCAAACAAACGAGCACCCAGCTCAAGTACTAGACTTCAGATAAGTGGTTAAAATCAAATATTTCAAGGTACTGAGGGTGAAATAGACCTGCATTTTAAAATCACAATCTCTGAAATATCATGTTCATTTTGTTTATTTCGTTTTCCACTTGTTAACAAAGTATCACATCAAACATGTGCACATAAGACATAGCTTTGTGCAGCAAGGTTTAAAAATCAAAATTTCATCTGTTTTTTATAGTTACCAAACTTACGATTTTGTCCATGACGAGGTACGTTAAAATGTCAATACGATCACTGAGTCTTCGCAGTAATCACAATATTCTATATAAACCCAAACTTCCAATCATATTTGCCTTGTCTGAGTATGATTCGTGTACTCAAAAATTTGCGGCTGTGAGAACTTGACCATTGCTCTCAGAATTCATTAGAGTATGTTGCAAAGCAACGTCAAATTATACAGGCTGCGGCGATTTGTTCGAAAGTCCATTATGGCAACTGTATGCCATATACATAAACTACATCATGCCCGTGCCCGACAAACAATCTTCATTCATAACCTCCCTCTCAGTCACAGTAATACAAATTGATGCTATTTTCGTAAAAATATTAAATCAGTCCTCTCTTCTTTTTATAATCTTCCAAGTTCAAAGATCGCCGTGGACCTGTATCTTTGATGTTGTTCATTGGCTTTGGAAGATTGACCGGATTATCTGAAATAAAAAAAGTATTTATTAGAGAAATAAATAATGTGATTCCGTATGTACCTATGAGGATTATTTCGCTTGAATGATCCAAGTTATTATATTAGGTTTTTTTGCGAAAATCACGAGCAAGATTATTTTCAGCAAAAGATTCAAACATTAATATGTAGTTGAGATGAGCTTTATACACGTTCCTCCTCACATTGAACTTGAGCCATATCCTATCATATGACTATTGGAATTAGGTCAAAACCATAGTACTGCTAGTAGATGACTAACCATAACTCTCTTACTGCCAAAAGCCCTAAACAAATCGGTTAACGTTCCCCGTTTTGTAACTCAATTTATAAACTCAGTAGACTGAGTGCATGATATTATAATTTGGTTAGAAGATTGCAAGATGATTCATCACCATGAATCTCTCACAAAATTCAAGTTGTGTTACCTATGTTATATCCACGATATTGTAATGGGTCCTTACTCAGAAACTATCATCAATAAATTGAATTGAATTGAATTAAAATTAGTGCAGATGAGCATGAATATCTCGAAACCCAATCTTCCATTTACCAATGAGAAGTCTATAAGTTCTGAAGACGATCAATACACATATATGCAGTACTTTCCCAAGACTTGACCGCATGAAATTTCATCAGATCAGACCTTCATTTGATCAAAGATAAGAAATCAGAACTTACTCGTAAGTGGTACTTCCAGATCTATCATAATGTCAAAGTTGTGAGCATTGAACAAGTCGGTGGTGTTCTTCTTCTTAACTTCGGGAGTCGGTTCTTTTTCTTTGGGAACTGGCTTTGGAGTGCTGGTAGGGATAGGAGCAACGACAATCTCTTTTTTGGCATCTTTATCATCCTGCTTGGAGAACATTGTCGGTCTAGTGCTTCGCCTCGTGAACGGATCATCCACTACTTTTCCTTTATTTTGCCGAAGTTCTTCCTGAAAGACAATGAAAAATTAGTATACCAAGCAAATTGGAGTCCACCTGCATGCTCGCACATTGACGTACCATAATCGCTTTCTCTGCTTCTTCAACGTTTTTCTTGCGATTTCGATCATTAATGTACGATATACTAGAGATCGTTGCAGACCTTTTCTTATCCAAATCAGACGCTCGCTCCTCTAACTCGCTTATCTCTATATTGAGACGACTAACTATATCGTCATCACCTCTACAATTAGCTGCGTCTCTTTCGCGCATCAACTGAGCTTTTTTCATTGCGTAGTTGTATGGTGTACCCTTGAAACGACCCTTTTCTTTGATTATCTTTTCGACGTCTTCTTCTTTAAACTCATATACCATTGCTTCTCGAATATCTTTTATCTTGTCTTCGATTTCTTCTATTGTTGGAGCCATTATTCCCTGGCACTCGATAGTTTGCTTCCATTTGAAAAATTCCGATTCCGTGAATTCTTGATTGGAAACAAATTCTAGTCTAAAAACCCTTTCATTCTCTCCGTGGCGCAGTTTGAGACCTTTATTTGTCATAGTACTGCCCAACTGATAAATTTTAGTTGTTTCACAAACACCATTAATTTGCGCAATTCTGTACACTGGTCTCCCATTATTGTTACCAATACCAATTCTAACGAAACAACCTCGAGCAACCCGTTCAAAGAACGGGAGGTGCACGAATCTTTCTATTTTGTGCCTAGATAATCGGATCTTGTTCAGTTCTTCCTTAGTTTTGACATAACTGATTTGCTTGGGTTTGACTTTGACACTAGCCACAGATCTGGAAGTTATCATTCATTAAGTCAAATAATCATTCTAGTCGCAAATTTTTACAATATTAAAAAGTGGTGGAAATCTTACTTCTTATCTGAATCTGAACCAGAGTCTCTGGAAGAACTCGAAGAACTTCTGCGTCTAGATTTTTTCTTGTCTGCATCAGAGTCATCTCCGTCATCGCTATCTGAGGAGCCACTGTCATCTGAATAAATATCAGAGGCTTTGAGTTTCGTTTTGGATCCTCTATGATCCCCCTCCAGTTCCTCTTCATCATCCTTAGATTGTTGCTTCTGCTCCTCAATTCGTTGTTTTTCTTTGACCTCTACAATGTTGTAATTATGAAATATTATTTTAGATTCCACTTTCAATCGATTTATGTTCTGTTCACCATGCATCACAAATTTATCATGTACAAGAGACACATTCTAGTCATTCATAGGAATCGAAAACCTTTTTGTGTGTCAATTGCAGACATGGATAAGATTTATTAATAAGCAAGACAATTAGAGTAAAAGACACACACAGTGTCATACTGGTGCTTTTTTAATAATGAGAACTTCAGAATAGACATCTGATGGTGAGAATAAAATTGTACAAATGCATACCTCGCTCTCTCTTTTCTTCACGCCTGGCAACAAGGAGTGCCATAGCATTGGACTTTTTATCCTGTTTTTCTTCAATTGTTTTCTTACGATCTTTGCTTCTCTCTTTAGGATCTGGTGCCCTGTCTACTTTCTTTTCATCTCCTTTGTCTTTCTTCTTGGACTCTTTCTGTTTTTTAAGTTCTTGTTTTTTGGCCATACGAAGTTTCTTCTCAATTTCAAACCTTGTTCTCATGATCTCTCTTTGTTCGATGCGTTTGAATATCTCTTGCTCTCTCTCTTTTTCAGTCATTTGAGCAAGTCTTGCTTGATCTTCAGCATCTCCCATGAGTTTGTCATCATATCCATCATTGAACTCTTCTTGACTTGAATCTGAATCATCAGCATCAGAAGATGATACTTCCCCCTCCTCTGGTTCAGACATTTTTTCAGGTTCCTTCTTCTCACTACCACTGTCTTCACTACTTGATCTAGTCATCTTCCTGTTGTTTCTCTTAGCAGGTGCTTTTTTTGATTTATTTTTATCATCTTTGGCATCCCAATCGTCATCAGATTCAGATGTATCGGAATCAAATACTTTACTATCTTTTTTACTGACGTTATTGGCCTCATTGTCAGAACTATGACTACCACTTTTCTTCTTTTTAGCCAAGGTGAGAAGTTCCTGAAGAATGAACGTGGGTCAGGTGTGGAGGTACTTCAAAGATTCAGAGTTGAATGAAGCAGGTGAGATGGAGTGGAAATGTGATGATTCTGTGAAAAAAGCTTGTTTACCAACCAGTCACAAAAGCTGTTGGACTCAAACAGAATTCTAGTAGACATGACTTGTATCTTAGAGTATGATTTGTTATTATATTTTTCTCCGGTAAAAGTAAAATAATAGAAGTAGTAAGAACTCAGAATTTCAAACCCTAGCATAAGAAAGACTTAACCTTCATTCAACATGTATTCATAATAGCTTGCAAGCAAAGAAAACTCTAGAAGATTAGACTTCAGAAGCTACCAATCATTAAACAATCAATGATCCTGCATATAAACCGTGAATTTTCACGGAATTGTCTATACCAGAAATCATTCTAATTCTCGAAAAGTCTAAGACATTTTCTTCAAATAAAGATTCGAAATAGCATTCTCTCCAAGAGAAGCTCGTAACCCGGGCAGAATAATCGAGTCACGAATGAGTGAGGTTATGTACAACAAGCATCCGGGTTTGGCGAGTCCAGTGGAGTCCAGTTGCAAATGCGAAAGGCGAAAGGTGCCGAAAGTGACTTTCGTAAGAATGCAAAAGGAAGATTTTCGGATGTCTGAAAGAAGTGTACTAACGTTCTCAAGATCGGAACCACTCTCCTCGGAACCGCTGCTGCTGGTATCCGAATCGATGAGAGCCTGGCTTTTCCTTTTGGGCATGATGAGCAGCTCGATGGGACGGTGGAAATGAGGAAAATTGAGAGTTGGACGCTGTGCTGGTGTTTCGGTTTGAGCTCAAGAGCAAGCGAAATGGTCACCCTCGCCTCTTCCAAGGCATCAAATGTGACCCCTCAAATGCACATATGGATTTCCGGTCAATTATTATTTATTACTTACGTACAAGCAGCTATACGTATATGATGTATTTACATATGCATTTGTAATATTGAATACACTTCAGTTACTCAAAACTGATGCTCAAAACTTGGAGCACTACACTGCTGCAGAAGATCTTCTGCAGGGTATATTGGCGGCGCGACAGAAATTGCAACGTTCAATATGGCTATAGGTATATATATATGCATATATATGTATACAGTGTATATACACACTATGATCACATACATATATATATGTAGGTCGAATCGAACCAACGACGCCCGCGCACTCGTGAACGAATTGCCAAGAAGTTCTAGCGGCATAAGGCCAATTAAAAGTCACTTTGACGCAATACCAAATCGTCGATTGGCCGAAACGACGTGCCGAAACCCGGCATTCTCCAAGACCCGGTAGGTATGAATAACAAAATTTGTCAGTAACGAACGCACAATAAAAAAAGAACCAGATGGTGTGAAAATTTTTGAACGTATGAGAAACCTATTCTCTGGAGCAGAGGTTGATCCTCTGATCTATATTCATTCCATAATCGGAGGATGAATCGGACCGCATTAAAGTTTCATTCGTTTTTCTATTTTAAAACTACGTTATTCATGATCGACTCTTAATTTCCTTGTAATCTAGGTTCTTTCGGGATCCCATACTTAAACCTAATCCTTGGAGTTCTTTTGTTTGAGCTAACAGTTTGAGGTCCTTTCTTTTTTTCCTTCATAGGTTAGCCAAGGACACCAGGGTGCGGCTACATGCAGTCGTTTTTGCGATTCTGAGACAGCGGGACAGCGCCTCTATCGGAGGCTGCGGTGGTGTTTGCTTCAAATTACATGGGCAAAATAGTGCAAAACGGCTCAATTGCCGCTAGAGGCGCTGTCCCGCTGTCTCAGAATCGCCAAAAACGACTGCATGTAGCCGCTGCCTCAGAACCAAGGCCAAGGTCATTGCAACAAGATTGTATACACGTGTGTTCGTATATCTATATCGCTGACAGACAGCTGAGCAGTTTGATAATGGTCTGCTACGATGAGGTTAAAGACAGTTACCCTCCAGATGTAAAGAGATGGGCTTTTGTTATTGTTTATACTAAGTATTATCATTGTTCGTGTTTTTTTTTACAGAATTTCGCCCACTTGCCAGGGATATTGATTACAGGAATCATTGTTGATACCGTTTGAACAAGAATGGCTCTTGATAGTACTGGTATCCAAAACTTACTCAAAGCAAAATAAATAACCTATGATAAATTGAGGATAATTAAGATGAAAAATGTGATACACTCAGCATTTAGAATTTTGGAATTGAGCACACAAGCAAGTAAGAATTATCTCCCCTGAGTCTACACTTCTTCATGGAATGGATGAAGTGGATGAATGCTTTTTTATACATTTTCATCACCACTAGCCAATGGTTAAGATGAAGGACCAAGATGAGTTGATTGAAATACTTAGAGTAAACTTAGATATTCCTAAAGAATACTTGATTTGCAAAGAAGAGAGGATTTGTGTCACCACTCACAGACAATGGGTAACAGGTCTCACGAATCTTGATCCTATCGATTTTATAACACATGAGTACCTCAGCCTGGACGAAATTGCTGCACAACCTTCTTTAGAAGAATTGGGGATGGACTGGTGCAGGATTTACATCAAAGTAAGTGAATAATTTTGCAGTATCACAATAGTGAAAATTCTCTTTTACAATCACCTCATTGGCCTGTAGGTTTACAAGAAGAGGCATAAGAATGTTTTCATTTTACCAAGAGAGAGATCATCTCTACATAGATGTAAAACAGATTATGAGCTATCATTTTCCCAAGTATTACATTATGTGGACAAAACAAACTACCAAAATTTATGGAAAGAATATTATAAGAAACATTTTGGTAAGTTTCAAAAGATGTCCTTGTCATGTCATATGATGTTTTTATCCACAATGAACTGATGGTTGCAGCACCATGGACTTCATTTGATTGGCGAGAAGCAAATAGCATAGTAGGGTGTACTAATGAAACTGATTTATTGAAAGAAATCATCAATCGTATGTATGGCTGTGCAATCATCAAACTCCAGAACAAAAAAATGACAATTGTTAAGGCTGCCGTGG
Organism: Eretmocerus hayati; assembly: GCA_029851415.1. Classification (NCBI taxonomy): domain Eukaryota; kingdom Metazoa; phylum Arthropoda; class Insecta; order Hymenoptera; family Aphelinidae; genus Eretmocerus; species Eretmocerus hayati. Next base: position 166,780,225 of record CM056742.1, read on the forward strand.
CTGATTGGAATCATTGTAACTTACTGCCAGCAATCATTGCTTTAGAAATAGAATCAGCATTTCTGATTTTGTATGATCAGACCGCCAAATATTCCCTGAGAGAGTAAGAACTACTTAGTCCTTCATCAACAGATCTACCACTCTTTCCAAAAATAATAGATCTGGTCTGGATGTATTTTACAGATGTGTCACTTACAGTCCTGCATCCATCTCAACTAGTTATGCAAAACCCCTCTTTTTAACTTATCAACTCTTAAGACTATCCAGAGATTTGCATGACTGTGGCTTATTATTAGGGGAAATAACTCTAAGCGATATACTAATAATGGATGATCTCACCTTGCAAGTAAGTTGACATTTGGGTGATTGCAGTCTCTTGAAAAAAATGGTAAAACCCTTTTTTTCTTATTTCAGGTATTACCAAACTTGAATGGTAATATTTATGTTAGTCAAGAAGCGATTGACGGGAAAAATCGCGATGATGGAAAACGGAATTGTGGAAGCGACTGTGATTTAAATATAATCAATGTGTGTGAAAAGTGGGTGCATGGACAGTTAAGTAACTTTGATTACTTAACAGCTTTGAATAATTTAGCTGGTAGACGTTTTGGAGACCCAAGTTGTCATCATGTAATGCCATGGGTGACGGATTTCGCCTCTAGAAATGGTGAAAATTGGAGAGACTTTACCAAGTCGAAATTCAGATTAAACAAAGGTGATAGGCAACTCGATCTCACGTTCAATCCAGGATCTGCCCAGGTAATTTCTCAATTTCATTTCATTTTTCGATACATCGATGGAGACTGTAGTTTTCGTTATCCAAGCAACTCTTTCGGTTTCGCACATCAGAGAGCAAAAACTTGAAACCACACCTATCAAATTACAGCTTTTCTGCTTGTGTGCTAAAGTTCTCGATCACCTGTGCGTGTAAAGATGAGGATTGCGAGAGTAATTTCTTTTCGCACAGGCAATCAAGAATGTCTTTGTGCCACAATTAATGTCTTTGTACCCCAATATTAATTGGTGCATATTTTTAAGGTTGGATACCATGTATCGGACGTACTTTCTGAAATTACATATTACGTGTATCTTTCAAGACGGTATTCGAGATCACTTTTATGCAAACATGTGCGACCCTTGTGGGTCCCTGGCGAATATCCAGCGTCTATTCAGAGGTTGTATGAGTGGACTCCTGACGAGTGCATTCCACAATTTTTCACAGATCCCAATGTATTCAAGGTATCTTTATTCAAATAATTTTTTAGTCTAAAAATCAAGAATTACTTTAGAAAGTCTTTCATGATTTCAGTCAATTCACGAAGATTTACCAGATTTGGAAATTCCCAACTGGGCGACTTCTCCCGAAGACTTTATCAGGAAACACCGAGAGTCTTTGGAGAGCGCCTACGTTTCTGAAAGATTACATCATTGGATTGATCTGACTTTCGGTTACAAGTACGATATACAAGTCCTTAAAAATATTTGCATGAATATCGTCAACTAATTTTAATTTTAACGCAGACTCTCAGGGCCAGCATCAATCAAATCTAAGAACGTTTGCCTTCATCTTGTAGACAATCATACCAATTTATTAAACTCTGGCGTAGTGCAATTATTTACAAGCCCACATCCGCAAAAAATTTCACAAACATCGTATTGGAATAGAGTTCCTCCTCGCCTACGGAATTTTGCAGTCGAGGAAAAATTTACGTCAAGTAAGTACTTTTACAATTGTGATGACGATCTTTTTGCAAAAACAGATGCTTTGATAATTTTTCTGCCAATCATTCTCATATAGGCAGTGACGAGTTGGTGAGCAAAACTGGTAACGAGGAAAGCAGAAGTTCCGGCGAAGATGAAGAAGACCTCAATGCAACGTCCTTGTCCAATGCAATGCGATCTCCACCCCTGATGTTTACTCGCTTGCTCAGTCGTTCGCGAAGTTCTTTGCCTCTTGTCGATGACAATGTAAAACCGGAAAAAGCAAACGAGCAATCAATCCTTCTTCCTAAGGATTACAATCCTGCATCCGCCTTATTACATGTGGAAATGACTCACGCCTTCATGAACAGAGTGGCACATGATGCATACAAGCCAAAAATGTCGAACGATATTTCAACGAATCAAAAGCAGATCCTTGCCGCCGCGAGATTGAAAGAATTGCAGATAATGGGCTGTCTCATAGTAGAAATTTTCCATGCTGAAAAGTTTCGGGCTATTTGGAAAGTTGAACAAGGATCTTTTGCCAGCCGATTGAATGCAACTTTGAATCTGATTAAAACATCGCAAAATATACTCCCTAAATGTGTACAAAACACAGTTATGCTTTTGTTAAGGATTGATGCATTTCCTAAGAGTTATAGCATCGAGCATGCAGACACTGAAGATCATCTAGGTTTGTACAGTTACTTATTTTAGAAATTCTCATTTTGCCTCTCGATTTTTAAATACTCAAAGATTGAATCAGTGTAGATTGTCTGATCTGGATTTGACGCTCAGTTGAATTTTGTTGAATCTATTTATAATTAATCACAACAATTCATAGTTACTTTATTCTTAAATTTGTTGTACAGGCGATTTTTCGCTCGATTCTACCAGTGCGACTTTACGCCTTCAACCAACAATCACACGTATGGGACTTCCACCTCCATCTGCTCATCAGATCCTGCAACCAGTACTTTCTGGTCTTTTATTACCTTCTTCGAGATACATGCAATACCTCTACGGAGTTGTTGAAATGATTCAAGAGTACAATAACTTGAGCCGCGAGCTTGACAGAGTAATCCTCACCTTCAACCGTGACGAGTACGCAGAGGCGACAAGGATTATCTTTCTTTGTAAGATTAACGAGTGCAAAGTTAAAGCAATCGCAAATGAATTGGAAAAACTTGTGGTTAATTCTGGAGTAGCGTCAGAAACAAGTCTGCAACTCATAGTTCCTCATGTGAGACACATTTTCGAGCAACCTCTGAGCTCTGTGCTCGCTGCGTGGCACCTGTTCGATCCGATAGCCAGGTAACTTACTAATTTTCTAGCATTTGCTACCCTCCTAACTCATTTTCCACTGAGGAACCAAATTATTTTGCAGAGCCATGGGACCTCGCCAAGCTGCAAGTGTATTCCTCGCCCCCCTGATAAAATTATTTGATAAGGGTTCTCTTATGGATGGACTGGCGTTTGTAGATACCTTACCTCACAATTTAGTGACAAAATTTAAAACTATACGACTGTATCACAGAAGCTTTCTGTTGAAATTGATGGTGCGGCTCGGCCTGAAGTGCTTCTTGGAGAATTTTACAACACCTCTTGTAGAAGCTGCAGGTGGCTGTAGAAACCATTCATCTAGATTTTATGATACGAAACTCGATGGCGTGGTCACGCTTCAGTAAGTTAATTTTTCTCAGTTATCATCTCAGAAAAAAAGGTTTACTGTGGATGATCTCGATACATAAATGTTAATTTTCAGGGACTGTGATTTACTAGGTAGTAACGACGATGTCAATGCGATTCTTTCTCCACTAGATGACGATTCTTCAGCTTCAAATGTGATGAAACATTCCAATTCGAGGGCCGATTTTTTATCTGATAGCAATGAAGGTGAAATATTAAACGCCAAATTCAAAACTAGGTTTGATTCCGCGAGATATTCATGATTTTATCAAACTTTGCAGTTATTTTTGAGATGGAGACAGAGGATTCAGTGCCATCGTCTCCATACGTTCCAACAATGCCACGAAGTTTACACTTTGAATTTAACGAAGAAACTGAAGATTTCTCTTGTGAAACAAAAACAACATTGTCGAGTAGTGCTAAATCACCCATGATACCTATACCTATGAGTTTAGATGTATCGTCTGGAAGATCCGTACCAGAGTTCAACAGTATATGTTGCAAAGTAGGAAGCACAACTACTAGCGAAGATATACCTTTTCCCGATTTTTTGACGGAAGATGGTACATCCAAAGAAGAAACTGGGTAAGTGCAGAACTTACGCCAAAAATTCAATCAACTTTGCATTTATAATATGAGTATTTTGTAAATAAAACAATAGCAGCACGACCCAAGAAGAGGTCTTTCCCTCCGCGGAACAGGAGTCGTCCTTCGTATATGTTCAAAAAGATAGTGAGGGATTAGCTTGTGCCAAAGAAGTACACACAAAAGAGCCGAAAAGCCAGCAGAAGCGACGACTGACTTACAGTGAATGCACAGCTTCAGAGATGAGCGCAGAATCCGTAATTTGGCTGTCTCATCGTCTTGGCCCGGTTCTTACTTCCCGATATTTGTCCCGCAATCTATTGCGAATGTTGACGCTATGCTACTCCTCGAAAGAAAATTTGATACCAAGTTCCGATCCTAATAGTCTCAAACCCGATAGCATCGAATCAAATAGGCTTAAGCTATCGGGAGATGCTAATGCTGCCAAAGTTCTGGAGTGCCTTAGCTCCATCGTTGGTAATTATCATTCGATCTATTCTCATTTCTTGATGAAAAACAACGATACTCCCAGCGATAGTGTACCTCTAAAACTTTGCTTATTTTTCCGAATCAGGTTTGTACGGGGAGCAGACAATCGTACGACAATATCTGTCTCATACGACCGAGCTTGTGGCTCAATGTAAGCGGAAATTAACTTCCAATCTTGAAGGTGGTCTCGTCTCGTGCCTTGTATTACTTATTCACATGATTCCATATTTGAGTGATTCTTCCCTCATGGATGTTATCAATGTGAGTATCAAAAAAATGCATATTTCTCTTGTAAATACTACTCTCAAAATAGATCTATGAAATCAAATTATCAAATCCTATCTATTGTAGGATGGAATTGTCAAGTCGATTTTATTGCCTACCGTTCGGATTGTATCTACTAGCAAGTTCACGTTTCCTAATGGAGCCACAGCTCGCTTTGTTTTAGCGAATAAGTATCTTGAAACTTTACTTATTTTGATTGTCCGCTTGGGAAATGTCATGGCTAGAAATCACCTGACTACGCCTATCCAACGATTCTTTGTCGCTTTCGAAAAAGCTTTCAACACTGAAACTGTCGATAGAAATGACGAAAGTATCACTGATACAGACTTGGAAATTGGTTCACAGAGGTGAGTTACGAGATGGAACAATGCGACGAAGTACATTTATTCCACAACGAATGAGAATACACTGAACTGTTTTCAATTTTAGGAACTCTGAAAGATCCAGATCAGGCCTCAATACAAGCGGGTATGTGGCCATGGAAGATGCATCAAACCATAAGAAATGTCAGGTATTGCAAGTAGCAATCATTACCCGTAAATACTTCGAACCAATTTCGGTTTTTAATATCTTACCTCTGCGAATCCCTACTTGTAGTTTCCCAATTTTCCTCCTATTGATCTGTAACTTTTCAAACTAAAGCAACTAAGAAAACTGCAATGGGTGTACAAAAAACTCAATATTGCTTTTATTTGTCAACTTTTCTTTCAATTCATTGAAATTTTCGTGTCACAGGCTTTTGAAGAGTTAAGAGAAGTATTTTCAGCATCGTTAGCCCACAAAACTTATGTCGCTCTTTATCGTCTTTTAAACGACGATTTCATGGATGATCTTATCAAGAGTCACCAGCTTGTACGCGATTTGTTCCATGAGTTCGAACAAGAATTATTATTCCCCGCCTCATCAAGCATACGTGAGTCATTGTTGTTATAATTGGGAATTGAGATGTATTTAGATTCAGAGGTAAATAAGACTCACGCGACAAACTGACTTTTCAGCTTCAGAGAATAGAAAGTTTCTAGATTGCAACGCCAAAGGATTTGGCAAAGTTTCTACAATTGGGAATCAAATAAAAATCCAGGTATGATTGAATGTCTACACCGTCATTTCTGCCGAGCAATTGAAGTTATAAAATAATTTTACTCTTTTAGAAGAACCTCGTAGCAGATCGATCTCAGACAACAGACCACGAATCCTCCTCAGTCAGAGAGTCTAGCCCTTTTTTGAATGCTGGACGGCAACTTAAAGGAAATTGGCTCGCATATTGGGAGCACGAAATTGGAAGATCAGATAAGGATACCAAGCTCAATATTAAACAGATCAAGTTACAAACTTTTGCTGGCCATACAAACACTGTACGATGTCTAGATGTCCTGGATAATGAGAATAGTTTCATGAGTGGAGCACGAGATCGGACCGTCAAGCTTTGGAGTCTCAGAAGCCAAGTAAGACCCATTGCCTGTACATCAGCGAGATCCTCCTTATTTTCTTTCCTAGTCGTAAAGTTTAATGTCAAAGATGTTTGGGTCTCACAAAAATGAGCCAATGATCACGAGTTAGTTCTTGATTGAACATAAGTATTGAAGAAAATGAACATCCGCTGTGGACTTGAATTTGGTGGTGAACGCAAAAACCTATGAGGCCCATACTTTTCACGTCATATTTAAATACTCAGCAAAATTACCTATGTCATCTTATATCAATCCGAGTGAAGAGACTCTTTCGATGTTTTCCAAGAAGAATGGATTTTTCGAAATTCTTTCCCACTCTTGAGCGTCGTTTGATGACCTATGGATTTAGGTGCTCTCATTCTAGGACTAGAATAGCCACAATATCTCGCGATTTTTGTTTATTTCTCGCTGGACTTAAAGATGAATCAAAGTACTTAAGGTAAATAGTTCATGGCGAGGTGGAATGTACTATTTTGTTCCTTAATACATGGAAGATGAAAAACATTCCGCTGTATTTTAGTCAATGATTGAGTGCCTATCTAAAATATACATGCAAAACTTGAGTTAAATTAACTGTACATGTGTTACTATATTTCGGGTAACCACTTCCTAGGGGGATGGTAGTGCTGTGTCTTCGTGTCAATATACTTATAACGGGCACAAGAGATCCATCATCGCTGCAACTTTTCTCGAATCCCTTCGATATGCTGTCACGTGCGATGGGAACATTCATTGCTGGGATCCTTTCATGGGCTCTTTCCTCGGTTGTCCAGAATCCCCGAGACCAACAACCGTGAACGTTTTAGTGGCAAGCCCAGCACCATCATCAACGATTCTCGTTGGTACTGCTGATATAACATTGAGAGTTATCGACTGTCGGACGTTCCAGTATGTGAACGAAATGAAGGTAAATACATAATGCCATCTCGGACTATATCTTTTTTTATGTGTAATCACTATTGGAAAATTTCAGGTGGGTCTAAACCACTTTGATAATATAAAGTCATTGATAAAGCCTGAACAATTATGTTTAGGCCTTATCGTTAAGAGTTCTTAGGAATCTACCTCCGGTATTTTTGAATTTTTCAGTCAGAGAACTTTTCGGTAACACTTCGATCGATTGAAAAAAATCCAAAGAATCCCGAAAAACTCTCTATACTTTACATACAAATTTTTCATGATTGGTCGATGATTCAATCAGCAATCCGTCGTTTCGAGGCTCAAAGACTCTGATCTCTGTGTTTCAAACTCTATTTGAACATTCTGTATTCTAATCAAATATCTTTTTGCAAAACGGAGAAACTTCATTCAACCTGTTACTAAACCACGATATACATATTCAGTTATAGCCGAAATAGCTCGACTTTACATTAATCTTCGTCTGATATTGAAATCTACATCTCAACTTGAGGCAATTTTGTCCGTCGACTTATGACGAGAAATTTTAAAATTATAGTTATCAATGAATCCTGCGGGCTTGGTGAGATGTATAGCTGTGGCACCCAGTGGTAACTGGACAGCTCTCGGCCAAGCTACTGGATTTTTAACAATAATGGATACACGGACAGGTCTTATCATCGCGTCCTGGAAAGGGCATGAATGTGAGGTACGAATTTGTGTCATATATAATTATAATTCGAAGAGAAGATTTGTATTGCACCTTGACCTTCTTTCCACCTTTCTATAACAATTTCAACTTGTAGATTCTTCAGTTGAAAGCTGTAAACGAAACAACTATCATTAGCTCTTCGCTCGACCAAACAATTGCAGTATGGAGTGCTGTAGATGGAAAATTGAAATTCCACCTCAAGTAAGTTTCCCCAAAATATTGATAGCTTGACTTTGATCTGAATTCATTTGGTTTGTCGCATTGGGTCATATCAGGTAAGAATTGAATAAGGTGATTGAATTGTTCGAAAATCGGGTCTATCTTTTTTCTGCACACGACGGCGGTAATTTCGCCTAGTCCATTCTGTTCTTTCAAAGAGTTGTGTGCTTTTTCGAATGAAAAAATATTGACTTCTTTTGGAGTTGGTACTCTCTGAGGGAATATAAAAACTCAGATGCATGAAGAATTACACTGTCCTACATGAAAATGTGAATGTACTTGATGTTATCGTTTTCGACGTAGTTAGGGGTGCAGAATTCAAATCCGTTCTCAGAATCGCTCTATCACATCACATTTTTGAGAAAATCGATGTCAAAGTTGGAAAAAATGCCAATTTGGCTATCTGTAAAAGCACTTATCTCTGTTATCAGTATTGTTATCGAAATTCTCTGGGGTCTAGTCGGTTATCGAAGAAAAAGATCTTCAAAATGAGCCCACGTAGATCAAAATCGATTGAGTGGTTTCCGAGATACGTCACTGAAAGGAAACCAAAAAAGGGCCCAAGAGTGACCTCGCCAAAGTCAAAGTAGGATAGTGTTATTAGCCTTTCTCTTTCCAAAATTCACTTGGCTCCGTCTACGTGTGAAGAAGGAAAGAAACCCCTTCGACCGTTACACGCAAGCATACTAGTAATCTATTTGACTTCAAATCAATAATTCGTTAATTTTTGTTGTTCAAAGATTACATCCTCTTTCAGGCGTCAAAGAATTTGCGCAGAGACATCCGAAGTGTTACAGTGCTTTTGAGCATGTCTGTTTTCAACTCTCGTATTTCTGAATTACAGAGCTAAAGTCATTGTTCATAGCGAATGATCGTATTTACTGAACTGTTCAACAGCACCCGTCTTGACTCTCGAACTCGAGTTCAAGTTACTGATGTAGTTATCTAACATTAAACATTAGCCTAACGATATCACTGAATTGAAACAGTATAATCTCACTCGTGAATTTCTGATGGAATCAATTAATCTTACATATATCCCGACGTTTATGTGAATTATAATTATAATAATTATTCTTCAATTGGGTGGATTAACATTATTATCTATTAATAAATAGGGGTGTGACGGAACCTGTACATTGCCTTGCAGTATTTGAGCAACAGCTTGTGTCGGGTACAACAGCAAATAGGATTGGAGTGCATCCTGCGCTAGGAAAATCGGATTCTTATTCGTTTTCGAAACTTAGACAAGATGCCTTCAAAGGTATGCTGACGACAATGGCTCTTCTCCCACTGAATAGATTATTGATTCTGGGGGCGGATAATGGTAATATAAATTTGATATGTTAAATTAAGTAACAAAATTGTATATTTCAATGTAAATGTGTACCAAAGATAGATTCTACACTTTATACTCTTAACATTTATATATATATATATATATATATGTATGTATTTTTGTGGACGAAATCAATCTATTTCTAAAGACTTTAGCCGTTGTCATCTAGTACTTATGTCCATTCGGTTTCTCAATATTCTTGAAGCTGTAGATGGTGTGATCTGAAATACGTTAACATCGGCCAAGATTTCTCTCTTTGCACTTTCCTCTTCACTCTCCAGTGCATCGAGTAACAAAATTGCCGATCCAAGCAGCATATTTAACAAAATGCAGGATTCTCCAATCCTAAGTCGAGGTACACATATTTAGCGATAATTGCAATCGTAATTTTGTAAAATGAATGATGATGAACTCACAGAGGAAAGTATGTTTCTGGCCTTCGTGTGTACAGACCAAAGAGCGGGAATAAATTTCGTTTCACGTCAAATTGCAGTTGTGTAGCTCCACCACTATTGAACTGGTTTCGAAGTATTAGCTCATCCACAATATACTGTGAGACAAATTCAAGGTAGAGTAGTTTCATTACGTTTAGAATAGGAGGGATCATTTGATTATTACATACTTTGTCAAGTCGGGACGCTAAATTTTTCCATGACTGTTCGAATAACAACATTGCAAGCGCGTTGTGAAGTGCATGCAATTGATTTGCTATTTCCAAGAACATTGGACAACCATTCGGGGTTACAGATAGAGAAATTTCTTTTTCCATAGGCATAGAAAACCACCTGAAAGAGTATTCTTATGAAGTGAAACAGAATTTTTTGACCAAGAAAATTTTAGGATAGGACATCGTTACTTTTCATTGCAATAAGACCTGCTTTTTGCTTTAACTTCCGCGAAAACTGAATCCTCTATTTCAACTATCAATTTTCTTTCTAATCGTTTCAATAAACTTATTGCTTCATCAAAAACAGTAACATCTTTGTCACTCTCTTCTGGGAGCGAGTTCGAGCTGTTTTCAGTCATTTCAGTCTCTGCATTTTCAAACTGTTTCTTATAAAACTTCAGTTTCAGAAAAGACTGAAAAATAAAAGTTAGTACGAGTCAAGTGCAGAATTTCTAATAAATCACGATTAATGATAACGAGATTACTAACAACAGAGACTCCCCAGTCTTGAAGTACGCTGGCTACATAATGTAAAGTGTTAAGAATAGATGGCATGAGAGATTGCAAAGGATCATTGTAATCTTCGTGCAACAGTTGCAGCAATCGAACTCTCCAATCATCTATGAGTTCTAACTGTAAATCCAAAAATTGCAGTCTGCCGGAGAAAAAACGATCAACATGAGCGATATATTTGACATTTTTCATTATATTTTAATAAGCATAAAACTATCAACTACCTGTGACCAGGTTGAGGGAGATGGTTGTATCTATCTGATATTGTGCTCAACAATGTTAGGAAAGCTTCAGCACACTCTGTTATTTTCATATCATCACTCTCAAAACCTGCTAATCTGGACCATGCTGTCTCAGAACTCAATATTGCATCCATTTTCTCAGTGGCATCTACAAGTTATATTGGGCTTTTCATGTAAAATCACTTGAGACTGTAAAGGTCTTGGAAATTTTGCAACTTCTTGAAAAACTAAAACCAAGAGTTCCAAATTTGAAGATCAACTCACATTTCTTCTCCATGGTTATCCATTTCATGAAAATTTGAGCTTGGGTGAGAACAAATACAGTTGCAGGTTCAGATGATGGATAAGAGAATGAATCTCTCAGTTCTCGCTCAAAACCAAGAGATTCATCAACAGTGTGAGCAAATAATGAATCATCATACTGTACAATAGAAAGCTCAGAGTTCAGTTTTTCAACTGCCAAATGAACCAAAGCTCTCGTGAATTCAACCTTAACATTAATTTTGTAGAGTCCAGCTGAATATGCTAGTGGTTGAACCATTTTTTCCACCCATTCTGAATGATCTCTTATCCAAGTTAGAACTTGAGTGAGGAACCATTCAGGTTTATCTCTTCTATTGGTTTTCTTCACTCCAGTGAAATGATATAAAAATCTTTGTTTCAAAGGATGAACTAATAAGTTGATAGGTAGACATACTGGTTCAAAGTTGTTGGCCAAAGCAGATGCTGTCTTCTCCATTAAATGTTGCCTAAGTAAGATTTTCATGTAAGGACAAATCAAATTTTTCAATTATGTCTAAATGCAGAAGAACCAGTAAATTTTCATGACCTCATATGCTCTAAAAACTCTACTGCTCATTCAAATAAAAAGAAGTAGTGAAGGATACGGTAACTCTAAGTGGAAAAGATGTTCTGTCATTATCTTGAATCTTGCTATGGTTTCATGGCTGGCTGGATTGGAGACATTTAAATTATTACCACAAAACGGCCATTTCAAAGCCTTCAACACTTCATTGTATTCACTGTGGAACTTGCAAATGGTAAAGTTAATGACGGAAGAATATATTATAATAATTGTTAAAAAAACTGACCTTTCAAATTTTCTCTTGATTTCATCATACCAATACTTCAAAGTGTTGCTCACATACTTTTTCAAATGAGTGCATGATGAATTTTCAAGACTCAGGTGAGTATCTTTCATGACTGAGTAAGATGTGATACAAGCTTCGTCATTAGCTGACAATAGCGATATTTCCAATTCAGTGCTAAAAGAATAATTACATTAGGTGTGGTACTGAAAACAAACTTTTTTGGGTTCCATGAAACAGGAGTGATGCCATACTTCAAGTTTTCAATAAACTTCAAAAATTGCAGGTATGAACAAGATCTCTCTAAGTAAGAAATTTTATCTATGTAGATCTGCAGATCAGATGTCTTGATTTCTCCATGAAGTTTCTTCTCAATGATTGAACACGTTTTTTGACAATTTTTCTTCATTTCATCAACTTGAGTAATAATCTGTGTAACTTCCTCTATTGCTTCTTTCATTTTTGAAGGTGCTTCTGATGAAGCCAAAGATAGCTGTGACAGATTTTCAAATAATTGGATAGACAAATCTGAAGAGGAGTGATATAACGAATAAAGTGAATTGTTTCCAACTGAATAAACTCACGCATTCCTCTACTTTTAGCCTTCCCTTCTCAAGTTTAGCATGCATCTGTTCAATTTCTTTCAAGTTCTCCAAATTTGATCCCAACTCTTCATTGAACTTCTTGATCACTCTAACCTTCACATCCATTTTTAATTTTTTCTTTGCAAATAACGAGATCTAAATTATATTTCTCTTTTTATTGAAGCGATAGTACATTAGAGACTGAATCGGAAAATGATGAATGATATTTATAGTGATTGCACGGAGCTGCTCATGCTTAGGAATGGTCTTCTGAAATTTCAATTCGGCTTTTGAGCAAGAACTGAGTGACGTGCGTGATGGAGCCGTTGCAGACGACGTCTGTTTTGTTTTGACACTTTTGACAGCTCAGCAGTCGTCTTCTGCTAGGCCCCACATCAGAAGTAAAAGACCATCAGAACGAATCCATGAATGAAGGAGGTTGACAATAATGATCTTGAATAAGCTTCAGAGTAATCATTACCTTGATTCTTTAAGGCATAATTCGAATAATGATATCAAAATACAAATTGACGTAAATTTCTAGATGGCGTACTCATCGTAAGCCGTATAAAGCCGTATAGCCGCGGCCGCGCACAAAGCACAAAGTTTGATTCGGTGAACCTCTCCTCTTCACGCTCTTCAGCGAGCTGCAGTCTGGGAAGGTGAGAGGTCTGAAATCGATTTTCCAGCAAATAGTAGACAGCCGAGTCTTCTGTCCTTCGACATGAACGGGATTTAAAAGTTAAGATATTCTACAGAACGATTTTTGGAAGTGTTTCCTCAAATTTTGGTCGATTGTCAAATTCTACAATGTGTTTGAAAAAGATCGCTACTTTTCATTACGTTCGTTTCGAGTGCCATATTATCATATTCTAGTCGTGTATACGCGGTATCGGAACGGAAGCAAAGGAAACACGTATTGATAAAAGGTGATAAGAAATTGGAGAGCATTGGTTCCATTCTGAAGTTGTATTTTATGAGGAAGAATAGGAGGAAAAAGAAAAAAATATGTGCGAGAATAACGCAAGCAACGGGATAGAGCATGATACAGGGGAACTAGATAATTCAGAGGATAATGACAGCTTTTCCGGAGAAAGGTGGGATCCTGTTGGTGCCAACAATGGGGATGAAGATTATACCCTTGAGTATAGAGATGACCATAGCTTGGGAAGGTAACCATTCAGCTCGTCTACTTGTTTATGAAACTGAATATCAATCTTCAATGAAAAATCCTATATGCTCTATTACAGTCATTGTAGCGAGATGGAAAGACTCAGGATCCTGGAAGAAGAGCAAGAAATGCTCAATTCATCCCTTATTGCACTGACAACCCACTTTGCACAGGTACTCAAACTAGACATATTATGATCATATGAGGTTGTGTGACCAATTGGTCCTAGTAAAAAGTTTTGCATCTTTCAAGGTTCAATTTCGACTGAGACAAATCTGTGATTCCCCCGCTGAAAAGAAGGAAATTCTTTTGAAAGAGTTAGAAGAGTTTGCTTTCAGAGGAATCCCTGACATCCAGAACAGTTTCATTCTTAATTCTCGATCTCCATCACCATCAAATTCTAGGCAAGGACTTGATGTGAGTTGCACTGTAGAATTGTATCAATTTGTTCATAAGGATTCAAGTGATTAGGTCATTTGGAATTCTCATTTTCAAATTTTGTTTTTCAGCTTATCAGAGTAGATGACAAAGATACAGATGTCAAAATTGAGGCTCAAAAACAAAAACAAAAGGAGTTGATTTGCCAACTCAAGTCCCAACTTGAAGATCTAGAGAAATATGCCTATGAAACTGGTGATGCAGATTTGCCTCAGAGTGTGGTGCTAGAAAGACAAAATTTGATCATCAGTAAGTAATCTAACTCAAAGAATGGTTAGATTATGCCTGTTCTAACAATTTTATTTCTATTTTCCTCTCAGGTCATCTCAAAGAAAAACTCAACTTTGATGTTGATGATCTATGCAAACTTTCTGCAGATGATTTGAGGTGGCAAGTAGATTTAGCAATAAACCAGGTAGGTCAATTTGTAATTTTTTTTCACCTTAATAAATAAATGATAACTTAATGCCGGATTTTACAGATTGTTAGCCCCTTGAGAATGAAAGAACAACTGATAACTCAATTAAAAACTCAAGTAACAGATTTGGAAAGATTTATAAACTATCTTCAGGGAGAAGTTAGCCCAGAAACTCTTGCTTGTACTTGTGCATGTCCAGTTCATGCACATGGAGCTCAGAGCTGTAAGGCTAAAAAATTTCAGAGAGTGTCAATGGAAGAGACTAGGACCACCAGCTTGAGCACCATGAGAAAAGTGATTGCATTATTGCACATGTACATAATGTCTCAGATAAGCTGTGGCAGTCATAAATCTCGTAACAGCCATATGAGAAGTTCTGTGTATAATTGGCGTGATTTAAGGACTCGCCTAGACATCTCTGTGGAACATGTACTTGAAATCCTTGCTGAAAGTAAATATTGCAGTAGCAAAGAAAGTATGCTTGATGAGAGTTCTTACAACTCAGATTCTGACTCTGCTAACCAGTATGATGCTAAATTGACTGCAGCAGTTCGAAAACACTTGGCAATCTGCATTCGAGATCTAATGCAGCATGGGACTACAACTGATGCTTCCGCAAACAGCGTTGTCCCATTTGTAGGGTGTTTTGTACAAAGAAGTCATACAGCCAGTAATAGCTTACATGCATGGGAGATAATTCTCAAATACTATGAAATCAAAAATGGACACCACTACAATTCAAGTCCTGCCCAGAAATTGTCTCAGAGCTTCAACCTAGATCTTAATGGAAGCCAAACAACATCATCTAAACAGGTAAAAATGATTGTTTATAGAGGAAAAATCCTTCTGTAGAATGATATTGAGATCATATGTTCTTATCATTTTAGAATCTTCTAGTCACTATAGGTAATATCATAGCCATACATTCGCCGTACAAGAGGAGCTTTGATTCCAACTTCAAAGCCTTTATATGTGCTGCACTCAAGTGAGTTTTTCTCAAGTTTGATAGTACTTGATTCATCTTGCAGAATATTGTAACGAGATTGGTAACATTTTCAGTTCAAATAAATTGGTGACATGGTTGAAACTCATACTCCAGAGTCAATATTTGTTAGAGAACTACTATCTGCCTTGGAGTTATGTCATCAAGACTGGTAAGTCAAAGTCCAAAGATTGCTACACCATCATAAATTTTCATGGTGTTTCATGCATCTTTCAAGAGTTACTCAAGATGTATAGAATTTACCCTTACATAGCTTTCTGAGTCTTGCATTCCTTTCTTTTGAAGAATCCATTTTTCCCCATTCCTCAGTGAGCTTTCAATGACGTTCTTACATCTTGGCATATGAAGTTTTATTAGTCGTAATTAAAGTAAAGTAATGATTGAATGATGAAATCAGCACTCCTCAAGGATCTAGAAAAACAAAAAATTGACAGTGATGAAAGTCATCTCTATCTGCGGCTTACATTTTCCTTGATTTTAGGTTTTCAAGATGCCTTCCACACCTTGGACAAATTATCAAAACAAAAGTTTGATTTGCCAACTGACTTGGCAGTGCAGAAGTTCAAGAACATCAAAGAAGCATTCTGATACAATTTGTATATACTTATTCATTTTCACTCACAGTATTTACAGTTATTACTGTAGTTGGCTATTTAGTGACACTTGTGAAGGTGGAAAGTGTATTGTTAAACCTGATAAGGGAAGAAACAATTGAATCTCTTTGAGAACAAGGTGGTGAGAATGTTTGGATCTGAAAGTTTATTTTTACTTGTGTTGGTAGTACCATGAAGTTTTACATAGAATTGTCTTGGTCTACTTGATTTCATCAATCAGAAAGACCATGTCTTACAGTTAGTTTCCAATTGATAATTTATATTGTTCTGTTTGATATTTTACCTTGCCATGAAGAGAATAAAGCGATATCCATTTGAAGAAGATATAGTGGTCAGTCGTAGTTCATATTGTTGCGCCTTTCAATATCTCTTATTTCCAAGATATCTGTTTTTAGATGCAGCTTCATTATTTCTCTTAATATATCCATTCTGTGTTCCTTATTCTCAATTCCTAATCGCATGAGAATATTCTCATTCAATCTCAGCAGAGCTCTCCCTGTGATGTCATGCTTGAAAAGTGAAAATTGAAGGATATTCAGTATAACAATTGAAATACGATTATCAATGATCTGAGCTTACACAAGTTGGGGCATAATATTCATATTTTTAAAGAAGGACAATCAACTTACACATAAAAACATCTCATAGTAAGATTGATAATAATCACTGCAGTGCCGACGGAACCATTTTTGAACATCTAACACATTCCACAGGTAGACAGGCCGAGGTCTTGCTGCTCTGTTCTAATGACAGAAGATGAAATGGATAAAAAAGACAATCACAAGGTCCTTGATGATGTTGATAATGGTATTTTACAGGGCTTTCTGCATGAGATGAGCAGCAGTCTAGGACCTACCTTAGACTTATTGTTCGCGATGATTTCTTCTACCATTATGGTGAAAGTTGAAGGTCGTAGATCAACTAATGATACTCTGATGATTAAGTAATCATTATTTACGTAGACTAATCAATGTCGTTTCATTTGGCTTATTCATTTAACAATCACAGAGCTATTTGTTTGAAAAAAAAGTAGCCAGACCAGAACGAAAACATTGCCAATTCCACATGCCTTGTATATACTGATGAATGTATGTGCGACATGCATGTGTATATAAATGTGTGCAACATCAATTGTGTGAGAGCTAGGGGTAAACGGAGGCGTGAAAGATCCCTACTATTAGGTCCTCGAAATGTTCCTAGATTGCCCAACTTGACGTTTTTGCCATAGCGTATAATCCAACTAAATGACGCTACGATTGCTACGAATCAATATTCTATCTTTTTTCGGAAAAATTCAGCATCGGCTGAATTCTCATTATTCGGAGTAGATACGGTCAATATTTCTTGTATATGCAACCGTAGTATAACACATTGTTTGTCAACAAAAAAAGCAACTCTTTCTGTATAGTATAGTCGAGTGAGAGAAAAGCAGTGCTGTTTGTTGAGAATCGAGAGATCATGTCCAGACATCGAAGCGATTACCGGAGGGATGATTACAGGAGGGACGACCATGATCGAGATGAGTACAGCAGAGATGACCACAGAAAAGGTCCATAAATTACTCTATAGTTAACTTGCTATTGCTACCCTTGCTTCTCAAAACCACCCATCATTCAGTGAATAGACGATTAAGCATTCAAATGAGACTCATTACTAAAATTATACAAGTTCTAAAACTTCTAACAGTTCAAAATCATTCTCTACTATACTTTTTGCAAGATCTGAATGAAACTAAGTTATTAAACTAAGTCTGTCTTTCACAGTAGCAGTGGCACATCTTGTGCTATTGGGAAGCTTTCGGTTCATTAGCTTTCCCTCTTTTTAACTTAATCTGAATTTGCCAGTGTTTGACGTTATCAGGGTCGAGTGGATACAGAGCAGACAACAGGAGACCAGAGGATGACAGAGATTCCAGCACAAGAGATAGATCACCTCACAGGACCGATGACAGACATCAAAGTTCTGGTAGTTCTTATCAGCCCAATCCTGGACAACAGAGATTAGCTTTTGGTTTTGATAAAAAACCAAGCAGTGATCCTAAGAGGGGAGGCATTCAGATGAAACTTGGTGCTGGAATGGTCAGTATTGAACAATATTTCTACTATAATATGTAATGATGATTGAAAATTCAGATTCATGGTTAAAGATTTTGCTAATATTCAAAAAATATCTAACGAATTATACTCATTGTGTTGACCCATTGAGGAAGATGAACTGAAGGGTCAAATACTTGAATCAATGGTAACATATCTAGTTTTGATTTTTCATGGTTTGCATCTTATTATTCCCAGAAACCTGCTCCATCCAAGAAGCATTCGATAGCATCAGTTTTCAACACTGATGATGACGATGAGCCTGAAGAAATGCCAGCTGAGGCTCGAATGAGGATGAGAAATATCGGCAGAGATACACCAACATCTGCAGGCCCTAATTCTTTTGGGAAAACTAAACAGGGATTTTGTGATTCCAAAAAGATTTTTGAAAAAACTTTAAAAAAAGCTATGGAAGAAGCCAACAACTGACGTGTCAGTTGGAATGTTGAGATTTTTATCCCTCATGATATTTATATAGATTATAATTGATTGTCAGCATTTTTGTTGATCACTGTGTGTCTGATATAGATCTAGAATAGATATTTTTTTCATAATTGCCAAAGTGCTTATTCATGGTTTAGATTGAAATATGTATGAGCATTTGCCACAATAGCAATCATCAGCAAAATTTGAACATTGTTAGGTTGCTAGTGTCAACCTTGGGTAAATAAGTAATGATGGATTTGATAAATTTTGAATGTTACTTCTCAGATTGGTCAATTCAATGACCAAGTAAATTAAATTGCTCACAACAAGATATTTGTAGAATTAATTCAACCATCTCCAATTCACCGAGGAAGAGAGCTTTGGGAAAACTGTGATGGGGCTACAGATACCTGACAACATGTATAATTTTTACAGCATATTTTTATTTGCAAAATTATAGTAAAGCAATCAAATCATTTTCTGTTCTGCTGTCCCTGGCGCATATCCTGTAATCATAAAATCATTTCGTGTTCATCATAAGGGTATTCACTCCATGTGTTCTTGAATAAGGAAGTGCCTAGCTAAGGTTGATAACTTGTTGTCTGACTGGGAAAACACACTTGTATATGAATAGTCCCACAAAAATGGAAACAGAAGAAAATGATGTTTCCAAATATTTTCTTAGAGGAATAGCCAATAGATTGAAGGTTTCTTTGTCAAATCGATTGATGTAAGGAAAGAACATTGGACAGTCTATAACGAGGGACGATGCAGTGGGTCATACTCTAGGTCAGCGATGCAACAGTGAATGAATTTCATAGAGAGCACATTGAGTTGAACTTACCCTGGGGAAGTTTCGCACAGGTGGGGTCCTGATACGCCTGTCACTCTTGGATCTGTTTCGCACCACTTTGGAGTGGATTGCGCAGGATACACAGTAGTGCAATTTGGCGTAGAGTTTGGGAAGTTGGTAGGGAGAGTACACGCTTGCCTCCGTGATGTCTCTTACAGCAGCAGCTTCCACTATGTTTCTAATGACAAATTTTTTGATTGCTTTGTCCTTAGGTACACACCGGGCACAATTGGTACAACGTACCGGGTTAACGTGCCCACGGCCGTTTTTCGCACGTCCAGCGTTCCTGCGTTTCTTAGTCTAGAAATAAATGGAAAGATATTAAATAGGGGCGATGATTTAACAAATAAATTGTTATTGACAGTAGAATTGGAGGAGTCATCACAAATAACCTATGCTGATCAAACCACATGGCATCTTACGAGGGAAAATAACATCACGAGTAGCGAAGTGGAAGGAATGAAAAAGCAATGAGAAGGTGGTAATCATCTTACCATTTTGTTAAATTTTAGAACACAATGCGTGCAATCTTTTGAAACGCTGACAAAAACAAAAAATTTTCAGTCGAGTATCACGGCACTCACCATTTTGGCAGGTTAACAGCGAAAGAAACCGGAAACGGTGTGTCCAGTGGCAGGCTCAATTCTAGGGCGTAACTAGAAATGTACGATATAGGGATTGTGGGGACCCTAAAGATGTGAGAATACTACGCGAGTCAGCCAAAAGTGTAAATCAATTTGATTTAATCAAACTAATCAAAGTTTGATTATCAAACTGAATCAAATATTCAAATGTAACATTTTGATTCAAAATTCAAAACGATTCAAATTTTATGATTTTATAATCAATGATTGTCAATCATGCATAATTCAACAAAATGATTAAGAGTTCAATGTATTTTTATGAATTCTATTCCCCATGATTCTCTCGGATTTTTCATATTTGAATCACTGATTAGATTACTAGGCTAATAGTGCGATGGGATGACAAATATTACGCGATTTCGTAGATTATCGAGAGTGTTGTGCAAACATACAGATAACCATAGCCCTCCAACATATAGCATATGTGTATTTATAATAATTTATTCTCAATTTTTCCATGAATGATTTCATTTTTTATTACACATCACCCGTCCCGGACGGGCTGCAGTGACATTTGCTTATTCTTTGATTGCTTAGATTGTTTGTACGCAACAAAGATCTACAAGATCAAACTATTATTAGCATTGTGCGGTGTATTTACAAATATTTCTGATATAATAATTAATTTTGAGAAGTAACACTAAATTAATGGCATATTAATTCAATAGGATTAAGTAGAAATGCATTAAAATGATTTAAATCTAATTTAATCATAGACATTAAATTTTCGTATCAGGCTATTCTTCTTTACATTTTTCTCACGTCTGAATAGTCACGTTCGAAGTATCAGGAGACAAAAACGTGTACCAGATACTCTAAGTAAGAGCAGATATTGAATAGATACTATAGAATTTGGTACCTCAATGCATGATTTTTCAAGCAGGCGGAAAATATCTCATGATAATTGTTGAGTTATAATACTTCGGATCTAAATTCAAATAAAACAATATGTTTCGGATTTGTTGATTGAGTAAATTTCGTGAGAAATAGAAAAATCGTCTTCCAAAATAAAATACAATGATATATTCTTACATAAATACATACGCAACGCACACAAGACTTCACATCAACTTTTCACTTCAAGTGATGGAAAAAATTACTATTTGGAGAAAAACGTTCGGGGATGTACGGAAAATATTACTAATGATAATAGTACCATGTTTCCAACAGATTCATAACTGTACAAAAATCGAATCCTTTGTTGAGAATCCACATTGAGTTTGTGCAATAGGCGTCAAGGTTTATGCACTTGTTAGTTTAAAACAATTACTAAGATTAATGTCAAGGAGTAACACTTATGGGAGAGGCTATCTGATATCAATTCGCCTCAGAGGAATTTGACCAATAAGGCACCTGCATCGACAGCCTTTTATTGTTGCTTGGTTTCAAAGGGACTATAAAAGCAACAGCCTCGGGAAATCGTTCGTGGTATCGCTCCAACCGCAAATATTTGACAGTAACCAGATGACCTGAAGATGAAATAAAAGTGTATTTTTAGACTTAGAAGTGGAGAGCAATCAGGTTACATTTAATCCATTCTTACCGTCAAACCAAGAGCCATGTAGAGCTTTGTAAGCTTTGCCAGCATCTTCCTGAGATTTACACTTCATGTACACGCAGCCTTCGCGACTGCCTCGATCCACTTTGATGTGCAGAATTTTTACATTCTCCCCACATTTTTCCAATATAGCATCTTTTACTTTCGTTTCCCAGTCTTCTTCAAATTCACTAGAAATTAAAAGGTAGTCCAAAGAAAGTTGCAGTCGATTGGTTATTTTACCACTAAAATTAGTTCATTCTTACACGTCTGGATCAAACATATGTCGAATTTTCAAACAAGGTGTCGGCGAACATGCCAAACTGTTGACTGAACCTTCCATAGTTTCAAATGCACTACCTTGCCAGACTTTAGACATTTTTGGAGTTGCATTGGGTCCTGGTGTACTAGGAAAACTGGCATTGCTGGGTAACCATCGCCAAACTTGAAATTCTTCGCCAGCAACGAGCTGAACCTCTCGCCGAATTCTGCATCAACAAGAAAATGAAAGAATGGGTGACATGCCGATTAGAAGTAATAATTGATCATACTTCAATAATTATAAACTGTTGAGATTTTGGCAGAAACGGCTTGGATTTAGAGCTTGGGCTAATTTACTGAAAATTTTCAATCTCAAAGAATTCTATCAACCATATATGCTTCATAACTACGAAAATCTCAAAAAACTTGGACATTTTTTCAAGCTCACAAATTATTATCAATGAGATAGAAATTGCAAGTAGATTACCTTGATTCATTTTCATCCAGATATTTAACGGCTTTTTCCCACACCCCAGATAATCTTCTTCGATCTTTGGGCGGTATAAGGTTGTCCCGAATATGATTTATAGCCAAATAACTCTCTTGAGTGCCTCCAGGACTAGATGTTGCAAAGTTCTGATGATGGAGTTCAAGCATGTTGGTAATTTCAGTAACCAAGTTAAATACTTCTTTTTCTGAATTTTTCTTGTACTGCCAGTATGCCAATAAGAGTTTTTGGCATCCAATCATTATTAATGCACCTACAATCATACATCCTGTATTGAAACTGCTCTAAAACATCTATTCAGGGACTAAATCTACAATATTTTCTGTTACTGAAACTGTAACTGAAGTTTCAAAAGTGAAACAAACAAGGTGGGTTTCATCTTGAGACAAATCAAACGTGTTAGGCATCACAGTTCCAAGACAGCCTCAACTTATTGATTTGAATATATAAATGTGAAGTTGTGATACCAAATAAATAATTAGAACTGTACATAAATGAGTATCACAGCATGCAAAGAGTAATTGATTTTATTTTTATTTTGTAACTAAGTTAATTCAAAAATAAATTTCCAGGAACTCTTTCTATTATTCATGATAATTCTACTTCAACAACCTAAGATTATTTGAAACATCATTCAACATGCAACTAATAGTTCTCATACAGCATGCAATGCTCGGTAGTTGAGTGAATCAACTTTGGATTGAGAAAGATCGAGTGGCAACACAGTTGGAATCAAATGTAACGTCAGTCAGCAATTTACCAAATGCAGCAATCAGAAGTGAAGTAAAAACAGTCAAAATTCGTTTTCTAACAAGGCACTGTAAGGGTAGATCAGGTTCAGTTATTTTAATCCCCAATTTTTCTTCTAAGCGTGATTCAAAGATCCTTTCCTGCAAAGAATATTTGCATTCAGTTCAGCTTCACACCATTGTACCAAATTATGACATACAGATGTCACAAGAACATTGTTTTAAATAATAACAACTTACCATTGAGTCGAGTACTTGTGGTGCGCTGTTATCTTCAGGAATATCAACAAGTGACATCCCCCATTTGGGATTTTTAAACAGTAAGAAATGAGCCATTTTCAAGTTTTCTCTGATTTTGGGCGTTATCTGCAAAATCAAACCGTGTTAAGAAATGATTCAATCTTGAAGAAGAAATATAGATATCAACATACTGGTTCAGAGTTTGAGAGCATTTCGGCAATTTCATCGTTACTCAAATGTGCAGGTATTTTAGATCCATCGCATTCTGCTGATATTGCTCTTTTCATCAATATTGGATGAAGATGCTTGATTAATGTCAATGCGTCTTTGACATTCTCTTCCTTGATGCAATTGAAGCCAGGCTTATTTTGATCGAATGTGCCTTGAGAGCAGATAGGTATATTGCTATCTGTAAGCAGGTAAGAAAAATTACTCAAAACATGTCACAAGCCTAATGGTTCTATGATAACTGAGATTTGTCCAAATAGGACGTAATAAGGTGCATTCAACAATCACTGGTTATGAGATATATTTTGCTGATAGTAGATGGAAGCTCAATTTGATTAGAGTCAGATATAAATCAATTGCCCTGGGTGACATTCTTGAGAACGCATAATCATTTGAATAAGCTAAAAGATGATGGATTTCAAAAGCAGTGAAAATGGAATATTCATTCAAGGATCACTAGAAGGAAAACGTCCAATACTTCCAATGAAAACATGCAATGGTTTGATATGAATAATCTGTGTTTTATTGGATCCAACAAAAAATTAGACACAAAATCAACAATCATGATTTTCATTTGCTGAATTACTCAAAATATACCATTTGACTCAACTCAACATGTCAATCAGATTGTAACATATAGAACATATAAAAAGTCTTCTCACTATCTTAACGAATCATTTTGAAGGAGATCAAATACGTTATAGTTTTGTAGAAGTGCTCTGCATATCCAATAAATAAAAATACAAAACTACTGATCTATCACACTATCATATTGAGCACATTACCACTGGATTGAACAGAAAAATTGGTAGAAAAAACACAGATGATTGCTTCGTGAATTACTCACCTGATGAAACTAGGGGAAAATTATCAGTCTTTCCTTCAAGACCCAAGTAGACAACAGCTAAGCCAATAAAAAATAAAGCCAAAACAACTACGAGAACCATTGAAATGAGATTCTGATTGTTTTTGACATCTTCTTGAGCAACATTGAGCGATTTGTACATTTTGTTCATGTCCCGGGTCTTGTCCAATGATGACGTGACATAAGTTATGCTAGAATGCAGATCATTAACTGTTGAAAGTGAGTTCTACACAAATCAATGCACAAATAAGTAAATTTACCTTGAACTAGACGGATACGTCTTCCTCAAAGGAGAATTATAGTGACCGTTTGTATCCGACTCCTTCAATTCCGGTGTACTACTCAAGCCCAAAAAACGATGTTTTGGCCCTAAATTTGAGAGTAAACCAGAAGTGCAATCAATAAAAATAATTCAATACGAAAGCATAGATCATTTGAAATAGATCTACTCACCTTTCAAACTAGATTTTGAAAGAGACGGCAGATTTACGGAAGCCTGAACACTCAATCTACGGGTAAACTCCGATAAATACGGAGACTCGTAATTTGCAAGGATGTCGTCATTCCTTGAACTGTCTTTTGATAAAATAGAGTCGTTCCTTGAAGAATCTAGGATACTAGATTTGGGGAGGTTGACACTGTATCTATCATCTTTAGAGGAAGTATTATTCCGTGGACTTGACTCATAATCTAGTGCAGATCTCTTCCACTTGCTATCAAGAGGCTTGGGTGAATTGACATCTGGAAAGTTAGTGCTGCTTGTTTTTTCACTGTGGGTTTTTTTGGGGCTTTTACCAAACGTTGTTGGAGTGGATGGCTGAGGAGATTCTTCCACAGCATCAGAATCAGACCCAGTTTCAAGGCCATCATTATCGTTAGCTACTTTGCTGTTCTTCCCTGAAGTCTTCTCAGGTTTCAGCGACCGACTGGTGATACTTGGTGGAGCATTATTGTGCTCCACTGCCTCCTTTTCAACACTGAGATTCCTAGTGACTCGTCTTTTGGGACTTTTAACTATACTGGGAGATACCATGGCGGGAGGCGGCATGGGATTAGCCAAGGTCTGACGGCGTGTGCTCAGAGGAGTTTTCTTCTTCTTTTTTGAACTTGCTGAGGTATCATCATCTGTATCATCACTGCTGTATCTATACAGAGAACCCCAAAAAATCAATCATTAATTTGCCAAATGATCTCAAGAAGCAATCACTCAAAGAATATAAGTAAAAAACATTGGAAATTTGGATGGATTAAACTGAACACAATACCTAGCAGCCATAGAATGTCTTGAGCCTGCTGCCCCTCGAGATTCCATTAGATTCTTGAGTTTCTTTATAAGTATTTTCCTTGTGGTTTGCGTTACTGGTCCTGCTGGATATCCATACTCAGAGAGCTTAGTTCTGAGCTCAGAATCGGTCAGAGTTTCGACAGACATTTTGGGTATCTTTAACTGCACCAAACTAAATTAGAAATTGTTAAACTCCACACTCGATCACACTTCCGACTCTACTTATTGTCTTGTAGCTCCTGAATAATGTACTATCTCTGGTTCATCTGCAGTAATGGAATGAATTCTATCAGGGATCATGATGTATATTAGATTTGAGAAAAGGGAGAAGTATCACAGTGGACAGCTTTTTGAAACAAATCTGTATTGTAAGGACATTATCATTGAGCAGTACATTACACATGAGAAGATATGTTTACAGTGTAACTGATTATGAACTTGTTCTGGAGACTTGGTGAGGCTAAGGTCCCAACTAACCTAACACCTCACCCAATCGAAGGTTTACGATCTTGAAAGTTCCAAGGTCAAGAATCAAATGATGAATAAATTGGAGCTGTTGAGCTTGAGCTCAGAACTAAGAGTTCAAATTCCAACAAGAGATAAGATTCATCAGATCGGAGAGAACACTCGGCCAACGAGACCAAATCATAGAATCAAGAGCCGCCGGACGGTTAGTATGAACCAGGTCAATCAACCAGGGCGCCGGCCGGAGAAAAAAATAGACCTAGAGAATGTAGACGCTCAGGGTTTCTTTTTTCATCGTTTTAGCGATAAAACTTACTAAGCTCGTTGTATCTTCGTTAATAGGGCTGATGGAGGCACAATCCGTGGGGGTCTAGCATTAGATCCAGCGCGGGAAGAAGTGCATCTGCCGCGAGGATGAGCGGATCGAGCGCGATTTCATCAAGCGCCGGCGGCCTTCATCACCTGCTGCTGCTGCTTCAAAAAACGGCAACTCCTCAATCGGGACATATATGAGAACAGTACTAACAGTAGAACGCTCGACTCTCGCCAAACTAACGCCACTACTTATAATATGATGATGATGATGATGAACAATGATGAACTCTTTCTTCTTTTCCTCACGCCGCTCTTCCAGCACATACGAAGACGAAGATGTACACACGCGTTTTCTTCTTGGAGTAAGCTTATTGTACTCTACAGATTCTACACGCTACAAATACTAGCAAGCAAAAACCGCCAACCGCGAGAAACCGGCGCCTCGGCCATGCATATATATATCGATATATGTAGCGTACGGGCAGCGTGTAACGGTCGTCTTGGGTCGTCTCGCAAAAATGCCTACGCAGCTTGTGAGAGAGTGCGAGAGAGAAAGAGAGAAAGAGAAAGAGAGAGATGTTTCGAAGCGATCGCCTCCTCACCCTCACCCCGCGACCCCGCGTCACGGACCTCCGTCGCAACTCGACTATATACGCACAACAGCAAGTTTGATGGAATGATGATGTTTTTTGGAAAGAAAATGGAAAATTGAAAAAGCAAAGAAAGGATGGATTGTTTTAGCGAGTATTAATATGTGCTAATGAGAATTTTGCGCAGTTGCCCATTCACAGGAGAACTTTTGATTTCTCAGAATTCAAATGGAACTTACCGACGAATCTAAGGCATAGATGATCTCTACAATTAAAGAATTATCAACTGAGTTGATATAAAAAAATTCAAATTCCACATTCGTAAATGGAAAACATGAAAATTGAACATTTCTATGCCCAAAATGAATTTGATTACTCACTCTGCAGGAAGACTATGGTGTGAATTATAAAAACCTGACTTTATTGAAGAATTTTTAGCAATTTCATTATCTTAGTAACTTTGTATAGGAAAATGTTTATATGAGGAACGAGGAACGAACCTACAGACACTCTAGTTCAGAACCAGTTGGAACCAGTTAAGCATTTACGAATATACCTTATAAAGAGGAGTTCTGAATGTTCTGATAACCGCACCGAGATCCCACCCTGTTTAGTCAAGATTGTCAAAGAATGCATGCTAGTATTTATATGTATATAGTTAACCGCTGAAATCTCCAGTATATACTTTTGGAGTGCTCTTTAGTGCGGTCGGTATTCCATATCTGCAACTGGAACATATAGTGCTAATTTAGTATGCTTGTTGGAAATTCAATTACCTAAGTAAATTGAGATAGTTTTTGCTTCATGTTTTCTCCCTGATTCGGCTCTGCCGAAAGAACAAATTTCGAAATGGCACTTCGCAAAGTGAAAGGAAATTTTGAACGCATGTTTGACAAGAATCTCACGGACCTTGTACGTGGTATCAGGAACAATAAGGAGAATGAGGTATGAAAATAATTTGGATAGTTGATCATGAAAGTTTTCAAAGTTAAATGGTTGAGTCCTCTCAGTTTAGTATAAGCTAAACAAGAGGAACCTCCCCGTTACTTGCTGGCAATGTGATTATTGTGAGCATCATGAATTCAATGATGGTCCTGTAATCTCACGATTTTAATGTTTAGGCAAAGTATATCACACAATGTATGGAAGAAATCAAGCAAGAGTTGAGACAAGACAACACAGCTGTGAAAGCAAATGCAATTGCTAAACTCACATATGTACGTATTGTAAACTCATCACACATTTTACGTTGTTATTACACTCAGATTTCAAAAACCCTGTTGAATCTCTAGTTACAAATGCTGGGCTATGACATCAGCTGGGCTGGATTCAATGTCATAGAAGTAATGTCATCTTCAAAATTTACTCAGAAAAGGATTGGATACTTGGCTGCCAGCCAAAGCTTCCACATGGATTCTGAGGTATGACTGTTAACTCAATCACATGCTGATGAAAGTGTAATCATTGCGCTCGATTCTTTCAGTTATTGATGTTGACAACAAATATGATTCGAAAAGACTTAAATAGCTCTAATCAGTATGATGCAGGATTAGCCCTCAGTGGATTATCATGTTTTGTAAACCAAGACTTAGCTAGAGATCTAGTAAATGATATAATGACTTTGTTAACTTCTACAAAGCCATATTTGAGAAAGAAGGCTGTTCTTATGATGTATAAAGTATTTCTAAGATTCCCAGAGGCTTTGAGGCCAGCTTTTCCAAGGCTCAAAGAAAGATTGGAAGATCCAGATAGCGGGGTACAATCAGCAGCTGTCAATGTTGTCTGTGAATTGGCTCGAAAAAATCCAAAGAACTACCTAAGCCTGGCACCAGTTTTTTTTAAACTGATGACTACTTCAACCAACAATTGGATGCTCATCAAAATAATTAAACTGGTGAGTTTGGTAAACAAGTTTTGTATTGGTGTTACTGAGGAATTTGATTTTTGCTCAACTTCTATCCATCACAGCAGTTCTCTAGCCCAAACTCTTGATATTTCTCAGTAGTTCAAGATTAGAATTTGGTGGTAGTTTAGTATGCAGATTAACTGGTATTTTCCCTTTGATGAGATATTCAAATGTTTTTGTCAATTTGCAGTTTGGTGCATTGACTCCTCTTGAACCCAGGCTTGGAAAGAAATTGATTGAGCCTTTGACTAATCTGATCCACAGGTATTGCGAATTTTTAATTATTATACAAAATGTATGCATTACAATTATTTCTTGGGAATGAATTTGCTCTCTTTGGTCAAAATTCATGAAGAATTTTTCAATGCAAGTCACTAATTTCTCATGTTGGAGCATGTTATTAATGAACTATGTCAATTTTTTCAGCACATCAGCAATGTCCTTACTTTATGAGTGTATCAACACAGTCATAGCAGTGCTGATTTCAATTTCATCAGGGATGCCCAATCATTCTGATTCGATTCAACTTTGTGTACAGAAATTAAGGATACTTATAGAAGATTCTGATCAAAACTTGAAATACTTAGGACTATTAGCCATGTCAAAAATTTTGAAAACTCATCCAAAAAGCGTGCAGGCACATAAGGATCTTATTATGCAATGTCTTGATGACAAAGATGAAAGTATTAGATTAAGAGCCCTAGACTTATTGTATGGGATGGTATCAAAGAAAAATTTAATGGAAATCGTGAAAAAGCTCATGATTCATATGGATAAAGCAGAAGGCACCACATATAGAGATGAGCTACTCTCAAAAATTATCCAGATATGTTCTCAAAATAATTACCAATTTATAACATATTTTGAATGGTAAGTCCACAGGATACACATTAATTAATCACTTTCTTCCAAGATGATTAATATGATTCATCTTTCTGTACCAGGTATATCTCAGTACTTGTTGAGTTGACTAGAATGGAAGGAACAAAGCATGGCAAACTAATAGCAATGCAATTGCTTGATGTCACTATTAGAGTACAAGCTATCAGAAAATATGCAACACAACAGTGTGCACTACTACTTGAAAGTGCAGGTGCCCTAACAGGCCAACCAAGAATAACTATGTCAGAGGTGTTTTATGCAGCTGCTTGGATATGTGGTGAATTTTCCAGGTGCGTCATCGTGATTAACTATGTATGATTTTCCTCTGAGAAAATCGCAATTTCTTTATGGAGACCATACATGTGTCTAACTGCCACACTTTACACCCGATCTCCTATTTCTCTGACTTGAATATTCAAGAGAATTTTTTTATTTCACAGTGAGTTGGATGATCCTTTGGCAACGCTGCATTCAATGCTGAAACCTCAAGTTTCAAGTCTACCAGGTCACATTCAAGCCGTGTACATTCACAATATTCTCAAGTTAATTGCAGCTATTCTCAAAAAAGTCGATACTGATGATTCAGATGTAGCTATCAAAGAACAGGTACTGTGTACAACTTCATTTTATCCTTTCATCATCTGGTATCAATGATTCTATCTATGGATTCTTGACTATTTGAAGGTTGCTGATTTGAAAGAAAAACTGTCAGCTTTCATCTGTAGCAGTGATTTAGAAGTCCAAGAAAGATCAAGTTCTGCTGTGGCTTTACTGGAATGCATAATGGAGGATCCAAGTTTAGCAAACGAAATAGCAGATGCTTTTGTGGGTGAACTGAATCCAGTTGCCCCAAAAGCCCAAAGAAAAGTAAGAGTTCATTTTACAGTATTTCTGATAGACACCTAAGTTTATATTGTAAGCAAGTGTTAATCTTGTGAGCAAGTTCGCTGGCGAGGCCGGCTTTTTCAATTGTATATCTTTGAATTCATGAACTCTACTCTCGTACTTCGTATGACTGTGTAGGGGTGAATTTTTTCTCAGTTCATTATTCATGTCTGTGGCAAACTAAGTTATCTTTCTGTTGTTCGAGATGTTATTCAACCTATTATGAATCGGTAGAGATCGTAAAGTAAAACACCGTGTATCTCACGGCATGGCAGATGACAATCAATGATCATGATATTGAAAAGTCAATATTAATTTGATGTTAGGTACCAATACCTGAAGACTTGGATCTTGATTCATGGATAAATGATCCACCTTCAGAGAGCTCTGATTCTGAGGATATGGACATGAACGACATTTTTGTCAAGACGGAAAAGAATCAAGAGGAGGAAAACAAACATCAGTTACATGACCCTAGCCCCCAAGAATTAGAATCGAGACGCGAAGCAAGGCGATTAGAACAACAAAATAATCCTCATTATCTGAAAAATTCTTCAAAGTCCCACAAAAAACTATCTTTTTACGATAAAACTGAAAAAGAAGAAGACTATGAAAATATTCCTATAGCTGAATTGGATATCCCAGTAGCATTAAAAGTTTCGGATTCAGTCCATTCAAATAAATTCTATGATATGTTCAAGAATGAAAAATCAGGTAGAAAGCGCCACAAAAAAACTAGTAAGAAGAAGTCGAAGACATGTAAGTCTCCTTATCTAAAAAAATTCAATCTTCACCTCTATTGATAATGAGTGACTATTTTACTCGTTTAGGTAAGAAATCTAGTAGTTCAGATAACGATGATGAAGTCCCTGCATACCCTATCCAATTGGTCAACAAAGGCATAGGCGAACTTCCACCAGGCGCTGCATTAAGCGACAGTGACGAAAATGACGTGAAAGATGTCAATGATCCACATCTCGCACTAAATATCGATCTGGACATTCCCTTGAGAGAAGAAGAACAATTACCGCCAGCACAACATCGAAAACTTGACGATCAAAAAGGGTCCAAGAAAGTCCGCCCAAAATCCGAGAAAGTAAGTATTTCAAAAACAATATTTGTTCTCCGTTTTTCCCGATTATTTATTAGATGTTCATTTTTTGAAAACAGAGTGGCAAAAAACATAAGAAGAAAGATAGAGAAAGTAAAAGAGATGGACTCGAGAATGATCAAGATGTAGATCTACTAAGAGTAGATGAGTTGAAATTAGATGATCCCAAGCTTGAAAAATCTTCTGAAAAGGAAATGAAAAGCGAGACGAAAAAAGTCAAGCATAAAAAAGATAAAAGTGCCAATAAAAAGAACAGTGGCGATAATTATGAAAAAATAGGGAAAAAATCAAAAAAAGACAAGAATAAGAAAATTAAAGGTAATCGAGATTACGAAGAAACTGCTGGAATTTCTACGCCATCAAAAGAAATTTTATCATCTAAGGACCTCAATCTTGAAATCGAATCCAACATTCAACCGTCAATTTCTTACAAAGAGTTGGCGCAAGATAAGACTGTTGAAATGTTTTATACAATCAATCATGAGGAACACGATACAAAGAGAACGAACTTGGTAATTTCAATATCAAATAAGTCACCAACAATTGTTAAGGAACTGGTTTTCAACGTTTTAGATACTACAAGTTTAAAACTAGATCGTAAGGTACGTACATAATTTCAAACTGGGATGTCCTTTAGTATTTTATCACAAGAAGAAATCACTTTATAATAAAACCTCTTTCTCACTTCTAGCCAGTTGATGAAGATGGAATCAAAATGAATTTCCAACTGCTTCCACAAACCTCGAGCGAAGCACGCATCCAAATTTTAGTATCCGACGTTACTTTTGCACAGAAACTTCGGGGTACTCTGACGTACATGATACAAGAAGCCGAGAACACAGTTCAGGAAAAATTGGATTTTACTTTGAGTTTACCTTGTAGCAGTTTCATAATTGGTCGGATTTCTCATAACGACGTGTTAGCCAAATTACTGAAAAGTGGCCAACTTTCATATGAGTTGAAAAATGAGATAAGTGAGTGCAGAAATTTCGAAGACGCAGTCAATACTATTTGCAAACAATGCAATCTCACGCTTGTGGAACGCATTGATAATTCAGCGTCTTTGTACGGCCAATCTCTCAAAGGTCACCACATCTGCCTTCTGTTGAAACAAAACGTAAGTACTCTCACTTTATTACATGCAATTATCTGGTTTGAGTCGTTTGGGCATTTCGATGGGTCATATATGGTTGGAAACACATCAGACTTATTCCTAATGAGAAATGACAATAACCCCAAAGATCCGATCAGTCCAGAATCATAATTCAATTGCTCCCCAAACCGAACTTTCCCAAGTTTTCTGGTCTAAATGCCCAAAATCCTTCAAAATTGAAGTTTGATCAGTGTTGTTAGGTTTTGATCCTCATCACACTTTTGAGTTTGATTTATCCTTCAAAATTTCTGAAGCTCCGCTATGTATTGCAATAATTGGGTAATCATACACTATTGAAAGGTATTGGAGCCTCGTCCTACGATTTTTATACTTTTTGAAGTTAGAGATGTTTTTATACCCGAAAAATCGCGAGGTATTTAATAATTCGTTTCCACGTACTTGTAGATTGTGCCCACCTTCTTTTCATACACATTCTCATATTCTTTCGGTTGATTCATCAAAAACAATCCACGAATCAACCGAGAATCGTCCTGCAGCCCTTACGACCCCTTCACCATTGAAAATGAAATACTCTAGCTGCGTTTACCAATCCTTAGGAGCACATTGGGACTCGTGTTTGATGATTTCGAATTATTTGATAGATCTCATGACGTCTCTATCATACATGGAAAAGAATATTAACGAGGAAAAGGCGAAATTTAGAATTAGCTTAAAATTGAGGGGTGCGTGGAAGAAGGGCGTAACTACAAAAGAGTTATTTTGAGAAAATCGACAAAAACTTAACCAAAGTCGTCAGAGGCATGATTGAGTGGAACAACCTAGCTTATTTAAAAAAGGATGGCATCCTCGAAATATCAGTACAAGCAACGGAGAGTTCATGGATTTCGGAAAAAAGGCCGAATTTTTGGTACTTTTACCGCACAAAATGTTGAATCAAATCCCGATATCAAGTCCAATCAATCTCAAAATTCACGCGCATGGTTATAGGTACCTACTAAAAGATGTTTCAATGCGGTGAAGTTGTTCGACCCATGCTCAGGAGCTTCGTACATACTCGCGGAAAGCTCAATATAGATGCCCAAAAGTATGGGAAACGTAAAGTCAGTACATTAATGTTTAGGAACTTACTTTGGAGGTAGAAGAACATGATCTGATTGTTCAAACTTATGAAAATGAGTTTCCGTGCCGAGGGGAGGTTTCTGAAAAAATTTTCACAAGTAATTATGCCCTTTTTCCAAACCGCGCCGAACTTACGCCCTTTCAGGTTTTGAACATGTCAGTTGAAGCCCTTTTTTCACATTGAAAAGTGATCGGAAAAGCTGCGACGGCGTAATGGCGTTTACGCCCATCTGAATTTTTTTTTCTGCAATTACACCCTTTTTCCATATTCCCGAGGACTGATCGTAGTAGTGACGCCCTTCAGAATTTTCTTTCATTAATGCATTACGCCCCTTTTGGGAATTGGTAGTGGGGTGCATCGCAGTGAATTTTCAAAATTATTCAAGTGATTTTTTTCATTTTTGTGTATTGAAAGAATGAATTCCCCACAGTTATCTCGATCATGAATTCTTTGTCCAAGATAGAGCTAACCTACGAAATCCACCAAAAAATGAATGATTTTGAAAACAGCAGTTGAGAATTGATTTAAAAAAATATCGGCTAACTTTTGGTTGAAACTCTTCACGTCTTTCCTTAACACCTCCGGGCTAAAATACTCACAAATCAAAAATTTGATTTCTCTATCTTTCTTTTCCGAACTGTGTGATAATGAACCGTATGTATGTGAGTCTCAAGCTTCTATTCACACTTCTCGATCACTGGGGCTTTTTTATTCCCAAAAAAGTCTACGTCTCTGGAATTACTTTTGGTCGATAGCTGGTTTGCTTTCCGCAATCAACATCTTTTGCCGAAGTTGATCCGGATCAGCGGGGCTGAAGTTGCAGCTGTAGGGCGAAAAATACAATTTGCAGTCATAGAATCCGCGAGCGGAGCTATAGCTCGAAAAGCCCTTTCAACATTTGGATGCGTACATCTCTAGTTTTATCGTATCAAACTGAGTCCAGCAAGTAATGATCTTGGATGTAATTGAATCGGCCACCGATTACAAACTCATTTTGGGGCCCAAAATCTACGTATAAGCGCGAAAAATTCACACGTAACGAATTATGGCCCAATTTCCTGTAATTTCGTTCCATCGATTATGAACTTTCTGGATAAGGACGCGAACTTTGAGCATTAAAATTTGTTTAAATAGATAGATCAACCACCGTCAAATTGAGTAACTTTGGTATATAGTGGGTGCAACTTTTGCACACCCCTGAAAAATCACTTTCCAAGCTGCATTCGGCAAGGTGAATGATTCTATCGCTCTGAAACCTACCCTCCCTTCTTGGCACACACATAAACAATGTGTTAGGCCACCGTAGATCCCGTGTGAATGATTGTAGTTGTTTATCGAAATGTTTTCCAAAAAGGGTGATTCAGCACCGATACGCGAGTGGTCCAGTTTGTGTACCTGGCGAGAAGTATTCCGGAACAAACTACGGGCGTATAATGCTACGTTTCCATCTCATTATATCACCATATTGAAGAAACCATCGTTACATTAGAGTATTTACAGCATTTGGAATTGAAATGAATGAAAAACAGGGAAAAAACCATGAAAAAACGTACCAAAGTTACCACGCTCTAGGTAAGAAGCATGAGGATAGGGTAACTTCAAAACATCTTCCTATGACAGCTTCTTTCCAACTTTTCTTGAGTCGAGTGATGGTCTATGAGGTCTCAAAATGTTTTAAAAAGCTTGAAATAAGTATTCTGAACGATTGAAATTGATTCAGTCGCATGGTGGTGGATAGAATTGAAATATTTTAAAGTGTACCAAAGTTGCCCCATCGGGGTCTAACTTTGGTACACTCCTTCAACTGCTAATAGCTCCAGCTCAGACACATCAAATTGAACTTTGTAGCCCATAAATCGAAAGCTGAGAGTGTAAGCTTTGGATTGATTACTAATAGAAGTAGGTTTTATCAATGTATGATTGTTGGAATGCCGAGCCAAACAATATGAAAAGCACCGAGAACGTACCAAAATCACCCAGTTTGACGGCACCTCCAAAATAACCACTTGCTGGAATCAATTTGATGTCGTGGAGCCAGAGACGTGCGGGTTCAAATGTTGAAGGGATCGCCGAGTTAACCTCAGGCTCCTATAGGTACTTTCCCCAAGAATTTCATCTTACCCTTACATTATCTACGATTCAACTGCTTCAGATCAATTTCGCAAGAGATATTCTGAAGAAATAAGATTAGTTATAGAATAAAATAGTTCCAGAGACGCAGAGAGTTGCACGTGTGCTGAAAATGTTAATAGGTTAAATTTGCATTCAGGATAACTCCTTGGTCGAATAACCGTGAAGCTTCTACGATCGTCTTTCGTTGATTTTTCATGACGAACCGAACGGCATTTGATTGGGGTGTCAACTATCCGCCGAGTAGCGTCTAGAAGAAATATTGTTTTGGATAGGTGAAAAATTATGAGTCCGATCATTAAGAGGATACCGGATACCGACATTGTCGAGTTTTCGGATTTCCCGATGAATTTTCGAGATATCGGGATTCTACTAAGTAACGCCGATTCTGTATGGCTCATAGAATCGGCGTTACTTGTTAGATTTTTGATATCTCAAAAATTCATCGAGAAATCCGAAAACTCGACCATGTCGGTAACAGTACAATATTGATAGGACTCCGACATCCCCTTAAGATCTAAATACTCCCCAGTTATAGGATATCCGTTGAATCTACAACTCTAAACTTCTATTCTCATATCAACGATTTTGAGTGATTCAATTCACATAGGCTGGAAGATGGTCAAACTCGTATGAAGAGATGAGAATCCGGAAAAAAGGCGTAACCCACATAATTTTGTGAACAAAAGGGCGTAAAGGCTAACCGATTTTGTCAAATCGCAGAAAGGGCGTAATGACGTTCACGCCCTTTTCAAGATTTCGAGGTTCGTAAACACTCATTTCAAAACGGGTTTCATGGGTGGTTAGAACACCCCTCAGAAGCCTCAAGAAGCGAAAGAAGGGACTAATCGCCATTACGCCGCGCGCCGTTCTTCCAGGCAGCTCCTCAATTAGCTTCAGAACCTATTGGGCCCTTGCAAAATTTGATTATTGTAACGTTGGGAACAAATTACACTTGCCACCACTGTAACGTTGGTAGTACGAATCAATTAACTTCAATTCAGAGTCTACATACTCAAGATATCACTGTTTCAAGGTATTTCCATCAGCTTCTGCGGTGATATCTTTCAAGTTTCTTGTTAAAAATGTGTAGGAAGTTTTTCTGAATCGCATTGATGAGAAATTTTTTGTGACCGTGTCCAATCTGCCACCCCTTCTCATATAGGGTACAACGTTGAAATATTAAGGTGCCGTGTAGAGAGTTGAAATTCCTTTTATACCGCACAGAAGATGCATCGTGCTTCGCCTCATAGATATAATCTCAGGTCCTCAATTTTCCAATCTTGAGGAACTTGACCTTTGAAGTCCATCATTACCGCCCGAATTAGATGTTGTTTATTAACCGAAGTCGTAAGTCCCAGTACATGAGTTTTGAAGAATTCTGCTTCATAGTGAGTCCCAAATAGCCGGAAATCCAATGTATTGGGCTGATTCACAACACGACGAAGATGAAATTTTAGTGCTGTACATCTTGAAATATTGTAGAAGATGTCGTCCCCGTGAAAAACCTGAAACTATCGAAAAATCTCTCTAAGCCATTGTATGCACCTGTATTTAATAATCAAGCAGAACTGATGAAGGCATTTTTGACTGTATTTGATTAGTCTGGGAAGTGTTTTGGTACCGTCTCGTCGTAATCATTATAGGTTCTGCACCGGAAAACTTGTCGGCTTCACTCATGTTCGCACATGATCATGATTCTACTAGATCTCCTAGTGTGTCATCGTCTTATCTTTGTTATCTAATCTTGAGAATCAGGTCACAGGTCGCTGTCACTAACTATAAGGAAATTTTTCCAATCACCAGAAATTGAGTAAGAGCATTGTAAATTTTACATGATCGAACACGTATGATTCTGCTATAAGCCGGGATAAAGTGGAATATGAACCAATTCATGCAATACCATGATATAGAATACGATCTGAATGTTCTGGTAAATACGAAAATATGTATTTCATAAATTGATCGGGTGATCAAATGGATAGATGCATTACAAACAAAACAAAATACGTTTTTGCAGACTGAGTTTTTGCTAAATTATGCACGGGGGGGGGTTGAAAGATCTTCCATAAAAAATGAAATTAGGGCAAAGTCTCCAACGAAACTGTTTCCATAATCATCGTAATAATACGCTCCTCTAAAGTCCCGTTTGCAATTGATTCTCGTCATCCACAGCTTTAGGTATTACATTTTGGAATACACCTGTTGAAATCTTGAAACATGTTTCACTCATAATCACTTTTTCGTGTCGCGAATCCGAAATCCGGTGAAATATCTTTCTCATCATTTTCCATCCCCTTACAGGCTTCCACAAAAACAGCTGTCGTTGAGGGAAAAAGTGATAACAATTCACTGCTTACAGAAATCCTTGATGAAATTATGAAGATATTCTCTTGATACCATTAGAATAGTTAACGTACACGTTATTATGGTCCATCCTTCCATAATGATCGTAACATCAAGAGATAAACTGAACACTGAGAATATTTTTGCTGTAGATTACAAACTTTTGTATTACATGTACCTTAATCTAATTGAATATATATTCAAGACCAATGAACTCACGCAGAATAATACATAGTATAAAAAGTATCGAACTCTCAAACTCGCCACCTATGAGTAAATCCTTGTTAGTGAAATTTTCGATCTACTGACTTGTTGGATACTTTTGTGAAACATGCGCATGTATTCGTCGTGATTTTGAAATCAAAGGACTCTACAATGACTGAAAAAAGCTTCCAAAAATGATCTTTTTCACGACACTTTCTTATAAAATTCCGTCGAATGAGCCGTGTACTCGAGTATGATTGTTACCCTTGTACATTTGAAAAAGATGGTTTAGGAAGAAGTTGATGGATATAAAATATTTTTATCAAATTAAGATCGTTATACAGATAATGCGGTTATTTATTGGGGGAAAATTCGATTTTGCCAAATGGCGTCTCCTCAGTCATGTGATTTTCAAATCTTTCCTTGGTTATTATTCTTCTAATAATTTGTATGTATATGAATCCTGATGAGCCTATTTGAAATGATATGATTTTGTATTTTGATTACTTACATTGTGCAATTTTTTATTCCTGATTGTGAAATATATTCGTTTCTTTCAATTGACACGGAAATGAATCATGTTGCTAGATTTGTATATACTCTTATGTAACATTATTAGGGAAATTTTTGCAGAACTTGGATTAAATTTTTCTGCGAAATCGAAAATTATAATGTAAAAAGTCAATATTATTCTATTTTAGCTTAAAATAGTTAGTGGCCAAGAGGTGGCGTAAAGAATAAAAAAAAACTTGATGAAATTACTACTACTGTTTCGAGTAAGTTATTTGGTCATAACTCCACCTTTTTATTCATCCTCAAACGTCGAAAAATGGTCAGGCCGTAAATATAATGTTTGCGAGGGAGAAAAAGCAAAGTTTGTGAGAAAGAAACGATCTATGGCAGAGTCAGACTTTTTAGTGACGCGTTACATGCGAGATGTGTAGAAAGTTACTTTAATTATTCCATATAACTAAGCTTGAAGTACCATGAGAATAGTTCAGGAATTGATCAAGCAAATGTTTGAATTCTCATTTTTGTTTCAGAAGGAGAATCTTTTGATAGGTCAATGATTGCATTGGTGTTTTGTGATGTTTGGCGACCGCAATAACAACATCTCAACGTATTCAAATTCGATATGGTCAAGCGCTCTTGCCGCTTCAACCGATCCTTTGCATAAATTAATTTCAGTCAAAGTTTACTTGCCTTAAATAATGTCATTGAAATATCTAGGAAAAATTATAAAAGCCATCAAAATTCCCGACTGAGTTTTTGGAAATCTCAAATCGATTCTTACAGTTTTGGCACATGAGTAGTCTCTGTGAATTGAAAGTTTGAGGACTGCGGTCAAAATGGAAACGTGCAGCTTTTATACAATTTAGTTTCAATACCATAACATTCATCATGAGTCGCAATTTTTCCTATGGTTTTCTGAAATCTGAAATCAATGTGAACCAGTTATAAATCTTTTTATACGTCCATACGTAGAAACAGCGTGTTTCTAGGCCTCCTCGCTACGCGAGGAGGCCTGGAAACAAGCTGTTTCTGCGTACAGACGTATAAAACTGCATACGCGTCTCGTGCGGAAACATTTTTCCTTCGGGAAAACCAAGCTGGACGGTGCCATCGCCCACGTCCAGCTTGGTTTCCCGAAGGAAAAAATGTTTCCAGCACTCGACGCGTAATGTACTATTGTGAGAAAATGAATATGTCTAGCAAAAAATTGTTAAAATACTAGCTTCGTCGTTCATTAGATAACACACTATTAGTCTTGCTCGGTCTTGCTTTACTAGAGATATATACTCTATACCGACAGGCATGATTCCTCGTATTTACCCATGAATCAAACTCTTATCATTGCGGTCAACAAACTTGATGCAATTTATAGTATGAAGCGTTTGAAAAATAATAATCAAACTGATTATAATAGCTAATGAGTAAAAAAAGAGCCAATACCCGATGTCGATGAAAAAATTTCAAAATCACCCAGGATCATCATTTCATTTTATTTTACATTCTTCTCTTCTTTCTCACCTGTTAGCACTGCCGGGGGCAGGTGAGTATACAGATATATAAGGTATACCTACACAGAATAGAAAGAAATCATTCAACGGAAGTTCATACATATCGTTCTTTTCAGGTGTATGAGTGACTTTTACACTATCAAAAAATTCCACACAGACTTGTCTTATATCTGCAAGGACGATATACAAGTGTAACTAACTTATATTATACCAAAGAGGTGGTATCATCATAATACCGCGAGTCTACAGGTCGTTCGCGCGGGCGTACCGCATATATACTTATATATCGCGTTGCATTCAATATACACCACGAAAGCTGATGCAGTTGTGGCATTTGACTCTTTGAGCTTACTGCATGCATGCATGCACCAGTCAACTGCATGCAGTCGTTGGTTGCGGTATTATCGCGTTGGCAAGTGTTATTACATATTTTATACGTCCATACGTAGAAACAGCGTGTTTCTAGGCGTCCTCGCTACGCGAGGACACCTGGAAACAAGCTGTTTCTGCGTACAGACGTATAAAACTGCATACGCGTCTCGTGCGGAAACATTTTTCCTTCGGGAAAACCATGCTGGACGATGCCTTCGCCCACGTCCAGCCCGGTTTCCCGAAGGAAAAAATGTTTCCAGCACTCGACGCGTAATGTACTAATAGAGTCTACCCATGTGTGGGTATACCTAGTGTGTATAAAACTATTATACTGACATCACAACGAACAAGATAATAAAGTAAAGCATAGTGCCGCACCCGTCATGAGCATCGGATCCCCCGCGTGACCCAAAGTTACTTACACCATCAGGTAAGCTATGAGTTCGTTTATAGGTATTCATTGATTCCCGTTTTGAGGTGAATGGTGTGTAGGAAAAACCGGATTTTTTATTATGTATGCGGGCATCGCGGTGATGTGATGGCGCTCTTATAACTTGATTCCACGTAGATCGTAATGTAAAAGAGTTGAGAAAATACGCTGCTAAATGAGATTAGCAGAATGCTTTCTCTTGGCGAAATAGTTTAAGAGGTTCACTGAAACTAATGAGAGATTTGCAAAACTGATCTAATTCCAGAATGATGATTGGGATTCCTACAAAATAGTTTTATTTTTTAATCTAATTTAATTGCATTTCATATCACACTCACAATCCAATGATTGGATCCAACCAATCGATGTAGAATGAGGGGAAAGTATCTCTCTAGTCCATTAAAAGGTGGATAGATTAGTTGTAGAGGGAGATATGAGGATAAAATGAATTTTAGCTGCAATTTTCTTCTAATATTTTGGGTTATTATTACGAGATTCACTTTTAGGGGAATTAAGATGACCTAAACTGGGGTTTTTCATGGAAGATATGTAGTCTGGTTGAGGGGAAATTTTGATATAGTTGGTGGAAAGATCATAAAAATGAAGTTTTTCAAAAAAAATTTGGATTTTTCGGGAATAAATTGGATTTTGAATGTATTTAAAAGGATTTTGAAAAATTTGGTATCAACTAATCGATTTAGAACGATGAAAAAGTATAAACTTAGTTGAGTAAAATCTGTATATATTAGTTTAGGGGGTGGGTAATAGCGGAAAATGAATTTCAGATGCGATTTCCTTCTAATATTTTGAGTTATTATAAGGAGATTGCCTTTTAGGGGAATTCAGATGACCTAAACTAGGGTTTTCCATGGAATATGTGTAGTATGGTTGAGGGCAAATTTTAATATAGTTGGTGTAAGGATTATAAAAATGGAGTATTTTGAAAAAATTTGGATTTTTCGGGAATAAATCGGATTTTGAATATATTAAAACGGATTTTGAGAAAATTCGGTATCAACCAATCGATTTAAAACGATGAAAAAGTATCAACTTAGTTTAGTAAAATTTGAATAAAGTAGTTTAGAGGAGAGATATGAGGAAAGTATGAATATTGAAAAAAATATTTTTGTATATTTTGAGTTATTTTTTGAGGGAAATAGTTATCGGGATTTGGGCTACCTAAAGTGAGGTTTTTTTTAGCAAAACGTGTAATTTGGTTAAAACAGAATTTCGATAGAATAGGTCTAAACATGCTCAAATTGCTGTTTTTGTTGGAAATTTTGGTTTTTTTATAAAAATTTACGTTGATGGAGTTTGAATGGAATTTCGGTATGAACCAAAAGATAGATTGAGCCAAAAAAACCATAGCCTAGGTAATCAAAATTGGGGTAAGGTAAAGTTAGAAAGAGATATTTTAGTATGAAAGTACACAATTTCAGCGATTTTACCTCAAAAAACGTTTAAATTGAATTCGATTTGGAGAGGAGACCAGGCAAGTCACTGGTCTCATCTCTGAGTGATTCTATACAACTTGTAGAAAAGCAAAAATCGATAAAGTGGAGTGTAGAAGAGAAAGCGTGGCGCAAAAAAAACAACACACACACACAGAC
Source organism: Eretmocerus hayati (assembly GCA_029851415.1). Taxonomy (NCBI): domain Eukaryota; kingdom Metazoa; phylum Arthropoda; class Insecta; order Hymenoptera; family Aphelinidae; genus Eretmocerus; species Eretmocerus hayati. Next base: position 166,823,520 of record CM056742.1, read on the forward strand.
ACAGACAAAGGGCCGGAGAGATGAGTCACTGGGGGGTTTTTGAGGATTCTAAGGGGAAAAGTGTTACTTACAATCGTTAGATTTTGGCGAGAGGAATAAGATGGTTAAAGCACTTTTTTGATAAGATGAATTATGTTGAAGAAAATATTGGGTTGAATGGGAGTATTTTGAAAAAATTTGGATTTTTCGGCAATAAATGGGATTTTGAATGTATTAAAACGGATTTTGAGAAAATTCGGTATCAACCAATCGATTTAGAACGATGAAAAAGTATCAACTTAGTTGAGTAAAATTTGAATAAAGTAGTTTAGAGGAGAGATATGAGGGAAGTATGAATATTGAAAAAAATATTTTTGTATATTTTGAGTTATTTTTTTGAGGGAAATAGTTATGGGGATTTGGGCTACCTAAAGTGAGGTTTTTTTAGCAGAACGAGTAATTTGGTTAAAAGAGAATTTTGATAGAATAGGTCTAAACATGCTCAAATTGCTGTTTTTGTTGGAAATTTTGGTTTTTTTATAAAAATTCACGTTGATGGAGTTCGAATGGAATTTCGGTATTAACCAAAAGATAGATTGAGCCAAAAAAACCGTAGCCTAGGTAATCAAAATTGGGGTAAGGTAAAGTTAGGAAGAGATATTTTAGTATGAAAGTACACAATTTCAGCGATTTTACCTCAAAAAACGTTTAAATTAAATTCGATTTGGAGAGGAGACCAGGCAAATCACTGGTCTCATCTCTGAGTGATTCTCTACAACTTGTAGAAAAGCAAAAATCGATGGAGTGGAGTGTAGAAGAGAAAGCGTGGCGCAAAAAAAACAACACACATACACACACACACACAGACACAGACAAAGGGCCGGAGAGATGAGTCACTGGGGGGTTTTTGAGGATTCTAAGGGGAAAAGTGTTACTTACAATCGTTAGATTTTGGCGAGAAGAATAAGATGGTTAAAGCACTTTTGTGATAAGATGAATTATGTTAAAGAAAATATTGAGTTGAATGAAAAAATTGATCAAAAACTTGCTGTGTCGAAAACAAAGCTTTCTCTTTAGAGAAAGCAAAAAAGGATACCATTTGGGTACCACATGCCGATCTTTGATATCGCACCAGGTGTGCACGAATAATAAGTATTTATAGCATGTATAATTATTTGCTTATCAGTGCGATGATAGTCATATTGTACTTTGAATTTTTTTTGATGGAATCCACGATCATTGACTCGGTGAGGATATATAAAGTGACGCGCCTATAACGCAACAATCTGTCAGCGACTCTTGTTTCATTAGTGCCATTTATGTTCTTTATAGCTGTTCGATCATTTAGAATATAAGCGGCGTGAATTTGAGTTGATGCACTACAAATCGATTTGTTGATTGCTGAGTACTTGAACTGTAGTTGCAAGGGCTTCTTTGAAGCGTGTGTGTAGGCAAGGATAATGTCTTGGTCACCGGGTTGACCGTATAAACTTATTATTCGATTCATCGATTTTTGCACCCATGCGCTCTCGGTAACAAATTACACTTGCCACCACTTATACACTTTACACGCGTTGCTATAGCTGCGATTCGCTGTTCTAATTTTACGCACTCTGTTTACCTTTATTCTCTGCAACTAGGTAGGATATATGACAGACGCTTTCAGTGTAGGGCGATTTTCAATCGTGCTTTGATTTTAATTGATGTATTATTCCCTTTCAAATCTTATTTACAATTGTATTAATACTTACAATGTGTCGTGGATATTTCTGAGCTTGCGTTGAATAGTAATGTTTCATCGATGGATGATTTCTAGTAAAAATTAATTGTTGTATAGGTGTAAACCATGAGCCAATCAGCACAAGAAGATTCTTTAGAGAATGCAGCTGCTGCACATGCAAATGTGCAGAAGAAAGAATGGGTCAAATTTGAAGAGGATGCTGGACCAGCTGCTTCATCCACACCGAAAAAAGGTGATACGGTGGATAAAGCTGAGTCGAGTATTCCAGCCTTAATTAAACCAGAATCAGTAACAGTTGATGTTAGTAAGATAAACAGATCACTCGATGCTGGAGACAGCGAACACAAGAGACACAATGAATATGGCGGTGCTGTACTTGCAACTGATTCCGTTCAAATTAATTTAGATAGATCTGGGCTTAGTCGCTCAGTGGTAAATGAGGGTCCAGAGCAAAATGTGCAACTTCCAGCTGTAGGTGTTTATAATCCAAAAAGTGCCTCTTTGAAGACTATAGATCTAAGAGAAGGTACCAATGGTAGAAACTTAATTAGTACCCCTATTGGTAACATAAGACAAGGTTTTGCAAATGGCGATACCATAGTAACTTTACTCCCAGTAAACACAAAGTGGCCTTGGATAACGCCAGCTAGATTCCGTCCAGAACTTGTTCCAGAAGAGTTGATGGCTCAGGGATTGACAGTTAGTACTCAATCATTCAAAATTGTTTTTTCTTGATTACCATTCTACCTCTGGATCTCATTAAATATTTTGAATTTTTCAGCTCACTGTTGAGGACTATGTGTATGTCATGGAGCTCCTTGTAAATGATGTTCGATTTAACATGTATAACATATGCTACAAGAGGATACTTGTAGTGTGGATATTTACAGCATTTGTGGTTCTATTGGGACTCCTGTTTTCTGGAGTGACAGGACTGACACTTTTTGGTCTTGGAGTGATGTGGTTGTTTTTAAATGCTGCAGCCATTTTTCTTTGCATGTTTATCAAGATCAAATTGAATCACAATCTAGAGAGGTGTATGGCTCAAGTTAACAAGCATCTTCTACGACACAAAATTTTACTAGGACTCGATGATAGAGGGAACATATCATGTCACAAAGTCAATCTGTGTTTTATATACTTTGACACCACTGACTGCATTGTGAGTTGGATGTACTTCTATTCTCTTCAATCACAGATCTTCAAAAATTTATCACAAAAAGAAATTTTTCCAAAAAAAAAAAGAAAATTGTCGATGTATTAAGATACGGCTCTATCCATAAACTCGTTCGAGTTTACCAAGGTGCCGTCGATATCTTCATCAACCTGCCTTATGACTTTCTAATTCTTTATTAATGAGTCATTCATAGTTCACGGAATTCTTCTACTGAGTCTTGCGATCAGAAATTATCACGCGATTGTATTGATAATATGGAGGATTTTCTGCCGTTATAATTTATCACTTGTTACATCCTTTGATAAACTCATTAATGATTTCAATGATTGAGATTTGTAACAACTTTGATACAAGAGAGAACATTGTGGAATTCTTGGAACTTTAACTGCATTGCTTTCCTCAGAAAAAGTTACAAGAAGTCATTGAGCGAGAGGAGCGGGAAGGAAGAGTGATCAATAGCGATGAGAATTCAAGATCTCGGCGTCAGCACGAGTTGCAGCAGCGCATGGACATTGATGATTCTGACATCATCATTCAAGGCGCAACTACTACGCGAGTATCACGTAAACAGGTTTGTGAAAAATTTATATATTACCTCGTGCTCATATCAGTTACAATAGAGGATTATGATTCCTTTCCATTTTTACGTAAAATTACGTCGTGATATCCAAAAGTTGTATATATTTTATTTTTCAGTTAGCAATCGATTTGAAATTTATTTTTGACATCTTTTTTACGTTCAACATCGCTTGATGTATGTTCACAAGTGAAAATATTTTATAGTTTGATCAATTATCTCAAATTAACGTTATCCACGTGATAAAAGTAATTACTTCTACCGCAAAGTTTGTAAACTTTTCGGTTCATATACAAAGTTCACAAATTTTTGTGACGGAGTTTTGTTCTTTTCAATCGTTTGATGAAGTCATAGATAACTAGTATTTTGAGATTCCATGTCAATTCCGATTGCAGATAAAAAAAATCATTAAACTGGATTATTCGTTGAATATAATAATCATAAGAATGTGTTGGTAAGATGAAATATTTTCAAACTTTCAAACGTTTTGCCCAATATTAATAACGCCAGAGCTGAAAAGCTTTTGCCTATTTTCAAATGAAGCACGACTCTTCATAATTCTCACAAAAATCTTGAATAACCAGTGCAAAAGTGAGCAAGTACTGTGCCGGTACTCGCAACGATGGGCAAAGGACTACTTACGTCGGCGTTTGGACTGGACAGTCGACGAGGAAGGTGGCAATCCTTCTTCGCCAAGACACTTGTCGTCCGCCCTATGTCCCTGCCAATACATCGAGGAATGGTTGCGCAATAAAAAGCACGTCCAAGGAAGAGATTTTTGCCCTCAGTGGAGTAGTTTTCTCAGAGATAGGGGCATTTAACTAAGATACTAAGCACTGAACGACAAAATGATGATGAATATTACAAAAAATTCTCCGAGTAGGCCTTTACAATCAAAGGTCGATAAGTACACCGGCCTATCCGCGATAGGTCAACAATAATATTTATCGCGGAGGAATCAATAATGCACAGGATCATAAAGTCCAATTGTTGATATTACCACGATTGGGAAGCATATGATTTTCAATTCTTATCTTACATCACAGGAAAGGATAACCATGAACATTTTTATTATAGATATTGAAAGTTAGCAATTCATCTAAACCAAAAAGTATCATATTGTATAACTTCGCGTATGTACTTAAAATTGTAATCAGTATAACGTGAAACGAAGCAATTACGGAATAGTATTTGGGAAGTCAGTAGTATATCTTTTTAATTAATATATTTTATCGGGGAGTTTAGCTCTGACATCTCTATGAATCAATTCGATGAATTTGTCAACAGGTGATTGGTTATACCGTATAGATACTGATATTTATTCATCCCTAGTGACTCTTCTCGTCTAATGTAGTTTCGTCGTTTAATGAACTTTTTCACGTCGTTTCAAAGATACGCACGAATAAAGACTTATCTACTGTTGTTATGTGGAGTAAACACGAGCCTCGGCTTTGTACACTTGAAAAGCTTAGTTTTCTAGGCAAAAATATTCCATACATCGTAATCGTTTTACTTGTGATGAAATGTCATTTTTAAAGCGTCAGGTAATTTCAGTATTATCTACTTCGTTCATTCCAAGACGAAAAGTTGATCTGAGCTCATGATTTTTTTTATTTCGATTCGACGAGCCTGAGAGTTTTTGATTTTAAAGAATGGTCAAATAGAATTTAATTTGGTTCTCCAAGCTCCATATACGTTCATTGGTTACCACAGTTAATCGAGTCATTCAACTCAAACCTACCGAAAGAACTAACAGTAATCAGAGCGTGCCTCATAATTTCAAACGACTTTATTGACTTTTTTGTCCATAATCATTCCATTGTTCTATTTTTCGTGCGTACGCATATTTATTGTAGCAAACAATAGATCCTCAAATGTACATTCTTTTTTCAATCCTCCATTTTTATAATTTGTGGAGAGCAGAGCGTATACTTTTTGCAAGTATATCCGAGGAAATCGAGTGTCGGATATATTTCATCGCAGCTAAGGCGTTGTTTTGTAAATGAATATTTTAGGTAGTAACTTTTGATACTAGATCAAATCAAAAACTTTGAAGCTAAGTCTTGCAAGTCTGAATTGAACTGTAACTCCGTCCATTTAGCGAGGCAGGCTGTGCAAGGACTCACTTGTGAATCACGCGGCATAATTTTGAAAGCACTTAATATTTTCTTCGTTGTATAGGGCGTGTATGGGGATTTAAGAATCTCGATAGTTTGATACGCTAATGCAAATATTGTTGGTGAAAGTTTTAATTTTATCAAGTTGATTGATATATTTCCATGGACTTGTTCATGGTAGAATGCATAGTTTATAGAAAACTTTTATGTGCCACCATGGTATGACTCAAAGTTGCTTTTGGGCAATGACTTTGGAGAATTGTACATACAAATAAATAATTTCTACACTTCAACTTTTTGTGTCACTGTTATAGTTGTCAGTCACGAACTTGATGTAATCAAGATGTAGTGTAAGTAGATACTAGTATCAAAAGACAAATTCATTAATGTGTTCGATAAAATCTTGTTATCGGAATAGAATGACTTGGAACCAGTCACGCTAAATTATAGTATAGAAATCAAATCACAAGACCAGCTCTCAAGAACAAAAAATAATTTTGGAATCGGCAAAGGAAAAATTATGCAGTAGAATTGCACAGAGCTCGAGTTTGTTGATATTATTGAAAATTCTCAATCAAGTATATTTTTCTATTATTTTGAAATTTAAAAGGTGTATAATGTATGTGTTGGCAGGCGCGGGCGGAGCTGTTGTTGCTGAGGTACGCGTCGCGCTGGTCGCATCGTTATCTGAGGCACAGGCTCGACCTGGCCGTTGATTCACAGGAGCGACAAAGGTCAACTGCTGACTCGATAGGTTCGTCTCAACCTCCTCGTCATTGTATCTCTGCTCGATGCCCCTGCCAATTCATCGAAGAACACCTCAAGTACAAGCCCAAAGGCAAGTCAACGCTGCGTAATTTTTTCAAAATGCCCAATTTTGGCTTTCAGTAGGACTATAATTTTGAGTAAAATATAAATATATATATATATATATATATATATAGGCAGCTTTTACGTCTTTCAATCGTCAGCCAGCAATTAATTAATTTAATTAGAACTGTAAGCGTCGTGATAAATTTTGCTGCGGTACACATCAAGTATCATAAACAGAGTATCAAAGTACTTATATTATAAATATATTTATAGATTATTTCATTCTAAATGTACACAAGGAGCTGAGCATCTGTAAAAATGTGTTTTCTTAGGCAGCAAATTTTTTGTAGAAAAGAGATAAAGTTTTACTTGTCGATGATCGATGTTAATTAGTCAGAATCAATGAAATTGTATGAAACATGATTCATATTATAATCAATCGTTCATTACAACACGAATCGAATATAGAAAACAGCAAGTGCTGCTTTCAAGTAAAGATTGTACAACAAATTATGACGATAACGAAAAAAATATGCTGTTTGACACGAATACAGAAGGTACCTTTCTGAAGAGGTATAGTAAGTGACAGATCGAGTGCACTATGAATTGTTAATTGAGATTACTATCGAGTCGGTTACCGCTTCGTCTAGAAGAGAGCTTGCCGAGAATTGGTTTGCAAAATTTTCTACGTTGATGAGAGAAATTTATCCGTAGCTTGAAGATACTGTCGAGCAAAATTACTGTGGTATTGCGCCTATCTTTTGTAGGCTGGTTCAAACTTGTAACTCTGTATCAGACTCATCAATTTGAACTCTAAATTTAAACCGATGATATTATTAAATTCGTAAATCGGCATTGAAGGACTAATTTTTGTTTCTCTATTATTGACCTCGGATTTGATATCGATTGGGGTTTGATCGTCGAGATGTTGATAAAAACAAAAAAAAAAATGCATTTGAATGACATCGTGAAAAAAATGCCTGGACCCAGCATCGAACTGGGAACCTTCTTCTTGTCGGGGAGATGCCGGGCCCTGGATAGCTCAATGGTAGAGCATCTTCCCGACAAGAAGAAGGTTCCCAGTTCGATCCTGGGTCCAGGCATTTTTTTCACGACGTCATTCAAAAGCATTTTTTCTTTGATTAAGGCGATGCGGTCACCGTGCACGCTGAAAGTTATTCGCACTTTTATCAAATTTGCTTGCGATTTGGGTGAAACGACGAGAAGACCCGCGTTTATTATCATCTAACTTGAGTTCGTCTTCTCGTCGTTTAGCTCAAATCTCAAAAGAATCGGATCAAAGTGAGAATTACAGTGTGCTTATATTATAAGTAAGGAGGTGCCTGCGCTCAAGTTATTCCCACTTTTCTCCACTTCTCTTGTGTTTTTAGCCAAACGATGAGAAGACGAACTCAAGTTAGATGATAATAAACCTGGATCTTCTCGTCGTTTCACCCAAATCGCAAGCAAATTTGATAAAAGTGCGAATAACTTTCAGCTTGCATAGTGCACGGTGACCGCATCGCCTTAACATCTTGACGATCAAACCCCGATCGATAATTCCTCATTAAAAATGGTCTCAAACCCGAGGTCACCAGTAGAGGAATAAAAATTAGTCCTCCAAATACCGATTTACGAATTTAATATCATTGATTCATATAAGAAGACGAATCAAGTTCGAAAAGTGTAATCTAAATTCAAAAATCGAAAGTCCAAATTAAAAGCTTTCGATCATGTTTGTAACTTTGATAATGATTCTCTCAACTTTTAATTTTGATTGATGAGTTTTAAGGTTCAGTTTGGTGCATCGTGTGGAAACTTATAAACTAAGGGCCTGCCAAAGTTAGACGTGAAATCAAAGCAACCTTGCTCGATGGTACTAAAATCTAATGATTGTGATTATTAGTTAGTTAAACGTTGGCTGATGTTTAAACTATGTATTTTCAAATTTCCTTGTGATCGACGAAACACAATCAAAACTGAATCGAGTGAGAGTACTTAAAAACACGTAAAAAATTTACAATCAATTATCGATGCTCAGCTCCTGTAGGAACTCCTAGGACGAACCATATAGTAGATTTTAGGGATTTGATGCATCATTGTTAGGCTTGTCAAATGGTTTAATATTTTTACATTTGTTGTTGAGTATTTTTCCGAGTTTCACCAAAATCCTACAATCAAGAGATTTTTGAGATTTTTTATACAACTTCATCATCAATTGCGAAAAACACGAGGCACCAATATAGGGCACGGGATTCACTTTTGCTCGTGTGTAACGGGGGAAAAAGCTTGTGATGACTCGAAACGGACCATCAAGCGTATGCATATACTTTTTTTTGGTATCTGTTCGACTGAATGCCAATTTTCGATTCCAAAGCACGAGGGAAAGTGACGTTTTATCAGACTGTACCAAGAGTAAATCTTGACTGAATGTTTCTTAATACTCATGCACAATCAACTTGACAAGAGAACAACTTTTTTGGAATTTATTGAATCAAGTTTTACAAGTTTTCTGATACTTGTTCACTTTTAAACTGAATCTTTCGGGACTGAACCGTATTACAATATTTTATGTACACTATAATATATCCTAATGTACATACATACTTCCCCTCATTTGAGGGAGAAGAATATATTCAATGATCACAAATTTTTGTGTTCAAGCAAGTATGATTATGAGTGTGATCAGTGTTTCATCTTTGTTGTGTTGAGTGAAGTTACGCCTGGCTTGGAATTGCCGGCTAGATTTATTGCGTTTCGAATTTACATTCATTATCATTCCCTGAATCACACACATGGAAAAGCCCTACCATGTTTTACCCCAAACTATCGTATTCAAGATCAGTCGCTACGGAGATGTTTTCGAAATTAAGAGAATTTTGGAAAAGGTAAATATCTGATACCGATTGAATATCGAAGCCCGCGATCATCGTTCTTTTCGTTAAGTAATCTCCTAGTAAATTTCATGGGACGCAAAGATTTTTTTCCTTGCCTTTTTGCATTTTTGGATCATATCAGCATTCTGATTGACGTTTATTCGTCAACTCGTCAAGATAACTCATTTTGAATTCTCGTATTATAGATGGTGGACGCACAAGTTATCGAAATGCGCCAATTCCTTGTCAGTCGTAATTTCACTGGACTAACAGTCGGTGTCGGGCTAAGTTATTTCGTCAAATGCTTTCCAATATAGATGTACATATTTGTTGATTCGCCCTCAGAAAGGACTCTAATATGGTTCTAATCTTGCTAATTGTAAGCTAAGGTAATCTATGCGAACTGCACGGAGACTAAAATTGGCAAGGTGATGGTCTTACTTTCAGAGGCATGCATCTCATGCAGCATAATTTCATTTTGTTGATTCAAGAGATTCATGGTGATGAATGAATTTCAGCCTACATCCACATGATCTTGCATTGAAGTGGGTTACGCGAGAATTGAAAAATTCTTTCGTATTATGACCTCTCTTAATCTTTCCAAGTGAACCCCCCCCCCCCTCCTTTGTGGCAACTCGGAAAAGAGTGAAAATCTCACTCTTTTCGAGTTGCCACATACGGGAGAGGGGTAGTTTACTTGAAAAAGTTGAGAGAGACCTGTCTCGTGAGCAAGGAGTCTCTTCCCCAGAAAACTTCGTCGTCATGCAAAGGCCATCTTTTCATGAAATTAGAAATTATGCCGAATGAAGTAACTAACAACGATGAGTACTTGAAAAAGAATAGTTGTGACGAAGCGTGACAAATTGGTCTAATTATTCAAAAATTCCTGTGTAATCGAGCCTGTTCTCCACGCAGCTCTGAATTGCAACATGACGGAAATCTGCTATCTAGGTACTAATAGGTCAAAAATTCAAAAAGCAATTTCGAGAATTCTGTTTCTGTGGCTCTATTGTAGAGTGAAGTGATGATCACTTCCAACCAAGTAGAATATTTGAATGGTCTCCATCAAAAGTTACAGAAATATCGGAATTTTACCGAACAATTGCCGAGTGCGGGGACAAAGAACATCTATTGTGTCACATTTCGATATTCGATTCCAATTTATGCCACGGTTAACCTGAGGATAATAATGAGTGAATCAACTGAAATTAGAAGTTGAGTGAGAAATTGGAGCCAATTATAAAGGTGCAGTCTTTACCCAGAGAATGAATTCCGAATGGACGATACTTAGCACAATCGCGAGTCATCGAAGAATTACTATTTTTATATAGTACGGATGTGATTATATTTTTTCATTCATTCCAACAAATCTTCGGCCAAATGCTACGTTCAGAACAGAGTATATAATTTTTGAAGAGATTCACTTTTTGAAATAATACATTCAACGTTGACATCATCAAAACAAAATCTCATTTCTACACCAAATTAGAACTGTTTCTCTATGAAAAGAATTTTATGGTATGTCAAAATTTGCCACTGAATGTGAAATATTTTTCGGGAACGCAATCGTCTTTCAGCTGATATGTAGCACTGTCGTATTATTTCGTGGAGTCCCTTCTTTCGATCTAGAATTGTTTAGTCAGATCTCAACTTTCTATAATTTCACAAAACGAACATAATTCTCATCGTTGAACATTTCATCCACAGGAATTAAGCGCAAGTCTCGCATTTTAGACACTCAAAAATGGGTTACATATTTTTGGAACACAGTGACGTAGAGGATTGAAAAAATTGAAAGCCGCGCCGGTCGAATTTTTTTTCATATGATGTCGGCGATGGATTCCGACTGGTTTCGACAAGTTTGTTAGTATGCCCGAGCAAATATCAATAATCTTTCGAATATTTTGAAAATAAGATTTTAGAAATTACGCATATTTTGATTTCGCCAAACAATTAAAGTTCATTAAAAATAAATTCCTCTGTCAAATCATGTTTCGAGTGACTCAAATAGCATGCTATAGTATGCATACTCCTGAGTTGACGCGATTCACTCGACTAATTTTGCGGCAATGTGTGAACCGTCTTCTTGAGATTTTTCTATTGCCCTAATAGCTTTATAAGCGTTCCGCGTGGAGGTATTGCAGTATCAACTGTCATGTACTTTATTGTGTTTTCAGTCCTTAAAATGAACCCATAATAACATTTATATAGCAGCTATTCACATGCTATTTTGCTTCATAACTTATGCAATTATTTATATAGTACATTCTTTCAACTTAATGAGGAGTGCATCTCAACTATACATCCATTGATAAGACTTGACTGCAAGCTCTCAGATACTATTTCACTTTTACTCACAACCCAGACCCTCACTGTCCCAACTGTTCGAAAAAAATAAGAGATTCGCAGGTCTTCAAGTTGACTCTCATTTCACTTCAATATCGCTGAAGGCGTTATAAACGACACAGGTACAAAAAAAATATATACCACAATTCCTCAAATGCGGATGGCTCTACTATGGATTAATTAGGATCAGTTTCTTGTGAGAAATATTCATCACCGTTGTGTCCACTGTGAAGGACGACATTTTTATACAACTTGATGAAAATTGTCCAGTTCAAAAAACTTTTTTGTTGCGATCCTAATTGGATAAACTTGTAAACCAATCACAAAGCGCTGATTATATTAATCATTATACCTAATCTATGGGATGTCACATAGATCCTAAAAGTCTAAATATTTCGATTGAAATATTAGGTAATATTCATTCGTAGAGAATGCATAGAGAATGACGATTTCAGAGAGTGAAGAACCCTGAAGGTTTTGAAATCATGTCGTCAATATTTTCTAGACCAATTTCATGACTCACGGAAATATGAAATGCAAACAAGCGGTACGGATCTCACTATAGTGACAGATTAAATCGCACAAAAAGAGAGAAGTGTGAATTTAACTTGATTTTCTGAGAGTGTTTTTAGTGAGAAATTTTTGCACACGAGTCCTGAAAATGATACGAATTGATTTGATTCTGTGCGCCGCTGAACGGTCTTGGTACACGAAGGATATCTGAATCTCGACGATTTTTTTGTAGACAATTGTGATCCACAAATCAAAACTCCTTCAAGAAAATGAACTTGTAGGGCAATGTTGAAATTGAAAGATCTTGGCTCTATTGTAAGTGTGAATCAAAGTCAACTCCGTCCTCAGATTGAGTTCTGAAAAAAACTTTTAGAGTTTGTCAAAATACTCAAATCCCAACATGTAGAATTTAAATGTAACAAGTACGATATCAAAGAAGAATCAAACGGCCTTGAAGCCTGAACGAAAATCTTGGTCTGATCTGATGAAAAACTGCATTGATTTATGGCTCTGTCATTGCCTGATAGCTCTATAACTTTCTTTTTCTCCTGCAATCTTATTAATACCCGTAGGAATGGTTGAATGTTCTTATTTATATCCTTGTACATACACTAAATATGATACAAATAAATCTGTATTTTTTCCAAGAACCTTGTGGAATAACTCATTCGACTGTCACTGCAGGGATCCTCTTATACCTCCATCAATTTCTACTACTCTATCTACTGCTCCCAAATTCTTTTCCTCCTCCTAAACTTTGCCAACTCCTTCTCAAATCTTAGGCTATAGACTATAGCACTATAGAATTATTGTAAATATTAAATGTAGGCTTGTTGTCCTAATTCAAATAGATTTGTAAACTCATTTCTCTAGCCTTGCTAACCACGTCAAGTTACTCTGCATATCTATATCAAATTATCAGTTGCTTTGTTCTTACAATGAAGTGAATTGGAAAGCTCTGGAGCTTAAGGCAAGTTGGAACTAATAAAAATTTGCACGCAGCTGGACAAAAATGGTGGCACGACTTGCGTTACCCATCAACCTACGCACTTTGACAATACTGAGAATTTGTGAGTATGAATGTGATAGTGGAAATGACGGAAACTGGTTTTCAATATGTCGACTTTTTATTCAATAAAAAAGAGATTAATCTACCAAATTGTTATTTCAGGATATCCTCCTGGGTTTACTTGGTGTGCATATCTTTCTGATCCAGCAGTAAGGACGAACTTGCCTTCACACGAGTATCCACACTAAGATACATTTTACTTCATGAAAATATGATTCACAAGAACAACATGTCACATACAAGAAAAAGCTTTCTAATTTTTCATTAAATTACCCATCCTCCATGTCTCGGAGTACATGGAAAAGATGGAAGACTGTGGTTTTTATTCATCAAACCTCATCCATATTGAAATATTAGTTTTGGCATGAGCAAAATCTATTGTTTAAGGGCTGCTTGGGCCTGTATCTTGATTTCTTCAGTAAGTTTCATGACACTTTGCACACTAGATTGTAATTGTTCGTCACTCTGACATAATGATGCACTAGCACCTCTCAATCTCTCGTTTACATCAAGGTAAGTTTTTACTTTCTCGTACATGCTATTGAGTTCACTGTTCTCAGCCAATGTTGAAGTTTCATGGTATCCTGATTCTGGACAGAAATCAGATTAAATTCAACTTCATAAGAATCATTTAATCTTGTACATACAAAAGTGATGGATAGAAATCCAGCACTCATATTGAAGTATCTTAAGTTATTGCCCAGTACCAACAAGGAGTTTTAAAAATATTCTAGATTCAAAAACCAAATGAATGTTTGAAATTTGTTACCCTGAGCCAAGATTTTGAAAGTCGCATCGTTTTTGTCAGTTGAAAATAGCAAATCTTCCAAAATCTCTTCTACATCGGGTGGTTTGGGTCGTGGAGGTAAACTAGTCTTCTTGTTTCCAAACATTTGAAATGTTCAAATCTCAGTAAAACACTGTGTTATTCGTGATATTTTACTCGTAAATAACCACAATCAACTAAACCGAACATCACTGACCACCGTTGCTTGGTAATGTTTGCATTACAGAAGTGTACAGAAGTGTATTACTTCTGATTCAGAAGATAGCTTTCGCAGCAGTCTCCCGTACTTAGCAGACGACACGTATCATCATCCGCCGATGAACATTGAGATGTAGGTTATGTTTAGCTGTCATGTCATCATTGCTGTCACTCGTGTAGTTTACCTATTTTGTTGCTCACTCACGACACGAGCAACACGCGTGTTTGTATTGCTTCTTCCTTGAAGTTTCCATGGAATGTCATTAGAATGATAAGGGATTTCTGACTAATTGTTAGGTAGGGAAAAGAGAGCAGATTACAGTACGGTTCAAATATCAACAACTTTTCCAATTCTGCTGGATTTTTTCACTATACTAATCACTTTATGGCAGGGAGTTTGTCTACTTTGACAGCATCAGAGTAAGGCCCAAGTTTGGAATCATTGTATGTTATCTATTTTTTTATCAATACAGGCAAATACAGGTAGCAACAGCTGCCTGAGATGAGACCTGCATAAGTTTAAAACCTATTATTGTGCCAGCGTGAATTCACAGATAGAACTTGATTCCAGTTTCATGAGCAACTAAAAATTATTGTTTACCAACAGGCACTGCCCAACACTCATGAATTAACAAGTATAATAAATACAAGCAACAACCACAATGTCAAGAGCAGGAACCCGGTTAGATGCCAAGAAAGTTGTGAGTTTTGATCGCAATGCATATGATAAGATCATCTATACACTAGATCCAATTCTCAAAAGCATACCGATAAATTCATCACATTTCAGAGCTCAGAACTATTTACTTTGACATATGGAGCTTTAGTAGCGCAACTACTGAAAGATTATGAAAATGTAGATGATGTCAATAAACAACTGGAGAGGATGGGATACAATATGGGTATACGTCTGATTGAAGACTTTTTGGCTCGCACAGGATCAGGAAGATGTTATGATTTCAAAGACACAGCTGACAAAATTCAATCAGCATTTAAAATATTCCTCGGCATTACACCCAATATAACAAATTGGAGTGTCACAGGGGATGAATTTTCACTTTGCTTTGAAACCAATCCTCTCACAGAATTTGTAGAATTGCCTGATCATTGTTTGAACTTGAAGTATTGTAACATATTACCTGGAGTGGTGAGGGGAGCTTGTGAAATGGTACAAATGGAAGTTGCTGCATGGTTTGTGCAAGATCAATTGAAAAATGATAATGTGACTGAATTAAGAGTCAAATTCATAAAACGTTTGGAAGACGCAATTCCAGCTGGTGAAGATTAAGAAGTAATAAGATGTGTATAATATTTACAATATTAGCATTATGATGTATTTATTATTTTGAATATTGAAAACCAAAATGTAGAAAAAGCAGCGATAACTTGCTGGATTGTGCAGATTAAATATTAAAAACAAGGATTTTGTATTCCCCCACGAATACTCCTACTGGTAGATCTTCATAAATTGAATACAAAAAATTTACAAATTACCATAGAAAATTACAGGACAGTGATCGCTTCCATAGACTTGATCTCTGTTGACAACATCGCACACTTTGTTTTTTATTTTCTCAGATACCAAGAAATAGTCCAACCTCCTGAAATACATGACAAATTTTCAATGTTAATAATCAACATGAAAATGACATTGTAAACCTTCAAGGTCACATACCATCCAATATTCTTGCTTCTAGCATTGTTCATGAAGGACCAGAATGTGTAAGCTCCAACTCTATCTGGATACAGTTGGCGGAAAGCATCAACAAAGCCTTCTTTCAAAAATTCAGTCATTCCTTCTCGCTCCTGTGGTGTGAATCCAGCATTTTTCTGATTTGTCTTTGGATTTGTCAAATCTTGTTAACACAGAAAGTTGAATTTTTATGTGAATAGGAGATCATTGTTAACAACTCATAAGCCAAGTAAGCACGTTTTTACCAATTTCTTCATGAGCAACATTCATATCTCCACATAATATGACAGGTTTCTTCTCATCAAGATCTTTTATATATTTTTTGAAAACGTCATTCCACTTTAGACGCTTATCTAGAGTGACTAGTTTGGCTCCGGCATTGGGCACATCTGAAATTGAAGTTTTTATAAGCTAGAAACATTAATTTGGTGTTCTTGGATTTGTTATGCTCCATTTGTGTCTCAAATTTTACTCACAAGCGTTAATCAAATAGAAATTTTCATATTCTGCTGTTATCAATCTTCCTTCATGATCAAAGTCTGAATTCCCAAGGCCATATGAAACACTCAGAGGTTTCTCTTTAGAGTATACTGCAACTCCACAGTAGCCAGATTTGTCACCTAAATGCGAGAAAATTGATATCACTACTTAAAGTGGCACAAATAAGTACAATTTGTAATTGCACATGAGCTCACTTTCAAGAAAATAATGTTTGTAGCCCTCTAGCTTTGCCTCATCTGGAATTTTCTTTGTATCGCATTTTGTTTCTTGTAGAGCTATAATATCAGCATCTTCTCTCTTCAGATAATCCAGTCCATTTTTCTATCAATGAGATGAATATATCATGCTATATGTATGAATTACTCACTAGTATTATTGGATTTTTTTTATATTTATAAACTATTAGCTCAGTAGAGTCACCTTCATGATAGCCCTTATTCCCGAAACATTCCATGAACAGATTTTCAAGTTAGGTTTTTTTCCATCAGCATCAAGTTTTTCACAGTCATAGTTGATATCATCAAGATTTGACTCAGTCTTGTTCATAACTTTTTTTGATTCTGTTTTTTGTTTTTTGGAGGCAGGCTCATTATCTGCATCCTTACCATTTGTTGTTACGTTCTCATTTTGTTCTGAAGCCTGCTCTTCTACTTTGGCTTCTTCAACTGTCTCCGCTTTCTAAAACAAAAATTTCAGTCAGAAGTCCCCATGATACTTTATTTTTAATTCCACACAGGTGACACAGGGGCTTATATTTGTATGATGATCAAGTTTTTGATAGAGATATTGAATAAAGAATGACAAATAATGGTGTAGGTACTGACCTTATTAGATGGACGGCCTTTTCGTTTCGGTGCCATAGTGGATGTGCTCTTTGTTACGCTCGGCAAAATGCTCTGGTCAATCAATTTATACCGCTTGACAAGCGATGACAACCCTTTGATATCTTGAAAAAAATGAGAACGAAAGATTTGAAATGGGTAAATCTTGGCACAAAGGTTGATTTTATAAAGGAAACTACAATACATTGACTGGACTCACCGGGGCACTCTGACTTCGTTTTCAATGAACATGAGTTGATTCGACTTTCGATGTTTCGAGCGCGCGAACGAATGAAAACAAAGCCCTAGGGAAGTGCTGGAAAAATGCAGGGACTCTAGGACCCTCTCGAAACATATGGTCAGATCAGGTCAGGTTGGCTTTCTGTATTGTTTACGTTAGTTTACGCTTTTCTGCAGCTTTCTGTGTCCATGAATGAAAGTCTCCGGTACATTCCCAATTAATAGTCTAGATTTTGTCCAAGATCTTTAGTGATACATAAAAACTTGAGTACTCACGGTACTCACTAACAGTTCTCATTATCGACTATTTTTTTCAAATCAAGAATTCGTAAGTGGTAAGTGAGTAGAAGGTAAAGCACATTGGTCATCAAATTTCATCAATAATCAACGTTACACTTCTTCATCAAATCTATCACCTTTTCTACCTCTTTTTCTATTCTTGAGCTTTGGTGTAATCAACATCAGCTTTTAGTCAGTAAATTGTGTATTTTGTGCTTCAAGAAAGACAAATTAGTATGACTAATTCTGATGGCACTGTTTCAAGTTAACCACAAAATATGCAGTAAATGTTGGTAATTTCATTCTGACGATCTGATCTGATGATTTTATTGAAATATTCATTGTACATGCTTCCAAATTATGTGATCTATTATTATGGCTGCAAATCGTTTGTAGAGGATACTTAATACTAAGGTATCAAAGTTGGAAATAATCATACTCTGAGCAACCACTGTTAACAATACTGAGATTCCATTCATGTCATTGGTTTCATTCTTCCAGAGTGATCGCGAGACAGCTGAATATTTATTTGAAATATGATAGAAATCACTTGCAATGATCGACTTGGAAAGAAAGTCAGAGTTAAATGTAATCCAGATGACACTGTAGGCGATCTTAAAAAACTTATTGCAGCACAAACTGGAACACATTGGGAAAAAATAGTACTGAAAAAATGGTACACAATCTTCAAAGATCATATTAAACTACAAGATTGTATCCTTTGATTTGAACACATATAAAACTCGATCTTGCCAAATATTTACCTTAATTTGATCAAATAGATGAAATTCATGATGGAATGAACTTGGAGCTATACTACCAATGAAAGTCAGCTGGACATGAACAATAAGGTGACATTTCAAATTTTAAGCAGTCAATATATTTTGTAATATGATTTTATTTAATAATTAGTTAAATATAATATTTTGAGGAATCTTGCCAACAATTATTTAGTGAAAAATATATTTACCTACCTCTCTCGGTGTTTATGGATATTTCCATAAAATGCGTGGTATTATTGATTCACTCTATCACTCAGTGTTATCACATATTTTTCAACTCATTTTGCATTGCGATAATTTAAAGATTATAACTTGTTAAACTGGTAACATCAAAGGAATAAGACATAGAATATGCCAACAAGTAACGTTCTTCTTAAAAAAATAGTCTCTAGACTCTTGATGTTTTAATTCATCAATCTTTGGTCTAGCTTTACCTAAATCCATCTCAGAAACATTTTCTTGAAATATTAAATTCATTTTCTGCCTTGGAAACATGAAAAAATTGTTTACCTAAAATATTCTAGAGCTCAACTTTGTCAAATCAAATGCTTCAAATGTAACAGCTAGTCCACTAATTTGACTTGAACATTATTCATTACTTGATTCATTTGTAGAGGATCTATGTACGATGCATCTCTTGCATAAGTTAATGAGGTCTTTTACGATGTCCATCTGGACGGCTAATAGGACTTTCTGGTTCCACAACTACTCTACCACGATCACTTAGCAAGTCTCTTATATGTTGTACAATCAAGTCAATGGCCACTGAAACAGAATAGAAAGAGAAAAAAATCACTCGATGGTATTAAAATTTATTCAAAGTGATTTGCAGACATTCCTTATAAGTTTACAAATTTTCAGTAGTAATTATGTAGATTGACTCTCTCTGCACTAAGACAAGAAAATCTTCAACTATCCTATAAATGTCCAATTCTTCAACAATAACAAAAATTCATTGTGTTGCTCTAATCCGCCACTTCAGTGTACAATTCAATCTTTCTTATGAATATTGATTAAATTTGCCAAAATTGGAGATATAAAAGTG
Organism: Eretmocerus hayati; assembly: GCA_029851415.1. Classification (NCBI taxonomy): domain Eukaryota; kingdom Metazoa; phylum Arthropoda; class Insecta; order Hymenoptera; family Aphelinidae; genus Eretmocerus; species Eretmocerus hayati. The sequence continues at coordinate 166,843,074 of CM056742.1, forward strand.
TAAATGCAATATTATGCTTTATTGGTAAGTTGGTTAAAATCATGAATGCCAAAAACTCAACACCCGATGAAGGTATTTACAAACAAAAGTAAAAGAAATCACCCTTTTTAGACGTTTGTATAAATAATTACAATGATTATTCAAAATTATCCATTGTGAGAATAAAGTATTATAATGCTATCCAAACATTTATGAAATGCTTGTGCGATCTAGCTATTTAAACGTCTTGGATTTGCAATCAACGGCCCATCTAAACTCATTTAAAAGGAATTATGACAATCAAGTGAAGGTATTGAACTCATGCAGTTTGGAGATAGATCACGGAAATAATGAATGAAATATTTGATGAACATCAAGATGGATAGTAGTAGTAAATACTGGTACATCATCTACTCATCAAATGCGCAATTGAAGAATTTTAAGTGATTTCCTAATAATTATGACCATTGTTAGCTCCAAGCACAATAGTTGCCACCCATAGTAAGTGATTTTTACACTGAACTTCCAAAGCCTTGGGTGGTTTTCAAGGGGGCAAAATTGATTTGTAAGCCTCATTATGCATTCACGGAAATCCGTTGTAAAAGGCGATTTATGATGTCGAAGTTCGCCTATGTTCCACGTGAGGATGCTGTCCGGACGTAGAATCGCCCTTTTTAGAATGCAAAATGTCCCAGATGTGATGCACTATAAGGTCTATTGCCACTGTAAACATACAATAACCAGACTATGTATGTTTTAATGTTTTTACTATTTTCACTCGTCCAAATAGTAAAATGAAGACTTTCCAACACCTTTGAGATAATTTCAGAAAAGGAAGGATGTTGAACTTAGCGTAAATATGAATTTTCAGTCCAAAAGCGCTGAAATTCTAGGGTAAAAGACGAACAATCGGGATATTTGTTAGTTAAAGAAGGTCATTCGATAGATCACTAGAGAAAATTTTCAAACAGGTCAAAAAACACACACACGCAGTAACACGATGATCAAGTAACAAACAAGGAGTATCTTGTTTGACAACACGGATATTTTCTCTAAATATCTGTTTGAAAATGTTGAAAAAAACTAGGCGACGCTTCGAATTTTGCAGTGACAATTTCTGTTAAAATTTGTTGTGATTCTCTCAATCACGTAAGAGATAAATGACGCCAAAATTTAATGTCACGTCACTTCTCTCAAGTTTTTCATTCAGTACAAGAGTGAGATATTCCTAGAAGACGAATTCTCACTCGTGCTCAATTTCTCGTATGATAGATGTTACAAGCGTGCAGAAAACCGCTTGAAAGACTGATGCGAGAAAACTTGCAATTAGAGAACTTTTGCCGAAGTTACTTTCAATGTTTTTATATATGTAGCCAGTAAATTGCTACGTCAGTCAAAAACGTGTGGAATAAATGGAAAAGGAGAGTGGAAAATAGATGAACCGGAAATAGTGTAAAAAATGAAAAGAAGATGCGAGATCGAGAATATTGTACACAAATAGTTGATTCTTACATTGTGAGAGAAGCTCAGATGTTGGAAAGTGACGTAGAAAAACTGTAACTGCAGTACCTTTTGTAAATAATGGATCATGTCAGGTGTCACCAGAACAGTGATATTTTCGATATGCTTTGTTGTACGGGAATTTTGGAAAAAGGATCTTGGGGATCATGAAAAAATTGATCGGTTCCCAGACATTTCTAGAGCGTTCGGAGTGAAAAAATCATTATTATGCGGGGGCGGGATGAGAAATTGATGAGATCCTCGTGGGTAATTTTTGAAAATTGACTAATCACGTTGAACTCTTTGACACTCAGCTGACACGTCATGTGCTATAGATCATTTCCGGGACTCATCAGGATCTTAAGGTTTTTTCACCCGGCAAATTCGCTCTTCAAAATCGAGAGTTTTTTACGAGATTCTTCTAACAACATCAATTTTTCTGCTTTTAATCCTTGTAATCTCGGAGCTTCCATTTCGATCGATTCCATTGATTCTTCGCGCAAGTTCTCGATCAGGCATCCTATATTGACCAAAAAACTTCTTGCTAACCGTGCATCGCCATGAGATAAAATGAAAATTAATTGTAATGCTTCTGAAACTTTTATATTTGTACATGGTGCTATGAGTTTTTGAACCCAAAGGTGGTCCGGATGATCCTCATATACAGCGTAAAAGACTTCCAAAATATTGAGAATAACACTACTTCTGTGAATTTCATTGAATGTGTTAGAGCATTGTCGGACCACTCCGAAACGCGTTTGGAGACAAAAGTGTGAGCGTAGTTTGATTTTGAATCAGCACAAAGTTTGCGCGCGGAAGTTTGATCGCAAGTGCAAATCCCGATAATAAATTATTGTGACCACAAGCATATGAATTCCAGACATTTTTCCTAAAATCATCACAATTCCCTGAATTTCCTGATTTTCCAGGTACTCAGATCGATTTCCCTGCCGTTCCAGACTTTCCAGAGTTTTCCGGACGAGTGGGTCCATGACGTTAGAAATTCAAGGAAATTCTTCTTCATTCAATCACTATTATAACTTTGACGAGAGTAATCTGATCACAAAAATTCCTACGGAACATTGTAGATCATTCAATAATTTACAAGTTTGCACTCCTATGAGATTTTTGTTTGACCCTTCCCGTCAGAGCCACGAGCTCCAAAAGAAGACTTTGTATTGCATAGGTTGCTTATGGAGATACCGCAAGGTATGCAACTGTTTCATTTTCTCTTGTCTTATCCTCATGCAAAAATTCATTAAAAAAATTTTACAACACATGATTTTGACGTGAAATGATCTCATCTTTCTGAATTCGCTATCAAATTTTGTCTCAGATTTGAGGCAACAACGGTTTCTCAAGTTTTATCGTAAAAATTGATTAACTCCTTGTTTTTTCCCTGCAGGTCACATTGAGATCATTTTTAATGCCCAAATAATGAGTTGTCAAGTTTTTTGATAAAATTTGCATGAGTATAGGTCATGAGGAAATGAAACAGTAATATACTTAGGTATCTCTATCAGCAACCTATGACCTACGAAGTTTTCATTCGGAGCTCGTGGCTCCAACCGGAAGTGTCGAACAAAAATTTCACGAGAGTGCAAATTTGTACATTTTTGAACGATCTATAGCATCCCGTAGGAACTTTTGTGATCGAGCACTTGTAGGTGATTGATCGAAGAAGAAGTTTTTTTTTAATTTCGGACGTTGATTACGACCACTTGAATAGCACGTAAAAACGCTTGGTACACTCATGAGAAAGGATCTTAAGGATCACGAAAAAATCTATCGATATCATACGATCCTCTCTCCCGTACAACGGAGCATATTGAAATTATCACTGTTTTGGTGACACCCTATATGATCCATTATTTATGAAAAGTACTGCATGCATACTCAACGCATGAGACGTTTTTCTCAGATTTGAATTGACATGAGGAAAGCTTTCACCAAAATCACAGAAAGATACATTATGACGCAAAATTATTCTTATTTCTTCTATGACACTCCGTTTACTTTTGGTTTTGGCATGTTATGTACCTTCCTAAGTCTTCACAATGATTTCGCAATGCCGATAATTCGCGGAAATTTAGCGTACTTATAATTTATTTGCTTTTCAAGACGAAATTGCCGGGGAAATCCTAAAAAAGGTACGGAAAAATAAGCAAATAAAGATGAAAAGGATTGGAATCCGAAGAAATAAAGGAGAATTACAGGGTTTAAGTTTTCTCAGGTGATTTGGTCACAGGAAAAAACGTTGAATGTAAATAATGCAAAATTTCTGAAGTTTTTTAGACAGAATGAGTTCCTAGTAAAATAGGTTGGTAAGGCGAACGACTCAGAAAGTAAGAATATGAGCACACACACGCATTCTCATGCGCGTTTCGGGTTTCGATCGAGGGTTTCGATAAAAACCGTGCAAACCTTAAATATGAATCGCGATTGGATACACGAGACGCAAACCAACAAGAAAGTGAATTATCGTGGTTGTAGTCGCTATATACTTTGGCGAAATATCATGTCCGGTATACAATTATAGAGTCTTATTGAGTGAATCGATGAATTCGAAACCATTGGCTTTGAGGGGATAAGATTATTCGATGCTTCGAAATAGTTGGCGGTGCCTTCATGTATATCAGAATCATTAATAAAAGAAATAAACTGATCGGTCGAAATTATGATAATAAATTTTCAGACCCAGGTAATCCATATGAGCCTCTCTTGGTCCATTTCACCACCATTAGATATTGTTAGCTGGGAATTATTTTGGACAACTATATACTCAAATTTGTGAATCTACAGATGAGCACATTTTTCGTTTGTTCGCCATATAACAGCAACGAAGTAGTTTATGCTCTTATAGTAAATCGTAACTCTATGGATACTTAAATCTCGGATTCCTCTAGATATTTCCGAAAACGACAATCTTCTGGCGATCAGTAAGAGTACAATGTATTAATTCAATGGATTCGTTATTGACAGATGTAAACACTTTCATTCAACAAATGTCATGACTTTCAATCATGACTAGACACAGAAGTTGAATGTACAAATTTTTATTATATTGATCGAAAAATGAGGTTTCAAAGAGATCTAAATAACGGAATGGGTTTGGTGAAAAAAAACTCTCCGTTTTAGGAAGAATTATCTGAAGCTCAAAATTATGCAAATTCGATGAGACTCCAAATAGGTGATCTATACGGTTCTAGCCAATACATTTCTAGATATGGAAGAAGTAGAATAAGTTCGGGGGGTTCGAGTGAATTTATTTTCCACGGTTATTGAATAACTGAATGTGATCTCTAGTACATTTCGGTGCTCATTTCACGACTCGTGATATAGTGTGTCGGTAACGTGATCGTGCATCGTTTCTTTGAAAAAAAAGTATCTGAAATTCACCTTGATTAATCATCAGCGGAAGTTTTAATGCTACGTCAGATATACTGCCCCACCAAGAGTGGTGATCTTGATGCGTACAATTTAAGAAAAGTTTTTATACAAATCATGAATGAATATTATGGAACTATGTTGAAAAATGCAAACTAATTAGAAAGAGCTACTCATGCACACTTCATCAAGTCAGGTAATTGAATCGTGGAATAATTCTGGTTTTTAAGAACAAGTCAATACGTGGAGGCTGTAAAAAAATGATGAATTTGACAAAATGTTTCATACCTGTATTATCTGCTCCTCTAGGAATTATCACATCAGCGAATTTCTTGGTCGGCAAACAGAATTCCTCAAACGCGGGTTTCACATAATTCATGTATTGGTTCAATACATAATCCAAGTCCCGTCCTCTTTCATTTATGTCTCGTGGTACTAGGCACAAAGTGAAGAAAAACGTGACAATTTTTAAAAGTGAAGATTGAAAAATGATGAAGGTGTAAGGTTACTTGAAATAAGATCTATCATGTGCCATTATACAGCATATCGGTCGAATAGAAAACATTACTACATACTAATTACTACGTACTCGAAAGGATAGAAAAAAGAGTGAATGGCTTTCGAAAAATCAAGAGGTATCCGAATTGTATCATTTCTTACCTCTCCTGGCCAGTCTTGTATCTGAATCAGTGTCAACGAAGAGTTTCATATGGAAAAGATCCCTTATGTCTGGGTAATAAAAAATTAAAATTCCTTCAAAAAGCACAACGTCAGCTGGATATATTGTAGTCACCTGGTCCTTGATTCTGAAACACAGGAATATTAAAAAATTTGTTAAAAACTTATTATGATTGTCAAATCAACTAAAATGCAGTAGCGCAACAACGAAATTTTGTCACGTGAAAGAGATCAATCGTTGCGCGTATGCGGATGTTGTCATTTTTGTGTTTAGTGTATAACGAAAGGAAACGAGCGCAGCTCTGATCAATTCCAGGAGATCGGCAAAGTCATTGACTCCTTCCTCGAATTAGTTCGTGACACGTTCGCCACGAGGTAAACAAGAGTAAATTTTTTTGGAAAATGAGAAAACATCCTGATGATACGTAGTCAGGTATAAAGGCACATTGATTGATGAGGATTGTCGCATAAGTGCCGCCGGCTGCGAGAGTAACATCGCACGTACGGCGCCATGAAGGAGAGAACGATTTTGGTCTGTGCTTTCGGTCTACTTTTGATCGTTGCCTGTCTCGATCTTGCGGACGCTTGTAAAAAGTGCGGACACAGCAAGTGCTGCTGCGTACCTTGCAAATTTGAGGAGCCAAAATATGAAGAAAAGTATGATCTGAAACCGCTTAAGGAGTATTACGAAAAACCAAAGGAAGTTTATTACGAGAAACCGAAGGAAGTGTACTACGAGAAACCAAAAGAGGTGATCTATGAGAAACCGAAAGAGGTGATCTACGAGAAACCCAAAGAGGTGATCTATGAGAAACCCAAGGAGGAATACTACGAGAAACCGAAAGAGTACTTGACACCAGAGTATAAGAAGCCAGAGGTCGTTTACGTCCCGAAACCGGAAGTTGTGTACGTACCGAAACCAGAAATTCTCTACATTCCAAAGCCCGAAGTTCACTACTATCCAAAACCAGAATATCACAAGCCAGAGTATTCTCAGCCGGAGTATCCGAAGCCCGAATATCCAAAGCCAGAGTATTCTCATCCGGGATATTCGAAACCAGAATATTCTCACCCGGGGTATTCGAAGCCAGAATACCCGAAGCCTGAGTACCACAAGCCGGAGTATTCGAAACCCGAGTATCCGAAACCTGAGTACCCTAAACCAGAGTACCACAAGCCGGAGTATCCCAAACCTGAGTACCCTAAGCCAGAATACCACAAGCCGGAGTACCCGAAACCGGAATACAAGCCAGAATATTACTCAAAGCCTGAATATTCCAAACCAGAGTATCCGAAGCCATACTACCCACAACCGGAAATACCGCAGTATCCAAAACCAGAAATTCCATATTATCCAAAGCCTCAACCAATTCCGGTACCCTACTATCCAAAACCGGAAATTCCGCACTACCCAAAACCAGAAATTCCATACTACCCAAAACCACAGCCGATCCCATACTATCCGCAACCACAAATTCCATATTATCCAAAACCACAACCAGCCCCATACTATCCGCAACCACAAATTCCATATTATCCAAAACCGCAACCAGCCCCATACTACCCACAGCCTCAAATTCCATACTACCCAAAACCGCAGCCACAACCAACCCCTTACTACCCACAACCACAAATTCCATACTATCCTAAGCCGCAACCAGCTCCAGTGATTCCATATTATCCAAGGCCGCATCATCACAAGGTTCCAATTTGCGTGAAATTTGGAATCAGGGCTGGGTATGGTGAACATGGAAATAACGGATATGGTTCTGGTGGCTATGGAGTCCCGAGTCACGGAGGACAAGGAGGCTATGGAGGTCAAAGTCATGGTCATCCCGGCTATGGACACCATCACGGTCACGGACAGACATGCATATGTGGATATGGACAGCCAAGTGGATACCAGTCACAGAGCAGCTATAGATGAGTAAGTGTGGATTTGATTGCCTAATTGTTCATTACAAAAATTTGATGGAAAATTTCGAGTATCCAGGATCAGCCCTGAAGATTTTCTTTTTCATTACTTTTGTTTGAATATTTTTTCAGTTGCCAAGATAAGTTTCAAATTTTATTTTAATAGTATAGAATTATGAAGTGAATAAAAAATATTTGAGGGAAGAGAGAATAGTAGATTACGATACATGGATGTGAATTTTGGATTTCGCATTCCGAGTTTTCCGTACCGAGCCATAGGCAGCCGCGTATCGTATGCTATTTTTCGACAAACTGTGGGAGAAAGTAGTAAATTCGGTCGAAAGACACTTTTGCGCACAATCTATCAAAAAATAGCTCTAATGGTCAATAGCCATTAACGATTGGAATGTTCAAGGGTGTCAATAAAAATCATTGAATCTTATAATATAGAAAAAGTTTAAAAAATCAACACTGAAAGCTCATGAACAATGAATTATTTCAGGTTGATGCCAATGTGAGAAGAACCTACCAGAAGTCACGTGTTATCGTTTGTTTGTTAATTCTCTTTTTTACAAAGTGAATAAACTAAATACTTAAAATTAATCTAATGGAGAAATTTATTATGCAAGCCCTCTCCCATAAACAAAATGAAATTACTAAACTGGTTGGGTACTCACATACTATTTGTCCTGTAGTCATAAGCAGGAATCACACACTTATTGCCTTCTGAAATATCTTTGAGAGTTTGGAGTATCAAAGCATTATCAAAGGCATCTGGATGATCAAAATTGAATTGTCCTTTTTCAGCTTTAATTTTTTCACTAGGTGTCAGATCTCTATAAAAGCTGTCTTGTGATATGCATACAACTTGTCTTTCTGTGTGGTCCTTATCTACTTGTCCCAGTTTCTCCATGATCCTTTTGCATACTGTAGACTGAAATAATCAAGAAATATCTATGTGAACATGAATTTACTTCTGTACTTTCTAGTCCATTGCTAAAAAAAAGGAGTTCGAGTTTTTCATATTTTAGGGTATTTTTCATACAGTTTTAGAGATTAGGGTCTTTATGATAGTATGAATTTGTCATAGTACGTGATGTTTTTTTCGAGATTTATAAATAAATTTGAGGTGAATTAATGAACACGATCTAACGAAGAAATGTCAAGCTTACTATTGAAACTGATCGTATCGTCAATATTGCTCGCAAGCATAAGCAGCAGCAATAAAAAGTGTATGTTACACGCTGATATCGGAGAAGTAAAGCACCTGGTGTTCTATAACAATTGGAATGCAAACGAAAGAGGAACGGCATAGTATACTGTGCTTCCGACGAACATAAAATTGATTCCACTCATCACATGTTGAGTTAAAAGAATCAATGTCCAACCAGACACTTGCATAAAATTTGAAAAGCTCTAAACGGTAGCTTCCGAAATTCTGAGCACACGTGTCTGACCGAGAGCTTTAACTACAGTAACTATATCTCGTGATAGGTTATAAAAAGCTCATATTTTGGTGGGGGCGGAGTGGTGATATCCATGTGCCATGAATGCTTTTCTCCTTACCTTGCCACTTGCGGTTCCACCCGAGACTCCAATGAGAAAAGGTTTCTTGCTGTCAACATCACCATTTAGTTTACCATTATTAAATCCATATGACATTCTACGCGTGGTGCCCATATTCAAGGTTACGTCTGCCATTCTGTTGAAATTTTTGATAAGTTTATCACTTATGAAAACACTAATGCGACTACTGCTGCTGCTGCTGCTGCTATTATTTCGGCTTATTGGGCTGCAACGATGACGAAAAATCAGCAGTAGTGCAGACGATGCCACCCGGATTGGAGGCAGCTTCGTTATATATACAGATCAGATCAGAGCATCCCAAGTTCAAGGCCAAAATAATATACTTGTTTAAAATCGTCGTCACGTGTGTGACCTTGTTTGATGTAAAATAAATAAGTTTAAAATATATAGTTGATGTGCTGCCGAGGATGGCGGTGGCTACCTCGAGGTTGATCTTGTGCCATGTGTTCACTAGGGCTGGCCGTTGCCGACTGATGAATATGAAGCTTCTGCTGCAAACGCCTACATCAACACCAACACTGCTGCATAGACACGAGGCTGAGTATTATGAGCGTATGGATCGACGAATACTTTTATATACTTACTTATACCCGATGATCACGTGTGTGCTTTCGATATAAGTATATTAAAAGCTCGAGAAGTCGATCGTTTGCTTTTGTTGTTTCTTGTTTTATTGTTAACGGGCTTTGTTTTACCTGGTTCTCGATGGAGGTGTTTATATGAAGAATATGAGAATTTTCAAATGATTTATGATTCTTCTATGTGAATAGAGGTGTTGCACAACATGATGCATATTATTATTCACATTGACTGCATTGCGCTATTGTGTATATAAAACTCGGCTCGTCACTTGTTGCCTTGCAACACACATCTCGTCGCAACAATAACATGCGATCTAGTAAATCGATCAATTTCACGAATGGAGAGTGTGGTTATACAGAATGTTAGGAACTTTCATCGGGGCAGTTGTTATACCTTGTTATACATTCATTATAAAATCTGAAATTTGAGTCTGGAAAATTTTGTTGATTGAACGAAGATAAAACGTCACCCGTGTTTTTACTTTTATTCGGACATATTCGGAACACGGTGTCGTCTGCTATGGCACAGCTGATCGTTCTGGAGTGGGGATAAATGGCAAGGGGGTGGGGAATGGAGGCGCATTCGAAATTTACATTGTCTGCACGGGTGAGATAATTGAATTCAGATTCCGATTAGAGTTTGTAGTCTTCAATGCAAAGAAATAGAAGGGAAATCGCAATGACTATGTAGAAGAGTGATTACAGTAACCGTTTGAAACTTTTCTTGTGTTGATACGAGGATTGAAGAATTTGGGTTGACATGAAAATACGTGAGTTTTCTGGTCCATTCTGTTATCTTTTTATTAAGTTTTCTAGATAGTCCAAAAAACCCACATATCTTTACATCAGCCCAAATGGTTGCAGTAACCAAAATTGAAAATGCTCAAAGAGTTTTTCTCACACATCTTTTCGGTGAATGTATCAAAATTGTTTCGAAATCAAAATGACAAACGTTGATTGCAAAAAGTTGTTATTTCAAATTAGATAGAAAAAAAATCACATATTTCGAGATCGCGCGGGTATTTGCTGTATTTCGTCCGCACCCTTCTTAAATTCCCATTATTTTTAGCAGCAATCAACCAAATAAATTCTGATTTCTGATGCGCGATCTCCGTTTCCGTGCTCTCGTGTGATGTACAGTGATGTACCACGTGATATATAATGATGGAGCTATATACTCTGCGGCATATATTCTACGGTTTTCCCGCCTTTTTGTTCCAGTCGGAACATGTCATCCTCATATTGAGGAAGTCTGTCTAATAAAAGCGATCACAGAATCATCATTCCTGTTAAGTGATATACGAGTGAAATAGTCGACGCGTGTGATATTGAAATGGAAAGATAATAATGAACGATAATAATGCGCCAATAAGACTTGCATGCACTAAATAATTAGAGTGTTAGAAGTTCTCGCGCTGCTAAGGAGTGCGTAGGAAGATATGCAATAGAATAGTTTCTTTTTGAAACTCCGGAATCTCAATGGTGATTGGAAAAAATTTTGGGTGCATTATAAATTAAGATGAAATGCAGTTGTGAACCTCATTAAATATCTTATCCGAGGGTTGCCGTTCGAGTGATTTTTGCTAGAATATGAATTCTAAGGGAATTTTTAATTCTACACTCGAATTCTACATCTGCCGTCAAAGTTTTTTAGTGATATTCGTTCGATTACTCCAGATCATTGGAAATTACCTGACTTGTGTACAATAATTCCACAAGGAATTTCAATTATTGTTCATCCGACTATTCCAAACGAGGTACGTTATATAGATTATACTTGTGACAACATTCTCTTCAATTCATTCGTTCTATTATAGATCAATATATGGGCCGATACATAAATCGGCAAAATAATAGCATTGCAAAGTAATATGCACTTGTGATAAGGTTGCAAAGGAACTTTTGGATCTTATATCAGGGTATTCAATCTTTTCACTGCCAATGCAACTGATCGAAAATTCAAACGAGACGACTAAGTGTTCACCATTTAGCGTTTTCATTGTACAACTCTTGAGATTTTCCACTCTTACAGTGATCTTATGGCACAGTAAAGTTGGTCGAAAAATTATTCATTCAATTCGTTTTTGGGCCGCCATTCGATTGGAGTTAATAGTTCATGCAAGCAATACCTCGCAATACGGCCATCTCTGATCGCAAAAATCCTTAAATCCTTTAAATAATTGTGTAAGGTAATTCCGAAATTTCCTCCTTGGTCCAAAATTTTACTCGCTTGCGCAAAGTATTAGCTAACCCCTTGTTCACATCCACATTTTTGCGTATATAATTCACAATTTTAGGCAAAAGATGGTGTCAAGTATAATAATTATTACTTGATACCCTCTCTACCAATAACAATTCATAAGAGCGGAAGACCAATGACTCATTTTGGGGAAGGGGTGGCGAGTAGTCATCACTACTTCTACGCAAAAATGCGGATGAATTTCGGAAAAACAAGGGATGTGCTAATACTTAGTGCAAATGAGTAAATTTCAGGACCAATGAGCAAATTGTCGGATCGCTATGGGGTACCTTACACAATTGTTGAAATAATTCAAGAATTTCTGTGATCAGGATCAGAAATACATCCATGCACCCCGAGAATGAACTAATGGTCAATTGTTCGACCGGTTTTACGATGCAGTGATCTATCTTCTTTTCGAACAAGCCAATGATCGGCGAAAGATTGATATATCAATCGTAAATGGCCGTGAAAGAACAAAAAGCCGAAAGATTTTTACCATTCATACAGCCCCTCACTCATGCAGCTCTAAAGAATTTGATATTGAAATCGGCGAAAATAAAGGATGGCCCGGAGTACCTAATAGGAATCTAATTTATCCTACATTATTTTCCGATCCGCCTGATAGGCATCAAACCTTGATTGAAATATTAAATTCTACTCTTTTGAATCTTTCAGCATACATGTTTTGTTAATACACATAAATGTTTTACGAATTGTCCCTCACACATAGGCGATATTATTTCATTTCTTCGATTACTTCTCATCATAAAATTGGATTATTTGAAGGAAAAAGTGGCCTTTTACGGGTAAATGTGAGATTTTGAGAAATATCTAATAGTAAACTTCTTTTCGAAAATTCTGACTGAATAGTGAAATGTCAATGTGATATGATACGTGCGATAATCTCCGCACTTCACTGAATCTGATCTGGCTTAGAAAGTTTATTCCACTATTGCAACGTTGAGTTTTGTGAGATTCATTCGCATCTTCAAACATGCATTCTATAGACTAAGATGGGGTTCTTGTCCAGAGTTGTATGGGAGGATGAAAAAAATGATGTAAAATAGAACGACTATTTCATAAATGACAAGAGAAGAAAATTATACTGATGTCTATTAACAACCCATTATGGGAATCTCGAGAAAATTTTATTAAATTTCATTACCAGTTCTACAGTCTTCGTTGATTCAAAGTAAACGTCTAGATGGTCTCATTTAAATTGGATAGAAAAAAAGTATCCTAAAGATGAAGAAAAATTACTATATCCCAACCCAACGTAAGAAAAATTGATAGTTGTTTTTTTAGAATTTTTGAGAACTCATAATTTTTTCCTTCAAATTCTAAAAATACGTATGCACATGCGCTGCACAAATCATTTGATAATGTAACAATCAAGTATACAGACGTGGAAACCTCAATTAAAACATGCGTGGCTCAATATTCAAATTACATACTCAAAAAATGAATTCTAGTTGATATGGTTATAACTAGGTGACTCCGGCCTCGAGTCGAGAAATTCTCCATTAAACAGTGTTTCGTATCCAATGTAAATATTTAAGGCTTCCACGCGTATTAAACAGATAAGAACACAAGACATCGTTATCCACTTTTCCCACTGTTATCTGTGTATATGAGCTAACCGACGAGTCAAACGAATCTTCATTTGATGCATCAAGCACATATACAGATGTTTGCATACGGAGGCATTCATTTATCTGTAGTTCTGCTCAATGAAAAACCGACTAAGCTAATAAGATATTATGATGTATACTTGAGTACGCGTAGAAACTATCGGCACTATCTATATAGACTCCTTACGTTTTACTGTACTGGCAGAACTTTTTTTTATATTTAATAAACCGGTTCTATCGGTGACCAACGCCCGATCGTGTACAGCCTCGACAATCTGTAGATCGACAGTTTTACTCAACAAATGTTCTTTTCATGTTTTGTCTATAGTCAAGAAAATGATCCACAGTGCATCGAGTGATCGCGTCGCCCCTTCAACCAACTACGAGGTAAATATCATTAATAATTTGACCTAAAATAAAATATACATACCTCTGATTGCTCACCATAAGTATGCCGAATTTCCTCAAATTTAACAATACTGTACAGCCTGGTACCTAAGTTTTATTCGTGAAATGAACATACTTATGTATAATAGTCAACAGATCATTAATCCCCTTCTTCGCATTTTCTCAGAAAACCTAAGTAGTGATTCACAATTCTTCAATGATATAAAAATTCAAGTACTTGTAGAAATGTTTGAGTATTTTGAACTTCGACGCATCGACGACCTGTCTACAAGTGCACTGTGACATTGAATCAAAGAAAATCGTGGCATGACTCGCACAATTGATTGTTATGATGACAAATCAACTTCACTTAGACCGCAAGAGTAAACACTTCGAGCTCTGCTCGACTCTGAGTTATTATTTGCACGTATCAAATTACGATATCTACGAATTTTACATGAAAAAAATCAATATTCTCGACAATGATCGAGATCAATTCATTGGATTTGGTGTTTGCTCCTTACGTTAGAATCAAATGATGATTAAGAAAAAAAGTATATCAACCATAAGGAAAACCAATTTTAGACAATGTCTCAAATATCATGGACTTACTTCAAATATAGGAAGCAGTAAGAGCTCTGAACAGTTTGCAAAGCAACGCTGCAGATCTCAAAAATGCGAAAAAACGTGATCCAGCCAAAAAATTGGAGGAGACAAGGAAATACCTGTTACGGTGAGCAATATCATAATTCACAAATTTCTCCCTCATGATTTGTTCATAGTTCACAAATATTGTTCAATTAAGATCATTTACTATCTCATTTCATGCAGGTCTGGATTGAGCTTGGAGCAGCTGGACACCTTATCAGTGATCCACGTAGCAGGAACAAAGGGAAAAGGATCAACGTGCGCCTTCACTGAGGCGATTCTTCGCGAACACGGCTTCCGAACTGGATTCTTCAGCTCGCCTCATCTTATTTCGGTTTGCGAGCGCTTTCGCATCAATGGCCGGCCCATAAGTCAGGATCATTTTTCACGACAATTTTGGAAACTTCACAATACTCTAGAGAGAACGAAACAGTACTGTGATGACATGCCACCGTACTTCAATTTCTTGACGCTACTCATGTTTCATATCTTTCTCAAAGACGAGGTCGATGTTGCCATCATCGAGGTATACTTGCCCCACAGTCTTTCACTTATACATTCCTTTTCTTTTCTCATTACATTATACTTTCATGAAAATCGTCGTTTATTACAATGCACTGTTATACGAGTTCATCGACAACCACGTTATCCTATCACTTTATTTAGAAAATTGAGTACTTACAATTAGTGAATGAACGAGATTTCCGTGCGTATCATACATGATGGGCTCAATAGCTGATTTAGATTCAGTAGTAACAGACGCGGTCTGGTCAGACAGAGACCCAGAGGTATTTTTTTTTGTGGAACACAATAATTTTATTGATCTAATTTTTGTTATTCATTAAAAGAGAGTTGAATTTCTTATTCGATTGAATAATGTCAAAATGGTGTTTGTTTCTTAGGTAGGCATTGGCGGCGAGTGGGACTGCACAAACGTGGTCAGGAACAGCATCTGCACGGGAATCGCAAGCCTTGGATTAGATCATACTTCACTCTTGGGTGATACACTCGAAGCCATTGCATATCAAAAATCGGGAATTTTCAAGCAGAGAACGCCAGCTTTCACAGTTCCACAACCCAATGACGCACTGTCCGTCTTGCGGAGTCGGGCTAAAGAGAAAAATTGCACCCTTAGTGTCGTTCCCGAACTCGAGTCTTACCCCTGGAAGAAATCCGTTCCCGCTCTCGGTACGCAATTGATTTTTTAACATAGAATCTGATTCAAAGCCCAAAGATCGAATCATTTTATCAACCATAAATATCTTAAACGTTCTCCTATCCAAAAATTCAGAAAAAATCGATAATCAATATATTCAATTTAATTTGGAAAGTTGATTTCGTATCAC
The DNA here is from genome assembly GCA_029851415.1 of Eretmocerus hayati. Lineage (NCBI taxonomy): Eukaryota > Metazoa > Arthropoda > Insecta > Hymenoptera > Aphelinidae > Eretmocerus > Eretmocerus hayati. The sequence continues at coordinate 166,858,954 of CM056742.1, forward strand.
ATTCTAAATACATCCACAGAGTGAGTTAAAGTGTGTTGATATAGGAATAATGATTATTTGAAGGTATCCAGAGCACTGTACAGAAAAACAATGCCTCGCTGGCCATCCAGCTAGCTTCGACGTGGGTGATGCAGTCAAACAACAACACAAGCAGACATCCAACTATTACGGAAAGCGATGTAAATAGCAATGAGAACAATGGACCAAAGAGCAACCTGAATGGTTATAGGAAAACGAGCCTTTGTTTCGACAAAGTAGCGAAAGCTCTCGAGTCCTGCAGATGGCCGGGACGTACGCAAACACTCGTTGGGGAGACGATGGATTTTTATATCGATGGCGCACACACTGAGGAAAGCATTGAATGTTGCGTGTCTTGGTTTCGCGATATCCTTAAAAATTCAAGGTAAGGTTTTGAAGAATTAAAATGCTCATCTTTGAAAAAGAGTTGTTATTCGATTTTAAATACACTTACAACTCTTTTTTTTTACAGCTGTAAGCGAAGTAAGTATCTAATCTTCAATGCAACTGGTAACAGAGATTCCGCAAAGCTGTTGACGCCTCTGAAAGAATTTAAATTTCGGAAAGCGTATTTTGTGCCCAACATAGCGGGTCTGACGTCAAATGTCGACCAAGAAAATTATAACGCGCCGGCTCGTATGCAGATGGAAAAATGCCACAAGCATGCAGAAATTTGGGGCGAAAATTCAGTAATCGCCAGTAGTGTTCACGAAGCTCTCGTTTCAATAAGAATAGATAATGAAGGGACAATCAGCGACCAACTGATAAGCAAACCCCAAGTGCTGGTAACTGGGTCTTTGCATTTAGTTGGAGCCTTTCTATCTGTAATCGATCCTGATTTGAGCATGTCGACTCAATTTTGACGGTTGAAGTTTGGCTTATGATCACATTATTTCATTCTCGTGGATCTTGTTTCAAGAATGAACCATCATTCGATAGCGTCATTCGATGATACAAAACAGAAACAAAGCGTGGATAGATCTTGATGTGGATCATTCGATTTCTGTTAGGATACGATATGATGTGTGATGAAAGTTTGTATAAAATATTGTCTATGGAGATACGACTCGATGATGATGAATGATGTGTAAATTTCTATTTGATTCTCGATCAAATAAATATTTTTATATGGAGTTTTCAAAATAGTGTGTATGCCGTCAATATTCTTATATGGAATTTTAAAAATAATTTCTATAGGTAGTTCTCACGACTCGTTAACATTCCTGTTGCCTGGCCTTTCAGCGCATTCTTTGGAGCGATAGGCCAAAAACAAAAATCCTCAGATATAGTTCAAAATAGGTACAACCTAGAATCAGTGGTATTTTTCCCGAGCCGCGACTATTTCAAGTCGAAAAAAATTCATAAGAAACGATTTTCATCCTCCGCGCGGTGTTGCTCGCGCGTGATTTTGGCTTTTCCAGCCTCATTCCCAAAATACCCCACCTCGAAAATGGTTCTAAACTATGCAAATACATTCATCTTGATGTATACATTCTATTTTTGTCGTTAGACACGTGTGCCTGTCGGTAGGCGGAAGTGCGAGCCACTACAAATTCGTTACTCAGATTTGTCGAATTTTTATCTCCATTCACAAATGGCGTAAAACCCAAAAAACCCATACGTTTTGTTCACCTTGAAAACGTATTGGTTTTATTAGGTCTTAATCTCACGAACAAAGTGCCGTGAGCCAGATGAGTGTGCCTAGTCTGGGATTGGAGTTAATAATCACTATAAAGAGATGAACTGCCTCGTGAGAATCGGTTGCGAAAAGCACAAATACCTCGAGCACACCTGTGAGTTGAACGGTGGCTCCATTTTTATTCTTGAGTACTTTGGAAAAAATCATAATAAGTGATATAAGAAAGTGCGTCTAATCAATTTTGGCTCTCTGAGCTTGCGAAATAATTTTCATTGCATATATGAAGCAAAATTCAGAGACAATTCCTTCCCTGCTTGCTGAAAATTCAGCTATGCATCTCAAAAGTATTCTTTGACTGAATTTGGTTGTGAAATAATCATTTCCTTGAGTTTTCGCCGTCAGCAAAGGTTTTCAGATCATCCATAATCTCACTTTGATTATGTGAGCGAGCCAACTCTACGTGAAAGTGGGAGGCTAGAAATGTCGATTGTGACCTACGGGATCGCATTTTGATGATAACTGTTTTATCTGTCGTGTGTCACAATTTCATTTGTGAGAATCATTTTCACAAATTTGATTTGTACTTTTTCACAGTTTGAGATTTACAGTGCGTCAACTTATCCATAGGATATTGATCAAGGCCTTGAAATCGGTTTCCTCCATCCTATGTCTTGAAGTTTCGATTAATCGATTTTCGACCGTGGTGGACCAGAATGTCTTTTACATTTTCCATAAAACCCCATGGAAAGAATGATGCTTTCGACATTTTTCTCACTATTCTAACCGTGAACAACCATCTGAACCATCGCTGGGGTGAGTGCCTTGAGATCCAAATTTTAATTCTCCTGTAGGTCGAATGTTAACGAGTCGTGAGATTTACCCGTATACCATGGTTCTTACAACAAGTTTCAATTCATCGTCATACATTGAAATTTTATGCAATTTTTCCGCGACTTACTCGTGAGATTCCTTGCTTTACCTCGATTATTTCGACCGCTCAAACGTAAGCAGCAATCTTATGAACACGGTGCGAAAAGCACTATTCAATGAAATATGAAATTCGTGAGAGAATGCTAAAAGATTTAGAGCCTTACGCCGACGGCTTATTAAACTATACAAATTTCAAATATTGAAAATCATAAATGGCTGAAGGGATGGTGAATACAGTGACGGCAAGCTCAGCAAGCTTAGATAATAAAGCTATGTTTTATTCATATATATTACAAAATTCTATCAATTAACTTCACATTTCAAGATTGGAGCTACCGTACTTGAAAAATGTTTTGTGCACATTGCTCCTACCACCTAGATATTCTAATTCGGTATCTGCTTCAGTATCGGAAAGACTCATGATTCCAGCTCTCCTTCTCAGGCGAGTATCATCAGGACTCTGAAATAAAAATAAACCGCAAGGTGATCGATAAGAATGGAGCTTCATAGAATACTTGAAGATAGAGCGATAGTTGCTGTCAAGATTGGTATTATCTCTATGGTCAAGAGTCGGCTGAAAATCATTCTTTTAGATCTAAACAAGGAGTCACCTAAGCAACCCAATGGATACATTTTACTGGTAAGTATTATACGTGACTTGGGTTTCATGTTGTCTTCAAAATATTAAATTATTGACTTCTGGACATGTAAACTCATTCCGTTGCGATGTAAATGTTTGATGGACGTAAGTTTTGACACGAATTGGAACAGCTTCCACATCGTCCTCATCAATTCACAAGAGTCTATACATTTAATGAAATTACCTGATCCGATATGCCCACAGCAGGTTCTGATGCATATCCAACTTCTTGTGCGTCTTCTTCGAGATCTGCTTCGTAGTCCTCCATCTCGTCCGAATCTGTATCGATATCTGGATAACGACTACCACGAGATACTTTGCAGACCATTTGTGCTAAATCGGTGAAAGTGTATGATGAAGGAGCTGGTTGAGTGTCAGCTTGTCTTTTAGCTCGCATTGCCCTTGCATTTTCTCGATCCGCATTGAATCGTGGCAGGATTCCTACTTTGGTTTGTCCTTCAAAGTACGTCTTCCCTGTTGCCAAAGTGACTTATTTACACAATCTCTTCAACTATGATTTCAGATTATCGTTTTAGTCAACTTAGGCATTTTCTGTCGAGAGCATTAGTTAACAAGATACTCTACACATGCCTCGAAATTATTGCTGAAGCTCACCGTTTCGAGGGTTTAACTCATGAGAACTAAAATGTGAACTTTGATTCAAGCTTCTGAAACACGGGTATCAATTGACCCGCTATCATTTTGTAATACATTGCAGATTCCAAGAGCTCTTTCATTTTCTAGAACACTGTTAGACATCATTGAGATCATGAATGTTACTATTTGATAAAAACGTAGGATAATCTGAATGAATCTTGTGCCAATTGAAGAATCCCAAACTTTTGAACGACTTGATGAGGAATGCCAGGCACATAATCAACATGCATTTCCCTCCTCTCAATGCAGAGTATCCACAATATTTCTGCCAGAATTGCCCTAAATATAATATTTCAAATATTAAAAAATCTTACCATGATTATATCCAACTTCTTTGATTTCATCAAAACTAGCAAATTGTAGGGTCCTGTATTTATCGATAGGTGGCCTGATATATTCACAATAATCTGAATTTTTGACTTCCTCCAGTTGCCGCACGCAGCTCACATAAGCTAATCTTGACTGTATGTCTGGAAGATTGGGAACTTTGACAGGCTCAGCGAAGGGATTCCAGCGTTTCCACAGTAACCACCAACCAGATAGAGAGTCGCCGTAGTTTGTAAGATCCGTATCCTCTTGAGATCCAACATCGATTGCTAGTATGTGGTGCGCACCTTGCCTCAACATTTCGTCAGCTTCGGGAAGTGGCGATTCCGAAAAAAATTATCTCATCAGGTATCATGGACATATGTGTGTTAATTGTTACGGCAAGATTGTGTGCAGTGTAATAATAAATGTTTAAGCCGCGATGTGTTGAAGATGATATATTAAAAAAAAAAAACAAATTTCTGAAATCATTCTCAAGGACTAGATCGGTACTAAAAAAAGATTTCGACTAATCACAAATTTGAAATGATTTAGAACTTCTCAAGATGCTGCTGAAATAATCATTATAGTTTTTGTGGATCGTTTGATACTTGAGTTCAGATTTCAAAATAACTTGTCAACAATAATAATTTGATCTACTTTGACAAGTATGACTTGATCTAATAAGTTCAAACTAGACAGATTTTGCCTAACTACAAGACTAGACAAATTTTGCATAATTACAAGAAAAACACTGAAAAGATTCACACAGGAGAGAACAGACTAAAACCACAAACTCATCTCGAATCCCCTATAAAACTCACACATTCAAATATTTAAATGCAGAAAACTCAATAAAATCGTGTTTTCTTGAAGTTACAAAATATACTATTGAGAGTAAAAACTGCCAAAGTGAGTCACTAACTTCAATTCAAAAGACTCTCGACCACCAACTGGCAAATCAGCTTGGTGTGCCAGTCATGCGTGTTATTGAGAATATTTCAAAGATACTGATGAAGCGTTCACAAAATACATGAAAAAAAGTGAGCTCAAAAAAATCGTGCGTTATGTGTTTTCAAGCAAATAAAATTTCGCGATAGGTGCATACCTGGTACGTTATTAACGTAACATCCGTCGATTAAAAGATGCCCATCAATAGGATCACACATGGGCGGATAAACACCGGCAAAGGTCATGCTGGCTCGAATGTACTTCCAAAGTAAGCCTGATTCAGGCATACTTTCATATTTTAGTATACTTCACTTATTTACTAGACCAATAAAGAGCATCTTTCTATCAACGGGAGCGAGCCTGAGTTTAACACTGGGAGGCAGGAAGTATTTATTTCAATTTCAAATTTCAATCTTTTCAAGAGTATAGGGTTGCAGATTCACGTGCATTGAAGCACAATGTTCAATTAAACACTTTTTATTCGTACACGTAACGAATTCTTGCATTGCGAGAAAGTTCTGGCATTCTGAAAGACATACTTCGAGCCGACAGCGAATTTTATTCAACGAAATGAAATAATACTTTCAAGCGAGCAAGATCAATTGATAAAATTTATGCAGAGGGATAACAAATGCTCGGTAATATGTTTGTTTTCATTAATACTGTCTTTGTATTACTTGATAAAAATGAGTCAGAGTGGATATGAAAGAAGAACGTGATGAAAAAGTAAGCTTTTGATGACCAACAAACGTATAAAAAATGCGTATTTACTGCACTGATGTATAAGGTATAACAGTTAGTAGGTGCATTCAATACAAAAAAACGTGAAGAGTTAGACTAGACAAAATAAGACATAACAAAAAAGAATCAGGCAATATAAGTTTTTCATGAATTTGTACAAGTCAAATTACCTGGGAGGTTATTGACGTACCCGCCGTCGAGGAGAAGGTGGCCATCGGTCGGGTCGCACATAGGAGGCATATAACCGGATAATGACATCGAAGCACGAACATACCGCCAAAGCGATCCTAAACACGACATTTTATTAGGACACCCTGACAATCATGTCGCGCGAAAAGTTGGAAAATTATAAGGATGAAAATTCCACGTATCACTATAACTTAGTGACGCGCATTTTGGAGTTTAATGTTCGAAGTTACTGATTGCCTCTTGCCTCCCGATTAGTGAGACTGAACCAGAAATACAAAACGGAGAGTACGTCAATAACTTCTTCGTTCCTACAGCTCACTCCCGCTATTTTATTTCAAATTTTTTTTTCTATATAGATTAGTGCAATATAATGAATGAATGACGAGGACGACACATGGTAATCAAACTTTTGATTAGAAAGGTTGATAACAAATGATTAACCACGTCTTTCATAAAAAGATCTTTTCGATGAATTTTGATGATGAATCTCTAAGCAATGACGATTGAATAAGTTGCGTACAGACCGTGTGTGTGCGTGCGCATACTAGAGGCAGTAATATCAGTGGTCAACGTGAAAAACGGAAGCCAAAGATCTTCGATGTACACGTCTCCAAATGTGCCTTGAATGGTGTTATTAAAATCTTTGCCGGAGAACATCGAGGTCATTGGGTATGTCAGATCCAAAATCTGCCTCCACCATTGTGTCATTTTCTGAAAGCCAAAGGAATATTCGTCGTTGTCAGATGAGATGATTACATTTTCCAGAAACGAATTGATTAGGCCTCGAGGTTCGATCAGACGTTACAAGCTTGGAAAAACTATGGATGATCCCATCGCTAATAAGGCCAACATGATACAGGACCACGTTTTCAACTCAAATAAGCTATTATCTAGCTTGAAATTTTTTTTATGCTCAAAAAAATTTGGCACTGTGGTTGAATAAGAAGTTACTTTCGAGTAGTAACGTGATGTTATCATCCACAACAATCATCATCAGTGGTAGCTCTTCAAAGTTGAATATTCATTAAGACAAATGCACGGATAACTACTGTTCTACGCAATTTAATCGAATACGATTGGGCTACTAAAATTTCAAACTATAAATGAATTATCTCACCTTGGACCATTCCCGAGCTTTTTGTGTAGTAGTTGTGATGTTCTTTTCCATGCACCAAAGCGCACCAACGAAGGCGCCTATGCTGACTCCACCAACCATATCAATTGGTATGCCGGCTTCCATGATAGACTTAAGCATGCCAACATGGGCAGCTCCTTTGGCTCCGCCACCACCCAAGACTAGACCAACCGAGGTACCAGTCAACCAACGAGCTAGCCTACTAAAGTCACTGTGCACATTAGGCTCTGACATGAGCACTTTTGAGTACAACTCGTTCTGCAAAGTGAAAAAATATGGATGATAAATGAGACAACGAGCTACTACGCTAGAAATGAAGGCTACGCATAATTTTGAATGTTGCATTCTTTGATGAGGACTTGATAATTCAAGTTCCGTTGTTGCGAAATATTTGATGAAATATGATATGAGTTGCGTACATCCAGAAGCGCACTTATTTATTTTTATCAAAGAGATACGATGTTGAGCTTGTTCGATACTATTCAACAATTCAATCAAGCGAAATAGAAGTAAATGAAACTTACAATCCGGTACTGCGACTTTCTTGTAAACATGCGTTTAGGACACTGGATATGATGATGACTAGAGATCCATGACCTCATATTCAGCCACTGCACGGTGTTATTTGGTCGCTGACCACTTTGTTCTTTGTGCAGCAGGACAAGCTCTTTTTGCGTTCGCATAGCAAGTCGCTCGACCTCGCGTTCTGTGCGGCCCAACGAAGGTGGTCGATCGCCCAAGCCAACTATAAGAATACAATCAGCTTGGCGAACGCACCGTTGTGTCCACTGTGTGTAATTTGAATCACACTGGTACAACGAAATTCGATGTTGATCTTCTTGCTGAGCGAGCCATGAGGTCAGACGATATTCATTTGCTGGTTCCATGATGGAAACACCCAGAGTCTGATGGAGTGAATATAATTACGAAATATTCTTGGTTCGAAGAAAATTCAAACGTCAAAGTATTATGATTAGCATGAGAAAAATTTGGATCAATACTTCAATACTCACTTTTCGTACGACGTCGGATGTCAAACGCAAACAAGGACCAATGGCACAAAGAGAATGATACAATTCATACGTGAAAGCCGTCAAAGGGACATCGTCTGATACTGGGACGATTGCCACTGTCGAAAAATTCACTTGCGATGGCCGAGCATCAACGGCGGCAGTTGTCCTGAAATTGCATACGTCCCATTCACAACCGCACCAATGGAGTTCAAAGATGAGAGAGGTTTTCAACGTTTACCTTGTATCACGAATCCCATGTTTTGGACGACCTTGCTTCCAAGTACCCAACAACCGGTGACCCAATAAATTAATCAGTCTTGTAACAACAATTGGATACCTCAGCTTGATAACATTAAAAAGACCTTCCGGGAGTTTGGCAAGCTCTGAGTCACGGACAGCCATGACTGTGGTTGATCTGGGTGTTTGCGTGACCATTTCGACGATCCCAACTAGATCTCCCTTACCGTATTCTGCCACCAATTCCTTCTTGCCATTTTCATACGTTATCACAGATCTTAGGCGACCGCTAAGAACAATGAACGTAGAGTCGGATTCATCTCCTTGGCGATAGACAGCTCTTCCGCTTTCAAGAAATAACCAATCGAGAGCAAAATCTACCTGTAATAAGCAATGGGAACGTAATAACGTACATTCGAGAAACTGTTTACATGTGTATGCAATTTTGGAAATTTCAAAAGTTACCTGTCTAACAAATGGACTTAATCTTTTTACAACAGTTTTTGCTATGTGTAACACCACAGTGGGTTTTTCTCGCATTACAGAAAAGAATGTAGATTTGCTCAACAAAGCAATGCGACTCGGATGTTTTGCTCTGATTGTGTAGAATGATGGTTCACCAGTCAATACAGCCAAACCACCGACTATTTCACCCTGATGGGCACTGAACATATGTACATCTTCAGCTGTCTCACGTCCCTCTGAAGCTCGTTGACTGATTATCAATGAACCAGAGACGACATAAACTAGAGCAACGTCCTGGAAAAACCACAAAATTAGGATTTCATTTCCAGATTTCAGGTTACGCGCAAGTTCAAAGATGTACAAACTTTGTGAGATTCTTCCTTCATAAGGTATGTACCAGCAGGAACTTCCCTTATCTGGACTTTGCCTCCTCTCAGAAGAGTATCATCCTCCAAACCGAGTTCTTTGACGAAAGCATCCGTCGCTATTTGGACGACTTGAGCTTCATCTAGGGGTTGCTGAGGACCTTCAATTTTGGAATGCTTCCGACTTGCACTACCGGAATGTATGCCTCCACTGTCTGACTCACCAGGATTCGATGACGGTTGATTAGATGTTAACGAACTTGGCCAGTGAGAGTCACATTCTGGCACCATATCAGGAGTATGCTGACTCAATTGACCAGCTGTGTTTGGTATCTTCCAGTCTAGATTATTCTTTGATCTGCGTTAGAAATAAATATGAAAAAACTTAATATTTGTTTTGCTAGGCGCAAAGACAAATACAAATTCGCAAAGACAAATGCTGTGGCTCGGGTAACTCAATTCCTTTCTCCGACAATAGATTAAAAAATAGAAAATTATCAATTAAAACAAATCAAACTTGGATTGTCATGCTGCGTGTTTCGAGGATTTGGATAATCATCAGACGGAGGTCACAATTGAAGATAATAAATTGAAGAAATAAACGGACGAAACAAATTAGAATCAGTTAAGTGATCAATCAATACCTGCGGGATGACATGATTGGTACTGGTTGAGACACGTTAAACGGACTTGTACCAACTTCCTTGGGAGGGGCATCAAGATGTTCCGTAACAGGGTAAGAACCAATAATATTATCTAGAGTCGGAATGGATAGATTTTCACGAGTCTTTGATTTTACAGGTGATTCTGATACGATCGACTTTTTCTTATACGATGCTTGATTGACCAATTCGGCAGAGAGACCCAAGTATTGATGCAGAGCTGTGAATGTTACACGCTGTAATCTGACCATGATGACTTGTATGACTCGAACAAACGCATCAGGGTGATCTTGAAAAACCTGGAAAAATATCAATCATAACATAAAAGGTTGGATTACAACAAATTTGGGGATGGTGAACAGTTTCAAGTCTTCTAATCAAATCGATACGTCGCGCGTATTGACGGAATTTCAAATAATGAAATTCGAAATGAAACAAAAGTAAGAGCTATGGAAAATATTGAAAAAGTTGTAATACTTACTTCTTGGAATGCGCTCATCGGTAATTTAACAACAACGGAGTCTTCTACGGCTCGTGCAGAGACGGTTTTGTACGTGCTAGTATGACCAGTCAGAACATCAGTAAAACTTAGGAGACTAGTAACGGATTCTCCAGTTTTTACTAGTTTGAGTGAGATCTGTGATCCATCAGAACCCGTTATATAAACATTAACAAGACCTTGTTGAACAATAAACACATTTTCATCAGGATCTCCAATTTTAAACAAAGGAGCTCCTGATGGTAAATTAATAATTTCTGTATGTTTACACAGCTTAAGAAATACTGGCTTATCAAAGTGTCCAAATACTCTAATGCTTTGCAAAATATAGAGAGCATCGGGAGGCACCCTCTCGCCAGGTCCAACATCTTCTTCAAGATATTCTGCTGGTGGCTCTAACACTTTCAACTGTTGTGGAGCGTTTTCTTTTTTCAACTGTAAAAGTTTTCGAGCAAAGCGCATGACTGCTCGCCTTTTTTTTCCTTGACCTGTGCCAGGTACTTGACCACTTATGGATTTCACTTTCCTCAACATTTTGCGGCCATAGAATAGTACTTTGTCTCGTTTTCTGAACCTTGGCCTGCCTACACCTACAAACTCTTTCACTTGTGGTAACAACTCCTTGTTCTTCCATTTTCGAAGGATGTAAATTGATACAGCTAAAATTGATAGGAGGACTCCTATAGATACAGCCAGTAATATTTTTGAAGTTTGATACTTGATGATCAGATGTTCGATCCATCTTGAAAATGCATACGAGCCAAGGCTGTCGTTGAATCTATTTACTAAGTCCAACACCTATAGAAAAATATAAACACATGCATCACTAGAATCCAGACTTAAGAATTCATTGTTATCATCTGGGGTATACATTATGAAATTACATGTTGGAAGTATGATGTACAATGAGCACGGAAAGCGCATCATGACATTCATCCAGGTAGAGTTTTATAAGTTAAGCTTCTATGAAAGTTTTTCACAGAGTAATCTAGTTTCCTTGAATGCCATAGCAAAATTCATTTTGGCTGAAATGAAAATCATTTTCAAAAGAAACTTTCCATTAGGACAACTTTGGATTCAGTATCAACCTGAGAAAGAATTATAGTGATGCTCTGCATATGAAGAAACCCAATGGCTGAAATTACACACTGAACAATAATAGTATTATATTATGAGCAGTACACAATGCCTAATTATCAACTATCAATCAACCATTACAGAGGAAAAAGAGAAGGAAGTAACCAAACAAAGACCATTGTTTAAATAGTATTGGAGATGGCTAATTTCTTAAGTGGTGGAGGCGAATTCGTCGGGCAAACAGCTTTTGATCAATTAACGCGACATTGGCTCGCGGTTCTATAGTAATTGGAAGTCATGAGAGCCAAATCAAGTGCCTAATCAAGCATCTTTTGATTGTGGGCTTATCAATGCGATGATAAGCAGAGTCTAGAAGAATGTACTCGAACGTCATCGGGCCAAGCAAGAATTCAAGTGAGTGTTAAAAATTGAAAAACACGAGTTCTTACCTCCATCATGGACATTCATCTCTTCCTCGAGGAGCTTGTCAATAGATGCAGACGACAATGACGGCGATGACGACGACGACGATCGACGATGTTGATGAATCGTAGAGACAGCGAAACACGATGATTTTCTTTCATGTGCGTGCACGCGGCTGCTCCGAAACGAGTGTTATTAGTCACGATTTGACTTGGACAACGAGACTTGGTTAAATTACGTCCGACTTGATGCTTGAACTGGAAAGCGATTACTGACGACGATTGACCACAAGTTGTTGTTGTTAGTTCAACCAACGAATATAGATGCTTAGTTGAACTAATGCGCTACGTGTTGATGTTGAACTTGAATTTGACGACATTTGGCCAGCTTTCAGATCTGCGTATTTACGATGACTGAATCAATCGAGTGGAGTCATCTTTTAAGACTAACTTGTTTTCCTGTACAAAAATAAAAAAAACCTGTACGTAAAACGCAGTCAATTTGCCCACGACGGAGCTCAAAGCTCAAGCAACTGCAACTACTGCTGGTGACTGGTCTGCTCGGCACGAAAAGTCAATCGCGCAATGCGCGAGTCGAATCTCTCGCGCAGATGACTTCTGCAAGTGTGTTAGTTCGTAAGTATATATGTGTTTGTTATCATTTCGTACTTATAAGTACACATATACATTTACACTAGTACACGTCTCTGGTACACGTGCTATATATGGAGATGTTTTCGATTTGAGTAGCGTGCGGTAATTTTTTTTTGTCAGGATAGGAATGCGATTAAGTAGTAAATTTGCATTTATGGTAGTCATTTTTACATGTATATTCTAGCATACTTTCTAATTTTTCACACTAAGTCAAAGGCACTTTTAGTTTTGCTCGACTAACGGAAAAATTGTGTAACTGTGAGATATTTTTTTTTTTATCTATACTACAACTTTTTAAACATTACGTAGTTTAGCGTTCGTATTTTGAGTAGGAGGCGTGGAGTAAAATGAAAAACAAAAACACTATTTTAAAATAATCCATCTTCGTGAAAATTCTCTCTAGGATGATCTCAAATGTGACGGATGGAGAGGGCCCTCTCGGACGTATAAAATTAAACGAATTTCTCCAGAAAACTCTCAAAAAAAGATTGAGAATATCACCCTGCTGAAAATAATTCCGTGGGACCCCATGCGGGGTAAGTCCCGTGGGGTACCGTGGGGTACCACAGAGTCCCATATGGGTCTCCATGGGGCCTCGAAGGACCTGCAGGTTGAAAATTTGCGATCGGAGACGTAGCAGCATACAAATTGCGACCATTATTCCCCCGAAAAGTGTACAATTTGGTCGAAATTTGTATGTTGTACGTCTCCAATCCTTAATTTCCCAAATTTCACGATTGGAAATTTTCCCAGGGCTCGGTCCCTCGAGGCCCCATGGGGCCACGGAATTATTTTCAGCAGGGCACAATTGTGATCAAGATAAGAGTTAAGCAAAATTGAATAATCTGTGCCTGTTTGTATACGAACCATTAAAACGCTTGGGAAAAAATTCGTACAGGTCATTTTGACGTATTTTTTGGTGCTCTTTTTGGCACAATCATTAGTCACAAAGAAAAATATGATCGAAAAAGGGGTCAAAATGTCAGTTCCGTGCGCTGTGTTTTTTCATTTTTTCCGACCCCGACCTTTGTAAACGGCGCCGCGTCTTGGTAGGGCTTGTTTGAGATTCGGGCGGGCAGATATATCAAATATAATGCTATCAAGCACCAAACGTCACTGCTATAAGAGCCCAAAGACCACTCTTTGTGTGCATGACAAGTATGTACATACATACATTTTGTGGCGCAGTTTTACTTGAAATTTTACTCCCTCAGTTTTTCTCGATAAAATTCCAATGCCTCAGCTAGGATTTCGAAAAAAATTGATTTTCACATTTCGGGGATCACTTTTCCGTGAAAATCTACTTTTGCTAAATGTTTTGTTCAGTTCCGTGTGGTACTAGTGCGACCCTTAAGGGTGCTCCCCAAGCTGGATTATAGCGATCGATGCGCCATCTGCGGTCACATTGGTTTATTGTAAATATTGAATCAACCAGACAACGTAGAACGATGCGCGACATTTCGCCACGTGCGGAGAATTTCTCTACGAATTTTGAAAAAAGTTACATAAAAATCGGTCCAAAATTGAGAGAGCTATTTTGCGGGAAAAATTTGCAACAATTTTGAAAATACATGAGAAATGTTCCCGCAAAATAGCTCTCTCAATTTTGCACCGATTTTTATGTAATTTTTTTTAAAATTCGTAGAAAAATTCTCCGCGCATGGCGAAATGTCGCTCGCCGTTCTACGTTGCTTGGTTAATTTATTATTCGCAATAAACCAATTTGACCGCAAGATGGCGCCACGATCGTTTTTCAAATGCTGAGGAGCACCCTTAAACGCGAGATTACGGAGGCCCTAGTCAGTTTTTTGCAAAGAATCTGATGGCCGAATGAAAAACCCAAAATCTCAAGACTGAGCTTGAATCATTTGGCCGTGAGATCAATTTTAGTGTCAAATGTCAGGTTTCCGTGTGCCACTCAAAATGTCAGGTTCCGTGCGACGCTATACCGTGTTATGTGTGTATCCTTCTCGTGGTACCAATGAGTAAAAATTTTGAGTCCGTGCGCAAGTTAAATGATACATTTCATGCTTGAAAAAGTCGAAAAACACATGTTAGGACCTTCCGAAGTGAGATTAGCACATTTCCGGCCTCCAAATATTAAAAGTTTCAACGGAACTACTCATATATATATTATATAGGAACTAACTTCTATAAGTACTTTCATGAATCTCAAAATTCATGAGTGAAATTTCCACCAGATTCACTAAGAGGCTCGAATAAGTTCTCTCAATATTGAATTCGGTGGGTGTTATATTTTCAAGTAGATATGACGCGCACTATTTTTTCAGATTTCTCTTATTGAATCCTTCAACGCCCACTTGATTGCAAGTAGGATCATCGACGGACTTTGAGTTGTATGTGCCCATAAGCATTTAGCAACTTAATTCAAGCTGTTTTTCGGGGACTAAAAATAGCTATTAGCGGTACCATCTCATACATTATTTATAATATACTTACCTCGACTTCATAAAAAAATTGGAATTTGCACGTTTTGAACAGTTTTTTGTGATCCATTGTAACCTGTCTCGTATTCATCATAAAGCTTTTTTTTTGACCTTATTATTTTGTGTGCACAGAAGGGAGCTTTGAATCACTACCCACTTGTTCATGATTTCGTAAGCAAGAAAATAGTGTCAAACACGTTTTTCATAATTTGACTCTTCAAGAAAGAACTTTGAGCATGAAATTTCATTCAAGAATGTCAAAACTCAAAATCAATCATGGTAATCCCACCGATGCAATATTTTTATTACACAGTTGTCTTAATTTCCGTAATTTTATTCCATTATTCATGAGCTGAACCCGAAAATTCTGGCAAGTTTGTCGCTTGTGTGGGAGTATTGCTTTTTGGAGCATTGTTCTTGTCCTTGATAGAGTAAATTACTATGATGAATTGTAACTGGGAATATTCTTTGAATCAATATGAGTCAGGTAGAGATTGACGGATGAATTGGGCCCCGACAAACGTGTTGGACGTCGATCTGTTGAAATATGATAGTAAGTTGGACCCAGGTTCCACGATTTTTTCATAATAGTAATAACAAGACATGAACGCGCAGCAGGCTACCCAATTTCTACATAGCCTACCAAAAGTAATGATTTCTATCAATTTCCGTAATAGATTAATTATATTTTCATATTTTCATAATTCCCATTTTGTCCTAAAAACGTTTCAACGTTACCCACCTGATCTACAGCTCGTCCTAAGATGTAAGGATGATAAGCTCACTAATGAGTTGAAAAACTTTTGATCCCAATCAGCAGTTACCAAAATAACTCAGATTTATGCACAAAGAATAAATTTTTCAGGGAAGTTGCGTGAGTGGAGATGAGTTGACGCAGACCCAATTACTTTTGTTTTACAGTATTAGAATATTTCATCCGGAAGTTTCGTTCAATCCACGCCTACGCTTGATCAACAAGGATCTAATGCTGCTCAAATTTATGGGACATTTTCCACGAATTCGGAAATTGTCAGAACAGTATTGGGTAGAACCAATAGCTCTAGCCTCAGCGCATTTCACAATTTTTCAAAGCTATAATGACTATTCATTGAGAAACGAAGCGAGGGATCTTGTGAAACAAAATTCTTAGTCACTCAAACACATTAATTTCGAATTAGGCTCCATCAATCATGCAATAATGAAATTCTACCAACTTCTTGAAAAGAGGAGCATTCAGAAAACCCATCACTGATTCCGTTGGTAAATGGTTACTTACAAATAACTCCTTATCATACAACACAAAATATATCTGTTCAAACTCATTGTCTCTTTAGAGCCATGATAACTTACAAGGGGAGTCCGGAGTCTCCGGGTCCTGAAATCTCACCAAATTTTTTAGTTTCGTA
The DNA here is from genome assembly GCA_029851415.1 of Eretmocerus hayati. Lineage (NCBI taxonomy): Eukaryota > Metazoa > Arthropoda > Insecta > Hymenoptera > Aphelinidae > Eretmocerus > Eretmocerus hayati. The sequence goes on from CM056742.1 coordinate 166,875,407, forward strand.
CCACCTAGAATATGAAGAATCTAAAGCAACTCTGTCAAATGGGCCTTCTGTTCTGAGCTACAGCCAGAAACGTCAACATTACTAGTATATGGGCAATGTTAATGTCATAGGCTGTAGCTCTGAACGGGAGGCCCATTTGACAGAGTTGCTTTGGGTTCTTCATATTCTAGGTGGTACGAAACTGTAAAAAAATTTTGGTGAGATTTCAGGACCCGGAGACTCCGGACTCCCCTTGTTAGTGAGATGATTCGGTAATAAAAAATTCACGGAAGCCTCTGTAGACTCAATAGAAATCGTGGAAAACCCATATGTAATGTCAATTTCTTACATGCGATTTTTCACTTCGTTTGTCACGCTGTTTTGAAATCATGAGCAACAACTTCCGAAAGCCTATAACACTTCCTGTTGCAAATTCATCCAAGAGTTAAGGCCTGTAAGGGGACAGAATTACATTACATAGATAGCAGAATTACGTTACATAGATAAGAGAGGAGTGCTCTTTTGTTGAGTGTCCTAGGAAATTAACGCGATTTCAATATCTAATTGGTGCAATAATGGTATTAGTCCGGGCGCCCACGTATGCTCCCGTGACCACTTTGAGCTCCACGCAGTAACTTGGGGTTTTCTTATGAGTATTGACCCGCTGAATCGATTTATCGCGGTTACCAGCTCGAATTTCTGTGACGTCATTAGTTATTAACAGTTTTTAGTGCAAAATTAGGGTTTTTCGTCAATATCTTGGAAAATATACATTTACCGGGCAAAACTCATCAGGGCAAAGTTGAAGATTACAAAATTTCCCATAGAAAAGGTCCCCACGACTTTCCCGGGAAACCCAGTCCTCAGCCTGTAAACGCATGAAAAGCGTCCGGCGCGACTAACATGCGGGCATATGGGCGGGCATCGCTATCGCCTCTTAGATCGGATGTAGATTTGGATCTGGTAACTCTATCGAAGAGTAACTAACGAGGAGAGTCCGGAGTCTCCGGGTCCTGAAATCTTACCAAAATTTTTTTACAGTTTCGTACCACCTAGAATATGAAGAACCCGAAGCAACTCTGTCAAATGGGCCTCCCGTTCAGAGCTACAGCCCATGACATTAACATTGCCCATATAGGCTCATGTTAAAAAGTGATATACATAGATATACTAGCAATGTTGGCGTTTCTGGCTGTAGCTCAGAACAGAAGGTCCATTTGACAGGGTTGCTTTAGATTTTTCATATTCTAGGTGGTACGAAACTGTGAAAGAATTTTGGTGAGATTTCAGGACCCGGAGACTCCGGACTCCCCTTGTAAGTGCGTTCTAAAGAGGATGAAGTCCACTCTATGCTGGTATCGATAGGATTGCAATAGGTTTGGAAATTTCCGATTTCCCATTGAAAGAGTGCAAAAATCAAGCCCCAGCGCTGGCGCGCGGGAGCAAGTCCGTACGTTCATGGAGTTTACAAACTAGCTTTTAAATGCTATCCAGCGCCTATTATCGTTCTTTATGAACAAGAGTTCACCTGATAATGATTATAATGGAACAAATGATAACAATTTTCACGAAAAATTCACAATGTTTCGGCATCACCGTTGCGAGCACATCACGAAACCGAAGATAATCGGATCTTACTTATATTGAAAAGTAAGATCATCTCAACCGTAGGTGAACACCGTCAAGTTTTCCAAGGAAAATTAGCTCATGCTCGAGTTCTAGGAAATTTTGCAGTACAAAGTATTACTTTCGCACGGTCAATTATACTCAAAACTGGCGTGCTTTGAGTTCACGTGCGCATTGGCAATGCCGAGAGACTGTAAATTTTCCAAGGGATTTTCCGTGGAAATGGTCGTTAGCAGGGGAAATTTGTTCATAATAACAATGACAGGCGCTGAATAGCATTTAAAAGCTAGTTTATAAACTCCATGAACGTACCTATATCGCACAGACTTGCTCTCGTGCGCCAGAGCTGGTGCTCGATTTTTGCTCTCTTTCGCTGTGAAATCGGAAATTTCCAAACCTATTGCAATCCTATCGATACCAGCATAGAGTGGACTTCATCCTCTTTGGAACGCACTTAGTTACTCTTCGATAGAGTTACCAGATCCAAATCTACATCCGATATCTAAGAGGCGAAGCGATGCCCATATGCCCATGTTAATCGCGCCGGACGCTTTTCATGCGTTTACAGGCTGAGGACTGCAGGGTTTCCCGGGAAAGTCGTGGGGACCTTTTCTATGGGAAATTTTGTAATCTACAACTTTGTCCTGATGAGTTTTGCCCGGAAAATCCATATTTTCCAAGATATTGACGAAAAACCCTAATTTTGCACTAAAAATTGTTAATAACTAATGACGTCACAGAAATTCGAGCTGGTAACCGCGATGAATCGATTCACCGGGTCAAAATACATATGAAAACCCCAAGTTACTGCGTGGAGCTCAAAGTGACCACGGGAGCATACGTGGGCGCCCGGACTATATAGTAGTTTCGAGACTAAGCTTTGCTAAGGAAGCCCTCACAGGTATCTGTGATATACATATCTCATTCATGCATTCTTTTTATAGTTAAAAGAAAGTTCAAAAAATTGACGTTCTTGTCGTGGCAATATACTGACTCACTGATTACATTGGAAGTATAAGTAGTCTCGTCGTCGGCACTACTGATAATTTTTCAATCAATATCCTCATTTTGTGAAGCAAGTAGAACTGAAATCAAATTTGACGCGAAATTATTCACCGAAATAGATCAACCAATGGATTTGACATTCATGAAGGATAAGCCAAAGTTCATTACTGGAGAACGACCATTCATCTGCTAAAAATGTAAGGCTTCAGCCTCACTGAATCCAGTCAGGGACAAGAGACGCAACATTCCAATCATAAGTTCTGAGTACGTCAATTCCTACTATGGTGTACATTAAGGTGTGTGTACCCAACTTGGCCCCATATGCCGATCTCAGGAATATGCGCACCCATTGACCTTCCCTCAAAGTTTTCTCGCGTTTCTCTTGTTGAAATATCAAAAAAATTAGTGATTGAGATCGATCTCAAATTATTTCTGTGATTTCCAGAAAATTTAAGGAGATTTTTCTATTTTTCTTTCATGTTTGCACAACCAAGAAATCATCGAGGAAATTGCGTTCAGTCAAACTGGTGCCAAACTTTTCAAGTTTAGCCAATCTCAACGTACCTTAGCGCATTTAATTCCGTCTCAGACCTTTAGAATGCGCATTTTAGAGTTGCAAAACTTTGATTTGGAGCGATTTCAAGTGCAAAACACGGAGGAGATTTGTAAAACAAGAAGGCCAACATCGGAGTGTAACCAACATGCACTTATATGGTTGTCTCAAACGAGCGTGCAGTACGACTTTTTTCATGTACTCAGGACGTGTTCATCACATCAAAATCGGTCAGTTGGGTCGGCAAAAAGCCACATTTGTGGTTGCACGGAGATAAAATGGGATAAAAACGATCTGATGCACTTTACCACTGACTTAAATCGTTTTTGCTTTCTCAAAGAGAAAGGGTTGTATTCGTGACAAGACATTTTTGCTCAATTTTTTCACTCAAATTAATTTTTCATTCTAAAAATCTTCACTCATAGCGAATCGGCTTCGTACATTTTGTTCCTCTCGCCACTATCTATCTATTGTAAGTCACGGTTTTTCCTCCAGGCTTCTCCCTGGTCCTCCACGAATTTAACTTCCTCTGTCGTTGTCTGTGTCCGTCCGTGTGTGTGTCTGTGCAACTTCATTTTTCGTCAACGGTTTCTCCTCAGCGTTTCGACCGATCTTTCTCAAATTTATGTGAGTGGTAGAGCACCATGTGAAGATGTGCTGAAAGGATTTATAGCCCAATCTATTAAACAGTTCTCGATTAATGAGTATCCGAAAATAAAAATGTCAAAATTTTCCAAAAATCGATTATTTTATATTCAAATATCTTTTCTCAAAATCAACAAATCAAATTTTGGGTCACTTAAACAACCATTTTTTCATCATTTTCCGTCAATTGGTTAATGTGGAATTTTCATTCATATCTATCTCTACCAATTAAATCATGAATCTTCTATCAATGAAAAAAAAAATCATGTATATTTCTTTTCCCATACAGTTTAACGTAATTCCGTATTAACCAATCGATCAAGGATGGCCAGATTAACATTTTATTAGGTCACCTCAACTTCCCTTATAAAGTTCTTCTAGACATAAATTCTAAAAACTCCTAATAATTTCTTGAAAATTTTAACATTTTTATTTTCCGACACTCATTAATCGAGAACTGTTTGATAGATTGGGCTATAAATCCTTTCAGCACATCTTCACATGGTGCTCTACCACTCACATAAATTTGAGAAAGATCGGTTGAAACGCTGAGGAGAAACCGTTGACGAAAAATGAAGTTGCACAGACACACACACGGACGGACACAGACAACGACAGAGAAAGTTAAATTCTTGGAGGACCAGGGATAAGACTGGAGGAAAAACCGTGACTTACAATAGATAGATATCGGCGAGAGGAACAAAATGTACGAAGCCGATTCTCTATCCTTCAAGATTTTTAGAATAAACAAATCATCTCAATTGTAAAATATGTTTGAAATCTGTTGTCTAAGCACATTTCGACGTGAGAAAGCATTCTGCTAATATCATTTAGCAGCGTATTTTTTTTGGGGGGGGGGGGGGGGCAGATTATAACAGCTTGGCTCCAATTGATCAAAACTCAACGTACTTTTTGAATTTCTTGAAACAAGCTTAGTATAAGGCCTTATTAGTTAAACGCCTCGACAAAAATTGCGCGTCTGCTCTTTTTTCCCCGTCCTTTTCTCTAATTTTATCCCCTCGCCACAACGTCTGAAGCCAACTTCGCGCGAGGGAAAATGAGAGAAATAGACGGGAAAAAGAGCAAATGACTCGCCATGGGGGTAAGTTGGGTGTTTTTACTATTTTATACAAGGGACAGCGGAGCAAAATAAGACAGGGCAAGTTAGGCAGCAAGAGAACTTGGATGGGGATAAGTCTAGACTTTCACCGCGTTTTCAAAATCATCACAGACAATGTATTTGAAGCAGTAAAACCACCTGCCACGATACTTGGAACCCACACGGACACATAGTACTATTTTAGGGCATCACGCGGCTCATTTCGCAATTACAAAAGTTCACGCCGCTCGTGCCGAAGTTAAGTGGTTCAATTGCCGTCTGGAGGTCGAAAATTAGATCACGAAACGAAGCTTTTGAGCCGTCGTGGGCCCAAATCTGTCGAAAAGGAGGCCAAGTAATCGCAATTTCGCCAAAAAATTCATGAGAGCATTCAAGGACCGATTGGGCCGGGCGAACTAGGATACTTATAAAGGGAATCCCATGAAAGCGGTCGACCGAGCGCCTGTCCGCGTTCTTCGAGGACAATTAAATGTATCCAACGGGTTTATGCATTTGTGCGAATTTGTCTGTGTATACGATGCGATGTTGCTTATTTCATGCACTCTTGCTCTGGAATTTGCTGATATTGGTTTGATTGTCAAATACGCTATCATTTGGATCGTTAACGACGTCAAAGCTTGACGTGAGGCGAGTATAAGTATAAAGGTCATCCAATATATGCGAGGGGTAACAAAAAAAATGTTGACTCTGTGAAGATGCATTTGGTTGCTGATTGCTGAAGACGATGTCGCATAAATTAAACTTTAACCTAAAGAAATGAGGTATTAAGTGTACCCAATATGCCTCACGCTTAGTCCATTTTATCAATAGTTTTGATCTATGGGGGTTCGATAGCGACTCGAGAGTCAAGGTGAAAACTGATACTTAGTAGCAATAAACCCAAAAATCCATATTCGCGTTGCTGGCTGCTTTGATTTCTATCTGTAAGTTCAAAATATGAATTTAGATGAAGTCAGAAATCATTTTTACAATGATAGAATGTGTGAAATCATGAATTATTATAAACTCCGTGTCATCAGTTTGCACTCAAAAGTTCTCTTCAAAATGTCCGTCAACCCCTCATTTTTATCGATTCATTCGAAGTGTGGAATCAAGGCTTCCTCTAATACATGCAGTTTCTCATTATTGTGGCCGATAAGTATGAAGGAATATCCCGTAACTTTTTGCTAGAAACTTTGATACGCCCGTGAGACGTGGGTCAAATCTCCAATTTTGAAATGAGATAATCTCAAAAATTTCATCGTCAACCCGTATTTTTCTCAACGGCAATCGATCCGGAGGCTCTCGCTGTCAGTCTGAATTTTCTGGCCGAAAAGATCAGTAACTATCGAACCCCTTTAAGGTAAAATCAATTTTAACGAACCATGGTTCCTCACTGCATGCAGGGTTGCACAGAGCATGATTCGCACTTCATAGAGGTATAAGAATTATATTATTTAGAGGTATATTATTTAGAGACATAGAGGTATAGTTTCTTGTACCTCTATGTCGCACTTACTATACCGATTTTACGATGCACTAATTAGTACATATAGGGGAGAGCGGGGTAAAATTGGACGGACTTTGCGGGGCTATCTAACGATATTTGGAGTTAGGCGCGCTGTGGGACTTCGAAGTTTACCTATTAATTCGATTGTAAAAAAAGTTTCAGACCCCTGAGTCTCAGCGTTCATACTTTTTCTTGAATAGTAAAAAAAAGATCTGTCCAAATTCGCTCCACGCTTGGGGGCACTTCTGACAGGTTTTGTGGGCAAATTTGGACAGCTATTCAAAATTGAGGTATACGGCATTATTCTCCGCCTATTCGAGTCGCTTTTACTCACCGAAACACGCGGTAACAACTCAAAATCAAGAGGGAAACCCGATCGTAACTTTTACATCTTCCCATAGGCTCAACAAGAGGGCCATTTTTATATCATTTTTTAAGATTATTGGAATAGGCACTTTATTGGTGCACTATCGTCTTTAGCAATCGGCAATCGTTTTGCAGCTCCTGAGAGTCGACTTTCATTAGTTTTTATTCATATTGAAGGTACCTATCCTAATACTCGCTCTAAGTCAACGAGCCAAATGAAATGGTAGAGTGCGCGACAATCGACCGGATATCAGCGAATGCGACAGTGAAAATGCGAAAATCGAGCACTATCTTTGAACACGTAAAATGCGACTTCTCGCCTCCAATTCGACTCCTATGACCGTCATTAGACATCGTAACTTCACTTTTTCATCCATTTTCAATCATCTAACTCACCCTCGACAACCCGCGAATCGAAAGATTTGCACAAATGTATACGCGCCTCGATACGCACAATTATCCTTGAAAAACACGGACAGGCGCTCGGTCGGCCGATTTTAGATAGGATTTAGCATTGTCCAAATTCGCCCCGTCCAATCTGTCCAAAAATGCCCCCGACCCTTTTTTTGCGAAATTGCTATTACTCATGACTACTCTAACCAATTTTGACACACGATGGCTCAACATTTTCGTTTTGTGATGTAGTTTTTGACCCCAGAATGAGGATGAAGTCCGTCCAGTTATGCAGAGGCAGCGTAAATTTTTGCATTTTCAAAATAAATCGCGCGATACCCTAGAAAGCACCCCCTATATGTCAGCGTGGACTACTCCCACTATCGTTTCAAGAGGTCTAACTACCATAAAAACCGTTGTGTGTGATGATATTAAAAAAGAATTTACGCGGGAAAAGCCTATTAGACTCGCCTCCGACCAATCTATTTCACTTATCCAATTTTGACCCCGTAATCGCCCCACTCTCCCCTACGTATAAGTCCACATTTTGGTTTGGCACCGAAGCCGTACATTTGTGGAAAATAACAAATGCAGAATTGCTAGGGTCTGTTACTTGCGTAACTCTAAATAATTACTGTAAGAGCGAATCCCTGATGTTGTCTTTTTTTGATACTATAATATAGATTTGCAGCACTTTGAGCTGACTGAACCCAGCCTATTAGGATCGGAATTGATACATCAACATAAGCAGCAATTATAATAAGGCGCAACACACCTAAAACAGGGTATAATAAAGGCAAATCAACGTTAATAAGGTCGAGGTGGACGTGATTTATTTCATTTAAATACCATCCCAGTTAATTGATTTCAATTAATTTAAAGCAAACAAGCTACAATTCACAAGATATATTTTTACGAGGAGCTATCAATAGAACGTATTGCACAAATGAATCAATAAGTTCAAAAATTCATCTATTCCACTGTGAATTTTCTCAATTCATACAAGAATATTCTGATATATAGTAATGATAACTTTTATGACATAGAACAATTTTGTTCTTCCGATCTTACACTATTGTGCACGTGCACGCACAATCGAGATAGCGAGCCGAAATATTCCGGGTTTCGCAAGGGAAGCCATTTGTTTTATTCCTACAATTAGTTTCTCTCTGTCTATTGCACTCACAAAGACTTCTCGTCGTTCACAACAAAATGATCAAATAAAATTTTCAAATAATCTCACAATCAACAGGACGCTGTAAATCGTTATTTAATGATCTCATGGTCTCCTTTGGCATTCAATTGGATCCAAAAGAGGAATAGTAAGATTGAGTTTGCGATACATGAGAAAAAATTCAACAAAATGTATCATCTCGCCCAACTAGGATTATTATTGCCAACTATTTAAATGCATTGTCAGGCTTATCTATTTGAGTACACTGCCTATCAAGATTGCGTCTCACGCTTTATCATGAGTACTTAGGAATGCACGGTGAAATTTATCTTTAAAAAATTGGTAGAAAACGATGCTATGCAAATAACTATCTACAATTACGGCTGAACCATTGACCATTATAAATATATCGACATTCTACAGACGAATTTTTCACCATAATTATTAAGTTTTCATCTATGTAAAATTTTGATAAAGAATTTATATAATCTTTCACTACTAAATCCACCACTATTTACAATTTAGAGTATATTCTGAACAATCACATTAAACAAATTGGGCCTTTGAGTGATTTGTTTTTTGCTCTTTGAGTCAAATCTTCACCTCTGTAAGACAACAATGGACAAACTTCAACATCACCCTCTACAGAAGTAGCACCAGCACTTAAAAGCCATTGCTTGTGAAGATCCAATACATATCTTCTAGCATCGCTAGGACAATCAACGCCGGCTGAATCAGGATTCTTCAAAGCACAGAATTCTTCCTCCCGTAAGACTTCCCACACAGCAAAATTTTGAGAGTACTTGAAAGAATCAAAGATAAACTTTTCCATTTTAATTCCATTAGGAGCACTTGGCTTGCACTTTTTTCCATTGGTATCGATGAAAGAAATTTTTTTCTTTGCAATGTGCAAATCCAGACATTCTCCGTATTTTTCGGACACATTTTCAAGGAATGAATGAGTGAAATAATGATTGCAAATATTGCCAGCATTGTATAAGAGTTGCCCTTTGGCATCTCGGAGTTTTGCTGTGGCAGGTGAGATTTCACTGTATTCAACTACTGAATAAAGTCCATCTACTTGACAAACAACTCCTACACATTCATCTTCAGAACGCTTTTTCAACACTTTCACTCCACAGTCTGCTGAGCGTGAAATGCAATATCCCACAAATACTGGATCTGCTACTCTGACCAATGCATTATCAACAGAAAAAACATGAACACTGTTAATTTTATGCGATTTCATATCATCAAGTATCCCTTCTTTTTTCAAAGCTACATAGAAACCACCATTTCCATCAGGAGCTCTGGATATTTTATGCTTTTCATCTAAAATTATTTTTCCATCGAACGTCAGACAAGGAAGTGTGCTCTGTTTGAACATTATTACTCTACTTTTGTCTAAATTGAAATAATCGTTTTCTTCAAAGTACGATAGAGTAGCATCATGTGTTGCATCACTAGTCATTATATACCAACTTATTCCCTTACTCAACTCATATTTAGCTTTGGCTAAATTTTGTAGTCGCCTTATTCTCAGAGCCTGTATGTGAAATAATGATCGCTTTGATGGTAAACCTATATCATACATTCCTTTGGGAAAATCAACACCGAGTCTAGTTCCTTGACCTCCTGCGAGTGATACTACTGCAACCCTACCATTAGCTATTTCTTTCAAACCAATCTCTTCATACATAAGAATTTTGTCAGAAGTACAATTTTCAACTGATTCAAATACATCATTGGGAACAGGTTTGAGCTTCTCATCAAGTAATTTTTTTTCGCTATCAGACTTACTTGCTCTATCAAAATAAGACATGACTTGGGGAAGATTCACCCTCGCAATATCTTCAATCAAGTATTCTCTCTCCTCTGTTGAAATTTCATTCCAAAATTCCAAAAGGTGTTCCTGGCCATATTTTTTTAACAAAGAATTCAGTTCTGAAAATGACATGCTGCCCTTGGTATCGTTCGGAGAGCGTTCGTTCTCTCACTGTAGAGAAGTGAAAGTATGTTTTCTGATGGACCACACACTGGTTCGCCTGCGTGATGTATGCCACGATTGCCGGAATTCAGATAAAATTTCTATTGAATTCAAACTGCGTAGGTTTCAGTATCGTCTTTCCATCCGAGATGAATTTTATGCTGAAATTACAGTTTGAAAGATAAAAAAAGTTGAATCAACACATCAGCTACTGTTGCAGCGATAAGTTTGTTATCAGAAAACGAAAAGTAGACTTACGCAGATGGTCGTGGTTTGAATTATCTCCGATTGAATACACCTCCACGCTTATTTTTCAGACTAATAATTTTTTACGTCTGTTAGAAAAGATTGTACAGGGAAATCACAGACGAAAAACTTAGTAAATTTCCTGATAAACGTCAATTAAATACTATGTCCAGGACACAGCTGTTTACGTTGCACCGGTGGCGGTCGGAGGCATTCTGTTCCCCACCATCATCATTCTCTTTCGAGCATATTTTTTTTCATTTCATATTCGACCGCCGCCGTGCAGAGCGAATGGGAGATTATGGAGTGCACTCGTCTGCTACATTACTGATGTCTGCTATATCTGCTATCACCTGCCAACCTGCCATCATCTGGGATCTGGCGATCTAGCCGACCTCCGAGACTGTTTTGTTTGTAATGAGACTGCGGAGATGCTGATATTATTTCTGCACTTTATTCTTGTCAATCCTATTATAGATTTCTGTGCATGAAGGATTGTTATATCCCCTGTTTATACCGAAGATAACTTTTGAGTTTAATCAATTTTCTAAATTGACAAGCTATGATAAAGTAACGACTGGCTGGAGCGGGTGTGTTTTTCGAACAAATAAGAAAGTTTGCCTTCACGTCATGGAAAATTATAGCGAGATATCAGTCTCGCGATTGATTTTGCTTTTATACCATGATCATTAGATTTGAATCATTCTTCACGAGTTCGAATAAACACTTATTAGAGTATTCTAATTATATTCTCCACGATTACCTAGGTTGGCGTATAACTCGCGAAAATGATATTTCAGGATACACTTAGGATTTTTAATCAGCTTATTATGTTTTGATGGCTAGCAGACGTAAGTAGAAAATGCTTATGGTTGATTCTCTCTTCGATAGAAGGATTGAGACAAGAACAAATGAGCACCGCCAGAGTGTGAATGAAAAGCTATAGCACCAAGGCATCCTTTACGTGACATTATTATACTCCATGCATTACCTATTTCACCATCATAGCCCCACAGTAAATTGTACACACTGGACCAAAAATGAGCAAAAACGAGAGATAAGTTGCAGGCAACCTAACCTGCCTCAGCTCTTCGAGGAACAAATAAGCCCTTCATTATAAGTTCAAACTTGCAATTATTATCAGAGTCTGCTTTGCCATCTTGCAACTTCACATCAATCTTCTTTGACGATTGGCATCATGCTAAATGATGAACACTAAATCATGATGCACAGAAACCGTATACAGCGTGAAAGAAATTCACGATCAAAACTGAAGTATTAATCACTCTGTCAACTTTAAAACTTCGAGCTTGGTTCGAGTTGGAGCTTGCAATGGTGATGAGAACTGAAAGCACGAGGCTAATGCCGGTTTTGGACTGGATGCATAGTGGCATCAACGCACATCAACGGTGGGAGGCCCAAGGATGAATAAAAACATGACTAAAGCTAAACTGCAGACTAGTGCAGCAATAGGACAGGGCAAACTATAGATATATATGTTTACTCACACTCACACACTTAAAGTTTTACTCACGCACCTAATCGGTCCAAGAGTGATTCACTTATCGCGGGTTTTCGCGAGAGTGTACTTTGCAGGCTATTACTTTGTATGTATGTACAAGCCGCAGTTGCCGGCGAGCCCGGACGCAACGCTTCGTTTTGAGGCGTTGTCAGGACTCGTTAAATTTACGAGCTTCGTCTTCCACAGGAGGTGTGACATCCAAGGAAGTAGCCGAGGTTGTACGGAACTTGCTGAATCTGCATGTACCATCGAGATGCTGGCGTCGCCGCGAATAAACGTGGGTGTGAGATATTCCAGCATTTTTAGGTTGTCCCTCAAAGCTAGCCAAAAATTGGCTAATTTGATCGAAAAAAAGTGATGTATGAAGGTGCAAAATGACCATGTGCGAGAAAGTCGTCCACGAGTTCTCGTTGGGTCTGCACAACCTCCGCACTTGCGTCAGCTGATCCCGGTACATCGACCGACAGTCCAGGCTTTGGAAAGGTCAGTTATGATTTGATGTTTTCCATCTGAGTCGAGCATGCTGGCAAGTATTTTCTCCAATCAACCTTATATTGTGGTTATTCTGATACAAAAGAGATATGTAATCGAGAGCTCTTAGTAGTGTGCTGGAGTGACTTTTGGTATTCAAGTTAGATCACTTAAGTTCACAGTGACACTTGACTCGTATTGTCACAGGAGGATTCCAAAGGATTGCAGTTTTATTTGCAAATGTGCCCACAGTCTGTCAAAGATTTCTTGTGACATCATCATCCACAACTACAAAAATTTGCTCCCACTTGAATGGCTCTGAAGTGAATTGACATCTGCATCTGTACCCCAACATTGAGTCGCTTAACTCTCTTATGAGCCAGCTATTAACTTTGAGTCTGTTATTGCAGTGGAAACTATTCTTGCCGTTAAATTCTTTATGTTAAAAACAAGAAGATGAGAATAAATAGAGAATATTTCTATGGTTACTATGAACAAGTGCTATACCCTGGTGCCTGATTAAACATTCAGGATATTGTTTTGATACATGACTCTTCCTTGTCAAGAAGAGCTGACCCTCAAAATGTTTCAATTTTTATATATTTCAGGGACTTGCATCGAAGCAGATCTTCCAGTTTTTGTTATCCGAATCAGAACCCACGAACAATGGGGAATAAGAACAGTTGTTGCTCCTACTCTAGCCCTCAGCTTGGCAGAAAAGACTTATCAGGAGACGGGGTTATGAGAGGTCTTGATGAACATCTTCCAGAAGGTGAAATCAGTATCAATAACCTTCAGCATATTAGTGAGAGGGAACCTGAAGACTGGGACTCAGATCCCTCTTTACACCCGTGTACTGCCACAATATTCATTGAAAGATCAAAACAGTCTATAGAAAGTAGGTAGAAAAGTGGATGAATTTTTGAGCAGTTTACAAATTTTTCACAAATAATGATTTCGTTATCCCTAATATAGATGGTTTAACAAGGCGGAAAAGTCAATATCAAATTGCAGACTTGAGACCTCTAAAAAAAAGTAGCAGCTGCAGTACAATTTACTTGGATGATAGTACCGTCTCTCAACCCAATCTAAAAAATACCGTCAAGTGTGTGGCATTAGCTGTATATTATAATATAAAAAATAGGGTGTCTGATCGACAACTTGAAATTTTTGATGAAAAACTTCATCCACTCACTGTAAGTAGACTATTTGGCTATTCTCTATCACCGTCAAGCTAAACTTTTACGGTTTCATGTGATTAATTTATTTCATATTATCTCACCAGCGAGATGGAGTGTCTGACGACTATGACAGGCATGATCCAGAACACAAGCAGATTTATAAATTCGTTCGGACGCTTTTTAATGCTGCTCAGCTGACAGCTGAATGTGCCATCATAACATTAGTTTATTTAGAACGCCTACTTACATACGCCGAGTTAGACATAACACCTGCAAATTGGAAGAGAATTGTTTTAGGAGCTATATTGTTGGCATCTAAGGTATTTTATCTTGCCGTTTATTCAGAATTTTTGTCAGTATTTTTGCGTCTTCAGATGACTGTATGTTGATGAATTACAGGTTTGGGATGACCAAGCTGTGTGGAATGTTGACTACTGCCAAATTTTGAAGGACATTACAGTGGAAGATATGTAAGCTTACATTCTATTCTGTACCTAGAACATAAAAATATGGAAGAAGATATCATCACGATATCTATAAAAAATGATCACGATATATGTTGGCGGTGAAAAATCGTATTAACAGATATTATCAATTACTTTTGCAGGAATGAATTAGAGCGACAATTTTTGGAAATGCTCCAGTTCAATATCAATGTTCCTTCAAGTGTTTATGCCAAATATTATTTTGATCTCCGTACACTTGCTGAAGCAAACGATTTGACATTTCCTGGTGAACCACTGAGCAAAGCAAAAGCTCAAAAACTGGAGGCAATGTCTAGAGTGTACGAGGACAAAGTAATGACGGAAGTTTTACGGAATGGTGTGAAAAAATGGTCTAGTTTGGACAATGTGTGTATAGGGGGGCACAGACGTAGTATAGCCATATTGTCATAGAAGCTCACAATTTTCAAACGCTTGAAAGTGATTTGCCTGAAATCAAACGGAAGGGAAGGTTTCTCCCAACAATTATTCAAATTATTGTGTATGCAAGAGAGGTTTGATGAAATTTTTTACATAGTGTGGAAGTTTTATGAAAGTGGCCACGAATCATTGTGTTATTTGTGCCGTTAGTGAGTGCTATTGGTATTTTACTCTGAAAATATTTATTTGGAATCCTGATACTAATGAACTTTTTACAGATTTTTTTATTGCTCTAGCAATCGGGTCTTTGCTGAGAATTTTCTAGTAAGATAACTATCATATAATTGCTTCCTTGCTATTATCAACTTCCGTAATGGCGTATTATGCCAAATATAATTTCTTTTCTAACAGTAGGGAACAGTCTTTTCTGTATTCCAAAATTTTATATTTTGATTATCATATCTAGTTCTATAAGAAAATGAGTATAAACGAATCAAATGACCCACTTCTGCATCAAATATGCAGCTATGACTGAAATAGTGCATGTGATAAAAATCGCCAAGGAGAGTTTCCAATGAAAGAAGAACCGATTAATTACAGAATCCGAAATTCTAAGTTGCTGCTGTGTCTTGCAGTGCAAGTGAATTTGAAACTGCAATGTTGATCTGGTCTGCATATCTCCCACAGATATCGATCTTTTCTTGACACTAATGTGGTAACGTTGAACAATCAAGATGGCTCACAGGAGGAATAAAACCGTTGATTCTTCGTGATGATTTTCTATTTAGATTCCCGGTATCGAATAGTTGACAAAGTAAAAGATGTCGTAAAAGCAGAAAAGGCCCATATCACCGTATTCTACACATTAGGCAAACGTTTTTAACCAAATTGACTAGAATAACCGCGGTAAAACGAAAAAGATTCGACTCGTGAATCATTCAGTTGGAATCATTAAAATTTCAAACTATATTTGATGTACACTTTGACGATCATATTGAATACTTACATGCTTGAATATATTTTTTTATTCTATGAATGTAAAGACCACTCATATTGGGAAACAATCAAGAGCCCCCATTACGTCCAAAGTCGATATTGTATTATAATCATTTTGAATTATTGAAATTTATATTTTGTAATCAGGTTGCAACAATATTTACAAATCAGCCTCTTAGAGAATAGTCCTTGAATCACATTACAAGTGAGGAAATACTTGTGATATACATACTTGAAATATTATGATCAATTTTACTCAACTGATTTCTTCATGAAATGAAAATTCAATTCCATTCAAATTTATTGCCAGGTTGTACATACAACTAGTACATAAGTACTCTGCAGAGATGTGAGTTACATTTGTACGCAGTTTGGTACAATTAACGAATCTAACAAATCAATTGCTCCAATCACAGTCATTGAACTTATTGATTTCAGTTTGCGCTCAGTTGATTCTTTGTAGATGAAGAATTGGAAGGAGTCAGAGAGGAATCAATAGTTTTGTACAGAGACTCGCACAATCATCAGTGCAATGAAAATAATAGAAAATGTGTTGATAACTCTAATATTATTTCTTGGCAGAGTAAAATATCGAAAAATTCATCGAAAACTCGATATTTTCGAGTCATTAATATTACGGAAATTATTACGAATATTGTCGATGCTAATGTTAGAGAACGAGATTGTGATGAAATATAAATAAAAATTCTTGCCAGATTCAAAGTTTCCCATAAAATAGATATTCAATACACCTTTGACCCGCACTAGTCTTGGAACGGTGCGTCGAAAAATCGGGAAAGTCGAGGGTGAACGAATGTGAAAAATTCTTCTGCGATCAATTCCTAGGTACCCTCGCGGTCATTTTCCCAAAAGAATCAGAATCACTCGTCGATGGAATTAGAAATAAAGTCGATTTCTCGATTTTTCCATTACAATGAGATATGTATAAGTACGCCTTTTTCACAGTTTTTTGTCTTTTTGCTAGTTTTTCCGTAATGAGTTGGAAAGGATGAGTTTTATCGAAAAATGAGTAGAATAATTTTTCTGTGGGATTTTGAGAGGTCTTTCGGGTGATGCGGTTACATCTATCGGAAACTGTGTCCACCTAAGGTAGTCGAAGGAACTTAAAGGAACATCACAGAAAAATTAATTTTTGAGATATCTTTCTTTTATCTGAGGCTCTCGCAGTGATTGTTCTTCGTTTTTGGAAAGACAAGAGCGCATTATTTTGTCGATTTTCAAAGAATCTTCAAATAACTATTCCACACATTTTTCGATGAAACTTATCCTTTCCACGTTTATTACGAAGAAACCAGCAAAAAAGATAGAAACTGTGAGAAAGACGAACTTGCTTTTATATATCATATATACATGTATAATGAAACGATAATAAAATTGACTTCATGATTCTAAATTCCTTCAAACGATGGCTTTGATTCTTTCGGGAGAATGCTCGCGAGGGTACCTGGAAATTGATCGCAGAATAAGAATTTTTCGTATTTGTTCACCCTTGACTTCTCCGACGTACCGTGTCTCATCCTCGTCATGATTGAATTTTCTAACAAAAAATTTTCAAGATGAAATAGTTTCTCCTATCACGACTGCATTTGGAGATTGTTTCTTCTCATTATACCTATGAAGAATAGAACAAGACTTTTTGGATGTTTAGAACTTTCAAATAAAAATGTACATTATTTGCGAAATTTATCAATAAAGTGTATACATTTATGAATTTTATGAGGAGCATTCTTTGTCAGAGTTTTGTTGGGGTTCTTTCTTTGCCTGATGTCCCAATTTTACGAGATTAAACTAGGATTGAAGCAACATTCTGTAATTGAAAAAATTAATTAACGGGCGCAGATTGTTTAAACTAAGAAAGTAGCGTATACTTCTTAGGGCGGTTTCCCATCAGTTATATACTTGCCAGAATTCAAAGTAGACCCCAGAAGAAAAAGCTCAAAATTGGGTAAAATTGTTGATATGTATATGAGTAGTTCTGCGGAAACTTCGATATATGGGATTCGATAATGTGCCAGCACTAATTCTCACTTTCGATGGTTCTAAAGATATATTTTTCGACTTTTTGAAACATATAAAGTATGAATAAACTCGCGCACGAGTGTAAATTTCCCCAATCATAAGTACCATAAGGATAGCATGGAGAGACGCGGTAGCGCGGCACGGACCTGACATGTTGACACTAAAATTGATCTCACGGCCGAACGGTTTGACTTACACTCTTGAGGTTTGAAGGAGGTTCATTTTTGCTCTTGAAAATTACTGTCGCAATTCAATGTCCGATTTTTGTCCGTGCGACATGCTAACTCTGTTGTGCAACAACTTGAAGAGAAATTTTATCAAAATTCTGAAAAAAATACCACGAAGTCCACCAGTTTATCTGCTCTATCTCAGAATTCTTTTCGAAATGTTACAATAATAAACTACAAAGTTGTGAACAGTTACAAGTCAGAAAATTCATTGCAAACGTCCGTGCAACATGCGTGGAAATGGCTAGAAGGAGCATCGATTTTTAGCGTTTTTTAGAGGGTTCTTAGGGTGCCGTAGAAAACAGGGGCGACTTCGGGGTCTACAAACCTAAGCTTTCCCCATAGTTTGGGATTACAAAGTGGGGAGAAATACTTTCGGGGCCATACCTGACAAGGTCCACTACACCATGCCTAACCGCTCAGTCCCTCTGCCTTTAATTAAAACTTGTCAGAAGTGCCCCAAACGCGGGACGAATTTGGAAAGATTTTTGGAACGGAGTTCCTTTACGCTCGTTTGGGTGAGGAGCAGCGGTGGCACGATACTGTGCTCCGCCATTGAGGAAAGTACTATACCTGGTATAGTTTTTGTATACCAGGTATAGTTTGGGGCGCTATATATAGGTCTACAGCACATATACAGCCGCGCGGCGCGGCTCCTATACGTACCGCGTACGGCGCCGCGTATGAGCCTGACCGGCGCCGTATATAAGCCAACTCGCCTTTATAATACACAGGCGGCCGGGTGATTAATGCTTTTTGAAGCTGCTTTCCCCTTGTATAAAATATGTAAATTTTCATTTATGCGGGAAAACTTGGAATATATTAATTCCCTTTCATTGAATTATTTATTTTTTATTTTTTTATTGAATCATTGAATGTTATACTAGATATTAAGTGCGTCCGATATGTCCCATTTCTTTCGATGAATCACGGCTAAACTATCTCAATCTCCCCAAAAACAGTATCGAAGGTCAAATACTCTTGAGTAATTAGTTCAATTATTGAAGAATATTATTAATTATTTGATAAATTATTCTAATCAATTTTAAAAATCAATAAATAAAATTTCAATTAATTTCAATAATTTCAAAATGATGAAATGTTTTCGAATTAATAAATTTTCAAGAAAAAATTTTAAAAAAATGTATAAAATAATTCCATACCCTGCGTATTCATATACTTGAGTATTATAGAAAAAAATTTGATAACTATTATCACCAGGGTTTGGCCCGAAATTGATTTTTGAATTTCGGTTCATTTCGAGTCAGGGGGTCAAACTCCTGTGAGAATTTCGGAATTGATCTCGATTCATCTTGAATGCACAGCACCAAAATTATCGGTTACATCTCCGAAATTATCACAGAAGTATGACCCCCCCACCCGAAATGAACCGAAATTCAAAAATCAGTTTCGTGTCAGAACTTGCATAAAAAGTCACAATCAACTGGATTAATAAATAATTTTTTCATGTATGTAAGATGTGACGAACCGAAGCCAAGCTAATATGCCAAAGAAATGAATTACGATTTCATGGAGAGCGTTAATTGCGATGGGCGGCTATATAACGGTGCAGTGCACATTTTTCAAAGGTACATGCATATGTACACAAGTATATATACACTGTAAGACATTTTTTCGAAAAAATTCAACCATTTGATTGAAAATTCAACCAAATGGTTCAAGAAACTGGTTGAATTTTCCATTCAACAAGCTGGTTGAATTTTTCATTCAACCAAGTGGTTGAAGTTTTTCGAACTTGTTTTTTACAGTATACTTACTCAATGCACGTGAAATATATATACTCGCGCGAATTCTAGAGCCACGTATACACACATACAGGTAAATATATAGAAGGCAAAACAGGTGCACCCGAGAGCAGCTTTGAGAGATTATTAAAACTATTCGCGAAACAGGTCAAATCCGCGCCAGCCGTGAGTGCCTCCTTCCACGAGATCATAAATTTTGACATGGGCAGGAGCAGCCACAATGATCGACATTTACTATCTCGCGGAAGGACGGAATCTCCTTCCGATTGGGGCAGGGCTGATCCGCGCGGGTCAAATTTCTCAGAGCTGTATTTGTGGCTGGTGCGACCTGAACACGAACAACCGCAATAAACGACTTCTAGCTGCAGCATTCCGCATCAAACTACAGAATGAAATCGCCGTATAAAAGACTGGCAACTTGTACATGTTTATGTATATACTTCCTTTTCTTGAATTGTTAAATATACATACAAAGTGATAACTTTCAGTTTTCGAATATTTTGGATGAAAGCAGTGTTAAACCTTGTAACATATGGATATCTGGAATACTTAGGGAGAGGTACACATAAAATTTTTTGCGAGATTTTTTGCCCGAAACGGAGCGAAAATAGCGTATTCGCCAATGGAAGGAATAAATTGCTTTTCATCAAAAACGACTAATGAACTTTGGTAAGCCCTTGCATCGCAAAGATAATCTTGACATCGACTTTGGGCCTGGTCGAAGGGAACATGATGAATTGAAGAGTAAACAAATGAAGGGAATAAAACGCGAAGAGAGACTCATCTTTAAGAAAACAGACAAGAGAAAAATACGTTTGCGATCAACTATTCACTTTGACCAATCTCTTAGATCGACACAAAAAATCAATACGCCACGATCAATTCTATACATCTGCACATATTACAAGTTTGAAAATTTTTCGAGTAATCGATGATGATAATTTATCAGCTAAAATTTTTGAGGTGGTCGGCCTTTTCCGCCATACAACGACGTACGGAAGCATTACACCGCGAATGATGTAAAAATGAATGAATCGGTCGTGGCGTCCGCGAATATAATCTCTCTTTCATTGGTAATCAAACTCTCGGATGCTTCTATCATTTAAAATAAAAAGAAATAATGGACGGAAATATATTCAGTAGTAAGAGAGGGAGGATATTTGAAGAAAGTCTCAAATGGCCCATTATCGAACTATTCAGGAGTACCAGTTAGCGCCTTTTTAATTACAAAGTATGACATTGGATCCATAGCAGTTCGCTTTCTTTCACGCATGTGAAACACTCAGCCCCGGCTCATGCATGGAAAATATAAAATTTTCCCTGTATCAGCTTAGGGTGCGAGCAACAGCTCTTTCTCCCCTCCTAAATAAAATTGACGATTGCTATACGTTGAGACGAAAATTTGGAATTTCTTCACCTTCTTTTCATCAGTCTGCATAGCCATTTGATATCGATGAAAAAAAAAATCGAATTTGGAATGAATAGGAGGTAAATGGAGCCCATTAAGTTTAGCAAAAGAAAATGAAAGAGAGGAGCACAAGATTCTGCAGGAAATAACGAATTTTCGCTCTTTCTTAAAAGAGTGTACTCATTGAATCGCACTTGCAATTCATCGCTTATCTGCGGCGGGGATTATTCAAAAGATTGAGACAGTGTACAACATTGCTGACAGAACGTTGAAGCGAGCTTGAACATTATTTGTTTCAATGTATTTTACCGCGCGTGCCTACAAAACACATGGATTATGCGTAACTGTGATGCAGACTTACATTGTAAGTGACGACATGATAATTGGTAACTATAATTAGTGATTAGTAAAGCACGTAGCAAGAGAATTTTTACAGATGAAATGACAAGAGTATGTATATGTGCATTGTGCGACAGTTTGCTGAATGATCTGTAAAAAGAGATATGCTGAAGTGTTGAATTGTTCGATTGGGCTTTCTGTTCCTTTCCATTCTCTCATCAAACGATATATACGTACTTTATCGATTTCAACCATTATTACCGGCGATTACAAAAGCCACGATAGGAATAGAAGTTACAACGACTATTACATGCGTCTCTTTTCATCAGTATCAAATCATACACCATTCACTTCAATTTAACAATTTTCGTCGTTCATCAAATTTTTCAAATGGTTGCAGAGAAAATAAATATCACAAGTTGATCAACATCTTACATATGGAAAATCTCACGGCTGTGCAAGAATATATCAATTATCGACGATTGGCCTATACCATCCAACTCATTACTCAGCTTCCTTCTCATAACTCGCGTCATTTTCTAAAAGCGAGGGCTGATTGGCGTGCGAAACCGGAACTTGTACATATTTTGACCCCCTATGGTCGACGCATACTGAACTTTCAGTGGTCAAAATTTGTGTCAGATGTAGACCGCGTATGTACACCAGCCCGAATTTTCAGTTCTTCGCATGAGTAGAAACCGATTTTTTTTTCTTTTTTCTAATTGTTGAACAATTCATATTCAGCTTGAAAAACAACCATAGCCAGTCGAGGCTACATCTTACAATTTTTACCGCGTATCATACAGATTTTCGTACGTGTCCCACTTTCATTTTCAAAATTCATTTCAAATTTCACTCGACGCTAGTAATGTCTTCAGCGGCGCAAGCAGACAGGATGAAGGGGCGGGGGTAAGATTTGCGCGCCCCGTTTACCAGCCCCCGCTGTCACCGGCTATATAAACGCCGTTACCGCACTTGCATCTCAAGCAGAAATGCATCTTTCGTTTGATCGATCGCATGCTGAAACGCTAAATTTCTATTCTCGCATCGGTTACAATTTTCGGAGTGAGTTCTGCTGCCGACCTTTTTCTCTGGTGACTTCTACCCCGAAGAAACAAAACTGAGCCGTGATAGTAAGCTGTGCGGTGTGATAGTGACGCAAGCTTCGTGGCTGGCCTGTAGCCGTGGAGGCGCTCACCTGCTGGAGCTTCTGTGGTGTCAACGCAGCCATCGCCACCCATTTCTACAGCCACCCACTCTGGACCGCTGGGCACTGCTGCTCGCACACTAAAGACACCACCTATCTCGACCGTGTGCTGGTGGTAAGTACATGTTCGATACCCGTTATATCTCATATTTATGGATTTTCATCATTTCGATCATAGACCTTGAATTATGTAGGGCAAATAACGTTATATTCCGTAATTATTTAATTCAATGAAATTTTTGGACAACAAATTGATTTATGGTGCTAAAATGAACAGCTCATTAGCTTACTCTACATTTTTCTGGAAAGTCTTTGCAGTTGATATTCTTGTAAAAATTTGTCAAAACAAATTTTCGAAAATTCTGACACCTCCCTCTCTCAAAAACAAAGGTTTTCAAGATATTTTTTCATTATTTTTTCACTTAGATATATTTTCCATTCTAACAATTCTCGACACACAGGGATCAAGATTTAAGCAATTTGTTGTTCATCACATCCTTTGCTCCAGCTTAATGCTGATCCTCTAGAAATTCATTTTTAGAGGTCGTTGTTGTCCGTGTCTCTTAGTACGTGTGTTTGTGCGTTGTTTCTTTTCTGTCGCCGGTTTCTCCTCAGCCCACCCATATATGACCACCTACTCTCTTAATCTGTTGGCACATCTCTCATTTCACTCTAAACGAGTAAAATTTGACTCAAAGCTATGAGTCGGTTCCGTGCGCACTGCCTCAGAGTGAATCATCACCACAAGCTGGAGTCAAATTGTCTCAAACTTAAGTCAATTATCACCCTTACAATTGATTCGAAAAACTTTTCAAAATCTTGGATGTTGCAATAAAAAATATTCTACGGCGTGCACATATGTTTTCATTAGTTACATGATGAGTTCTGTTGATTAATTATATTCGGATGCATTTGGGCTGTTGTGTATGACTCGATGTGGAATCGACCCCGCACCCTCTTGATTACCAGCTGATAGTCTTAACAATTAGACCAAATGTCACTTTGTAATTTGGTAGTCCAGAAAGTGTATCTACGGATGTGAACTGCCGATATGTGTGTTTTTAAGTAGACCCAAGAAGTATTTCGAAGGGAAGCTCGCGATAAAGCAGCAGCATTCAAGACATTGAAAGATTTACACTTTCTTCTTAAATAAATCCGCAAAGTATTATGGGACTATACTCTAATCTATTAAAATCTGTTTCTATCAATGCGAGGAGTCACTTTTTACTCATCTTTGAGTGAGAACAGACTCAAGCTTAGAGCAAACAAAATACTTCCGTGTTGCCACTCTATATGAGTCAATTTTTCAATCAAATATGAGTCATTTTGAGGATCGCTCTAAGCTTTGAGTTCAATTTTGACTACAACAGGCTTAGAGAGTGAGGATGTGCTGAAAAATTTACAGCTAGCTCTATAGACAGTTCCTCAATTTGAGAAAAAACTCTTTCGAGAAATGAAATGATTATAAGATATCCTTTTTGCTGTGTAGTGGCTTGGAAGAAACTTGCCGATTTGATCACTGAGGTGTTAGAATATTGATGGAATCATCGGCAATCTAAATCAATTCGTGATGAGAGAGTGATTTATCTGTACGAGTTTCCAGAATGTCGCATCTAACGGCCAACAGAGGATCCAGCATTTTTTATATCACATGAAAGATATTTTCGAGAGAGTTTTATTGATTGAACCAATCTACGTTATTTACGATTTGTAGAGTTACTCACATGTTTCTTTCATCTCATCTCTCTGGAGCTGTATGCTTCTATAACATTTCCCTGTACAAGGATATTCTTTGAGTTTGGGCACATTCATTACTCTCCATTTCATTCTATGTATTCATTATTATTTTGAATTTTCCTCTAATCTTGATTTTTGCAAATCTCTTATCTTTGGGACACGAAATATCTCAGTATCAGTGGACTTTCACTGCGTGATTGACAAACACACACACACACACATTGACACACATAGTCTTTCTCACCTGCAAAAAGTACGCGCGCGTTCTAAATAATTTTCTTAGTGCTTTCATAACTTAAATTCCGGGAGAAATCGCCAAAATTCAAGTTTCTCGTCTTAGACCTTTTTTTTGTAATCCTTGACCCGCAGGAAAGCGGACCATAGAGAAAGGGTACCTCCCACGCAATATATGTATTGAGTGATGTGGCATTTTCATCATATCATCACCCATCATAGTATTCAGAGAATAATAGTATTGCCAACAAAAAACTCTATTGTAATGATATTGTAATAATTGTACATTCCAAACGTTCATTCATTATTACAGACTCCCTCCAAGGATCACGACGATGTCCAAAGGACACGCTGAATGGCGTGGATATGATCCGATCCGATCCGGTATCCCCAATACGAAGTCGCAAGCTCGATGCTTATTGTGCCGTGTGATATTAGAAAAGACAGATTCAGTCTTCATGAAGCGGCACAGGTCAGTCACGTTGGTTTCTACATTATGATTTGTTGATTTCTAATCACCCCCCCCCCCCACCTACGCAGGTGGCGAGTCCACTACTGACCCATTCGTCTATTGGTACTTTCCTGTAACCACTTCAGGAAAATATCCAGCATCCATAACCTTATGCGATTTTGATTACTCTCGTGGTCGTCATATCAATAATTAATTATACTCGTGTTATAACAGGGCAAAATGTGAGTGGCTATATTTCTTCAAGTGGGCTCCATTGAAGAGCCCAGACCGCAAGAAGCTCGAAATGATACTCGAGGCTCAGGAAACGCACCCTTATGATCCATTCTCCCATGG
Organism: Eretmocerus hayati; assembly: GCA_029851415.1. NCBI lineage: Eukaryota > Metazoa > Arthropoda > Insecta > Hymenoptera > Aphelinidae > Eretmocerus > Eretmocerus hayati. Next base: position 166,900,786 of record CM056742.1, read on the forward strand.
AAGTGAGGCACCAGTGCCACAATGGGTCACCACAATAACGCAAAGTGAGCGTAGCCGGTCTGAGATTGGTGGACTAAACCACCAACGGGCTCGCTCAGAACTGCCATGCCGATCCCGGCGAGGCGTAATTGAGGACTGGGGGCCTCGACTTGAACGATTGAATAGCTTCGACATCGAGGATATTGATGAGCCTCCGTCCAGGTGTCCACGAGCTCCGAGATCGCCTTCAACTGATCGAGAATTACCACGTGATGACTGCGAGATGTCAGATACAGACAGCACAGCTTCCACGAGACAGCTCCGAGCTGACCCTGATACCGATGATGACCTGCTAGCCCCAGCATCCCCCCTGCAAGGCAGTGGTGCTGGACCAATTAGCCCGAATCAGCCTCGGCCGGGGACCTCAGACGAGGTTTCGATGCAGAGTTTCAACGCCGATGATACGTTGCCACTCTCCACATCATCTTTTGCACGCAACGACACTGGATCGCCTTCTTCACGTGAACCTCGCCCAGGAAGCAGAGCTGAGCAGTTTCGACGATCTCAATTGCCGAGCCGACAGGCTAGTAGGAGGTCACGGGTCATTAGCCCTCCCGATAATTGCAGTGAGGTGAGTTAAGCACACACGATCTCTACAATCAGAGGAAGTTGTTCATGCATCCATCTTGCACCGGATCAGCAAAGTCGATTTTTCACGCCAAGTACATCAGGAACAGGAAATGCTTTTATTCCCCGGTTGATAAGCTCCATTGCAATGCACAAAACGCATACTGATTTGGGCCGATATGATTTACTCAATTCAGGGTTGTCGAGTATTATCTTCACAATAAGATGGAGCTAATTGTGTATCAATATTAGTGACCACCAGCAATTTCAATATTTGATGCAAAAAATCGAATCATTCCGGGGTTTCATCTTCATCGCAACATATAGGAAGCATACTGATTGGAGTAGACATGTTTTTTCCTAACTTCGAGTTGTACAAATATTATACTGATGATCAGACGAAGCTAGCTATTTATATATCGATGGATGATAGAATCAAAATATTAAGTATTTAACACAAAATCTAAGGATAGAACATTATACTGTCTGGTTTCTCAGCCCCAGCACAACACAAAATATGCAATCTGACGCACTTCATGGCTCAAGTTATATACCGGGTGTCCGAAAAGTGAGTATCCCCTTTTTTTCTGGAACGGTTAGGAATCGGGAAAACCACGGAGCATGTATCTCCTAATTTCAAGGGGGATATCCGGTGGTAAGCTTGTTTTTGACCTTGAAGGTCATTTTTAGTGTCATTTGGAGGTCAACTCATTTTTTTGAAAACGGAAACACTTACTTTTAACCTCAAATTCTGAAAGAACGTGAGAAATTATCAAACTCTTGTCTGAAGTTTTTGGACCCGACTTGACCTTGGCGACATGAATGAAGGTCAGCACGGGTTTACGGTAACCGCTGTAGCTCCAAGAGTGAGCATTTTATCGAAATTGTTTGGTATCAAAGTTGTTCATGATCACAGTACAAATGAGCTTGTAACCTTTTTTTGAACTTGGGTGTCATTTTCAAGGTCTTTTGGAGGTCAACTCGACTTTTTCAACAGAAACACCTACTTTTGGCATCTGATTCCGAAAAAACGTGGGAAATTATGTAACTTTGTCCCGAACTTTTTTTGATCCGACTTTACTTGGACGAGATAAATGGAGTTCAGCCAATTTCGTTTCAGAAAAAAGGGGGGGGGGGTACTCACTTTTTGGACACCCTGTATGTAAATTCCAATATATAACTGTTACACGAGTCGATTAATGATTATGGATTTGCTCGTTCTAAACAGAAAATGAAAAATAAACGAATTCTGGATAGTGAAGTGGTAGGGAGGGAAACCAAAGTTACGAGGGTGCATTCGCCATTATCAAACAGCCCTCCATTCCCCATATTTTCTGAAAATTTCTGGGATTACTGACACGTCTCTTCCCTCTTCTCAGGAATCTGGTCCAACACCTCCGAAACGCCATCAATCCGACATACACATGGTAAAACAAAAGAAGATGATGCGGGCTTCCAGCCTTGTGAATGCCACCCTCCTGTCTGGTGGGAACATCCATTCCATCGCTGATCGAGGCGTACAATTGTATTTGAGACAGATCATACCCCTTGAAGAATTGCCGACGAGTGAAGACTGTGATGAAGTGTTGGCCCATCAACTTTCCCAAATATCCTTGTATAATAATAACAATAGTGTATTAGGGCTTGGTCTGGTCGCGAAAGAAAACGGCGATAACGTAGATCTACTCTGTTTTACCATCACACGTAATGGCCGCTACTCGTATATTTCGCATGGTTCTGTGGCATCTGCAGAATTTTCTTATCAACATGATTTGGGTGAGTTCATCGGAAACGCTATTGATGTAACTCACCAGCGTTTTAATGTGAAAGTTTACCTGATCCTCTTCAAAGGCAAAACTGAGCCCCCTCCGGAGAAGGGCATTCACAAGAAAGAGACGTTTTATGTCATTTACGATTTCAATCATCTTCATTTACAATTATATGGCCAAAGTAATGAAATTTTGACTGCACAGTTCTTGCACGATTTGAGTAAGTTTAGTGAATTGCTCGGTGCAAAAAGCACAACGCTACCTTGTATCACGGAATTCCTTATCAAATTGAGCACCAACAAAGATTCCCATCTTTGTCCATGGTCACGACCTATGATTGAGCGTTTTTTATCCGAGGCATGTCTCGGAAGCAACTTTTTCAGCCCCGACTTGGTTGGACGAGCATTCAAGAATAATATAAGTCTTAGTGATAAGAATGACGACTTTATTAGTGGAATCGGATTCGAGGCTAATGGTTGCGGGCAGCTTCTCATGTATCAAGACCGTGTTGAGTCGCATTGCTGCTCAGCAAGACGTTGCAACCCTGCCTCCATCAAGTCGCACCGTATTTGTTTCTGGGAACGGTGGGGTTCGACACACTCTGATCAGGCAATCAAAATGCTACAACTTGTTCAATTTCCTATTGCAATCAAGTCAGTCATGCGCGAGGAAAACATGATTCAATTCATGAGCACGGCACGAGCTCCATGGATTCGGGAAGAATTTCCCAGCTTGGCATCGCTATTCGATAATATTTTTGAGCAAAGCAGATGAATTTTAGGGGATATTAGTTGCATTCTCCTTCATAAAGTCGTGACCAGCATTACATATTCCATTCCTCATTTTTTGTAAATAATGTAATCGGGTCTTTAGCTGTAGTGAGTTGTCCTGTATTATTTTTGCAAATAGTTTGTAATATACGTCTCCTCAATGGAAATGGACCAAGTGTTGACAGCTGAAAATTTGTCTGGCGGTCACTCTCATTATATAGTGTAACTAATCATCGACATTGGTATTCCAGTAGCCCTCGTGGATACCGCACAACGTACTTGTACTATTTTATCGATAATGATATAATAATGTAACAATTGTCTATGACTTTGAATTATAATGCATGTGAATAAATAGGCCAATCTTCAAGCTATAATTCTGATTGTTTCACAATTCCTTCCATCTAAGAAAATTGTAATATTATCCTTGCATGGTATAAGGCTGATTGCCATTCAAACTGAAAATGAATAAGCTTTTTTCGACTGCATTTTGTACGATTTCCACATAATTAGGCTTCGTTATTGTCGATCAATTCACCTTTCGAAATTTTCATGCAAGAACACATAGGTCATGAATGATACTTACTAATACATACATTATATTAGAAAATTCAGATTTATTGCTATTGCTTCCAATTTTCGGGACATCTGAGTTGGCTGATTCGAAGCCCCGAAGTATTAACACTGGTATTTACAGTCGTTTCTAACACTGTACAAGTAAATTTTGGGTCAGAAATAACGCATTGACCGGACAAAAATTTTCTTGTGATTTTTTGACGTAGAAACCGAATACGTAGTCGGATCTGCTCCGACATGGCAAAATTATTTTTTAAACGCAGGAAACTAATTTTCGACAAAACGGCACACTTGCTAAGTTTCTAAATTGATGGATTTGGTGGTCCATTCTTGTAATGATCCAGAAGCATACTGGAACCATATAATTCCCTACGTATTTCGACCTGCTGAACATCATGATAGTATTTTCAAACGCGTGGGATGCCTTCAAAACGAGTGACAAGCTCATTTCTCAATTTGCTATCAGAAAAATTTAATCAATTTTGTAATAAATTTCGAAATGCTCACATAATTGACCAGAAACATTATTTTTGTGCTCACGAGTAAGGTTCAGTTGCGTTTTAGTAAAAAATCCGGCAAAACGTGACAAAAATCTTGACAAAGTCACATTACATGTCTCGCTTTATGTGAAAATTCAGAAAATCGGGACAAATAATTATGAACAAAGTCCCGTGACATGCTCGGGAAATCCGGGAAATCATGACGAAAATTCGTGACATAAAACTATGACATATGATCATGACAAGTTTCCATGACATGAAGTTGATCATGAACTTATGTCATGAATGTCCAAGATCGTGATATGGTTTTTCGAAAAAACGTGACATCACGTTTTTATGTCATGTACATGACATAATTTTTTTCAATAGGGAAGGACCATGTAATACTGTTCTTCGACAGAGTCAGCGAGGCCTCTTGGTGAGCCTCCAGAAACGATCAAGAGCAGTTCAACTCCATTTTGAGCAATTCTTATTTTAATCAATTGTTACTTGCTTCGTCAACGTGTACTGGCAATCAACAAGTTGGCATGATCTGTCATGGCCAAGCCTGTTCCTATAAGCATCATGTACGTAAGCCCAATGGGAGAAAAAGCTTTCAATGAGCCCCGTACCTGCTGGTAACAGGATGAGCTTCTTTGCCAGCTTGGCGATATTGGGTAACATTCCATCAGTCAAGTTCCAATACGCTTGAGGCGGGAGGTCCCTCCTCTTGATCAGCCTGCTCTGACCATCTACGTCAAGGTACTGGTTCAGCTCGCGATGGATGTCAACTTGGAGCTGCTCGTCGTCATCGGGATTGAGATAGGCAAGAATGTAATCGGTAGCACGTGCGTGTTGAACGTCATCCAACAAATCTCGGCGCATCGCAGGATGTAGAAAATATGCTGCATAAGCAGCATCTGGCAAGGCGCGTCTCATCCGATCGATCAACAATGCTTGCATATTTGCCCCCTCAAAATTCAGATTGAGCCACATCTGAACTGCTTCGGCTTGACACATGCTGGAACTCTGGCAACGGACGATGAGATTGCTGAGAGGCTGGAGGACCGTAACGGACGCAACGATCTTGCGCAGAAAGTCCCGGCTTCCGATCAACTCTTTGACTTCCTGGCTGAGACCCATTTCCTCGTCCTCGCATATCTGGCGCAGAATATCCATGTTTGCCATGATGCTTTGAAAGAGCCTGATAATGTAACAGAACCTGGTATCTGGATAATTTTTTATCAAGGTGCCACGCAATGAACGAATCTTCGCCACGACTTTAGGCTCCGAACATGCATTAGCGACGATTCGAGCGTTCGTGACGATAGTCTTCGGAATGAGAGACTTCATCAATAGGTTACCACTGTGGCTTGAGCATGTCACTGAAATCCGTGTTTAGTCGATCTTTGGCATACTGGATGGCTCGTTGCGTATATCTTGCTATCGTTGGTCCATCTTCTTTCTCGTGTGAAATGTCGAAGGCTATGAGAAACGCTTGATCCACTTTGTGGTTGCGAATGGTGAAGTTGAGTATTTTCTTCTTGTTGCTCTTGTTGCGATAGCTATCCACGAGAATGCTACTCTTCGTTCCATCGAAGTCCGAGAATCTCGCATCAAGTATTCCTTCGTGTACTAATCGCAACATTTTCCCTGCAAGAGTCCGCCTATCAGGCGGTCTGTAGTCGGGTACATCTGTTGTGCGCAGTACGTGTACAAGATTTTTGAAAGTGAGGCTGTTGACTTTTTTGAACGGTATCCTCTCAGCAAAGAAGAATTTGCCGATCGCCAAATCAATCTCTAATTTTCTATTCGCGATTGGATCATCTTCTTCGTCTTGCGCCAATGCACGACCGTTCTGGAATCAGAGGTCCGCAATGTTTAGGGTGTATAATAAGATATCAAACATATATAAGATAAAATCTTTGATGGATGGATGCATGGATGGATGGATGGATGGATCTACGAAAGACTGTAGTGTTGCTAGTAATGCATGTTTCCAACCCGAGAACCGGTGCAAAACTGTTTGAGCCGGAATTTCTTGAACAAACTGTGAGAATCCCTTCGTTTAGTACGAAACGATCTTTAGTGAGTGATTTGAGTTACTCATAACCGAAAGATACTCGTGCTGTTCTTCTGTTAAAGCCATTATTTCTGAGATATGAGGTGCGTTTCAAGTAAAAATCACACAAATAGAATGAAAATTTCATAATTTTACCTGTCGTTGGTGATCTTCATGATCGACATCCATTGGTTCAATTCCATCACCTGCAAACGGTAAATTCCTTGGGCCCTCATCGTTATCAACATAGTCTTCGTCGTCTACATCCCAATTTTCGATTTCGTTTCGCATCCTACATAACAATCTGGAACCATCATTGCAACGGTCATACATATGACATAACGATGAATGTGGATGATGAGGGGAGTAGCAGTGGCTGACGGATACCTACCTATGCCTGTTCAGATTCCTCTGCCTAGGAGCTGCCAAGATCGTTTGACATGCCTGGCACCGGGCAGCTTCTATCCTTCTGGTCCTTTCATTCCTAAGTTTGACGAATCCAGTGTAATCGACTCTAGTTGGTCTAACAATTAATCCTCTAACTCGCTGTTGTTGCGCCATATTGCATTTTCCTAGAATATTCAGACTATGTAGACCAAGGCTTTTCTTAGCAATATCTGAGGTTTGGTTTGAATGGAATTTTGATGCAATTGCTTCAATATTTCAAAAAATGGAGATTTTGTACAAAATTTTCGTTTCTTCTGAAAATTTCGGTTTATGGAGATTGAATGAGATTTTGGTATTAACCAATTGGTAGATTAAGCCGAAAAAATCATGCCCTAGGTCACCAAAAAATGCCGTAAGATCGAGTTGGAAGAAGATATTTTACTACAAGAGTACGCTATTTGGCAATAATGTGTGATCGAGTGATCGAGCATTATTGTTGCCTCTGAGTGAATTTTTTCCATGTCAGTATTCAAACGTGATATGAAGGCGAACAGAAAGTGGAGACTAATAACGCGGGCGTGGCATTTGTCCTATCATGAATTCGAGTGGTGATCGCTGATGAATAGTTTTACCCGGAAGAAGTCAATAGTTCGTTGCAAAAAACAAATAAAGGCAAAGATTGAGAGAGGAAATTTTTTTTCATCTTTTTAAAAGTTGGAAAAGTATAGAAACTCCATCGCTATCGGGATACAGTATCGGTATTGCCGCGGATGTTTGAGAATTTCGGGAAATTTTGATCACGCGTCGATCGAAAGTTATCACGAGCTGGTGTCGGGGCATGTACTTACCGCCAGCACACGGTCGAGATGAGTGGTGTCTTTAGTGTGCGAGCAGCGGTGCCCAACGGTCCAGAGTGGGTGGCTATAGAAATGGGTGGCGATGGCTGCGTTGCAAACACAACTTTTTGGCCAAGCGTTAGTGAGAAGTGGGGAACGTTGACGCAGGGAACACTTTGCTCTACACCATATCGAAAAAATCTTTAACTCAACCAATTTTTCGTAATGTTATCCTGACTCTTTCAACGAGCAGACTTGAAGCAATATATTGACTCCACAATAAAGATCTTTTCAATCGGTAAGTTTGTAGATGGTCATTCAGTACGAGTTGATTTTGAATTTGACGCAGATAGATGATGAGAGAGAGAGAGAGAGAGCAGGTTTTACTGAAATCATATACATCGTTCACCTTCGATAGAATGCCTATGATATGTGGAAAATGCACCCGTGTAGCGATGACGGTTGTGAAATTTGAAAATATGTGTGATATACAACTTGGCTCGGAAAAATTTAGAATATCCTCATGTTCGTAGAGCTTTCGAGAAAAAAGTAATACTAATAATGAATACATAGAATGAAATGGAGAGTAATGAATGTGCCCAAACTCAAAGAATATCCTTGTACAGGGAAATGTTATAGAAGCATACAGCTCCAGAGAGATGAGATGAAAGAAACATGTGAGTAACTCTACAAATCGTAAATAACGTAGATTGGTTCAATCAATAAAACTCTCTCGAAAATATCTTTCATGTGATATAAAAAATGCTGGATCCTCTGTTGGCCGTTGCGACATTCTGGAAACTCGTACAGATAAATCACTCTCTCATCACGAATTGATTTAGATTGCCGATGATTCCATCAATATTCTAACACCTCAGTGATCAAATCGGCAAGTTTCTTCCAAGCCACTACACAGCAAAAAGGATATCTTATAATCATTTCATTTCTCGAAAGAGTTTTTTCTCAAATTGAGGAACTGTCTATAGAGCTAGCTGTAAATTTTTCAGCACATCCTCACTCTCTAAGCCTGTTGTAGTCAAAATTGAACTCAAAGCTTAGAGCGATCCTCAAAATGACTCATATTTGATTGAAAAATTGACTCATATAGAGTGGCAACACGGAAGTATTTTGTTTGCTCTAAGCTTGAGTCTGTTCTCACTCAAAGATGAGTAAAAAGTGACTCCTCGCATTGATAGAAACAGATTTTAATAGATTAGAGTATAGTCCCATAATACTTTGCGGATTTATTTAAGAAGAAAGTGTAAATCTTTCAATGTCTTGAATGCTGCTGCTTTATCGCGAGCTTCCCTTCGAAATACTTCTTGGGTCTACTTAAAAACACACATATCGGCAGTTCACATCCGTAGATACACTTTCTGGACTACCAAATTACAAAGTGACATTTGGTCTAATTGTTAAGACTATCAGCTGGTAATCAAGAGGGTGCGGGGTCGATTCCACATCGAGTCATACACAACAGCCCAAATGCATCCGAATATAATTAATCAACAGAACTCATCATGTAACTAATGAAAACATATCTGCACGCTGTAGAATATTTTTTATTGCAACATCCAAGATTTTGAAAAGTTTTTCGAATCAATTGTAAGGGTGATAATTGACTTAAGTTTGAGACAATTTGACTCCAGCTTGTGGTGATGATTCACTCTGAGGCAGTGCGCACGGAACCGACTCATAGCTTTGAGTCAAATTTTACTCGTTTAGAGTGAAATGAGAGATGTGCCAACAGATTAAGAGAGTAGGTGGTCATATATGGGTGGGCTGAGGAGAAACCGGCGACAGAAAAGAAACAACGCACAAACACACGTACTAAGAGACACGGACAACAACGACCTCTAAAAATGAATTTCTAGAGGATCAGCATTAAGCTGGAGCAAAGGATGTGATGAACAACAAATTGCTTAAATCTTGATCCCTGTGTGTCGAGAATTGTTAGAATGGAAAATATATCTAAGTGAAAAAATAATGAAAAAATATCTTGAAAACCTTTGTTTTTGAGAGAGGGAGGTGTCAGAATTTTCGAAAATTTGTTTTGACAAATTTTTACAAGAATATCAACTGCAAAGACTTTCCAGAAAAATGTAGAGTAAGCTAATGAGCTGTTCATTTTAGCACCATAAATCAATTTGTTGTCCAAAAATTTCATTGAATTAAATAATTACGGAATATAACGTTATTTGCCCTACATAATTCAAGGTCTATGATCGAAATGATGAAAATCCATAAATATGAGATATAACGGGTATCGAACATGTACTTACCACCAGCACACGGTCGAGATAGGTGGTGTCTTTAGTGTGCGAGCAGCAGTGCCCAGCGGTCCAGAGTGGGTGGCTGTAGAAATGGGTGGCGATGGCTGCGTTGACACCACAGAAGCTCCAGCAGGTGAGCGCCTCCACGGCTACAGGCCAGCCACGAAGCTTGCGTCACTATCACACCGCACAGCTTACTATCACGGCTCAGTTTTGTTTCTTCGGGGTAGAAGTCACCAGAGAAAAAGGTCGGCAGCAGAACTCACTCCGAAAATTGTAACCGATGCGAGAATAGAAATTTAGCGTTTCAGCATGCGATCGATCAAACGAAAGATGCATTTCTGCTTGAGATGCAAGTGCGGTAACGGCGTTTATATAGCCGGTGACAGCGGGGGCTGGTAAACGGGGCGCGCAAATCTTACCCCCGCCCCTTCATCCTGTCTGCTTGCGCCGCTGAAGACATTACTAGCGTCGAGTGAAATTTTGAAATGAATTTTGAAAATGAAAGTGGGACACGTACGAAAATCTGTATGATACGCGGTAAAAATTGTAAGATGTAGCCTCGACTGGCTATGGTTGTTTTTCAAGCTGAATATGAATTGTTCAACAATTAGAAAAAAGAAAAAAAAATCGGTTTCTACTCATGCGAAGAACTGAAAATTCGGGCTGGTGTACATACGCGGTCTACATCTGACACAAATTTTGACCACTGAAAGTTCAGTATGCGTCGACCATAGGGGGTCAAAATATGTACAAGTTCCGGTTTCGCACGCCAATCAGCCCTCGCTTTTAGAAAATGACGCGAGTTATGAGAAGGAAGCTGAGTAATGAGTTGGATGGTATAGGCCAATCGTCGATAATTGATATATTCTTGCACAGCCGTGAGATTTTCCATATGTAAGATGTTGATCAACTTGTGATATTTATTTTCTCTGCAACCATTTGAAAAATTTGATGAACGACGAAAATTGTTAAATTGAAGTGAATGGTGTATGATTTGATACTGATGAAAATAGACGCATGTAATAGTCGTTGTAACTTCTATTCCTATCGTGGCTTTTGTAATCGCCGGTAATAATGGTTGAAATCGATAAAGTACGTATATATCGTTTGATGAGAGAATGGAAAGGAACAGAAAGCCCAATCGAACAATTCAACACTTCAGCATATCTCTTTTTACAGATCATTCAGCAAACTGTCGCACAATGCACATATACATACTCTTGTCATTTCATCTGTAAAAATTCTCTTGCTACGTGCTTTACTAATCACTAATTATAGTTACCAATTATCATGTCGTCACTTACAATGTAAGTCTGCATCACAGTTACGCATAATCCATGTGTTTTGTAGGCACGCGCGGTAAAATACATTGAAACAAATAATGTTCAAGCTCGCTTCAACGTTCTGTCAGCAATGTTGTACACTGTCTCAATCTTTTGAATAATCCCCGCCGCAGATAAGCGATGAATTGCAAGTGCGATTCAATGAGTACACTCTTTTTAAGAAAGAGCGAAAATTCGTTATTTCCTGCAGAATCTTGTGCTCCTCTCTTTCATTTTCTTTTGCTAAACTTAATGGGCTCCATTTACCTCCTATTCATTCCAAATTCGATTTTTTTTTTCATCGATATCAAATGGCTATGCAGACTGATGAAAAGAAGGTGAAGAAATTCCCAAATTTTCGTCTCAACGTATAGCAATCGTCAATTTTATTTAGGAGGGGAGAAAGAGCTGTTGCTCGCACCCTAAGCTGATACAGGGAAAATTTTATATTTTCCATGCATGAGCCGGGGCTGAGTGTTTCACATGCGTGAAAGAAAGCGAACTGCTATGGATCCAATGTCATACTTTGTAATTAAAAAGGCGCTAACTGGTACTCCTGAATAGTTCGATAATGGGCCATTTGAGACTTTCTTCAAATATCCTCCCTCTCTTACTACTGAATATATTTCCGTCCATTATTTCTTTTTATTTTAAATGATAGAAGCATCCGAGAGTTTGATTACCAATGAAAGAGAGATTATATTCGCGGACGCCACGACCGATTCATTCATTTTTACATCATTCGCGGTGTAATGCTTCCGTACGTCGTTGTATGGCGGAAAAGGCCGACCACCTCAAAAATTTTAGCTGATAAATTATCATCATCGATTACTCGAAAAATTTTCAAACTTGTAATATGTGCAGATGTATAGAATTGATCGTGGCGTATTGATTTTTTGTGTCGATCTAAGAGATTGGTCAAAGTGAATAGTTGATCGCAAACGTATTTTTCTCTTGTCTGTTTTCTTAAAGATGAGTCTCTCTTCGCGTTTTATTCCCTTCATTTGTTTACTCTTCAATTCATCATGTTCCCTTCGACCAGGCCCAAAGTCGATGTCAAGATTATCTTTGCGATGCAAGGGCTTACCAAAGTTCATTAGTCGTTTTTGATGAAAAGCAATTTATTCCTTCCATTGGCGAATACGCTATTTTCGCTCCGTTTCGGGCAAAAAATCTCGCAAAAAATTTTATGTGTACCTCTCCCTAAGTATTCCAGATATCCATATGTTACAAGGTTTAACACTGCTTTCATCCAAAATATTCGAAAACTGAAAGTTATCACTTTGTATGTATATTTAACAATTCAAGAAAAGGAAGTATATACATAAACATGTACAAGTTGCCAGTCTTTTATACGGCGATTTCATTCTGTAGTTTGATGCGGAATGCTGCAGCTAGAAGTCGTTTATTGCGGTTGTTCGTGTTCAGGTCGCACCAGCCACAAATACAGCTCTGAGAAATTTGACCCGCGCGGATCAGCCCTGCCCCAATCGGAAGGAGATTCCGTCCTTCCGCGAGATAGTAAATGTCGATCATTGTGGCTGCTCCTGCCCATGTCAAAATTTATGATCTCGTGGAAGGAGGCACTCACGGCTGGCGCGGATTTGACCTGTTTCGCGAATAGTTTTAATAATCTCTCAAAGCTGCTCTCGGGTGCACCTGTTTTGCCTTCTATATATTTACCTGTATGTGTGTATACGTGGCTCTAGAATTCGCGCGAGTATATATATTTCACGTGCATTGAGTAAGTATACTGTAAAAAACAAGTTCGAAAAACTTCAACCACTTGGTTGAATGAAAAATTCAACCAGCTTGTTGAATGGAAAATTCAACCAGTTTCTTGAACCATTTGGTTGAATTTTCAATCAAATGGTTGAATTTTTTCGAAAAAATGTCTTACAGTGTATATATACTTGTGTACATATGCATGTACCTTTGAAAAATGTGCACTGCACCGTTATATAGCCGCCCATCGCAATTAACGCTCTCCATGAAATCGTAATTCATTTCTTTGGCATATTAGCTTGGCTTCGGTTCGTCACATCTTACATACATGAAAAAATTATTTATTAATCCAGTTGATTGTGACTTTTTATGCAAGTTCTGACACGAAACTGATTTTTGAATTTCGGTTCATTTCGGGTGGGGGGGTCATACTTCTGTGATAATTTCGGAGATGTAACCGATAATTTTGGTGCTGTGCATTCAAGATGAATCGAGATCAATTCCGAAATTCTCACAGGAGTTTGACCCCCTGACTCGAAATGAACCGAAATTCAAAAATCAATTTCGGGCCAAACCCTGGTGATAATAGTTATCAAATTTTTTTCTATAATACTCAAGTATATGAATACGCAGGGTATGGAATTATTTTATACATTTTTTTAAAATTTTTTCTTGAAAATTTATTAATTCGAAAACATTTCATCATTTTGAAATTATTGAAATTAATTGAAATTTTATTTATTGATTTTTAAAATTGATTAGAATAATTTATCAAATAATTAATAATATTCTTCAACAATTGAACTAATTACTCAAGAGTATTTGACCTTCGATACTGTTTTTGGGGAGATTGAGATAGTTTAGCCGTGATTCATCGAAAGAAATGGGACATATCGGACGCACTTAATATCTAGTATAACATTCAATGATTCAATAAAAAAATAAAAAATAAATAATTCAATGAAAGGGAATTAATATATTCCAAGTTTTCCCGCATAAATGAAAATTTACATATTTTATACAAGGGGAAAGCAGCTTCAAAAAGCATTAATCACCCGGCCGCCTGTGTATTATAAAGGCGAGTTGGCTTATATACGGCGCCGGTCAGGCTCATACGCGGCGCCGTACGCGGTACGTATAGGAGCCGCGCCGCGCGGCTGTATATGTGCTGTAGACCTATATATAGCGCCCCAAACTATACCTGGTATACAAAAACTATACCAGGTATAGTACTTTCCTCAATGGCGGAGCACAGTATCGTGCCACCGCTGGTGAGGAGTGGAATCGCGCGACCGACACCGCCCCGCGTAACGAGATTTGATGCAACCCGCTATACAGATGCAACGAAAAACCGACATACGATATAGGTATACTACATGGGCTGAGGGACCGCGTGTATTCTCAGCATATCACATGCCAATGCCAAGATCTGTCTGCTGTCTGCTCTGCATGCACACCAGCTCGACTGACAACAACATATGATTTTTATTGTTATTTAGTACTATTGATGCATATATGCTGGAACGAGTAATGCTTCCATTGCTGATTTTCTATTGCTGTGGTATACGGAAATTCATATCGTGAGTGTTTGGTGGTGATCAAAAGTGTGCAGTGTTGTGTGTGGTGGGTCCTCATTATGCCCTCATTGCGTGGGTGATAACTATGAGGATTTTCTGAATTTGAACAATCGCTATATAAAAACACAACCCATACTCCAGAACAAAAATTTTCTGAACTCTCTTTTGTCCTGCTTCATTTTGTTTTAAAGTATTCAGCAACCTCATATCTCATTTCTATCTGTTTTAAACCCTAATTTGGAGAGTAATTTCTTGAAGCAACCAAAACATTACTGTTTTAGTTGAATATATGGGGTCTTGATCAAAGATGTGGTTGTTCGTGTGCCACCATTTTTACTTCATATATTATGCTACTGTTTCATATTTAAACATGTTCAAATCTCCATCTAGATTCACACAAAGTGAAACATGATTTGACAAGGAAAGGCATACAATGCTGTAATTTGTTGAGTTGAGCATTGACTCACTTAGACGTTACAACAAAAGTCAAAATTCTCTAAGACCTCATTGTCCACCAATATCAATTTTATTCAAGCCCAAATGCATTCAGCCATTGCTGCATGCAATGTACTTTTCCTCATTTTTCCAGAGCATGAACCTACTCTTCCTCAATTGAAGGAGGTTGTTCAGAAGCATCTCAGCTTTAACTTGTGAAACTAAAGTTGTCGTCAATTCCCATAACCTGTTTAGATGAAATGAGTGTGTATTATGTACAGCAGGTAAACTGTGATCTCGCTAACCAATAGGATAATGTTTTTCATCCTATCCAGTAAGTACAAGGTTGCATCAAATCATGAAGAAATACTTTCAGTCCTTGATGGTCATCCTTGGCCAAAAGTTTAAATATGGGTTACGCGTATCATCACTTCCACTCTACAGATGTTGTTGTTGTTGTTAGGCACTCCTCACATTGACATAAATCGAATATCTGTTTGAAAATTAACAGAGAATACTACTTGTGATCCCCCATGGCCCTAAAATAAGGCAAAGACAGTATAAGAGAGTAGATCACTTGGTAAAATGTTGTAAGTTGTTGAATAAGGCCATCAATTCGTTAAAAAACTTGAGACTTCCCCCATGATTTGTGGAGCTATTATTGTCAATTTTAATCCTTGTGCTTCATTAATGGGTTCAATTAGATTCTCATCATATTTCTAGAGCTTCAATTGAAAAGTGAAATGATGTAAGTGTGGGGAACCATCACAATCTAAATTTGTTCAGAATACACATTCATCATCGAAAGCCTCAATTAGCTCCAAGAAGATGTTTGTCTTCTTTGGGCAAAAAGTAGAGTTTAAATCAATGAGATATTGCTTATCACTTTACAAATTGAGTACACTGATTCATGGAGTCATTAAAAATTAGTCTCAATGATCAAATCAATTCCAATGAAATTTTCTTTTCCACCAGCTGTGATGCCTTTCATGAACAACTCAGTATTGATAATTGAGAATGACATTTGCTAACTTCTTTTCAGTATATCTCCTATCATAACATTTTGAGGAGTCCATCCCAAGCTAAAGTCATCGTTCTATTTGGATAATGCATGGTATATTATATTTGAGAAAATGATGTCAACTATCTCAATTACTCAAAGGCTTAATACCCTAATATCCTTATCAAATCTGGTTATAATGAGCTTCGAAAATCTCGAAAGTCAGTTATAACTCATCCAAAGTTCCAGATCATATCGATATTCATGCATTACAAAGACAACCTTGGAACTCCGTTCCTTACGCGTTTCTCAAACGCACACGAATTTTTTTTTAACTTCGAGAAAAAGTATGAACGCTGAGACCTAGGTGTCTGAAATTTTTTCTACAATCTATTCAATAATTAATCTTCAAACTTATCCTCATTTTCAGGAGAATAAGCCCAGATATAATCGTTATTTTGAGGACCATCCCGGATTGAACTCCTGTAAGGTTGTACACCGTACTATTCAATTATATCTTTGGTGACACCCTGGTAGAAATGTGACCAATTTTTTGGCCACCCATGCAATATATTGATATAGTGACAATGCAATTAGGTTAGACTTGGCCAGTTTTTGGCCAACAAATACTCACAATTTCTGCACTCACGCTCTTCATGAATGTTGTTTCATGTGATGTGCAAATATTTTGCACTCATCACTGTTTCTCGAGTATCATACCTAATCCGCTCAGCTTCCGAACGCGCGCAGGTTGAGCCAGTAGTGTGAACGTATACTTATTTTGTTTTATTGACGTGGAAAATAGATGAAAAAGAGGAAACCCCCATGAAAAGTTTCGATTTCCTTCTGTGATGCAATTTGATTATCACAAAATAAACGGCCAAAACAGATATAAGGGTGTCACTTATTTACCGACTCTTTTGGATCCCGAACGCACCTAAAATAGTATATTACGCAACAAGTGCGAAAAGGTCAATTTCCGCACAAGTTGCCAAAAACGAGTGCGAAAACTTCTCGCATGTGTTGCGTACACTATTTTTTGCAAAACGAAGTTTTCAAAAAAGGCCAAATTCAGAGGGATGACGTGACATCATATTTTGGAGCTGTGCGTGAATGAAAATGCATTAGAGCGAGAAGTTACATTCACGCACACTTCACCAGTGCGTAAATGTAAAACTGTGCGAGAAGTCATTCACGCATTACTTCTCGCACTGTAAATAATGAAGAGAAGTCTCATTTTTTTACAACTTCGCGCACACAGTTGCAAAAAAAGTTTGAAGAAATTTTTTACAAGATTTTCAAAGGTAGCCTATATGCTGCCCACTTCAATATACAGTTTCGATTTTGAATGCCACTTCTCACGCAATTTGAAAAATCGTTGTTCATCTTTCTCAAACGCTATGAGGAGTGAGAGTCCCCACTCCAACTCTTCGGGGTTTGTATTTTTACATTAAATTCAACGAGAAACACGCTAAGAACATCCTTCTAAGTAGAGTAACGAGGGGTTTAGAACATGACAAAAAAATCATCGTTTTCCATGAATTGACGATTTTTTAATTGTAGAAGCAAAATACGTTTTAGATCTGAACCTGCTGCGGCTATACTCGAATCCGTTCGGTAACTTGAAAGATATATTTTCAACCCAAAATTTGACGAAAAACGCGATAAGAGGATCCATTCAGAGTTACGAAGTGTTTCGAGCGTAATGAAATCATTGATTCCCAAAAATTACCAATTGCTTTCTCTAAAGAGAAAGGTCTGTTTCCGTGACAGCAAAGTTTTGATCAATTTTTCCATTCAATCGCATATTTTTTTCAACAAAATTTCTTACCCTCGTCGCGGACCCTTTGCTAAAACCACTGGGGCTGTGAAGCGAAACAAGATATCCACACGCGCTTCGGTGCATTTGAGAGCCGAGACAAGAACCTCTATCATAATATTCTTTCGGGGGTGACTGGGCTCATATATGACTGATTCCGAGAGAAATACCATTCAACAATTTTTTCCTCAGAACAGCAACATTGAAGAATCAAAAAAATTCTAATGTTAATGATTCAAAGTGTGTTCAGCAATCGTGCGTGAGTTTCAAGCCGTACACTGTTTCATCCCCTCCAGGGGACACTATCGATTTCCACCGATGTAATAGCTTTTTTTGTATTGCATCGAAATAATTTGGGAAAATTCTGGAAAATATCTTCAGCTACGAGGTACATAATGGAAAATTGATGGGGTCTCAAAATGGAATCACAAGAGAGAGAGGAAAATGAAAAAACGCAACATTTTGAGAATCCCAATTTCTTCATTTTTCGCAATTTTTCCCACCGAGGGAGATATCATACGAGAAGGACAGAATATTTAACAACAGGGACGATTCTGTAGTGAACGGATTATGCGATTTTTCGCGATTTACTTCCTCGAGCAATCGGAACGTGACAATTTCCCGCGCAAGCTCGTGATTTTGCGGTATTGAATCCTTGCGCAATCGGTAGCCCGTGGATTTTCTTTTGAAATAACCGTTGGTAAAATTCATTTTTATGGTGTGAAACTAGCTATTTAAGCTTCGGAATGGAGCAAAAACATTGAGCGCACCGAATCCCAGAAACCAATACCCAAAGGTCAACTCCATCACTATTCTCAAACAATTAGGCTAATTGGTGACGCGAGAGTTTCGAGAATTGTTCCGGTTTTCAGTTTCTTCGGTAATGTCGTACATCCGGGCGGCTCAGTGGATGGGAATGAACTCTACTTGTGATATTTCGAAGGAAAGTACACGGGCTATTGATTGCGCAAGGTTTCAAGTCCGCAGAATGATGTGCATGCATGCGCAAAAAACTGCCACGTTTTGATCAGTCTGGGAGTCATATCGCAAAAAGTCGTTTCAAACTCACGAAATTCACTCAGGATTGAAAAACACTCTTGAAAACATTTTTTGCAAATAACTCGATGTTTGGGTGTTAGAAACTGCAAAAAAACTGTACTTGCACATCGTTCATAAGGTTTTCCGGTTCTGAGCGATTAAATCGACATCCGACTGCAGTTCAGGCCCAAAACCAATCGCACAAGAGCGAGCTACAATCCTATAAAATCGGTGGAAATGTACTATTTTCAAGAAGGGATTAAAATTTTACATTGTAATATGTAATATTCAATCTTCCACAGATCTTATTTTGTTGAGGAAAAAACTCAATAATGATTTTCTAGGATTCCTCCATATATGAGCCCAAAACGTATCTCGAAAAAACATTTAAAGATACATTTTGATAGGTTCTTGTCACAGAACCACGTCGATATCTTGTTTCGCGTTAGAGCCATAGTGCATTTGAGAGAAAAGAGTCAGCTCCTTATTTCTCAACGGAAGCGAGTCAAAAGTCAAATCAATATGCTCACCAGGTGCGCAGAAAAATATCTGGGACTCCAGCGATCAGTTTTTCTACATATTTTGAGGTGTAGAATAAGTAAAAATCGTGCTCATAGAAAATCTAGAACTTCATGTTTTTTATGGACAATTCATTTTGCGTGGAACTGCTCAGATATCAATTTTTCTGTTTTTCACAATACACGGACCGTAAATTCTCATTGATTTGTAAATTTTCTTATATCATGATGTTACGCGTCATCGAATCAGTGTTTTTTTGACACACTGTGCGAGAAAGTAACTTTTCCTCACTGATTTTCCACTTTCTCTCACAGTTTGTCAAAAAATAGTATTTGATACACGGGTGTTAAAACTTATTATTCGCACCCTCGTGATGATTCTGACCCTCGCCTACGGCTCGGGCCGGAAACCCATCACTCGGACGCGAAAGAAAGTTTTTACACCCTTGTATCGAAATATACTATTGTCGTGCTCAGCACTGCTCACCGTCAAATTTTGGGCTGGGAAGGTATATTTGGAAATGCCAGACGAGTTAGAAAACAGCCAGAGCGGGAGCAGATAAGGGAAATATTGCGTTTTTACAATTAAAAAGTTGATGATTTCTGGGAATTATTGATTTTATTACGCCCGAAACATTTCGTAACTCTGAATGGATCCCCTTAACGTGTTCTTCATAAGATGATGATTTTGACATTTCTAAAACACCTCGGTACTCTAAAAGGAAGTTCTTAGCATGTTCGTCGTTAAATTTAACGTCTAAATACAAACCCCGCCCGGCTGGTTAGAAATTCATCCGAATAGTGAACTCCTCAAAAGAGATGCAGGGTTGTTGTAGTGGATTTTTGCGGTATGAATATTTTACTGGAAAACTTTCACTTCATTCCAACGAAAAAAGGGTCAATGGAACCCATCATATCGCAAATTCCTCTACGTGGTATAGTGTCGGAGCTACGACTTGAACAATCTTTTTTCCGGAAAAGTGACCGCACAGCCACCTCGGTTTACGGTATCGAAAGGGAGTATCTTTCCGCTTAGACGATGAATTTTTGAATGCGAGCAATTATTGGCTATAAGTTATAGGGGAGAGTGGGGCAAAATTGGACGGATTTTGCAGTGGGGCTATCTGACGATACTTGGGGCTAGGCGCGCTATGGGACTTTGAAGTCCAACTATTGAATAGATTGTAAAAAAATTTTCAGGACCCAAGGTAATGTATTTCATACTTTTTCTTGTAGTTGAAAAACAAAAATCTGTCTAAATTCGCCCCGATCTTGGGGGCACTTTTGACAAGTTTTGGGGGCAAATTTGGACAGCCTTCCAAAATTGAGTTATATTGCATTATTCCTCACCTACTAGAGTCTCATTAGCTCATCAAAACACGTGGTAATAACCCAGAACCAATGAGGGAAACCCGCCTGAGACTTTTACATCCTCCCATAGCCCGAGCAAGCAAGCCATTTTTGTGTCATTCTTCAGCATTATTGAAATAGGCGCTTCATTGGTGCACTACCGTCTTTAGCAATCAGCAATCGAACCGTGGCTTCTAAGAGTTGACTTTTTCTCGTTTTTCTTTATAGACTAGGCGAAACTACCGCCATCGTTTGCAAAAATAGGTGAGTGGAATTTTTTTGAGGAATCCTCTCCGGAAGACCCTCCTGATCATAGAGACGTATGGACCCAAGCCGAATTCCGATGCAACATTGTTTAAACCGAAATTGTTTAAACAATTGACAAAAATCACTTATTTTGCCCTGAAACTAATTTTATAAGGTAATTTGGGATATTTTGGATCGAAAAGTATTCTTGTCATTTTTCTCTAGGAGCCATCATTTTCGAGCTATAAGCGTTTCAAAGTTGAAAAAACGCGAATTTTGCGATTTTGAACGTTAAATAAAGGTAACAACAAAGCGAGAAATCGATGTTATCAAGGTCGGGATCTGTTGACTAGGGTGTCCTCTACAGGTTCCAATAGCAAATGTCCATGGTCCCGGCTTAGAACGTTCCGTTTTTCGGAAGTTTTCAAAGCACTGTTTCTACAGGCGCCAGTATAACTATATACATCGCGGACCGATATATATGGTCAATCTCAGATCCATTCAAAACAGTGCATTGAAAACTTCCGGAAAACGGAACAACGGAAGGTTCTGAGCCGGGACCATGGACTTTTGCTATTGGAACCTGTAGAGGACACCCTAGTCAACAGATCCCGACTTTGATAACATCGATTTCTCGCTTTGTTGTTACCTTTATTTAACGTTCAAAATCGCAAAATTCGCGTTTTTTCAACTTTGAAACGCTTATAGCTCGGAAATGATGGCTCCTAGAGAAAAATGACAAGAATACTTTTCGATCCAAAATATCCCAACTTATCTTATAAAATTTGTTACAGGGCGAAATAAGTGATTTTTGTTAATTGTTTAAACAATTTCGGTTTAAACAATGTTGCATCGGAATTCGGCTTGGGTCCATACGTCTCTATGATCAGGAGGGTCTTCCGGAGAGGATCCCACAAAAAAATTCCACTCACCTATTTTTGCAAACGATGGCGGTAGTTTCGCCTAGTCTATTACATTGGAGGTATTCATACTCGCCCTAAATCAACGGTCCAAATAATAGTGTGTGACAATCAACCCAATATCACCGAATGCGAAAATGAAAATGTTTAAATCGATCACTATCTTGGAATACTTCGAAAGCGACTTCTTGCCTGACTCCAATTCGACTCCTATGACCGTCATTAGACATCGTAACTTCACTTTCTCACCCATTTTCAATCACCTAACTCACCCACAACCTCCCGCGCTTCGAAAAACTCGCACAAACGCATACGTGCCTCGATAGGGCAATTATCATCGAAAAACACGGACAGGCGATCGGTCGACCGATTTTAGATGGGATTTAGCATTGTCCAAATTCGCCCCCACCAATTCGTCCAAAAATGCCCCCAGGCGTTTTTTTTGCAGAATTGTGATCATTCGGGCCCAAGTGAACCGATTTTGGACCACGACGGCTCAAGATCTTCGTTTTGTAATGTAGTTTTTGACCTCCAAACGGCTCGTCCACTTTTGCAGAAGTAGCGTGAATATTTGCATTTGGAAAATAAACCGCGTGAGGCCCTCAAAAAGCACACCTACGTCTACGAAGACCCCCAGTATCGTTTCGGGAGGTCTAACCGCGATAAAAACCATTGTCTGTGATAGTATTGAAAATGTTTTTATGCGGCGGAAGCCTAGACTCGCCTCCAACCGAGCTATCTCACTTATCCAATTTTGCCCCACTCTCCCCTACTTACCAAGCTTCTTTCGAAATGAAACGTTTACAACATTCGAGCGAGATATTTTTTCATTTTTTTGATTATTTACGATGGCTCGAGTCCAAAAAAAATTAGTCTAAATACGAAAAAAACGAGAAATATTTTTGGAACTGTAGTCATTTTACAAGCGCAATATTATCAGAGATCTTTTAAACTAAAAGTTTATGGAAAGTCTTGTAAAAACTCCATTCCTCTCACACCCATATACCTACCCTCTCATAAAAATGCAACAAGTTTTTGTATCAGCACCGGGACGCTTTTTCCAATAACCCAGTAAGTGGCAAGGGAATGCCGTTTTTTCAAAATGTTCCCACGTGATTGGGAGAAAAAGCACATGGGATTTTACGCACAATCGAAAATCGATCATATAGGTCACTCGAGCAAAACTAACTCGGGCAAAATTCCGTAATATTGCAGCTGATTGCAGCGGTTCATCGTAGTAGGTCATCATAGTAGAAGTGTTATAGAGTCATTTTGAATTGACTATCCCAACGAAACGAAGCAAGAATTTCCTCGCATCCTTGAGATGCTAATGTACAATAATTAAGCATGCAATGTGCAAAATTAACAAATTGCCCATTTTCTATGATAACAAAAACAAGGCAAGGACACGATCAAGGACATGTAAAATTCAAGATCATTACAAAAAATTTTTATGACTCACATGTTTCTTGGGCGAGGTTTTATGTCCACAGCTAAACAGCTGAATATGATCGCCGTGTAGTGGTAATGCACTGTACATCACTTTTACCGCATGGTTTATCTATGTCGGTTTTTCATCCAAATTTCAGTTTGTTCACGTGGGACCGATGTCAATTCTTCGTTCTTCAATAATCAACATTATTGAGTTGTACAAATGTGAACTTGTATCATTCGATTTTCGGAAGTCACTGTTCGCGTTTTCGTTGGAGATTTTCGTGCACGTTTCTGTAGATGATTGACATGGACTGCAACATGCCGTTTTGTTCCGAGTTTACCCCAGTCTATCGTGGTCTATCGCAGTCCCACCGGCACTATCTGGACCACGGCGCGTCAGAATAAAACTGAGCCAAAATATCTCGATCACGATCGATCAAGACCACAACCGAGGCTTCTATATCCCAACACAACACGGACCACGGAACTGCAGTACTCGTTTGAATCACGTTTGAACTCGCAAACCACGCGGCTACGCCACCCAACGAAATATATATATATATATATATATATATATATACACACATATGAATATATATATATATCATCCCATCCTATATTATGGGATAGAGCATGCCTGCATGGAACGGTCTCTCGATTCTTGTACTGCAGTATTAGTGTGCTTCGGAAACTTCGGAGCAGATCTGTAAAATACGCTATATATACGCTCGTACGTAGTGAGTGGGTGCCGTTGGCCTCGCCTCTAAAAACTGAAATGAACGTCCGCCATTCGTGATAGTGAATACTTATAGGGTGTGCGAAGTGCAAAGAAGCGAAATAGCAGATATCAGAAGTGCATTACACATGACTTTGGAGCAACCAGCGGCTACAGGAGCTACCCAGCTCGAGTGGACGTTTTTGTCGTCGTCATCTTCGCCGTCAAGATCGTCGACGCGGCCAAACACTCACCGACGAGCTCGAGAATCGAGTCGAGAATTCAGGTATGGAATCCATGTAGCTATATTTCGAGCTCTTGATGTTGAGTATGTGGTCACGTATTTGATAAGGTCGTAAATATTACTATGACGCTCGGGGTCGTCGTTGTACATTCATGAAGAAAAATCATCTCCACGAATGCACCGCGCTCTCTCTCCCTCTCCCACATATGACCGTTGCTCCGTTTGCATTTGTCTATTATCCATCTATCCTGTGTTTATACAGTTTTCGATCTTCTTCTCATTTTCCTTTTTATTATCTATCCGCTACCCATTCTGGAACGGAGTCCAGCAGAGTCATCTCCGAGCGCAGTTTAGTTTCGTAATGGATTATTCCTGCGGTTGACGACGACGAGAAGCAAGTTCTTTCACTCGTTCTGTTCTATAAGTAATACGCCATGCTCAAGAGGAGTCACGTTGTCAAATCTGCGTCACCCGTGGGTGAAAACCATCAATTGATTGGAGAACAATTAGTACCCTGTGATAGTTACGTGAATCGCTTTTCTGAAGAAGAAGAAAGCTTGATTGTTCACCAGGAGTTACTCACGGAGATCTTCTTCGAGGAATGGTCAGTCCATATTATACCGGGCACCGCGAATGACGACAACGGCACTCCTAGTGCTTGAGTGTGAGCATACGAAACGCATATCTCGCCGCATAATTGATAACATTGTTTTCTCGTCTTCGCGATCACCGCGAGAGACCCGTCGTTCATTTTTACTCTGTCTTGCTTGTTTTCACGTCATATTTGAGCTTTCTGGATCAACTTCGTTCGAAGCATTGTGATTCCGGGGTAAGATGTCATATTTTTGGTTTCACCTTCATTTTGATATAGTGTATGGCATGCCTGTGCTGACTAAGGTCATCGTCAGCGCCGCTGCTGATGTAATTTTGTTAGTTTTTTTCGCATACGTGAATTTTGCTAGAAAATAGTCCTGGTCACCTATGAACACATTATGAGATGCACCTGAGTATCTAAATGTTTTGATTCAGCTATTCTTGCCCTGATGAATTGATTTTATGGTTTTGCAGGACAATCTGAAAGATATAAGAGAGAGCATAATAAATGGGTAAGACAAAGAAGAAACCTGAGTTGTATCACAACAGTCAATCACAAAATGTCTTGCGTAATTTGATGCTCCGGGATTGTGGTTTACGCACAACACATAGAACCAGTACTAAGGAATTTGAACCTGTTGCTGAAACTAATTTCATCCTCAAGACACTGAAAGAATTGGTTAGTACCACATTTTGTATCATTCATATAGTTATCCTCTCTTACCTCATTTCATCTTTCTCCTTTGTAGAAATGCGACCTACCAGGAGTTCCCAGGACAACATTCTTGATGGTTTTCAGCCCTGATGGAAAAACAGTCGCTTCAACTCATGGAAACCACAAAATCTATATTACAGATCTAACAAGTGGAAAAAATATCAGGATTCTTTCTGGCCATCCTCGTACACCATGGTGTATAGCATTTCATCCATCTTCAAATGATATTCTAGCATCTGGATGCCTTGGAGGACAAGTTCGAGTTTGGGATTTAAGTGTGAGTTTGCTATTTTGATTGACCCTTTTACACTTAAATTCTTGAGCTGTGCTTTTGTCACCGCTGCTCAAGTTTTTGTTTTATGTTCTGAATAGACTGCTATACTTCCAATCAGAACAGTCGGAATCGACACAGCTCAATGAGATTTCTTTACAAAGGCTGTTCGAAATCCAACATACTTATTGAATGATTTGAATCTATTGCAGGGTGGAAGTGAAGTATGGAATTCTAAAAGTCAGATTGCTTCCTTAGCTTTCCACCCCACAGAAAGATTGTTGGCTATTGCCACTTACAATGAAATTCATTTTTGGGACTGGAGTGAGTCCCAACCATTTTCAACAGTAGCAACCAAGAGTCACAGAGAAAAAGTTCGGTGAGTAAAGAATATCTGTGACCCCTTGTTGGAATTGAACTCCTCCGTTACAGTCACTTCTGTATTCTAGGTATGTTGCTTTTGATAATTTGGGAAGTAAGCTTATCACTGGTATAGCCAATCCGACTCAGACTTCACAATGGGATCGGCCGCCGGTAGAACATCTCATAAGATCTATACCAATCACAAGGTGACGAATTTGTGTCTTTCATCATAGAGCATCATGATTGAATCTCAAAATTGATGATCTTATTTTATTTCACTCTGCTTTGTTTTATTTGCTTCATGCACGAATTACATAGCTTTTTTCAATGGATGCAGTTTATATTCATTGTGACATTGATTTATACTTTTAGGGCTCAAAGAAATCGATTCTTTGAACATGATTCCAATGGTGGGTCTCAGTGGATAGGACAAAATAACGGCTCGCCTCGCCCGGAAAATGCAGATAATCGAAATGGCACTTCTTCAGAGAGTAATTATGTAGATAGAAGAAACTTGTTGAGGCAGTCTTTCTGGTGGTAAGTCATAAGAGTGATTGCTGAATTTCAATTTTAGTATCTGTCTTTCTCAATTTTTAGCAGGATCTGTTCACCTTGGTAACACCCTTTCATCCACTACCTTTCAATTTTTAGGGGTCGAAGAGCCAGAGTAGCTGCATTTAATGTGGATGCCCATCGATTTCCAGTCTCATCGCCTAGAGTTGCGCGTTGGGCACCTAACTTCCATGAAGCTGAATCCAACAATCGAAGATCAGGAAATGATCCGTCTCGCAGCGAAAGTCAAGATAGTAATGCCACTAGGTCTAATACTAATACAAGCTACAACAGTATTCCTGAAAGAAATGAAGAAAACTCATCAAGTGATGTGCGAATCGCACCAGCCCGAAATTATTGGTTCCCTTCACCTTCAGAGCA
Source organism: Eretmocerus hayati (assembly GCA_029851415.1). Classification (NCBI taxonomy): domain Eukaryota; kingdom Metazoa; phylum Arthropoda; class Insecta; order Hymenoptera; family Aphelinidae; genus Eretmocerus; species Eretmocerus hayati. Next base: position 166,927,766 of record CM056742.1, read on the forward strand.
TATCAACTTGTTGAATTTTTCTCCAAATCTTGATTCGTCGTCATCGTCGGCAGCTGCTGCTGCTACATCAACGAGCACTGGACCATCTGCAACGGCAACAGCAGAGGTTGTGATTGAACCCAGAACTGATGCAGAAAGTAACAACCCTCCACCTTTAGCAAGGAGTAATGCCTATTTCCCACCAGAGGACTCAGATGATGACGAAAGCAATGATGAAAACTTGGCAGCATTTCATAGATCTCTCAGATTGGGTCGACTCAGTAGGCTTAGAGATCGGAGACATCGGAGACTCATGAATCGTTTTGACAACGTCTACCGGTCTTTTGTTGCTGCGCATGGTCGTCAGGATACGGTGAGTTCTTTCTAATTCACATTTGCTAACTTTCGCCAATGCTCTTACTAAAATTTGGAATCCCTCAAAGATTTTCCACTCACAAAACCAAAGAAAGTACACGGGTTTTTTTCTATCTGCTGGATTCTTCGAGCACCCTACTTCCTTTAATAATTCGATTACACATTACCACTTGTATATTGCAACGATTGATTCGTTAGAAGGCGTAGATTACAATAAATCATGTATGCTCGTTCTTGATTATAAACATTTGTAACAGGCTGATCGAGGCACGGACCCTATGGCTCAAGATCAAAACGCACCGTCCACGAGCACAAGTAATTCAAGTTCTTCCCCTTCATCGAGGAATAATGTTTTCGTTGCTAGTGCTTTTACTCACTTGCTCCGGAATATTTTGTACTCTAACGCTCAAGAAACCAATCTCAATCTCACAAGATTGCAGCGAACTCTACGATCAATGGCCGAAGAACCGTATCATGTAATGCGTATCAATACGCTGTTTTTACGGCAGGACTTACGGGATTTGGAACAAAATAACAGCCTCTGCCTTCTCAATTTGTACAAACTCCGCGAAGAGCTGCGTACACGAATTGCAAATTGTAGAGATAGAGACGTTAATGCATCTGTGAATAACTTGAACAATCACGTTCAAGCCCTTAATAACATCGAAAGTCAGCTGATCAACACGAACTTCAGGATTGAATCAATTAGAGAAGAACTACTGTCGCTGAGGGACGGACTAGTCTACCGTCAGTTGGCCTCTGCCTCTAATGAGAACTCCTCTACTTCACGCCCACAGGCGCATAGCGATGAACCAAGGTTGAGTGCAATCAATCCAGCCCCGCGAACAGCTGTCAGACGTCAATTGGAAACAGATCCCAATGACGAAGAACAACCCCGCCCAAGCAGACGTAGATTAAATTGGGAATATGACTCCCTTGAACCTGGTAAGTAACATTCTTCTATTACCATCTAATCATCTTAGATCAATGTGACATTTGATTTTCTCAAAATAGTGAGGCAATCAATTTGCCGTCACAGTGATCTATGCTCTTTCAAGACGATTGAAGGATTGTTTAACATTTTCGTAGATTACAGTTCACCATCGAGCGACGATAGCTTGAGTGGTAACAACACCCATCGCAGTTCACTCAACTTCTCCGTTTCTTCTCGCTCAGCTTTCCAGCCCACTCGTTCGAGGTCTAGTTTTACCGAAGCACGTGCCGACGCAGGTTCTTCTACAGCTCGTTCGACAGCCCCCGAGAATGCAGCCTTCAGGTATTTCAATGGACGTTCGGCTAGTCCCAGCGCAAGCAGAGATCGCACACCGATTCGCAGCGGTCAACGAACCAATAGAGCTTTTGGTGTCATTTGGGATGAGCTACAGAACATTTGGAACTCTGTAAATTCGCTTGAAAGAGCAACGGAGAATGAAAATAATGAAGAACAGTCGGAAAACGGTTACTGGTTATTGGAAGAGAACAGTAATTCAGACTCAAATCATGACGAGCATAACAATGGTGTCGCTAGTACGGCTAGTATAGCTGCAGCTCTGAGACGCCGAGCCAGCCGCTGGGTGCCTTTGGATACGCCAAATAGAGCTGAAGGTGGCGTAGATGGATTACAAATTCCAGTGAGTCATCAACTTTTCAATCCTTATTCGAACTATTTTATATGTTTCAACCGGTATTGAGTCCATCAGAAGTTTTCTTTTTGTCGCAGTCTTAAACCCAAAAATACTGCTAAAAAGATTATCAGAATGCTTCCTCTACACGGTATCTGATTATAATCGGAACCACTTCCATTCTCATTGAAAATTAACATTACAGATCAAATTCTTGCTGAATTTTATAAAAAACAAATCACATCATATTCTTCGTCTGTGTGATTGTATATGTGTGTGTGTTGTTTTCTCCTACCACGATTCTTCTCCTGAAGTTGACCTGATCAACTTTTGCCTTTCTAACTATTGTAGAGAATCATCCAAAAGGTAAGACGAGTGATTCAGCGAGTCTCATCTCCAGTCATATTTGATTCTGAGGTTTTGAATACAAAAATTGCTAAAATCCCCTGGTTGCTTTTAAGAATATCCTTTTTCACCACGATCTTATATAGGTCACCTGAACCATGATTTTCTCAGCATAATCTATCGATCGGTTAATGACGAAATTTCGTTTACTCAGCATAGACCTCAGTTTTCTAAAGACGGTAGATTTTGCGAAAAAAACTTGAATTTAGGTACCAGTGGTTACCACAAATTCCCCCAGTAATGAGCTTCCTCAAAAAAAAAAAAAAAAAAAAAAAACAACTCGGAGTATTCTTCTCCCTTGGAGTATTTTTTTCCCTCATCTTCCTGTACAAGTACTGTACTAAACTTTCTTCTTCATCGATTGGTTGATACGCAATTCCAGTTGAATTCGTATAGAATGATCAAAATGAAGTTTTGGTAAAAAATTTTATTTTCCTGGAAAGCAACTTCATTACTTCATTTCGAGGTAGTACTGTCGTAACCTCACTTTTCAAAATGTTCGAGGTATTTGTACCATCACCAATTCAGCCCAGATTCCGTCAAAGGCTTTGTATTAGTCTGATTCTACTCGAATCTAAATTTTAGGGGCTTATGATTTGTATAACTGGAAAGAGTAAGCCACAAAAAAAATTAGGTGCGTTCGTAGAACGCGCGATTGATGACGAAGTCATGAAGGTTTGCTGGAGAATACAACTATTGAATTGAATTTTTCGTAATTCGTTTGCCACATCATATATCTTTCCATTCATTTTGAAGTTAGAATGGTTAAATTCTCCTTTCGTCTATGTGTATTATATACTTATAGATTCTATTGATTTTGGAGCACGGGCTACAGCAACAGCGAGGAAGCAGACGACGCGCCGCCGCCACCGTTGAATCTCTATGGCTATATCGTGCGCAACTACCCATTGTTAACATTGGAAAAACAATGGGTTATCGCTCGGAAACATGGGCTTTTGCTATTGGATATTGTCAAGGACATCCCAATCAACATTTTTCCGCTTTGGCAACATGAGATTTTCACGTTTTTCGTACTCAAATCGGTCGCTGAAAACCGCGATTTTCGCATTTTTCCAACTTAGAAACGCTCACAGCTCGAAAACAACGACTTTTAGAGAAAAATGACGAGAGAGATTTTCTTTTTAAAATAAACCAAATAACCTATAGAAGTTGCCTTCACACCGGAAAAATTGATAATGCTAATTTGTTTAAACAATTTCAGTATAAACAATTTCGCACCAGAATTCCGTATGGCAACATGGATTTTCGGATTCAGAAGGGTCTTCTGGAGGGAATCCCACAAAAAAATTCCATCAGATTAATTTTTCCAGTGATGGCGGTGATTTCGCCTAGTCTAATGAGTCAAATTCGTCCTAAAGTGCGGCTGCAGCAAAACTCAACCGTCGATAAGATGACTTCGTCATCAACATGATCATTTTTGTCTCATTAGACATGTTCGCGATTTTACGACGAATTCAGGTATTACCTCGCAGCTGAGTCCCGAACTCAGGGAACTCTCGAGGCACAAGTTCCTATTCCAATCCTACATAACAGGTTGAATGCCCAAAGCAGGCTCGTAAATCCAATCTCATTCTTGGAAAACAAGGATATTTTCCTTGAAATTCAAGAATATATTCTTGAAAATTCAATCATTTCTTCGGAACTGCATTCGAGAATAATTTTTTAAAAACTCAAGAAGTACTTCTTGAATTTTCAATTGAATCTGCTTGTAAAATCGATTCATATCAACATTTGTAATTGATTGTATATCTGAGTACTGAGCGCCATAGCCCATTTCGGGAACCAGGACAGACCAATCCTTCAGTGCCCGAAATAGGCTTGCAAGTGGAGTGCGGGTGTATTTTTTCATCACAAAAACCCTCAAATCGCGTCAAAAAGCATCATATTCGGTCAGAGTGATGACAATTTCATTATTGCAAAAGATGCTCAGCATAGTTTTGAGAATCAACATACATTGTTTTCAGGGTGCCAGAACAGCAGACGATAGTTGGGAACCGAACGCACGGTTAACGCGCTTGCAGAACACCAGTGCCACAGATCAGAGTCAATCGTTGTCCATCTCTGCTAGTTCAACGCGATACGAGCAACCTCCACTTTTCCCATTCAGAAGTCTTCGCGAAACCATGAATCAGCGAATGAATCAGACTGATTCGTCGGCCAGAACTCAAGGTGTGCATCCTCCAACTCCTCCAAGAACTCGGGTGCCCCAAACTTCAAACTCTTCAGCTAGAACTAGGGCCCTACAAACTTCAGACTCTCCATCTAGAACTCGAATTTTGATAACTCCAAGTTCTTCTCGCTCCGAAACTGTGACAGTGTCCGAATCCAGATCGACTCAACAGTCACAACAGGAGGCGAGTGCTGATAGATCTACTAATACTGAAACTGAAACTGTTGTTGATTTGGACGCGGCCTCTGCAGCATCTGCTGCTATCAATACCATAACTGAGAGAATTGCTTCTTTTGATGAAGACTATGGTGATATACGGTTATTAGGTGAGTTGATAATTCATCATTTTTGCACACGATGAGAATTAGAAATTTTGTGCTTCGACGGATGTGAATTTGAGCTGTTCAGAATACTAAAGGTATATATCGTCGCCCCCACGAAGAACCCATCTTCATTTAAAAATCATTAGAAGAACAATGGAAAGCATTTTTCTTTTCCGGAGGTGACAATACGGCCACTTACGTATATTAATCGTTGAGTGAAAGTTTAAAAGAATATTCAAATTACTATGTTCATTCACGGTGTTTATAGCGGGAAAAAACGGTAAAAAACGGGGAAATATCTGGAATTTGATTTAGTCGGGAAAAATTTGCCTCACTATTTTGAGAGATAGTTGTATTTAATGTTGTGTTCCATAGGATCTGAAAATAAATCATCTCATAATGTACATTTATAGTTGAACGAAAATTTTCATTGCTTAGGTCGTCACATTGTCAATATCCAACGTCTCTGTCGTGCTCGTTTGGAAATAGCCCAACTTCAACACGTTCGACAAATGTGGCAGAAGCTACAACGTCGAATCCGTCATCTATACGTCACCATTAGGATCGAGAGACTGTGTAATAATGATGCTCTACAGTCAAGCACAAGCAGGTGCGATCATACATAAATTTTTTATCCTTGATTTCTGTCTCACTAGCACCACTAGTCCTTCAAGTTCTTATGCTCTATTGTTCTATTTTAGACAAGGAATGGAAACCTCTTCAACTGCTACCAACGAAGCTCAATCGGAACCAGCACGAAATTTCAAAAAGGCATTGTTAGAAGCTTACAAGAGACAGAGCAATACAAATGACGGGTCGCAGCCACAGCCATCTACCTCGACCGCGACTTCTCCTCCAGTCGATGAGCAAGAAGCGAATAACAACTCTCAGTCTCAGCCCAATGCAACTGCTGATGCTCCCAGTCACGAAAATCAACTTCCTTTTGGCGGTGAACTGCCGACCGATGCAGAGCTTAGAAGAATGCGTTTTGGGAACTTGTGTGAATTGTTACTGAACTACAATATTGTGGATTCTCAATTAGAGAGCTCACATTTTCCTACGCCGGGACCGTCAAATGATCACACTTATTCGAGTGCATCATCGAGCGATCGAGCATCCAATGCTCAACTGCCGAGTATAACTAGTCTTGTCAATGATATATTGCGGCTTCCTAGCGTTTCGAGTCTTTCTGCCAGTACAACTTCGCCTGTCTCAGCTACAAATGCCAATACAAATGATACTAGCCTTCTTGAAAACTCAGAGGGCAATACAAGTGATCCTAGGCCTAGTACTTCAACAGCTGCCAGTAATGACGGAGCTGCGGGTAGTTCTTCATCTCAGTTAGATAGTTCAGCATCTAGCAACATGTCAGAATCGCCGACAAGTACTTCAAACTTGCAGCGAAGGCAATCCAGGCAAGTATATCAAAGGTGTAGGCTGCGTTACTTGTATCTAGAATGAATATTTGAATGCTATGTAACTTTCGCAATTTTTTGCAGATACCAAAGGGTGTGGCGGTATGGACGAAGGATGTACCTGCGAAGACCTCGTCTATTACCTGCTCTTCGAGCTCTCCGCATGCAAAATCTTAATCATCTTTATCGTCACTACACTCAATTGAGACGAAATCAGCACAACAGAAGCACGGCTAATGCTGCGACGGGAAATGCTGCAACAAGTTCCAGCTCTAATGCTCATACTAGTACTAGCACAACGAATAATGAACGTAATCGGCCAGGAAGCTCTACAGAATCCCTTAGAACCATGATTTCCAAGTAAAATACTTTTCTTTCGTGGAGATCTCAATTATTTTTAGATCCTGATTACTTGTATGGATTCTAAATATGTTCCTCTTGCAGGTTACAATCTTTGATTCAGTTGGTGAGCAATTACTCGAACAGTGGCTCTAGCAACAACGCAACCCCCAGTACAAGTAGGGGTTCAGCACCAAGTACAGCGAATGATTTCCACTCCGAAAGTCAAGAAACGCTTGAGAGCTTCAGAGAAGTCACACGTTTGCAAGCAAGACAAGTTCTTAGTCTCATGGTTGAGAGCCTCACTAGATTCTTCGAGGAAAATCGTCCTGGCAGTGGCAATAATAATAGAATGTTACATGAGCAGATCTTTGAGATGTACGCTCTGCCGATGCTTGGCTTGCAACTCACCGATCTTCTGTTGGATCAATTGGCTGTTACTCGTCGCGAGCTAGAAGTTATATGCAATGAGTACGATTCGAGTCTATCCGCAAGACAAGCAGCCCAGTCTAATCAGCAACCACAAGTTGCTACAACCGGAACTAACACCGCGACTGATGGAGCTGGAACTGACACAATGACTCAAACAAGTAATAACAGCGCGATGGAAGTTGGACCAACACCCACTGATAATTCCTCCGGTAAGTACTGTAAGAGGATATCGGATACCGACATTGTCGAGTTTTCGGATTTCTCGATGAATTTTTGAGATATCGGGATTCTACTAAGTAACGCCAATTCTGTATGGCTCATAGAATCGGGCGTTACTTGTTAGATTTTTGATATCTCAAAAACTCATCGAGAAATCCGAAAACTCGATTATGTCGGTAACTGTACAATATTGATAGGGCTCCTACGTCCTCTTAAGTGTTAAATATCTTGATAATGAGTACTATATTTATTTATGTCCTTATTTGTAATGAAGCAGCTGCAGCTGATGTACCCAATGACGACGAAGATGACGATGAGTCTCACTCGGTTGCATTCCTCCGAAGATTTTTGGGCTTGGAAACATCTTCACCACAATCCTCCCCATGGGCCCCGAATACTACAACAAGCAGTACCCCTTTAGCAACATCAAATCATGATTCCGCAGCGTCTACTTCTACCAGTGCCAATGTTGGAGTTGATGTGGATAACAATGACAGCTCTCCTGCCAATGACTCGCGCAATGAGGTTGCTCTGTCTGCTGAAATTCAAAGTATCATTGAAAGAATTCAAGAAAATAGCACGAGTAGTGGTGATTCGAGTCAACGCTATCGGAACAGAAGCGGAGTAAATGCCCGTTTCGACAATGACAGCGATGATCATGAAGATGGAGAGTACATACCTTGTAAGTTTTAGAACAAAATCTAGTTCTTCTAGAACAACTATTATCACATTTTCATTCAATTTAAAAGTAATTACTTCATATTCTTAGCATGCAATTCCTTTGTGAGTAAGCAACCTCGGAGGATCACCCACATGACGAATATTATATCCACTTTATTGACTCACTTATGGAACATAATTTGATGCGATGGCACCGATCAAATTTGAATAGAGAAAGCAAGATTAATGTAAATTGCCTTTTTTACAGTCTCGAGAAATGCAGACCAGCGATCAAGAGACCGAAGAGAGTCGCCCCGTGATCTTCCTCAGCCTGGATCGTCTTCAGGGCCTCAAATCCAGAACCGACTTGAGAGTCTCATGATATTGCATCGCTATGCATTTATGCGGCGCCGTTTGCTCGATCAATCGCGTGGACGTGATGCAATCGCTAACAGTAGCAATAACAATAACAACAGCAGTGCCACTAGGACTAGCAATGGCAATAACAACAATAATAACAATGGTGATGGTAGCACCAACGACTTGGTTGTGCCTCATCCTATCGAACTAGATTGGCAGAGTAATCCACCTTCTGCTTCCTCAAATAACATGGCAATGATTCGGCTTCTGCGTCAACGTACGCAGCGCAGTCAAGGTCTTGGTGAAGGATCTTCATCAGCTGCTGGCTCCAGTAATTCCTCTAGACAAGACTTGCATGTACCACTCATACGAGTAAACAACATGCCCATCAGTGAATTTGGCGTATCTCCCTTCATCCGTAGACGACGTCCAAGATCTAGAGGCTTGCTTACGCCCGATTCGCCTTACAGTTTGGGAAGAGCAGGGAGTAATCCAAGTTCGGCACAGGGATCGAGTGGCAACGAGTATGGGGAGCCTGTACCTCCTGCTTCCCTCTTCACAAATAGCTTCAGGAATCAGGTTTGAACTAATTCATTCTTATTTCAATTGAGTAATTCCCCTCGATCTTGTTGATGCTCTTCCCTTTCCTCTTATTTCATTGAATCTAATTTTATTCTATTTTATTTATTTATTTATTTATTCAAATAAAGGGTACAAATGCATAAGCACCTGGCGCTTGTCCGCATCTCTATCTATAGTAACCAAATACTACTACTATCTTTAATACTATATCTAATGAATTTCATTTTACCAATTCAACGATCAATATCTACTATTCGGTTCAAGTTTACGAAAGTAGCATGATTTCTCAGAATATTCAATGAATGGTATCGCTTAATTTTCTTGAACTTATATCAATAGCTTCATTTCCAACTTCGTTAAGGATCAAATTCACACTTGGGATGGGGCCAGAAAAAATTAAAATGATCACTGTGCTCATTTGATAGTATTGTCATTGTATTAAATGGAAAAATGTTGCAAGACTCGTCTTATTTGGACCCGCACGAAATTTCACCTTTTAATATCTCACTGCCTTTTTGCTCTATCCATTGTGTTTTCAATCATCAGAATGATTTTGAGCGGTTTTCTATACGATCTTACTCTCTGTTGGAATTCTGAATTATCGTAGGAACAGATGCTTTTATTAACATCATTTTTTCGAGTCGATCTTGCTTTATAGTTTAGATTTTTATCTCTTCTTCATTCGAGGGTACAAATACATTGTTCTTAGATTCAACGATGGGTCTTAACGCAGGCAACTTGGCGCGATGGACTTGTCAATCGTGAACCCGGCTTCAGAGGATTCAGAAGGTTTGGCGGCGATGCATCCAGTGGTGGTCAAGATCCAGATAACGATAGTGACGAAGTTGAAGCTAGAGGTAAGCCTATGATGTATTCAAATATGTCAGTAGCCTCTGGTGGTTCTTTAGAAAATCACCCTATAATGTATATGTATGACTATGTTACAGACCATCAAATCAACATGACTTTCAACGGGCTCGAGTGTCAAAGCTATAGGATCCAAGCTTGGGACTTTTCAAGTATTCCTGAGATTCATGATCGTGAGTAATTTGTAGAAGATCTGGTCAAATGTGAAACTTTGTTGACTTTTTTAATCTTTCATCTTTACAGCTATGAAAAACGTCATTGTACGCGATTGCAAGATTCAAAACGATGCTAGCATTGACATATCCTCGGATGGTGCATTAATAGCTGCTTTACTGCCATCCAGTCGTACCAATCCAATGACTAGTATAGGTAAGCTTTCGTCGAATCTCTCATTCAACCCAGTATAGCTTCACGTATTAATAGACTTTCGGAGTAATTTCAATTATATTTTTAACTGATGAATCGAATTTTTTTGATGATTTCAGGAGTATACAGTTTACACTGGGAGACCCTGGGTGAAAAGGTATACTCGACCCAAACAGATCAGCAGGTCATTTCAGTATCAATATCTCCAACAAAGCAGCACGTTCTTGTCGGTTTGGCTTCTCGTCGAATTCATATTCCTACGCGATCTGTTCCTATGGCTTTCATCTACAAATTAGTGGAGCCTGAAAAGGCGTTACAAGCAGCAGTTGATCAGGCCGAAGGTGCACAGAATCAAAACCGGCCCGATGCTGGGAGACGCGAAACTAATTACCTGTGCTTGTTGAACCATTATCTCAATGATCTGCGCAGACTCACTACAAGCGATGATCAACCACAACAAGATAATCAACCGCAGCAGCAGGAGAATGAAGTCAACCCAGATCTGCGGAACCGAAATAATGTGTCTCGGAATAGCGACTCGAATGATGTGAAGCCAAATCGCAAAAGTATGGTCTTGTTGAGAGAACTGTTACAGAATCGCGAGACCCCTGGTCACGTTAGTCTCAATTGCATAAGATGGGTTCCCCAACCCGGTCAGGGTATTCTTTACGGAACTAACACTGGCCTCTTGAATATCTTGTACTAAAGATTTGTTTTCGTTTTCTGATTATTTCAAAGTTTTGATGCGACAACATCAGAAGTTTATATTTTACTGTGTGATAGAAGATATATGAATTTTGACTGTTTGATTTATTTTCTAAGATGATGGATGGCTGTGGAGATATTAGTGTACGCAAGCTTGATTACGTCGAATATATCACAGAATCTAGGTACAGAATAGTTACCTGATCTCCACTTGTTACTTGTTGTGTTATGAGAAGACTGATTGATTCAGCTTGTGATTCATCACTCAAATCAGACGCATGAAGTATAAGGAATCAGTACGACATGGAATAGTCATGTACCCAACTATCTTGCATATGTCTACACAGATTGTAGTAGAAAACTACTCCATGAGCTCAGGAGCTTGATGTTTTACCACTGTCGATCAGTCCCGACTCACTACTTGAACATGTAAGATAACAAAGAGAAAGATCGAGCGCGCGAAGTTTTTTGCGGGGCTGTGCCTTATCGATTGTATTCTTCTTTTCGCTCTTGATGACGTTCATGATGATGATGGAACAAAAGTTATTTGTATAAACGTCATGTAAATATCAAAGTAGTAGATGTAATTCTTGAAATTTTCTGAGCATATAACCTCATGCATTCATTGGCGATGGGTGCACTGAATAAAATTTTTATAGTATATCATTATTGTACAAGTCATAATTTTGTGCTATTTTTACAGTCAGACTGAATTGCGATCTGAATATTGCTTGATAATTATGAGTAATGATCCACGTTGGCGATATAATGTGCGAAGGGTCTCAGAAAAATGATGCGCTGGTATTCCAAAGTTGATTTTCCTTAGACTTGATGCTTGTAGACATCATGGTTATAATATGCATCTAATTTTATTACTGTAACATTTCTGTGCCATTTTCATAATTTTTGGCTGAGTTGCAGGGATGGCTCCTCTTTTATCATTCTCTAATGAAATTCTGCATTGCAAAGCGTGATTAACTTATTATATTCACATATCATAATGTCATATTATTCAGATCACTAAGTTGAAAAATGTTTCAAATTAATCCCATGTAGTAACTTGATGTCTTGCATTTTGGAATATTCCAATTTAATCTTACTCATACTTAAGAACTACTTTTTTTCAAGAACAGGAATGTTCATCCAGTGTCAAATTGCATATTGATCCAAGAAAACCTGTTCAAAACTTTTTGTAAATATTTAACATTAGAGTTCCTACAACATAGTTTCTAGCACGTATTCGGAAATCAAAACAGAAGTCTTGAGCATATTGAATAGAACTGATGTCCCGTGACTGTGTGACCAAATCAACTTTTTGCTTTTTGTATTGATATTTAGGAAGCCAATAAATTGGTTTGGATAATAACAAATTGTACCATTTCTTCTCTCTCTCTACCTACTTTTATTTATTCGTCATACAGTAAACTTTGCAACAATTCTGGTGTTTCTGGTTGCTTCAAACAAAATGAGGCTTTTTCTTCCGCTGAAGCATATTTCTGATGCTCTAGTTGGTTGAGATCCTGATCAAGCATCGTTTCAATTTCATCATCAATATATAGTTGGTTGTCATAGGGCTTGCTTAAGTAGGAAGAATTCATATCGGAGGAGTTGATAGTTTCATTAAGCGTATCTTGTATTTCAGTCTCTGTTAGGAAGACAGGCTGGTAAGTGCTTAAAGAGTCAGTAACATTGCATTCTGCTACTTGATGTTGCGGATGGTGGAGTTTCGGTGTGACAGGAGGAGGATAATTGATTTGATGATACTTCTTGATATGGAATTTCAAATTACCAGTTTGAGAAAATCGCCTATCACAGTAATTACATTGATATGGTCTTTCTCCTGAGTGATACCTGGAGTGCCTATCTAATTTGTATTTTGTTGCAAACTGTTTTCCGCAATCTAAACATTGCAAGGTTTCATTTTGAGTGCTCATAAAATGGTCTCCAATTACATTTGAAAAATCTAAAGAATGATAATTCAGTATGTGCGACTTAAGTGACAGCTTGTATCTAAAAGATTGATTGCAATGAAAACACTGGAAAGGCCTTTGATTCTTATTATGAACCTGTTTATGCTTTGTCAGTATTTCTTGTTGATTGAAAGACATGTTACAAATCTGCCAGTAGAAAATAGAGTTGTCAATTATTTGTCATCTTTTAGATTCTAAAATGAGGAGATACTTACTTCACAAGTATAAGGGCGTTGTCCAGTGTGGATTAAATTATGCCTCTTTAAATGTGCGGAGCATCTAAAAGTTTTACCACAGATAGGGCACACAGGTTTCCTTCTCAAAATACCCATTGATTCTTGGCTGGGTTTTATTGACATAGTTGTATCCTTTAGAGGACATAGCATATCCTGCAATAGAAATTACCCAAGATAAATATTTCTTGATTAATAGTGCTTGGCTCCAAATCAAATTATTTTGAAAACTTAATTGTAGATGTACATATGATGTGACTCAGATGATCGATTACCTCAGCAAAATTTATTTCAATGGATGGAGCAACCAATTGCTTCTGGACATTTGCAACCATCAGGCAGAATTCATCGAAAGAACATAAAACTTTTTCACACTCGCTACAAACATTTTTTGATAACCTATCAGTCAAAGTAATACTGATAATCTGAAATAAGATGCGTCATTGACAGAAGTCCTCAAGGATTTTTAGAGTAGTTACCATTGAATTTCAAGATTACCTCTTTAGCAAAATATTTGTTGATTATTGATAGAAGAACTGAGCCTCTACTTTTGTCGTTGAATAGATCAGTACCTTGTTGTTTTTCCTTGCCACATAATCTACAAAGTCTAAAAACTGATTGCTTATGAAACATCATTTTGTAAGAGTCCATCTAATTAGTTTGTGTGTAGAACAGATAGAATCAGTCTCTTGTCTTATTGCTTTGAATCCAAATCACTGACGCCACGGACCACGTTTCATAATAGCCTATAATATCCCATCTTTTTCGCAATTTTTTCGTGATGCTCACAGACGATGACTTGCAGAATACATTTCTATTCTGACGAGGATTATTATAAATTCTATGTCACAATCTAATTTTGTCAGGATGGAAGAACGCATCTGGCAGTATAGGTATAGGGTAACGGTACACGTAAACAAAACACTAGCAGAAGCAGAAGCCAAAAATTTTAAATGACGGCTGACGATGGTAAGATAGATCCGATTATTATCGACTAGATTGCCATCATGCATTGCAAAAACATGTTGCAAATACTCAAATTCCAATTTCCAGTCATTCTGATTTGCCACAATAAGCTTCATCACGAAAAAAATGGACTCTAGGACCCCCTCATATCGATGTTATAATGAATAACCTAATTATAATAAATAATTTTTCGTAGTGCGCTTTTTATTCCTCGTATTGCTAAGTTGACAATCATGGAGATTTTAAAACTGAAGTTACATTAATGCTACATCTATAAATAGACTTGGATCATTTTTTCTGGATGCTGAAAGATCACATTTTCAACTTCGGCGAGAGTCTAGAAACTTTGTTAGTAAAATGAGACTAATGAGCACAGAACATCTTGGGTTAGAAAAAATTCTTTTTACAATTTTCCGATGTTAAGGTGCTTACAAAATTATGTAAAAATAGTAGGTATCCGCATCTCGCCCATATGAGCTTTCCCGCTTCCGAGCGATTATTTCGACCTTCGCCTGCGGCTTGCGGCTTAAGGCGATGCGGTCACCGTGCACGCTGAACTTTGTTCACAGAACTCTCAAAATCTTTTCCATTATGGGCTAAACGACGAGTTATCCAGGCTTTATTATCATCTAACTTGGCCTGGATAACTCTTCGTTTGGCCCAAATCGGACTTGATTTTGAGAGTTTTGTGAACGAAAATGTGCCAATTTGTAGGTTAAAAAGTACCCGCGGGCAAGTTATTCTCGTTTATTAGTGATAGCCTTGTGATTCGTGACAAATAATGACTTGTCCACCACAATTCAGATGATAATACGTAATGGACAAATCGTCTCCAACTTCGTTTCGAGAAAATTTTTTGATTTACATCCAAATAAGATATAATTTCCGGGTTGCACGGTGACCGCATCGCCTTAAGGCCGAAAACCAATCGTTTAGAAGCGAGTCATGAACTCGGCGTGAAATCTATTATTTCGACACGCTGTGCGGAAAAGTGTCTTTTAAGCACTGATTTTCCACTTTCCCGCACAGTTTGTCGAAGAACACGATTTGATACACGGGTGTAAAACATATTTTTTGCATCCTCGTGTTGATTCCGACCTTTGCCTACGGCTCAGGTTTTCCACCCTTGTATTGAAATGTACTATTAATCAAATTAAGACTTTCTCATATATATTTTCAGCCATAAAATCCGAAACCGGGTTTTGTTTCAGCTTTTGGCATGAGTAGTATTTCCAAATCTCTAAAGTTATCGACGCAAAAGAAATAATTCATCTTGATTCTAGAATTTTTCAATTTTTATTGTCGAATTGAAGTTTTGGTTAAAACTGCGTTTGAGTTTGCCTGCGGTTACGATGAAACATTTTTTCGTGGTTTTCAAGGGCTTGAATGTTTTATCTTGATTATAGTATTACTAGTATTCCGTGCTTGTGATTTAAATTGCCACGATCGACTATTATTGGAAATATTTTTTGCACCAACATGACTCGATAAAGATTGAATACTGAAAAGTCGTGTACCCTCCCGACGGAGTCGATGTGTCGGTTCGTTTTAGCTCTAATAAGAACGTTCCGTAGAGGTCAGAATCCGTAGGAAACATGAATATTATCATGAGTCTATAGGCCCATTGAAACGTGATAAAAAACAGAAGTGTAAGTTTTCAGGAAATAAGTATTCATCGTTCTGAAATAGTTGTCAGTAATTTGAAAAAAATTAAACCATCAACCCTTGGGTTTGTCACTAACAAGCAGAGCACTAGGTCTGCGGAACACGGATCTTGATGAAACTCTGGAAATCATCTTGTTTAGTGAGCAATGGAGTCAACTTCAAGGGTTTCAACTCAATGGGCCTTCCATATTGAGATACAGCTATGAAGATTAGCATTGATCCCGACAATGATGCTAACCTTCATAGCTGTATTTCGAGATAAGAGGCCTATTAATCAAACCGTAGGAGATTCCTTAACACGTACGCTGCGGGGATGATTTTTCGTAATTTTACTCCGGTCATGAACTGGACTCCCGTATTCTGGCAAAAATGTCTGTATAGAAGCATAGTACATTTTGATACAAGGGTGGAAAAACTTTTTTTCGCGTCCGAGTGTTGAGTTTCCGGCCTGAGCTGTAGGTGAAGGTCGGAATCAACACGAGAATGCCGAGAAATATGTTTTACACCCGTGTATCGAGTACCTATTTTTTGACGATTTGTGAGAGAAAGTGGAAAATCAGTGCGAACAAGTTACTTTCTCGCACAGTGTGTCAAAAAGCTCTTTTTTGGCTCGTTGTTTATTCCCCGGACAAAGTAAATCACCTTGAAGATCCTTATTGGGGATATTTTTCGAATCATTACGGGTTGGTAAACATTGAGGAATGAAAAATTGCAGGGCCCATCGGTGCACCTCCTCCGCGCCGCAGCGCCGAAACAAGATGATTGCTAGAGTTTTGTTAAGATCCGTGTTCCGCAGATCTGGTGCTCTCCTTCCCTGCTAAAAATAATTCCGTGGGACCCCATGGAGACCCATTGAGACCCATGGGACTTCGTGGGACCTGACCCTAGGGAAACTTTTGATCATGATATTTTGAAAAATTTGGTTATCGAAGATGTGCACCATACAAATTTCGATCATTGTTCCTTCGCCCTCGAGGTGTTTGATGCAAGGGAAGTGAAGAGTAGATGCTACGTAGATTTTGATTCCGGTAGCATCTACTCTTTACTTCAATTGCATCACCTACCTCATGGACCGAAGCAATGATGGTCAAAATTCGTATGCTGCTTAGCAAAATATCAAAATCAAAAATTTCCTGAAGGCCACCACGAAGTCCCATAGTAACTCTCCATGGGTCCCCATGGGATTCCACGATATTACTTGCAGCAGGGTTGTAGGTTTGATTTCGTTGTCCATCGACGAGAATACGTGAGAAAGTCATGATATTCGTGTTCTCTCTTCCTCAATTCAGAATGCCCTTGCTCAGTTTTCATCTTCTGCAAAAATGTAAAAGTGGCCTTTTCTACCAGCGTTTACAAAACTTAGAGAGCTTTATCATTACCATGGCTGAAGTTGACTTCTTGCAGCATTTGACAGGAAATTTTCGTATCTACCAATGAAAATTATTTCTGGTACCAAACAAAGAATAGCGTTCATGGCGTCCCTGAATCGACTTTTGATTAACCTAAGAAAACTCTGCCAGTTCTTGGTCGAAGTAGGAGGTTTTTATGCAAAAATAACCCTTTAGAACAAAGAGTAGCGGGTGGTTTTTGACAGGTTTGTGAAAAATTTATCCAGCACCACCCGCGCCGTGCACTCGAATACGAAAATCATCGATTTCTCAACTAAGTTTTTGAGAAAAACGCGGAGTAAAGATCGACCGTAGAATAGTTATGAGAGAATAATTCGCGATACTGTTTTAGTGGACGAAAGTCTCATTTTTCTCGGAGAAAATAGAAACAACTGTTTACAGCAGAGTTTTCAAGTCCAAATCAATCCACTTTACATGAAATCTTACACGAATCCAGATTATTTGTTATTGGCTGGAAGATTATAAGCTTGACAACAAATCTATCCAATTTGATGTCTCGAAAAGTCAGATAAGTTATCGACGTTCTACCTGCAGAGTTTGAAAGTCTTTGGTAGATCTGCAATTGGTTCGTTTATCGAAAACTTTTGATTATCAAAGCTTTAACGAAGGTCAAGATTCAAAACGCTCAACGCATACTTCCTCATCGTCTCTAATATAAAGAACAAGGAAATATGTATATAAAGAACAAACCTGCACTCCTGCATCTCAAATTTCAAGCTTATTTTAAAGTATGTGAAAAGATTTTATTTGATCAATTTGCTCATTTGATTTTGCACATCAAAACCTAGGTTCATCCTTTAGAGCAGTGCGTTTTTTGAGTGTGATTACTGGTAACCTTTCATTGAATAATAGATAGCTACTGAGGCATCAAACTCTCAATTTTTTGTTCCACTTCTTCAATTGAGATGCAATGCTACCTGACGAAGCGTTCTGTCGAGAGTGAGAGCGCAATACACGCAGATACAGTGCAGAGGTAAAGGCAACAGTAGTATAGCTCAGCGTCTGGTGCGCCGTGGTGGTATTGGCGCGGCGTCTGCCTGGCGGTCGGCCAAAATATCGACCCTAACTACTAGCGCGCAGAGAATACGGCCTAAAGTGTATAGTCTGTATAGACTCTCGTGGTTACTGTTTCTAGCCTATGCACGTCAGACTCACTTTCCCTCAGCTTTTCTATAGTGTTCAATGCGCTGGCAGTAGTCTTGTACCCTGATGCATATTACATTATTTGCACGCTCAACTTGACATACACATCCGGATTTTGTTGAAAATATTTACTTAGACTGGATTGCATTCTTACTTGTTATTTGTAATTGGCATCATAATCAATCTTTTTCAATAATTTACGGAGTTATCATAGTTGGGTCAGTAATGATTTTGCATTGTATTCATATCGTATTTGTAATGCGTGATTAGAGATAATATTTGAAGTAATATTCGATGAATCGCATTGGTGCTCGGATTGATGGTTTTTGCTTATTTCCAATAAAATATTCGTACACGAGTTTGCAAATTGATCAAGTTTTGTAAATTACAATCCGCCGTGAGCTTTTTTCACATTCGATCGTATTTTACAAAACTTGCTAGACAAATTCACAAAAAATGCTAGTGAAATCGCATGAGATCATTCTCATCGAGTGAGGAAACTCTGTGCAGCTTAAGTGACCAATGTCAAGCACACGCATTAATGAAGGAAATGTATAAATTACCTGACTATCGGGTGTATGTACACATAAAATTTCTGTCACTGATATGATAGTAATCTGTTGAAAAATATCCAAACTCAAGTTTGCATAAAAAGTTATAATTTGTGTAACAAAATACTTGAATCTTCCGTAATAAGCAACATACGACGTGACATCAAGAGAATTTTCGTTACAATTTTACTGATGTTGAAGTTATTATGCATGGTAATAATCAGTCCACGGTCGTCTCTTAGTTTTTGTACTCCACAGTTTGGTAAATTATCCAAAACTTTGAAAGCGCGCTTGATGTGCACTTCGTATGTCACGTGCAACTTTCACAAATGTAAAGATTTCACTGTCAGCCGATTTTGGCAATTATTAAACCAGACATGTTTATTCCTGCGAATAATGACGTTTATTAAATTCATTTGCTCTATCTCGATTCACACATCACTTTGCATTTCTGATGTATTGTAAGTTCTCGGGAAACCGTTTATAAACAGCATGCAGTGCGTTCGCCCGGAAAGGATAGCGAGATGGCCTGAGAGTAAATATTATCATTTATCTGAATTGAATTTCGGTTTCGAAAATGGCATTTTACTGCAAACGTTATTTCTCCGACCTGCTCATCATTCTTCTGATGCGAACTCATTAACAAGCCGGTAGTCTTGTTCATGTATGTACACTCACAGGACATACATTTTGAATAAATCTGAAAAAGCCTTTTTTGTCTCTGAACTGACACTCCAAATCCTGAAACAAGATTCCAACTCTGAAGGTATTAGATTGAAACAATAGTCCAGGGATGAGAAGCTTTCTCAGATTTGTTCAGAATCCATGTCCGGCAATTGCATGTACATATTGAAGCCATAGTAAATAGTCCTTTATCGTGAGCTTGATTTATTTTACCGAGATGCATGATCATTTTGTCAATCCATCATGCCCTGTTAACGGGATCAAAACTTCGCGCAATCGATAGCCTGTGAAATTTCCTTTAATTTGACCTTGGTAGAGCTCATTTCCATACACTCAGACCGAAGCTATGACACAACGAAGAGTGGAGAAGTTTGCGAGGCCCGCATCAGCACCTTGCCAGAAAATCTCACGGCCCGTATTATAAATTTGACTGTAAAATTTACCGGCAAATTTTACTGCTAATTTTGCCGGCAAACGTTGCGCTCTGCCGGTAACATGTAAAATTTGCCGCTGTTGCTGCAGTTTGCCGTCACGATTTGCCGTATTTTTCACGGCAAACGCCATCGACAACGCGGATAAGGCAAACCGTGACGGCGAACTGCAGCAGCAGCGGCAAAACAGGTTACTGGCAGAGTGCCACGCGTTTGCCAGCAAATATTACCGTCAATTTTATAATACGGACCCAGGACGACGGACCCGATCAATGTACAGGTTCCTCGGATTTGAAGCACTCAATCTTTTTGCTTCATTTTAAAACTCAGAATTCCGGCTCTACAGCACTAAAATGAACTTTACTAGTTGCTTTTTTAAAGGAAATTTCATGGGCTATTCGATTGCGCGAGGTTTTGATCTCGTAAAACGACGCGATGCACAAACAACTGTCATGTTCTGATTTGTCGAAAAATCAAACCGCGAAAAATTGCTTGAAACTCATCTTAGCATTCAAAACCAAGGACGAAACATTTTTTTCGGAAAGAGCATCAAATTTTACATAAAAAAATTAAAAGGTGATTTCTACGAAATTTCTCATATATAAGACCATCCACATGAAAACAATCTTTGAAAGCATATTTTGATAGATTTTTTTCTCAGCTTTCAAACGCGCTCAACCACGTGTCGATATCTCGTGCCGTTTCAGTTCTAGAGGAGTTTTAGTGTGAAAAAGTCAGTATTTTTATTTCATAGAAAAAAAATCCAAACTTTCTATCAATTCTCACCAGCTACGCTAAAAATTTTTTGGGTCCTAGCGATCCTTTGTTTCCCATATCTTGAGGTATAGAACCGGTGAAAAATCACGAGGAAAAGATTTGGAACACCGTGTTCATCCGACCATTCTTTTCTCGTGGAACTACTCCTGGGACAACGTAGAGCTAGGACCAACATGCAGTCTTGAAGTCAAAGCAAACCATATGTGTATAGAAAATCGTTTCACATACATGGCAATGATGATGATGATGCAGCACGTTACCATCGAACGGGGTATGAACAGGGAGCCCATAAACGGTAGCAGCAACGCAGAGTCGATCCGATGGGGCCGGGCTGCTTGATAAATTGATAAATCTGGCGCGTATCGGCTCTGCATAGCTATGTATCGCATACCTCCCCTCATCTCTGATGCATAGATTCGTAGAGATATATGCGACTCATCATAGCGTGCAGTCAACTTAATACGAATATATAGTAGTATAGGAAGGAGTGGCATCAGGAAGAGCGTAGCGTCGATTTCCGTCTGCGGCTCTGATCGGATTTGAATCGGGCGAGCGCTTCTTCCCTTTACATCCTATATGTATCTCTAGTCCTAATATAATGGTACTCGCATTTATTTTGTCTATGAATAGTTGCTCATGTATAGTATGTGCATTTCTCCCATACCGAGGCACCATACACGCCATAACGTAAAAATCATCACGTTTCGAGAGTCAAAGCATGTAATATATAATTACAATCTACTGTGAATGTTTTTTGTTTGGTGGTTTTGTGGCTGCAAATTGCTATTCTAATCTCACAGAATTTTACCTCACTTATTCAAATGTAGGACATTTGTACAACTTTAGTTTTGTCAAATGGTTGGGTCAGCATCATATTTTCAGAAAAATTCGGCTGGTGTTATTTGGTCTCCCTGTTACAACGGAGTCCATTTCTTGTTGTTTTTTTATGAATTTTCAGTTCGAGGTCATCCAAAAAAATGTATCAAAACTATTGACTTTTGTTTGAAGTATGTCTCTTGAGATATATCTTAAAAATCCAGGATGATGATTGCTTCCGCTTTGGAAGGACTACGTAGAGTCTAATGAATCTCATGTATGACCCTTGTGTTATTTCTAGAAGGTGTGACTCCACTCGAACAAGACAATGCAAAAGTATCAACCTGCAATCATCTCGTGAATACTGGAACAAGAAACTCAAGACCCCGTTAGAACAACTGAAAAATCTCAAATCCTGTGTGTTGAGATCCATCCTATCCTGTAAGGGATTCTTATCGATCGTTTTTTATGAGTCAAGGAACTCATAAAAAACGATCGATAAGAATCCCTTACATCATCTATGAATATGAGTGACCGAACTTTTACATATCCATCCTATCCTGTTCTCAATATTCAAAAACTATCGAAGAGAATCTGCCTATACCACCTCAACCTTTCGATTGAAAAACCTCTCGCGATTGGCGTCTGTCGATAGCGAATGTCTTTGTTCCATTAGCCTCACTTGCAGCTCTGTCAGTCCTAAACTTCACTCAATGCTCGACTTGCGGAAAAGGATGCATTTATATATCCTCTCTGCCATTTACCTTTTCAAGATTTGTGCACTCGAAGCTGACTTGCATACAGTTAGACCGAAAGACTGATGCACACATCGACACATACATCTCACCAGTAAAAAAATTTCTCGACATAACCATCAGGCCACGGCCTACTTCGTGACCTAAATTTGATTCTCTTCGTGAGAACTTGTCTTTGTTGCAGTTGTTAAACTTACACATTGTGATGTCTCGCTATGATTCATTATGCACAAGTATACAGCAGAAACTGCACATCGTGATGCTCTACTTCTGTATCTCTTGTGGGTAAAGCTTAAACAATCGTTTGCATATTGAATGTGTTGTAGGTACTCTCAGCGCCAGATACGGGATTGTATTGGTAAAAGAGTGAGCAGAGGTAGAAGGATGTTATACCGGGTTCAGATAGGGTCACTTCCGGAAATACAGGGGTTGATGAAGTTGCGATTGCAAAGTTTACAGATCGAATGGCGTGGTGGTTGTCTGGCATGGTTTGGGATTTGGAGGTTTGGCAGGATGAGGCTATGGGCTATTCCTGGCCTTAACTGTATGGGATGGGTTTCCGGTTCCTGAAATGCAGAATTTTCGTATCTGTATGTATGCGTGTCTGTGTATGTGTTCTATCGAGCTTCGATTTCCTGCTTGGCATTGCGGGGCCGCGATGTATATATGGCAAGAGCGATTACCGAAACGGACCGGAGATCGTTGCAACGAATTATCATTGCGCGATGGATGGATTCGGATGTGGAGAGGGTTCTCTTGCTACAGCCATTCATTGCATTGCAGCCGTTGAATTTTTGTATTGTTTTATAGGAACTTGTAAAGTGCATGTTATCACGCTCACTGCGAGGCCTATTTTTTGCAATTTTATTTTCATCATAATCTGAACTCTCGTGTTTTGGTAAGTACACCTGGAAAGAATTTTCGAAGCTTTTACAAGCCGGTAAAGATTAGAAAATAGAAAGTCGTGGGCTTCACTAGTGGAGCCCATCGTAATGGATGTGTTGAACGGTGCTTTGATCGGGGCTCTTCTTTTGATGATTTATCAGATCAGTTTTTGGAGATTTGATAGTGTGGGATAATCAAGTATGCAGCAGAAAATAAAACAGAAAATTAGAAAGATTCAAGGTATTTTCATGAATTAAATAATATTCCTGACGATTTATCAATTGTATTCCCTACAATGACTTCAAAGTATAATAATGGAATGAAATGGCAGTAATGTCATTGAGAATCGACCTGCCAGATAAAGAAAGCGTGAGCTAATGTTTCCAAAGACCTTTTTATTTTTGATTTTTATCATAATAACACTTTAGTGATCCCATATTGCAAGATGCCTTGGATTCAAGTTAAATTTGGCATATCTAGGGCCGGAGTCCGTTCGCCGAAATGTTTGGGGGTAGAATTCGTTTTGTTTCGAACAAAAAGGGTTTGATACTAATATCTTCACTCTACATCATAGGGAACATGGATGAGTTTGAGACAGGTATTTCGGGGAGGGGGGAGGGACGAAAAATGAGCTACCGTGTAAGTAATCAACACTGGAATGAGATAAGAATCCATCGAATTATTCATAGAATCAATGATCAGGGTGATCAAGAACTAATGCCGGATCCATCCTTACAGTAGTTTTCTTTAAATCTACATAGTTATGTGAGAATCGGTCAACTTGAGTTGTACATACATAAATTATATCAAACAATTCGGGATCGCCGATTGTCAATACGTTGGCTGCGTCTTCTGCGCACTGGTTGGAGACTCAGCAACCTGAGGTAACTGAGTTCACGGCGTCTTTGGTGCTCCTCGTAAGAAGTCTTATTTAAAAGCAGTGGGCCTGTCATCATCATAATCATGGCACCAAGTGGGGCCAGGATCATCACCGACACAACCGACAATCTCACTACGTCTATCGCTTTCTCCATTTCACCTGGGTCATCGTCCTTTTCTGCTTGTTCCAGAGTCATCGGTGCTAGAGCAGCCTATATTCAAAATGTTATTTATACGTCAAGTTTACTTTTATTTGTAATGAGAAAAAAGATAAGGTAAGTGTGTCTAATTCACTCCAGCTGTTTTTGTTTTGCTCAGAACTTTGGCCAATCTTGATATTGTTCAACATATCTCAACTCATTTTGAAGCTTTTTTCAAGACTTTCAAAATGAGCCGAGCTACCTCAATTTCCGCAGAAAAGGACTTTTTGCAAGTTTCCAAAACTGCGTAACTAATTTTTCGCCTCGTGTATAAGAGGCCTTTTTCCATGAGATTATATGGGTTCTTCGTCAAAGGAAAGATCCATTAATTACGTAAAGGCTTTTTTCGGCATTTCCGAAACCCCCTCAACCTAGAAAAAGCTTCCGTAAGATTTCAGGAGTTTCAGGACTCAGACCCCCTCCCCTCAATCTTACATAAGTTCTTACTCGTTGAGAAATTGGAAAAGAGGTGTCATCTGACGCTTCCGTCTTTATTGCTATTCAAATAAATTGATCATGCGCATCTAAATTTGGGGTAGGCAATAGTTTGTAATTTAGAGCATTCTATATGTGTAGTACTTATTGCATAATTTCTTTTCAAGGGTATCAAGTGAGAGCAAATTCACACGCGTTGATGGTAGCGGAGATACAAAAAAATGCGTAATCCACGATTTCGACGTAAAATCTTCTAAAAATCATAAAATATGAATCAGTCATGTTTTAGAACGCACTCGAAATGACCTCAGACAGCTTGAAGAAGAAAAAGCTCATAACTCTAGGTCACCAGTACCCTCGACCCGCACCAACTTCTCTTTGCCAGATCACTTGTAACTCGGGTCAAAAAGAGCTACAAGATCCCGCAAGAATTTTTGCACTATCGTGATTTCCCAATAAATGATCGATGATTGATTGAAATGAAAAGTTTTTTACTTTGCGGAGCCAATTAAAACCATGAATTTTGCGGCAAAAAATATTCCAAAGGACATGAATAGATATATTTTTTTCTCATTTTTCGAATGCTTCTTTCAAAATTGCCGTAGACCCAAGGACGTCCGTGTAATTGGCTGTTTTAGTAAAGGCGTGTTCTATTCATTTGAGGGTGGGGAGGTGTACTGTTATTTTCTCATATTTTAATGTAACTAACATAAGAAAAATGCCTCGTAACTTCTGCAAATTCTTACATTAGAGACCTCGAGTGGGGGAAAATTAAGCACATTCACCTCAATATATTTTAACATTTGATGTTACTGATAATTATGATCCAGATAAAATAATGATTTTTTCTGACTGGTATATTACGAAGAGGCCGAGGAGAAAGACTCGGAGAGGAATGCGACCCAGTTCAAACAAGGATGAATCTTACGTGTCCTCATGAGGTTTATGGATCAACGAGTTCACCTTTAGTCAAATAAGGTTGCATTTTTATTCTAATTCGTACCTGAAGAGTGCCTTTTGAGATCCACGATAAGGCGATGAATAATCTTTCTTTTGAGCTGAAGTCGGTGTGGAAAGTGGCAAGAAATGCAAATATCAGTCGAACCTGTAGCAAAAAAAAAAGATTTGCTGAGATATTCAAGCTAACAAATTTGACCGTTCGCCATAACATATTCTATAATAATCGAAACATTTATATAGGATGAGTTGAGATAGGGTTTAATCAGGATAATTTGAATCATTCAGTCTAATCTCGTTCAGTTTGGGAAAATCTCTGTACATTCTGATTTTGGCATAGTAGAAATTGGGTGAATCAGTTAATCCATGGATTGCATAGAATAAGTGCTACGAACCATTTATAATATCAGCGAAGCATTCAATCTCAAAAGGTGTAGGGGTTATATGAATCTCACCAAGACGTCACCAGAATCAGATAAAAGTATTAGATGTCTGCTTTTTGGAAGTACGACACAATGATTGTTGAGTGATATGGCAGGTTGGTTTTTCTTACTGTGGTGCCGAAGGTGATGACAATCAAGTGGAGTATCAGTCTAGGATTGGACCAGTTATGAAGATCGATCTCTGCTCCTATAACGCCCGCAAGAACGGGTTGCATAAAGTGCCACATTATGTGCACGGATTTGCGCAATGGTTTAATCTGCAATGCAAATCATTCATCGTGTCAATTATGGAAGAGGTTCAGCATATGGTTCTTCATCAACGAGTCAGAGGTTGTGAAACAAATTTCCACGTTATATGATGTATACTTGGGAAAAGTTGGACAATTACGGTTTTACTTGACTCATAAAATTTATTTTGAAAAACTTACGTCGAAGGGATTGGTGAGAATACGCCAACCCGTGGTCGCTATGAGAGACATAATGATAGTTGCCAAAAAAGCTCCACCAGTGATGGCAAACCTTGCCGCGCCTGTAGTACACATGAGCGAACCAAGCACGAGTCCAACCACCCGATACCAAAATACATAGGGCTGTAACGGGAATTTTCAATTGAGAAGGGGCTAATAAAGTAAGGGCTTTTTTCACCTTGTGAGGTATCACTAAGAATCTAAGATGAAAAAATTTAAAGAATTTCCAAAAAAAAAGTTTTGAGACTCCATTACTTTTTACTTAGGTTATTTCTTTGATGAAAAAGAAGCTGGAGCATGGTAAATGCTGCGTTAGTTCAAATCGGCACTTGTGTCAGCTTTACAAAGATCATACTTGCACTGCTGTTTGGAGTAAATATTCCAACTTATTCTCGTAAAAAGTACTAAATTTTGAATGGTAAAAAATCTTTGAAATTTCTGATATCGCAAGTGCTTCATCATCTGAAGTACACTAAATACTACCTTACATCTTTTCTATGAGGAAAAAATATGAAGAAAAATCCCAATACAAATCCAAAGCAAACGCCAGCGATGAGGTCTCGCAAACCCGGTGGAATGTACAGCCACCAATGCGATTCGGCGTGATTGTCTGAAAATTACAGTGCCCGAGCTCAGAAATGGATTCTCCTCGTGAGAGCAAAATTTTCAATCCTTCTGATTCCTCGTATGATCTAATCAACATACTCACCGATGGTAAAAGTGATGGAGAAAAAGAGCGAGTATAAAGATACTATGTGTATGTCATCGATAGACGCAGCAGTGAATAGAAGTGTAGCGATATCCGTATCTTCACCGTAGCCACGATCAGCCAAAGCTAAGATGCAGTTTACTGGCACCACCGGAGATATACAAGCCAGGATTGATCTAAAAGTCGAAAGAAATTAATTTTTTTTGTGTACATGCATATTAGATGAGATTTTGTATAGAATTTGAAACTATTATGAAATTATGAAAAAAGTAGCTGAGTAGAAATATCAAAGTTTGAGTAGAATAATACCCAGTAAGAAAAGCCCAATCCCAAGGATATTGCAGCAGCAGGTAGGATCCCAAAGCGACGGTTATCATTTCGAGGCTGCATGGTATCACTGCCAAATTTATGACGAAGAATGGAT
Source organism: Eretmocerus hayati (assembly GCA_029851415.1). Lineage (NCBI taxonomy): Eukaryota > Metazoa > Arthropoda > Insecta > Hymenoptera > Aphelinidae > Eretmocerus > Eretmocerus hayati. The sequence continues at coordinate 166,955,405 of CM056742.1, forward strand.
GTTCGCGCAACGGAGTATGGGTGAGTTCTAAACCAGCCCGTAATAGTACAAATGTCACAGAGAAGGTACGAATCTTCCTGATTACGGTCGATCCAAGTGCTTCGTGGATGTTGTACCTTCCTTCAACAATTATAAATTCGTTATGCAGTCTCTTAATTTTGATGCAATTGTGCTGCACAAAATTTTTATCATTGCTTATCTTGTAAAAATCAAATTCAAGCAGAATCTAGTCTACGAGTCGAGTAAATGAATTTTGCTAAAGATTTTGAATCATCAGCTGTGTTTAGATCCATGATCCAACCCGTGGATCGCAACTGATTGTGAGATCGCAACTGATTTGATTAGAGAAAATATGTTCCTGCCTCTGATTGGATTGAATGGGTTTCAAAAATCTCTAAAAATGAGTTGAAAGAATATAGTAGATTGTTCAGTCCATTCAGATTCCTCAGGCGTGTACTTATGGATCAGTAGATGCTACATTAATCATATTGTCAGTTTTTTGATAGAGTTTAAAAAATCTTTTATGATATATATAATCAAAAATTACCAGTCAAAATTTCGGGCCATTATTCCAGCGAGTAACATGCCGAAAACAGGCGGCAAATTGAGCAGAGGTAAATAGGCTAAGCTCCATCCGAGAAAATAGGCAAATACGATAACGGCAAAGAGTCCAAACATGTTGCCACCAGGTAGCATGAGCTCGCCCAGAAACAGGTACAAAATGGCGTAACTCATAAAGACCATTGCAGTGACAGTAACCAGCCAAAATAGAGTTGCATGGGTCAGTTGCTCGCAGCAGCAACCGCAAACAGGATCCATAACTGAGATATCCCGAATGTAAGGGTTGCAGATCGTTGCTCGGTGACAGCATGACTCATCTGGATCTTCAAAGATCTCCGAGCTTTCAAGGTTTCATTGAAGTAAGATATAAAGTGAGTGAATTTTAGAGAGGTTAGAAGGAAAACTTTGAAATTTTTAGATGCTTCGATAAAAAATTCATGGATGTAAGCAAACGAAATTGATCCTGTTTCTCATTTTGGAATAGAAATTGGAGCTACGGGATCGTAGGGATGGATTCGAAAATAGATCATATTTTGAGGTGGTAAAGTGACAGTCAGTCGATAATTTTTAGACTTTAGATATTTGAGTAACATACCCTGTCCCTAAACTGTGCATACGTCGCGTGGGTGGATCTTGTTCTATTCTAACCATTGTTAAGATTTGTATAAAACTTTGCCACGATGGCCACAACTGGATTACTGCTCAAGAAGCTATATTTACATTCTGATCAAAGAGGTTACACATACACACTATTTGACTACTCCAATCTCCATCGAATCCTTCTGCTACAAGCGCATAACCCAACTTTGTGATATTTATCCCCATTCCCCAGAAATCATATGATAAACGGGTTTTCGGTTTTTTCTGCTCTCTCATAATGGATAATATGGTTCTTTTGGAACAATTTGGTAAATGTCGACACCAAGGGCGTTTTGGAAAGTTTCAAAAGAAATCCACCCATGTGAATGTGAGAAAAATATATCCAGGATTTATTTGGGATCTCTCGAAGGCTTCAGAGCCTAGGAAAGGGCCTATTTTAGGAACTTTTTTAGCCAGTTATTTCAAAAGTTTCAGATCTGACTCAACTATTTTCTTTAGATTTTTGGGCGCATCATTGTCTACAAAGTTGATACTTTACAGAAAAAAATTTTATTGGTGAATTGACATTAAATTGAACATGATTTATACGGAAATGAAATCAAGACATTTGTGAATGGAGTAGTGGGCAATTTTATATCAAGACTCGTAAGGACGACTCTCAAAGACTGATGTAAGGTCTAAATCGAGCGCAAATCAATTTTTTGCTACCAGGGCATAGCGTGAAATGCACAATCCCAGAGACACTCGACCAGAGCTAATCAGATGCCTCCACTTTCTTAATTTGTTATTCCTTCACTATCACCATTTCCCTCTTTCTGTAACTACATTGAACTGCGAGAGTCTTCTCAGGTTTATACGGAAACAGAATCCGTCTTTTCGGAGATCTTTTCTGCGAGTACCACTCGCGGTAATTCAAGATATAGACAAGCTAGAGACAAGTGATCCATTAATTTATCATGAATTCGTCATGATTCCGGCTATCCATCGAATAGGTACACAACGTCTCTTCATCCGTTTCACTGAGACATCAGTATCGATTTTAAATTATCCACTTCTTTAGATGCAGTAAGTAAAGCAGCTCATTTTCTCTCTCTTGATTCTGTATTATGCACTATTAGCTTTGGAATAATCGACTAAACTAGTGTGTGCTATAGTAGAATTTGCTTTACTAATACCGATCAAAGATAAATTTGACGAGTAACAACTAGCTGCACTGATCCTCACATGTTATGCTATGTGCCTATTTTAGTGTGTCGATATGCGCGACAAGTGGATTTGGGGTCATTGAACTCGAGACCATTGATCCTTTGTAAAAAGCGACTCGACTCTGTCTCTCAAACTCATACAGAATGCACAATATCCGTTGGGTCGTACAACAACACCTGTCGTAGCTTCGAAGCTACTGAAGCTCGGGCAGTTCTCCGACAAAGAGAAGTTTATTTTTAGCCGAGGGGTCGTTGGATTATAATACTATTAATTTTCGGATGCACCGCGCATACGTTTGAATGATCATGTAGCTTGTACTTGTTCAAAGTGAGGATATAGGTGGCAGTTGAAGTTGGGTAACTGATGCGCGGAAGACTATCTTGAGAAGCTGTAATCCGCACTGGTACATTGTGTGTACATACGTCTAGTGCAGTAAAAACAGGAGCGAATACGAGGAAGAAAAATTTAAGCTTAACTGGAAAATTTGCGTGTGTGAGAGGGTTTCTTGCTTGAAACTTGTGTAGGATATAAGGGCTTAACGATGAGCTCTGGATTACTGGGATCAAAGTATCTGGCTAGCTTCTGCATGCATGGTGATTCTTCGAGGTATAATCCAACTTCCTGATGAATAGCGCGGTACATACAGTGTTCGAAACAGGATGAGTCGAAAAGTCCGTACGATGTTGATGAATATCACGGAGGAGCCTTTTTAAGCGCTTTTATTCCACTTCGCCTCGGTCTAGTTCTGGCCTTTTTTTCTAGTAATATTTTTTAGTGAAAAATTTTGGCTTCCGGTTTCACCTCGGGTTTCACCGGCGGTATAAGTGCATAACATGCACGACAACCCTACTCAACTGAGTGGTTTGTGAAAGTTTGGTTTCCCGGCTTCACACGTGCTCGGGTAGCCATGAATGAGCTATCCTTTCGTATGTGTATGTATGATCTAGGGATATTAAACTATAGGATAAACTCGACGATTGATCAGTGCAGTGCTTGTCCTTGTCTACAGTGTCGATTGCATCCAATGATGAAGTGTGTGACTCGCGACAGAGTGGCTCCACATTCTAATAAGAGACACCCATAGGGCTTTCCCATAGTGCACGCATAGTTTCTTATGCATCGTGCAATTCTTTTCTGTGCGATTTTTTTTATCGGTCTCCCAAATTCTATCTCTAATATACTACGCCGAGCTCTACCACGTCGTTAGGCTCAGTGAATAAAAGCGTTTGTTTAAAGTTCTTTTTAACTTTTACTTATTTCAAGTTTCATACGAATAAAGGGTTTTCACCCAAATTTAGTTTCTATCCCTGTGTTGTGTAAAATTGAGATCGCTCATTCTACTGTAATAATACAGTTGTATTATGTAGCTCAGAATCCTAACACTTTGAGGACTATTTTTCCGAAAAATTGTATGACCTTCAATGATTAAAAATACAAAGAAAGCAACCATTTTCCAACTTCTATCGAAATAGATCATTTTTCTAATTTTGATGAAATTAAGCTATTCTTTCAACCTTTAAGATATGTGATAGTATTTAGCATCTTTATTTTCCTTTGAGCCACTCTCAATCTGACTAGACTTAAATTCAACTTTTCTCCAATAAATTCTACCTCTCGTTCAATATCTTCCTCACTGAAAATTACATAGAATTTTTGAGGCCATCAACAAATGACCTCATTCTATCTCCACCTTGTCATTCCCGAACTACTATAGGATATCCTACGATGACAGATTTCCACTCTCTATGTCATCACGAAGTGACGTGATTATGAAAGGATAATGGTTTAAGACTCGACAATTTCTACACTCCGACGATATCGACAACTTGCCAAAATTTGACTTGTTCGATTGACTTGTTCATCTTCTACAGAAACTTTTACATAGGATGCACTCTCGCAGATTCAACTGTTATTCTTCCAAACTCAGCTCTCTTTCTCTTCTTGGATCTCTTATTCTTAGATCCATCTTTGGCGAATGCAAGCTTCTGCTACGATATCAGATCTCGCTTAGTGTTTGCTTTCTACGTCGGAGTTTCAACGACGTTTCTGACGTGCGCGCATTGTAACCGGGTCAAACTCGACGTGTAGCCAAGCTTTATGCAGAAATTCTACTTCAGACAAAAGTCAGACTGCAGAGTCGGCATATTTGCTTAGATATCTATATATGTATATGAGTTGGTGTGCATCTACGACGACAACGTCTCCGTCAGAACAGCTTGAAGGCATTGGACTGCGATTACGATCGTTCTGTGCGAGTGCGCAATCTGTGCACGTACCAAACTTATAGTCGTTACCATCTCGTATCGAGATGAAAATACAGGATCTCTTGTGGAATGACATTTCCATCGTTGGAACGTGAAACCGTACAGAGATTTTTCTGGTCGGAAAATAAGGACTTTAAGCAAACAGTTAGGATAATTCAACATTTATTGAATTCGCTTTGTACGAGATAACTCTTGTATTGGTTTTGAGCATGATTGCTTTGGAATATAGTGATTACGCCAGTCTAATCGTCGGGATACCGCGTGTCGGGGGTTGCCTATGTGAAAGAGGTAGATTATAATGGTTGGCCATAACGGCTCAATGGGTAGATGGGTTGGTGATAAAGTGTGTAGGTGGTTGGGTGGATGATTGGTCTGGTACAGTCTGGGACGTCCTGATTTGATCTGGGATGGTCTGGGACGTTCTGATACTGTTTGGGGCAGTTTAGTACGGTCTGGAACGGTGTGGGACAGCCTTGTCCAGGTTGGGCTCGGGTGGGCTGCCTCAAATATAATGCTTGACCGTGTGGGTTATGAGTGAGGGCGCGGGCATTTCGGTAGGTGGGTAGGTTGATGGTCATGTGGTTCGTTGATCTGAGCTGGTCCGGCACGCTGTGGAGCAGTCTGGAATGGTCTGGAAGGGTTTGGTATGGTCTGAAATAGTCTGGAACGGTGTCGTGTGGCCTGGTCTAGACTGGGCTTGGGCGAGGTGGCTAAAATATAATGCGTGGCCGTGTAGGTTATTGTTGGGGGCGCAGGAGATTTGGTAGGTGGGTAGGTTGATGGTTGGATGAGTGGGTGGGTTGACAGGTTGACGAGTGGGTGGCTAAACAGGCTGGTGGGTGGTTGTAATTATTAGCGGCACTAGCTCAACAAAATTCCGTCTTTACAAACTTCGTGCACGAGATACCTTGTTTTAATGCCAGTGTCAATTGATCATTACCCATCATTTTATAAATATCACTTTTGAGACACAAAACAATAAGGGGCCTCTGATTTATCAAGAGCTTTTACAAGCCAAAAACGAGTGGTAGCAAGAGAGTCAAAAAAGCTACCTAGTTATTGTTGTTTGCGAGTTTGTTGCACGGATATGATATATTTTTGTCTATTGGTTCAAGACACATTGCAACGTTTGTTTCTGGCGTTTAAGCTTCTAATCAAATCATGGGTATAATAATATCATACAAGAAAATGTAAACTTTGTTCGAACTTGCAAGCGTCGGAAAAGTACTGTAAATTTATGGAATTACAGTATCTTACTCGATATATCTAATTGAGATAAATAAGTGAATTTTACGAAGCAGGTGAGGGCGAGATTCCTAGAGCAATTAAACGCGACTTCTTAGAAAATGAGGGTCTTCGGTGCGAGCTGCAATTAAAGAGCAAGGGTCAACAAACTCATTCGTTGGTGCCGGGGGTAACGGTTTCGTCACTATCTCAATTTCGACCGATAGAATACTGACGCAGAAGATTATACGGTGTGAAAATAGGTGACGATCAAGTTATTCCGTTGAGGAAATCGTATAATGACCTTTTTGTTGGGGTCGAGGTATCGTCAGTGAATGCAAATTTTTTGTGATTATATTACTTTTTGCAACCAATCTTTCAATAAATTATAAGGTGAGGGCACCCGACCTCTATACATGTACATTGACCACAGATGATAGCAAAATTAAACGCATTACATTTAACTTTGATGGTCTTTGCAGAAAGATTTTGAACATGTGTTACGTTTTGAAAACCGGTGTTCAGCCGAGGCTATATAAATTGTAATTGCACCAATTTGATTTTTTTCTTACGTCATTTATTTTGACAAGAAAACAATTTTTCGATCGACTGTGCGTAAAGTACTGCTTTACACACGGTACTTTTCGTTCACTTTACGCTCAATCAATCGAAAAATGTATTTCGATACTCGGGAGTGGAGTTTTTGCTTCTTTCATGATAATTTTGATTCTCGCCAAGGCTCGGTCCGAAAATAATTACTCGAAAAACAAAGCCAAACTTTCCGACCCCGAATCAAAAAATACTATTTAACAATATCAAAGAAATGTATCACGAACGATCGATTCCTGACCATCTTGTTCGTCTACCTGGTGGTAAGTTTTGCAATCCATCTCAAGTTCTTGACCGACAAGCTTTTGTTGTTCTACACTACCGTCAACGCAGAGCCAATAAAAATGTGCACGAACCTGTAAACATAAAGCACAGCAACAACTTCATCACGCGCAAACCCAGCTGTCCTACATGTTCCAACGGCAAAGTACTAACGCACTTATTTTTTCATACACCCCCCCCCTACTACAAAGCGACTCGAGTATTTGCAAACACGACACGGTCATTACACGAGTACCACAGAGCTCCCAAAGCGTAAAAGGAAAAAGAAAACCTGCGGGTCTCTCTGGAATAATATGAACAGAACGCACGCGTAAAATGCTTGTCGACAACTACCTACAACCTCGCTTTGCATTTCTCTCTGATAATACTCCTCTTTTGAGCTTGCAACTCTGCAAACTACATCTCAGCGTGCATATACTACTGATACTTGGGCTTGTAGCCACTGAAAGCTCGATGCAGCTGCATGTGGTTCATGGTTCGAAGAGTATATTTTTATGGGTTATCGACTGCGCGTAGTAAAATGCACTTAGCTCGAGCTTAAATTGAGACTTACTGGCAGAGCTTGCAGGAATCTTTCGCAAGCTCTGACTTATTATGTCCGGCTTTTCGTGTTCTTAAATCTCGATCATGAAATCGGGAACTTTTCGATCGTAGGGCTCTACTTTCAGAGAAACTGCGCATTCTATTACAGAGAATCAATTTATCGAGCGTTTGTGCATTGAATCTTCAAGTTTGAGATAGATTTTATTCTCATTTTGTTTGGGCTAGGGTCCGTGCTCTTGGAGAGACCTCTCATTCACCGAGATACAAAACTTAATACTTGGTATCTTTTGCTGTTAAATGCAACTCAGAACAGCATAACTTAGTATAAATTCTTACAAAAGTCTTAGAAATTCATATCCGTTATATAAACTTATTGGAATGTAGAGAATTTTTCATCTGAATTGTTCACATTATACATCAATGACGTCATTGATTGCTTCCACAGTAGATTATTATCCGGTTGATTGATTGTTCAGCTGACTATCGCGCTGGGATCAATGACTATAGCTTCACTCGATTACGCACTTGGAGGCATCGCAGTTCTCGAAACTTTCTATCTTACTCATTTTATTAGAAAGAGAGTTTCCGAAACTCGGAGCACCCCAGTGTCCCCCAGTCAAGTGCAAACTTGAATGAACCTTATATGACTCAGCAGAAATGAGTGACATGGTTTCTCCTAAAGGCCTCGACAGGAAGTGCGCATTTTCACGTTTGCTCTTTTGGAGCTGCCTACCTCAGATTGGGGGACCTTCAGTTTTTGGTGGAATCCGTACCGCCGAGACCGCCAAAAAAGGCGTATGAGAAAAAATCTCAGCGGTGCTCTGACCGGGATTCGAACGTAGGACTCCCGCACGGGGGTCCGATAACTTATCCACTATCTCACATATTTGAATAATAAGAACAAAGACGGCTCTGACTAATGGGAGTCTCGAGAGTGGTGCGTACGTTTCTCAAATGTCATGGTTGTCTCTGAATCCGCCAATTGCTAATCCAGCTTTATAATTTGTGTTCCCGTTTGCTTCTGTCAAATGACCTAGTACTTTTTTGGAATCTATTGCAATTGCCTGTGGTCATGATAGGTCTGTCTACCATTTTGTATACTCCGTTCATGTCTATCTCTGCTTATTTTCAGACTTGATGGAAAGATCTTCCGCCAAATTCAAAGATGTTCGGCATGCCCATTCATCGACATAACATTTTATCGTTCGATCAGTTCTATAATATTGTTTTTTAATACGAGGGTGGGAAGTTTAGTTTTGCTCTTCGATTGATTGTTTTCGGCCCGAGCTTTGTCGAGGGTCGAAATTGATGTCAAAATAATCACGAGTAAAGCTAAAAAGTTCACGCCCGAATGTCGCAATACATTCTTCGCACGACCGTGTGTAATGCACGTGTTTTACGCGCGGAAAATCTCATTTTTTGCACGTTCAGTCGTGCGAAAAACGCATTTCGACACTCAGACGTGAACTTTTTTGCTTTACTCGTGATGATTTCGACCCCTACCAAGGCCTGGGCCGAAAATAACCACTCGGAAAGCAAAACCAAACTTCCCACCCTCGTGTCGAAAAACGAGAGCTCTCTTACTCGCTAACGCTCGTGTGCAACAGTGCATAAAGTTGTTACCCACGTGTATAAAAATCCCCGGCAGTGCGTAAAGGAATAGGATTGAAGTCGTTTTTTAATATACTAGTTTTGTACGGCTGGGCGTGCGAAAAACGAGATCTGCCGTGCGTAAAGCACGTGCTTTACGCACGGTCACGCAAAATAGTATTTTTCGATTCGAGGGTGGGAAGTTTGGTTTTGCTTTTCGAGTGATTGTTTTCACGAGTAAAGCAAAAAAACTTCACGCCCGAGTATCGAAATACGTTTTTCGATCGATTGGGCGTAAAGTGAACGAAAACTGCCGTGCGTAAAACAGTGTTTTACGCACAGTCGATCGAAAAATAATAATTCGTCTCTTCGCACCCTGAATGTCTTAGAATAATATATACACGCTCTATGCTCTCCCAAAAAGCAAGTCGCATCTCATAGTCTCAGAAAGAAAAATCTAACAACAATAATGTCTCAGTCTCGTGATTGATTTGTAAAGACATCTGCCCACTGTAGGTGCAATATTTGAAGCGTGAATCGCGTGGAAATAGATGTACGCACCTGGACTCGCATAGCCAATATCGTTCTCCAAAGATCCTCATAAGCTTCATCCACCTGACATATCGCACCCGTAATACTTCCCCGACTGCCCGATATCAAACTCGACTCCTACCCAGATACCTTCAGTTCAACGAACCTGAAGTTCCCAGTCTATTCTCGGATGCTTCTATGCAGCTACCAGTTAGCCGCTCATCATTCGATCAACCTTTTGATCAAACGTAACTGTATATCTATAGATCATCAGTATTCACCCAACCACGTCGATCAATTCATCCGGTAGGTAGCCTCTCGTATTCGGTAGCGCCTCGAATTGCTAAATTATGCAGTTCGCATCGTCGCAGTCTATAACGGTAGGTAAGTATGCTGTGGATTTTTCTGCATCGAGTGGAGGCTGTAGAGTACAGTATCAGAATTCTCCCTCTGTTGTTCAAAGTCCGCAAATGGTATATATATCGTGTGGGGTGGTCTATCGTGAAATTGGGGCTTTAAATTTTTCCGAGCGTCCGCTAGAGCGCTTAATTGTATCGGACAGCTGCCTCTCGCCGAGCTGACTACCTTGCCGTGAGAGGCAATTGCCCGAACGATGAGCAACCTGACCGACGAGAGAGGAAAAGTGTATTTTTAGGTCGTTCCCGATCCATGATGAGATAGATGTAGCGTATGATGTGGCTGGTATAAGAGCATAGTGCTTGTGTATTGGTGTCTTGACTTATTGATTCTCGTATATCGCGGTCGTGATAGTGAGTTCTTTGATTTTTCTGATTATTTTCTCGATCGGTGCACAGAGTCAAGCAAATCGGATTAGATATCATGAACGACGTCAAAATTCACGGGAGAGAATCCTTGTGATGCCTACCGTGTTTCGTTGAAGATATGACACGTCTTGTAATTTTTTTGGTCTGACTGAAGTGTCTTTTATTCGGGGAGGGCTTATTTTCGGAGGATTTCTCATATTTCTGATGTCCAGAAGGAGTCAATTATGTAATGCGTCGTCATTTCTGGTCATGGCTTATATTTGAGGGGTGCAATCTTATATTTAGGGGAGGACTTATAGCTCCTCTGATCCCTGTTTGGAGTGTCTTATTTTTGGCGAAACATGGTGAGATTGATGCGAGTACCGAGGACAAGGGGAGATCTTTCTTATTGTCAGTTAATTTGAAGCAATCGCTGATCCTGTATCTGGTATACTTTTGAAAATGTACTTCGAAATCCAAGTTGAATTTCAAAATCGGAAAATGAGGTAAGTGTACCCTACTCGCCTCTGCACTCAACTTGTCCCATATGCTAACCTTAGGAATGGGCACTCGTTGATCTCCCCGCAATTTTCTCATGTTTGTTATATTAAAATATGAAAAAGTTAGTGATTTGGGATGACTCCAAATAATTCTACAACTCCCGGAAAATTTGAAGTGAGATTTGCATTTTTTGTGTTTGCAATGCTAAGTAATCACCGAGGAATTTGTGTTTAGAAAAATCGTTGCCATATTCTTTTAGTTTGACCAATCTAAACGTATGGAAGTTGCAAAAGTCGAATCTGGAGAGATTCTATGTACAAAATACGGAGATTAGTTATGAATTTTAGAGTCAGCATCAGAGTGTCCTCTACATGCCCCCACATGGTTTCAAAAGGGTGTACATTACGACTTTTTGGGTAAAAAAAATAGTCAACTATGATTTTATGTTCCCCTGTATAAACGAGACGTTATGAGCCCCTACGCGCGAATTGTTGAGAGAGCGAGTTAATGAGGGCAAGTTAGCTACACTCACCTTATTGAAAATTCGCGAAACTGTACTTTATAAATGGTTAGATCCACGACACATCAAAACATTTTCAAGGCCAACGCTCTAGTAAAACAGCGTTAGATGATGAGGCAAGATAGAGCATTTTGCATTTCATAGAGTTCCAGGATAAAATAGGCAAAAGTCTGCCTTATCACAAGAAGTTATTGTATGCGTCTAGGAAAAAGCTTCCAATCGCGGCGAATGAGCCAGATCACGCGATCGCTCAAAGCTGACTCCATGTGTCATAAGCTTGCGTGGACGATAATTACTTTCTCTGGGAGCTTTTTCAACGGCTAAAAAGTTGACTCTCATGGGAAAGCTCTATAACCGGCGAGGTAAAAAAGCACTTGTAAAAATTGACTTGGCAACATTTTTTCTCGCACCTACGACGAAGGATTCTTGAAAATTTTAACGATTTTTTTCTGAATCTAGTCAAAAGCGTACTTGTGTTGAAATATTCTCATTTTTTCGACATGAGAACTAGAAGATAAGGCGATACATATCTTCGTTTTCTGTTGGGGGATACTTGAAGCACATTTAATTAAAAATCTTTCTTCTACCAAGGTAACAAATGCTCCTGATATATAAAACATTCCGCGCTAAGAGCTTCAAAATGAGCCATTATAGATCCCAGCCTCCCCCCCCCCTCTCAAGTGCATTGGAGTCTATAATTTCAAGCTGACGAATAAATACTGTTCAGCGAGGGGTCAGTGTGCTTAATTTGCTCCCCCCCCCCATACCATTTTTATATTGATCATAACTCATATCCATCTCAATGTTCTACCAGTGACATTATTTCATCTGAAAATTTATCTCGAACGTTGAAAAATGAAGTGAAACTCGTTGAAAAAATTTTGAGAAGGGTCCAAGTTATTAGAGATTTACATATCTAGTTTTTATCCTCACCATAGATAATGTGCCTGAATTACTCTCGTGGTTTTCATCTGAATTTGCTTCGAACTGGTAAGGAGTTTATCCTATCCACTCAAGATAGTTGAATGAATGGAAAAAAAACGGTAAAATGATCTAAGAAGCCTGTCTTCTGAAGAAAGATGTCATGCACGTAGGCCGCTTGTTGGGTTTGGAAAAAACCCCAAAATTTTTCTCTGTTGGTACTATGTTTAAATAGCACGAAAAAATTTTTTTCTGGAATTTTTTCGAAGCTCCCCATGGGCCTGAGAGCCCATAAAAGATCCATTTCAGGCCCCTTTTCAGCCCATTTAGGAAAAATCATAGCTTCGACTGTACTCAATATTTTTGGACGTACTTAGGAGCATTTTTTTCTCAACACTGGGGCTTTCGAGGAAAAAATTTTTCAAGAGCGATGATTGAGCCTAGCAACTTATAGGAGCTATTTGCTGAGAGCATATTTTAGCGATTTTTGGGTTCCCTTCAAAGTAATCTAGCTCCCTTCAGACATGAGATAATCGACCTTCACCAGTGGTCATTCTGAAGGTCTTGAAAAAACTACAATTTGACGACTCGTAAAAGTTGATTATCGGACTTTTCATAGGGGTTACAGTCGTTACAAGTTGAGCAGTTTCGTAAAAATGCCAAACTTTGAGCTCAATTTGCGAAAATCGTTTTTTTATTTTCGATTTTAGAACTATACAAATATGTTCTTCAAGACAAGAACTACCAATATCAACAAGAATCTCGGTGGAGTAATCATCTCCTGGTTTTTGGCATACGTTCATAAATACAGTATCTTGACTTTTCGCTTAATATGCCAACATAGGCGTGGCTCGCGTATGCTTCCAACTGAGTTTTTGTGCACCAATCTGGTCCGAATTACTCCCCGAAGTACCCCAAAATATGTATAGAAGCTTCCGGAGGCGAGCCTCTAGCCAGAGGCGAGCTGGAGGTTCAAAACATCAGGTGCAAAATGAGCATTATTTCGTCTAATTTGGGGCAGGCGAGCGAGGGCTCGATTCCCCGTGTTTCTGCTCACAAACACGAGTGGCCGGAATGGGAATTCAAACATGTTTTTCCGACTCAAAATGGCCATCTAAATACGATTCCGGGGTCAATTGAGCCCTGAATTATCGTCATTTCGCAGTAGAGGAGCGAAACCTGTTATTACAGAGTTTAACGCCTTTCAAGGATTGGATGATATCCTAGGCACAAACTGACCATGGAATCGTGTTTAGATAATCATTTTGAGTCGAAAAAACATGTTTGAATCCCCATTCTAGCCACTCGTCTCGTTTGTGAGCAGAAACACGGGGAATCAAGCCCTCGCGCTCGCCTACCCCAAATTAGACGAAATAATGCCCATTTTGACGTTCACCAAATTCTCCCTGAGTGACGTGCACCAAATCCTCCCTGAGTGCCAATCTGGCTTCAGGCACGATAGATCATGTGAAGACAATATCTCCACACTACAAGCAAGGATAGCCGTGGAACTGTCCAAGCCTAATGGGGAGTTGCTGGCTGCCTTCGTCGATTTCAAGCGAGCGTTTGACTCTGTCGACCACCAAGTACTTCACCTGGTAATGGCAAGAGGGCAGCATGTGGCAGCCCGTCGCCACACAAGAGAAGAAGAAGAAGACTACCAAGTACTGTGGCACACTTTATTCAATGCCGGAGTTAGTCCGAGATTGGTCAGGGCCCTTCAAAGTCTTTATCAAAACTCTAGTTTCAGGATATAACTGAATGGCAATCAAAAAACAGAAAAAATTTATATCAAGCTAGAAGTCCTCCAAGGTGATTCAGCAATCCCATAGTTATTTGCCCTATGCATTTACGATATCGTCGACTTTTTCATGAAAGAAGGCCACCTCAATATTGAAAGAAACATCGACATCCTCTTCTTTGCTGACGACGCAATAATACTTGCCAATGACGCAGTTGATCTACAAAGTAAGCTAGATACATTGAGCAAGTACTGCAAGATGAAAAAGTTGGTAGTCAATGAACACAAAACAGTAGTGCTCAAATTCAAGAAGTCCGGCAGACCGAAGAAAGAGCGAGCGCTGAATTTCGATGGCAAGACCGTACAAATAGTACGAAACTACACCTACCTCGGTGTGAACTTCACCTCAACTGGTTCATCGACACCTGCATTCGAAAAAGTAATTGTGAAGGGCAAAACAGCATTAGGCAATATCTGAAAAATTTTGAGGACAGGAAATCACACGAGCTGGTATGCGGCAAGGAAACTATTCGAATCTACGGTGCTCTCTACTGTACTATATGGCATGGGTGTCTGGGGTTTAAATCACGCCAACGACGTTGAAATAATCCAAACACATTTCTACGAACGCTTACTGCTTTTACTCCGATGTACACCAGGTTATCTCATCAGATTAGAAGCTGGATGCCCGGAACTAGGATTCGAAGTAGCAAGAAGAGCATTGCATTATTCTATAAAGTTACTGAAAATGGACCAGTAACGTTACCAAAATGCGATGTATGAAAAACTGAAAGCATTCGCTCAATCTGGAGAGACGCAAGCGAAATTCAACTGGGCCTGCCAACTCAGCAACTTATTGAGGGATAAGAATCACTCTTATTTGCTTGATCTAGAGAACCCCGAATTCATCAAACTGGCTATTCCTGTCATCGAGCCCGTGAAGAAGAACACGAGCTTCAATGCTGATGTCACCAAGGCTTCAATTTCCAACTACAACTCCCACTATAGAGAATACAAGAACCTAAGTGAATTGAACTGTGAGTCATATCTCACACTATCGTTGCCATTGTCTTTCATAAGAGTATACGCCATCAGCGGACTAACAGGGAACTACATCTTGAACTTCAAGATTGCCAAAATTAATTACAGAATCAGCGTTATGAAAATTTGTTCTATCTGTAATCTAGATGGCCGTGAAAATCTATTGCACATACTTACAGAATGCCCTGCGGACCACCACCTGAGGTTGAAATATCTCAATAATGCGGGCTTACTAGATATTATTGGCAGTTCAGATAAGGAAAGTGTAGCCAATGTGTACTATTTTATCGTAGAGATGATAAAAACAAGATCATTCATACTCAGCGTTCGAAAAGCGGTATCTTGCAACATAACTGAATATATGATTACAATATATTTTTGACTACACGAAGTAATTTACTAAATATTCATCTTTTGTTAACCATTTCATTGTAATTACAAGTATAATTTCATGCGTGGGGGACGTCCCCAATTAATTGTATCGGGTCTTTACCCTTGTACAATTTTCAATAAATTGATTGAATTGAATGCCCATTTTGGACCTGATGGTTTGAACTTCCAGCTCGCTTCTGGCTTGAGGCTCGCCTCCGGAAGTTTTCACACATATTTGGGGGTACTTTGGGGAGAGATTCCACCCAGATTGGTGCACAATGACTCAGATGGAAGCATATGCGAGCCATGCCTATGTTGGCATTTTAAGCAAAAAAAGTAAAAAAAGGGTGTTTTAAATTGGCTGAATTAAATCGAAAATTGAATGGCCCACGCAGATTGTTGTTCTAATTGATAGTATTTGTGTCGAAAAACATATTCGCACAGGTTTGGGGTCGAAAGAAAAAAAACGATTTTTTTTAATTGAGCTCAAAAATTGGCATTTTCACGAAACTGCTCAACTTGTAACGACTGTAACTCCTACGAAAAGTCCGATAATCAACTTTTACAAGTGGTCGAATTGTAGCTTTTTTCAAGACCTTCAGAAGGACTACTGGTAAAAGTCGATTATCTTATGTCTAAAGGAATTACTTTGAAGGGAACCCAAAAATCGCTAAAGTATGCTCTCAGCAAATAGCTCCTAGAAGTTGCTAGGCTCGATTATCGCTCTTGGACAATTTTTTTCTTGAAAGTCCCACTCTTGAGAAAAAATGCGCCCAAGTACGTCCAAAAATATTGAGTCTAGTCGGAGCTATGATTTTTCCTAAATAGGCTGAAAAGGGGCCTGAAATGGATCTTTTATGGGCCCTCAGGCTCATAGGGGGGCTTCAAAAAGATTCCGAAAAATTTTTTTCGTACTATTCAAACATGGTAATAACAGAAAAAAAAAATTTGGGGGTTTTTCCAGACCCCCCTGGTGTCGGCTCTGGCTGACATGCTCCGAAACGGCCCACATACATACGCGTGAAACTATCATCAAACAACATTTTCCAACTTTGGGAAATGGCGAGATGAAGACAAAGGAAATCAGTTGAAAGCACGTTCAAATTGGTCCAGCTTATTTATTCTACCATGAATTTTACAACGACAAAGAGAAAAAAAATTAACGTAAGATTGATGAAAATTTATGGTGTAACAGATGTGGAAGTCGTTTTCCATCGGTACACAAATGATTCATGTTTTTTATATTTTGCCTTAACAATAAGTATAAAAAAAAAATTTAGTGGTAAATTAATCGAGCCCGTGTATTTGAGAATCTGCATGTCAACAAATTGATGCTTATCTGATCAGTACTTGACTTTTGACTATATTTTGGCATGAAAAAATTGAACTAAAATTACGCGTCCATGAGAGAGAGAGAGATAATGTCAAGACGTCGAATAAGTAAGGAATTTTTAGTAATTGAGCTCGTGGATGACAAAGCTATTCCTGCGAGACGGAGACATTTACCCATTGAGGTGGAAGGATAGGTGAACAAACGGGAGTAGGTTATTTATTGTAATTCTATAGGAAATCGAGATTTATTTACATCACGAATTGTGACTCAGCGTGATCACGAGTTTTCGGCGGGAATTCAAATGATAATGAAATTCACTGAAAAAATTACATTTTTTGGCCCCGATAAATCAAAACTGAAGCCACCGTGTCAATATGAGAACTATTGATATATAATCAAAAACGTGATCAAAATTAGAACTATCACACTGATATGCTATTCACTCAATTTTCATGAAATATTCCACGCAATTTCTGGTTCACATTCTTCAAATCTAGCGATTCTTGACACAGCTTTTGCGTGGTATCCTATCCGTGGGGTTGTTGTTATTACGGGTGGTTTGGTTGATGTAATATGTTGCACACAGACGCACTCATCGCCGTCGCAGTGGCCTGGACTACCAATAGCATTTATGCAAAATTCTCTGCAAAAAGTTTCTGTGACGAATCGATCAAATATCCTCAAGTAGCATGTCCTGATTTGTTCTATGGCAGAGAGAGAAACGTTTGTCACATAAAAATTATGCAAGTCAACAGTCGTTGGGTTCGCGACTGTTTTCTAAATTCAACATTTCTGATTTGACGATTTTGATACGTGTGCCATTATCTTGGAGGTCGATTAAGTAGACGAGCTCTCTATTCGTTGAGACGTAGACGTAATTTTCATAGCACGTCGTCGAACTTTTGTCTGTATGCCAATTTGCACAGCTGGTATTTTCTTTTTCTCACAATATTCATATTAATTTCAGTAGAAAGCTGTGTTCACAGTTGAGTTTTTAGCATTCATTTAATGAAACAATGATCAAAACTTACCTTGTAAAACGTACGCTAGGCTGTCATATTCGCTCAAGCCAGGATCGCTCCCTAAAACAACAAAATTAATCATGTTCACAGAATTTTACGAATACAACTTTGGGGAAACTTGTCAGTATCGTGAATTATTTCCTGGACATGACTCGCGAAGGATGAATTTTTATTAGCATCCCAGACAATGGAACAATTCCAAAAGGATTGCAACAGGATTTTGAATAGGGTCTTATAAAAGTTCCAAGAACGGCTTCGAAGGAATTCCATTGGAGTAGAGAACCTTATCATCCGTGAAAAAAACGAAACAGAATACTTTGAGAGTTATCGAAGAATTTGTTAAACAGTAATCTAGGGCTAAAAAGGAGTCTTCGCTGAGGTCTTCTGGATCCCCGACAGATCAGTGTTTTAGAGTGCTATCGGTTCTCTTGAAATTAAATTTTTTTTCAAGGGTGATTGTATTGGTGAGATTGGATCAGAAAACTTTGGTTGAGTAATGTAATCAATTACAAGAATGAAGAAGAACAGCTTCAAATGAAACTGAGTTATAACCACAAAGATCTGCAACTCCTCAATTTGTCTTTAAAAATTTCTATTCTATCTTGAGTTTGATCTCAGTGAAATCAAAAATCATGATTTTTCGTGAAATTTGACAAATTCCACCGTTTCCATAATATTTGATGGAATCGAAAAATATCGTGAGTATTTGAGGCAATGGTACTTAATTAACATATTCCTTTCCAGGATGATATCTTGAAGTGTTGGTAACCTGTGTACAATTTCTCAACATTAATATTTACGAATCCAGATGGCCGAGTGACGTAATTCCAAATATAGTAATCTGAAGGCGAGAGCTTCTGGGTTTGAGACCCTTTTGGTATCAACGAATACTTTCCAGAACACTGTGAAGAACTTGACTCATTACGTACGGATTTAAGGTCAAGAGTGACAAAATATGACAAATGAGGCAAGTTTTTCCATTGTGTTCTTAAAAGAGTTTATTGATGGCACTTTTTTACTCTTAATGAATTGTTGATTCTTCGTATACTATTTGAAAATATTCATTCATTTTGAAATATTTCTCTGGATGGGCATTTTTGTGAAAAAAAAAAATTATTGGAATCTTCCTACAGCTCTAAAAGTACCAGATGAGTGAAACTTATGAGGCCCCAACGCAAGCAAAAACAATATCCAGTTGAGACTCACTAAGAGCTCCTTCAGAGTTCCTTTAAAACTGTTCAGAAGTTCTCGTCCAGAATTACCGAAGTACCTATTGTTTTTAAAGCTCCAATGGATATTAAATTTTGCTATTTTGACAGGGCTCCGAAAGATCTCCGTTTTTATTGTTTGGTATGTCGTTGTCTGAGGCATCCTACGCTATTGGCTTTGCAAATAATTTTATTCCTATCTGACATATATTTTAAGATATAGAAAATTATATGACCCTATTTAATATTTCAAGCACTACTTACAGGAGATTAAAAATACTAATCACCTGTCTTATTTATCCTATTTCTATTCATCGTAATTGTACAGTTTACCACAAAGCGATGGTGGCGCCTCTGGCGGTCAAATTGGTAGATAGCCAATAACATTTTTATTGAAAACGAAGAAGCAGGAAACAAATAGTACCGCGCCATGCAGATTATTTTTTTACAAATTTAAAGAAAAGCTTCATCGAGGTCGGTGCAAAATTGAGCCCAAAAATTTGCGGTATCACTTTCCAGAGTCGCTGAATTTCTCCCGCAACTTTTTGAGCTCATTTTTGCACCGATCTCAATGAAACTTTCTTCAAAACTTGTAAAAAATTATATTCAGGGCGCGGTACTATTGGTTTCCTTCCTCTCCGTTTTTGGAAATTGTTATTGGCAATATACCAATTTGATCGCTAGAGGCGCCATCATCGCCTTTCCCAAGGTAGAGAGCACTCTTAATTTTATAATAAGAATAAAACTTGAATAATTAGACAAATGAGACTTTGATTTATGGATATAATTTTGACTCACGTGAAAGGACCACAAGTGTAAGAGTCCGAAAATGTATTTGATAGTGGAGATATCTCACCTGATTTCACTTCGGCTGAAAAGACTAAAAGAATTACGAAACCGAATGAAACTACACGCGTACAAAAAGTCATCTCGGAGTTGGAAGTTTGGATAACATACTAGTATATCGCGATTGATACTCTTCCACACAGTTGTTCTTGATATATCGAGTCATCACCAGACAATAGTACAAGTGTAAGAATTGGATCAAGTTTTTCATTTATATCATCATTCATTTATCAAGTGCTTCGAAGCATGTTGTTGGAATAATTTTAAAATGGTTACTTTTCGTTGTAAATTATATATGATACACGCTCCTATGAATAAACTGCCCTTGAATTAATTAGCTTTAAAATTTGGGACTAGAATGAATAAGCAGCATCCGTTTTATGCTGTAATCTCTATTTAAATTCACACGACAGTTCAAGATATCGAATCAATTTAGTTTGCAGACGTGTCGTAGGTTATCATTATGTCAATAAAAGCTAGCTCATTTATTACCACATTACCAGTCATTCCAAAGAATTCATAATTGATATTCATGTAGATAGGAAGTTTTGGTTCTTCCCGAACATTAGTGGCATTTGACTTAGCAGACATTATCCGAGACAGTAGGGTGTCTCGACGTTGTGATCTCTTTTCATTTTATGAAATTTCTCGTAAAATTAGTATTATTCATAACTGAAATTGATGAATGTTTGGTGCTCGAAAAGCTCGCTCTTCTTGTTTTGCTCAATATCGAATCTTCTCCAACTATACTTCAACATAATTTAATTTAAAAAATCATTTGAAAATCTTGATTCTGAAAATTCAGTTCTGGAGCAGTATAGTGACCGCAAAAGTGGAGTCGAGTGATATGAGTAAAATATTACACTAGAACTGGATGTGGATGACGTAGAATGTGATGGTGATAGTATTGTTACCGACTATAATGGTAGTGTACCTATTAGTTCTCACCATCTAAAAATGTTAATACCTGTAGGAATAGCAATAATCATAGTAGCAGAAGCGAGATAAGCTAATTGAATTATTTAAAGATTTTATGAAAGTTATCAGACGTTTTGCAATTAATCTTGCTCATGAAATAAAGCCCGGTCCATGTGCTGATCTCAAAAATCTATTCTTAGAGGCATTACTGCGTACTCTTTTACGTTTTTTTGAGGTAAAATATGAAGAATTAAGAGCAACCCGGTCAGAAATTGAATAGGGGTGGCTGACAAAAATTTAGGGGCCCATCTGGGATTCTTTACGGCGCGCGTAGGGAAACTACGGGAAACAGCCCGGCAATTCTACCCGGCGCGAACAGGGCCCCAACGAATTTCCCGATACTTTCCCTATTCTACGTTTGCCATTCAGATTCCCTATCGGCGCCCTCAGGTTTCCCTAAACAGATTTGGAGCAGCGCATTTGGATATTATCAGATTCCATCAGCCTTGCTTTTTGAGTCAAAATCGGAATGTTACACTTCAAAAATTTTTAAGGGCATCTCGGAGTGAGCAAATGGGGAAAAGAAATTATAATTTGGAGAGGAAAGTTGATTGGAGGACGGGAACTAAAGTCATTCATAATGCATCCATATGCCATCTCGAAAGATATTGTAGGTTATGGCGGACCGATTTATCTCAGCTGTAGCTGTCAATTATATATAGGGAATGGTTGTTCAGAAAGAATGAAGATAGAGAAATAAGCTCCTGCTGTTGGCCAAGAAAATAATCGAGGCAGAAAAAATAGCATGTATTCTCTTTTACGGTGGGAAACCGAGGATGGGTCATTTTCTATTAAGACAAATATCCGACACTCTAAATGATTGATAAACTCAGCAAATATATTTCATCTGATTTCATCCAACGACTGATACTTCATTATTCCATGGCTATTGCGACGGGTTTCACATTATAACCAGACAAATACTCGAAAAGCTTTGTGTACTTTTTGTGTAGTTCGGGTGGTTTCTGCTGCATGAATCCCTATCCTAACCCAACAGCTGCCGTACTCCCGCCCTATCGTCTCGTTTGAACCTGTTGGGAAAACGCTTGGGGCCCTGTACGCGCCGGGTAGAGTTGCCCTATAGGGCGAGCTATAGGGTCCCTTTCCGTACTGACAGTTTCCCAGATGGGTCCCTATTGGCGCCCTACACTCGATTTCTAACCGGGAACATGCACACTTTTATATGCACATATGTCACCGAACGAGTTTGTTAGGTCAAAACATGATAGGAATCGAGATAGGAATAGTGATTTGGATTGATGAAAATGCTCTGAATGAAGTTATAATAAGGCTGACTTCATGCATCACATCCCCGATTTGTACTATTGTGAAAGTTGAGGCCAAGTTACGTGCATCTTGTTTTTTCAAGCCAATTCACTTGTTAGGAAAATTAAGACCAGCTCGGGTTTGGTTGGTTAAAATTAATAGTGTCGGACCTCATTGTCACAGTTTTGAAATAGGTAACCCTCAGAGTGAGCTAAGGACCGATGCTAAACATTGGACTGCGCGAAAGTTACTAACTTAATGGCTTGGGAAAGAGAGGGGGGTGGGGGAGATGGAAACTTCAATGTTGAATACCGCATATGCCATACCTAGATTATTTTTGAATTCATATTTTGATTTGATAAATTAGCTCTTTCAAGTGGACATTCTCCGAATTTTTACGAAGGAGCAGATATTTTAGTTCGGCTCCTAGTAAATCATTGCAAAACATAATCTTGTGCAATTCACTATTACCTTGCACTCTCACGTCGATCGATGGCTATTCGGCTGACCATTGGTCGACCTATACTCCTAGTTACCTTTTTTCCCATTACGTACCTAAAAAATGAAATTCAATCGATTCAAGTCTGATATGAATAATGGTGAGAAACATCGGTTTCAAGGCTTTAATACGTGGGTGTGGCAGAAAAGATGGACGAAAAGGATGAGAAACAGCAGCCGATGAAGTAGAATATACACGTAGATGGTATAATATGTACGAGGTGGTTCAAACACACAGAGAAGCTCAAGAGGACGGGTAAAGTGTGTAGCAAGCCGTGATGCTGACGCTAGGCTATGGTAATTCGAGACACTCTGTTTTTGCTCATGTGTCCCAACTACCAGACTCGAGTCAATGACACAGTGAGACCGTGCGTGGGCGACTATTACTTCATCATGCACACATAATGATGACGTATGTTCTTAGAGTGGGCGGTATAAAAGGATAGGGGTAGTTGTAGATGCTTGGATCATAAAATGTGTGTGAAAAATTATGCGAGGCTCGTGCGCGTAAGTTTTTTTTTTTGCAACTCTTATGTCCTGTCAGAACAACGAAAGCTGATGATCATCGGTTGACCATAAAAAAAATTTACTTGTATGCGACAGCTTGCATGTGTTTGTTTGTACCAGCTGATGCATATTGCATTATTTTATACGACCTGAAAGTTTAGCAGCTTCTGATTGCCTATGTTTTACATGATGCTCGTTCTGTTGCAGTCCCGTATTTTTTTCTCTCGTATAGGCGCGGTGCTGAGCCCATAGCAACAGAGGATAAGCGCGACGTTTTATTTCTCAATCGGATTTGATTGTTTCATTGCAAGGTTGACTGTAGTATACGAGACTGGTATGTTTTTCGTCGTTTTAGGCTGATAATTCTTATGTAGTGATATTTGATGCCATCCGATTATGAATGCACTTTTTATATTCAGAATTATAGTTTCCTAATTCAATACTGATTAGGATCATATATAATGATTAGGATGTTAAAATTTTACAAATATCTTCATTATTCACTAAAGCCAGGATTGCTATTCTTTTGTTTGATGCCGATAGAAAACTGTGTACTTTTCATCTTCGAGGACGATGCTTGCATGATTATTTTGACAGGAAGTTCTATAGGCAGGCTCGTTTCACTCCTTGAGCAATTACAATGCGGCTTTGGAACACAATCATTCTAAGGGACTACATATTTTTGGAATCATGAGATGTGCACTCATAAATGTTTGATCTGAACAGGCAACGGGCTCATGTCAATCCACGGTTTGTTAAATTTATATACAGGATCAACAACGAAAGGATCGAGTCACATCACAACATCAAAGTTTAGAGAGCTTAGTACCCTATGTCGTAACCTTGGCCCTCTAGCAGACGACACACTATATATATATATATAGTATATATATTTGTATATCGACCCTAACAGGCGACAACGTATACCTAAGCTTTATATAAACCCAGCTATATGCTACAGAATCGGTATACAAAAGTAGTGTTTTTTATTATTGGCACAGCACGATTTGAGATGAAGATAAGCTCAGAGAGTTTATTCTCTTGTAGGGATGCTGTTCATCAGTTGCGTGATAGTAACTCTCAGAGTGGAAAAAACGCGTATAGGCACGTTTGCAGGGGTTGCTTCGCACGTGCCATCAATAATAACTTCCTGTATAATACTCGATACCGAGTGTGGTATGCGTCGATTTGCCTATTTTTTTCGAAGAAGTGCGTTACTTTTACGTGAGAATTCCAAGTTCACTGCGCCACTTTATGAGAACAGGAAAGTATGGATGTAAGGCAGGGTGAGAAGCTTTTTGAGGCGCCGAGTGAATCTGCTTGAGTGAGAAAAGTTGAGGGAAGTTTAAGGAAATTGGCTTTGCTCTTCGTGAAATTGAGCTGGTGCAAATGATTTCACTGCTCGACAAAATTTTGGGTCCGAAATATCGCATTGACCAGACAAAGATTTTCTTATGTATTTTTCGACGTAGAAACCGATCCCGAAACCCGTTTTGACCCTACACGTCAGGATTTTTTTTAAAACGCAAATTACTGATTTTAGAAAAAACAACGTTTTTCGGCTTTTTTGCAAAATTTTCAAATTGATGATACCGCCGCTGCTTCGTCCCGATTGGTAGAAAATTATATCAAAAGAGGTTTTTCAATGTATTTTGAACCGCTGAACACGATCCCAGTGGTTTCATGAGGCTAGGATGCATCCAAAAAAAGATATAAGCAGATGAACTGAGTTGCTATCAGCAAAATTTCACGGATTTCGCGATAAATTTTCAAAAAATCGCCAAATAGCCCCAAAACAAGATATTTGAGCTCACGAGGTCGCATTCTCTTCGTTTGTGTATGTACTTTCATGAAAAAATATCAGCAATGACCGTCAGGAAGATGGGTTGAGTGTAGAATCGTTCTCGGGAGTCGCATTTTCTATGTCTTTTAGGAAAAGACCGGACATTTCTTTGTGAGTGGATTCTGATGTCTCCAGCGCATTCGTCTTGTCAACGCACTTATATCAAATGACCATTTCTCAAGTTTGATATCAAGTTTTCAGAATGTTTTCCTAGCCGCTTTCCTCTTATGTAAACTGTCATCCTCGGAAACCAGGAACCAACAGTAATCGGCCAGCATATTCGTATTATTTTTGGTACCATATCTCTTCTCCATCTCGGCTATGTCCTGGTGGAATCTTTCACCATGTTCATCACTCACTGCTCCGAGGTTTTCAGGAAAGAAATCCAAGTGAGAATCCATCATGTGAATTTTGAGACTCATATTCACCCCCATCATCTTGAGATTCGACAACATTTTATCCACCAAAATCTGATGATTCTCCGATTTCCTGTTCTCTAAGAAATTTGTTATGACGTCCTTTATGGACCTCCATGTTTCCAGCTCAATATCTACAAGTCTCTGGTCGAATGTACAATCAAGCATCAATTTTCTGATGTCAGGACCATTCAATACCCCAGCCTTCAATTTGGCCTCACTTATATTGTTAAATATCTTCCGTAGATAAAGAAAAGCTTCCGAAGTCTGGTCCATTCCTTTGATGAAGTTTTTCACCAAACCTAATTTGATATGAAGTGGTGGTAGAAACACTTTTTTAGGGTCAATCAAGGGCTCAGCGATGACGTTCTTTACCCCAGGTATAATCTGTTCTCTTTGTGGCCAATCTTTCTTAATGTAATGTTCGTTCCTCATCCGTGAGTCCCATTCACAGAGAAAACACATATGTTTCGTATATCCCAATTGTAGCCCAAGAACAATGCTGATTATTTTGAAATCCCCGCATAAAGTCCAACCATACCTTCCGTAATTGATTTTGTCTAGAAGATTTTTGACGTTTTCATAGCTTTCTTTAGTCTGGGTGCCGTAGAAAATCGGAATGGAAGGCTTATTATTACCATTATGCAGTAAAACACCTTTTAAGCTGGTTTTGTTGGAATCGATGAAGAGACGCCATTCGTCGGGTACGTGTTGGTATTGGAGTTCGCCAAAGAGACCGTCGATATCACAACAATAAAGATTCCCGTCCTCCTCAGTGAAAAAATCTCTGAACCCTGATTCTCGGCTTCTAAAAGATGTAATGCGAACTCCGTCTTCGAGAAGGTTCATTTCTTTCAGTCGAGAGGCCAAAAGCTCCGCTTTAATTTTCGGGAGATCAAGATCTCTGACTAAATCGTTGAGCCTCTCTTGACTGAAAAGAGTAGGCTCGGGAAGCATCTGGGTCTTCCTCGTTTCCGGTTCGAAACCACAAGAGGAATACTCTGAATTGTTAGACTGACTTCCCGAAGATGGCTGTGAGTCTTTCATCACAACATCTTGCGAAGAGACATTTTCTTGCGATGAGACAGAAGACAAGTGCAAAGGTATGCCAGGCACGGGCTTTGTCACTGACGAAACATCTGAGTATTTTATCAAATGTTTAGTTTTTGATGAGTATCCTGATACTTGAGCCAAACAGAAGTGACAATCATACACGTGGTCCCTTGGTTCTCTCCACAATGTGGGCATTGAAAAATTGAGATGTGAGTTCTGTGCCACTAATCTGATCGAACAAGTGAGGCATACATTATCAGGGGTCCAAGGCTTGCTCAAGTTTTCAGGTTTGAACCCAAAATAATTTTCATATGCTTCCTGCAAAGCAGTCGTGAAACTACGCCTTTCTTTCTCAAATGTATATTGGCTACACACAAAGCAAAATTTGCTCGGATCGTTGACGCATCTGTATTGACGAGACATGTTTCCTCTGATCTTCGATGGGAGCTCACCGTATCAGGATCAATCCTAACGTTTCAGGATCACGAAGGTATTACCAGTTCATATTCAATAGGAGCGGTAGCATTAGAGTATACAAAAATTTCACCAGCTAACTAAATTGACACGTCGGAGCACTCAAGGGCTAGGCTTGAGCGATTATCAGAACAATTCTGTATAAGGGTCTCAGTTTCGACTCACTTATATTACCAAATCTATTCTTTCCTGATGCGATGTACGGGGATTCGGTATGCCACCTAGCGGCAGGATTCTGAAGCTCAGAATTAGGAAGGCAGCGTGAGAGGGGAGCATGCAGTATCTGCTTGCTTTTATCCATGGCGAACGTCAACGGAGCCCCTCCCGAGAACGATTCTACACTCAACCCATCTTCCTGACGGTTATTGCTGATATTTTTTCATGAAAGTACATACACAAACGAAGAGAATGCGACCTCGTGAGCTCAAATATCTTGTTTTGGGGCTATTTGGCGATTTTTTGAAAATTTATCGCGAAATCCGTGAAATTTTGCTGATAGCAACTCGGTTCATCTGCTTATATCTTTTTTTGGATGCATCCTAGCCTCGTAAAACCACTGAGATCGTGTTCAGCGGTTCAAAATACATTGAAAAACCTCTTTTGATATAATTTTCTACCAATCGGGACGAAGCAGCGGCAGTATCATCAATTTGAAAATTTTGCAAAAAAGCCGAAAAACGTTGTTTTTTCTAAAATCAGTAATTTGCGTTTTAAAAAAAATCCTGACGTGTAGGGTCAAAACGGGTTTCGGGATCGGTTTCTACGTCGAAAAATACATAAGAAAATCTTTGTCTGGTCAATGCGATATTCCGGACCCAAAATTTTGTCGAGCAGTGTTTCCGCTCCAAAGAGGCTGGCTGTGGTAATGATGATGACTTGCCATTATCGGATTTTGATATGAGCACTATAATTTGTTTTTTTTTTTCATTCTAGCGGGACTAAAGAACGCACTTTTTCCCCTTATTTTTGGTGTGATGTGATTCATTTCCACCAGGGTATCAAACTTTACTCCTTCAGCGGACTTGCCATTAAAAAACTTCAGGAGTAAATTTTTGCCCTGAGCGGGATTTGAACGGCAAAAGTACCTCGGCTGGCACCGAAATTGTGAGCTGTGGAAAATCCAAAAAGACAGATTGATGCACCAAAAATTCTACTTCCCGAATACTCTACGTTTTTTCATTTTTTTTAAATTATCAAAAAACTAAGCTCATTCCGCCGATCCTGGTGCGCCTTAAACCTTGCTCGTAGCGACACACTCTTGGTCTAGAAAAATTCTAACCGGTCTAAAAATAATTCTTCAGTACACTAGCATCGAAAGCCTGTGGTTTCCGCCCCAATGCCGGGGCAGAAAATCCCGCATTGCCGCCCAGGGCAGAAAACGACTGAGCATGCGCATTAGACCGAGGGCGCAGCCCGAGCTGCTACAATCCATGCTGCGACGTTTTCTAACCTGTGCGGCGGTGCGGGATTTTGCCCCGAAATCGTGTCGGAAACCATAGAATTTCGATGAAAGTGTACTGAAAAAAACTATACGCACCTCGGGACGAAAGCAACCCATTGCGGCCACGGGTATGCCGCCCTCGCCTGGCGGCTCGTGCGGCAACTCACCCGGGCCGCAATGTGTCACTTTCGGCCCCTCGCGGACGCAGGTGCGTAATATACTACTACCACCTCGGTTTTTCCCAATTTTCTATTGGATTTTCCGTGATTAGCAGTAATTAGATTTTGACTCGTGGTCAACTGCAGCTGATTCATTTACAGCGGTGTGGCGCATCTTGCTGGTGTGAACGTAACGTAATGTAGCACGTTTACACCAAGGCTTTGAATTGGAAAATATTTCTACCAATCGCAGAAAACCCAATAGAAAATTGGGAAAAACCGAGGAGGTAGAATTTTTTTTGGACTGGATAGTATTTTTCTAGACCAAGAGTGTATCGCTCTGAGCTAGGGTTAAGGCGCACCAGGATGGGCGGAATGAGCTAGTTTTTTGATAATTTATATGTCCACTGAGGAGATACTGAAATTCTCATGATATATGCCCAACGCAGAACATATTTGTGGAGTGTTTAATTATAATTCATTTATTTCGGGAAGTCACCAAAGGAGGCAAGACGATCAAAAATTGCACCGTTATTCGTATCCATGTCCGATTGAAAATTGGGGAAACATAGCGTGCGCCATTTAGTTGCATGGATTTTCAGTCTCGAAATATCCCTAGTGGGAGTGAATATCCCACAATTACATCTGAACACGTTTTCGAATGAAAAGTGATCATTCATGACATCGTACAACCCATAGCTATTGAGTCATAGGTTGTCCTAGATCTCTAAATTTGGTCTCTTCATCATGAACGGCACTAATGATTTCCCCCACCAATGCTTCCGAATAAGCGAGCTCGCAGCTCAAACTGATATGTTCCAAGAAAGTTATATCACCTCGCATTCGGAATTGGGGCGAAAAAGCCATACCCGTTCATAATTTATCACTTATTTTTACTAGGAAATAAAATTCTTCATCGACGAAATACTGCTGGTTAGGCGTTACAAGCGACCATCTCATGTTGCCAACGGCCACACCAAGATGATCGCACCGGTTCTCGTCCGATCACCGAAGTTAAGCATCTTTGGGCGCGGTTAGTACTTGGATGGGTGACCGCTTGGGAACCCCGCGTGCTGTTGGCTTTCTTTTGATTTTTGATTTTGTATTTTTTAAACGCTTTCATTCTACTTCGCCTTGGCCATAGTTCTTATTGGCCATGGCTCTTTTTCCCCATTTCTGGGACAAGATTTTGGCTTCCGGTCACATATGCTGGAAACACGTGTTCGGGTAGGCGTGAGTGAGTCATCCTTCGCTCGTGTAGTACATATGTGATCTAGAGACATTAAGAAGGGCGTATAAAGGATGAACCGATTCCGACGCGATTGATCAGTGCAGTGCTTGTCCTTGTCTATGCAGTGATGACTGCATCCGATGATGAGTGTGTGACTCGCGACATACTGGCGCCATTTTATTTTAATACGAGACACCCAACGGGCTTATATTAGGCCGCCCAGTTCACACGTCCTCGCTATTGCATAGTGCAATTCTTTTCCACGCGACTTACATCGGTCTCCCAAAACTAACGTTTTTTGGCCCGGTGAATAAAAGCGTTTTTTAAAAATTCTAACCCTTACTTATTTTATACTCGAATTTTCAACCTCATGCCAACTCAGCTTGTCACCTTCAGTCGATAAACAGGGCTAAGAAACTTGCTCTGCGCTCATTCTAGTCGCGCCGCGTTTTCCACAATCCTTGCATGCTCCTGTACGAGTAATCTTCAAACTGACCTTAAGTTGCACGTGTTTCTCGGGTCATCCCAGGTACTGACCGAGATCCAGAATTTTTTCAATTGAAATGTCTCTTTTCTCTATGCGAGGCACTGACACGGTAGAATTGTTCAGGAAAATGTTTACTCTGGGCAGTTATGACTACATGGAATTTCCGGCTATGGCTCCTCCTAAATAGTTTGACCTGCTTTTGGAAATTCAGAGAACTCAATTACTATATGTAGAATGACCCATACTGGGAAACTCTTCAACGTACGAGTTTTGCGTATAAAATGCAAGACGGAGTTGATATACTCTGAGGTTGAAAATTCGAGTATAAAAAAAATACAAAATAAAAAATCAAAAGAAAGCCAACAGCACGCGGGGTTCCCAAGCGGTCACCCATCCAAGTACTAACCGCGCCCAAAGATGCTTAACTTCGGTGATCGGACGAGAACCGGTGCGATCATCTTGGTGTGGCCGTTGGCGACAGGGGATGATCGCTTGTGACACCTAACCAGCAGTATTTCGTCGATGAGGAATTTTATTTCCTAGTGAAAATAAGTGATAAATTATGAACGGGTATGGCCTTTTCGCCCCAATTCCGAATGCGAGGTGATATAACTTTCTTGGAACATATCAGTTTGAGCTGCGAGCTCGCTTATTCGGAAGCATTGGTGGGGGAAATCATTAGCGCCGTTCATGATGAAGAGACTAAATGTAGAGATCTAGGACAACCTATGACTCAATAGCTATGGGTTGTACGATGTCATGAATGATCACTTTTCATTCGAAAACGTGTTCATATGTAATTGTGGGATACTCACTCCCACTAGGGATATTTCGAGACTGAAAATCCATGCAACTAAATGGCGCACGCTATGTTCCCCCAATTTTCAATCGGACATGGATACGAATAACGGTGCAATTTTTGATCGTCTTGCCTCCTTTGGTGACTTCCCGAAATATGTGAATTCTAGTTAAACACTCCACAAATATGTTCTGCGTTGGGCATATATCATGAGAATTTCAGTATCTCCTCAGTGGACATATAAATTATCAAAAAACTAGCTCATTCCGCCCATCCTGGTGCGCCTTAACCCTAGCTCAGAGCGATACACTCTTGGTCTAGAAAAATACTATCCAGTCCAAAAAAATTCTACCTCCTCGGTTTTTCCCAATTTTCTATTGGGTTTTCTGCGATTAGTAGAAATATTTTCCAATTCAAAGCCTTGGTGTAAACGTGCTACATTACGTTACGTTCACACCAGCAAGATGCGCCACACCGCTGTAAATGAATCAGCTGCAGTTGACCACGAGTCAAAATCTAATTACTGCTAATCACGGAAAATCCAATAGAAAATTGGGAAAAACCGAGGTGGTAGAATTATTTTTAGACCGGTTAGAATTTTTCTAGACCAAGAGTGTGTCGCTACGAGCAAGGATTAAGGCGCGCCAGGATCGGCGGAATGAGCTTAGTTTTTTGATAATTTAAAAAAAATGAAAAAAGGTAGTTTTTCCCCTCGCGGATTCGGGAAGTAGAATTTTTGGTGCATCAATCTGTCTTTTTGGATTTTCCACAGCTCACAATTTCGGTGCCAGCAGAGGTACTTTTGCCGTTCAAATCCCGCTCAGGGCAAAAATTTACTCCTGAAGTTTTTCAATGGCAAGTCCACTGAAGGAGTAAAGTTTGATACCCTGGTGGAAATGAATCACATCACACCAAAAATAAGGGGAAAAAGTGCGTTCTTTACCTTAGTGATCGCTTGTCTCATTTTCTGCTCTTTTTACTCGAACATAGTAAACGCTCCTGAATGATGTGATTAATTGTCTCTTCGTAGCTGGTCTTCGGGTATGGAATTCCATACCCAGATTTTTTCGGGTATGAAAATTCCATACCCGCAACACCCAAATTGACGCCCCTGTTCAGCATAACCTATAAGTTGAACAAAAACGGGTCCCACCTGTGTTGCCCGTCGCAGTGAATGAGTTAACGCGGTGTGTGTACTGATCTGTACATCATATAGGTCATAACCAAATTTTTTATTCGTAAATCCGCAGTATCTTCCTTTTTTGATAATAGCTCAGCAACTAAAAAAGGCAGTTAGGATAAGATCATCGAGATCCAATACAAAAAACCACGAATTCCTGATATCGTTGCTCATCTGATGCCCAAAATTCTTTTAATATGAAGAGTGGAGGTCAACTTTCCGCACGGAAATTACAAAAAATAGTGTAAGAAACTCGGGTGGAGGCTTTCTGCACTCATCTTCGGAATTCGTGCGCGAAAGCTCTTTTCCACACTCGTCGGCGTGCGGAAAACATCTTTCCCGCACGTCGCTACACGCCGACTCGTGTGGAAAAGAGCTTTCACACACTTTTTCGACGATTCGTGCAGAAATCACGCTTTCTACCCTTGTTGCTTAATGTACTATTTGAGCGTTATACAAAAGTATTCTGGAGAGATCTTATTATTGAAAAAATCTCAAAAAAATTTCAATGAATATTGATTTTCAAAAACATACGTTTATGTAATAAGGTAAGTGTACCCAACTTGCCTCTGTACCCAACTTGCCCCCATATGCCGATCTCAGGAATGGGCACTCGTTGACCTTCCCGCAATTTTTTTTTACGTTTGTTATGTTAAAATATGAGAAAATACGTAGTTCTCAACGACCCCGGATCATTTCTGCGTTCTCCAGAAAATATAAAGTGAGTTTTCCATTTTTCGTGTTTGCACGGCTAAGAAATCACCGAGGAAATCACGTTCACTAAAACCGGTGCCAATTTATTTTTATTCGACCAATCTCGAAGTACCTTAGCGCATTAGATTTCTCGTCTCAAGACCTTCAGAATCCGCCCTTTAGGGTTGCAGAACTCTGATTAGGAGCGATTTTATGTACAAAACACGAAGATGGTTTGAGAATCAAGAAGGCCGACATCGGAGTGTACCCAACATGCCCCCATATGGTTATCTCAGAAAGGCGTGCAGTATGACTTTTTTTTACCACTCAGAACGTGTTTATCACGTCAAAATGGGTCGGAAACGATGTCTTGGGCCAGCTCAAAGCTACAAATGTCGCTGCACGGTGATCAAAACGGATCAAAGCGATTCTATTCACTTCATCGCCGATTTACATTGTTTTAAATGATGGGGGCAAGTTGGGTACACACTTTTGTAAACTCTCAAAAATCACCTTTTGGGAGAATTCAAACAGCTCGGCTCCACTTCATCCAAATTGGACGTACCTTAGCTCATTTTAAAGGTCTTGAGACAAGCTTCAAAATGAGCTAGAGTACGTTGGAAAATATGGAGATGGGCCAAAGTTATTAAGAAAATGGCTTAATGGGGGCAAGTTGGGTACACTTACCTTATTTTATGTAATATTACATATATTACATATGTTTATGTAATATTTTTTAAAATAATATTCAAATATTGAGCTGTTTAACATTGAATGGGAGAATATCGAGGAATCAATTCTGGTGAGAAATTGAGGAAAGTTTAATCAATACCACGGAATCAAGACTCTTCAAACCATCTCAAAACTCTTTTCCAGTGGGGGTAGCCCCCCCCCCCCCCAACCCCCGTCCGGAGCTCCGCCCCGGAGCTTGTCCCACTACCCGTGTCAATTAGATTCTGTATATATGTACAAGGTGGCTCGATCACGATGGCACGGTCGCTGTAGTGGCCTACCGCCCCCAAAAATGCGTTTGTAGATGGTGGATGGGGCGTACATTAGTCCCGTAGGATAAAAAAATAGCATACACAATTCAGGAGTAATGTGGGCTTCAAACTCCCGGGTATTTATCGCTCAAGGCTTCGCCCTTTTGATAGCATAGCAATGGAGGAGTTTTTGCTCTCGCAAACTCGCATAGATGTAATAGTACATTACGCGTCGAGTGCTGGAAACATTTTTTCCTTCGGGAAACCGAGCTGGACGGGGCAATGGCATCGTCTAGCTTGGTTTTCCCGAAGGAAAAATGTTTCCACGCGAGACCCGTATGCAGTTTTATACGTCTGTACGCAGAAACACGCTGTTTCTACGTATGGACGTATAAAAGTAGTTCGCGAAACTCGAAGGTTTTTTCTGCTGGCAGCAGTTGAATCGAATCACTTTTTTAATGTGACTGAGCTTCAAAAATCGTCAAAAATTGTTTCTCGCAATCAATCCAGGGTCGTAAAAATATCAGATTATGATTAAATTCTGCAGCATCGCTGTGAATCTTATCGTCTATTATCAATTTACAGCAACGCAGAGGCAACCTTGATGCCTCAATATTAAATCCTCCACACGATAAAGCTCACAGTCAAGAACAAATAAGAACTCAAGTCCACGGTCTCACCCTTGAACCTTACAAAACCCCCATCCACATTCAAAATAAATCCACTTCCCGTTTAGCCGTAAATCAGGCCTTCAGGAGAACCCCTTTCCGTTCCTCTTACATTTTTTTCTCACTTTCTCCACCGGCAGACTCAGTTTCTTCTCCAACGCGAGAAAAAACGCACGCGCTGAAGCTTGATACAGATACGGCGCGATCGCTTGAAACTCGAGGGTTGTACAGTATTACCTTCCCGCAGTATTATTGATAACTATAACCTCGTCTTTGGTCTCTTTTTTCATCCACCGCCCTTATTTAACTCTCCGCGACTTTACAAGTTTTGATGTTGGAGGGGTCGGAAACAGTTTTCGAGCGGGGGTTAACGCGTTGCGGCTTCCAAATTACTCGCTTGGCTCAATGTGTACACGTTTTGCTATTATAGAACCCCTGATGCCTGCCTGGTCAAACGTCAGCGTTGCGTGACGAGACACGATTAGTGCATCAACCTTTTAGCCTGATATGGTGTAGAGATGAGGGTGATGAGAGGGTTAGAATGTTTTGGACCGAGGTCGACCGGAAAATTATAATTTTCCGGACATCAGTCATAAATTAAAAATTTGTTGTCGAAGGGATGTATTCCTTTGAGAATGGATAAGACGCACGAAATTTGACTAGAATATTTTTGGACTATAAGAACCGAGATTTTCTTGATAGCAGAACTATAGATAATCCACTCGATATATATCAGCATCAGATTGATAAATTTATGACTAAAAGTGATTTGTGGAATTCATTCTATGACTCACTGGCTACAGCGGATGAGGAAACTTGACAAACAGAAAATAATGAGACAAAGTATCTATGAGTGACAGTTGCTTCTGCAAAAAAAACGAGCAAACGTGGACTGAAAAGCGAAATAGAACCGAAGAGAAAATGAAAGAAGTTTGTAGAAGCCGTTATCAGTGAAAAAGAACAAGTATCTCTCGGCAAAATACACCTGTTGTATTTCAGCTTTTTAGCGTTGATTCATCCCTAATGAGTCAACAGTTGTAACTTCCTGTTTATCCGATTTTACAACGAACCCAAACTAAATATAATGATCTTGAATTTAATCTTCTCATTTTTTTCAGACTTTAGCCAGGCTTATGACTGATTATGTGCGGACTCAAAATTTTCGAGACTATCAGTTATAATACAATGGGATTTTTTGATCGATATCAGTGGTCTTATCTAGTTCATCGCGAAACGAAAATTGTGTGACGAATAGTGCTGCGAACACTTAAAATTTGCGAGAGTGGTCTCCAGTTGTCGGATAAGCTTTCAAGCTCGTGTTAAAAAATTGTACAAGATCATGTCACGGTATTTTTCAGTATAATGCATTATGAGCCCCACGGAAGGAATTCGTCAAGTATATCGACCCAAATTTGACTAAATATAAAAAATGTTTCCCCATTCTTACTTCACTCTCATATCGATGATTTTTCATGGTCATAGTCTTATCTACTAGAAGATTATCCGACACCACAGAATTCTGAAAGTTTACAAAATATACAAAATGATCATGAGTCGGAGGGTCTACAACGAGCCCGCCATTACCCCTGAAAAGGTTCACACGAACTGAATCCGATCAATACTAAAAGTTTATCCATTGCCCCAACACGAAAGCCTCAACACGCAACATTCGGAATCCTTGTGAGATTTGATAGTCTACATTTCATAATATAATATCTGTACAAAGAGATATCCTTGAAAACATAACGAAAGATGCCTCGAGCAAAGAAACATTCGCGTAGATCCGGAAATTGTGGACTCATCTCTTTCTTTGCAATAGGTATACACACAGAATGTATGAAACAACAGAACAAGAGTCCCGAAACGAATTACGTAGTGTAATAGGGAATATTCGAGACTTGCATGGCATTCCAAACGCGACTAGCTGTCTATGGCATTGCGAAGGAAATAACGTAGATGCCTCTCTTTAGTGTATGGAAAAGTGCGTTTCCTCCGCGGGATCTTACACATATACTCATACCTTTTTTCCTGAGATCTACACAATTTATCGCAACACTGTTTCGTTGAAGCACGCGACGGCACATTTTGGATTGTTTTCCGCATGGAAAAAGGGAAAGCGATGGAATCGTTGAAAGAGCTGAGGATAATATGCAAATCGAAACAGTCGTATATTATGTACATTTTGTGTATGGGAATATATTGAAGGGGAAGCAGGGAACAGAGATATTTACATTTAAATTACTTACATTTGATCATTCGAATATAATCCATGCATGAAACGATTATCCTTGCATACAAATAAAGTTCTGTCCGATAGCAAAAGTTTTTATTTTCAGTAAGTAAGTATGTACGCACGATACAATGGGTTTTATTCGAATTCAAAAGAATTTTGACACTCGAAGTCCGTAAATGCATGAATCAATGGATCAGTTATTTTATATTCTATTATATTTTGTGAATTTTTTACCGTTAGTCAGCAGCTCGGTATTCACCCAATGCTTTCAGCTATATATCGCTGAAAATTTAATTTTTATCTTTGAATTTGATAATTTTTTCAATCGTCATAGTTTAACCAGTTGATTTTGTAGATGAAAAACATGCCCAAA
Organism: Eretmocerus hayati; assembly: GCA_029851415.1. NCBI lineage: Eukaryota > Metazoa > Arthropoda > Insecta > Hymenoptera > Aphelinidae > Eretmocerus > Eretmocerus hayati. Next base: position 166,992,365 of record CM056742.1, read on the forward strand.
CAAGGATGTATACCGAATAGGGTTGAATAATAATTATTCAAAGATGGTATTTTACCATTACATCATTCAACGATAAATTAAAAATATTTTCTAAAATCGACCACTTTACGATTCAAGTTGAAGCTCGATTCAGATTCCATTCATTCCAGCTTGAGAATCATCGCTTTTATAGATTCTAAGCAACGAAAAAATTGACATTGATGACTAGCAATGGTAGAACCATACGCAAGATCGTCGGTATCAAAAGGAAAAAGTACTCTTTGATCCAAATCGGCATGAGGAGGTCTAGAGTGGCACTCGAGACATCATCATCATCATCATCATCAGTGACTTATACTTTTTTCCATGCATATGGATGTTCGTCAGCAGGAGTCCAATGTGAATACGCTGGGACGCGGTTAGTGCCTTCACATCGAACATATGTTACTTCACTTCCATGCTTGTGATATGGATTCTAATCAATCTTTTTTTACATCGAAGTAATCCGAGGATAATTTTGTGATGCATTTTTCATCTTGATCCCATGAACTTCGATCTTTTTTCGTCCCTATCAAAGTTCATCCATTCTGCTTTCAAAGAGTTGCTTGATCGTGCAGCTTGCTTTCAGGGTTCTTTGACAATTTTAATCAATTGTACTAGGCAAAACCTTCAGAATAAAATTGTCAAAAAATCCCGGTGAATATAAGGCACTGATATCGCGAGCATTGGACTCACTCTTGTATCATAAAAATGGACAACGGTATTTGTCTGTAAATGTTTGGAAACAGTCACATTTGGAAAATCGAATTGAAAAATTTTAGAAACTCCGTTGTTGTAATCGAAGTCAGGGACCGATCACAGGGTGTGATGTGAACGAATTTGCCACTGCGAGAATCGCAAGTTCCTTTTTAAGCTTCATGAAATAATTATATTCTGCTTTTTTCGAAAGATCAATCGTGTTTCGTTATTTGACCCCGATTCAAGCTGACATGCTTTCAAACTTCGAATGGGGAAAGAGGGGAGATAAAGTAAAATTTCAATCACCCTTTCAATAGCACGTCTCTTTTTTGAGCGTTTCCAGGGAACAATACGGTAAAGACGATAAGAGGTTTGGAATGGGAAATTATCGCTAAAAGCGCCTGCATGACACCTTTTTAATAATTTTTTTTCGGTTTTTGTGTTCATAATAAGATTTATTATATCACAGCAAACTATCCATAACGTAATAAAGATCTGAAATATTCTGATAATGAATCATTCACTTTACATTCGCAGTCTTGCCGCGACCTTTTGTATTATGATTTATGTAGACTGAAACCATGTCAAGCCTGTGGATGAAATCGCTAGATATAATTATGAATTTCATTTGAATTCGATGAAAGCATTTCGGATCCATCCAAAATATAAGCAAACAAAGTATTTTCTCGTATTCTTTACTGGGATTTTTCCGATGGTCTCTGGTGTCTCCTTTTGAAAAACGAATATTGGGTATGTTCTTCAAAAATTAAAAGTATGCCAAAATATTTTGGTAAGTTCAGGGTTGTCGATATTTAGCGTGTAAAGTCCTAACCCTCGTCAAAGTTAGGATTTGGCGAGTTTGAATTAGCAGAATAGCCGTCAGGATAAGCCAGACATCCACTGCCTCCACAAATCTCGTTAGATGTGTATGAATTCATATTAGCATGGGACATGGCCCCAAGGGTCAACTCGAAGTTGAGTCAAAAGAGTTCGTATTAGAATGTAGATGGGCACTCGGGTCGGGCAGTGATTTTGGTCCTGGCTTCAACCCTCACGAATCTCAAATAGCACATTGCACCCTCGTTACGAACCGTTCAAATTACCTTCATCCGTAGCATACTTTGACTAATGTCGAAAAATACTTGCTGTTCACCCGAATTGTGAGCTCGAGTATACATCAAAGCTAGTTTGAAATTTTGTAACATGTCTCGTCAGGCGTTCAAGAAGTTAGATCAGGTGACAATTTTTACTGAAAATTTCATTGCCTTTATCAGTGTATGCACATTTGTTATCTCAGTCTTCAAAATAAGTTTTGGTGTCTGAATTATGTATCATCTAGTAATATGTGAAGTTTTGGATTCATCCTATTTTACTGTACATAAGTGTATTCAACTTGACCGTATTGATTGATGAATCAATATTCCGTAAAATCTTGATAATACCGAGACTGTATGGAAAGTATCAAAACTAACCATAATGGAGATTATTTTCAAGTTCATCGTGAGATGAATGGAATGATTTCAGGATTTGCTCAAATTTGATCTTTCCTCTTTACAAAGCTGTCATTTTTCAGTCACTAGAGACAAGTCAGGTACTTACACCGTATTCTGAGAGGCTAGACGATTTAAATCAAAATGAAGTGAGTTTCAGGATGTTGTGAGAAGAACTGATTAGAATAGCCTTTGTAAATTTTGTAAATTATAACCGATTATATAATCATAGAATCTATCAATTCATCGAGACTCACACGTAGAGACAGATTTCTGTAGACTCTATTCTTTCATCCAATGACGAATCTCTTCATTTTCTCGAAAACTGAATGACTGATATCGATTGGATCAGAATCAATTTATGGATAAATGATTATTCTTATCTTACGTCGTTGCTGGTATGATTTGTCTCTCCCTATAATCTATAGAATTTCAATAAAGGCAATCGTCAAGGCTTTGTCATTCTGGAGCCATCATTCGACAAATCTGGCATCAGGCATCTAGCCAAGAATAAACCCATTCCAATACACAGCTGTACATCCATATACCTGGTTTAAATCTCCGAGGGCATGATTTGGTTTGCATATACGCATGGTGGAGTCTACCTCGTCCTTGCAAGTTTGAGCTCCTTCATCTGGGAACACCTAGAGATAATCTGCATGCACATCAGAAAATCTCGTCGCACACAAAGGGCCCACCTCCTCCTCATCCTGTCCCCTCTCTATTCTGTATATCATCCTCGTCAGCATGAGAATATGCGTCTATAGCTATTATGTTCAACCGTGCAGACTGTACTGGCAGGCATTACCGTCTCCTAGCTCTCGATCGTCTCGAATGCCGAAATTGAGCTATCACTAGCTATATATAACGGCTGAGGTGAGTCACGAAATCGGAAAAGTCGCGCTTTGCATGCGGATATCTGCATGCACATGCATGGTTCTCGTCCAAGGTCCTCGTTCAGTCTATATTTAGTTCTAAGGCATACGTCAGGATCTATCTACACTGTGAGAAATTTGTTGAATTTTAAACCAACATTAGAACCATCTTGTTGAATTTTCAACCATTCGGTTGAATTTTTCTTTTAACCAACTGTTTGAGTCTTCAACCAAGTGATTAAATTTGGAGTCACGTCGATCGCAAATTCAGGTTAAGCAACGTTTTGGTGTTGATCGTATACGGATGGATGACCGTTGGTCCGGATCTGCAACGCCCAGTTTGCGTAAATAATACTTCAATTTTATAATTATAGCTATAATATAGGGAACCCACGAGATGGTGTTTGGCAAACGGTGGTCTCCAGACGACATTTTTGGGTCAGAAAAAGAATTTTCTTCATGTTTTCTTGTAGACATATTAGGAATAAACGTCGACGATGGCCACGCGAGCCTTTTTGGTCTGAAGTCCAGGTTCAGCCACGTATTTACGATTGGTATCCGGATGGGTGACCACCCGTCTTAGTTTGCAAAGCCTATAAATTGTTTGGGATTAGGAATTGCCAAACGCGAGATGCGCGGTCACTCATTCGGAAAGAAATCGCGAAAACATAGCTCAACCTGAATTTTTCTCCAAAAGAGCCCACGTGGCCACCGCTGATATTTTTTTCTATTTTTTTACAGAAAACAGGAAGGAACTTGTCTTTCTGACCCTAAAATGCACCCGGAGACCTCTACCTAAGTATCTATCTCACCAGTCGCGTATTTCCATAACCATCCTCACATCCGTCGAATATATTCAACCAGCTGGTTGAACTTTTTTTGAATCAACTTTTAACTGTGTATGTATTCGATTAGATGCATCAGGACCGTAAGGGGTAAAGGTCCTTCCGCTCGATGTGTGAGGGCCAGATCAGGTTGTATTGGTTATATGCTATTGCTGTGCGCTTTGCTTCAGAAAGAGACGAACGAGGAAGTTGATTGGCTCGTGGCGAGAAACCGTAGAAGCTGCAACTGGTTCAATCATCCCTATCCTGGTGGAACATCTGGTATATTACACTCGAATGCAATTGCCACCACAGGAGATATCTGTTGGTGTATGCTTTGATCATGCTTGGCTAGTGAGGTAATTATTGCGCGGCAGTTCGATGTATTGATCAGTGGCTCGATCAAGTTGACAAGGGTGGATGACCGAAGACCGAGATGGGCGATGATGGTACAATCATTGTCTGTATGTATTCTTCTTCATTAGTAGATGTATTATGCATTCTTGCGAAAAAAGATAAATTATAGTCCTTCGTAAAGTACCAACTATTATTCACAATCTTCAACTTGAGGGATATGTTTGATGGTATACTTGGAAGTCACTAATAAGATGAATTAAAGGTTGACTCGATTATTTTGTATCAGAATACAAGATCTTGGCCTCAAGTTTTGAAAAGACGCGGAGAACCATGAAACATGTGTGAAAAAGTTTGTTGATTCGGTTTGACCTTGGTGAAGTGAAATATTGGTGAAGGGACATAAAAAGCATCTCAATTTGAATCTGAATCCTCACTACTTAATCAAGGTTCACAAAATGCATCAGAGCTGATTGCTCGGCTGATTGAATAAGAAGAGAAAAATTTTGGGATTCACTGGATCGTTAGATTAAATATGTCACAATGAAACTTCGTACCTTTTAGATTGTATATCTTATTCATTCAGACTTTGAATTCTGCCCATCAGAGAAAGACATAGATATCACTTTCATCATTGTATATCTAGCAATACTATGAACAACAATCGAATAGGGCTGGATGCATTCCGACGGTAGACCATAGCAGACGAATTCGCGGTTGCTTAGCGCAAGCAGTATACCTATATCGCAAGAGTGTCGCTTTTTTGTTGCATCGTATGGCGGGTTGCATCGAATATCGTTCCACGGGGCCGTGTCGGTCAGCTGATCGCGCGCGATTTTACTCCTCAGACGAGCGTAACTCCGTTCCAAAATCTACCAAATTACTCATGGTTTTCAACATAGCTGTAGGGGATACTTGATTCATGTACAACATTCATTATGCGTGGTAGAATAGCATACTGATAACTAATGGAGCAGGTTCATTCGGCCAGCACCTTTGAATAGGCCGAATTCTCAGATCCATTTATACTTTTCGCTTCCTATCGGCGAAGTGGCTTTTTGATGACGGGCTAACTCGTGTTGTTTATTTGGCAGTTTTGATATTTTTAAGAACACATCGATTGCTAATGACTATCATCGAAATTTCATGACCAACCCATTAAGACTCCTCAATCTCCCTCAACAGTCCGCAAATCTCATTAATCAAATTCCCGTAAGCAACAGCCACATTCTCAAGCCACTGACTAATTAGGCAACCAAGGCAGGTCATAAATTTTTCATTGCATCAGCCCGAGCCGAGGCCCGACCACGCTCAGTGAGATCCAAAATCGCGGCCACCATACGATCGATGCTTTTCGGTCACATCCCGTAATCGCTCTTTGACACCGTTGCGTCGCCGCACTGCTGCAAGTGTACATAATTCTCATGTTTCTGGTGCACATGTACGCATTTGCAATGATTCGAACCACCAACGCAATTAAGCCGCAGAATTTCGGTACCGACCGACACACGTATATATACACATACGCATGCATGGGTAATTATACATGCTTAACAGTGTTTGCGTGTAGAATGGCTGCGTTGAGCGAATATTTTTGCTGGCTGTCGATTTGACCGATTTACCTCGCGCTTCAGAGTTGGAAAATTGCGTTATAGAGAGACTGCCTGCGCTTGTAATCTGACAGTCAGCCACAATTCAATGTTTGCAATCGAGTTGAACATCAATGTCCACGAGTTGCGCGAATTGCAAAATGGAATGCGAGAAGTCGGAAAGTGAATTTCGGATGAGCTAAATTGAGTAATGCAGTTCATGAACTCGGTCATATCGATGAAATTCGATTTAAAACTGTTTGAATGAGATAAACGGGGGTAGAAGAGATGAATACTATGTGAATGGTATGTGGAAAGTACATACTCGATTATTAGAATGAGTAAGTTGACGGCTAAAGAGAAAAAAGCTTTTTGGCCTAATGACTATCTGATTCGAAAAAAACCCACGCCTACGTGTTCGTTCATGCAGTAAGTGTGTTGATGGGGTGAGAGGTTAAGACTACTTTGATGCTAATACTGACCTTGTGACGACTATCATACATGTTTAAAATTGGGAGTATACGTAGATACATGACACACGACTGCTATCCAACCAAGTGATAAATGAAAGTGCTCCGCTTGAGTATATCTATGCCTCTACATAAGAATAGATAGACTCGTTATTTGTCGAAATTCTCAGAGAACCTGGGCTTTTGTTCATCAGGGCTCCCTTTGATTTTGATCAGAGATAGTATTGAAGGGGGGATCATGGATGATCGACAAGGGTTCTGTGCTAGATTTTCGATGGAATTGGACCACGGTCGTATACGACCGTGTATTGGACAGACCAAAATAGGTAAGATTGAATGGCCTTTTCATTAGTCCTCGAACTTGGATGAAAGATCTTTGCATTTATACGGAAGTATTGTTTGATCCATCTAGTCATTTTGTATGTAGATCTCTCATCATAATGCTATATGGCCTAGCTTTTTTGCGTTTTTTTTTTCTACTAACGCAATTTCAACCTCTTTCCGAGGGTACTGTGCGAGACCTACAGTTTGAGGTGGGTTCCGAACCACCGAAATCATCGAAAAGCACTTATGAAAATTCACATTGGTGCCGGCCGAGATTCGAACCCCAGCCTTCTGCGTTGAAGGATCTCATCCACGAGCCGCGGTGGCTTCACTCTTTTTGATGTTGATGTAAAGTGTAAAAGGTATCTGTTTTAGAAGTTTAAAACATTATTTGATTGAAAAACCTGTTTTTCATCTTTATGAGATGAGTAATTGCTTTTCGGGTGCCTAGTTCATTGAAAGTCTGAGTACGGTCGCACTATAAACCTAGAATTAACGGGTGAGATTGAGATTCTCATCTCCACTTACAGCTGACTAATACTATCGAGAGATAATAATTAATTGATTTTTCAGCCCAGCCCTTTTTATCAATGAAAACTTCACAAAATTACCATTGATGATTGTTATTGAAGTTATGAGCTAGCACACAACGGTGCATTATATTATAGGGCAATTGAGAATACGGTAACAAACTTCTTGGTTGAATAATTTGACAGAATCGATGTTGAAACAATGATAAGAGCAGTTTGCACTACGAACTATGATCATTTTTTCAATTTTTGTTAATTGTCAAGGTCTGGTCGAATTCGTGCTCATAAGGACTCGAATACAAACATTTTACGTAAATCATGGCTATTGATTCATTTTCCAATAAAATTGATTAATCTGTGACTTATTTCCTAACGAAATTGAAAATCATCCAAACCAGAAGAAGATACGGGTAGAGAAAGCAAAACAAGTAAGTACTGAGACAGACAGCCATAGCTTAGGTATACAGGGTGCGAACGCGAGAGGAAAGATAATATTGTCGATGCAACGCTTGCTTGCATTTCCCAACTGCGGAGTCGTGGTGCATTTAGATAGACGGCTATAGATGCTACTCTGCAACACAACCAACAGCACGTAACCCTATCAATATAATGCGATTGCCTTGGGGACGCCTGATTGCTTTGAATCAGATAGACCGCAAAATAAGCAGCCAACTATCTACTTTTCTCCTCACTGTCGTTCTTTTCACCCTCATTCGTGATTCTTTTGATTTTTCCTATCTTGAGAACGCAACTAATTATGGAAATCTGAACTTTTGTTCCGCCAGTTCCACGGCTTTTCAGTTTCGTGCATTTTGTGGGGAAATTTGGCGATACAAATTGGTTGATAATTATACAATTCAATAATTTAGACTAGATTTCGAAAGCATAGCATACAATACACAAAATATCGGCGATTGAGGTTATACTTGGCTATATGATATTCTGAAGCAATCCATGTTTCAAATATCCGGGATCAAGAGAAAGTGTAGACACCTAGAATATCACCATGAAAGTGTGTTTTGATTCATATTTCGATAGACTGACAAGGGAAAATCCATTTTGCGGGTTTTGAACTCTTCCAAAACTTTGGAATACAGATCTTATTTTGGTTAGAAAAGAAGGTATCTCCAAGGCTTTAGTCCCACAGGTCTCCTATCGTGAGATATAGCTGTGGAGATTAGCATTGCTCGTATACATAGGCCCGTGTTGGAAAAGTCATATGAATAGATATACTGCCAATGCTCATCCCCATATCTGTATCTCAGGCCAGAAGAACTATCGGACTAAACCTTTACAGATACCTTTATTTCTCACCAAAACAAAATGGTTCCCAGAGTTTGGGACGAATCCAGAACGAGCGAGGTTCAATTTTTCCTTGTGAGCGTAAATCACTGCTTTACGTCCGACAGATTTCGTTTATTTTACGCCCAGTTGATGAAAAAACGCAATTCGACACTCGGGGGTGAATTTTGTTTTGCTATACTCATGGTAATTTCGACCCCTACCATGTCGCCAGGTCTCGGGCTGGTATCAATCACTCGGCAAGCAAAATGAAAATTTCCATCCTCGACTCTAATAATACTATTACCCATTCGTCGAGTGGCTCCGATCCAAAAAAAAATCAACAGAATTTTCGCGAATGCCAAACCTTCTACTCAATATTTTTCACGCAGATGCAGATGTGGAAATATATCATGGAATGAGAAATGAAAAATCACTCTTTCATACAAATTTTTACCTTGATCCTAATCGGTCCCAATAAAATATCAGTGCCAAACATCGATTATCATCAGTTATGCTGTGTGCATCTGCACAATACTTTACGACATCCACCAATTGGCTGTGTCATGTGGGGCACGGTATTCAAGAGGGTCACTTTTATACGAATATTTTGTACCTCCACAACTATGGCCTTTCAAAACTTGAGCGATCACGTCGTAAAGTGGCTTCATCCGTGGTAATCCGTAACACTGGACAAATGATACATCACTGGTTCAAGAGAACCCTAAATTCTTCAGCAGCATATATATAGAATATAGTATCGAAATGTACACTCATGCGGTAGATTCGGCAATCTGCTGGGCGCCACACGATAACGAGCTCGCACGCCTCGATCGAGCCTATACAGAATTGATGGATTGATGGGTAGACCATCGTTGGCCACAGAGTAACGGCTCTACCCGGCAATCAATCCTATACTCGCGTATCGAATCTCTCTCTACACTAGCTAAACCAATATTGGACCACTTGACCCACTTTGCTATATTATTTCATCTATAGAACACACCTGTATCCAATAGATTTCCACTCACCGGTTGCTACCTATCGTGCATGCGTACGAGTAGTAAAAGCTCAAGACCTTCATCTCGTATATTTTTTATTCTCGTTCCTATTTTCCTTAAAAATTCATTTCGCAATTTGCTCGCAAAGATATCTATACTTGTGGCATTTGATCAGTTTTACTGTGCTAAGGTATATATAACACATCAGCAATGTGTATGTGATGCTGTACCGTTTAGGTTCCAGAGCTCGCAAGAGATCCGGGACATCCATCATGATGCGTGAAAAAGCTGTTCCGAGAACCCTCTAGGCTATTCATGGAAGAAATTCCCTGAATCCCCGAGCGTCCTTTATCCTTTTTATCGAGAAAAATTGATTCGATCCGCCGGATCTGCTTGCTCTGATTTCTCTGCGGGGGATCAAATTCTCTCCATCTCACTCTGTACCTTTGGACTATACGTCAATTTGCGCTGTCTCAGTTTTATTTTGGTCTCAGCCTTTGAATTCTACTCCGACGTCAATCTAGCAGTGCTCTTTAAGATAAAAGTCGAGGAGTTTAATAACTTAAGGGGCGTAAATTTTTATGAGGTTTTACGCAGGGTAGGTGAATCGGGTTGCCACTATTAGATGACAATGGGCAAATATTTTTTTGAGTTGATTTGGAATCACACATTTTTTCGAGTGAAAATCCTAAGTGAATCATCACCAATAGGGGTGGGATTTTTGACTTGATGGGAGTCAAGATGGTACTTATATTCCACCAAGATTTTGAAGAGTGTACACTTTGAAAAATTATTTTGAAAAACTTCAACAAATTGGTTGAACGAAACGACCATTGATTGAAAATTTAATTTGGATCAGAAAAACGAGTTTCTTCACGTTTTCTTGTGAACAAACGGGGAAAAAATATAGACTGCGGCCACACGAACCTTCTTGGTAAAAATCCAGGTTGAGCAACGATTTACTCACAGTGCGTTTGCCTAGTTCCTGATCCCAACCAAGCTGCAGACTTCGCAACCGAAGACGGGTTATCGCCCATCCGGATACGAATCGAGAAAATGTTGCTTAACGCGAGACCGTAGTCTATTGCGATGGATATCTTATAGGGGTAGACCAAAATTCGTTCTGGAAAAATCTCGAGTTCTACGTACTGAACTGAATCACATGGGATTTCGTATGCATCAATAAAATGCATGTCAGAATTGCGTTATGCAGAGGAAATTCATAAAAATGAAAATAAAAAGTTCAAAATGGCATGCAGACTGCGCCTAGTCCGGAGAGGATCTAGATAATTTGCTCGATAGATGGCGCTTTGATTGCGCTGCTTGTGCAATGGGAGATCGTGAACCAATTTTTTGCCTCATAGTAATTCACCCTCACATTTCCGACCCAAACGAGATATCGCACACACTAAAAACAGTTTGGTTAAACTAGCAAATTTTTCTGCTCGACTAGCGATTTTCTGCTGCTGTTTCCAGACAGCGGAAATAATTTGCTGACTCGTCGTAACTAGATCTCAATCTACTGGGACCCAGCAAAACATGTCATTGTTATTGAATTTGCTCTGAAGGACACGAGGTGAAGGATCTCTTAGGGATGACCACATTGTATTTCAATAGTGACGTACCACCGTTGGAAAAAAATGAGTAAACTCACCTTCTAAATCCTAAATCAATTATCGAGGGTGGGTGATTTGGTTGTAAACAATGACAAGAGGTTATATTTATTTTGGTTGCAAATTAGCCGCATCAACTAAACATGAAGCTCGCTCAGCACGCAACTTGTGCTGTTTTACCCATTTCGAGTCGCTGCGACACCAACATTTTATGCTGCGCAGATGGCGTAGCTGTTTTTGCAAAATAATTTGCTAGCTGAACTCAAAAATGTTTCTAGATTTGCAGACCGTCTTCTAGCGGAATCTGTTTGCTGATTTATCGAGGCAAACTGTGCCTGATTTGGCAGCAGAAATAGCAAGACCAGATAAAAATATTGTTGGATAAGCGAGGATCCTTACAGCAAATTCTGTTTTGCTGTCGGAGCTCGATCTTTTTTTAGCAAGTGAAACACCATAATATTTCCTATTGCATGAGTTGTTCCTCACTCGAAAATTCTTCCGATATCTAGAAAAAGTCGCATTTGTGCAGCTCGCTGGGCTAGGTATCCTGCTCGATGCTCTCACCATTTCAAGTTTTTTTGCGAGCTAGATTCAGAATTTTCGGGCGTGGGAGGGCTCATTCGACAGGAAATTCCAATCCCCAGATGGCCTAGTATCTGATTTTGGCCAAAACTGTTTTGTTATTGAGGAATAAATCGGAATGGGCGAGGACGCGCTCTGTCCCATCAAAACATTGACTTCAAGTTCTTCTCGATTCCTAATGAACAAAATACCATGAAACTTTGTATGGTATCGTGTTATAAGGTTTCACAGGTGGGCCACTATCTGAGTAACACATTCAGTACCGCAATAAAAGCGTATTAAACAATAATACCGCTCTCAGAATCATTGCATGCAGCCGCAACCTGAAAGTATGCCGGAAATAGGAGGTTAATGGAATCAACCCCTTGGAGATATATTCATTTCTGATTTCCAGAGTTTCATCGGAATCCGGGTTCCACGAGGTTGGACCTCTCTTTGTGAGCTTTGAAACTGACTACTTTGATTCTGGACTCACTGTCCCTACGCGCTCTTGCTAAAGGTAGTATTAAGGAAAAGTTCCTAAGATCTCGAGATTCTTCAAGATTTGTTTCAGTCATCTCATTCATGATTGAGACAAGATTTCATATTAGTCTTGAAAATAAGAATCGTGACGTGACATTAAGGATTTCAATCTAAAAATCTTTCAAACATATCGAAAATCAATCCTATGAAGACAGGGTGGCCATGAATTAAATATACTTGAATTATTCTCCCTAAAAACTTGTTATCCTGAATTTTCACCTACGTGTTCAAGCAGACACCAAAAGATTCTATTTCGTCCACATAACTTTTGAGTTTATCAATGAATTTTCCAATTGAGATTCTATCAAATTACTCTTCTTCACCACAAAAAGAGCACATGTAATCGGAGAAGTGCAGTTTTTGTAGTTGGGCCAAGAAATAGATTTCTCAATTTTGAACTTTTGTGACGATAAGATATCCCCTCCATCAAGAATAGCAAAATAACAAATCAGGGCGCGGAAAAGTTCAGGAGTTGAATAATCTTTCAAGGAATTACGCTGCTAGCAGAAACTCAGCTCATGAACAAAACACTTCTGATCCCTAGAATTATATCTCTATGACCCATAAATCACAAGCCTCTAACGTTATTCACTCCTAAAAAGAATTCTATAAATTATGTTTATGCAATGAAAAATTCAATCGCCGTTCGGATCAACTTTCTCTACTAAATCTTACTCGAGCTCTTACTAATGTCTATTGCAACATTCATATTAGTACCCATTCCAGACAAGACGGACGACTCGAGTGTCATTTTTCTCATAGAATATGCAAACATTGCCTAAGTATTCAAGTAGGTCGATGCTTATGGAATCTAACTGCCTTGAGGCAATCTATGAAAAAATGAGCCGTTAACTCTCTAATCGTCATTAGCCATTTCATAAAAGATAACTGAATATGGATCATCGTTATTCAGCTCCACGACAATCAGCACAGCCCAGAAATTTCATGAAAATTTTGCGACCCAATCGTCGCACAGGCACTATAATTTAACGCTCGTTCAGTTTTCCGTGTGCACATTGAATCAATCACTCGTGATGGAAGCAAACGAGGCAAAAAAGCTGACACATCATTTACCCATTTACATAAGAGAGCGCTGATTCGAAAGAACGATTACGCGCGAAACGTGCGCGTTTGGTTTATTGATGAGGTTTTTATCCTATCTCGACATTTGTCGCAATTTCACGCGGATGCACCTCAATTTTTCGTCGACCGAATCATTTTTTAACGTCGGTCACCAGACAGCCTGGTTTAATTTTCCGTGATTATTTTAGAATAAAGAAATACCGTGAAGAAAATTATGACAGCTTGTTGAAGTCGGAATATTATGGAAATTAGAAGAATAATAACAACCAACATCGCGAAGAAAACACCAGAAAAGTCGAGATTATTTATACACTTGAGGGACGCCCAATATATTATATTTTCATATTAAAAAAAGTGAAGAACCTGATGACGAAATACAAATTTCAGCCTTGATTTTATTTTAATCAGTCCTTAAGAACAAATTTGAGTTTCTGCGTAATCACGATTCTTTTCTCCAGCTGAAACCATGAAATTCAGTCTCCGAATCATCCAAGATCCTCTCTTCTACGAATTCATGAGTCAAATTCTGCATGTAGGATGATATTCAAGATATTTCATGAATACAATATCCTCGAAAAGAAGATTTACGGGTCTAACATGTATCACATTCACTCATGCACCTATCTTGACGATATTAAGCTGAAAGTCATTCCGAAATAGCTCACGGGTTATCGTATGCGAAATCGATGCACTTTACGTTACACACCATTGTGAAGCCATTGCTCGCTTATCAACTTTTATACCTTTAAACTGGATATGTATGGTGGCCTTTTCATAGCCGTGGCAGTACGTCATAATAATAGCAACCATAAAGTGCGGCATTCATATGGCGAAAGAGCCTCGCTCGCTTAAAAGAGAACTTTAGAGTGTTCAGGACGAGGGGTAGACGTATATACTTGAATGCGACTACCCTTATACATATTGCACTCGAGTATTATACGAGAATGAAAGTGAGCTCCAGGATAGCCATGGCGTCTGTCTCCTGGTGCAATTCTCAGCTTCACAGATGCATCGTGCTAACACCTTATTGCATAGCCAACATTTACATTATTTCTGAGACTACTTGGTTTGAGATCCGGTTTGATGCCTAAATGACGTCAATTGGAAATAGCTTTCCAGTGAATTCTGATTTTATACACAGGTTCTATCTAGTTGTGTTAAAAATTGAATGACTATAATTGTCCCCCAAGATGGAGTCAAAATTCAAACATGTATTCCATTGTAGAATTTGTCCACTGAGGAGATAGTGAAACTCTTATGATATGCGCAACGCAGAATACATTTGTGGAATGTTTGACTAAAATTCATATATTTTGAAAAGTCATCGAGGGTGGCAAGGGGATCAAATAATTTTACCGGTTTTCGTATCCATCTCCGATTGAAAAAAAATTGGGGAAACATATTGCACGCCGTTTCGTTGCGTTATGGATTTTCAGTTTCGAAATATCTCTAGTGAAATTGAATATCCCACATGTACAGTCACATATGAACACGTTTCCGAATGAACAGTGATCATTTATGACATCGTACAATCCATAGCTATTGAGTCACAGGTTGTCCTAACTCTCTACATTTGGTGTCTCCATCATGAACGGCACTAATGATTTCCCCCACCAATGCTTCCGAATAAGCGAGCTCGCAGGTCAAACTGACATGTTCCAAGAAAGTTATATTACCTCGCATTCGAAATTGGGACGAAAAAGCCATACCCGTTCATAATTTATCACTTACTTTTACCAGGAAATGAGATTACTCGTCGACGAAATACTGCTGGTTAGGTGGTTAGGTGTCACAAGCGAGCCTCCACTGTCGCCAACGGCCACACCAAGATGATCGCACCGGTTCTCGTCCGATCACCGAAGTTAAGTATCTTTGGGCGCGGTTAGTACTTGGATGGGTGACCGCTTGGGAACCCCGCGTGCTGTTGGCTTTCTTTTGATTTTTTGTTTTGTATTTTTTTTATATTCGAATTTTCAACCTCATGCCAACTCAGCTTGTCACTTCTAATCGCGACGCGTTTTCCACAATACTTGCATGCTCCTGTACGAGTAATCTTCAAACTGACCTCAACTTGCACGTGTTTCTCGGGTCATCTTAGGTACTGAACGAGATCCAGAATTTCTTCAATTGAAATGTCTCTTTTCTCTCTGCGAGGCACTGACACGGTAAGAATTGACCAGGAAAATGTGTACTCCGGACGCGGGCAGTTATATGACTACATGGAATTTCCAGTATGACTATGGAATCGTTCATTCTGGAAATCTCTTCAAAGTACGAGCTTTGCGTATAAAATGCAAGACGGAGTTGATATACCCTGAAAATACATGTAATTGCGCAGGCGGAAGCATCGCAGGTCGCAGTCGAACATTTTTCGAATCGCTATTGCCGCCTGAGTGCGCTGATCAAGTGCCTCAATAGAGCCATAAATTCACCAATTACATGTATTCATGTCAACTTCCACCGACATTCCCATTCTCTGCTTATTTAATTCTTCCCACGAAATCTACGAGATATATCAAAACAAAGCCTCCAAGAAGCTGTGCTACGACTTCAGATCCACCGTTTTACAAGGATATTCCCTTCCAGAATCAACTTTCGAAGACTACAATTGAAAAAAGATGACTTTGACTCCCCCTTAGTTCCCTCTTGCATTTTATACGCAAAGCTCGTACTCTACAGAGATTCCCAGTATGAGCCATTCCATAGTATTTGAGTTCTCTCTTTCAAAAACAGGTTAAACCATTCAGGAAGAGCCATAACCGGAAATTCCATCCTAGTCATACTTGCCCAGAGTAAACATTTTCCTGAACAATTCTACCGTGTCAGTGCCTCGCAGAGAGAATAGAGACATTTCAATTGAAGAAATTCTGGATCTCGTTCAGTACCTAAGATGACCCGAGAAACCCGTGCAAGTTGAGGTCAGTTTGAAGATTACTCGTACAGGAGCATGCAAGTATTGTGGAAAACGCGTCGCGATTAGAAGTGACAAGCTGAGTTGGCATGAGGTTGAAAATTCGAATATAAAGAGAAAAAATACAAAATAAAAAATCAAAAGAAAGCCAACAGCACGCGGGGTTCCCAAGCGGTCACCCATCCAAGTACTAACCGCGCCCAAAGATGCTTAACTTCGGTGATCGGACGAGAACCGGTGCGATCATCTTGGTGTGGCCGTTGGCGACAGTGGAGGCTCGCTTGTGACACCTAACCACCTAACCAGCAGTATTTCGTCGACGAGTAATCTCATTTCCTGGTAAAAGTAAGTGATAAATTATGAACGGGTATGGCTTTTCCACGCCAATTTCGAATGCGAGGTAATATAACTTTCTTGGAACATGTCAGTTTGACCTGCGAGCTCGCTTATTCGGAAGCATTGGTGGGGGAAATCATTAGTGCCGTTCATGATGGAGACACCAAATGTAGAGAGCTATTAGTACTACCAATGACTCAATAGCTATGGCTTCTACGATGTCATAAATGATCACTGTTCATTCAAAAACGTGTTCATTTAATAGACGTAGTATGAAGATGAGGTGCTCGGTTTCACAACGAAAATGAGATCAGGTAGCTGAAATTCGATTGTAGGTCAAATTCACAATTATTCATATGTAATATTCGATTATTCCGGCTAAATAATTAATTTGATAATTCTTTCGACAAGGATCCAGATCGAGCCAGTTTTATAATGAAATGTGTAGGATAGTCTAGCCTTCAGCATTGCTTTCATAAAACGTGACAATTCTTCTATATTATAAAGTTGTGAGAATCTTTTAACGCGTCATTATTTAGAAAAGTATGGCCCCATATATAAGTATGGCATACCTTTTGGAATTATTTTATTTCATTCATTTTATTTAATCAGTATACGCACTAACAGTCCTTCACAAATTTATGCAATATTCGAGGTGTCAAGCGTTGCCTAGCAGACAATGTATAAGAGATAGGAGTTGGCAGAGCGACAGTTCAATATTTCGCCACCTTACGCGTTCATCCGTGGTATTGTGGCGCTGTAGTCAGGGTTGACACCTCGAATAATGACAGCTGGTCCCTTCCGTTGCGCCATCTTGTATGTGATATCAAGATTTAGAAATTTCATATGAAACACAGTATTTTATAAACAGAAAATAAACATTAGCAAAATACATCACGAGTAAGAATTGGTACATAGTAAAGCATTATTATTTATGAATTTTTGAGCTCGATGTAAGATCAGCCTAAGACTTCTGTTTTGCGGACATAGTTTTCGAACGGACCAATTCGTAACATTCTGATTTCCAATTCCAGATACCTGCAATCTAATACTGCATGAATTAAAGTGACGATTCCATATAGAAATAATTTCAACTAGTAGTCGGGCATTACGCACTACGCAGGGAGTAGTAGAGTGACCTGTCATCAGAATCCAAATGAGTTTTTAGATTATCCAAAGAGTTGTGAACTACTTTGTTTGTGAGGACGTATAGTCATGGTAGCGTAGATAGGATTTTATGGTAAGCAAACCTAAATTCTGCATAACAGGCGAAAAATCATGATTGGAGTAATGCATAGGCCTGCCCATTTTCCACCATGAGAACCTTATCATTTTATGATGCACCGTTCCAAGTTTTAGCAGCTGATGTTCATCAAGATGTTCATCAAAAGGTGCCCAAATTTGACAGCCATATGAGAAGGTCGGCAACACTATAGCTTCGTATAGGCCGGCAATACAATCAGTATTTGTAAAGTTGTATGAAAAAGAATTTCTGAATCCCTTATTGCAGATCCACCAAGGCAACAACCAACATCTTCCTCGTCATTTTCCAGTATCCGATTTATGAAAAAATGTATAGCATCAGCTTGTGGAACCAGTGACCATAATTTATCAAATACCGATTATTAACGTAAACACTTCGTATCTTCATTTTTCCCACTTCCAAAAGTGAGCAAAAGCCAATATGCAGACGAATATCAATGTCTAGGTCTAGAGGTTATTCCTACCGTTCTTTGGCCTTATCAAGCTCATTCATTCAGCTCTTTTAGACTCCAGAACTACCGTAGATTTGGAGAAGCGTGTATCGGTACTTTGTCAGTATTATGTCTGGTCAGCTTCTCAAATGGCCTCAGTAGTGCACCACGAGGTAGAGATGGCTACTAGGAGGGTTGCAATTAGGGTCGGGCAAGGGTATATCAGTGAGCGCCCATGTATGTACCGAGAGCCAAGAAAAGTTTGCTCGTTGACTGTTTACCGTTGTGTACCGTTAATGTTGCAAGCTTAGAAACATCAGTGCAACTACTCTTGCCCTTGGCAATGCTCATTACGCCTTTTTAACGCCAGGCAAGTAGAAGTTGCATCCAACCGTAGCTGTATTCATTCACTGGTTGGGACGTGAAGTAATTTGTTGTGGTGGAGAGTACTGGAACGCTCTTTCGTTTCTAGGTACTCATTACCGATACATTTCGTTGATCAGTTTCTTGGTGAGTTTTTACTGATAAATCATGCGTATAGGAGTTTTTATGGATGTTTCAGAAAGTATGGGCTCTTCAATGGATATTCCGTAGAAATATTTCTTAGAAAATGATACAAGGTAGTACTCATATACTTTGGCATAATTGTCTGGGTGAGACAACCATGTCACGAATGGTCACTGCGAGTAAGTTATGAGGTAACTGATATCTTTCAAATCCAATTTGAATCATTATTCACAATAGTTGCTTAAGTATTCGTTGTGAGGAAATGATCTGAATACAGCTGCTCATAGTTAATTTTCTTACTTTGACAAAGAGGCTATTATAGAGGCCAGTCTATAAAAAAAGATTTGTGTATAAAAAGTGATTTTTTGCATTTTTGACCACTTTTCACTACAAAAAATGATATTTTTCATTACGGTTTTCGGTGTAAAATAACCAGGCAAACACGATGAAGTGGTTAACCAGTGTCTTGTTTGAAGATAACAGTTGGGTTAAGAATCAATTTTCATTTTCTATGAATTTTTAGGGCCTTCAATCAAAAGTGATCGGTATGCAAATATTCGTTCTCTTCTCATATCAGTTCCAAAAATATGTCAAAGAATCTCCAGATCGATCTATTGAAATGCGTCTGAATGAAATTTGATTGATCAAATACAGATTTTTGATGTTTTAGAGGATTTTTAGGTTGCCGTACGAAGTAGAGGCAACCTTGGGATCTAAGAAACTAACTAACTAACTCTATCTAACTTCATTCTCACTCACTTTGGTTTTAAAAACTGGGGAAAGTTACTGGGGGGGGGGGGGGTGGCATACCTGACAAGGGCCGATTCAGCCTCTGTTTACCGTATGAGTAGTTTTGCGGGAATTTCAATATTTGGAGGTCGAAAATGTGCCAGCCCTAAATTTTACTTTCGAAGGTTCTAAGATGTATTTTTCCACTTTTTGAAAGATATAGAGAACGAATTAACTCGCGCACAAGTATCAATAATTTCACGTATTGATACTATAAAGATAACACAGATAACGCGTAGTGTCACACGGATCTGACATTTTGAAGCAGCACACGGACCTGACATTTTTACAGACAATAACGGTTTAAGCTACAGCTTTGAAGGTTTCGAATTTTGATTTGAACACGAGACACTTTTTAAAAAAGTGACTAGAACCTCTGTAGTCTCGCGATTATGGGTCGCATTAATACCACATGGACCTGACATAAAAATTTAGCAAAAGTAGATTTCTGCCGAAAAGTCTTCCCCAAAGAGGGAAAATCAATTTTTTTCGATAATCTGAGGCATGAGAAAGTTACGCCTGACAATTTACTTTAAGAATAAATTGGCACGGAAAGGCCTGGAATGAGGCTAACTTACTTTTATTGAGTAAAACTGAGTGAGTAAAATTTTAGGCAAAATTGAGCCACAAAATGTATGTGCTCAGCGCGCACACGAAGAGTGGTCTTTGAATACTTGTAGTAGGGAAATTTGATGTTCAATACCATTATTTCACTTGCCGGAACCCCTAACGAGCTTCTCGGTGGCGTTATTCAATCACAAAGGCCGAAAAGAATAAGAACCACATCACACGGACCTGACATTTTGCCACTTGAATTGATCTCATGGCCAAACGATCTGAGTGGATCAAAAAACTGATGATTGCGCCAGGAAGAGCACAAAAAAATACATCGAAAATGACATTTGAAGTTCTTTGCACAAACCTTTTAAGGCTTTGTTGTACAAGCAGCCACACTGCATTAATTCAAAGTTTCCACGGAGGTACTCATATGGGATCGTCTAAATCTTTTGTCCAGAATATTAGGACCGTATAGGTCTCGCTGCTGACTCGCTGCCACATAGAACTTAACTCGAGAGTTACAGCTGTTTTCAATTGCATGATTACGATGTAGCGGGCAAGGTATATATGAATTGTCGAGAATCGTTTTGATAATTTCAATTCAATCAGCAACAAGTCTGTTTGTAACAATGGGAATTTCGCTGAGGTCCCGGTCACAGTAGTTCAAACCATGCAAAAGTGACTAATCTACTCTTTTAGTATTCTTATATTGGCAGCACCTTATTCCCTCCTTGAATATAAACATATCATTCATCTCGGATCTACGTCTTTACCCCGATATCCTTGCCCTCAAGCGCCTGATCAGGGACAATAAAATCAGTTTATACTATTACCCAGATTCAAAAGTAATCCCGATAATATCACTGATCAAAAAATCACCTTTATTATTAATTTACACTCATCGAAATAGCAAAGTCATGGTTCTTGCAGCAATGTTCAGTTTCTCAAGCTTTCAGAAGGATAATGAGTTTATGATTTATTAGCCCTTTGATGAATTGACACGGTTACGTGAAATATTGCCGCACTCTCAGTCAACAGCCCATCGAAGGTGTGATCTGATTTCGTCAAATCATTTTGAATAGTCATCATGGATTATACATTCGGATCTCAAAAACTATCCAAGAGAATACTCTACACAAGAATATAAAATATTTGTATATCACTCATTTATCTCATTACACGAGTAGCCATACCCCAACATCGACATCCCAAAACGACTCATCCTCGAATAGCGCCATTGTCTCTCATAGTTTGTACATTGACCTCGGAAAGCAAAAACGAAATAGTAAATCCGTGCGCTTGGTGAATAACTCATCGGCCACAAGAGTTCTGTGGCATACAATATAGAAAAAACCACTGTCTCTCGCGAACGAAAAAGTCGTACTCTTCGATTCATCCATAAACACACACATCCACACAAATGCCGACCAACCCGCTCATATAATACTTATATACATTGCAGGCTCTACAGCGTAGTTTTACGTAGTTTGGAATTTACTCAAAGGGCCTCTCTTGGATGGACTATATACCTAGTAGAGTCTTCAAGCTTGTATGTATGGTAGCCAGACGCCAGCGCCGGAATAATTAATTGCGAAATAAATGCTCAAGCTTGAGGCTGAGGCAAACCACGTGCATGGAACGTCGGCCGAGCAGAAATGGCTATAGAGGCCTTTGCTTTACCATGAAGCTCGAACTGATGCTGTTACGGTTGTCGGATTCTCGAGCCGACTAACGTGTGGCCTATCGATTTCTACTTCCTACGCGAGAGGTTAGGTGAGACTACGAACGTTCTCAGGATATCTTTGATTCCATAGGGACCGTCTCTTTGTGGGAAGTAAGTTTTAATAAATTCTCTTAATTTTTGGGCTTTGCGCGGATTATCTGCTACTTTGTGAGGGAGATCAGTGCAAAAGTGCCGACAAAAGGGATTCGCTAATTCTATGTGGTAGTTAGTAACTTATATTTTTACCTCTATCTAATGAAAAGGATAAAATTCATTTGGTGACTCATGTTCACCATTTTCAGTGGTTTTCGAATGATAATTTCAAATTCTCCACTGTCTATGACTCTTCCTCAAGAATAGATTAGTTCAGTTGGTAATGTTTCAAAAGTCCACAATTAATGCCTGCATGAATAAATTCCCAGATTTTCTTAATCATGAGATTACTTTGATACAAACGAATTTTGCGATCCGAGTCAATTATGAACCCATTTACACCTAGTGATTGAAACTGCTCATATTTTAAGTAGTAAGGGCCAAGTTTGGTCAGAAAGTGGTATGAAATATTCGTACTATGGAAATCTCTCGCCTCGAAGTCAGATTTATGGGCAAGAAAAATACCATGCCAAAGATGGAAGTATCTATACAATGCGGCAATCGTCTAGACGCTGAATGAACTCCACCCACTTGTTTTTCTCCTCGTTTATATGATCGCGAGACAACGATTGCGGCAATTGTCTGCATGTATTTTCTGAGCTTATACTCAAACGGAGTCGAATGGGCATTCCTTTGATTCGTTTTTTCTTCTATCTCGTGTGGAAGGATGAAAATGGCTCGGCATCCGGAGAGAAGAAAAAAATACATTGAGTAGATTGCGTATAAGTTTAGTGAAACGATCCGGTAAATCTTACTCTGACGCTCTAACTGGATGAATTCCTTCGTGAGAAATCGGTCTGAAAGAGCGGTAGAATAGTCATGAATACATTGAGAAGGGAAAGAGATGTGTGGGCTTGCCAGGCAGCAATGCCTTGGAATTTGACACTGTGACAGAAGTTGTTAACACGATGAGTTGAATGTGTCTAACTTATGCCCCCGCAAGTGCAAGGGATCTATCTTTATAAAATTATACACGGTTCTGTTGAAGGATATCTTGGCTTTTGGATGTCCTAAAATACCTAAATTTTGAGGCTCCGAGTGATTGTTCTGACACTGATTCGAATAATTTGCTCTCGCCGTGACAGAACTATATTTCAAGTTACCGCGACCATGGAACTCGAAAACACACCTCACATGAAAACTACGATGATTCGGAGTTCCACACAGTTGTCAAATCATTATATCATTAACCAATTGGTATTTGACAACTTCGTTGCTCTACTCGAATCACAAGATGATCGGATAAAAATGTAAAGAACTTGGTCGCGGGAATCTCCTAACCTATAAGATAAGATTTCCATTCCCATTTTTCTCCGATTTTCTCGCGATTTGGGCTAAACGATGAGTGAACGAATTCAAGTTAGATGATAACAAATATTCGTGAACTCGTCGTTTAGCCCTAATCGCAAGAGAATCAAAGAAAAATGGAATGATTTTTTCAGCGGGCATGGTGACCGCATCGCTTAAAGTCTATATCAGAACTCAGATCAAGCGCGCATGCAAGTGAACCATCGAGTATCTCATGAACTTATCAAAGCTCTAGTCGGACAATTGGATGAAATTGCTGTTTCGATGTTTGACAGAGAGCCAACATCACATCAACACCGATAAGAAAATCGATAATAATAATGCGTAAGATCTATACAATTCAAATGTGATTCTATCATTGTAGAGCAGTGCATGTAGTACTCGTAAAATTGAAACATCACGTATATGTTTCGTTTATCGTAATACAGCTATGAGTTCTTCATCGAACACATTTGGAAGGTATTTACGGCTCGCAGACTCGTACTTTGTACTCGTTACTCGATTTACATCAAATTATTTAATTTTTTGTGTTTGAGAGCTAATGGGATGATAAATTTCTGACGCAACGAGATGATTCGATGTAGATCGAGTAACAAGTACAAAGTACGAGTCTGCGAGCCGTAAACACCTTACGAATGTGTTCGATGAAAGATTCGTCGCTGTACATATAACGATAAAAAACTATGCGTGCTGATTGATTGCTTACATCCACGCTCAGTTGTGATTTATTTTCTAATCATTGATCTAAGTTGTGAGACAGAGCAAGCTTTTGAAAAATAATCCTGACACGGCGAAAACGAAGTATTTGCCGATGCAAAACATGTATCCGTAACCTCAATTCTCACTACTTTCTCGGAAAACTATCTCAAAATGTATATTTGCTCATAACCGGGTGGTAATCTCTCTTAGCGTTCCATTTGAACGTTGATTAGCACATCTCAACCTATCATCTCTTCAACTTCCGTCAATACCCATGTGAAACATAGAATTCCATGAACATATATGATCATGGAACCCGAGGATTCCATGGTCATGTATGATCACACGTGAGACCGTTTCAAACATTTTTTTTATTCCAGAAAGTTGTGACACATTGACGTAAATCTGTTCTAACATCAATACGTCACGATACTGATCATATACTACTGAAAAAAAATCTTCCCAGGAGTCGGTCGCGAGTTTCAAAAAAGTGATATTTTTTACGAAACCTATCTCATCAGTCCTTCAAATGTTCAAAACTTGAGAATGAATCCGGGAAAGGTTTTTCTGAGTGATGTTTGATCAATATTGTGAGGTATTGATGCTACATCTGCTGTAAATGAGTATATCACGTCTTTCCGGTATAAAAATGACAAATTTTCAAACCGATTTTATACCTGATCATATATGAACATGGAATCTTATGTTCTACATGGGTACTCACCCGGAGCCACAAGCAATGAATTTTGTATGAGTTCCCATTTTTCTGAACGAGTTCCATGAAAATCTTGAGCAACGGGTGTGCAACTATTAAGATAAATCCATGTTATGACCCAAACACAAAATCTGGTTGGCAAATTGGTCACTCTTACGTTGTTGTACTTGACCCGGATGATCTATTACACGAGGTTTCATCAAGTTCAAAGTCAAGATCTTCCACGTTTAAATTATCGCGGACAAGACAATTGATTAGAGCAGTTCAGGGGTCCAGTTAAGGATCAAAACGCCGTGTGCCGATATAAATCGATGAGGCGTGTCACCAAACCACCGTCAAAGTCCTTTATTCCACCATACGCCAAGATCTCAAAGCTTCCATCATTGCCTGACGTCAGTTCAACTCTACTAGAAAGTTCTCACGCCTCCGCAAATCTCACAGAACCGGACACGTACATACACTTACATAACAGCCTTCCCTAGATTTCCTACTCCTTTTTGCAACTCATCTGACCGTATACAACGGCGACAAAGGGCAAGCTTTCGCCATGGAAGGATCGTTAGAGGGAAACGCGTGTCAAAGGCTTGAGAAAGAGAGAAGACTTCTTCTTAAACCTTACGTTGCCCTATACCCGGATTTTCAACTCTCAGCATCAGTCCCTCTAACTCTTACTCTTTTTTTCATTCTCAGAAACATACGTACGAAAAGAACGCAAGGCTGCAAGCTCCTACGTTAAAGCGAAAAAGTTGGACGACAGGCGTCTCCGAGTAAGAGATGGATAGATAGACAGAAAGAGTGAGAAGGAGGAAAAAAAAAACTGAGGAATTAGAGGGGACCTGTGCCAGAGACAAGGAGTCTTAGGTATACTTCAAGCAACCGGAGGGCTCACGGACTCTTGGTACAGGCTATATAATATGAAGGGGATGGTAATCGCGAGAGCTGTTCTTGGAAAGTGAGAGGGAAGAAAGAGGTGGTATAGTAAGAGACGAAGTAGACTATATACGCCCTATGGGAGGGTCTCGTACCTAGTTGTGAAGAGTGCGAGGAGATCTCTATCCTCGACGCAATGCATATTTGAAGAGGGAGCAAGCTTTAGGGGTGCGGCAGGTTTCTCTGAATATAGATATATACAATATAGACACTGTGATGGGAGGTATGCGATGACGGGGGTTAGGGTTTGGGGTTGTACGGAATGTCTTATTCAGGGAGGCCAATGTGCGGAGATGTACAGTTGTCGTGAGCTGCGATTCTTTCGTGTCTATATTTTCTGGTGGTATGTGGTGTCGTGCTGTGAACCCGATTAGCTCGATAGTCGAGGTTTTTCTATGTCATTGCCTTTAGCTTGGTTTGAAAGTTTTTGAGACATTAGCCGTGAAATGCAGTATCATCAGATGTCGTTTAGGTGAATTAATAGATACGAAATAATGTTGTTTTACGCCCTTATATCGAAATTTACTATTATAAATTTTGCTAAAAACTTATCTGTAAGAGCACGTCAAAATATGAATTTACACACAAGCACCGAGTCACAAAATGGAAGTTTCAACGAGGCAAACAAGGTATTGATAAATATAGAGCACCTGTTTTTCCGGAACCTTTGCTACTGCCGAGAGGATTATTATTCTGGAAGTCATCAAAAAAGAGGAAAAGAGGCAATACAATCTTATTTCTGAAACGAGCGATTTTTTCTCTCCAAAAAGCAGTCTGCACAATGTTAACTATGATCTGCTTGAAAGATTTGAGATAATTGAGGTAGTTAATTGTATCTGAAAATACATTTGGAATCTCGAAAAAGTTTTTCAAAACATGACGGATAGGGATGAATTGAGCCACCGCCGATGCAAATGTTAAGACTCACTTGCCATTTTTTTGTTGATACACTCTACGCTGTCCTAAATAGTGATTAGAGGGCATGATAAGAGTGCCTATTCCTTGAAACTGTTTCATTATCATATAATCACTTTTGACTTTGACTAGAGGCTTGAAAATGTTATTGATCGTCTTCAACACTTGTTTTTTATTCATTTCATCCAATGATATTGTTTTAATTTCAGACTCGAGTATTTCATGTAATTTAGAAAGAAAAGTTGACGTATTTTGCAGAATTTCACGTATGCGACTTTTTGAGAGATCCATGTAAGAATAGAGCTTTGCAATAATATACAGCATGAAAATACGATCAATAATAGCATGAGCTGACTGAATTTCATTTTGATCATCACTTGAACATAAATCGTCTTCGAATTCACTCATGTTTGATTGAATATAGTCTCGTAATGTTCAGATATTTGTATTAATCGTGATGAGTCAATTCTGAAAAACGATAAATCATACATTGAAGTATTGAAGGATTGAGATGAGATTCTATCGGATTATCCATGGAAACAAGGCATTACGTGAATAATTCCAGTTGCTCCTCACGTTTTAAACCACGGAAACCTTTCTCAAACTCTCGCTTGATTAGAATCCGGCATATTTTGTTCCTCTGCTTGGGGAGAATGGTTTTTTGGCGATCAAACTCGCTTAATACTGCCTTACCGTCGATGTAATCAATTAAATACTGTAACGTATCCTGCATTGCATGATAAAATATTACGAAGTCGTGATTACTCATACATTTCAATATTTACATTCGTTTTTCTCGAGAAAAAATATTTCAATTCTCACCTTATAGTCGATACCATTAACGTACTCAACTGTCACTATCGCGTGGTTTTTACTTGATGATCCATCTTTATATTTCACCGTGACTCCGGGATCGTGGTCCACGGCATTTGTCTAAAAAGCAAGATATCATCAGAGTGAGAAGAATGTTCAATAGGCCTATACATGAATACATATAAATAAAAAATCAATATACATTCACACCAGTCGATGAGCCTGGTGATGATTTAGATCGACCAACTCTGTTCACCGCGCTTGTTGTTTCGCTGATGGGCCGAGCACTGGTTGTCGCGACATCGTTGTCGATTATCCGTTCGTTGATATTCGACAGCACTTGAGCATCAGTAGCTGATTCTTCGATTACCCGATACTAACGAAATAAAGGTCTCACATAATAACCATCGAGAAATACTTAGAAAGAAAACGAATAAAATCACACACCGTATGTCTGTTACACTCTTCTGGTTGATAAATGTCCAATTTAGAAAAATCTTGCGAGCTACTATTCAATTCAGAGAAATCTCGAGGACTACTACCCAGCGAACAGTAAATAGCACCTGGTAAAGGTGAGATCAAATCGGGTGGATTGTACTGTAGAAAATGCATTTCAGTACAAACAGATAATAAATCGAGTAAAACGAAGTAACACTATTCAACTTTGTTCAAATACTCACTTCATCATTTTCCATTTCACTTTCAGCTGATCTATATGATTGCGCCTTGGATGTTTTGCACTGAACGATTCAAATTAACTGCTGCTGAGACAACTGATGTATACGATACGAACTGTAGAAGCTTAAGAGACGCCGCATCAAACTCTAAATACTCCAGAAACGCGGTTCGGCTATAAGTTATTCCTCTATACTTCGCTGGTAATATTGGGAAAGAGAAAATAGTGGGGATGTGTCCAGGTACCCCGGTATAAATGACTCTCGCGCTCATCTGTATCATTTCCAGAACGTGTTCCGTTAATTTTCCTGAGGCATCAGGAGATTTTCCCGATTGTGGTAATCGAAATATTCCGTAAACTACTTCCGAAAAGATCCGCAAGAAGTTCTGGAAGTATTCAAGTTCAAATCTGGAAAAATTCCAGATATGATCATGAGTTTTTCCTAACACAATTTTTCCTGATCGCGATCAGCACTTTCTCCAGTACATTCTGGAGAATATCCCGAGGTAATGAGGGATAACTCCTGATGGAGTGCGTATTGTGCACCCGAATCTCAAGGTTTCTGGAAAAATTCCAGAATCCTTTTTCTCAGTGTAGATACGAAATAATGTTGTTTTACGCCCTTGTATCGAAATTTACTATTATAAATTTTGCTAAAAACTTATCTGTAAGAGCACGTCAAAATATGAATTTACACACAAGCACCGAGTCACAAAATGGAAGTTTCAACGTTTCAGACGCAAAAGGAATTTCAAAACTGTCGAAACGCTACCACGTTATCAATCAATAAGATAAGGCAAAGGACTTACTTTGCGCCATTGCCTAATTTTGCGCGTAGGGAGGATGCAATGCAGTATTTCAAGGACCTATTGCTATAAAATAGTGTCCTGTAGGTATTTAGTAAATTTAGGATGCATCTTCGTGAACATGATCATTTGATCCCTCTGCCGCACATTTGGCCTCTTCTTGCTGAAAAATAATGACGAACTTCAGTAACGAAGAATAAAATAGTGATATAATGTTTGATGGAATCTATGATGAATGATGAAATATAATATACTTTCATTACGAGTGAAAGTGCCATAAAATCAACCATTGAAGTATGTTTCGAGGTAACTGTCTTGCATCTCAAAACTAACTGTAACATACTTGTCGTCATTTCCAACGAGAGGTCTTAAAAGCTAGTGCACATATATACATAGAAGTAGCTATCCTATGCTTTGTGTTCCATTTATAAGCATCTCTGATCCAATCCATCGTCATTTAGAAACACGACAGAAATCCAAAAACTGTGCATTAACTCAAAAAAGTTTTTAATACATTAGATGAATATTTGGTTTACAGTTCAACAATATTTGTTTCAAAATGCGATGCTGATTAGTCAACCTTCCGATTAACTTGCGAACTTGAACAAATTGCAATTCAGCTCAATTTCCAAGTCTATTCATCGTGTAGCGGAAGGTACACGCGTTTGCTTCGCCAAGCAGATGGCCACTGAACGTGTCTAGTGTAGTCTGTGAACTGGGGTTACAACATGAACCCAAAACATTCTGCATGCACAATGTTTTAGGCTATATGACACGTGTGTGTGTGCGTGCGAGTTTGACGCAACTCCCGGCCCTAGTCGGAGCGCGGAGACCGCATATCTCCATCCGTTGCTCGGAGATGGAAGAGTCTCGGGACTTCTATTCAGGCCGTCTGCGGACGATCACATGGTGAGCCTGGACAACTCATCCAGCAACCCGAGAAGCTCCCCTGGGCGCCAAGGAAGCCTAGAAGAGTCTGACCCTTCCACTGAGGGGTGGGTTTGGCCTTGTGCTAGGGACTGAGTCCGAAATTCGGTAGCCGGGAGGAGGGGGGGGGGGAAGACGGTCCATCGCTGAGCCATTTGTGATTCAGTGATGGTCGTCTCCCTTATCGACGCGCTCGCAGGGCGTATCCTTGCCTCGCTCCCATGGTGAAACTGGGGTAGAGACGAAAATCAGGGACCCGGTATATAAGAGCCAATATTTCTCATAGGTCTTCAAATCAAAAACTATCGTAATATTGCATGTAACTCAAAACTTATTTCCCAAGGAATCAAACGATGGTCCTGTTTCCTTTCGACCAATAAAGAAACGATATTTGATCCAGTACTGAACCTGGGCAAAGTTCGGCCTTGATGGCAACTCCATTCCAAGCCAGCACCATGAGGACTGTTTGGATGAAAAACAACCTTTTTCCAATTAATCAGTTTTAAAATAGTTGATTTTCCCCAAATTAGGATTTAATCAGATTTTAAAATGACACTCGCCCCGGTCATCGCTAGTACCCTGGGACTCCTGGGAAGATGAATGATTATGTGACATCTGACTGAGAGTTTCGACCTTGACTGTCATTTGAATCTTATGGATGTAAAGAATCACAAAATGATTTACTGGAGCCTAAGCGCATAAGTTTTGTTCATCAGGATTTCGTCTCGAGTCATTATGATGGAATATCTGCTCAAACGAAATAAGACGTGCGTGACTCCATAGCAGTGTCTCTGCTCTTCACATTTGCCTACGCTAGGTAAACTATATGTATACCACCCTCAGCCCTCTTTTTCTTCTAAAGCACGCACGCAAACGGCAGACTCGTACCTCCCATCCTATAATAGGCACGCATCGTCGCGTCGATTTTCCAGATTACAGACGATGCTAATTAACGACTACGCCCTCGCATATACCACCCTACTGCGTAATTTTGTGCCGAGGCAAAATTGTTTTTGACCCTTCTACGCGTAATTTCTATCTCTTTTGTTTCTTTTTTTTCCGTACACTTACCGAACGAATTTTCAACCAGCAAAAGATTAAGCTCACACACGAAGGTATAAGTAAAAAGGAGACACCAATGGTCAAGCGTGCTGTTATTAAATTATTATCCAACCGACTGGACGCGAAATGTCTTCTTGTTGTTTCCATATCTTTCCGAAATATCGGAGCACTACACGGGAACTTGATAGTCTTCGTACAAATCATATCTCTTTAATTACCTCAATTTCGATATCATTATGATTGAGATGATTTACGAAATACTATTCGTCAAGTTTGAATGTCGTTCATACGTATTAGTTTTTTTGTTATTCTGTGCGCAAAAATGGCCGTTTAGACGCAAGTGTGCGTGTGCAAATGGCCCATTTGGGCACGGATTCTCATTTGCACAGTGCGCAAATGACTCATTTGCACACGGTAGTGCGCAAATATCCATTTGCGCACTGCGTAAACGATGAAACAGTGTGCAAATGGGACGTTTACGCACAGTTTGCTTACCAAATTTGGATTGATGGTTGATCATCCTATACTCAATAGATATATTTGACTAGAGTGAGATTTGTAGATTTATGGCTGTAAATATGTAGAAAAATAACAAGAATCTGGATATGTTGAAAATCATGCCTAAATGCAAGTAGTACAAGCAAGTAAAGTAAAAACTGCTTCAGTCTTTTTCAAGACTTTTTTCTTATATATTTTTCAAAATTTTTTTTCAGTCGGGGGGCTCCGCCCCCCGAACCCCCCGGCGGGGGCTTCGCCCCCTGCACCCCCACCAGGGGCTGCCGCCCCTGGACCCCGCACTGCGCCCTTCTCCACGCCCTAACATCATCTCCGGTCAAAGGAGTGATTAACCGACATATTGTGGATATTCAATTTACTTTGGATAATACTAGACATTGTGAAACCATAATTATATTCAAAATATGGGTGTTTCAACGTGATGACGATAAGCTCTGTCCCGTTCAAAATAATACATGAAGTATACGATTTAATGGATCTACGGATCAATTTCTCGTAATACTCAATATAACTAAAGAGAACAGAAATTAAGAGAATTCCTTCACCCCAGAGCAAAAAAATCCGCGACTTTTTTCTAGGGTTTTGGGCGAGTTACATTTTTGCTCACAGCAATAACAAAAAATATCGTAAGCAACTCGGGTGCCGACATTTGCGCTCTCGTCCCCGCACTCGTGTGCAAACGGACCATTTGCACACTCGTTGCGGGGACTCGTGCGCAAATATCTGTTGGCACCCTTGTTGCTTAATATACTATTAAAGCAGCTTGTCGTTTAAGTTGATTTTGTGGCGTGAGACCGTGAAAAGAAAGGCATCTTGAAATTTGTTGGATTAAGAAAATCATTTGAAATGATAGTCGCTGTCAATTTTTATAGGTAAGAACTTGAACCCACAGATTGGCTTGCCAGTTGATGTCAGAATTCGATCACTCACTTACCATTCAATGAACTCTCTCTGGCGTCTTGACTACACCTCGTACAGCTTCATATTCTCTGGCGCAACGAAGTACTGTTATGTGAGTCATTTAAACCATTGCAAATACTTAATGAAACATCTGAACTACAACGATGAATCGCCTTTCTATCCCATCCAAGAGTTTTGATCCAAAGAAAAACTAACCAAGGTTGTTTGGAACATCGTGATATCAATGATATGTCACCATTTAGGCTGTCGCACTGTTTTCTTCTGTGGTCATTTGGGCCTTTCCATTGATCATTCCAGTGTTTATCAACTTTATCAACTTTATTTATGTAATTCAAATCTTTGCTAATACATACTATCATTATACACGTGACACGGGATATAAATACTAATTTATATCAATCGTGCAGCAGACTATTCATTTGTCTTGACCAATCTTGAAAAATCGTGACTATTTCCAGGGCAAATGGCTAGAGTGTCTGGAATTAAGAGTTAATTTTAGTACAATATAATTTCTTGTCAGTGAAATATGAGTCTTACTCGAGTTTAAATGGAATTAGAATTAGAGCTTTTCGTTCTCTTTCTCGAGATCCGTTTACTAATTAAAAATGGTTGATTTTTACCGATATCCCGGAGAGAATTCCTGTGGTGGATCAGCAAAACTTGAATCTTGTTTTGGTGCTCTCTGAGAACGCTTGTTTTTTTCCTACAAATATTTTATCTTGGATATAATCAACACTACCATGTATTTCCAATTATGCTCAAAGAGTCTTCAAGAATTTGAGGGATGCATCAACTGTTTTACACTCTGGTACGTGAAGTCCTCTGATTTTGACAATGCAGATAGTGTAATTGAAATTATATTGTCGAATATTACCTTACTATCAGCACCAGTCACATCTTTCCGATCTTGAGCATTGCCATCAGTTGGTCCGGCCGTAACAATCTGGAATGTTGACCATTTTTTTTATTTTTTATTATCATGTAATAGAGCTACCCAGATAGTAGTAGTAAGGGCCCCAAATCTTGGGTGGACTCTAATGCAAAGTCACAGGAATAGAGGAGAGGCAGGTCTGTTGGCCAGTGTGGGTCTAATGCGGCGAGTTGAATGATTCAAAGAGTAAAAGCAATAAGAATCTGAAAAGAATTTCATACGGGAGATTTTGCCACCGCCTATTTGCCTATTCCGAAAAAACGCTTTCGTATTTTGACCCCGATTTCACCAAACTTTAAGCAATTTTCATGGCTTGAAAAATCTGTTGAATATAGTTTTTCAAGCTCCGTAGGTCAATTCATCAAAAAGTTTGAAGCTTTCACTTTCGATCTATATAGTGGTGATTTGTATTTGAACAACATTTATAATAAATATTTTCGATCGAAAGGGGAGATGCCGGGTGGGGCATAGCGGCCGGACCAGTCGGGTGGTGATGGCCATGTAGATTCTCACGATTTTACAAAGAGAACGATCTGATGATTCCTCTCGATACGAATATAAGTAGTTCTGCGTGAATATCGATATTCGGGAAACGAAAATGTGCCAGCCCTAAATCTCACTTCGGAAGGTTCTAAGATACAATTTTCGACTTCTTGAACCATACAAAGCACTAACTAATTCGCGTACAAGTATCAATATCTTCAAATATCGGCAGCACAACGATAACGCTAAGAACGCGGAAGCGTCACACGGACCTGACATTTTGACACTCAAATTGATCTCACGGCCAAACGGTGTGAGCTACAGCTCTGAGGTTTTTGGCTTTTGATTTGCCCACTAGATACTTTGAAGAAAATTTACTAGGACCTCTGTATACTCACGATTGAGGGTCGCACTGGCACCACACGGCCCTGACATAAAAATTTAGCAACACTATAGATTTTCACGAAAAAGTACTTCCCTAAGTGTGAAAATCAATTTTTGTCAATACTTAGGGGCATGGAAAAGTGGTGCCTGACGATCTACTTCGAGGAGAAGTTGGTGCGGAGAGGCCTGGAATGAAGCGAGCTCATGTATATCGAGGGAAATTGAGCGAGTAAGATTTTAAGTAAAATTGCGCCACAAAATGTACGTACTGGCCATGTACATAACGAGTGGTCTTCAGGTCCTTATAGCAGTGGTATCTGGTGTTCAATACTATGCAATTTGATAAAGAATTCCCACCCGAATCTCTAGCGAGCTTCTTGGTGGTGCTACACAATCACAAAAGCCAGAAAAAGGAAGGACCACATCACACGGTCCTGACATTTTGACCTCTTCTTTGATGGTAATATTTTTGGGTAGCCCTAGATAAAAAAAACCAACGATTGCGCCAGAAGAAGCACAAAAATACATCAAGTATGACCGTTGAGGTGTTTTCCTCAAGCGTTTTAAGGGCTCGTACAAGCAGTCGCACGTTATTTCAAAGTTTCCACGGAACTAATCATATACGATGAAGAGAACAACGACCGAATGATTCCACTCAACACAAATTTATTAAGAACACATGCAGTATACATTCTAGAAACTCAAGCTTGCTCAGAACCTTTTGAGAAATTTGCACTATCTACTCCCTCTGTGTCCATCATTGAGAACTAAACTTCAATTAATTTCGGATCAATATCAAGGGATTATTCCGTGCGTATATGGGTCGAATTTTTACATGCAAGCTTCATATTCTAGCTGATACATGAAACTGGACAAAATATCAAGAGGAGATTTGTCTCCCAAAACCAGAGTTTCCTCCTTGTTTCTTGTGAATTTTATTGCGAGTGGAACGAATCTTTTTGAGTAAACACTGAAAAAACTCACCATGACTATTAACATAGTCAAGGAGAAAAGCAGGAATGTAACTTTCATCGACAGCATGTCCAATTTTCGAAGTGACTGAGTCATGTAAAAATTCCAATGGAATTTATACTGAAATTTTAATTTCAGACGTCAAGGTTACAAAATCATTCAAGATCGAGCAAAGGCAGATCAACCAATGATCTTGAACCTGACTAAGAATAATTCGATAGTTCTCTCGCAGTTCTTATCTCCGAATTACTGGATAATTCGTAATTAACGACTACATTACAGTTGAACGTCACTTTGACTAAAGTTATTATGCTGAGAATTTCAATTTCACGATGAGTCAGAAATTAGCAAAAAAAAGCCACGATGATTGCCGATTCTAACAAATGGTACGCGTGATTACTTAAAGAATGAAGCTTCTCTCTTTAAAATCTCAGCCCATCCATTTAGAGATTCCACGTATTTTAATTAAATTCATCAATAGTATTCGACAAGTGATTCGTATATTCTACCTCAGAGACTCGAAAGATGAATATTCCCCACCGATCAGGACTTCATGATCCATCAAATATGAGATTATCACAACCTATTCTATGTACACTGAAGAAAACACTTCGTTAATTACATTGGTCAGAAACTCATAACAACCCTGGTACATGTTGAGTGAGAGGTTCGTTGCGTTAGAGTCATCGCACGAGGAAAACTTGCTGATCTCGACTTACTTACAGGATCCAAGACATTGCAGGTCACGCTTCCTCTAATGAGTTTTGCTTAGGAATGATTACTTATTTGTTCTCATAAATTCTCAACAATTCGACAAAGATAGATTTGAATGAGCTGACTTTTTCTGAATGCCTGAAAAACTTCCAGTGTATCACGATTCAGATTTCGATTTTTTCGACGATAAATCGAAATGAGTTTTCGGACGTTTTCTATGCGTACTCGTCATTTGTTTTCAAAGATAATCACAATTTGATCACCGTGGATAATAATCAATTCATTCACAACGAACTTTCATGAGATGATCACGAGAACCACCGATCAAATAGATACAACTATTACAGAATTGACTTGAAAAATCTTATTCATACCGATCATTGTTTTTCCTGCTTTGCGATTTCATGAAGTTTTCGAGCGTTTCATTTGTGATTTCACAACTTCCTCGATGCTTGATAATACATTTTGAAAAACGACTCAATTGATTATAGCTATTTGCTATGCAATGCTACGATATGCTATGCAATGAGTATAAACACAAATGGTCTGGCAATGCATGGGCGCCTATGATCTATGGATGCAGTCGTAGATTGTCATAGGTCTATATGCTTAGTCATTCGCATCTGTCTGTGAAGTATTGTGATAGGGCTCCATTGCCGAATCGGAATATTTCCATCATCAAAACTCCCGAACAAGCGAGCTCGTGGGTCAAACTATGAGGTTCCAAGAGTGGATTCTTTCCTTCAATTGGGAATAGGAAAGAGACCCCTTACTCCCGCGCCACCGTGGTGGGTTACGGGTTACGCCTATGTAGGAGATAAGTTTGAATATCCATCGGGGTTTTTAACGAATCCCATTCTCAATTTCGTTGAATTTCGTTGAATTCTATTCAATGACCAATTTCATAACAAAATCACTCTTCATAAAATCACAATCGTCATAATATGATGATCATGATTTTTAGAGTGGTATTCCATTATGAAAGGAGTCATGAAATAGAACTCAACGAAATTCAACAAAATTCGAAATGGATTCCGTTAAAAATCCTGACATCCATAACTATTTTTTGATTATTCGAATAACTATTATTTGTCTATCCATAATTAGTATGAAGACATATTCCCTTCTTAGGTCATATGTGGTCATGAACGAGCATAATTTGGCAGGGCACACCTTCATACATTATGCTCTCACACTTACATTCCCCAGGTAATGAAACTTATACCGCCGATGAAATAGGTACTGCTGGTTAGGTGTCACAAGCGAGCCTGTTCTGCCGCCAACGGCCACACCAAGATGACCGCACCGGTTCTCGTCCGATCACCGAAGGTAAGCATCTTTGGGCGCGGTTAGTACTTGGATGGGTGACCGCTTGGGAACCCCGCGTGCTGTTGGCTTCCTTTTGATTTTTTATTTAGTATTTTCTTCTATAATCGAATTTTCAACCTTATGCCAACTCAGCTTGCCACCTTCAGTTTCCAAATTTCTTATACCTAGCCAAACGGAAAGCCCGGATTTCCAATACTGTATAGCTTGAATCGTTTGGTCGTGAGATCAATTTTGATGACAAATGTCAACTCTGTTGCCAGACTCTGGCAAACTTTGTCTACCTCTTCCTCTCACTTTTTTTTTTTTTTTTTTTTTTAAAGGTGGTTAGAGGGCAAAATCTGCCTCAGGATCCCTCGGATCCGTCCCCAGACACCGGACTGGTTCAGCTTACGCGGACTACGTATAGCCCCCGCAGGCCATACCAGGCGGGACACGGGTTTGGGTGGGGCCCACCGAGAGGTGGGCCCGGCCGTGTAATATCCCTCTCCCCTCGATGTCCGATACCTAGGGCATCGGGCAATCAAGAAGGAGATCCACTTGCATCTACCATCTGATCCCGGAACCGCGTGAGCATTACTTCAGGATGAGCGGCATGTCTCGCGCTCGATTGCGAGCGTTCCTCTTCTCCATCTTCTCTCTTCGGCCACTTGTCGGCATCTTCTATCTTCATTCTTCATTGTTCCCTCTCTTTCTTCTTTCTTCTCTCTTCTTTCTTCTCTCTTCCCTCTTCAGTGCATCAGATTCCTCCTGGAATCATTTGGGCCTCTTCTGTTTCAATCGGCAGAGTCACTGTGATTCGCCTACTTCGAGGCGCCTTACTTCCCTCTCTTTCTCCTCTTTGCGGGTCATCACCAGCTTGATGTATCCGGTGAGTCTATCCCATGTCTCCTGGTTGCGGAGCAAGTACGGGACGAGATTCTCAGGTGTTAGTTGAGCACCCAGCCATTCATCCAGCTCGGCGCGCTCTCTCCGGGTGTCGCTGCACTTGAACAGGGCATGTTCGGCGTCATCCCATTCGTCCCCGCATGACTGACATGCTGGGGTCGTCCTCTTCTTGAACCTGGTTAGATAGGAACCGAAGCAACCATGATCGCTCAGTGCCTGCGTCGTCCAGTAGTCCATCTCTCCGTGGGTGCGTTCCGCCCACTTGGCTACGTCACGGATCAGCCGGTGCGTCCATCTGCCGTTTGCAAATGGCGAATCCCACTCAGTTTGCCAATGCTCAAGGGTGGTTTCCTTCTCGTTGTCGCGGATGATCTCCTTCATCGTCGGAGTGAGTACTCGTTCGGCTCCGAACACTTTCCGGCGGTCCCGCATCTCCTGACACAGTGCGGTAGGCACGGATACTCCTCAGGGCCGCTCTTCGGTGGACAGGCCCCATTCTCTTCTCGATGATGGTCTTCTCTACTCTCTTTCCCCACACGGGTGCACCGTACAGCATGATGGAGGTAGTGACGGTGTTGAGAAGTGCGCGCCTCTTTTCCTTGGGTCCTCCGATATTCGGCATAAGCCGCTGGAGCGCCGCACCGACCCTGCTCGCCTTCTGGGCGGCTTCCTGGATGTGCTTCTTGAACGACCACTTGTCGTCGAGCCATACACCGAGGTATTTCAGCTCTGTCTTGCGTGGAATCCCTTGCCCGTTGATATGAAACCGGGGTAGGTCAAACTTCCTACGCCTTGTGACCACGATTGCTTCGCACTTCTTGACAGCGAGCTCCAGAAGCCTGCTAATCATCCACTCGTAGACTCGGGCCAGCGCTTCGTTCGCGCGTCTACCCAAGAGTTCCTCGTTGTCAGCCCATACTATGAGTCCCGCGTCGTCCGCGAAAACCACTATTATCACTCCTTCTGGCAGTTTGATAGACAGTAAGCTGTCATACTGGGTGTTCCAGTTGAACGGCCCGGAGAACGATCCCTGTCCGATTCCGGCGGACAGTACCCGAATCTCTTGTCCCTCGTTGGTGTGGTACACTAGGGTCCTGTTCCGCAGGTAGTCACTCGTGACGGCTAGTAGATAGGGGGACACTTTACCTGCTTGGGATTGATAGACTCGCTCCCAGCTCGCGCAGTTGAATGCGTTCTTTATGTCCAACGCAATGATGGCACAGAATCCTCCTCTTCCTTGGTATGGGTTCCCTACTGACGCTTGAACCCGTTCTTGGACCGCCTCGATCGCGTGCACAGTGCTCCGTCCCTTCCGGAACCCGAACTGCATTGGTGATAGCCCACCGCCTTCTTCGTAGGCTTTTTCCACCCCGTTGAGCACCATCCTCTCGTACATTTTCCCGATATTGTCGAGCATGCTGAGAGGGCGTTGACCTCCTTGACCCTTAGGTATTAGGACCAGCTTCTGGCGTTTCCACTTGTCCGGGAAAGTTCCCGCGCTCAGACAGATGTTGGAGAGGTCGAGGAGTAGATCTGGCTTGTATTTGAAGACCAGTTTCAGAGCCTCGTTTGGGATGCCATCCAGGCCAGGGGCCTTGCCGTTCGGCATTCTCTTCGCCGCTATGAGTAGCTCTTGCATAGTGAAGAGCGGGATGGGGTCTTCGCTCTCCGTAGGGAATGTAACTCTGGGTTCTCCTGCTGGGAAGAGGTCTTCCACGATGGTGCGCAATGTTGCTGCATCGGTCGGTGCTGGGTTGCCCCTCCGGGGTCGGTCTTTTTTTTTTTTTTTTTTTTTTTTTAAGGTGGTTGTAGGGCAAATACGCTGCGACGTACGAAGGAGAGGCACCGGTCAGCCAAACACGGCTGGCCAGCACCTCCCCAACAGTCCCGGGCTGGAATCCGCATCGATACGGCCATCCGAACCGGGTAAACCCTCTCTTCCTTCTCCGTTGGCGCCGGCCATTGGACAAGGGAGAGATCCACCAACTTACCAATCCGGCCCCGGCACCGCGTGAGCATTACTTCAGGGCCGGCGGCGTCACGCGCTCAGGATCGAGCGTCTCTCTTCTCACGACTCGCAGGTGTTGTTTCCCTTTCTTCGATCTTCTTCCATCTCTTCATTCCTCATCTTCTTTCTTCTCTCTTCTTTCTTCTCTCTTCCCTCTTCAGTGCATCAGATTCCTCCTGGAATCATTTGGGCCTCTTCTGTTTCAATCGGCAGAGTCACTGTGATTCGCCTGCTTCGAGGCGCCTTACTTCCCTCTCTTTCTCCTCTTTGCGGGTCATCACCAGCTTGATGTATCCGGTGAGTCTATCCCATGTCTCCTGGTTGCGGAGCAAGTACGGGACGAGATTCTCAGGTGTTAGTTGAGCACCCAGCCATTCATCCAGCTCGGCGCGCTCTCTCCGGGTGTTGCTGCACTTGAACAGGGCATGTTCGGCGTCATCCCATTCGTCCCCGCATGACTGACATGCTGGGGTCGTCCTCTTCTTGAACCTGGTTAGATAGGAACCGAAGCAACCATGATCGCTCAGTGCCTGCGTCGTCCAGTAGTCCATCTCTCCGTGGGTGCGTTCCGCCCACTTGGCTACGTCACGGATCAGCCGGTGCGTCCATCTGCCGTTTGCAAATGGCGAATCCCACTCAGTTTGCCAATGCTCAAGGGTGGTTTCCTTCTCGTTGTCGCGGATGATCTCCTTCATCGTCGGAGTAAGTACTCGTTCGGCTCCGATCACTTTCTGGCGGTCCCAGATCCTCACTCGCTCCGCGACGAGCAAGTGGATGGGCGGAGTACTCGCCAATACGTAAGCCGCATCTCCTGACACAGTGCGGTAGGCACGGATACTCCTCAGGGC
Source organism: Eretmocerus hayati (assembly GCA_029851415.1). Taxonomy (NCBI): domain Eukaryota; kingdom Metazoa; phylum Arthropoda; class Insecta; order Hymenoptera; family Aphelinidae; genus Eretmocerus; species Eretmocerus hayati. The sequence goes on from CM056742.1 coordinate 167,033,133, forward strand.
CGCTCTTCGGTGGACAGGCCCCATTCTCTTCTCGATGATGGTCTTCTCTACTCTCTTCCCCCACACGGGTGCACCGTACAGCATGATGGAGGTAGTGACGGTGTTGAGAAGTGCGCGCCTCTTTTCCTTGGGTCCTCCAATATTCGGCATAAGCCGCTGGAGCGCCGCACCGACCCTGCTCGCCTTCTGGGCGGCTTCCTGGATGTGCTTCTTGAACGACCACTTGTCGTCGAGCCATACACCGAGGTATTTCAGCTCTGTCTTGCGTGGAATCTCTTGCCCGTTGATATGAAACCGGGGTAGGTCAAACTTCCTACGCCTTGTGACCACGATTGCTTCGCACTTCTTGACAGCGAGCTCCAGAAGCCTGCTAATCATCCACTCGTAGACTCGGGCCAGCGCTTCGTTCGCGCGTCTACCCAAGAGTTCCTCGTTGTCAGCCCATACTATGAGTCCCGCGTCGTCCGCGAAAGCCACTATTATCACTCCTTCTGGCAGTTCGATAGACAGTAAGCTGTCATACTGGGTGTTCCAGTAGAACGGCCCGGAGACCGATCCCTGTCCGATTCCGGCGGACAGTACCCGAATCTCTTGTCCCTCGTCGGTGTCGTACACGAGGGTCCTGTTCCGCAGGTAGTCACTCGTGACGGCTAGTAGATAGGGGGGCACTTTACCTGCTTGGGATTGATAGACTCGCTCCCAGCTCGCGCAGTTGAATGCGTTCTTTATGTCCAACGCAATGATGGCACAGAATCCTCCTCTTCCTTGGTATGGGTTCTCTACCGACGCTTGAACCCGTTCTTGGACCGCCTCGATCGCGTGCACAGTGCTCCGTCCCTTCCGGAACCCGAACTGCATTGGTGATAGCCCACCGCCTTCTTCGTAGGCTTTTTCCACCCTGTTGAGCACCATCCTCTCGTACATTTTCCCGATATTGTCGAGCATGCTGAGAGGGCGTTGACCTCCTTGACCCTTAGGTATCAGGACCAGCTTCTGGCGTTTCCACTTGTCCGGGAAAGTTCCCGCGCTCAGACAGATGTTGAAGAGGTCGAGGAGTAGATCTGGCTTGTATTTGAAGACCAGTTTCAGAGCCTCGTTTGGGATGTCATCCAGGCCAGGGGCCTTGCCGTTCGGCATTCTCTTCGCCGCTATGAGTAGCTCTTGCATAGTGAAGAGCGGGATGGGGTCTTCGCTCTCCGCAGGGAATGTAACTCTGGGTTCTCCTGCTGGGAAGAGGTCTTCCACGATGGTGCGCAATGTTGCTGCATCGGTCGGTGCTGGGTTGCCCTTCCGGGGTCGGACCTTTGACATGACCACGCGATATGCCGTGCCCCAGGGGTCTTCGTTAACCATGTCGCACAGTTCACCCCAGGACTTCTCTTTGCTCCTCCGGATGGCTAGAACGAGAGCCTTCTCTGCTTCTTTGTACGCTCTGTCATATTCCGCCAGCGATGGTCGTTGCAGCTTCCTTGATCGTCATGCGGTCCTCCTTTTCTTGTTGCTCGTTCTTCGTAGAGCCTTGATCTCATCGGTGATCCAGTACTCTGGTTTCCTCCAGAAACATGGTGTTGTCCTGCGAGGCATCGACGCGTCGCAAGCTCTCGTGATGGCGGATGTTACCATCGCCACAGCTTCGTCCGAGGCGGAGTTCATCGGGAGATCTTCGACTGTTTCTATCGATTCCCGGAATTTCCCCTCATCCAGCTTGCGTACCTGCCACCCCGTCGGTCGCGGTCTGTGTGTCGTCTGTCTCTGTCTGTCAGTCCTAAGCCGAAACCGAATATGTCGATGGTCACTCAATGTTTCCGTGTCCAGAACCTCCCACGATGTCATACGTCCCATGAGCGACGGGCTCATGAACGTCAGGTCGAGGACCGAAGACGAACCTTCCTCCCTGGACCGAGTGTCGTGTCGGTGGTAGGTGATAACCCCCGTCTCGTTCGCGAGCACTAATCCCAATGCCTCCATGGCATCAGCGAGTATTACCCCCCGTCTATCACGCGGCCCCCCGCTCCAAGTCGGTTCCTTGGAGTTGAAATCCCCCGCGATTATAACTGGGCCCCCCCCCCATTGCCTCACATCCTCTTCTAGGTCATGGAGCTCGTCTTCGAATTCGTGCATCTTGAGCGACGGCGAATAGTAGCAGCTGTAGACTGCTGTGCCCTCTATGGTCTTTCGAGCGAAACCGCGGCCACTAACAGCTGGTCCAGTCTCACGGATCGCAGGATTCATGATCTGGATTACGGCTGTCCTCCAGTGATCGAATGTGGATCGAGAGAATTCGCGCTTCCGAGGCGGTTCGGAGATAATCAGAACATCGATCCCTCCTTCTTTGGCTACAGCGTGTAGGAGATCGTCTGCGTCCCCGCTCTTCCTGAGGTTGGCTTGGATGAAGCTAGCCATTTCTTCCCTTCCTGCGTCTATATGTGGTTCTTGCCCTCTGGTACGCAGTGCAGTTGCTGGCCCCAGATCTGTGGTCAGATTTGGACCCGATCGCCACACAGCTTAGGCATTTTGGTTTTTCCTTGCAAATCGCAGCAAGGTGCCCTGGTTCGCCGCATTGGAAGCAGAGTTTTGGTTTCCGTTCCTCTGCCTTCTCTTTTTTGCACCCCGAGGCCTTGTGCCCGTACTCTAAGCAGTTATAGCACCGTGGGATGCCACCCTTCTCGCGGATCCTGACTCTGCCCCATCCAACCTTTGGCTCCTTCCAGTCGAGGAGATGGTGGGCCAGTCTCGTTGCGATCGAGACAACAGCGGTTTGGGTGCCGCGGTAGCCACTCCGGATGGACTTAACAACAACGGCACCCTTCTCGTTTCCTGGTAGGGCCTTCGCGAGGGCATCCCGCACCTTGATTATGTCGACATCGTAGTCGACTCCGAGAACCTCGAGGGTCGTGCTGTTTGTTAGACAGTGGACAGCTCCTTCTTGCCCGACGACTGGTGCCAAGGCTGCCTTGACGGCGGCGACATCGGTGCCCTTCTTGAGTTCAAGAAGGACTTGGCCTTCTTGGGTCTTGCGGATGCCCGTGACCTTGGAGCCCACTTCTTCATCGAGGTCATCCGTTTTTATCCTGCGCAGCATGTCTGCGTAGGTTAGCCCACCTTGTTTGGCCGTAACGAGGACGGCTTCGGGCTTCACCCTTCTCGGCTTCATTTCCGCGTTCTTCCCGGCGGCATCGTCCGATCTACCGCTCTTCTTTGCCCTTCTCGCTTGTTTCTTTGACACCACTTCCTTCCAAGGCCCATTCTGCTCGGGCCGATTGGGCGTTGATGTCGAGCGCGGTGTTCCGAGACCTCCCGGTGGAGGACCGTATCGCGTCGCCTTCGAACCGCGTTGTTTTCCCGGTCGCGATTCCGGTTTCCCTGCCCCCTTTCCCTGGAAGCCACTACCCGACGCGGCCTGTTTTCTTGTGACCGGAGGCTGCAAATCCCCCCTCGCTTTCAGGGCCTTTTCCGTTTCGAGGAGCGTTGTCTCGAAAGCAGCCCGCTTCGCCTTGTCTGTCGCGAGTAGGCCTTCGAGCGCGTGGCCTATCTTCTTGAGCTCTTCGATGTCACCCTTGGTCCCTTCTGGATTGCTGGAAACAGACTCGGCTATTCCTATAACCAAGTTGAAGTGCTCGAGGAGGAGATATGTCTTCTCCTCCGTCTCTTCCCGGCACGTTTTCAGGTCTTCCCATTTCCCCATGAGATCGCCTGCCTCGTTTCCACTCCTCTGTCGTGCCGCATCTCTGGTTGAGGGGATGTGGTCAATCTCCACCCTATCAGGCACCTCATCGTGCACTCCCCTCTGAGGAAACCGTTTTCAGGAGTCAGGATTGTTCCGTTCCCCTGGGACCCTATAGTGGAGTCAGACTCGCTCGAGTCTGAGCTCAAGTTGACGGCGACATCAACCTCGTTGCTGGGTTGCGTGATCTGGATCCTGATAGCGGGGTTGATCTTCAGCAGCTTCTCTGCCGCCTCTCGTGCTTCTGCTGCAACTTTCGCGTTCATCCCTCGTTGGCTCGGAAATGTGAGCTTTGATTGTTTGAGCACTCGCTTCTCTGCTCCGTCACTCGGGCCCTTTCTCTTCCTGCTAGGGGTGAGCTCAGCTTCTCCATGGCGTAGGTTTTTTTCTCCCGCACCCTCCACCTGCAGCGTATTTCCATCGCTTGTAGCTGTACGCGTTATTCCACCAGCCAAGTGTGCCACTGGTGGCGCGTTTTGCATCGTTGGGGCCCCCGCCCCCCCCCCCCCCCCCCCCAAGATCCGAATGGGGCCCCGCTTTACTCGGGGAATTCTTGCCGTCAATGCTGGACATCATCTTCTTTCTCCTTCCAGGGCCTGGAATCGCATGCTGGCCGACCCCGGACCAGACCAGCACGGGTGTGGTGTGTTGTGTGATGCGTGTTCTGTATAATGTTGGTATGTCTGTGTAATGCTTGAGCAAGCGTAAGTATGGTGCGTGTAGAGTGTAGTGTGTGTGTTAGTGTAAGTGTAGGACTCGGGTCCGGAGGGGCGTTACTCCCTCAAGCTCCAAGTGCAACCCTAAGGTCACACCCAAAGCCCCCTACGAGGTCTCTCTCTCTCTCTCTGTCTCTCTCTCTCTCTCTCTCTCTCTCTCTCTCTCTCTCTCTCTCTCTCTCTCTCTCTTTTTTTTTTTTTTTTAAGGTGGTTGTAGGGCAAATACGCTGCGACGTACGAAGGATGAGGCACCGGTCAGCCAAACACGGCTGGCCAGCACCTCCCCAACAGTCCCGGGCTGGAATCCGCATCGATACGGCCATCCGAACCGGGTAAACCCTCTCTTCCTTCTCCGTTGGCGCCGGCCATTGGACAAGGGAGAGATCCACCAACTTACCAATCCGGCCCCGGCACCGCGTGAGCATTACTTCAGGGCCGGCGGCGTCTCGCGCTCAGGATCGAGCGTCTCTCTTCTCACGACTCGCAGGTGTTGTTTCCCTTTCTTCGATCTTCTTCCATCTCTTCATTCTCCATCTTCTTTCTTCTCTCTTCTTTCTTCTCTCTTCCCTCTTCAGTGCATCAGATTCCTCCTGGAATCATTTGGGCCTCTTCTGTTTCAATCGGCAGAGTCACTGTGATTCGCCTGCTTCGAGGCGCCTTACTTCCCTCTCTTTCTCCTCTTTGCGGGTCATCACCAGCTTGATGTATCCGGTGAGTCTATCCCATGTCTCCTGGTTGCGGAGCAAGTACGGGACGAGATTCTCAGGTGTTAGTTGAGCACCCAGCCATTCATCCAGCTCGGCGCGCTCTCTCCGGGTGTTGCTGCACTTGAACAGGGCATGTTCGGCGTCATCCCATTCGTCCCCGCATGACTGACATGCTGGGGTCGTCCTCTTCTTGAACCTGGTTAGATAGGAACCGAAGCAACCATGATCGCTCAGTGCCTGCGTCGTCCAGTAGTCCATCTCTCCGTGGGAGCGTTCCGCCCACTTGGCTACGTCACGGATCAGCCGGTGCGTCCATCTGCCGTTTGCAAATGGCGAATCCCACTCAGTTTGCCAATGCTCAAGGGTGGTTTCCTTCTCGTTGTCGCGGATGATCTCCTTCATCGTCGGAGTGAGTACTCGTTCGGCTCCGATCACTTTCTGGCGGTCCCACTCTCTCTCTCTCTCTCTCTCTTTCTTTTTTTTTTTTTTTTTTTTTTTTTAAGGTGGTTAGAGGGCAAAATCTGCCTCAGGATCCCTCGGATCCGTCCCCAGACACCGGACTGGTTCAGCTTACGCGGACTACGCATAGCCCACGCAGGCCATACCAGGCGGGACACGGGTTTGGGTGGGGCCCACCGAGAGGTGGGCCCGGCCGTGTTATGTCCCTCTCCCCTCGATGTCCGATACCTAGGGCATCGGGCAATCAAGAAGGAGATCCACCTGCATCTACCATCTCATCCCGGAACCGCGTGAGCATTACTTCAGGATGAGCGGCATGTCTCGCGCTCGATTGCGAGCGTTCCTCTTCTCCATCTTCTCTCTTCGGCCACTTGTCGGCATCTTCTGTCTTCATTCTTCATTGTTCCCTCTCTTTCTTCTTTCTTCTCACTTCTTTCTTCTTTCTTCCCTCTTCAGTGCATCAGATTCCTCCTGGAATCATTTGGGCCTCTTCTGTTTCAATCGGCAGAGTCACTGTGATTCGCCTACTTCGAGGCGCCTTACTTCCCTCTCTTTCTCCTCTTTGCGGGTCATCACCAGCTTGATGTATCCGGTCAGTCTATCCCATGTCTCCTGGTTGCGGAGCAAGTACGGGACGAGATTCTCGGGTGTTAGTTGAGCACCCAGCCATTCATCCAGCTCGGCGCGCTCTCTCCGGGTGTCGCTGCACTTGAACAGGGCATGTTCGGCGTCATCCCATTCATCCCCGCATGACTGACATGCTGGGGTCGTCCTCTTCTTGAACCTGGTTAGATAGGAACCGAAGCAACCATGATCGCTCAGTGCCTGCGTCGTCCAGTAGTCCATCTCTCCGTGGGTGCGTTCCGCCCACTTGGCTACGTCACGGATCAGCCGGTGCGTCCATCTGCCGTTTGCAAATGGCGAATCCCACTCAGTTTGCCAATGCTCAAGGGTGGTTTCCTTCTCGTTGTCGCGGATAATCTCCTTCATCGTCGGGGTGAGTACTCGTTCGGCTCCGATCACTTTCTGGCGGTCCCAGATCCTCACTCGCTCCGCGACGAGCAAGTGGATGGGCAGTGTACTCGCCAATACGTAAGCCGCATCTCCTGACACGGTGCGGTAGGCACGGATACTTCTCAGGGCCGCTCTCCGGTGGACAGGCCCCATCTTCTTCTCGATGATGGTCTTCTCTACTCTCTTTCCCCACACGGGTGCACCGTAGAGCATGATAGAGGTGCTGACGGTGTTGAGAAGTGCGCGCCTCTTTTCCTTGGGTCCTCCGATATTCGGCATCAGCCGTTGAAGCGCCGCACCAACCCTGCTCGCTTTTTGAGCGGCCTCCTGGATGTGCTTCTTGAACGACCACTTGTCGTAAGCCATACGCCGAGGTATTTCAGCTCTGTCTTGCGTGGGATCTCTTGCCCGTTGATGTAAAAGTGGGGCAAGTCAAACTTCCTGCGTCTTGTGACCACGATTGCTTCGCACTTCTTGACAGCAAGCTCTAGGAGCCTGCTGATCATCCACTCGTAGACTCGGGCCAGCGCCTCGTTTGCGCGTCTACCCAAGAGTTCCTCGTTGTCGGACCAGACTATGAGCCCCGCGTCGTCCGCGAAAGCCACTATTATGACTCCTTCGGGCAGTTCAATAGACAGTAAACTGTCGTACTGGGTGTTCCTGTTGAACGGCCCGGAAACCGACCCCTGTCCAATTCCGGCGGACAGTTCCCGGATCTCTTGTCCCTCGTCGGTGTCGTACACGAGTGTCCTGTTCCGCAGATAGTCACTCGTGATGGCTAGTAGATAGGGCGGCACTTTACCTGCTTGGGATTGATAGACTCGCTCCCAGCTCGCGCAGTTGAACGCGTTCTTTATGTCCAACGCAATAATGGCACAGAATCCTCCTCTTCCTTGGTATGGGTTCCCTACCGACGCTTGAACCCGCTCTTGGACCTCCTCGATCGCGTGCACAGTGCTTCGTCCCTTCCGGAACCCAAACTGCATTGGTGATAGCCCGCCGCTCTCTTCGTAGGCTTTTTCTACCCTGTTGAGCACCATCCTCTCGTACATTTTCCCGATATTGTCGAGCATGCTGAGAGGGCGTTGACCTCCTTGACCTTTAGGTTCTCTCTCTCTCTCTCTCACATACAAATTTTACGTACCACCCAAAGTCACCCGAGTAGTAACTTCACGCAATCTTCAGAGATTAGACAATACTGCGTTCACAGGACTAGTTCAAGAAAAACTCATTCACTCGACTACTAGCTTTGAAATCCTTTCCACCGAATCAGAACTACTCAATGCAATTACGTCACTCAATGAAATTCTTGTCTCTTCGCTTGATACTTTGTGCCCACTCAAACTTCAACCATTTCATCGAAACGTAAACCATGGGTAACGCCTGAAATACGATCCCTCATGAAGGAACGTGACAAAGCCTGGCACTCAGCCAATCAGTCCGGCCTGCCCCAAGAATATCTCCGCTTCAAAAAACTCCGCAACCAAGTCTCGAATCGCTTATCTTCAGAGAAAAACTCGTTCTACGCCAACAAGTTAAAAGCAACTTGTGGCCCGAAGGAGAAATGGAGAACAATCAACCAGTTAGGCATATCAACCTCCCCTCATCCCTCGCCGTTGCAATACTTCACTTCTGACGAACTCAATGAATACTATGCATCTATCTCCACACGTACATGCCCATTGTCTGCAATCATATTCAGAAACATTATCAACGCCCCGCGTGATAACACTTCTCGTGAAGAATTTGACTTCACTGAAATACTACAAACAGATGTAGCTGCAGCCATCATTCGGGCAAGTTCACGCACGTGTGGCATTGATGGTGTCTCTGTGGATATATTACAAAGAAGTCTGCCAGCAATCACCTTGGCTCTAACTCGCATATTCAACTCCTCTTTCAAGCACGCATGCTTCCCAAGTTTGTGGAAAAAGACACTGCTTATGCCACTGAGTAAAATCAAAAGTCTTGCTTCCCCCTCTGACACGAGACCTATATCAACATTATGTGAAACCTCTAAGATCCTCGAACGAATTGTCCACAATCAAATCCTACGGTACCTCGATCGCCACTCACTCGTAAACTCTCGCCAAGCTGGATTCAGGTCTGGTCAAAGTACTCAAACCGCACTCTTGGGAGTCTGCGAAGACATTCGGCAAGCAATCGAAGATCGCAAAATGACTCTTTTAATACTGTTTGATTTTTCAAAGGCATTTGATACAATTCCACACGATGTACTCCTTCGTAAGTTGCGTAAGCTGGGTTTCTCAGATCATGCTTGAGGGTGGATATTCAGTTACCTCCGTGATCGGTCACAGACTGTCGCTGACGCCGATGGAACACCATCACAATGGCTCAAGACTAGCGCAGGCGACCCTCAAGGAAGTGTCTTGGGGCCGCTCCTTTTCTTGCTCCTGATCAATGATTTGCCCTCCATACTTCATCCACTTATAAAGTACATGATCTTTGCAGATGATACGCAGATCTACTTTTCATTTCTTTTTGAGAAACTTAGCGAAGCCGTTGCCTTCATGAATGAAGCCGCTGTCTCAATTGGCACATGGGCACTTAATAATGGCCTCACACTCAACGAGAGAAAGACCGTACCAACCCTAATCGGAAGCCTTCAGTATACATCACGACTAGACCTAGAAAATTGCCCCATAATAAGTCTAAATGGTTTCGAGCTACCTTACGCTACAAAAGTACGCAATCTAGGTATCTAGTTGACGCCCACACTCGACTGGGACGTCCAGGTTGATTTCACTATCCGCAAAGTACAGTGCTCTTTATATGGCCTCAAACATCATCGCCATGCACTATCTCGCGAGCTTCGCAAGCAGCTAGTAGAGACTCTGATTTTTCCCTTCTCCGATTATGCATGCGTAACCTATCACACTCTAAACAAGACTCAAAATCTCAAACTCCATCGAGCCCTCAATGCATGTGTGCGATTCGTGTATGGTCCTATACCATACCGCGAACGCATCACCCCCTACAGACTGGCCCTCGGCTGGTTATCAGTAGAGCGGCGTCGGGATTACTTTTGTGGAACGCAAGCCTTCAATGTGGTCTCAAGTAATCACCCTCGTTACCTGTCCATGTGGTTTCAAATCGCTGGAAACTTACATCTGCGTCGTACCGGTCGTGGTGGCACGGAAAATCTTTACTATTTCAAATCTCCCCGCACTCAGGCCAAAAAGAATTCTTTCCCAATCACAGCGACAAGCCTGCTTAATACCTGGCCACCATTAGAATTTGATCCCTCTTGCTTGGATTCCTTCAAAGAATTATTATACAACCATTCACTTCAGCTCGACCGCTCTGATTGATTAGAGAAAACATTGCTCGAGGCACATCTATAGTTTCCAAATTTGTGGGATAAGAGGTTGTCCATACCAATTAGTTCAAATCCTGAGATATATGTTGGTCTAGATTCATTCTGAACAATCTCTCTTCAATTGAATAGCTTCTACTACACTCTCTTAACTTCTCCGAGTGAAAGTTCATTTCACTCGGTAAAGAGGCAGATATGAAAGAAATCAAAAATTTCACTCGGAAGGTCGAGTGAAATTTCACTCGGATGCAAGAGTGAGACGCTCAAATCGATTCTTAGGTTATGTTTTGCCGCTCATTTGTTACTGATGGATCAATGCGTAGCTTACAAAGAGGAAAATAGTAGATTTCCTGCAATATTCGTTGAAAAACTGAGCTAAGAAATGTCAGTATCCACTTCCATAAGTTTCATAAATGCATGTACAGACCAATATTATATCATATTACGTATTAATTAATTAAGCCTATTAATATAGAAGCAACGCCCTGTTACCGGAGAAATGTAGGTTTCACTTTTGTTATTTCTCGAGTTATTTCTTCAACCGAAACAATAGCTAGTTTTCATATTTCCATTTCCACTTACGACACGTATAAAGCTATATGGTGCATCATTCACATAACACGGTGCTATGGACCTTAAATGTCACCAACAGCAGTAGTCCAGTAGAGAAGCAGTCCGACTCACAATCATGACATCCGAGTTCGAATCCCCGCACTTCCCAAATTACAAAAATGTCGAAGTGACCATGCCGCCACAGGCGAAATTAATTTCTTTCTTTTTTTCCGACCTCCGGATGATTAATAATAATTTATTAATTTTATAGCCCGCAACGTATTGATTCAACAAAAATATTCAGTTTCGGTGAAATAACGTTTGCATTGACTCGGATTCCCCGAGTGAAAAATCTCACTCTTTTTTCTGAGTGAAACTCACTCGGTACCGAGTTGCCACGATTTCACTCCGAACTCCGAGTCAGAACTCACTCTTTCCGAGTGAGATTTCACTCGGAAAAGTTAAGAGAGCAGTTACTCTCGTAAAAATGACTCGCTAGTTCTCTGCAACTGTACCCTTGATTTATATCAACACCATTTATTTTTAAGAAATGTATAGCCGTAATCAATCACCATATTCTATTATTAATTCATATGTAACCTTTATTGTTCACTAAATTTGTCAGATAGGGTAATACCCCAAGGCTAAATAAAGATATCAATCAATCAATCAATCTCTCTAAAACTATTGTCGTCCAACTATCGTCTATTTCGTAGTTCGAGATAAACTTATCAGAAACTCGTTTAGATTGAAAAAGCAAATTGTCGAAGATATCTTTGATTATGAAAATGATTAGAACGTATTTTGTAGCCCATTGTGATCTAAATAAGCTCACGATTTGCTTCAAAAAGCCTATACACTGAGTGTGCGCTTGAATTGTCAGAAACCTGTTGTAAAGAATCTTACTGTATTAATGAAATCTTTAAAAAATGAGTCACTTGTACCAATCTCCTCAGAGCTTGGCCTCGAAAATTTTCGAGCTTAGCATAAAATGTAGTCATGATTTACTCTACGTATTTTTTTTCTTCTTTGGCTCCATTCAATTCTTCGTGAAACGGTTTTACAATCGAGAAAAGAAACTCCTGTAGAGATGGCTCTCCAATCTTCCTCAATTCAAATAAACATCGCCGATCTTTTTTCACTCGGAGTTTTGTGTTTCAAGAGCATCAATTTGCGCATGATTCGCATTTTCACGTTAAGTCATCACGATCTACCAAATTATGTTACTATCCAGATTGCGATAGTTTTATTCGAGATTTGCGCAATATGTGCTGTTGATCCGATTTCTGAAATTCCTGGTCATTGAATCATTATTCTTTCTTAACCGTAGTAAAAGTTGATTATACAGTTTTTCACTCAGTAAATTGATGAATATTTGTAATTATTCATTAGTTAAGTCTACTCATGTCCTAGATTTGTTCTTACTATTACTATTCAGATTTGATACTATTTTCAATATCAAATTTTTTTTTGTCATGTGAATTGAATTCGCTATCTGTACCGCATGGGGTAATAACCTAAGGTTCCATTAATAAACGAATCTAGTCTGATTTCTCTTCTTTGCCCTCTCTGTCTGTCTGCATAAGTTTTGGCGTCTATCGTGTGTATGACTTGAATAGTGAGATGTTGAAATATACGCAACAGTGTCAAGTATTGAAATTTGGATGTTTATTTGTTTTTAGATGTTCACCTCTTGCAGTTCTTTCATTAGATTCAAAATTGAACAATAGCACGATGTTCCTCCGTTTTCCAGTAAATCCGCCCCCTCACTCCCACTTTGATGCCATATAAATTTTATCAACTCAAATCGACAGAATAATATTACAACATTCTCATTATACCCTACTCAAAATTTCGTATTGATATTATCTGAGTCAGACCTTATATTTTTTATGGAACTTTCTATAAATAATGTTCTTTTCTTATCGAAGAGTCTGATTCGAGCTGAAGTTGAGGACTCTACTGGCAGATGTGGGTATCTGGTACCAGTTTGTAATGACTCTATTGAATCTTGGAGATGAATGATTAAAGTGATGTTCAAGAAATTGATTCTATTGTTAATCTCTTTCTCATGAGAAAATGTAAGGTAAGGAAAATGTTCAACGCTCATGAGAATATCATCTACATGTCTAAAGAAGAATAGTGGAACGATGTTGTGCTCCGTAGACAAAAGATTCAAACATGTCATCCCAAGGTCATCCATCACTGAATCAGCAATAAAATAATTAAAAAAAATAATTTTAAAAATTCGCTTTTATGAACATAATAGCAACGCAAAATGTGAAAATAATCTTGAATCTCCTTTCTGCATCTGTAGCATAGATGTTGGCTAAGTTTACTGACTTACATGCTCCAAGATATTCATGATTTTAGGAATAAATATGATGCAAGCGTGGGTTATCAACTGGATTCATCAACAGTAGTCTTCATGATGTAACCCACGCTTTTATCATATTTATTCCTAAAATAATGAATATCTTGGAGCATGTAAGTCAGTAAACTTAGCCAACATCTATGCTACAGATGCAGAAAGGAGATTCAAGATTATTTTCACATTTTGCGTTGCTATTATGTTCATAAAAGCGAATTTTTAAAATTATTTTTTTTAATTATTTTATTTTCATATTTTTAGTTCATATCTAATCCTTCAAAATGGACCATGATTCCAAAAATTTAATATCAGGCAAAAGCTTTGGATAATCTTTGAAATTTCTCTGGCTGATTATAATGAAGAGATGTGTTCATTCCTGCATAAGTATTGGGATAAGAAGGGCTGTAGAGTAAAAATGGATCAGTAAGGAGTAGAGCGATCAGCCATGGTTGATCCCAAATTATGCTTCTTGTCATGTACAGCAAACCGGTAACTTTGTAATGAATGCCAAGTTATTGGCAAATCAAATTCAGGAGGCTGTATATAGCTTATTGACAACATCAGTATATCTCTATCAATTAATATTCCATAATATTTTACAAGTCAGAGCTCAATCATGAATAGGGATATCTGCTAATTCTAATCAGTCGAGCGATGCTTCATACTTGTAAGAAACTGAATAATCCTTGAGCCCTCTATGCCTGCTGATACCGCACTAATACTTTGGTATTAGTGTTGCAGAATTGTAAACATCTACACAGAAACCACTGAAGTGGTGGAATTTAGTTGAAAATGACTGCTAAATTTTTGTAATGGATGTGTCAATGGTAAAAAGCATCCTCAGGAGTGTAAACAAACCAGCACTTGATACGCATGGAACTATTGCAACTGTTCACAACATAAATGGTCTATTCGATCACTAATCTGGAGTTCTGAACAATGGCATACTTAATTAACACTAGCGTCATTGCCTCGCGCTGCTCGGCTTGTAAATGGTTCAGATAGGCGTATTGGCTCCTGGAAATGCTTGCAAATCGAATAAAATTAGTTTTCTAGAAGTAACACACTAATGCAATCACAGAACGTGTACCGAGTTAACTACAAAAAAAAAAAATTCGAACGAACGTAAACGCAACTACGCCCTCAGAATTCCTCCGATCACCTTATAAAGATATGGAAGAATAGCTCAACCCACCATGTCTAAATTCTGAAGAAGCGTGAGTCTGATTGATTCAATTTAGAAGACCGTAATTTTTCAAAGAAAGGCGTAAGTTAAACGAGATTCAGAAGAGAAGCGTAATTACCGATGAAAAATTCTTCAAAAAATCCCCCTCGCCACAGAAATTTATTTTCATGGGTTCCAACTATCAGAACATGTTCTTCTGTTTCCAAAATAAGTTCCTAAATATTAGTTACTCGATCCAGTTTAGATGGGGCAGCCAAAAAGGTCGATACGATGGATCTTCCCTGATCTGAAATTGATGATTCTAGGGTCAAAATAACGAGATACGTATTAGTTTGTTTTGTCTAAAACTTATCTATACAAAAGATATGCGATTTTTCAGTTCATGAGCCGAACTTCGATTTTTGTTCCTTTCGGGTCAGTAAAACTTAATGAATCAGTGGAGTCTTAGAATTTCCTCGGAAACTCACTTTCATATGGTCATGTTGTATAAGATAAACAAGGAAGGATTGTTATAGGGCTAATATAAAATGACAATTTGTTGGAAATGAATTTGTTGGAATGCCTGCCGTAGTCGTGCATACACTCGACCCGCGAACACACGTGTGCCAGGAGGAGCAAGTTACACATGCAAAGGGGAGCGGAGGGGGAAAGTGCCTTCGACACACGTTTGCTCTCGCGCCGTCAGTTCCTCGCGTGCTCTCCTAGCGAGCACATCGATGCCCAGGCACTCGCACGGAATATAACAGCAGAGCAGCGGCAGTGGAGTGGAGAGCTGCGGGTGCTATACAAGGTTCAAGCAGCACCAATCTCTACCCATCCATTTAATCGAACACATCATAGTGAAATCAGAAGATGGCAGCCGAGGAATTATGGCAAAAGTAAGTACACCCAATAGTGCGCGTCGAGAATACTAATCATTCGAGTAGAAGCATTTTTGAAATCCGAAATAGTGATTAAGTCGTAATCTTTGAAGATATGAATGATACACAATTCAATCAGTCCGTGAAGTCTATGAACGGAAATTAGATCAGTACAATTACAGATATTCATATCATTCTAGAAGTACCAAGCTAGGAAAAATAGAAATTCAACTCATGCGTGATTTTGGGGAGATGAAAAGGAATAAGATGAATTTATCACGAAAATTTCTAAAGATCGAAAATTAAATTTTTGCGCAATTTCGAGTGGATGAAAATAAAAAAAATGGATTTTCTATCGAAGATTAAAAAAAAAACTCTCTTGCGCGCGCGATTTCGAGAGGATGGAAATAAAAAAATTGATTCTCCATCAAGAATTTGCCGAAAAATTATATTTTTTGCGCGACTTTGGGAAGATCAAGATGAAGAAATGGATTTTTCTTCAAAAATTTACAGAAAAAAAATTATATATCTTGCGCGATTTTAGGAAGATGAAAATATTAAAAATGATTTTTCCATCGAATTTTTCCTGAAAATTTTTTTGTAACTCTCAACTTGCGGCATATGTAGTCACGCTACCGGAGGAGAGAGAGGAGAGTCTATCGGTTCGCGCGTGCCCTTGCCTGCCGCAGTCGTGCATACACTCCGCGCGCGAACACACGTGTGCCAGGAGAAGCAAGTTACACCTGCGAAGAGGAGCGGAGGGGGAAACGCGCCTCTGACGCACGTTTGCTCTCGCGCCGTCAGTTCTTCGCGTGCTCTCTTAGCGAGCACATCGAAGCCCAGGCACTCGAACGGGATACAACAGCGGAGCAGCGTCAGTGGAGTGGGGAGCTGCGGGTGGTGTACAAGACTCAAGCAGCACCAATCTCTACGCATCCCTTCAATCACACACATCATGGTGAAATCAGAAGATGGCAGTCAAGCAGTTCTAGCAAAAGTAAGTACACCCAATAGTGCGCGTTGAGAATACTAATCATTCGAGTAGAAGCATTTTTGAAATCCGAAATAGTGATTAAGTCGTAATCTTTGAAGATCTGAATGATACACTATTCAATCAGTCCGTGAAGTCCATGAACGGAAATTAGATCAGTACAATCACAGATTTTTATATCATCCTAGAAGTACCAAGCTAGGAAAAATGAAAATTCGACTCATGCGTGATTTTGGGGAGATGAGAAGGAATAAGATGAATTTATCACGAAAATTTCTAGAGATCGAAAATTAAATTTTTGCGCAATTTCAAGTGGATGAGAATAAAAACAATGGATCTTCTATCGAAGATTGAAAAAAAACTCTCTTGCGCGCGCGATTTCGAGAGGATGGAAATGAAAAAATAGATTCTCCATCAAGAATTTGCCGAAAAAAATTATATTTTTTGCGCGACTTTGGGAAGATGAAGATAAAAAAATGGATTTTTCTTCAAAAATTTACAGAAAAAAAAATTATATTTCTTGCGCGATTTTAGGAGGATGAAAATATAAAAAATGATTTTTCCATCGAATTTTTCCTGAAAGTTTTCTTGTAACTCTCAACTTGCGGCATATGTAGTCACGCTAGCGAAGGAGAGAGAGGAGAGTCTATCGGTTCGCGCTCGCCCTTGCCTGCCGCAGTCGTGCATACACTCCGCACGCGAACACACGTGTGCCAGGAGAAGCAAGTTACACATGCGAAGAGGAGCGGAGGGGGAAACGCGCCTCTAACGCACGTTTGCTCTCGCGCCGTCAGTTCCTCGCGTGCTCTCTTAGCGAGCACATCGAAGCCCAGGCACTCGAACGGGATACAACAGCGGAGCAGCGTCAGTGGAGTAGGGAGCTGCGGGTAGTGTACAAGACTCAAGCAGCACCAATCTCTACGCATCCCTTCAATCACACACATCATGGGGAAATCAGAGGATGGCAGTCAAGCAGTTCCAGCAAAAGTAAGTACACCCAATAGTGCGCGTTGAGAATACTAATCATTCGAGTAGAAGCATTTTTGAAATCCGAAATAGTGATTAAGTCGTGATCTTTGAAGATCTGAATGATACACAATTCAATCAGTCCGTGAAGTCCATGAACGGAAATTAGATCAGTACAATTACAGATTTTTATATCATCCTAGAAGTACCAAGCTAGGAAAAATAAAAATTCAACTCATGCGTGATTTTGGGGAGATGAGAAGGAATAAGATGAATTTATCACGAAAATTTCTAGAGATCGAAAATTAAATTTCTGCGCAATTCCAAGTGGATGAGAATAAAAAAAATGGATTTTCTATCGAAGATTAAAAAAAAAACTCTCTTGCGCGCGCGATTTCGAGAGGATGGAAATAAAAAAATTGATTCTCCATCAAGAATTTGCCGAAAAAAATTATATTTTTTGCGCGACTTTGGGAAGATGAAGATAAGAAAATGGATTTTTCTTCAAAAATTTACAGAAAAAAAAATTATATTTCTTGCGCGATTTTAGGAGGATGAAAATATAAAAAATGATTTTTCCATCGAATTTTTCCTGAAAGTTTTTTTGTAACTCTCAACTTGCGGCATATGTAGTCACGCTAGCGAAGGAGAGAGAGGAGAGTCTATCGGTTCGCGCGTGCCCTTGCCTGCCGCAGTCGTGCATACATTCCGCGCGCGAACACACGTGTGCCAGGAGAAGCAAGTTACACATGCAAAGAGGAGCGGAGGGAGAAAGGCGCCTCTGACGCACGTTTGCTCTCGCGCCGTCAGTTCCTCGCGTGCTCTCCTAGCGAGCACATCGAAGCCCAGACACTCGAACGGGATACAACAGCGGAGCAGCGTCAGTGGAGTGGGGAGCTGCGGGTGGTGTACAAGACTCAAGCAGCACCAATCTCTACGCATCCCTTCAATCACACACATCATGGTGAAATCAGAAGATGGCAGTCAAGCAGTTTTAGCAAAAGTAAGTACACCCAATAGTGCGCGTTGAGAATACTAATCATTCGAGTAGAAGCATTTTTGAAATCCGACATAGTGATTAAGTCGTAATCTTTGAAGATCTGAATGATACACAATTCAATCAGTCCGTGAAGTCCATGAACGGAAATTAGATCAGTACAATTACAGATTTTTATTTTATCCTAGAAGTACCAAGCTAGGAAAAATAAAAATTCAACTCATGCGTGATTTTGGGGAGATGAGAAGGAATAAGATGAATTTATCACGAAAATTTCTAGAGATCGAAAATTAAATTTCTGCGCAATTCCAAGTGGATGAGAATAAAAAAAATGGATTTTCTATCGAAGATTAAAAAAAAAAACTCTCTTGCGCGCGCGATTTCGAGAGGATGGAAATAAAAAAATTGATTCTCCATCAAGAATTTGCCGAAAAAAATTATATTTTTTGCGCGACTTTGGGAAGATGAAGATAAAAAAATGGATTTTTCTTCAAAAATTTACAGAAAAAAAAATTATATTTCTTGCGCGATTTTAGGAGGATGAAAATATAAAAAATGATTTTTCCATCGAATTTTTCCTGAAAGTTTTTTTGTAACTCTCAACTTGCGGCATATGTAGTCACGCTAGCGAAGGAGAGAGAGGAGAGTCTATCGGTTCGCGCGTGCCCTTGCCTGCCGCAGTCGTGCATACATTCCGCGCGCGAACACACGTGTGCCAGGAGAAGCAAGTTACACATGCAAAGAAGAGCGGAGGGGGAAAGGCGCCTCTGACGCACGTTTGCTCTCGCGCCGTCAGTTCCTCGCGTGCTCTCCTAGCGAGCACATCGAAGCCCAGGCACTCGAACGGAATACAACAGCAAAGCAGCGGCAGTGGAGTGGTGAGCTGAGCGTGCTGTATAAGGCTCACGTGGCATCAATCTACAGGCACTGCCCCATCAGGCGAATCACAATGAAATCGGAAGATGGCAGCCAAGCAATTATAGCAAGGGTGAGTACTCCTGACACTACAATTCCATAATTTGATCATCCTAGTTAGAGAAGCTTTGAAATTTACCATCAAATTCGAGTCATAGTTCACAATATTAGCATAGGATTAATGATTTCGAATCATACGCAGCCTAGAAAAGATATACAGATGATTCATTCTGGTTCAATAATCCCGCGCAATCCAGAATGAACAAAATCTCAGTAACAAATTTCCTCTTGAATCGTTGCGCGATTTGAGAGGTTTAAATTAAGAAAAATTCTTTCCCTCATTCATTTCCGTGGTATTTTTTTCAAATCCCCGTTTCGCACTACATATAACGGTGCACATTTCAGTAAATAACAACAGATGAATCTGCTCATTTTTTAAATGAGCCAAACTTGATTCCTAGAAAAGTTTGAAATGGAATCTAATCTTATTCACAGACCAATACCCACCAGAAAGTAGACCGTGGACAAATTGACACCAGTGCCGATTTCAAGCATTTAGAGTAATCTTGGAGAGGGACACTGGAGATCTGAAGGATAAAAACACGTATCGCGGTGGCAGAATTAAGAAGAATTTTGAAGAACAACGATGGAAAAACAGTAAAGTGGAATGCGACGAATTCACCCAATGTTCATATGTGAGTGCTACTGTATTAACAGATGATAAAACTTGGAAATTCAAGCTAAAAATATGTGAATTCTACAAATTGAATCACATTTTTTCAAACAACGTATTCGGATTGTACTTCAGCTTTTTCTATCTTCTCGTGAAGGTATAAAATCATTCATATCATGCATTCACTAGATGAAACTTTCAAGGATGATTTGATAATTTTAGGATACCCTCAAAAGCTTTTCACATGAAAAAATATCAATGTATTCCTATCATACACACACAAATGAATCTCACAACAACACCAGTCCTTCCACATTCCAAAGAGCAATTCCTACATTGCCAGTTGCAACATTTCCGTACAATGCCATGGCTCATATAGAGATCGAGACTATCATCTCTGAGATCGACAGACTACGAAATCATGTTGCCAAGCTACCGCAATTGTAGGGTCTTGTCTCGGAAGAATGTTGAAAAAAACAACAAAACACTAACGCCACTCTTCAAAAGCAAGTTGCTGGATTTCCTCTGATCTGAGCATCGCTCTGGCCCGACACTGGTAAACCAGAAAGACGTTTCAGTCTCATCTGATCATGTCTCCTTCAATTTTTGCGAAGAAGAGTTACATTTCCACAATATCAAAAAACACTATCACATTGATACTCGACATGAATTGGAAATCATGAAACAGGAATGATGAATTAGTATGTTGATATTTTCAACAATTTGTTAAACAGCAAAATATCGCCAATAGAAAAATATATTTCAATCTAATCGAAGAAGTCCTTGGAAGTTCCATCTACTCATGTAGTAATCTTTCCATTCGTTCCATCAGATGTAATCAAACTTTATCGACGGCCGAGAAAGCTTCTCTTTCCGACCCACTACAATGATTATGTTAATACAGATGTAATTCATCGACTAAAACATAGCAGATCTCCAAATTACCAACACTTACCATAAATTTCTCGAAATGATATGAAACCCACCACTGTTCAACCATTAGATGGTTTCCGTTGTATGTAAGGTTTTCACATTTAACTTATAACAGAACATAATGTGTTAATATTTAGATCTGAATATTTCGATAACGAAATCAGCTGGTTGGACATATGTCCCCAACCATCTATTCGTATTTATTCACTCTCTCTAACAATAAAATGAATCTATAGTGTCTTATATCGATATATATAAGAAATCTTCAATTTCGGAAAATTGGTTGTCATTTGATTCCAAAAGGGTTGATATGTTTCCGATTATGAAGATATTTAGATGAAATCTACAATATTATCAATTCGATTCCATTCTCTGTAAATGATGTTTATCGTAACCGTAAACTCGATGTGTCAGTGTTTGAATGCCATAGAAATGAATAAAAAAAATCATATGGTTGAGGGTATGTCCTCAACCATCCCTCGTGTCTATTTACTCCCCCTAACGAAATCATTCGAAGATAGCATATATATATTATTTGTATCAAGATGAATCAATATTAGAATCTCATTCTTTGAATAAAATAATCACATGGTTGGGGGTTTGTCCCCAACCACCTCCTCGTGTCCATTCATTTCCTCTAGTATTAAGAAATTAATAGCATAAAACGAACCATGATAGATTTTTTCAACTATCTTCATTTTCGAAAGGTTTCTTCGAGTTCAATTTCAGACGGATGAAAAATTGAATAGATAATTTTTCCATCAATTTCTCTATCACTCGAGAAAGAAGTCGTATTTCCCATATTCAAATGATAATATTTCCATATTTATCTTTATTCACATGATTCAATTTAGAAGTCATTCCATGATAAGATCAATTCATCCCCTTTATACATACTCGTAAAACTCCTCAAAATCACACCACTCCATCCACATTCCGAAGAGCGATTCCTACATTGCCAGTTGCAACATTTTTGTACAATGCCATGGCTCATATAGAGATCGAGACTTTCATCTCTGAGATCGACAGACTACGAAATCATGTTGCCAAGCTACCGCAATTGTAAGGTCTTGTCTCGAAAGAATGTTGGAAAAAACAACAAAACACTAACGCCGCTCTTCAAAAGCAAGTTGCTGGATTTCCTCTGATCTGAGCATCGCTCTGGCCCGACACTGGTAAACCAGAAAGACGTTTCAGTCTCATCTGATCATGTCTCCTTCAATTTTTGTGGAGGAGAGCTACAATTTCACTCAAAACAGAATACACTATCCACTTTTCACTCCAGTTTCTATTCAACGTCAGTTCAAAAACACATAATGGGGATGATAGATCAATATCTATAATCGCCTTTATAACTATTCAAATAATCTTCTACAAACAACAATCGTATCAAAGTAGCTTCATTGAGTCAAATACTTTACATAGATACAATTTTTCGACGACCTATATCATAGTCCGAAAGCAGAAACAACTTTTGTTGTGGATAAAACTCAATAAATGTTCTGAATATTCACGAATAATTAAGTGTCACAGAACATCATTCAAGCTCTTCCGGAACGACTTCATGTATCAAGTTATAGAGAATTCATTCACAAGAATCATTATAACAATCTCAAACTTATTGAAAGCCAATTTCAATTAACGTCGAAAATTTAAAGAACATCAGCGATGAGATAAAATTATGTTTCCATTAGCAAAATTCACCAACCCATCGCCCCTCGTAAATTCACTTCACTGATTGAGTAATGTATATTCGAGAGGGCATGACATTCGATTTCTGACGATTTTCAAACTCCAAATACACATTCAATTCAAATTGAATAAAAATCTAGGCTGATATACTCAACATTGAGAGGAAATTTACAATCTTTAAACAATGAAAGATGGAATGATTTATTTCAGTAAATTATTTAACAATTAGTTTTCAAAATCAAATTCCTATCCCTCGAAGTCATTCCACGCAAATTCCATGAATTAAAATGATCCATCATCTACATCGATCATTCTATACAGAAATTCAACACATCACACTAACGCCACTCTTCAGAAGTGAGTTGCTGGATTTCCTCTGATCTGAGCATCGCTCTGTCCCGACACTGGTAAACCAGAAAGACGTTTCAGTCTCATCTGATCATGTCTCCTTCAACTTATGAGATGAAGAGTTACATATCCACTTGAACACTGTCCAAACCACACTAAACATTCACAGATGATGGATCAACATTCCTCCAATCGCAATGATTTTGAAAATTTAGTACAATTATTTGACACAAAATCTTTCTTCGGAGACCAGTTGAATTTGGAACAATTGTTCGATATCACTAAATCTTCCTTCGAAAACCACAGATATCAATTTTTTGAAAGAATGTCTGTCCCATCTCGAATAATACAAAACAATAATAAATATGAATGATAATAATAATCGAATAAACTCGAATACAAAACAATAATGAATATGAATGATAATAATAATCGAATAAACTCGAACATCCGAATTATGTCACATCTGAAAGTAAGGCGGCCGCGTTAACCTTGAAAAGTTACCCAGCTACCTTCGATGCTGACAATGACGATGTCTCGAACTCTTAAAAAAAAAACATTAAAAAATGCCTTAAAATCGCTCCCTGCATGTCATAATATACGAAAATTAAACAGAATTTTTAAAATCGATTGCTCCCGACCTTCGCTAACGGATACGGAAGCTTGGGCTGTGTTCGAAAGGGCTCTGTGAGACCGATCAGCGACCATATTCACGGCAAGTGTAAGGAGCAAATCGAATATGTAATACCAACGTTTTAATACATGCGATAAAATATTCTATAGATCGCGAAAATCTAGGGACATTTGAGCCGAGCTAGGGACTTTTCGTACACTCAAGTTGGCAACACTGATTTTGATTTTATGTTGGCAAGCCTGATATAGGGATTCCGTGGGGGAAAATGAACCGACTTGTCTCTTAATATTATAATTAGGAGAGAGATTGATGTCAGGTACTAATCAAGTGACACACAGTGTCTCATGAAATACAATTCATCACTCTTTTAGCACTTGATCAAAACTATCGCTTGTTTTTCCACTGTATACAAAACTTGATTGCGTACTAGAAAATTTAGCTCCTCACAGCTATATGACAAAATATAGAACCATCAATCACCTGTCAGTAATTCTACTGGTCTGAACATTTGTTTCTAATACTCTTCTCAATTGCTTTGACACTGTTCACAAATTTATCTACACCTTGATGAAGATGAGATTCATCGCAGGATAGATCAAGAACTGAAACACATTAATGAAATCACTTCATAACACAAAATATCTGCACTGAGCTGCAATCTGCAACAGCAACGAATATAGACCTGTATAGAAGCACAGGTTCTTATGGGCGACGTGTCGCCAGGCAAGGTTATTAAGTTGGCCGCATGGCAGCGCGACTGTCGCGCAAGCTTTGCAAGCATCGCTGTGGCGGCAGCTCAAACTCGCTCCGTCCATCGCAACCGTCGAGATTTCAATTATGACGAGTAAATCGTTTCTGCCTCGGTAAATTGAAATGGTATTGTAGAGAGGTTCTTTAAAGCATTCAATATTCATTCCTAACGTATATCAGAGTTTTCGCCGCGTTTGAGAAATGCTCGTGGGAATGTGAATGGGTCGAATGAAAAGTATATTAATGGCCTAATTAGAAGGCTTGTTTGTATGGAGAACATGCCCGTTACTCGCAAATGGTAAGGTAAAAAAGAACCGAAATATATATGATAAAACACCATCAATCCCAAGCCCCGCAGGGGCAAGCAGCTCATGAGAAACATCTCATACGTAGATTGCTAATCATTGATAGCTCACTCGGGAGCGTGCACGCCTCAGAACCAAGGGGCCGCGGGTTCGATCCCATGCGTGGAAAATTTTTTTCACTCACCATAGAACGAGCAATCTATTTTTTTGTTTTTTTTTCAAAATTCCTATCGTCTTCCTAATTTATCAAGTTTTGAGATCTTTGAGTAGTTTGAATTTTTTGCTTGTTCAATGAAACTTTGTGTAATCTTGTTCAAATACCATGTATGGGCCGACCTTTTTTTCTTCTTTCATACCTTTGTAATTAGTTATATATTGATAGGGGAAAAATCCAGCAAAATAATCACTGTTCTGTAGCAACGGAGCGTGGAAATTCATTTCTTGAGAGCATGCACGGCGCTCTTGAAATAAATTTTCATTTTGCTGACAGAATTAAAATGGAATATCTTTCTGGTATGTTGTGTACAAATAAGCAAATGAGTAAGTAAGTGAAGAAATAATCTTATTGGATGTTTCAATACTTTGATCGTTTTTTTAGGGTAAACTCAAGAAGCGTGCATTTAGCCGTTTTTCAATTGTTTTTTTCTGATAGTTCAAAAGAGACTCATTTTAACAAAATATATGTCGAGACATAATTTTTGTAGACTTTTAAAACTGCATCAAAGAAGTTCTTATCCTTGAACTGGTAAAATTTTCTCTATCCAAGGTACTTCAAGATTTGGGTTTAACCTTTAAATACCCACGTGGTAGACTTTTGGCACAAGCGAAGTTTCAATCTCATCTCCAAGTCGGAACTCATGTTTTGGGGTTCTGGAGCCTACATGTAATTTCATAATTCAATATTACCTTCCAAATGGACCAATCACAGAATTTGAAAAATTTTTTTTTTCAAAGTATCCTGAAAATGAGTACTCAAAATCCATCATCGACAAAACTCAAAATCTCCATTTTGAAGAATATTCATTCAAACCAAGTGCCAATAGTTTCTTTGAAGTCTACTCGTGATATCAAAATGATCACCACGACGATCTCAGCCACATCTGATATGTTTTTTTCGGACTTTGGAAAATTTTCCATCGGCGCAACCCAAAGAAAAGACAAAAAGATAACATTTTCTGGAATTTTTAAAGAAAATACGTGGTTTCCAAACCTAAGTAAGGAAATTTATATTGATTCTGAAACGTTTGAAGGACATGAAAGTAATTTTCAACCAGGATTTTCCACGAGAAAATCGCGGAAATAGAACAATTTTCGTGATGTGTGCCATTTGAGTACCACGTGAGTTGGAGTGTTAGTAAATCTCACGTGGGTGACTATAATCATCACTTTTATTTCTTTCTAAATGTGTGGTTCGTGGGTCCAAACGAATAACCTTGAACAATATCATGCGAAATATTTCATCTCAATTTTCATGTCGATTTTATTCAAATTGAACTCGAAAATATTTTGATTCTTCAATCGAAAAAATCTTGATATAACAACATAAAGCAAATTAAAATTGATTTACTTGCTTCCAACGGAGAAAATACTGTATGCACCTCGTTCGGAAAAGCGTCTTTTCCGCAACTCGGTACATAATATACTAATATCAAAACTTTTTCGACTTAGAAGAAAACAACAAAAAAACTCAATCACATTAAAACCTAAGCGTATTTCATAAAACTACGAAGAAATAACGGCGGAGAGCAAAAAAAAATGAAAATTCTGAGATTCGAACCCGGATCAGCAAAACAGAACGCAGGAACGCTAACCACTAAGCTACTGAAGCACATGTCTTAAGCATACCAAAAGCTTATACATAAGCCGCTTGTCCCATACGGGGCTTGTTATTTGGTTTCCCGTAAGAATTTTTTAACCTTGTCGGATTAATATTGTAAATAAAACAGGCTGTTATCATCCCGAGTCAACACATGCATAAAAACAACATCCCCGGTTAGATTTGTAATAACTCACAAAACAATGCATTTGCTATACGCTGGAATGTCGCTTGTGTTAGTATACACGGACACGCCGAGAGTAACCCGAACGGGTCGCCACCTGTCGGTTGGGTTACCGAACTACGAGCGGGTAACCCAAGCTCCGGCGACACAGAGCTTTATGGGACGTGTTCTTCTATACAGGTTTATCTTCGTTGGCAACAGCATCACATAACGCGGTTGAAGAATCGTAGAGGTTATGGGTATGTAATTTTCGCAGGCCGGCGGGCGAGAGCATTGCTTTATGGCCCTTTATACCGTAATCACGGTAATCACTGATGATCATTTATTGAAGTACTATTACGTACTCATCATGCGCAAATTAGAGAGATAGCGAGGATCTCTCAGCATCTCCGGCTGATCGGCTGATGTGCTATATATGTGCTTTGCCTGGTCACCGCTGCTCACAGCTGCTCACAGCTGTGAGTTGTGACACCTCACAGATTCTTTCTCTACTGTTCTCTACATGCTCTCCCCTTGATCCTGCGCACAAAGCCGCGTTTGCGTTTACACAATGTTAAATCACGCATCAGAGCATTCAGAGCCTCGACACCAACACAACTATACCAAAGTGTGTCAATGACACGCCTCACACAAAGTTCCCCGACAGAAATCTTGTCTCCGCGCGCCCGAGTGCAATAAAAGCGAATAAAAAGTGGTGATACTGGTGATCCCATTGGAAAACCCAGAGCCTCTATGTAATTTTGGTTGTTGTACGTAGAAAAATTGTTCTCGGTGATCGCTCTTATAACCTTATTTTATATTCTATCGAACGGTATCTTGATTTCATTATATGGATAGAATCAAAACGTCTAGCCAGACTATTATAAACAAGTTGGACCGGTATAGTGGTGAACAAGGTCTTAGCATCCAATTAGATAATAATATGGCCATCTGATGATATTTGTCACCAAGTGATCATGTGTTATATGTGATTCGATTTTGTGAAATAGTATATTATGTATAGATTTACTGAAAATGCGTTCATTTAACAAAACGAGTGATGTTACGCAGTAACAGCACGAGTTTTGTAAATTAACGCGTTTTTAGCACGAGATGCATACAGAATTTCTTGGCTATCCATGGTGGAAGTCGACTTCCAACGATGGATGCCATAAAATTATTTTCTAGCCTGATCCTCCTGAAAGTTGATGAAACGTCGCAATTGAATATTTTTATCTGAGGAGTATTTTGTCCACTCAATCCTGTCCTCCAAGATCAAGAAGAAGTAATCATTTACATTTGCAATTTGGGGACGAGAAGTTACCGATCTGCATTTCGACAGGTCGCCATCAAATTGAAGTATGTACAATTGTACAATCTGGCGTCAGAATGTGTCTCTTGGACTTCTCGTTCGTGGTCTCTCATCCGGTTAGCGTGTCAAAAAAAATAAAACACGCGCACATTTTTCTAACCCTCGGATGCCCCAAAACATGCTGCCAAAAGTTGGGAAATGTGCCTCATGATTTGGAAATGGAATTTTTTCCATCCGAAAGTATTAACAATTGACTCCACGCCTTGCGAATTTTACTCATTCGTGAATAAAAATGACTATCTTGTTCTGGTGCTTGTGGTCGCATCTTGATTACATGCACACTATTTCATTTCATTCCATTTGATCTACTTAATATGAGCCACTTGTTCTCATACAACATAACCACAAAACGAGGTTGTCATACCTAACAATTTTAATATTTTCCATTGTCATGATGGAGTGTTGTTTATACGATGCGTGTAAATACAATCCAAAGATATTGTTGCTATAGAGGATATATTTCTGCGTAATCCGAGTTAATTTTTTCTTTAATTTTTCACCATTCCCTCACTTATGGCGAGAGGATAATGATTCTTATACATGCACACGGGGAAGCTAGCCAAACTAGATTCCCATAATTTCATCGTTAGGATTCTTGAGTTGGTTCTGGAGCATCCTCAACGTACCCAAGAAACTCGGTCCCTAATGTGTTTTCCGGACGCCTACGTTTTCGATCCGAGGTATTGCTCTGAGGTTGTCCAGCAGCAACAATCTGGAATATTGAACATTTTCCTTATTATGATGTGATAGAGCTACCAAAATTGTAATAAGGGTCGCAAATCCAAGCCATAGAATGCAAATGCAAAGTCATTGGAACTCGCATAGGAATGGTGCTTGATTCTCACGTTTCCATGAAGAGCACGATTAGATGATTCTAACACGAAAGCTCGAGGAACAAATGTAGTGTATCTACTCAAAAGTGGAGGACTTATCCAGTCACTTGAATTTTTCTCACTGTTTTGCACTCTGTACTCTGTCTGGGTTCATCAGTGGGAAGTCATTCAAGTTTTGTATGTAGATGTTACCTCCAGTCATTGTGAGACATTCAGCGGTGAATCTCAAGTATCTCTATGGGCGACGCCAGTGAATGCTGACGATCACTCGTGGAAGCATGAAATCTATAGTCAAAGTCATTGCTGAGGCCATAATTCGGGCTTTCACTAGTGATCGTCAACATTCATTGGCAGGTGGCAATAACCTGCCGTGAATGTCTAAGATCGGATCGTAGTTGTCTGTGTTTCTTGAGCCAGATGAGAATATGGGAAAAATTCTAGGATACTGGTGTTATATGACTGTATTCATTCATTCTTAATTGATTGATAAAATTATCAGTAAAATGCTCTCGACTCTTCATATTCTAGCTGGTATGAAACTGGACGAGAATTTGATGAAGATTTGTCCTCTCCTCCTTGTTTTTTGTGAATTTTATTGCGAGCGAAACGAAATTTTTCGAGTTAACACTGAAAAAACTCACCATGGCTATTAGCATAGTCAAGGAGAAAAGGAGGAATGTAACTTTCATCGACAACATGTCCAGTTTTCGAAGTGACTGAGTCATGTAAAAATTCCAATGGAATTTATACTGAAATTTTAATTTCAGACGTCAAGGTTACAAAATCATTCAAGATCGAGCAAAGGCAGATCAACCAATGTTCTTGAACCTCCTGACTAAGAATAATTCGACAGTTCCCTCGCAGTTCTTATCTCCCAATTACTGGATAATTCGTAATTAACGACTACATTACAGTTGTACGCGTCACTTTGAGTAAAGTTATTATGCTGAGAATTTCAATTTCACGATGAGTCATGAATATGCAGGAAAAAGTCACGACGATTGCCGAATCTAACGAACGGTACGCGTGATTTCCTAGAGAATGAAGCTCCTCTCTTTAAAATCTCAGCCCAACCATTTAGAGATTCCACGTAATGTAATTAAATTCATCAATAGTATTCGACAAGTGATTCGTAAATTGTACTTGAGGGAATCGAAAAATGAATATTCCACTCCGATCAGGACTTCGCGATCCATCAAATTATGAGATTATCACAACCTATATTCTATGTACACTGAAGAAAATGCTCCGTTAGTTATATTGGTCAGAAACTCATAACTACTCTGGTACATGTTGAGTGAGAAAATCGTTGCGTAAGAGACATCGCACGAGGAAAACTTGCAGATCACGACTTACTTACAGGTTTCAAGACATTGCAGGTCACGCTTACTCTAATTAGGTTTGTTTAGGAGTGATTTACTTATCTGTTCTCATAAATTCTCAACAATTCGACAAAGATAGATATGAATGAGCTGACTTTTTTTAAATGCCTGAAAAACTTCAATACAGTGTATCACATTTTAGATTTAGATTCTTTGGACGATAAATCAAAATGAGTTTTCGGACGGTCTCTATGCGGACTCGTCATTTGTTTTCAAAGACACTCACCACCGAGGAGAATCATCGATCTATTCACAACGAACATTGATAATACAGTGCCCGACAGAATAAATGAAGCACGGGTTCCTTTACTAAAACAGCAATTACTCGGACGTCCTCGAGTTCACGGCAATTTTACGAGAAGCACTCAAATGATGAGAAAATACGCTGCAAAAAGGAATTTGCAGAATGCTTTCTCATTTCCTATGGATTATTTAAATATTTCAGTTCATGGAAAATTGTATCAGTTATCATTGTACATAGATTCAAATTCAAATCCAATTTTTGTCGTTCACATTTATTGCACGAAATAATTTTCTCAATTGAATGATAACAATTGGAATTATCCACAGCATATCAGAACTTTACAAACAGCGTTATGTATTAGGGAACGATTGTATAGGGGTACTATTTCATAGATTTCGGCAAGAAGTATAAAATGGACTCACTTTCATTCAGGTGTAAGTCGAATTGAGAGGTAAAAAATGAGAAATTCGAATAATTTTCATGAGAAAATTCAAGCAAAAGAATCAAATTTACGTGAAAATAGTATATTACGCAACAAGTGCGAGAAGGTCAATTTCCGCACAAGTTGCCAAACGAGTGCGTGAATGTTACTTCTCGCGCGAGTTGGCAACGTGTGCGGAAACTTCTCGCACGTGTTGCGTATACTATTTTTTGCAACTGTGCGCGAAGTTGTAATTAAATGCACCACTGTCCGAGCAAGATTATCTTGGAAACGAAGTTTTCAAGAAAGGCCAAATTCAGAGGGATGACGTGACATCATATTTTGGAACTGTGCGTGAATGAAAATGCATTAGAGCGAGAAGTTACATTCACGCACACTCCACCAGTGCGTAAATGTAAAACTGTGCGAGAAGTCATTCACGCATTACTCCTCGCACTGTAAATAATGAAGAGAAGTCTCATTTTTTTACAACTTCGCGCACACAGTTGCAAAATAGTACATTTCGATACAAGGGCGAAAAATAAGTTTTACACCCGTGTATCGAATACTATTTTTTGGCAAACTGTGAGAGAAAGTGGAGAATCAGTGCGGGAAAGTTACTTTCTCGCACAGTGTGTCAAAAACATTATTTATGCAACGCTGTGCATAAAACTGTGCGAGAAGTTAACTTTCTCGCTATGTTCGAGAAAACATAGGGAGAAAGTAAAATCTGTGCAATAATGATTTTCATGAAAAATTGAAAGTTTGGAAGAATATATCATTTAATCAGTTCTGTCGATGTATTAACCCTTTGCGGAACCTCGTGTGATCCGATTGCGACGCCACTTTCGTTTACTCAGGACTGGTGAATCATCTTGTTAGAAGTCAATATATTAGATGGATACAGAGATCCCTCGTTATCGGTGAGTCCATTAATCGAAGATTCCATTACTTACCCGCGGATCGTTGACTCACTCAGATCCCATCGGATCCGTAGGTCAAATTTTGTTACTCTTGGAGCCATCTTTGTTATTCCCCGGAATTTCTCAAATTGTTGACAGCTTTACTGCTGGTGCATAGAATAATGTATCACGATTACATCAACATCTCTAGAATCACTTTCTCAGATAGTATTCAGACAACATACATAATTATCGTTTTACCGACTATGGAATTCAAACTTGATCATCTCGCACTTCACGTATGGAACATTTGTATGAGTATACTTCCGAGACTTGAAGGTATTCCCAAGCTATGCGGTGACAAGCTATTTTAACAAGAGTCTTTCTTTTGATAAATTTTCAGAATCCTTTTTTCAGTCGGAGGGCTCCGCCCCCCGAACCCCCCGGCGGGGGCTTCGCCCCCTGCCGCCCCTGGACCAGGTTGCGCCCTATCGAGCGCCCGTCTCTTATCTTCGACCAGAGCAGTTATTTAGCTAAAAGAGGACGAACGAATCAATACGGCCAGGATACGACTAAACATTCTTGGAGAAATAGACTATCAACATGTATCTGATCATTGAATTTATGACAGTAACTACTCATAAGTATTTGTGATTCAGTTTCCGAAACCTTAACTGGCAAAGGAGGATACTCGTTTGACTATAGATGAGAGGCTAATGATTAGAGCCAGTTCTGTCTTATCGAAGGCCTGATGCGTCAAATTCTTCAAATTTCATGGAGACATAGTTTTACGCACAGGTTGCATAATAGTATATTATGACACTGCACGTAGATGGGTAGTTTTGTACGAAGGACTGTTTATGGCACGAGCGAAGCGAGTGCTATAAGTCCTTCGTAACAAAAATACCCATCTGCACGCAGTCTCATAAGATAATTTATGGCACGAGAATCCAAAAATCATGTTCAAAGTTGCGATTTTTAGGTTAGAGTGCTATAAAATAGTATAAGTAACGCGGGCGAAAAGCTCCCGCACTCGTGTCCGGAACCGCGCGAGAAAGTAACTTTCTCGCACTCTTGCAACTTTCTCGCACGGCTTTTATGTTGTTCTCGCAAAGCGAGAACAACATAATAGCCGTGCGAGAAAGTGGAATCGTGCGAGAAAGTTACATTCTCGCACTCTTTCCGGACACTCGTGCGGGAATCTTCCTTTTCACCCATGTTGCTTAATGTACTATTGTATCAATATGAATAGGCGAATGATGTTCAAAAATGACTGGGCCCATTGCCCAAGAAAATAGAACGATTCCTCAAAATTTGGAAGAGATCCATGGACTGGAGGCGTTCGCCAAATTTCGAGTGACATAGAAGGTAAAGTTGAAAAAAATTTTTTGTGAAAATGAAATTTTTCATCAGAATTCCATATCAACCAATCTCTTTAGAATGACCGGGAAATATTTTAGAATGATATTCGGAATATTTATGTGCTGAATATTGAATGGTATGCCGTTTGGACAAACATAGTGTGAAATTCATGATAAATTTTAGGTAATCAATCTACCTTAGAAGAGAGAGTATGGAGAGTATGGAGCTGTCAATAAACTGGGCTCATCGTTGATCCATTTGGAACAAACCCTCAAAGTTTTAAAAAGATTGCTCTGAGGGTTCAGAAAAATTCGCGTGGCAAAGGAACGACAACATACAGACACACATACATACGTACACGGACGAGGTGTGCCTTAGAATAATTCACACAGAACGTTGTGCGTTGTAGAAGAAATTGATAGGGGTACCATTTTAAAGGTCTCGGCGAGCAGAATAAGATGAATTTACTCTGATTTAACTAAGGATAGAAGTAGAGGGTGGAAAATGAGAGATTAAAAAAAATTTTATGGAAAAATTTCCGCACCGATCCAATACTTTCTCTTCGAGAAAGCAATATCAGTTCATATCTTCCAAAAATTTTTCCAACCCAAAACTCATGTTTTTGATTGGCTCTGAAAAGTGAAAAATGCTCCATTTCAATCAATTATCGATCATTTATCGGGAAATTACGATAGCGTAGAAATCCTTGCGGAATCTTGTAGCTCTTTTTAAGACCTTTAAAATCGTTTTGTTCAAGTGAGAGCAAATCAAGTGAGAGCAAATTCACACGCGTTGAGGGTAGCGGAAATACGAAAAATGCGTAATCCACGATTTCGACGTAAAATCTTCTAGAAACCATAAGATATGAATCAGTCATGTTTGAGAACGCACTCGAAATGACCTCAGACAGCTTGAAGAAGAAGAAGCTCATACCTCTAGATCACCAGTACCCCCGACCCGCACCAACTTCTCTTCACCAGATCACTCGTGACTTGGGTGAAAAAAGGCGTAGAGTAATGTACAAAAAACCGATTCTAAAGGTCTTGAAAAGAGCTACAAACTCCTGCAAGGCTTTGCGCTATTATAATTGCCCGATGAATGATCGATGATTGATTGAAATGAAAAATTTCCCACTTTGCGGAGCCAATTGAAACCATGAATTTCGCGGCAGAAAATATTTCAAAGAACACGAATTGATAGATTTTTTTCTCATCTTTCGAATGCTTTTTTTAAAGTTACCGTATGTCCAAGGACGTCATAGTAATCGCTGTTCTAGTCAGGGAATCCGTGTTCGATTCATTTTGGCGGGTAATGTATGATCACGAGAACCACCGATCAGAGAGGTAAAACTATTACAGAATGGACATGAAAAGTCTCATTCTTATGGATAATTGTTTTTCTCGCTCTGGATTCATAAAATTTTGGAACGTTTCGTTCGTAATTTGACGACCATCTCCTGACTGTTATGATACATTTCGAATATATATGAATTTATAACCCACGCAATGAGTATAACCACAGACGGTACTTCCCGCGTAAAAATCTGAACGATCGGCAATATATTAGCAATATATTGACAATGTAAATTGGCGATATATCCGCAATATATTGCCGAAGTATTGCCAATTGCAATTGGCAATATATTGCCAATATTTCGGCAAAGATCATGCTGCATTATATTGCCAATATATTGCGTATTTTTGACCAAAAAATTATATTTTTACGCTCACGCATTCGCGTTGACTGATTGATTTTTTTCATACATAATTGTGAACTAAAGCGTTGATTGACTACTCAGGATTTAAGGTTTGAATTTTTGTCATTTATTTTCAAGACTGATTCTTCAGGGATATCGTAACAACATGGATCTGGAAAATATCGAAGTTCGCTGCACTATTGATGATACAAATTGGTACGCGCCTTGCAAGTCTGATGATGAAGAAGAAGAGTTTTCAAGCAGAAATATTAGACCTCGTAAGATTGTGTACAGTTCTATGAAAACGTTGAAGCACGGCAAATTGGACATTGAATCGGGTTACAGTCAAAACGAAAACCTCATCTAAATTGGGCTACAGCAGGTTATCACTAAAAACATGTTAGAAAAAGTAGGCGGCAACTGTATGCGATTGTGCAGATGATGGCGCATATTCATCTTGTGAAAATTCCACGGAGCGATTTTGATGAACGTCGTCGCACAATCGCCGTCTTCGATGAGAAGAAATGCTCCAAATTTGAAAGGGTAAATATGGGAGTTATTGAATTTTAGCTCCACCGCAGCGATGTCCGTGGAATCTTGCACGCGATGCTGAGTGTGCAGATATTCATCCAGATGATGAACACACAAATTTTGTTGACGGTAAAATCCTCATCAATCGGCGCACAGAGTCACATCCTCCAACCTGTGGAGCAAAATCATTCCACAAAGAATCAATGGGCCCACAATAAGCTTCAATGAAATATCCCGGCACGAGTTGCTCAAATTTTGATTGACGATTTCTAGTGAGATTTCAAATGAACGATTTTGACGCACGCCTCGACAGAAGAGAGGTTATGAAAACAGCAATACGTTGTGTTTGATCTAACTATTATATATGAGATGAAGCGTTTTGAAAAATCACTTATCTGATGGACAGTTCGTCGTTACAAGTTGCAATCAGGCATGCGAGTTTTCGTCTCCTGCGTAGATTTTCCCTCAATCAGCTGGCAATAGCGAGTCAAGAATCTTGATCGAGTTTTCATTTTGTAAACATCGAGCAGACTGAAGTATTGATTTCTGTAGGCAACGTGGTTGATAACCACCAATATACAAAATGACTTCAGTCCGCTCGATGTTTACAAAATGAAAACTCGATCAAGATTCTTGACTCGCTATTGCCAGCTGATTGAGGGAAAATCTCCGCAGGAGACGAAAACTCGCATGCCTGATTGCAACTTGTAACGACGAACTGTCCATCAGTTAAGTGATTTTTTTAAAACGCTTCATCTCATATATAATAGTGAGATCAAACACAACGTATTACTGTTTTCATAACCTCCCTTGTGTCGAGGCGTGCGTCAAAATCGTTCATTTAAAATCTCACTAGAAATCGTCAATCAAAATTTGAGCAACTCGTGCCGGGATATTTCATTGAAGCTTATTGTGGGCCCATTGATTCTTTGTGGAATGATTTTGCTCCACAGGTTGGAGGATGTGACTCTGTGCCCTGATTGATGAGGATTTTACCGTCAACAAAATTTGTGTGTTCATCATCTGGCTGAATATCTGCACACTCTGCATTGCGTGCAAGATTCCACGGACATCGCTGCGGTGGAGCTAAAATTCAATAACTCCCATATTTACCCTTTCAAATTTGGAGCATTTCTTCTCATCGAAGACGGCGATTGTGCGACGACGTTCATCAAAATCGCTCCGTGGAATTTTCACAAAATGAATATGCACCATCATCTGCACAATCGCATACAGTTGCCGCCTACTTTTTCTAACATGTTTTTAGTGATAATCTGCTGTAGCTCAATTTAGATGAGGTTTTCGTTTTGACTGTAACCCGATCCAATGTCCAATTTGCCGTGCTTCAACGTTTTCATAGAACTGTACACAATCTTACGAGGTCTAATATTTCTGCTTGAAAACTCTTCTTCTTCATCATCAGACTTGCAAGGCGCGTGTCAATTTGTATCATCAATAGTGCAGCGAACTTCGATATTTTCCAGATCCATGTTGTTACGATATCCCTGAAGAATCAGTCTTGAAAATAAATGACAAAAATTCAAACCTTAAATCCTGAGTAGTCAATCAACGCTTTAGTTCACAATTATGTATGAAAAAAATCAATCAGTCAACGCGAATGCGTGAGCGTAAAAATATAATTTTTTGGTCAAAAATACGCAATATATTGGCAATATAATGCAGCATGATCTTTGCCGAAATATTGGCAATATATTGCCAATTGCAATTGGCAATACTTCGGCAATATATTGCGGATATATCGCCAATTTACATTGCCAATATATTGCTAATATATTGCCAATCGTTCAGATTTCTACGCGGGTTCACCGGATAAAAATCTGGTCTGACATCAAGAGAATCATGTGGTATTGTCTAAAACCGAACTTGACGCCGCCGTTACCATCACTACTATCATATATGAACAATTTCCTGACTGAGCTATGGGAATAAATGGGCGCATATGACCTATGGATGAAGTCATAGATAGTCATAGGTCTCTATGCTTAGTCATCTACATCTGGCTGTGAAATACTGCGATAGGGCTCCTTTACGGAATCAACAATTCCTCCGTTAAAGCTTCCGAAAAAGCTAACTCGCGGGTCAAACAACGAGACCCCAAGAGCGAATTTCCCCTCCCATTCGAAATAGAGAAGAAACCTCTCACTCCCACCTCACCACAGTAGTCCACAACACTATGTATGGATTACATTTGACTATCTGTAACTGTAAGTATGAAGACATAACCCTTTCATAGGTCGTAATGGGTCATGTATGACCATTCAGGAATCCCTCGTTTAAGGCGATGCGGTCACCGTGCAACCCGGAAATTATATCTTATTTGGATGCAAATCAAAAAATTTTCTCGAAACGAAGTTGGAGACGATTTGTCCATTACGTATTATCATCTGAATTGTGGTGGACAACTCATTATTCGTCACGAATCACAAGGCTATCACTAATAAACGAGAATAACTTGCCCGCGGGTACTTTCTAACCTACAAATTGGCACATTTTCGTTCACAAAACTCTCAAAATCTAGTCTGATTTGGGCCAAACGAAGAGTTATCCAGGCCAAGTTAGATGATAATAAAGCCTGGATAACTCGTCGTTTAGCCCATAATGGAAAAGATTTTGAGAGTTCTGTGAACAAAGTTCAGCGTGCACGGTGACCGCATCGCCTTAAGGCGATCAATTCGTACCAGGAAAGTACCGCGGGTGGACCTTATATAGTTTGATCCACGAGCTCGCTCGTTCGGAAACTTTGGCGAAGGAAATATCCTGATTCGGCAGTGGAGCCCTATTATGATACTTCACAGCCGGGTACAGATGACTAAGCTTAGAGACCTATGACAACATACGAGTTTATCCGTAGGTCATAAGTGCCCATGGATGCCCATAGCTCAGTCACGAACTTGTTCATGTATGATCATAGTGCTATCATTCTTACCAGGGTAGTTCCCTCACATAATTACAGTAAACCAGTACAGCTATGTGGGTACGCTGAGAAATGGAAAACCGATGTCTTGCTTCACAAGCAATACAGATTTTTTTTCTCTGCTATCTTTTTTCTCATGCCTTGTTCTCGAATCTCCACAGCTGGGGCTTAGATTGGCACGATATTGTATCGTTCGATCTTCGATTATGAATGGCAAAATGGGGACTAGCAGCAGTAACTATCTCCTTCATGGCCAAAATATACTTCTCATTTAGAATTTCCAGAATTGAGATGAGATGTATGAGTTATGGGACATGTATCCCACTCTTTATCCCGAAATTGTTCCAAGAGAATCTCATTTCAAGCTTAATCTACAGAAGTACCATATTCTGAATCGCTATACTCGGTCATTTTTCAACGTCGCAGCGTTACTTGTAATACCGATTTCGATTTAGTCATACTCTCAACGTTAACTATCCAGACAAGGGTTGAGTGGCTTGCCACATACTTGGTAGTCAAACTCTCATTGGCGGTTGATAACGGCTTCGGTTCGTGCCCGAGAGACCTTTGGCTTGTCGAGTCCAAGTTGCGACATTCGGTGGTTGAAGCAGTCAGCTTTCTCGGCTAATTAATATGCGAAGACTGCGGAGGACTGCGGCAAGCCTAAGGAAGATTGTATAGAAGAGGCTCACTGTGGCCATCAGAATTTGCTTTGTCGACGATGGGATACCAATATAGTGATTCTGGTGATGGCGATGGTTGGAGCGATAACGGCCCTGGCCGTGGGCTGTAATTATCGATCCGTGGCTAGTTCTTTGCTCACACTTTCTCCAGCTTTTACCGAACGATTTGCAATATCTTACCGTTTGCAGCTGTTAGTTCTCTCGGTCTCTCGTTCTCTTCCCATCAGAAGAATAGTTTTGTAAGTCTGCTGCTGAAAAAAAAAAAAAACGATAAGATGAAACGACGTACTGATGGTTCACTAAATGGCAATGGTGATAAGTCGTTGATTAAAAGGGAAACTCATCATCAGAGGCGCATCGATGCTACTCAGTGTAAAATTGCAGCATCAAAACAAGATTGGATTGTATGCAAATATCGGGTATCCGCTATTTGGTTCTGCATCCTTGCGAATTCTCAAGTGTTTGAGAATTCGATGTCACACGTGAACTTGTCAAGACTGAAAGGGACCAAACCTCAATCGCAGGATATGTGATCAAAGTCGATTTGAACAACAGTCTGACTAGTTCTACTTCATACGATTTGTTTGATATTTTGTATTAATCCCATCGTATTATCGCAGGGAGCTTAATTCGGTTGATTATTCACGTCATCATCCAGTTGGCCAACAGAGAAAGGTAATGTGATCTTGGAATCACATGACATGGTAGATGTATGAAATTATGTATTGTCGATTGTCCAAATGGATATCTGGAGAAATTAATCCCCGGCCTAGCAACATTTGAAAAAACTACACTTTTCTCTCGGTACATTTTGAACATTCATAGTTGAATCGTCACTCGAATCAGCCCATGCAAAATAAATCACTGATCTCATAGATTCTTTGTTTTTCCTTGTAGCCCTAGCACTAGTCTGAGATTTTTTAGCAATCTGATTTGACTCCGGCTAAAAACTTCACATCTTGAAATTATTTTCAAGAGAATATTTTAAGATGTTCTTCAAATTCCTGATTCCGGGCTCGTTCCAGATCGAACATCTATCCATACAAGTTAAATAATAACCATGGTAATATAAACTCACAATAGACGTCACTCTACTCAGATATCTGATAGGGAAGATACGCATGGTATCTATATCAGTTACAAATGACCGGGTGCACGCATGGTATAATATATAGGTTCCAGACTTTGCCGGGGCGCGTCAACCGACCGACGTCGAAAGTGAGCCCGGCCAGAGCCAAGGTCGCAAAGCCGGCCGGCGGCATTGCACTCACACACCAATCCTCTCTTACTCACTCTGTGGAGGGGTGTAAGCTGAACGAGACGAGAGTGGCACGGGAGTTGGACGGGGGGGGGGGTGGCTCAGAGTCTGCTGCGTCCCGGTCGATATTCCCGGCGTGTCTCACCCTCTCTATCTCTTTCTCACTTCTCTATGTGGCTGCTGCAATGGTGCGATGCCTCCGTGCCGAGTTCGAGACTCTCTGCTTGCGCATACAGCGAGTTGCACCATCAAAACGATTTTGGCTCGGTTATGTACTGTCAGACTCAGCTTTTGAGAGTTAATAAAGTTCTGTATTGGGCATGTTTGATAGAGCACGTGAAAGTTCTTGTGACTGAGGACAGTTGCTCAGTTTGTGACTGAGATATTCTGAATCTCTTGAAAGGTGAGATGTAAAGGATTTCAAAGGGATTTAGTTAGCGTGTTAGGGTTTCCTTTTGGATTGTATTTTGACATTGAAACATGATTTTGTTAGTGGAAAATAAAAGATTCATACCAGTTATTATTTAATTGGTTGTTCTTATGGCGTTGTGAGTTCACCTTTTTTCAATTTGTTCATCAACTGGTGAAAAACAATTGTGCACCACATTTCCAGGGGTATGACGAGCCTGAATCGAATTTTTCAAGCCAAATTCTTTCGAAACCAGATGATTTTGCATCGGTTAGGAATAATACTTCATACACTGTTGAAAATATTTATGTAAATTCACCAGTTTTAGTGGGGGTAATTCTTAGTTACCCTTCCTGGCGTTGTGATTTCACAAACGGGCTTGTAAATTTCATTACCGACTGAGCACCTGACCGAGCCCGATTTCATACAACAGCGCAAAAACGCATCATGTCATCTCATAATGGATTCATAACGATATTCTAATCGATACTTCATTATTTTCTTTCAATGTCAAATGAACTTCACAACCCTGGAAGTTAGGAATTTTAATGCGCTTGTAATCGATTTTACCAGTCTCAGTGTGGGTAATTCTTGGATACCGCGTTGGGATGTATAAATTCACAAGTGGCTTGTAAAATTTCCGCTTCTAGAGTTGAGTATTTACCGACTATGATTGTGATGTTGCTCAAAAATTTTTTACAGTCTTTACCTCACTACTACTTTTTGAGATACTCAATGTGGAATGGTTTAAAGAATGGACAAAAGAAGACCACGTTTGTCACATTGCAGTGCTGGTACCGAGTGAAATAATTTTGATTTTCAAGGGGAAATTATCCCCACAGCTAATTTTCCTGTAACCCCTGGAAAGGTCACCCTCGTAAGACACTGAGATGAATTCATTTCAGGTGATCGAATTGAGAGTATCTTGTCTTATATTGAGTTCTTCAGATACGAATAAAACTCAACCAGATTAATGGACAAGTTCATCAAAAGTTTGAAAAAAATTTCCAGATTGGCGTCCACTTTTGCTCGATAAA
Organism: Eretmocerus hayati; assembly: GCA_029851415.1. Lineage (NCBI taxonomy): Eukaryota > Metazoa > Arthropoda > Insecta > Hymenoptera > Aphelinidae > Eretmocerus > Eretmocerus hayati. Next base: position 167,074,307 of record CM056742.1, read on the forward strand.
TTACTTCATCAAGAGTAGCATCGATTAATATCATAATCAAAGATGGATTTTTTAGATATCTGTTGACTACAGATATATAAAAAATCCAGCATTAGGCTGAATTCAGGATAAAATAAGCCCAATAACTAACTCAGCTAATCTTGGATCTACTCGAAATACTAGTTCGAGTCTACGACCTTCTAAGAGGTGCTAATCGAATTTACGATCATGACCAGCTCACCACAGTCTCTCAAACCTTCTGACGCAAACGAATTCCTATCGAGCAACACTCTCGAGCTGATTAGGACAGCCTCTTGAAGAAAGCTCTCTCTCTCTCTCTCTCTACTTCGATGTGGCTGCAGTCTCCATCCTAACACTCCTATAGTACACTATACAGTGCACCTCGTCACCATCATTATTCGTCCGTGTGAAGAGGTACTAGAAAGCTCAGAGCACGCGTCGCGACCTAATGAAAAGCGATAAATTGGCCCTCCGGCGTCGTCGCTACCACATCCGTCCTTTCTACCTCCTACCTTTACCTCTCTTTCTCTAGTCTCGCGGATTTGGAGGGTCGTAGATGGCACTCACTTGCATGCTCATTCTCTATACCTATAGATATATAGATATATAATGTATATAAAGATATAGCCAGTTTGGAATATATTTCGACGATGCTGAATGCACTGCAAGTAAAGTCTCCACAGCCAGAGATGAGGAAGAGCTTTTTCACAGGCGCCTCAACAGACGTTGGCCGCCAGCTAGAAATTCTCCTGCCAGTCTTATAACCTTGGCATTCGCATAGCAAAAGCCTACGAGACAACGTCGACGAGGGAAAGTGTAATACAGAGGGTCATTGTGTGTTTTATGCTCTCTGCTCCTTACTCATTGCCAACGTCTCGTATACTCCTTTTGCTGCTGTTGACGTTGCTGTTTGCCCTTGCAGCTTTTCACCCTTGGCATATACGCCGATGCGCTTCACGAATTTTCCTTGCGATATCACGCGCCTGTGCTCAGACAACCGTGCAAGAGAGATGCGTTAGCTATAAGTATGTATGTATGTACAACGTGCTGTGCAATGCTGATGAACGAGGCTGCAAAGGGAAGGAAAATTTGGACTTATATGGGTTTTCCAAAGTAAAATTCTTGAATAAAATGAGACTGTGGTCGTTCAGAATTATCTTACGCCAAGTTTTGAAACGAGTAATTTTTTCGATGCATGATGGCGTGGCGTCTGACCATATCGTGTTTGTTCTACTTAATTCATTTCGGACAGTCAAAGATAACTCGATTGATGTGCAAGGTGATATGCAACGTGAAATCTGCATCAAATGATACAATTGAATCTGTCTAAAAGAGACCTGAAAGAGATAATATTCCCCCACATCCCTTTTCCATATGAAAATGTTTCCCAGTAGTCAGATTTTCCAGACACAAAGTAGCAAAATTATCCAAATCCCGTTCATGCAGATTTTTCCTGTACTTCACAAAAACACGCACTGATACCTACGGTAATGATTTCTCAATTTCGTTCGATGCTCATGATTGTCAGACAAATCTTTTTTGAGAACAAATTCGTAGGAGCCAAAAATTTGACTCATCAATCTCGCGTTCATACAAAATATCTTAGGTGTGTCTCGAATACCGAGATCGATAACTGTTTGTAGTCTTCCTAAAGAAGAATCATCAACTGAGTTTTTAATTCTGGTTGAAGTAGAGAGCACGTCTTTTTAAACCTCAACTAACGATTCGACAGATTATTACAAATGATTATATCCTCGGTGCGCGTATCGACGATCATTTCTGTCCGGACAGGGCCGTATTTATCTCAATTCTCATTTTGTTATTATCCATCCAATTTGCTGATTTCGTCCTAGCCACAATCAGCAACTCATCAATTTCTGGTCTTTCAATTTGACTTAGTGAAAATCTTTGTAAACTTCGGGTCCGAGCTACGAAAATTCCCGCTACCAGATGTAAGGTATAGACAGCTTGATTTTTGTCCCACTAAGATTTTTCCCCTAGAAGCGAAGATTTCTTCCCAAAAAAAAGTTTTCTACTCACGCGAGTTCTACGTCGACAAATTTGGCTGTATACATGTGTGAAAACAGAAGACAAGACGAGGAACGATCAATTCAACTGGCCTTTACATGAGTACGTATGATGAAACAGTCAGTAAATTTGAAGAAGTATAAAATGGAAAAACAAATGACTTGCCAATGACTTGCCAATGACTTGTGTATAGCTTGTGAATAGACAGAAATGGGCAGCGTTTGTCAAGCTATTCGCAAGCTATTCACAAGTCATTTACAAGGTATTAGAATGTAGCCCTACGAAATTTATCAGCGATGATGCAGCTTATGGCTGGGCCTTACTGGTGCAACTTCGGCACGGGTCCAGGTTGACCGTCAGCGCATCCACCCACGCTGAGCGTGGGTGAAAAAATGTCGTTGTCGACGCGGGGCCTCAAACTTACTTCGGCACGTATGCCCTCCACCTACATTCTGCGTGGGTAGAAAGCATATGGTGTGGGGTGTTCGCCCACACCTAGCGTAGGTGGATGAATTGTGGGGATGGCTGAGGGCGGCAAAAATCGTGTGACCGGCAAAAACCGCAAGAAATTCGCTGAGAAAGTAGATCTTGTGAAAAAATCAAGACGATTGTCAGTGTGTGATAACGTCGTATTTTTTATGAATACCAGTCTTGGGGAAGTTTCGTTCTCAGTAACATATTTTTAACGTGAAAATTGATTGTATTGGGTGAACTATTTTCATCGTATTTTATTCAATACGAGCATAATATAACCAATGAATTACAGATTTCACTCGTGTCTGCTAGTAATCAAAATAAGGTGAAAAAACACAAAACGGGAAGAGAGTGGGCTGAACTTGCAATGAGTGAGAGAGACGATTTGAGGTTATCGATGAATTTTGGTGATTAGAATATCCCATGTAAAAATGGGGACACTGTGATCACATGTGAACACAGTGTCCAAGAACACTATGATCACATGTGAACACCTGTGAAACGATTGAAAACTTTTTTTAATCATGAGAAATTATTATGATTCAATTCCCTGGGTATCTAAATAATGCTATTGATTTTACATCACTCGAATAATCCCTCAAAGTCAATTTAGTATTCTGAGAAAATAAAATACGAGATTGAATTCCATTTTTTGATTAGAAAATATACCATTCTCTTCAAAATTCAAAGGGGTATTCGACATTTTGGGGAACAATCTGCATATTTAAAATGTAATGTTCCTCAAAATAAATGATTTTGATTTTGAATTATGACAAAAATTGGCCAACCATCCTACTCCCAATTTGGAAATGGGGTGGCTGTGATCACGTGTGAATACCTGTGAAACGATCTAAAATCCTTTTCAATCCTGGGAAGTTTTTATGGTTTAATTTTTTGGGAATATAGCATCAATAACTCACGATATTGATCTTACGTCGCTCGAGAAATTCCTCAAAGTCAATCTAATATCCAAAGGGGAGAATGAAAAGTTGGAGCCATTTTTTATTAAAAAAAATATCATAATCTTCAAGATTTAAAGGGGTATTTGACACATTGGTGACGAATCTGCATATTTGAAATGTAATATTCGTCAAAATGAATGATATTTATTTCAATACAATAATAAAGGTTGGTCAACGATCCTATTCTTCTCAAAGGCTAGAATTGTTCCACAGAATTGACCCAAAATCCCAAAAAGTCGAGTCTAGATAATTTTAGGAGAAAAAGACGAGATTCAAGGGTAAATATGATTTTCTAGTTCAATACAGATACAGATTCTCTCTAAAAAGTGAAGAATCTGTAATTCTTTATTCTTTGACATATTAGTTTTTAGGTATGCATATTCGTCACTTTTTGGAGAGAATCTGTATCTGTATTGAACCAAGAAATCATATTCACCCTTGACTCTCGTCTTTTTCTCCTAAAATTATCTAGACTCGACTCTTTTGGAATTTTGGGTCAATTCTGTGGAACAATTCTAGCCTTAGAGTACAATAGTATTGTTGAACAACCCTTGTTATTGTTTTGAAATAAATATCACTCATTTTGAGGAATACGACATTTCAAATATGCAGATTCGTCACCAATCTGTCAAATACCCCTTTGTATCTTGAAGATTATGATATTTTTCCTAATAAAAAATGGCTCCAGTTTTTTTATTTCTCCCTTTGGATATAAGGTTGACTTGGAGGAATTTCTCGAGCGAGGTACGATCAATATCGTGAGTTATTGATGCTATATTTCCAAAAAATTAAACCATAAAACTTCCCAGGATTGAAAAAAAATTTTACATCGTTTCACAGGTGTTCACATTGACCATAGTGTCCCCATTCTTACATTGGGAGTGGGATGGTTTGGCCAACTTTTGTCATATTTCGAAATCAATATCATTCATTTTGAGGAACATAACATTTTAAATATGCAGATTCGTTCCCAATCTGTCAAACACCCCTTTGAATCTTGAAAATTCAATCTTTTTGTTTTATTTCCTCAGAATACAAGATTGACTTTGTGGAATTATTCGAGTGATGTAAAATCAATGGCATTATTGACATTCCCGGGAAATTGAACCATAATAATTTCCCAGGATTAAAAAAAAGTTTTCAATCGTTCCACAGGTGTTCACATGTGATCATAGTGTTCTTGGACACTGTGTTCACATGTGATCACACTGTCCCCATTTTTACGTGGGATGCATTGATTGACTGAAAAGTTCATCCCGATCTCAGAGCTCTCGTATATTAGTTTTTCTCGGTGACCCCGATCGTATGTGTAGTCAATGAGAAAGCCTGTACTGGGGAGATGATCTGATCTTGAATACACCACAGAAAAAGATTTCTGTCCTTGGTCAGTCTCGAGGTCTCGACGGATGTCAATCCCTTGTTTATATTTATCGGCATCTATGTTTAATCAATATAGTCGTCGTAAGTAAACACGTCGACACCAAACAACTAATTACCTCATTTTTTGTGACTCCGGGGATTGTTTAGAATTAAGCACAAGTATCCAATGCCATAGCCCAAACCAACAGATTGACATCAGAAGAAAGCTATACGGGAGCTCCGAGATTGGGATGAACTTTTCAGTCAATCAATGCATATTCTAATCACCAAAATTCATCGATAACCTCAAATCGTCTCTCTCACTCATTGCAAGTTCAGCCCACTCTCTTCCCGTTTTGTGTTTTTTCACCTTATTTTGATTACTAGCAGACACGAGTGAAATCTGTAATTCATTGGTTATATTATGCTCGTATTGAATAAAATACGATGAAAATAGTTCACCCAATACAATCAATTTTCACGTTAAAAATATGTTACTGAGAACGAAACTTCCCCAAGACTGGTATTCATAAAAAATACGACGTTATCACACACTGACAATCGTCTTGATTTTTTCACAAGATCTACTTTCTCATAGCAAATTTCTTGCGGTTTTTGCCGGTCACACGATTTTTGCCGCCCTCAGCCATCCCCACAATTCATCCACCTACGCTAGGTGTGGGCGAACACCCCACACCATATGCTTTCTACCCACGCAGAATGTAGGTGGAGGGCATACGTGCCGAAGTAAGTTTGAGGCCCCGCGTCGACAACGACATTTTTTCACCCACGCTCAGCGTGGGTGGATGCGCTCAGCGTGGGTGGATGCGCTGACGGTCAACCTGGATCCGTGCCGAAGTTGCACCAGTAAGGCCCAGCCATAAACTGCATCATCGCTGATAAATTTCGTAGGGCTACATTCTAATACCTTGTAAATGACTTGTGAATAGCTCAATGTGAATAGCTTGACAAACGCTGCCCATTTCTGTCTATTCACAAGCTATACACAAGTCATTGGCAAGTCATTGGCAAGTCATTCGTTTTTCACATGGGGAGTTACGCGAGATCACTTCTGTGGCATTATCATGGAACATCCCAGAAAAGAAATTCTCAGGACGGTACTCCGATCAAACGCACTCGTATGTTTTTTAATGGTCTACAACATATTCTAGGTTCCAAAGTTGGTAAATATGAGCGTCGAAATGTGGATATCAGAGCTCTATTTGAAGGTCGAGAAAGCACTCAGACAGACTGGGTGAGAAATGTAGGCTTCACTTTCATATTTTAATGCTCTCTCCTTTCAACATACGATCATATTTAAGTACAACCTCTGCCAACAAACCATTACATATTTCTCGAATGCCTAGTACGTCATTCTTGAAATCGTTGCCAAGTTCATGCAAAACGACATTTACTGTCCTTGAAACGAGACGACTAGGCTCTAAAACTCATGAACATCGATCTATTCCCCATGCGATTCCCATTGAATACCATAATTCAGCATACATTTTGAGGACCCCAAGATAAAACGAGATCGGCATAGTATAGAACTTTCACACGAAATGACGCTATTCGACAACTCAGATGCTTTGTGGTGAATATTATATACGGTATACTGCTCATTTTAATGTCGTAGGGAGTGTACGGAATTTCGTCGTTGCTTGTTCCTCTAGCTAGGACGATAGTTTCGTAGACTCTCGAGAAGCTTAAGCGAGTCTCGACATGCTAATTCCTACGCATCTCTATACGGCTTAGCTTTGAATAAACCCACCGAAAGTACTGATTGTTCAAAGTGCGAGGTCACAAACGAGCATTTCATAGTCACTTTGGGGGGCTGCTCCTCTTTATGTTGAAGTGTTGAGCATTGTTTTATTTCAAGCTTACAAAACCAGGAGGATGAACTTACGCGAGGAAAATTTTACTGCAGACACCATCAAGTACACTGAAGATACTGAAACCGTCTTGAAGGATGGAACTTTTTATAAAACGATTTTATTGCACTCCACCGAGTTCATAGTCCTAACCCTAGTAACATCTAGTGAACATTTTAGTGAACATACTGCTCTACACTGCCTGACCAGAAGTGTCGTCGCTCATCGAGATCGCTCGGATTTACGGATTTAACAAACTGTTGCAGGCTGTTACATTTTATCTTGATCCGCCCGCACTTTAACCCAGGTCACCAAAATTGCTACTATTATCTGCTATCGTCTAAGCACCATCAGTCGTGCATACTGTGCATTCTGTTGCCACTGCTATCCAGCCCATTTATTTAGTATTTGCCTTTTCTGTTTCTTTCCGGTCGCTTTTTCCTTTTGCAGTTGAGTAAATGCCTAATTCCGAGCCAAATTCCTCCAGTGGTCATCGTGATCCTGTGCCGATTAGTTATATGTAGTTCAAGTACCTTGTGGTGACTATGTGCTGGATTTAGTCTTTGGAAGAACGCGTTCTCAAATTATGAGTAATCCTTTGCATGTGTGTATGATGAAGGATGAACTGATATGCGATTGATCAGTGGAGTGATTTTCCTTCCCTAATACAGTGTCGACTGCATCCGAAGATGAATGCGACCCGCGACATCATATGGCGCCATCATTTTAATACGAGGAACCCTATCACTCATAGCTTCATTATTTTCCGCCGCATCGAGCACACGTATCTTCGCTACAGTTTCTCATACGTCGTGCAATTTTTTTCCGCGTAATTTCCACCGGTCTACCAAATTCCATCTCTTTCACACCATGCAGAATCCTCTCGCAAATTCTACAATGTATCTTTCCCAGTGCATAAAAGCATTTTTGCGAAATTTTGTTTTACTCTTATCTTAGTGTACGACATACCTAAATATATGTAGGGTAAATGCTATAGTCAATGTCCGAAATGCGGGCGTTGTCAACAACGCCCGGCCATTGTCGACAATGCATGATGGCTGTATCGGGCAACGTCTGATGATTATTGTGTGTTTCCTCGTGTATTTTGGACATTGCACGGGCATTGTCGACAATGACCAGTGCTTTGGGGGTCACGGTGTGCAGCCAACAAGTTGTGTTATGGCATGGTAATTTTTTGGTTGTAGTTTCGATACATTTTGAATAGAAAAGCTGACGCTGACGAGTCTCCGAATAAAGATTGATCTTGGAAGAACACGTTGGAGAGTTACTCTGACTTGCAAGGTGATTAAAAAACCTTTTCCAGAAGAAAGAACTATACATTGGGCGTTGGTAAATGCCCCTTGCAATGAGATCTATAGTCTGTGCATTCAATTTTGGACTATGAAGGACCAATAGGTCCTTAGTGCCGGACTGATAAATTCAATTCAATCCAATTCCTATTGGATTTGAGCGGGATATATGGAATTGACTCAAATTGACTGCTGCAATAGTACATCGGAGCCTTGTGCTCGCGTGAGGATTTCGGATGCTTGGGAACTTGGATTCCCTATAGTGGAGACATGAATGAAAAGTCTGGGCTAGCTTGAGAGCCCAGAATGGTTTGGCAAGTACCGGGCAACTATGATTTTTTCCTGCCTGAAAACCGAAGAACCTCAGTTGAGTGTGCATGTTGTATACCCTCACTAATATTATTCGCTACAGTGGACAATTCGATTTCGGTATTCTCTCAAATTAATTGAGCGCTTGTCTAAATCCTCGGATACCTCGTGTCGTGGTGACGGTGTGAAGGGCACTGCTGGTGCTGATGGCGGGTCAGTAGGTCCGCAGGACGGTGGGTCGGTGGATCGGTGTTGCTGTTGTTGCTGGTGTTGATGGAATTGCTGATGTTGCTGGTGATGGCTTTTGACTATTCCGTACGGATTGAGCTACTCGGTTGATTAAGCGGGCCAAACAGTTGATCTATGCTCCGATCAGTAAAAACTTTTCTTTTGGATGGATGAGCTGTAGCTGTGGCTGGGGCTGAAGCTGGGCTGTGACTGAGGTCGAGGTTGGGCGGGGGCCGGGACAAGCTCGGTCTGTGGCTGTGCCTGTGTCTCGGGCTGAGGCTGTGGTTGAGCTGATGCTGGGGCTAACGCTGGCGCTGATGCTGAGGCTGAGGCTAAGGCTGAGGCTCAGTCTGGGGCTAAGGCCGGGGCTGAGGCTGATTGAGCTGAGGTTCGGGCTAATCGAGGCTAGAGCTGAGTCTGAGGCTGGGGCTAAGGCTGAGGCTAAGGCTGTGCCTGTGCCCGTGTCTGGAGCTGAGGCTGTGGCCCAGTTCATACTGAGGCTAAGGCTGACGCTGAGGCTGCGGTTGAGGCTGGAGGTGTGGCTGTGCCTGTTCCTAGAGCTGAGGCTGAGGCTGTGGCTGAGCTGATGCTGGGGCTAAGGCTGGGGCTAGGGCTGAGACTAAGGCTGAGCCTGAGGTTGGGTCTGGGACTGAGAGTGGGCTGTGTCTAGGGCTAAGGCTGGGGCTGTGGCTGTGCCTGTTTCTGGGACTGAGGCTGAGGCTGCGGCTGAGCTGATGCTGGGCCAAGCCTGGGGCTGAGGTTGAGGATGGATATAGAGCTGAGGCTGGGGCTGAGGCTGGGACTAAGGCTGGAGCTGAGGATGAGGCTAAGTCTGAGGCTGGGTCTGTGACCGAGCTGCGGCTAAGGCTGACGCTGAGGCTGTGGTTGAGGCTGGGGGCGTGGCTTTGCCTGTTCCTGGGGCTGAGCCAATGCTGGGGCTAAGGCTGGAGCTAGGGCTGAGACTGGGGCTGGGGCTAAGGTGAAGGCTGAGGCTGGGGCTGGGGTTGAGGCTCGGGCTAAGGCTGGGTCTGGGGCTGAGACTGGGGCGAAGGTTGAGGCTGGGGCTGGGTTTGAGGCTCGGGCTAAGACTTGGCTGGCGACGGGCCGAGGCTGAAGCTGGGGCTAGAAAAATTGGTAAAATTTTCAGATCACCATTGGAGGTTCAAGAACTTCACTATGCGCAACATTACACCAAGTCAAACGTTTCCATTCACAGTTACTAGGTTACACGAAGGAAATTATTTTTTCCGAATCCACTGTATTATGAAATCTCAACGTTACATTGTTGAACCACAGAAGCATTCCAGGGGCTCATACCGTATCAAAGACACTTCCAAGCCGTACGAGCGTTAGCGAGGGAGGCAGTAACGCTAGTTAGATCAATTAAGCACTTGTCCATATCTTGTCCGTCCGGATTCCGCATATCGTGGTGGCAGTGTTGGTGGCGTCGCTGATGCTGAAAATGAGTTCGTGGGTTGGTAGGTTGATGGGTTGGTGGTTCGGTGTTGGTGTTGCTGGCGTCGGTGGGGTTGCTGGTCTAGCTGGTGTTACGGAAGTTGCTGGTGTTGCTGGTGTCGCTGGTACCGGTGGTGCCGCTTGTGTTGCTGGTGATGCTAGTGTCACTGGTGTTGCTGGAATTGCTTAGTGTTGCTGGTGCTGATAGTGGGTCTGTAGGTTGGCGAGTCAATGGGCACGCGTTGGTTCTGCAGCTGGTGTAGCTGGTGTAGCTGGAGTTGCTGGTGTTGCTGGTTTCAATGGTGGTGTTGGGAATGGCTCTTGGGTATTCACTGCGGATTGGGCAACTTAGGTGTATTAATGGGCGAATTAGTTGATCTATAAACCAATTAGTCAAAAGTTCTCTATTGGGTGGATGAGCTGTAGCTGGGGCAGGAACTGGGGCTGGGGCCGTGGCGGTGGCTGGGGCTGAGCTGGGGCTGTGGCTGAGGCTGAATATTTGTATTGACCAAATTGAACGTGAAACTACATCTGCATCAGTTGCGTGTCGAAGATATTGTGAGTAGCTTATGGCGATGAAGTGTGCGAGCTCCACTGATGAATCAGTGGCTCTACGTTCATGTTACTGCGGTAATTGGCCCATTCACAGAATATTCTAGTGTTGGGACAAGACGGAATGCATGAATGACTCGTTCTCCATGTTCTTGATAAGTAAGACCCCTCAAATTCTTCTGCAGCTCTAGAATGATGTATTAAAATGAAGTATCTCACGAAGTTTGTAAAGATCACATTTTGTTGAGGTGGTGCTATATTGTTTGTATTCAAACAACAAAAATAATTGGATCATTTCATGCACAGATTATTCTGGAGGAATGGCGACGAGCTTAATCAATTTTTTCGGCGTGTGTAATCCATTCTACATCTTCAAATCTGAACTTTCCGTGGTTCTGATGCTAAACTCTCAATGAAGTACTCATTTCAAAGAAATGTAGAGGTTATCTCGTGTTATCTGTTATTTACACTCAGCAGCTCGTCGTGAATGCTCCTTATTACTATGTTGACAAAATTTCATCAATGAGTGTAGGTATCTATCCAAGTGTTCTCGATACAAGAGATTATCCTCTTATTGGGATTCCACCACATTAATTCTACAGTCTTGATTATTGACACACCTGGATTTATTGAGTAACTTTCGACTGTTTAAAAAGTATTTCAGCGTTGGTGTTAGATTTGCTTTCCGCTACGAGGATTTTTAGATATATTTCCTGTTTTACTATCTGCCAAGTCTCATCTATGTTTTCGCAGGTCGCTCAAAAGTCTCAAGAATTCTCAAAAAATCTTTTGAATGTGATTTCCAATAGTCATCGGAAGATTTGATAACTGTTGCCCCGCATGTGGCCGAGCAAGTTCAGCCTCATTTGGGAAATGGAATAGCCAAAACATGTACGTAGTACTTTTCGAGATTTATCATCCTCAGAAAAACTTGAACTTATATATTTTATATATTTCGTTCCATTCTAGAAACAATAAATACAAGCCAACCGTCACAAAAAGTATCTAAAATTTGATCTTATGATGCAGATCTTTTTCGTATACGTCATAACATTGACCTTGCTCATGACTCATGGCATTTTTGTATCATCGCCTGTGCAAAACCTCAGTGCAACCATCACTGATCAATCGGATTCATTTCTGACTGTTGACCCTACTCTTTTGGAAGACGGGTACTTGATTACTGCACAGTGCAAAATAGATGGTTACGTTCGACGACATATACCTGATACTTCATGTATCATTGGAGTGCAAAAGTTCCCATCTAGAACTAATTCAAGGGAATATACGAAAAAATGTGAGATTAAATTGATGGAAATTTCGGATTTTGCACGAACTGCTGGTTACCAAGTCAAAGAACAAGGACAATTGAATTTCGAATTGAAGCATTTGAACATGATCAAACCCATCATCAAGTGGTCTCTTCAGTTTAAAAATCATATTTATTTCCAAGTTCGTTTGATTAACATGGCAGACTGTTCGACTCATAGCCTCAGTTTCGCAGAAGAAGTTGATAAGCAACAGCTTCTGGGTAATTTACTGATTTACAATAATACATTCGATGTTCTCACAGCTGATACAGAGATTTGTGGCTTTGAGAAGTGTAGAGTTGGATATACCCATAAAGGTAAACGCATGGGTATTCCAAAGCCATTCATGACTACTTTCGATATAGTACATGCTACTGCGGTCATAGACGAGAAAGGGGTTCAGCACTTTTTCGTCATGAATTTTAACCATGAAAGAATACATCAGCTATCGTACGTCAATGCATCCGGATCTGAAGTCTATTTAAAACTCTTCCCCAAACCAAAATTGAATTATGTACCGGCTTCGAATGCTCACCATAAATTTGGTCTGTGCTTTGTTCAATCAGTATCCAATGAGTCCAATATTCAATGTGTACAATACGATAGCAGTGTCATAGGACAAATATATTACAAGGTCAATCTAAAAGCAAGCAAAGATAGTGAAAATATGCTATTGGGTGTTCACAACTTGGCTATCAATGGATTCCTGCTGTTGACGAGTCATTGTGATGAACAGAATGGGCGTAACCTTCGATGCAAAAATCTCTTCATAACTAGAGTACTTGGCGATCGTAAAGTGACGAAAGTAGCGAGGGAGTACAATGTAAAATTTAAGTGCAATTTCTCGCTTAGAGATACTCAAGTTCACGTTTCTGAGAATAATTCTGAAATTTGCTTCTATGTGAGTTGTTCGCGCAGTGAAGAAGTAATAGATGGAGAAGTTGAGATGGGACTTGACATTAGGAGTGCTTGTGTGCCGAAAGATAAAATTCTGTTGAGTCAGTAAAGTGCAAAGTGATCGCGATGAATTTTGTGGTACACTAAGGTGAAATTCATTCTTTCATTAAGTTAATTGAAACAGGTTATATACTGGCACCGGAAGAAAGAAGGCCGGTAATTCCCGAATCGTACGTTTCTTAGGATCTTTGTGAAATCATCATTTCTGTCAGTAAGTCATGAGAATACGATTGCGGTACTTGTAGAAATATTTTATGATTAATCTGACACCAAATAACCAAAAACAAAGATTTTTCTAAGGTCTATCCGGCAGCAGTAAAGTGCTCAGAATCTGATGCTGGTTATTGTATGTATTTCACTTTGCTCGCAGTCTGAGGAAGGAAAAGTTCATTCCTCTTGTATAGGGTTGCTGTATATACGTGAGTCGCGTTACGTCGAGTTCAAAGATTTATCATGAGTGTCACAATAAAATACTTTACTCCCTTACCATGTGTGCTTTATTTCTCTTCATCAGCTTCCAGATAGTTTCCGAGATCCTTTGTCAGAATTATGCTGGATATTTTATGCAAGTACTCTGTAAAATATTCAAATTACTGTTTCCATTCGCTTGTAAGTCTTGTGACCTAATCACATCAGTTAACACGTTCGCTGCGGCGAGGCCCACCGGTGGGTCCCGCCGGACCTGGGGAAAGATCATGGATTTCAGCCTCCGCAGCGAACGTGTCAAGAATAAGATAACATTGAATAAGTGAACATACTTACAGGTTTGATTCGTCCTTTGTATTCTCGTTGTAGAAACTATTCACTAAAATTTCCACACAACAATTATTAAACCGTCAAATTTGATAGTTATGGTATGGTGGTTGCAACTTTGGTACACTCTCGAAAAAAGACTTTCAAAGCCGCGTTGGCAAGGCAAATAATTCTACCTCTCTGAACCTGTTCTTCCCAGTTGACTCTGAGACGAAGAGTGTGTACAGCCACCGTAGATCCCGCGTGATAATCGTGGTGGTTTATTGATGATTCTTTTAAAAAACTGATTAAGAAGCGATATGCGACAAATCCACTTATAATTAGCGTGCTTGGCAAAAACGGATCCGGAACGAACTGCGATTCAATAACGGTACATCTCGACTACATATATCACCATATTGAAGGATTCATTTTTTCATTGGGGTATTTACAGCACTTAGAAATTAAATAACGTAAATCAGGGAGAAACCCATAAAATAGTGTACCACAGTCACCCTACTCTAGGTGGAAAGCATTACGGTGCGGTAACTTTAGTACACCTTTCTATCTTAGCTCTTCTTTGACTCATTTCAAATCTACTGATGGTCCATGAGGTTATAAAATGCTTCAAACAGCTGAAAACAGGATTTCTGAACGATCCAAAATTGATTTACTCGCACGGTGGTGGGTAAATTTAAGATATTCTGTGAGCTTACCAAAGTTACCTGGTCGAGACCTATCTTGCGAACACTTGTTAAACCGCTAACAGCTCCGGCTACAGACATCAAATTGAACTTTGGAGTCCGTCAATCAAAAGCTGAAATATACGCTTTCGACTGCCCAGTGAGTGGGTCAAGTAGGCGAATCTTAGAATTCGGGCGATTCTGGTGGGAAAACTCGAAAAATTTCAAGTTGACCGGTTATTCTTGGGTAACTTTTTTTTGATAAAATAGTCCCAAACAATGATATGACACTCGCGTAATCCATCATTTTGCAGCTTCGCCGCACCAATGCAGTCAAATGCTCTGACCGAGAGTCCTGTCGGGAAAAAATTGATCTCAAAGACTCGGAAGGCAAAGTACCCCGTAAATGCCCGAATGCTGTTTGCCACTCCACCCTAGTAGAAATGTGACTAATTTTTTTGGCCACCCATGCAATATATAGATATAGTGACAATGCAATTCGATTAGACTTGGCCAGTTTTTCGCCAAAAAATGCTCACCATTCCTACCAGGGTAGGCTCAGGAATAAAAAAATCTTCCGGGCAAAATTCTTGGTTCGAGTATCCGGGCACTTGCGGCTTAATTTTCCCTTTTAGGTTTTGGAGTAGAATTTTCCCGACAGAATTTTCGGTCCGAAGGGACGGGCAGTTGCGGATTTGGTTGCCTTCCTAGGTGTTGGGGTGGAATTTTCTCCCGACAGAGATCACGGTCTGGGCATTCAGGCATCTGCGGGTAAATCTGCTTTCCTATGTCTTGCAGTGGATTTTTCTTTTCCAGATTTCTCTCCAACCGGACTGCTGCGCGAATTGCGATTTATTTTCAACGGGCGGTTCAGCCGCGATTTCACATCGCCGAAATCGCGTCAATTTTCTGCTAATGCGAACACGCTCTAAGACTGAAGAGCCGTGCCCCCCTGTGGCATATGACCTTTTAGCGAAACGAAAGTGTAAGTCATGATACTCACGTCGATTATATGTATGTACCTTAAAAATTCATAGGCTACTTTATATGTACGCCTTTGAAAGGTCGCACGATTACACGTGTCCTTTACTGGACACTATGAACCTCCATCCAATCTGTAAGCTGTAAGTGAATATAGCGTGCTTTTAATGTTGATCCTGTGGGTGACCAACTCATCCGGATCGGACGAGTTTTCGAATCATAATGAGCGACAGACGGGTGCAGTAGAGATAGTATCAGCAGTAGTAACAGCTACCGCGACAGATTAAAAGTTTCACGGGCTCACTGGCGCAGGATATAACGAGCCATCGCTATATATACACTGTGAGGATGCCTCGAGGGCCTCTTGGCTTCTCAACATAACGATGAGAGACCGTGTGATGCTGTGCGCACTAGACCTGGTAATATGCATCGCGTGTATATCGTCAATTCAGCCACTGATGGGCGTAACGAAACGCCTCAGCAGCTGAAATCACGACAACCAGGATTGTAACTTCTCGTTACCCTATTTGGATCCAATTGCGAATTGGGTTGTGAACGAAACTGTCATAAGTTAATGTTGCACGAGGAATTATTTTTCAACTTTTGATGACGGAGTCATCTTTCGCCGCGGTGAGTGAATCCATGCTTGAGAATCCATGTGGACACGCGCTTAGGACGAGTTTCCGTTTGGTACGTTATGCGCAGGCGCCGCTACGGCGCTGCCGGCGCTGCGCTATACCTATACATCGACTGCATGCGCACTGCTGTCGTTGTGTACGACGAAGCATTTGTTTGTGTTGGTGCTCGATCGTGTGCTACCTAATATTCTATATATATATAAAATTAAGTCGTGCATAGTAGATGTTATAATATAACTCCTATTTGACCTTCTATGTCGCCCTCTGTGTTGCTCATATGCATTCCCGTAAGTCGCAAGCAAAGTTTACCACTCCCATCGTGCAATGTTCGTAAAAATGTTCGAATGCCCGAAATTTCGAGGCAAATCGCAACAATTCGTTCATCGACATTTTTTATGATATTCGCAATGCCTGTGCATTACACATTTGTGAAAAGTATATAACCAGTTCCGTGGAAACTTGCCCTTACTGTGTCTCGGCTCATTGCGGCGTCTACGCGTTCTCAATCGATTGTGTAAAACACGTTTCTCGTGTATTATTTTGTGCTCTTTCTTAGCAAAAAGTCATATTAGACCTGTCTTGAGGTTTAAGGGTCGAAAATTGCGAATTAGGGGTCAAAATGTCATTTCCGTACCATGTCCGCACCCCAAAATTCGTCGTTCAAGGGAACGGTATGAAGATTTACGACTCCTAAACGATTCCGCCACAAAAAGACATCAAATTTGGGTATATTTTGAACTTGTTTTCATAGGTTAGAAGTCGCAAGTAGGTTGTTTACCCGTTCAACGCTGTGTGTAAGTACATTATGTCTCCGAATTTGCGCCAAAATCACTGTTTTGACAATATGTGGTGCGTGAGAGCGTCTATCAACTTGTAAGCGTTCGCTCATGGGCACATTTTGATCCTCTTGCTTCAAACTATCAAACGGCTGCGGTATAAACATCCATCGCTTCACTTCCGAGAAGTGGCGGCGTGCTCTTCTTCGAAAAAATGCCGCGGTAAATAAGAGTGTCATTTCCGTACGCATCTCGCAACAAGCTTAAAATATCGATAATCGCAAGTATTTGGTGTGCTAAAGACCGTGCTAAGCGGAATAAGCGATTCGTAAACTCTCCGATCCGTATTCACGGATCAAACACGAAATGTCATTTCCGTACCTGTCATTTCCGTAGCGAAATAACGATATCGAGCTGAGTTCTTATGGGATTTAACACGCGAAAAATTTTTCTAACTCCCAATTTGTTTGACTTTTGATCCTCCATCTAGATGAGATTAGTAGTGAAAAAACCTCCCTTGTGGGCCTAGAACTTCACTTTTGCCTTTCGTCCATTTTCGAGTCTGTTTCGGGCAAGTTTACGCAGAACTGCTCATATACAGTAATGCGCGATTATGCTCCTGAAACTCGGAAAATGGTGGTACTGATCAGGCCTTTCTCGCTCTTATCCTCACTTGGGTGGGGGGGGGGGGGTAAATACGGATTATATTTATACGTCCTCGGCGTAGAAATAAAACTGCATACGCGTCTCGTGCGGAAACATTTTTCCAGCACTCGACGCGTAATGTACTATTTCCAGGTGATTCCATTTCCGAGATTCTTGTAGTTTTCGAGGAGAAGGTTTGTCTTTGTTATGATCGGAGGTTCACATTAGTGAACGATCAATAAGCGTATAATAAAACAGGTGAAATAAGCGCAATTCTCAGATCTCTGATAGAATCACGATCGAGACATTTTCTTGCCCACAATATCCAAATGTAAGATGAAATTTTGTCTCATATCCCAGCTTCAATATCCTGTCGGGTTACGTTTGTCCACAATTTCAATACGTCGCACGGCTTTCCCAATTGGGCGGTTCCGGATCAGAACGGTATAAGTCCATTTTGGTGAAAATTGAGTTTTTGACGGGAAACGATAGAAAATACATGTGAAAACATGTATGCGCAACTCCGGAAGTAGAAATGCATTTTGAGGCATCACAAGCGACACGACCGTTTTTGTCCCGAAAAAAGTTTCGACTTTTTTTCCGGATCAGAACGGTATAAGTCCATGTTCTCGCTCAATAATATCGCTTTTGGGTCTTCCACGTTCATTTTTCGTGCTTTTATGCATAGTTAGAAGTCATAGCTACTCTCAGAAACTAAAAGTAGGGTTTGTTATGTTGTCCAAATGATTGCATCCCGTGGTTTCGAAAAAGGTGGGCCGAAAACCGCTCACTTCTCTTTCACGCGTTTGGACACAGGGGAGTCCTATGAAGATAAACAACCTCGGGTCAGTACTCCCATGGGCCTGGGATCTTTCTCTAGAAGCCCTGAAGTCTCATTTTCTTATCTCTTATCGTCATTGAAAGAGCCGAATTTCTTAGTGATGGTTCCAAAAGCGTAGTTGTGAGAGCGATCGGCACTGAGCTTGCAAAGAAATTTGATTTTGCTCCATGTTTTCAGGCATCTTCTCTAGAGAAAAATCAACTACGTCCATGATACGCCGAACTCAACTAAGCTATGCACTTCCTCCTTAGGAACAATGCCAATGGTAGAGAAAGACTATAGCTTCATTACAGAATTTCGGTTACAATTTCACTATGAATGGTTGTGATCCATCAACTGGGGTTCTTTTCATTAACAGTCATCCGGCCTTCGGTTCGATCTCCCCGCCACTCGGTACAAGTGAACGTCATTTGGTCAAATCTCGTAGATTAAGATAGCCTTCCACAATTGAGATATCTGCAACTAATCTTAACCTCATTCTACGGTTGATCAACAATTCTGTTTGTTGAGTGGGGATCAGTCCCAATTCATCGTTTGGATTCTCTGGTCGATTAAAGTCTCTGCATTGCGATTTTTCCTATACAACCTTAAATTGCCTCTGAATACATGACGTAAAGCTGCGTGCTATGTGATCCCCAAAAACTATACTTCGCACCGGGCCGCTTGAGTAAACTTTCCTTAACTGGATTTCCAAATAGACGCTTGTTGACCTCAATGTTGGAAATATATCCTTAGTCACGATATCCTGAATGAGATCTCTTTGCGAAGAACAGTCTCGACTGTCAATGAGATTTTATAAAAGTCATCCTAAATTAGAGAGGAATTTTGTTTACTGCGAGAAAAAGTCGAGGACAGTCATTAAAAATCCAAAGAATTCTCAATTTATACCGTTCTGATCTGGAAAATTTTTTCCACCTTTTTCCTCGCTCAAATCGGCATAAGTCCGTGGTTTTTTTAACGTTTCTTGATCTCAAGGGTGGAAACTCATAGTTTCTCGACATTTTTCTACTTCAAACGGTGAAAATTCATCATATTAACTACTTCTCCCGATCTAAAATATTAAATGTGAATTTTTTTCAGAAATGGTGGACTTATACCGTTCTGATCCGGAAAAAAAGTTGAGAAATTTTCCGGATCAGAACGGTATAAGTCCATTTTTTATTGCAAAATGAGATGTAAAAAGTGTAAAAAATTGAAAATCAATACGCCCCACGCGAAAGGTGAGATGAAAACACACTCACTACACGGTAGAATGAGAATATTCACTTCAGATGATAACTCGAATTTTCCATATCACAAAAACTTTGAGGCGCATTTTCCAGAAATGGAAAAAATGGACTTATACCGTTCTGATCCGGAGCCGCCCAATTGTTGAGTGAGAATCTTGAGTTGGAAAGAGTAGTTTTCGAAATAAAACCATGGAAATATTGTGTCCACTCCTGATTATATAGATGAAGCTGCAAGGCTCTGCACTACAGTCGAATATATTTCTGGTGAACTAGTCTATGATAAGTATAGTTTCCGCTGGGAAACTCAATCTAAGGAGTTGTGAACTCACGATGACTCCGTCATCTTTCGCGCGTTCTCTGTCGACGCACTAATTTTTTTTTCCACAATTCTGTTCCAGATACCATCGAAAATGATGAGCGGTTTCGGAGAACAATTGCATTTGTCAAACGAATAACCCTGAGACATAGTTGAAAAAAATTGATGTTGAAGAATGGTTGCATTTGTTATGAAAATTTTAATTCAAATTAATTTAATTTTCAAGGTTTTCCAGAAAACATGAGTGCACTTTTCCCTAGCGGCCAAAAAGCACATCAAATCGCAATGTTTGTCAAGGTCCAATTCCACCTCAGACACCTTTAGAGGAAATCAGAACAAAATAGTATTTTATTCCTTGTTCTGAAAATCAATAAACACAATGACGAATGTATAACTACTCGTAGTCTGCTAAAGATAAAATTTTCAGTACTGTTTTACATTTCGGAACAGCCCATCCCATCCTATCCGGCCCATCCGAGGCCCATCCTATCTTATCTCATTCTAAGCCTAGCCAACCCAGACCCGCCCAACCCATCCCACTCGAGCACAGGTCAACCCAGCCAGGTTCATTCCATCCTATCCCATCTTCCATCCCAACCCAGCCCAGCTCATCCCATCGGATCCCAGCCCGTCTGATACCATTCCAGCCCAGCTCATATCATCCCGCGTGCAAGAAATACAGCACATCTGTATGCTGTCTGTGCGCGCGATGTATGCATGTTAGGGTAGGGTGTGTCCACAAATGGAACATATGCAGCATTTGTGGACACACCCTTATCGTGTATAACCAAACTACCTCACGCTGTCTGTTCCCATGCCGCATTATCCACTGCGTCTGTCAAATACCCGTTGTCGTCTATAACCTTATATGGACTAGTACAGATTGAAGAAAGGAGAAATTTTCTCGCGGACTTCTCACAGTATGAACTCGATTCGCAAATCGATAATTACAGGATCGAGTCAACTGCGAATCATGGAACCAGTATCGATGCAGTGTTCACTCGATATTTAGAATAGCTTGGATCTACTGTTGACGTACCATGCTTTTCGTCTCACAGACCGATAGTGTCATTCGTGGATAACCAACCGGAAGAAAATAACTTGCTTAATAATGCCTAAAATGTCAAATTCGCCCATTCACTCTAATTGAAGGGTCATCCACAAACTACGTAGACGCATCTTGGCCATTTTTACCTCTACCCTCTTTCCATAGTTTTCCGTAGTTTTTTGTCAAAGCTGACTCCCCCAAACCTGAAAAATTACGTAGTTTTCTGAGGAAATTATAAAAAAATTCTTCTGGCAGAAATAATATTGCGACAAGAAAACTACCACTAACCTTATTTATTTCAGCCTATTTTAGTTCAGAAGTTCATCTCATAAAATATTGAACTGCGTGACTCTGACTTAAAGTTCACTGTTCTTTCAGGAAATACTCTCAGATTCTCCACTGAATTCCTACATACACCAGCAAAGATTGATATTAATCTCCTTGTCACACTCATAGCCAGAGTTTCACACGTGACAAAGAAGGTAGGCTCTCTGTATTTAAATGTGATAGTTTTGTCCAATACACCAGAAGAAGATTTTAAATACCAGATTATTCATGTGGCTGGATAATGAATTGAAGAAGATAGCATTCTAAGCCTCGTCCTTCTGAAAATGTGTACAGTTTCTAGAACCGAAAGAAGATTTTTCAAAAGACTGATTGTAGCGTTGTGTAATTTTTTGCATTCAAGTAGGACAGTAAAATAGAAAATGTATTAGATAGGCTATATGAGAATGTTTTATTTTTAAGGGGATTAGTCTACGTAGTAAAGGCTATGAAGCTCTCACCCCTTTCCGTATTTTTTCGTAATTGAAAAAAAAAAATTAGAAACTCTCCCTCCACTTCGCTGTCTAAGTAGTTCGTAGACGACCCCTTAGTAAAGATTACGATATATCAAGAATTCTAATATAGGATCAAAATTGTCAGATGGAGAGACAATTTGCATGTTTTGTCATATTATGGATCATTTATTCAACAAAGGAATGGAGAGTGGTTCTTGATCCCAAAAAATTATCTTTCGTAACAAAAAAAACTATACCAGAACGGCCCACGGCTGTTTCACCTTCCTGCGCGCGTGGTCGCCTCGCACATCTTTTTTCGTACCAATAAGTGATAGATCAAAAATTATCCACAATGATCCAGTGGATACAAGATTCCAAGGTATGTCAGTATACGTATACTATAATTTTGATGAGCTGGAGATTTTGGGTCATACCCTTTGTTATGGTACAACATTGATTTCATTCAAGCACGACTCATCATTTCAACAGAGGTACAAGTCTCAACAAATTATGATACTTAGGATGAGAATCACGATTGCAGTCTCAATTTTCCTGTACAGTCGAATTTCGGCGAATCTCTCTTCATTGATCGCTCTTTACTCATATCAATTGTATAAGGTTGATGGTTCGTTAGCCTTTTGAATAGTGTTATGAATCAGTAGAGCGTGTCTCTCATGCAGTGAAAGCAATACGTTTTCGGCATCGAATCACAGGAAACTCTTTCGGATTCACTGGATACAAAAGACTTTTTCCCGCATCAATATGATGTTTGGCGAGCTTGCGACCTAGTTTCAGTTTCACTGCTCCATGCTTCATCGGAGGACAATGAAAATTGCATCGATAGCGCTCTGCCCGAGCGAGCATTCGAATCGACTCACTCGTTCTTTATTTTTGCGCTCAATATTTTCTCTCTCTGATGTGGTCAATACACTCGAGTAATAGAGAGAATGTTTAGCAGAGATAACGGATCAGATGTATTTTTCATCAGTTTTGTAGCGAACCTTGCGCTAGTTTTTCTTTCTCGTGCCCAATAAATATTTGTAAACTGCTCTCCTTTATGAAAGCTGCAATATCGGCTCGATTTGGGTATCACTGGAGTGTTTCAATTCTTCACATCAATAAACACGAAATTCTGTTTAATTTATGTACACGCAAATTTATGTGTATGAATATTCATGACGATGACGGTCGAGTGGTATATTGCCTGGGAAATTTCGGATCTAATGAACTGTTGTGTTCATGTTTGTGGCTTTGTTGCATTTTGTCGTGAAATGATATAATTTTCTGATAAATTTCATTTGTGTGAGGTTCACATAATTTGAAAAAAGGATAACAGCTGCTTTGAGGCTCTGTTCATGAGACATCAATCGCCTTCATTCTTGAGCACAAAAATATTCTGCAAAACAATCCAAGGTTCTTCCTTCGCCAAAACAATGGATTTCGTGCAAAGTTGTATCATTAAATAATGAAGTTAAGACTTAAGAAAAAACTCGTGACTTATTTTTCTAAGAAAAAAAAAATACTTGCACGTTTCAACTTACACCTATGCTTACGTGGGTGTCCCTGCACACCGCTTGCCACCCCCCCTCCACCTCCAGCGTTACTCTGACTCACTTCAATGTTGTTCATCATACCTTAGTTCATTGGGAGGCTTATCCCAAGAATTTCGAAACGAGATAAGATACTTTTAGTTTTGACTAATTAGAGCAAAGCCATCACAAATTCATATAAATATAGTTATTTTTCTCAGTGGGTATACCACTTCATTCAATTTCATTTCATTGGAAAGTTAGATCACCAAACTTGCTCCATTTAAAAATAGCGCAAATTGACGGCAAAATGCATGAAATCGTACTCCTTGCTGACCAAGCACACGTGGAGTTTTTTCGTGAGTCCAAATAACTCTCTATATAATTTGACGTCATCAAGGCATTCACAAAAGTACACAAGAATACACAAAATTTCATAGAGCGGAATGCAGATCGGAATTTTGCCACTCAACAAAAATGAATTTCAAATATCTTGGAATAACATATCGGAACGAAAATCGATGGGCTCCAAAAGCTTTACTAAATAGGATTGTTTCGACGATCTCTTAGCTGTGCAAACACGAAAAATGTGAAACTCACTTTCATTGTACGGGAAAACGCATAATTCATTTGGGTTTGGTCCAAATCATTCAATCGCCCATATTTTAACAGAATGAACATGGAAAAAAGTGCTTGACAAGGTCTGTGCACTTTTTACGATGAGAATTTTGATGGGTACTCTCAATTTGGCTGTCTATGTAGTGACCTCGCAATAAGTGCACAACTACTAAATGCCTCAATCCAAGATAATAATCTCTGCTGATCATCGCAAAGCCGTTACAAAAGAATGAAAAAATAGGGCATAAAGTGTGAAAAATCTCAGACAAGGCGTTTCCCTCAAGAGGAAGAGAGCAATCATACCGTCGAAAGCTCCGAGCTTGTGACACATATCCGGCTAGATGACGGATACATACAGGTATAGAGGAGTAGGCCTAAACGCGGGCTATTTGAAAAATTCGAGATCGATGCTCACCTTATGTGGGTCGAATGAGCGAGTGCGAGAAGGGAAAAAAATTGAGGAACCGAGAGAGTCAAAGCAATAAAACGATCTGGCCGTCGAAAGAATCCGTGCCCACGTATAATATGACGGAGTTCTGAGCACGTATATAAGAGCAACTATATATTAGAGTCAGCGGAGCAGCGGGTCGCAATCAAGGCGGAAATCGATGAGAGACGCTGTGAACGCTTGCAGCATTTTTCATATCGGACTAGCTTATATATCGTAGCGCAGCATCGTCGTCGTCGCATTAGAAACTGCAACGCGTTAGAAGCGAAAGATAAATCGACATTATTGCTAGTACAGAAACAATACGTCCGGTACCATTGTATTGTGCTATTCTATAGATATCTGGCAGTGCGTGGTGGTTGATCGTTATTGCTCGTGTTTAACACCGCAACTATCACGCCTAGCAATATGCATTTCCTTACGATGCATATGCAAATGGGCTGAAGTACTATCAGCCTTACCAAAGATGATGAGGATGCTTTTTTTGTCGTTAACAGGACAGTTATTATTCATCACAATTGAGTGGTACTTGACTAGAAGTAAACGTCAAGCAAAAAAATTTTTAACCAAATTAACAAACGTTCTACACTGTCAGGTCATGCCTGAAATTGGTAAGCATAATCAATTTTTCGTGTGTAATTAACATGGATGAACACTCAAATTAGACATGAAATATCATTATTCTTCTACAAAGATTACCGAAACAGCATCTCATATGGATTTTCGAGTCAATTTGCGATACTTATCACACTGTGGTGTGCCCAAGTTGACTCACTTCAGGATTTCCAAAGTCTGACTACCCTTTTGTTCTCTCTGAAAAAGGAGGACTGTTTTTGGCACAGCAAATTTTCTACCTAATCTTTCATCGAACTCAATCAAAATTCAGTTCATGTAAAAAATGTTTAGACCATTTTCTTCCTCTCTTCGTGGTCTATCGATTTTAGGTAACACCTTTCCTCCCTATACCCTCCTCAACCCACGTGAGACTCACCTATCTCGCTATTCACATGTGCGTGTATGTGTGTGTATGAGTGTTATTTTCTTCCCGCCATGCTCACTTTTTTTTATCAAATACCTGACCAATTTTTTTTCTCTCGAGCAGTCGTAGAGGATCACCTCCAGGCATATCCGATTCAAAGAGTTGTTGAACGAGAACGGCTAAAATCCTGGGTTTCTATTCAGAAAAAAACTCTCTTCACCAAGCCCTCACATGTATTGTGGTCACGTAAACTCGAGGTAAACTATAGTTCTCTTGGTATAATATATCGATTGGTTGATGCTAAAGTTTCCCTACAAACTCCAATTTCCTAAAAAAATCGAAGTTCTTACCAAAAATTTCATTTAAATCATCCTCAAACTACCCTGGTAGAAAAAAGAGCGTATTACGGCCGTACTACGACCGTAGCGTACTTGTCTCATCATCGTACTACGGTCGTAGAGGTACAGCCGTAGTACGACCGTGCCAATACGATCATAGCACTACGGTCGTAATACTGGCCGTATTACTGTCGTACTACGCTCTTATATACGCCGACATCAGGGGCTGCAGTGTTATATATATATATATATATTCATGTATGGCATGTTGAGTGCATTTATCTGTGTTTGACACTTCGGGTGGTGTAAACAAACTCTTCTGCTGTAGCTGTTGAGAGTTGGAAATTTGACTTGGCAGCCTACTATGACGAAAATTTCCACAACCCGCTCTGATTAAAAAAATAAAATAAAATAAAGCAGAGAGTGCTTAGTGGGTAGTGACCCAATTACACTGCGGTGAAATTGGGCCCTGTATCAAAATTCCGTCCGAAGCAAACGCCGGATATCGTTGAGAAAACCTTCGCTTGGATGTTCCAAATATCTGAAACAAGCTTTCTGAAATTTAATGAACTGAGAATATAGGTGATCCCTGTATCCTCCTCTTCAACCGATCCATCCCAAATTCAATGACCTGACAGGACCGCGTCGGGGCTCACGGCAGGTTGGTGTGAGCCGAGAGGCCGGCCGACGGTCTGTCACTCAGAGTTCGAAAAGTCGTGACTCGTCACGACACTGTCACACCTTAGGTCGCGGCGAGAGGGCGAGAGTTGAAAAAATGTAAATGCGTTATTGATGCAAATGACTCAAAGTAGAAATGGCACGGCCGTGCTTCACACTTGACACTGTAGAATGGGCACTCTTGTGCCGGACCTTTTGAGTTTGAAACACTGAGCACAGAGCGACACTAAAACGATCGTGGGATTGGGAAGAGAAAGGGTTGAATTGAATACACAGGAATTATGCACACACTTGAAACGGTTGCCGACACTACAATATAACTTAAGGTTTAACGCACACAATACACACACTAATAGATTATAATAATAACTAAGGACACAGATGTAAGGATCGCGGCCCTCTGCAAGACCGTGGCGTAACGTGATGTGAATATAGAATAAACGAGTCAGGGCGCACAGACGCGGTCAATGGCGTGACGCGCATAGTGGCCTGTCAAAGATTCCGGTGAAAAGTCAGCTGTAATCGCGGGAATCTGGTGTAGAGAACTTTTTGTGTAGAAAACTCACGGTGTAGAGTTCGGGGATCGGGTGTAGAGTATTTTTCGTGTTGAGTGCGATCGGTGTAGAGCTCTCGTCGTGCGCTGTGTCGAGTAATTTTCGTGTCGAGATCAGAGGGAGCCTGAATGACGTGCCGGGCCAATGCTCGGCCCGTTTTATATATACCTACTGGGATGGTCATCCGCGGAGTCCCCGGATGCCGCCAGAGGGCATCCGCTAAGAAGCTGTATGCCCCCGTGGGGATCCGGCGAATTGCCGGATTCCGCGGCATCCGCCGATTTCATGGATTCCCCGATGGTCATCCGCAGAATCCAAGGATTTCGCGGATGCCGCAAGGCCATCCGGTAATTAGGCGGATGACCATTGGATGACTCACCCGTGGGCATCCACCGAAAACGCGGATGCCCCAAACAACTTATGCGTAAACAAGCTTGGGTAGGAATGAAGTCTATTTGATTATGTATCAAATTGATATGTAAGCGGATCATGGCATGAGCTGCGCACGTCAGACCAGAAGAGATACTTTCTCGACATTTTTAATTGCTTAGTTGATATCAGTTTTTCAAAGAAGAGACTCTATCGCTCTTAGGTCCAAACAGTTAACCCACTCCTATTCCGCCTCTTTAGTGTGAGGTCGTCAAAAGTGACAAGGAGGGTTAGGATCTAGAGATCACAGTGAAAAATTATCAAGCGTTTCGGTGCAACAATCCAGAGCCACCTCATCAGTGCTCCTCTGATGGATGCTTTGGGCGGACGCTTGCCTCTGGTCGCATCGAGGACTTTATTGTATGCTTGCAATTCAAGGATGTTGGATGAGGCTGGGCTGTGTTGGGATGGCATGGCATGGCATAGGATGGAATGATCTGGGCTGGGACGGGACATGGGATGTACCGAGAGGGGCTGGGATCGGATGCGATCAGCTGGTCTGGGACGGGATGGGATGGGCTGGGGTGAGGCGTTTCGTAATACGCGAGCGTCGGTTCCGTCTCACTTCGAGATCGTGCAAGATTGGAAAAGTGTGGTACCGTCTCGTCTCGATCTCGAGACGAGAATTTCGACGAAATCTAGATTTTGTACGTATTTCCCACTGTTGTTGCGTGGATAGCGTGTGTCTATTTTTCAAAAACGCAATTCTATCATTCGAAAACTCTGTGTCACGTGCTTTCACGAGCCACATACTCACGTGCATGAACCGTCAATAACGTTATAAAGCCAAATTTTTCAATAGGACTGCATCGGGGCTTGAGATAGAGACAGGAACTCGCAAAAAATTAAGGGATGCATCCAAGATTCAATATCATGATGTACTCGGAAATACTCCTAAAGATGATGATTGCATTAGTGATGATGAGGAGGCTGATGACAAGATTATCACAGTTACAGGTTTCTATGATGAGCCCGAGAAATCATCAGCTCAGGATGATGAAATTGATCCCTATCTTAGAACGAAAAGCGAGTCAGCTACTGTTCATGTCCTTGAAGGGAGTGTCATGAGTCGACATATTAAGTGCTAAGTCATACGGCGAGAGACATTCTGAGTATTGTACCAAATCAGTTCACGCAGAAAGAATTTTTTCAGAAGCGTCCCTAGTGATGACCGAACACCGAAGCTTACTCCTCGATCAGTCTTTCAGAGCACTTGTGTGGTATCGAGAATCAATGGATGAATATCGCTCTCAGGGATGTAGTCTGACGATTTCCTTCGATTTCTAATCTATAACTTTTATCTACTGCATTATCCTTCCGTAATGTGCGATGTCGGTTCATTCTAATCATAAGTACTCATCGTAAGTACTTGATCTCTTCGCCCTTGATGCTTCTGAAGAAATGTGTCACCCCTTCCATCGCTTCTAGAGTTGTCTCAAAGGGTCTAACTTACCGCCATCCTATTGCAAATTTGTAGTTTAATATGGGCGCAAGAAACACAGTTCGCATTCCGAGTGACTTTTTTCCAAGACGAAAGTGGTGGTTGGAATTTTCATAAGGATAAGAAATCTAGGTCTTGCAGATGCGTATCATATACTATTTTTTGACAGTCTGCAAGGGGAAGTGGAAGAACACTCGTATGCATGCACGCACGCAGACGGCAGGGAGGATGATATATTTGTCAAAAAGAGAGAGGCATCCAAAATTTGCTGAGGTTGTATTCAGATATATCTCAACGATAAGCTAATGGAAGAATAAAAGGATATTGTCATGTGTTGGTTACATTGTACTATGGGTGGTTGTGACATTCCTTCTAATAACTTGTAGATACCGCTTTAGGGAAACATTCTACTGGTAATTTCTTTCGGCATCGTAATTTTTTGGTCCCTCCAAGCTCGGAACGTTTCACACCTGGGAAATTCGGGAAGCGATGCCATCACTGGAGTGGCTTCCAATTTGATGGACGATGTTTCAATAATCTAATTCTTGCAGTCTTTCATGGCTGATTACTATTGTATTTGAAAAAAAAGATGAATTATTTCGATTTCCAGGAAGAGGATAGGTTGTCCTTAGTGATGGATGGGAGACGAATTCCCTCTCTAGAAAAACAGACTTCCCCTCAAGGGGCTAATTCCTTACACAGTCATGAGACGTTGCTCTTTGAATATTGTAAAAACCTTTCAAGAGAAATAGTCTCCCAAGGTTTCTTGGAGGACTGCTGTTCACGAGGCTGTTTACGAAGGATACAGATCAAAGTCCAAATTTCTTGTAATGACCTCAAATGTTTTCGAAAAAAATAAATAGCAGCTAGTAATGGCTTGCATTTTTTAACTTAAAAAACAATACCTTTTTTCAGGGCCGGACTGGCCATAGTGGCCCTCTGGGTCTCACCTTCAGTGGACCCCCGGACCCCCTCCTTCATCAATCGCACAAAATCACAAAAATGAAGTTTATCGGGTTTTTTGTCCACTTTATCCAGGCATCCAGCTCACAAAAACCAAGGAACTGCAATCCTAGTCCTACCATCTAGTCATCACGAGATACCAACGTGATAATGAAGTGTGGACGTCAAATCTCGTGCTTATCCTTCTCACGGTTACGTTTTTGCAAACCTCACTTATCAGTCAAGAGATTGAACTACAGATTTTTTTATGAAATTAGATCTATAAGCTTGAAAAGCTCCAGCACTTGAGAGCTTGTGCGAGAAACTATACTTGTCCTCGGTTCTGATGTAAGAGCAAAGAATATGAGAAGCGAGTTGAAAAATCTAGCAGTAGGATTGGGTGTTATAAGTGCCTGTCCCTTAGAGGAGTACGAGCTTGATTTGACTGACGATGAACTTCAGACTTTATCCGAGGATAACGTAAATGAGGAAATGTCTAATGCAAAATCGAAGCACAAGTTCTGTAAAAATAACACGATTCGTTGCTACAGGTTGCTT
This sequence comes from Eretmocerus hayati, assembly GCA_029851415.1. Taxonomy (NCBI): domain Eukaryota; kingdom Metazoa; phylum Arthropoda; class Insecta; order Hymenoptera; family Aphelinidae; genus Eretmocerus; species Eretmocerus hayati. The sequence continues at coordinate 167,104,304 of CM056742.1, forward strand.
GTTTAATATAATTTGTCATAACTAGCACATTTCTCGGTCTTTGTTCAGCCTATAAATATGTTTTGACACTGTTTTTCGAACAAGACTTTTTAGCGTCGTGGAACTCATCTAAAATTGGTTGAGGAATGGTATGGCGAAGGGTCATCTAGAAGCCTGCGAGTTTTTGAGCTCAGAAAAAAGATCTATTGATAAAATTTAAATGTAAAGACTTTTTTTTCTATCTGAAGACGTAATCAATCTACTGTAAATATTACGGAATTTATGATAAAGTGTGTGTCACTGATAACACCGCTGGCTTCACAATTCACAAGATTATGGATCCATGACCTTTTTTTGCTTCTCAAAAAAAACTCCCCTTTCTGAGTTCCCAGACCCTTTTGTGGTCCAGTCCGACCCTACCTTTTCTTCTTCATTACTTGTTGAGGTAATATAAGAAGGTTTCCATATCGTAACAAATGAAGATGCATATGTATCTACCGAGAATTGAAGTTGTTCATCATCTTGTCAGAGATACAAGATGGAGTTGTGAACGGATGCTTGCATTTCCTCATTTCAAAAATAAATTTCAGCACGTCGGAAATTCGTATAGCCCTCGAAGAAACGTGACACGCTTGTGAAGATAAAGAGAAAAGTAGATATCATAACTGTGTCAAGTGGATGCAAATTCTGGAATCTTGTCATGGAGGTCTTTCTGGATGCACTGCCTCCCTGTTGTAGCTCGAAAAGGATCTTTTCCAAGCTTGCAAAAGGAATGCTGATGAAGGTACGCTACATTATAATATATCAAGAGGAAGAAAGTAATGAGTTGGGGAACCCGAGCTTCCCGTGTGACACCATTGCGGTAAGAGTAAAAACCTCACATAACCAACCGTCTGTACATATTGTTTTGAATTAGTCCTAGAGACTGAATGTGAATGAGGATCAGCTACGTGATTTAAACATCCAATCTCCACATGTTGGAAACAATGATTGCGCGAGAAGCGTAGAAATCGCTGTATACTTTACCTTAACTTTCCTTCTCTGAATTTGCGCTTTCTAGAGCGAAATATTGAATGCAACCCAGGGAGCATCTCATCATTGTATCAAGGTCGATCTTACACTTGCGGGTCCAAAATTTGACTAAAATTGTAAATCAGACGAAAGATAAGTTTAATTTTAAAGCTCATTCTAAACTCAAATAAAAATGAGCCAGGAATTGTCTATTCAATTTGTAGGAACCAGAGTATCGGAGTATATGATGAAATGGGAGTTTTGAAAGAATGTACATTAGTCTCTTGCCGAATTCTCCACTTAGATCTAAATCCTCGTCTGAATCCTCAGAGGTGGTTTGTAGTACGTTGAAAATTTAAGAAACCGCAAGAATATCTGAATAACGTTGGAAGTTGACGAGGGCACTTGACGTGTTGTAAGTATGTATGAAGATAAAAAAAACAATTCATGAATTTGAGATGAGCACAAATGTTGAATAAGGAGACTCATCATAGCTATACATATATTCTAAGCAAACGAATATAAAACGAGCGGTGTGCTATCGCCAGAGTTTGGAAAAATGTTGTTGAAGCTAGGTGGTTTTGAAATAATCTCGGAAATTAAAATAATTAAAAGCCCAGCCAAAATTTGTCCGTCAGCATCTCGCGTCTCGGGTTGCCTATCGGGAGGGGGTGAAGGGTGATGGGTGGCCGTATGGGTCATGGTTGGGTCATGGGTGGGTGGGTTGGTGGGTGAGTGGTCAGGTGGGTTTGTTGGTGGATGGATGGAGTGGAAATCACTAAAGTTCAAGTGATACGTTTCACTGAATTTCAGTGGAAATTTCACTAAAAATTCAGTGAGAATTTCACTAAAAAATCAGTGTAAATTTCATTGAAAAATCAGTGAAAATTTCACTAAAAAATCAATGAAAATTTCACTAGAAAATTAGTGAAAATTTCACTAAAATCCCAGTAAAAACTTTACTAATATTTCAGTGAAAATCGATTGGATTTTACTGGAAGTTCTACTGAGATTTCTACTGAAGTTCTACTGAAAATCATTGAAAATCGTTGAAAATCGTTCAAGTTTCAGTGAAACTTTCATTGAAATTCCCGTGGAAATTTCTAGAGTTTCAGTGAACATACATTTTCAGTGAAATTCCTGTGGAAATTTCTAGAGTTTCAGTGAAACTCTCACTGAAATTTCAGTGAAAATCGCTCAAGTTTCCACCGTCTATTAGATTCGAATAGTTGTCTATTTCAGTATAATTGCATCATCGGATGTAAATAACTATTTCGAAATTAGTGTATTGATTGAGTCAAACGAGATGGGCAATAAGGGTATACATGTTATTCATTGCTGAAGAGAGAAATGTCCTTCGTGATTTGTTTTTCATCTAGGTACAAATCATAAGTGGGATAGGATTCATAAGGCGAATAATCGTAGATTTCGCAATATCCTTCCAACAAATTAAGTTAATTGAGCGAAATTTCCAGATTCTTACTGGAGATTCAGGAACCTCACTATGCGCAACATTACACCAACTCAATAGTTCTCAATCACAGTTACTAGGTTACATGAAGGAAATTATTTTTTCCGAATCCACTGTATTATGAAATCTCAACGTTACATTGTTGAACTACAGAAGCATTTCAGGGGCTCATACCATATCAGAGACACTTCCAAGCCGGACGAGCGTTAGCGAGGTAGGCAATAACGCTAGTCATCAAGTAATGTCCTAGAAACAAGAAACATAAAAAACAAAGGCATTTCTTTAACCAATGGTTGCATCAAAAATGATCATTCCGGTCAACACTCGATGTCAAAGTACCTATTAACCAAAATCCCTCAGCTTGCGAGTCACTTTGAAAACCAAGTATACAACGATGATAGTGTCATTCCATCTCTTGGCTAAAGTGCCATCCACCAACTCTGCAACCGGATTAACGAAAGTGTCGTAAGCTTTCAAGGTAACCTCGGCGCGATCGAGTTAAACTGTTGGCTAAACGCTGGTGATTACTTTTGCGAGACGAAGCAATTTAGACCGGGACAGCAATGAGTAAATGCGAACGCCCAGTAGCCAAGAGGATTCAGAGGACGAGTCGAGGGGTAGAGCTTTATACGATGGGGACAAGCTCGAATCTAGAGTTAATGGCGAGGCAAACAAATCATTGAAGCTCGAGGGTTGGACGATTAAACTGCATACAAATGTGATATATATCTATCTAAGGGAAAGGCAAAAGCCATGAATGCTATACTGCACGAATGAGAGACGCACCTGATTCATAGTCATTAGCCCTTTTGCGAATTGCAACCCTTTCTTTCCGGTACGTGCGTGAGCTTATACGTATTCAATCGTATTGTGATGAGACTGTGTGTGTATGTGTGTATAGAGGTAGGCGGCAGTCCGGAAATGAATGCGTGAAGGTATAGGGATTCGTATTGTACACAAATTCACGATACGCATAACCTTCGTATTTTCTCCTACAGGCGTTGGGATGAATTTTTTATCCAGGAAATCTGAATGATTCATCGAGCTTGACGTTTCGATGGTCAAATGAGAAATTGATTGTCTTTGTTGACGGTACTCGTTGAAAAGGACGCCACGCGAGATTGTGGCTGAAATTAATTGATTTGCTGCGTGTTGAAAGAAATAGAGGCGGGTGATTGAAGGACTCGAGGGGTTGCGGTCAACAAACTCCCTTCGCAGTGATTAATTCTTCGTTAGCCTTGGAAGAACGGGGATGGTTCACCGATTGATCTGTTTGTATATCTTGTGGCGTGTTTGGGCATTATCATTGTTTGGTAATTTTTTTGTTCAAATTTATCCATCGTTCATGTCACAGATTACTAAAATACGAGCTCAAGACATTCAAGATTGTATGAAGTTAATTCGAGCCATAATTAAAGTCGAAATGATGAGTCAGCTGTGCAAGATAATTGACGGTGGTGTTAGTCAAGCAACAGCTATAATGTAAACATCACGGATGCGAATAGAGGCGACGATCTAACGCAAGTAAACGATCGGGGTAGATGTCACGCATTCCCTTTGAAAGCGGATGACCCGGTAATTAGTGGATGGTACTCAATGTGCCTTATACCCGTTGGAGAAACCAAGGTTGACAGAACTGGAGGAATGTTGGCCAGGTTTAATGTGTGATCTTGGAACGCAAAAATATGGAGCCCGAATTATATACATCCTTAGAGTTTTATGGAGACAGAAAAGATGAAAGATTGCACCGAAGAACAGAACCTCGCCATAGTTCAGGGCAAGCCATCGTTCAAGAACGTTGCGATAATTAGACGTGCTTGTGCACATTGATCATTTCTTTCCTTGTTCCTGTGCTACCAGAGTGAGAGTATTAGATAGTAGAGAAGCCTAGGACCACAATAAAAATATCTCTAATTAAATTACTGAATATCGAATTCAGTGACCCAATGGTGTATCATTGAGCTTCTTACTTGCTCAAATTCTACTTCTATACACAGTATTCATTCCTGCTTCAAGAATGGATTGGATCTGTGGTCATTTTTCGATTGCACCGAATCCGAGAACTCGTAATTTTCGCTTTCCGGGACGAAAATCTTTGGTGAAAGAAAGTAATCAGAAACGACAATTTACAATGTCATACAATATAATCATCTCATCAGGTCAAAACTACAAAATGACTCAGGTGCACTCGAGTAGATAATACACTATCTCTGTATCCAGTACACGACCGGTCAAAAGTTTAAGGTCATCAAAAAATTTCTTTTTAATTTTGTAAACTGAATCACTAAGTTCTACTTGACCACGAAGGACTCCATCAGGGCTCATTTTGAAGTTATTTTCTTTTACATCAAGATGGTGTTCTCTATTTTCAACCGTGTGAATCCTAATATTTCCAATCCTAGCCCGAGAAAGAGTCAATTTCGATGATTTTCGATAAAATCTCTTAATTCGTGTTCATCAGAGATATATTCATGATTCGGTATGGAACTTGTAAGACCTAAGAGCACAAGTCCAGGGCGTCAAAATCCTTTTTGAACTTCTCTCTATGTCACTTCTAGTCTGAGCTGTGGCGTTTTTTATGAGGAAAGATTTTCCGCAGCAACTAGCATCCAACTTCAAGAAATAGAAAAATTCGTTTCATGGAGGATTTATCCTTTGTTTCCGGTATTCATCTTCAATTTGATATCTGGATCAAAAACATGCAAAACCTTTGAAATGTGCTTGAAAAAGTGAATCTCTTTCCCATTTTTCTCGCCGTTTTTTAACAAGAATGCTGGTTCTTACGAAGAATCTTCACTCACAGAATTCTTATAGGTAGGACTGGGAGCGACACAGAGTAACAGACAAAAATGGATTTTCAAGATCTAGATTTGTACTCTCAAAGCCCGAAATGGCCTTGCAAGGGTAGGGGAAATGAATTTTTTAATTCCAAATACTGTAGAATCGAACTTGAACGAAGTACTTTCAGTCTAGAGTAATGAAAAGATTCCGCTATCAATTTATTTTCATTACTCTAACCTAAAAATGCCGCGATTAAATAGGATTTTAGGATTCTCGTAATGAAAAAATATATCCGCACCTCGCTTGCAAGCCCATTTTGGGCACTGGAGGACATGTCTGTCTCGCTTCGCTCGACGGACAAACTGTCCTGGTGCCCAAAATGGGCTACCGCGCTCAGTACGGAAATATACTATTTGCTGAGCAGAGTTAACACAAGATCAGCATACAAAGATGTGCTCATACCATAATCCCTAATTTTCAAATTTCATGTCAAAATTACTTAGATGATGGCGTTCAAATTGAGGAATCCAAATTCAAAAGGAATTCTTCTCAATATATTTAGCTGTCTTTATAAATGACCTCCTTCCTAAAGAAAAAAAAAAAAAAAAAAAAAAATTAGGTGCGTCTGTAGAACGCGCGATTGAAGACGAAGTCATGAAGGTTTGCTGGAAAGTACTAGTATTTCATTGAATTTTTCGTAATTCGTTCGCCACATGATATATCTTTCCATTCGTTTTGGAGTTAGATGATCGAGTTATACATATTCGAGGTGTAATCGATGAGGGACATTCCCTCGCTATTACACGTACACTGCTGTTCTTGTTTCTTACATTTACATCTGTTTTGATTGAATACTCTTATCTCTCAACTCATAACATCTATTTCGATGAAAAATATTTATACAATCGAATAAGAAGATTTCAAAGATCGGAATTTCGATATCCGAGCACCAAAATGCCACCGCTGAATTTCGCTTCAAAAAGGTTCTATAACATGCATATTTAGACTTTTTGGAACAAATAGCGTATGCATTCACTCGCACACGTATGTACATTCTCCCACTCATCGGTGCCATGGGAATAATATGGACACCCTGCTATCAGGGAACGAACCAATACATTTTAGAGAGGGCACGGAACTTGGCATTTGGTGCTAAAATTGATCTAGATAAATGGTTCAAGCAACAGTATGGAGGTTTTGATTCGGCATTCAGATACCTAGCCAAGTGCAAGCTGAGACCTTTGTACTGGGCAGGGAACTGTGATAAGAATTTAGCAAAAGTAGATTTTCTTGATAAAGTACTCAGCAAAGTGTGGAAATCAATTTGCCCTCGATACTTTGGAGCATGAGAGAATTACGCCTCCCGAAGAACTTTGACAAAAATTGTCGCGGAAAGGTCTGAAATGAGGCAAATTCACTTTTATCGAGGAAAGCTTAGCGAGTAAAATTTCAGGCAAAATTGCGCGACGAAATGCAAGAGTTCAGCGTGGACGTAAATGGGATTTCGGCACTTGTAACTTAGGGATTTGATGCTCAATAACATTATTTTTGATAAGTCTGCCCGCCCGAATTCCGAACGAGCTCGATCGTCCAAGCGATCGAGGCGCTTCACACTCACGAAGATCGAAAAAAACGATAACCCACAAGGCACTGAACTGACGTTCAGACCCATTTTTGAATGATAATTTTTTGGGTAATCCTGAATCAAAAGGTCCATCGTCGAGCCAGAAGCAGCACCAAAAAGTATATCGACAACACCGTATTACTCAAATTAAAATGCCCCCAAAGCATGAGAATATTCCATAAAGGGACGTCACTGTATTCCCATGAAGAACCTATATAGATATTATGAATGAGTAATCCATCCGTGTTTGTTTACAAACTCGGCGCGCCGATGAGATAAGTGTGCACGGTATAGATATACTCAACCGCAGCAAAACTCAATGAGCGATAGGATGACTTCGTCATCAAAAAAAAAAAAAAAAAAAAAAAAAAAAAAAAATTGAGCAAGTAGTACATAATGATACACATTTTTCATCAAACTAAGGCCATTACTTTTAAATGACTGCTCTTAACATCGGCACATAATTTTTTACCAACTTGGATCTTGACTGTCTCATAGACGATTGACATTTCAATTTGCAACGGTGTGCTATCATTTGATTGGGATGTCGAAACATCTTGGGAATAGAACTCTTCTTATAAGGTCTGCCACTGTACAAAATTTAACTAGTAACGACTCTTCTTTCCATCTTTTCGTTGGCAGTTTCTTTCTCCATGTTATTGACCTTAGGAATAAATACCTAAAAGTAACGAGTTTTCCAAGATTTCATCGGTTTAACAATATTTGTAGGAGTTGTACAAGTCCGAGTCGAGAAATGAAAATTTTTTGGTCGTAACGAGCAAGGCGAAGCTCTTCATCTCGCACCACTGGCTCTCTAAGGCAATTTGATAAGATCTAGCTCGTGCCGCGAGATTTGCATGTGCGATATAACTTGCATGGCTGCAGATATATACGTTTAGTACCGCAAAGGAGGCAAAATACTACCCTGGAGCTAAGGTAAGTGCATAATATGGGAATGAAGCTAGCTCCTCGAAATTCGGATTTCCGTCGCAACGCGGCAGTTTGCGCTCTCGACGCTCGTGGTTTGAGTTAGCTAGAATGATCAACGTGCGAATTTTTTCTTGTGTTTTAAGGCAGAGCTTGACTTTATATTCCTAAGCTAATGCCGGAAGCCGAGAATGTATGGTACAGAATTTTGTAACCTGAAAGTAGGATTTCTTGAAAATAAACTCGGGCACGAACTGTCACGATGGGATTCTTGGTTCACCTATTTTCAGGATTAGTGAGGATTTAAATTGATATACAGTCATAGCACTCTAATGCAAATTTTTATTCGACCTACATCAGCTTCTATTCTCATTCAACAGTTTATAGTCATAACAATTCAGGTAAAAATCAGAAAGCAGTCAGTAGATTACATACATGTGCAATTCAGATCATGATGTTGTTCTGCTTATTCAAATGTACAAAATGATCATCTTCAATATTGCTTCAACACAGTATAGTTAGAAATTTCCGTTTGAATTTTAAAAATTGACTATAATTTGCTTCTCGAAATACTTGGCTCAAAATCAATGGAGACAACAAGTTTAATCTTAAAATCATTTCAACAGATCAAACATTATATCCGATCTAACATAAAGCAAAGTTCACCACACTCTAATCTTATAGTCCTGAAGTTCTTGTCGTTTGAACGTGACTCTTAGGCGAGGGTCATTTTGCTAGAGATCGGCGGAATGGAAATCGAATGGACCTCGTTTACATCAGATAAAACATAAGACACTTGAATGCTTACTGAAATCGGTGAAGATGTGCTCACGTTGAAATTGATGCAAAGAAGGAACAAACAATGTAGACTATATTGATAACCTGCAGAGATAAGCGAGGGTGAGCGGGTAATACTCATATAGATGAATATCTCTGATCCTTTCGGAACTTGAATCCTTGACCTCATCCCCGTTGCCTTTTCGTTCTGATGATTTTCTTAAAGGTAGAAGATCGGAATGAATTTCCTTACAGTTATCTTTATTGATACATGAGCTCACCCAAGGATACTTACCACCCGCTCAGGTTAGATAAAATGGATGATAATCCTTTCATCTTTCATCCCAAATCGTTACTATGCAACAACTGTAAATAGATTCTATATACAAAGTGTCAATATCTTTATATGCTGTGGGAATATTAATAGGATTGAAAGTCGTTTTCATCAAGTTAAGGACAAAGTATCATTCATCACATTGGCTTTGGCTCCAAATAAAATTTGTGAACTGACAAGTCGTTCCATCAAGCGGAAAGAGATGGCAAGGTTTTGACTAATCCCGGGTATTATTTCATCCGAATTCATCAAATCGCTTTTTATCCGTTATTTCTCATGAATCAAGGATTTTTGTGTATCGATCAGTTTCGGGAATCGAGATATTGCTATCATAACCTTTCGTAACTAGCTAATCAAGATACTCATTGGAATCGCGCCTCGGTTACGATAAAACTCTGCAAGAAAAATAATTCCTCGTGATTCGCGCAGAGTTAAGTACCCCTCCCCCCTCCTCTGGTCGAGACTTTAGTCCAACCTCATCTGGACTACTGCATGGTTGTGTGCCTTGACGCGGACCAAAATCAACGGATGCGACTCCAACGACTGAGCAATTCATGTGTGCGATACATTTTTGGCGTGAGAAGGGATCAACACATCTCTCCGTACCGGGAGAGCCTGGGCTGGTTGCGTTCAGACTCTCGTAGAATGTATTTTGCAGCCATTCTTGTATATAAAATAATAAAGATGAGAGAGAGCCTGAATATTTGACTGCAATGTTCTCGAAGTGCCAGCACAGGTCCACAACTCGAAGTGATGCTAGAGAGCCTAACATCCCGAGGTTTCGGCTAAAGGCTACTGACCTCTCTTCTCAGTATCAGGGCGCTAAACTCTGGAACTCTCTCCCATCCCTCTTGCGCCACTCGCCATCACTAGCATCATTCAAGTCATCATTAAAACTACATCTGCTCCAGCTCGATTTTCTTGATCTCTCTGTTTTTCCGCTGTCTCAGCAATGAGCTCTCCCACCTCCAATAGCAATTTCACGTCATCGTGATATCTTTCCTGAGTCATGTTTGCATAGATATAAGTACCGAAATCTACCTGACGAATTGCACCAGTGATAATTATAGAGACTGTATGGAGCTTGACCAAACTTAATCTAAAACGTTTTCCGTATTTATTTATTTATTTATTTATTTATAGTGCATGTGCACTCTGTTGACCTAGTCTTAATGAGAGACACTGTGTTATTATTTATGTCGATACTATTTATATTTCCATTTATATGTATTGAGATATTTTGCCATCGAGCAAATAAATGGCCATCTTATCTTATCTCATTTTATCTCCTCCTCCGCTGCCCCCCTTCATTACAAATCTCGGAGCTTTGTTCAAGGAGAATGAGTAACAGGTGATCGAACGATTAGAGTTCTTATAAAGAAATTCTAGAATATTACCTGAAGTTTGAATAAAATTATAACAATAACAGTGTAAAAGATTGGTTGACTCCCTAAAAAATTCTCGAGCCACTGGTCGGGAATTCAACCACAAATGGGGGCCGAAATCCAACTAATCGGTTGAATATCGGTCTTGTGGCCAATTAGTTGGCATCTTTTTTATAAGTTTTTCTCAACTGTTGGCAGATTGTTGAACCGTTCGGATGTTCTTTTGTTCTTTTGTTTGAATAGAGTTCTTGAGATCAAATTTTTTCATACATATTTTTCGTTCTTGCGGTTAACTTACTTTTGAAGTCAGCATTTCAACTTATATACATTTTTGATTTGACAAAAGAAGGCTAGATTTTTCACATTGAGTTGGAGTTCTGCCGAAATATCCGTTTCGGCAGAACTCCAACTCAATGTGGAAAAAGCAATGATCAACTCTTCACCAGAGTTGATCAATGATGAGTCGATATACCGACTTTACCATGCATCTAAAGTATCGAATTACTGAGATATACTATATAATTATGATCTGTTATTATCAACAAACTATTCACAGTTGGGAGAGGTATGGAATATTATTGCTCCCAACGAAAAAACGCCTCTTTTCACAAACTCGTGCTGGAAAGTTCGTTATCAGCTTTCGTTCGTGACAATTGACATTTTTTCGCAATTCTGTACATGAGATACTATCTCTCTCTGACACAGTCCAAAACAAAGCAATCAAGGTACCAACTCTCATTGCCATCAGAGGAAACTCAACGCCTGGATTCGCGAATAACCAGCTCTTGGAACGAATCTCTAGAACATATTTTGGTGATTGCGTCTTTGCACCACTATGCATTGTACCGATTGTACCATTTGATAACACATCTGTACCACCTCAAGGTTTCGCGGAAATCTAGCCCGCAATTCCATGCATCTACAACTCGCACCTGCCGTGTCAGATATATACATCTATGCAAGTAAACTACAATGCTTTGAGTGCTTCATCTAGGCGAGCTCGGGCAAAACGGGGCATCAGCGATGTCTATCGGGGTAGTACAATTATATACTGCGAGCTCGTTTTCACGCGTCTATATCCACGCTATCTGGGTATTGAGACTTCTATAGGGGTAAATTTTGAATCCCAATCCGAGGCTCTGTCTGCTTTATATGGAGTGAGCATGTGGTAGGTAGATGCTTCGTGGATTAACGAAACAACAATAAAACTCATCTTTTGGATGCAGAATAATTTGATCGAGCTCATCGCGCGAGTGATTATGAAGTTATAACGAGATTCTGTGTTGAGCGGGATATTGAACTTTGATCCAATTATTTTGTTTTCGGAAAGGTATGAATATAGTGCATGATAGTAGCTAAATTTTGGATAGTTCAACAACTTTTTGGAAATCTGCAACCTTTATCAGTCTGGTATAAATTACAGATTATGTAGCGGCATGCGTGGAAGAATGTTGAAACCTCGTTGCGCTGGTCACAAATATCTCCGATTTAAATTATTCACCCTTTCACTCTGGACCTCACTTCCTGGTCTCGATTATATTTAGATCATGAAGTCTTCAAAATTGAAACACATGAAAACCCATCATTATTTTGGATATGCGTTTCTGGCACTACCGGAACTTTTGGGTTTTTTTCTCGAAATATTTATGATGCACACCACTGAAGCTATCAAAAATATCGGATCTTGGGCATATCTTTGGGCATACGAAAGGATGTATAGTAGATTACATGTTTCTGGATCCATGTGTGAATCTCAAGTAATCGTGGAAGATCGAATATTGAATATGAGAGGGAGAAAAATGGCTCATCGATATAGAATCTCGTAGTTTTTTACCGATGCATCTGACTGTACAAAGAGTTTCCTCGAGTAGCATTTTGTCATGGTTCTGAATCAGCAAAGCGGTTTGCGGCTTGTACCACTGCTTCCGAGAGAAGAGCTTGCAGCCACAACAAAACCATGCCTTGTCGCTGTCTATATAGCAAGGCTGAGACTGATATTCGAGAGGTGCATTGTGCACATCAAGCCACACAGACGTCCAAGAGGGTGTATGGATTGAACAGCCTCAAAGCAGTCAAGCCTCTTCCCAAAGCGGCCCTTTACAGTTCAGCCTCTCTACAGTTCTATACTCTTTCAAGGGCTTTATTAATTCTAGCTCATTAGAGGTAACCCCACCCATGTCTTTTCTACTCGTGTTCGTGAAGCCCACACTTTTTCACGCTGGCGATACTTTATGGAGAAGCTTTTGAATCTTTGATCTGAAGCTGTAAAACTCGTAAGCATCAGGAATTGATTCAGATATGCGGTTCTTCTGATACATGGTGATGAGCTCTGATGCTCCTGTTATGTGAAAAATTCCTGTGATGTATGTACTTTGTGGGTTTCTTAAGACCTTAGGATATTTTGGGTTCAGCCAAAACTTTGAATTTTTTATTTAATTATTCCCCTTGCTTGAGCTCTCCTGTATCTTGATATGCGCTAATAGAACATCTTCAAAGCTTCGACAAAAGCTCGATGCGAATCTCTGGAGCACAATAGCTGTCTGATTATTTGGCGGTCTTGATACAAAAGATGCTTTGTCTTGTGCTTTGTTGGGTTTAGATTCGACGCGGTTAGACACTTCTGAAATTCATTCTGCGCGGGGTTCAGTTCATTGTCTTCGAATCACGACTGATACCTACCCAAACTAGTTTGGTCAGTTCAAAAGATTTACTTCGTCTCAATTTACGATTAGTTTTTGTACTTCTGGTAAGAAATAAAGGAGCATCACCATCGTTCTTTGAGTTTTAACTCATTAGGATGCTTAATAATGTCCGTGCATTACAAATTACAATTCATGCCGTAAAACTGAGATTTACAATAAATAAAACAGTCAATGTTTATCATATAAGTGGTTCTGCAAGAAAACGATAAAATGAGAAACTGGCAGGGCTCATATTTTGTTTGAAGTCATATCTTTCAATTCTATAGCTCAAAACAATAAGAAGTCCCACTGTTGACACAATAGAAAAAATGTTCCTAATCCTTGCGCACAAATAAAAATTCCGTTCTGAACTTATTCATAGGATTTCCGTGGAATGGTTTCATTGGAACCGTTGTCTCTCAGGAACAACGTTAGCTAGATGGCAAAAGTAATTCAGCGCATTAGAAAAATGAGTAAAACGTCTATCGGAGATTTCTATGGAACCCGTCAATGTTAAATTACCATCCTCATACGTGGGTGATGACAAGAGAATTACTCTTCAGTTATTCTAAGATAGCTATTCTTCCAAACTCTTTCATCACACATTGGTTCATTTGTAATAATGCATTCAAGGCATTTTGATATAAAGGTGTGTACAATTAGGTCGTACTCCCGTGGTCAGAACCGTATTTTTTGACAAACTGTGAGAGAAAGTGGAAAATCAGTGCAAAATACGCTGCTAAAAGAGATTAGCAGAATGCTTTCTCGTAGCGAAATAGTCTTAGATGATCACTCAAACTAATGATAAATTTGAAAAAATGATCAAATTCCAAAATCATGATTGCGATTCCTACAAAATAGTCTCAACTTCCCTGTGGTCCCATCCATTTCATTCTCACCTTATATTATACACATATATAACATACAAAAATAGTCATTTGGTTGAGGCGGAGTTTTGATACAGTTGGTTTATAGATGATGAAAATGGAATTCTTCAAGAAAAAATTTTGATTTTTAGAAGGAAAATTCGATTCTAATCGGGTTCAAACCTAGTTGAATCAAATTCGGTTCCAACCGATTGATGTAGAATGCTGGAAAAGCATCTCTCTAGTTCATTGGAAGGTGGATAGATTAGTTGTAAGATTTGAGCAAAAAATGAGTTTTAGTTGAAATTTTTTCATCATGTTTTGAGTTATTCTTACAAGGACCTTCTACACCTTTTAGAGGGATTCAAATGACTCACACTAGGGTTTTTGGGCGAGATGTATCGTTTGGTTGAGGCGAAATTTTAACATAGTTGGTATAAAGATAATAAAAATGGAGTCTTTGGAAAATTTTTGGATTTTTCGAGAAAATTTGGTATAAACAAATCGATTCAGAATGACGGAAAAGCATTAAATCAGTTTTTTGAATTATTAAAATTTGAATAGATTAGTTTGTGGGGGAGATATGAGGAAAGTATGAATATTGAAGAAAATATTTTTGTACATTTAGAGTTATTTTTTTGAGGAGTCTAGTTAGAGAGATTTGGGCTATCTAAAGTGAGGTTTTTTTAGCAAAGTCTGTAACTCGGTTGAGAGGGAATTTCGATACAATTGATTCCAATATGCTCAAAATTGAGTTTTTGTTGAAAATCTTCGTTTTTTGTTAAAAATTGAGGTTTATTAATCAATCAATAGACTGAGCCAAAAAACCATAGCGTAAGTAACCCTAATTGCCAAGAGATCAAGTAGTAAAAAGATATTTTATCATGAAAGTAAGCAATTTTAGCGATTTTACCTCGAAAAACCTCTAAATCAATTTCGATTGGGAGAGGAGAGTAGCCAAATCACTGGTCTCATATTCGAGTGATTCCACACAACTCATAGAAAAGGAATAGTACATTAAGCAACAAGGGTGGAAAGCGTGATTTCTGCACGAATCGTCGAATAAGTGCGCGAAAGCTTTTTTCCACACGAGTCGGCGTGCGGAAAACACTTTTCCCGCACGTCGCTTAAGTTGACGAGTGCGGGAATGGAACATTCCCGCACGAGTCGGCGTTTAGCGACGTGCGGGAAAAGTGTTTTCCGCACGCCGACGAGTGTGGAAAAGAGCTTTCGCGCACGAATTTCGACGATGAGTGCAGAAAGCTTCCACCCGAGTTTCTTATACTATTTTTTGTAATTTTCGTGCGGAAAGTTGACCAAGAGCTTCGTGTTTGAATAGTTCGGTAAACTAGATAGCCAAATTTGACTCGAATTGGGAATTCTTTACATTTGATGCGGTTGTTCTCTTCCATCACCATGGGATATCCCCTCGGATATCTCTCAGAAATCATTGAAGAGAGTAAGATTCTAAGGGTGTATGGGTTTGATGGCTTAGACTCACAGATTTTTTGTTACACAAATTTGTTCGACACATCAAAGTATTAACCTTGAGTTGATTGGTTTCGAGTGATTGTGTTGATTAAATCATAGCTTACGCACTTTTTGACTCGTGAAGGAAGTTTTGTATCAGTTTCGTGGACATATCTCTAACGTATTTTTAAGAGTGGCCATTATATTTCTTGATGCAGATAATATTCCTAATTAAAGAAAACTCTAGCAGTAAGGGCGCCTCGTTCAGTGTGATGACATACAGAGCGATAAAAAATGCGTGTCCGCGAAATCAACCAAACCGTTCAAGTTTCTGTGATAATATCCATAGTCTTCCCAAATTTGAGAGCCCAAGAAACATGTATGATAAAAAAGCTTACTAAAACCTATAAAAAAGGATTCTCGGTTCAACATCCCTGCGAACAGGCACAAAGTATGAATACTGTTCTAGTCATGGCACTTGAGAGGTTCTTCTAATAGAAACTATTGAAAGTCTGTTCTCCCGAGTAACGTGAAAATTTCATATTTCATACCTGGCATTTTGTATAGAATAGCTTCTGTGACACTCGTTGGAATAACGTCGAATTTTTGTGTGGTAGATAAATAAAGCTGATAGTGATACGGTTGACATGAGAGTTAGGAGTGTGAGGGGCGAGAGGCAGGGTGGGGGCGGGGTAGGCCCCGGGACTCCCGCTCTCGAGGGCACAGGGAGGTAAGGGGGATTCAAAAAAGCAGAGATAAAAAAATCTAACTCTACGCCGGGGTGTTTTAAAATTTTATTATAGACATCCCTCGTTTCCTCTGCTGATACTTGCTGCGCCAAAGTTACCTCGCCAACTTCTTTCAAAACTCTATCCGTGGGACATGGATCGTTTCTCAAATTGAAGACCCTAATAAATTCTACATGCTCACACAGACACACGACTATCGCTACGAGGAGAATTACAACTAGAAGTCTTGAACATTTCATGGACATTAGTTCATCCTAACTGAAGTTACTGAGGACTCAGATTATGTAAAGATGAATCTAATTTTACTTGCGCTGAGAATTATTTTGTAGACAGGTGTGTGCTAGTAACGATAGAAAGTTTATACGAATTCCTCGTTTAATGCAGCTAAGTCGGACCAGCTAAGTACAGTGTACACCGAAGCCACGGTGAATGAGGTATTGTCTTCATGGAAATTGAGTGATTAGTTGAGGACGCGCAGGAGGCGGAGCGGGGTCCAGGGGTGCAACCCCTGGTGGGGGTCCAGGGGGCAAAGCCCCCGGCGGGGGGTGTGGGGGGCGGAGCCCCCCACTAGAAAAAAAACTTCTGATATGAGTGCATTACATCTAATGGGAACTTCAACCGAATTTCAGGAAAAACTTAGTTTTGACAGAAATTTTTAATTTTTCCCATTTGTCACCCCGTATCACATTCGAACCGACTCGTCCAAAGAAAGATGTCACAAACGTCATTCCCCCCTTTTTTTGTCAATGATTTGATTTGAGTGATCTTGAAAAAACATAATTGACTAATTGGCATTCATGTTCGTGTTTCACAAAGACATGAAAAAGGGCATTTTATGAAGAAATACAGGAAAAAAGCGTACAATCCATCCTAATCTTTTTTGACTGTATGAGTGGAGGAAGATAATATTATCAAACAATAGATTTCTCAAAGATTACGACTCACTCCATCGTTGTATGATTTTGTCAGTATATGCGACCGTGGTAAAATCAAACGGGCTATATAGCAACTTCAGTGAGGCTCGAGTCACATGAAAACTTTCTCCCATGGAGTCAATGCGGGAATATTATTGGATTTATATATTTGGCTGCTCACGACTGCTCTCACGAAGTTGGATTAGCAATTCACTTTAGTATTTATAAGTAATTGAGCGAGCAAGTACAAGAGCGCTGAGAGGCTGAGCCTTGGCTTGAGCTGCCTCCACTTGTTCAGTTCGTATAATTTTTGCGAGATTGGAGATACTTGAGTCGGTGAATATTATCAGAACCGTCACATTCTAAAAAACCCTTCATGCCAGGCACGGACGTCTTTCTGTAAACTCCCTTCAAACTGTGAACCCTCTTCAAAACTCAGACGAAATTCGGAGAATGATTCACCAATAACGATGCAATCAATGATATTCCGATATGAGATGCGTATACTATTCTGGAAAAACTATATACCATTTTTTATATTCTCGATCAATCTTCCACCCCCTTTCCTCTCATCCCACTCTGATATAGATACGAGAAGACGTTGTTCTGCGGAATTTCAAATCTTGAATAGCATATGCATTTAACGTTATTTGAATGACACACGTATACGTCAAGTGTCTATTACGTCGCTCATATTTGAACTGTAGCTTGCAATAAAAGAAGTAAGTTACGAAGGAAATCGTATAGATTTGTATATTCAAAGGTCTTAGAGGTGAAGGATAACGTCCCAGCAGAGATATGGAGGAATCGTGCGGGAAGTAAGATTTCCGCACAGTTTTGAGCTAAGCGACGTGCGGAAAAGTCGACAAACTGTGCGGAAAGTAACATTTCCGCACAGTTTTTCGTCTTTGCCGCACGTCGCTTAGCTCAAAACTGTGCGGGAATGTTACTTTCCGCACACCTAAAGTTAAGTGACGTGCGGAAATGCATTCTCGCACTCATTCCCGCATCGGAAACCGTGCGAAAACTACCCATTAACGTTCAACTTTACGCACAAAATTGCAAAAAAATCAATAAAGTGGAATGTAGAAGAGAAAGCGTGGCGCAAAAAAGACAACACACATACACGCACACACACATACACAGGCAAAGGGACAGAGAAATGAGTCCATGAAAGGTTTTGAAGGATTCTAAGAGAAAAAGTGTTACTTACAGTCGTTGGATTTTGGTGAGAGGAACAAGATGGTTAAAGCGTTTTTGTGATAAGATGAATTTTCTTAAAGGAAATTTTGGATTGAAGGGAAAAATTGATCAAAAATTTGCTGGGTCAAAAACAAAGCTTTCTCTGTCGAGAAAGCAAAAGGTGCTTTTGCGCAAAGTGTGTGGAAAAGATATCCTCAGCATACGTACGTTTTTGGGCTTTGGGCAAATTTTTGCATTCTAGGGATCACAACATACCAAAAACGTCTGAAAGATTTAAGATTTTCAAAACAAATTCCTTGGGATTCCCTACAAAATTACCATCTGTCAAGTTGGATTACGTATACCAAAAAGCGGATTTACTTATCGCGCTTCGTGTTTCTTCGTGTTATCATATCTTCCATCATCTCTCAAAAAGATTAATTGAAATGACGATTCCCGAGTGACAAAGGATAACATCACGCTATTAATCTAATTAATGAGTTTCTTCACTTCATACCAGATATCAGTAAATTCATGAATTTGATTTCTCCCTGACTGAGTAACGCGACGAGAATTATATTATTCTATTTTAAAAATTGTAATCTGACAAATTAAGATGAGGATTTAATAATTAGAGTACGTTTCCCGAAAGACACGAGAATATTTCAATTGGAGCACGCTATTGGATGTAGTGAGTCATCCATAAATTTTTGTCGTGAAGTAACCAGACAACTGTATGTAACACAAAATTTCACATCCCTAGTGGAACTGTATCATATCGTAAATTCTCGAGCCGGTGTAATGACAAAGAAACTGTTATTGATGCTGATAATTCTCGCTACAGTGATCAGCATTATCGTAATCAGGAACTCAATCTGCATAATCTGTTCCCTTACACTAATTCTCGACTGGAAGTCAATAACCATTGAATCCAATGAATTTCACCATTACTGTCTTCAGTGAATATTGGAAATCTTGGCACTTTCATCTCAAATTTTAGAACAGAAGTCAATATTACCGTATCATTTGAAATATCAACTGACTCCGAAGTCCACCAACATCTAATGACCCAAGTTTTGAACCGCTCAGAGTTTCGCAAATCTGATATATTGCTCGCTGACATGAACAATACCTATTGACTCTATAGTCTCCAACGTCATCTTGCCAAACAATTTGATCTCTATTGCCAGAATAATTTACCCACAAAGCTTGAGACAGTAGACCATCTCGATGAAAAGGATCGATACGATACCAATATCCGAATAAACAACTGCCGTCCATCGGAAGCTGCAACAGCCAAACTCTTGCAAAATGTATCGTAATTCCCGAAGGAAGTACTTACTTCTGTGTTGCTGGCGGCCAAGTGCCGATCTCAAACTGCTCTTTGCAAAACTCCATATATACAAGTATGGTTTCAGCTAGCACGGCAGTGAGCATCAGCGATGGGGATACGCTGAAGAAACGGATCCACAAAGTTTGCCGGGTTCACCAACTCATCGCCACAGCCGAAACTCCAAGACACACTGATACTCTGGGAACTCGGCTTATCGATCCCCGTGACAAATACACACGCGATGCGCTATAGAGATGTGGAGTTTGGGATACGAAACTCGACTGACAAATGACCAAGAAGGCAAAAGTTGGGTGCTCTCGAAAGGTTACTTTGAGTATCCTGAGCTTGCGAAGAGCAAAGAATGAAGAGTTTTTTGGATGAACTGTGTTAAAGATCATGTCTTTAGCTATACTTTGCGTGACTTTGCGAGAAGATTCTAGAGCTGAGAGTCTTGATCTTTCAAGTGTGAAGATCTGTGAGTATCTGAGTCAAGTTATGCAGGATGGTAATCTGACGTACGTGATGGTTCTTCATGGAAATAGCCATTAATCCATCAAATGTCTTGCCAAATGCCATGATTGAGAATCGTGTGTCAGTGTGATGAGAATTTCATTAGGAGGATAGTATATACAATACCCAATGTTGTGGGCGACATTTGTAGGGATACTATCCAATTGTATTGATGGAATCGATAAAGGAAAGTGATTGAATTCCGCTTAATCGGCTTTTGCCAGTAGCATTGTGTCAACAAATTTCGCTGACTCGTGTCATAGATCGAGTTGAATTACTCCAACTCGAACTATGCACCTCCAAGCCTCGTATGGTTGCGAGGTTAACTTAGAGGATTTTGATGAAAAGAAGGGTGAGAAGAGACATATGGAAGAATTTTGACTCTACGCTAGATTACAGTGCGTTTCGCCATTCCTCGTCAGATCTGGCTTGTCAAGGGGGCAGACGATCTGCCGAGGTTAGTCCCCGACGCACTTGGCCTAAGTAGCCGAACGTCGAGCTCTTAAACGGCTTTATATATGAAAGTCTTACATGCGCAAGCGCTTGCGAGAAAGATGATTTTAACCCGCTATTTCCATATGAAATCGACTCGACAGATTTTCAGCCTACTGTCGGATATATATCAAACTAATATTTGTACTCGATCGATACGATCAAGCACTGTATTTATCACTGGCGGGAAATACAAATGATTGAATTTCAATTGATCGGCTTTTGCCAGTAGCATTGTGTCAACAAATTTCGCTGACTCGTGTCATAGATCGAGTTGAATTACTTCAACTCGAACTATGCACCTCCAAGCCTCGTATGGTTGCGAGGTTAACTTACAAGGAGGGTGACAGGCCTTCGGTTCACCAATCCTGCTGGAACTCTGGGATATGTTTGGTGATACCAAAACATGTAACGAACCAGTGTTATAACTTGCCAACGCTCTTTTGAATTACCCTGAGCACCAGGGTCAATATCCCAGGATATAGGCCTTATCCAGGTGGCTTGCGCACCCATAGCTGCTCATCAATGATTCTTACGCCAGCCTCCTTATGGCGTGGGGTTTTCCTGTGAACAAATGAGGTTGGATACACGTTATACAGAGTAGAAATAACCAATCCCAGCTATATGAACCTAGTATAATTAGACATAAGCATGGGTGAAGCGAGTTGGGAATCAAAAATCTGGCAAAGTTGAGCTTATCAATAACGGAATGGTGAGCTTGTGGAAGAGGATATTCAACCAATATACACTTGGCGACAAGGAATACTTTCCGAACGCGAGGGAGTACTCGCAGCTTTGTCGCTCACTTGCGAGTTGGACCAGAGCTGCAGATGTCGTCTCTTCCGATATTTTGAAAAAGGTTAATTTGATTATTTATGTTTATCGCGAGGGGAGGGTAAGATAGGGAGTGATTGCAGGGAGTAGTTTTATCCGTAAAATTATTGTTTCGAAAATCTTTGAGATGTCGCAGCGTAAAAATTCTCTACTCTTGCTACGCAACAAGAGATTCAGAAATTTTCAATCGAGATGGAGCAAAATTTTTCAAAGTCATGAATGAAATGATCTCAACTCTCAGGGATAAAAATCGATAAGTAACACCTTGTGATTCAACATTGAAATCTACTCCCTGCCCCGTGATAATTATCGAAAAGATTATAGTATCTTTCGGGTAATTTTTTGGAAGAAAAATTGTAGAATATCGCGGAAAACGTCGAGTTTTGGATTATTCTAATTAGGGTTCGCAAGAATACCGTCTCTGTTTCTGCCTTTTTGATTACAAAAATCAATAAGAATCGACCGAGAGTCATTAATTTCTATTCTATAACCGATTCTAAATCTCAAGCCTCGTTAGGGGTCTATAACTTATATACAATCTTTAATGTTCAATTGACAGAAGCTCGCGCTGGTCTAGAGGTAGAAGGTCCGCGTTCTATTTTGGAGTCCCGGGTTCGATCTCCACCGATTTTTCTTTTTTTTCCCGTTTTTCACTCAATAAGTCTCTTTTCATTTCTTCATGAACTTTAATATTTGAGAATCTGATTACTCATGAGATCACACAATGATACGCATCGAGAGTTTTCGATGAATTTTAGATTAGTGTACTCCGATAGTCCCACATCAATGATGTTGCGGAGAAGAAACAAAGTTGATCGAAAAATTTATGGATTATGTTTCCTCTTTGTGAGATCCTACGAATTTTGATCATCTTAGAGCCCTCCCAAATAACCATTGAACGTGGCTAGGTTCAATTTCATCATTGTCTTCAGATCTCGCAACAGTCAGCTGGTAAAATGCGAAATTATCGAATACTAATCTAGTTGCGTTAGGTTGTTGTCTGGGACAACTCGGAAATAGTACATTACGCGTCGAGTGCTGGAAACATTTTTTCCTTCGGGAAACCGAGCTGGACGTGGGTGATGGCACCGTCCAGCTTGGTTTTCCCGAAGGAAAAATGTTTCCGCACGAGATGCGTATGCAGTTTTATACGTCTGTACGCAGAAACAGCTTGTTTCCAGGCCTCCTCGCGAAGCGAGGAGGCCTAGAAACACGCTGTTTCTACGTATGGACGTATAAATGTATTCGCTGAATGTTACCTTTGATGATATTGTCTACAGTACCCGCCAAATGAATGAAACACGGATTCGTTCACTAAAACAGCGATTACTCATCCTTGGGCATCCTTGGGCTCACGGCAATTTCACAAAAAGCATCCAAGATGAGAGAAAAAGCTATCAATTCATGTCTTTCGAAATATTTTTTGATGCAAAATTCGTGGTTTTAATTGGCTCCGAAGAGTGAAAAAGTTTTCATTTCCATGAATCATTGATCATTTGTCGGGAAATCGCGATAGCGTGAAAATCTTTGCGGGATCTTGTAGCTTCTTCCAAAATCTTTGAAATCGCTATTTTTGAACATTACTCTACGGCTTTTTACATTCAAGTCACGAGCGACCAGCTCAGAGCAAATTGACTTGCGTTGAGGGTAGCCGAGACAAAAGAAAAAAAACGTAATCCGAGATTTTGACGTAAAATTTCTAGAAATCATAAAATATGAATCAGTAATATTTTAGATCGACTCGAAACGACCTCAGACAGTTTGAAGACGAAAAAGCTCATACCTACATCATCAGTACCCTCGACAAGCACCAATAACTTCTCCTTGCCAGATCACTCGTAACTCGGATGAAGAAAACCGTGGAGTAATGTATGAGAAAAAAAGATTTTCAAGGTCTTGGGAACAGCTACAAGATACAGCAAGGATCTCTGCTCTATCGTGATTTCCCGACAAATGCTCGATGATGAATTGAAATAAGAATTTTTTCACTCTTCGGAGCCAATTAAAACCACGAATTTCGCATCAAAAAATATTTTGAGAGACATGAATTGATAGCTTTTTTCTCATCTTGGATGCTTTTTGTCAAATTACCGTGAGTCCAAGGATATCCGAGTAATTGCTGTTTTAGTGAAAGAATCCGTGTTTCATTCATTTGGCGGGTACTGTACACAATATCATCGAAAAGTAACATTCAGCAAATACATTTTCTGAGCTGTCCCAGGAAACAACCTAACGCTACTAGATTAGTATACGATAATTTCGCATTTTACCAGCTGACCGTTGCAGAATCTGAAGACAATGATGAAATTGGATCTATCCACGTTCAACGGTTATTTGTGAGGGATCTAAGATGATGAAAATTCGTAGGATCTTACAAACGGGAAACATAATCCATAAATTTTTCGATCAACTTTGTTTCTTCTCCGCAACATCATTGATGTAGGACTCTCGGAATACACTAATCTAAAATTCATCGGAAACTCTCGATGCGTATCATTGTGTGATCTCATAAGTAATCAGATTCTCAAATATAAAAGTTCATGAAGAAATGAAAAGAGACTCATTGAGTGAAAAACGAAAAAAAAAAGAAAAATCGGTGGGGATCGAACCCGAGACTTCAAAATAGAACGCGGACCTTCTACCTCTAGACCAGCGCGAGCTTCTGTCAATTGATCATTAAAGATTGCATATAAGTTATAGACCCCTAACGGGGCTTGAGATTCAGAATCGGTTAGAATAGAAATTAATGACTCTCGGTCGATTCTGATGGATTCTTGTAATCAAAAAGGCAGAAACAGATATGGCATTCTTTCGGACCCTAATTAGGATAATCCAAAACTCGACGTTTTCCGCGATATATTCTACAATTTTTCTCCCAAAGAATTTCCCGAAAGATACTATAATCTTTTCGATAATTATCACGGGGCAGGGAGTAGATTTCAATGTTGAATCACAAGGTGTTACTTATCGATTTTTATCCCTGAGAGTTGAGATCATTTCATTCATGACTTTGGAAAATTTTGCTCCATCTCGATTGAAAATTTCTGAATCTCTTGTTGCGTAGCAAGAGTACAGAATTTTTACGCTGCGACATCTCAAAGATTTTCGAAACAATAATTTTACGGATAAAACTACTCCCTGCAATCACTCCCTATCTTACCCTCCCCTCGCGATAAACATAAATAATCAAATTAACCTTTTTCAAAATATCGGAAGAGACGACATCTGCAGCTCTGGTCCAACTCGCAAGTGAGCGACAAAGCTGCGAGTACTCCCTCGCGTTCGGAAAGTATTCCTTGTCGCCAAGTGTACAACAACAAACACGATTTACATTATCCAAAGGGCATCATTTTCCAAATCCATGTTATCTTATAGCAGCTGTACAGTAGAAACTGCGAGGCCATCCGGAGAGAGTTAAATCGACAGCAAACCAGCGACAGACCTGGAACAATCCATCAACAAAGTATCGTACTCAATTCACACACTGACTTTACATATCCCACACTGATTTCACATGTTTTCATCTACAAGTTGATTGAAAAAATTCAATCTGAACTGATATGCAATAGCTCTGTTGATACAAAAAACAAATTAACCTCAATTTCACCATGCTCTAAAAAAATCACATGCACAGTCCTTCTCCCCACCTGTAAATGAATACTTATCCGAGAATCCCATATCATTGTCGATCTCCCACGGATTGTGGAGATACTTTTCCAAAATTCTAGCCATTCTAGGAATATAAAAATAAAAACGCGAATGTCTCTCGGGCAAAGCAGCGACGTAAGCGATACGGGCACGGCCACACACCGCAGGGAACTGATCTGCGGGTATTAGTGTGGACTTGCGATAATATGCGAGGTTGAGCGTCTTCTGCTCGACTTGCCGACGAGATTGACACATGCAGACGCCAAAATCTTTCAGCTCACGAGAGTATAAGATGCTATGATAGTGGAAACTCGCAACGGATGATCTTCTAATTTCCATCAGAAATGGAGCATTGATGAATTTATTCATACTGCTGACGGAGGTATGAAAATACAGACGACAAACCGTTCCAACTCTCAGAGTTGTAGATCTTTTGGAAATTTACAGTCATCTCATATTTGCTGGCTTCTTTGAAAAGTGTAACCCACCAATCCGAAAAAGCCCTTTCATTACTCTACAGGGGAAAATACTAGTAATATCATCCAGAATGTAGTTTCACAAATTCAACCAGCTGGGATATTGACTAATACACCCAGAAAGAGAGGCGGGGAACACATCAATCGATATTCGCGACAAATCCCAAAGTATTCCTTCGAACGGAAGAGGAATTACTTCATACCCGACTCAAAATAAACCTATAGCTGTATATAGCAGTACACTGCTCGTGCACGCGCGCCGCGTTGGTTCCGAAGCTTTCATCTCACTTCTCGCATTCATCCGTTCTGTTCGATTCTTTCTATTGGTATCCCTGCTCCGATCTTCGAAAACGAGCGCTAGGCGTTCGAAAAATTCGAAAAATGATACGAAAGCGTTCCGTTTTGTCATTGATATAGTTCGTTAGAATGTTCTGTGGAGAAGACTTGCAGCTCATCGTCATTCAAGTTTTGTTGGATCTCACGAGTCCACAGAAATGGGGAACAATTCCAACGATGGGGATCGTACAGAAAAGCAATCACAGTCATTTCAATTATTCTCTCAGAGTGTATATTTTTTTCTCGAAGAGTTGAAGTGTCGAGGTTTCATCGCTCAAAAGGCACAGAAGCCGGCTACCGAAGAGGCCGAAATTTTGGGAATGAGAATAGCTCCCATGTTAATTCGATTTTTTGAACAATTAGAAGTTATTGATGATGATGTATTAGAATTTGATGGGGGAGAACAGGTGGCTGCAGATCATTTTACTACAGAACCAGATGCTGAATACGATTTAAGCTCGATCGTTGATGAAATGAGAGGTTAGTTATCGGCACAGGTGTACATTGCTCATGATAATATTCTACCCAGAAAAATTAGGCTCGACGCTTATATGATGTAATTTTTGGTCCGGCTCTTTTAAATTATTGATACCCGTGATAATAAGTGGTTGTGAGTAGGACTTCGTTCTGAAGCTATTCATTCGGAGTTTGGGTCCACTCGAGCTGGACCTATTATTTTTCCGTATCTTACAGATGGTGGAGTAGATATTGAGAAAGATTCGGAACTAAAGATCAGTGAATATAGCCCCGATGACGAATTCCGAAAAGAGGAATTCAGGCGATCCCCCTTGCGACAAAAATTAAAATCTGCAATCTGCATGTAGAGCATCCCAACTGGTCTTTGCAGACTTTGAAGAGAAACAGTGCCTCTGCTTGTCTAGGGAGGATGAAATAGCCCGTTTCAAGAAACAGATTGCAACTGGTGGTACCCAGTATGACAAATATTTTGATATTAGAAACTTTGTATATAAAAATTCTCGTGAAGCTAGGCGGCAAAATCTTCCAGTCAACACAAGAAATCTTAAAGAGTGGGCCACTTAAAGATCCATGCAATATGGTCCAGATTTTGGATTTATTGCATCTGATAGATGGGCGAGCAGATTCAAGGCCAAGTTTAGAATTTCTACACGTAAAGTTACTAGGCATATCAATGGAACAGAACAGCGTTCCTTGGAAGATTTGAAGAGTAATGCCTCAGAATTGCAAGAAGATTTCAGAAATGCAATGGTGTCCTTCGATATGAATAGGGTCCTGAATACTGATCAAATGGGATGCCAGTATAGAATAGATATTCAGAGGACTCTTGAGCACAAAGGTAAAAAAATTGTGAATGTTTCTGCAGGAGACAGGAACAAATGCACCCATTCATATACTGCACAGAACACCTGCACTGCCTCGGGTAAGCTCCTTCTGAAAGTTTTCATATGCCTTCAAGAAACCGATGGAGCTTTTGGCCCTCGTATCCAACAGCAAGTTGATGCATGGTGTGAATACTATGGTAATGTTGTTATAGTCTGTTCCAAATGAGGAAAACTAACAGCTCCTGTCTTCAACACCTACCTGACAGATGTCCTTCAACCTTACATGGGAACTGACAAGTTCTTGCTAGTTCTCGACAGTTGGGGAGGCCAAGGTAATGATAATTTGTTCAGAGAGTTTGTTGATGATGAAGGCAAATCAACATGCACAAGAAAGGTGATACCACCATGCTGCACATTTTTAGCTCAACCACTGGATGTATATTTCCATCGCCAGGTCAAGATTTTTATCAATGAGATGCAGAATTGTGCTTATCTCCTACAACAGAACAGGCAGATCAACACCCGCGAAGATGCTGTTAGGATCCATGCTCTCACAGTTAATCAGCTTGCTGCTCCATCATTCCAACCAATGATTGAATATGCTTGGTTTGCTCCTCGCTTGATTTCTGATCGACAAGTATTCTCAAATGTTAGAGAAGTAGTATTCCTTTTTGGTAAGAAAAATACAACCTGTGTCACCGAAGGGTGTGAAGAGATCCAATGGATCTGTTGTGCTTGGTGTAGAGAAAAACTATGCTTCCCATGGTTTTATGATAATTATCAGCCCAAACAGTGTACATTATTCTTCAGGAACATTTGAATTTTAAAAGGAACGAATAAGCATCAATAAATTCCTCTATAGCTGTATATGTATATACAAATGATCTGTGATATAGATTCTTTAATAACTTATCTGTCCTGCGACTACATTGTAAAGTAATTGAAATTGTAAATAGCTTTTGTGATTATACTGATCTCATGTGATATTAACTCCACAGAGTTGCGAGATGTGTGCAACCATTATCTTGTCTCATGACTAATGAGAGATGATCATATCTAATAAATGAGCTGTCTCTACTTCTCATCATCAAAAACGCTTATGATTGATTGAGAAGAATCACCTGAATCCTGATACTCACTTATATGACCTATATATTCTTTCAATCTTATTATTGGATCTATTGACTCCTTTATTAATCACCATCATTCAAGGAACAAGAGTATCTGTGGCAAAATTTCATAGCATCTTATTAGTCTTATATTCTCATGAGCTGAAAGATTTTGGCGTCTGCATGTGTCAATCTCGTCGACAAGTCGAGCAGAAGACGCTCAATCTCGCATATTATCGCAAGTCCACACTAATACCCGCAGATCAGTTCCCTGCGGTGTGTGGCCGTGCCCGTATCGCTTACGTCACTGCTTTACTCAAGAGACATTCGCGTTTTCATTTTTATATTCCTAGAATGGCTAAAATTTTGAAAAAGTATCTCCACAATTCGTGGGAGATCGACAATGATGTGGGATTCTCAGATAAGTATTCATTCACAGGTGGTGAGAAGGATTGTGCATATGGTTTTTTTAGAGCATGGTGAAATTGAGGTTAATTTGTTTTTTGTGTCAACAGAGCTATTTCAGATTAGTTCAAATTGAATTTTTTCAATCAACTTGTAGATTAAAACATGTATAATCAGTGTGGAATATGTAAAGTCAGTGTGTGAGTTGAGCACGATACTTTGTTGATGGGTTGTTCTAGGTCTGTCGCTGGTTTGCTGTCGATTTGACTCTCTCCGGATGGCCTTGCAGGAATAGTACGAGGTTCTTTCAAACAAATGGTGAAGCTATATTAGGAGAAGGAGAAATTATTTATACACCCTGAGTCGCTTTTATCGATGCCAGCTTTCTGATATAAGCCGAGGTATAAACAAAGTTACAAAAAAATTTATTGTATCAATTCTATTATTTTCTTTCCAGTCAAGACCAGATTGCATCCCTATTCAATGGAAGCATAATCTTGAAATCGCAAAACTGCTCTCCACACTCCTTGTAGACGTGTAATGGTACAAGTGAACTTGAGCACGATTGTAACGTGTGTGGTTCTTGTTTGTAAGATTTGTGTGACCTTGCAAAAAGTGTTCCCGAATTTTCAGATTGAAAGTTCACACGTCGTATCCGCCCAACGAAGTAAGCAGGCCAAGGTAAAAAGTGGAAAACAGTAGAATTTGGTGAGAGTTTCGGGGTTAGACATATGATATGCCTAATAATCTAGTGCGTATATGAGTAGTTCTGCGTAAATCCTGTACATTTGGGGGTAAAAAATGTGCCGACCCACAATCTCACATCCGAAGGTTCTAAGATGTATTTTTCGACTCTTTGGAACATACAGAGAACGAATTAACTCGCGCACAAGTATCAATATCTTTCCGTATCG
This sequence comes from Eretmocerus hayati, assembly GCA_029851415.1. NCBI lineage: Eukaryota > Metazoa > Arthropoda > Insecta > Hymenoptera > Aphelinidae > Eretmocerus > Eretmocerus hayati. The sequence goes on from CM056742.1 coordinate 167,133,813, forward strand.
GTACTATGAGGATAACACAGATAACACGTAGCGTCACACGGACCTGACATTTTGAAGCAGCACACGGACCTGGCATTTCGCCACTAAAATTGATCTCTCGGACAAACGGTTCGAACTACAGCTTTGGGATTTCAAGATTTTGATTAGACCATTAGATACTTCGTAAAAAGTTGAGTAGGTCTTGCATTCAAACACGGACTTGATATAAAAGTTTAGCAATACTACATTTTGGTGCAAAAACCACTCCGCAAAGTGTGGAAATCAATTTATTTCGATACCTAAGGACATGAAAAAGTTGCGCCTGACGATTTACCATGAGAAAAAAAATTAGTGCGGAGAAGCCCGAGATGGGGCCAATTTACTTTGACCGGGGAAAACTGAGCGAGTGAAATTTTAGACAAATATACGCCACAAAGTTGTATCTTCTCAGCATGCACATATACAGTGGTATTTTGGTCCTTGTAGCTGTGGAATTTGATGCTCAATACTATGATATTCGGTAAGTTTGCCTAAATCCTGTCCATGTAGAACATTCTCGTTAAGATTCCATGAACATATATGCTCATAGGGTCCATGAATTCCATGGTCATACATGATCTTAAATAAAACCGGTTTCAAAATTTGTCATTTTCATCCCGGAAAGGTGTGATATACTAATTTACAACATCAACACTTGACGGTGATGATCGAATATTACTCTGAAAATTTTTTCCGGAAGTCATTCTCAGGTTTTGAACATTTGAAGTACTAAAGAGAAAAAATCCACATTAAATATCATTTTTCGTCAAAAATTTCAGTTTTTGGGAACTTGAGACCGACTCCTGGAAAGATTTTTTTCAGTAGTATATGATCAGTATCGTGACGTATTGATGTTACAATAGGTTTGAGTCAATATATCACAACTCTCTGGAATAAAAATATAATTTTTAAAGCGGTTTTACGTATGATAATATATGACCATGGAATCCTCCGATTCCATGATCATTGAGAATATTTTGGACAAGTGTAACGCTATTGGAACTTTACCACTAGTGCCCAGTGAGGGGGAAAAAGCAGCGGTCGCGTGGGTTGAAGAACGGACCCATCAGTCCACCTCGCATGCAAAAGTACCCCATGTGGCTTGGAGGGCTGGAAACGTTTCAAATTTTAATACCGTCGATCGGGGAAACTTTGGAACACGGGGGGTAACTTTGGAACAACCCATGAAAGAGTGGTTATCACGCACAGTTGGCTAGGCAGATGGTCGTGAGACTGAAATACCGATTCTTCCTACTTGGGGCACGCATGAGCAATGTTTTACACCGGCGCAAGGTCCTCCATTAGTTGTGAGATCATTCATAGACAGACTTCTTTAAGAGTATGTTTTCAATCCAAAAAACAGTCTCTCGGAGAAAGTGGCGTGGCTCCGACTTTGCGGAATCGACTTCAAGGTAACTGAGCCAGACTTCACTTGTCTGTACGCATATCTGGACGAACCTATTGTTACATTGAAGTAATTTTATCCAAATTTGATTTCGCCAAATTATCATTGAATCCTAATTACCCAAGTAGTCGTTGATAAGAAGCTTCAAATCGAGCCAAAGAACGTCTCATTTCGACCCACCGCAGCCGAGTTATGGCAGTTATTGTCAGAAACCAACTGTGAAGGTATTTTCTTCCTCGAGATTTAGCCGTGGTGTAGACAGTGAGGAATGCTGAAGGTGTTCATGCTCGATTGTAGAAGTTAAATTCAACCAAATGGACTTGTACTGTAGCTCAATGGAAAGCTAAGACACTCAGCTCTTGATTACCGATGGTGAAAATCGATTGCGTGACCTAGTTTATGAATTAATTGACGAATAATAAATGATAACAATTTCTGTTCCCAAGTTACCCCAGACCGTGTCTAACTTTGGAACACGACTTTCAGTGCTCTTTGCTCCAACTAGAGATGTCCAAATGGACCTTATAAGCCCCGCAATCGAAAGCTGAAACTGTGAGCTTTTGTTTGACTACTGACACAATGCGCTTCTGATGCAAGACGTACAAGTTTGGCGAGGTCTACGGAAAAAAATGCGATTTTTGTTCCAAAGTTACCCCGGTTGACGGTACATCCCAACCTCAGTAAAGAATGTCAGAGGAGTTCTACAAAGATTCACTCGGAAACGAATTTCTATTAACCGTGGCAAACGTTTATATTTTGACATAAACAAATTAGAAAAAATAGACAGGTTGGCGTTATGGAGACCTAAAATGGAATTGCATATTCATTTGTTTTTTGCTTCTTTGTAAGATACCGTGACATGTTGTCTATAAGCACGAACCGAAGAAGATCGTTTAATTATTTGACACATGAATGTCACGAACGTCTAGAATATGAATGAGTGCAAGGAAGAAGTGAAATTAGTGTGAAATCTGAATACCATAACCTTCCATCAATGATTGAAATACTACGTCCGAAACTTGAGAACTTACTCTGACGCGAACAATTGCTTGTTGGGTTCCGTGAAGATGTATAGAGCATCCATGTATAGAGCATGAACGTGAAGCGAGATTGTTCAAGGGCTTTGAGAACTGAACATACTTGTCTCTCCAGTGGATATCTGGCACAACTGTGTCACCCATTATTATATAAGATTTCAGGATATCTTTCGTTCAATAGTGATAACGTTGGCCTCTAGATGAATTATTGAGAATCTGCTTGAAGCTGTATTGATATGCTCATCTACACAAGTGACCCCAATAGTTCGTACTAAACCTGAGTCTGCACTCCCTGTATCATCGCTTAAAAATTTTAGAAGAGAAAACCGCGATCGGTATAGATCACTCATCAAAAGATAGTTCTAAGGCATTATTATAGTCATTCGAACATACATGATTCATGCATGTTTGAATGACTGTATTAATGCTTGAAAATTATATTAGAGTGTAGACTAGAGTATCACATGGTCTACGCAACAAGTTACGCCGGTTCTACTCGTACTGCATAAACTCATAATTTAGTGCATTGTGCGTCTTTAGACTAGAAGGAAGGCTATTGTCGTGATTGAATAAAGAAGGAATAGTTATGATGAAAGGAATGGAGAAAATGCGATTGGATCAGAATGAATACTGGAAAATTCCAGTTTTAGCTCAACAGTTCATAGGTGTATGGCCTTATGATAATAATCTGTATGATAAAGTTATGCGTGTAGTGGTATATTGTTCTATGTATACCCTAATGTTATCTGTGGTGAGTCAAAATTGTCGCTTATTACAATGAATTTATCGATAAGTGTCAGTGTAACCATTTAGGTCGTCGCCAATGAATTTTACCAAAACAGGTGCAATTTTGATCAAAAAGCCTGGTAGCGCCTTGCTGGCGAGTGTACAAAAAAATCTTGCAGGGCTGCCATATTTACACCAAGTTGGGGTATTTTAACCTCTCGCTCTCCCTCGATCCTAGATAGTTATGGATTTTCGTGGGCACTAACCACGATGTGCACCAGTAATCGCGGGCTTGGTCACATTCCTAACTAAATATTTGCTTGCATGTTTTGTTCGGAAAGTATCCAATATCTTTGTTTCCTGACTGCCAAGGTCTGGACCCTCCCCGAGGGAACTTGTCGTGGATTTTCGTCTTCCCATGTCGGTCGGGCAAATTTCGACTCATCTCGAAGCCGGCACTGTGTCGGTGTGATGCGAATCAGACATGTGTGATTCGCGTCACACCGATCAGTCAGGTTATTGGCGCGTTCACTTCCAGCATGCTTGCTGTACTCAAGAATAGCGAAAATTGACAGAGACTGGTCTGTTGATGCAAATCGTGATTGTAAGTCCACTACACTGAGAAGTTTTTGGGGATAGTTTGCTACTCTGTAAAAACGGGCGCAAATCTCTCCTGGATTCTGGATAAATCAGCACCTCAGCCCAAGCACGGATACTGCTCAACTGACAGAGATCGAACGCGAGACACGCCGCTCATCCCGAAGTAATGCTCACGCGGTTCTGGGCTGAGATGGTAGATGGTAGATCTCCTTCTTGATTGCCCGATGCCCTAGGTATCGGACATCAAGGGGAGAGAGATTTTACCCAAACCCGTGTCCCGCCTGGTACGGCCTGTGTGAGCTATGCGTAGCCCGCGTAAGCTGAACCAGTCCGGTGTCTGGCGACGGATGCAGATTTTCCCCTCTAACCACCTAAAAAAAAAAAGCCACCATCTCAACACCAACATGGGTTTCTTCCAACATGTAAGAGAGGAGTTCGGCCATAGAACTCATGGAAGTTTCTACAGGAAGTTTCTACAGAATAACAACGTCGCATTGCTGAAGCTCCATCACGCCGAATCTTCCTTCTTAAATGTAGCAGTTTTTCAAGATCGACGAGACTGCCCATTTTCATCATACAGAAAGAAGAACTAGAGAGTATACAAAAAGCTTGCGAATAAGCGGGAGTTCTGAATCGATCAAAGATGTCGCCCATAGTACTGCAAGTAAGTTTTTGAACTCGATCGCTAAGTTACCAAAATCTTGATAACCCCATGATTTTGGGCTCAAATAGTGAATGGTACATCTAGTTCAAGTTAGCAAAAGGTTTCTTAGTTGAAAATTTGGGGGAACGTATCGATAAACAATATATGCATCCTTCCACATATTTTTCTGTTGATCCGTCATAAGCCGGAAAATATCGATTTTTTGGGGGGAATTTGCACAGGAGTAATATGTAGATCTTTGAATATATCTACAAAAATGATGATCACTTTTTCCCTCGGAGATTGCATCCCTCCCGAATTATCCTTCATCAAAGTTACAATCGAATTTGTTCAAATACATACTAGCTTGAATTTTTTGCAACGGGTTCAAATTATTTGATTAAGATAATTGAGTCAATATGAACAAAAGAAGGTCTCTTAGTATTTTTCTTCGCTTTTATTCCACTTCGCCTCGAGCCGACCCACCAATCAGAGCACAGGGTACAACTGGTATTTTCTTGTTCGCAACTCAATACAACTGAGTAATGGACACGTTTCTGACGTTCGTGGTGTACTGGGTGTCTCGTTTACTTCCGGGTACCTTTTCGGTAGACTCTGCCGTTCAATATCAAGTAGTATATTTTAACGTCATTGGTCATCTGGGTCTCACCCACCTCGTTACTAACGCAGCACGCGGCTGTAGCCTTTTCCGATCCATTGGAAACAACCAATTAAACTGCTCTGAAACGTATCATGACAGTAACAGCGTCCGCTGACAACACACGCTTCTCGTCTCATCTGGTCTCATCTTCGTCAATTCGTTGCAATTCGTTCCACGCATCCACGCAATACACGACGCCATTTTATTGCAGTCGACGCTACGCCGTAAATGCAGCACCGCTTGTCGAAAAATTAACCAAGTTCGATCTCGATCTCAATTGCCGCAATAGCCGCGAGTGATTTCAATTGTGCAGCGAGTTCTATGTGCAAGTGCATCTGAGCTGGGCCAGCCCTTTGTCTCTCGATCAGAACGATGTCTCAACTATCAAATGGGATCCCTCATTTGCAGACTGTTCATTCGTCCATACCGCGTACCTGTCGATATTTTTTTGTACTTCAGCCGTATGTTGTATCGAAATCGGTGAGAGTATAACCTCTACAAACTATTCCTTTCCTCATGTTCATCCCACAGTACAATTTTATATCATCAGTTTATGCTTTCCTTTCAGTGTGCTCATAATTGCATGGACACGATACCTGTGTGAACCATGTGTATGCAGCTGATTTCTCCTGTGGTTGCAAGGATTTGTTTGTTGGAACCAACAGAATTTCAATAGGCTATTGGTGATATGTCATTGTCGCACTTACAATATGACTCAAACATGAAACAGAATAATGTGCATTCAAAGCATATGCCTTGAATTAGAGTCATGCTTGCGCACTGTTGATGAGAGATATAGCTCATCTCTGCGAGTCAGTTAAAATTCACATTAATTGGCCCCATAAGCAAGTTCACTCCATGTACTCTGACTTGACGGTATGATTAGGAGACCCATTTCCAATCAAGCCCAACAAAGTATATCTCTTCATGACAGATTTTCCAACCTTATGTGAATCACTCGAAATGTAATTGACTACTGCAGGTTCGCTTGATGAACCATGTAAGTATGATTCAAGATATTGATTAGTATTGGGTATTTGCCTCACTCAATTTTGATCTACCACTTACAATCTCTCTGTTCATAAGCCTTGATTAGATCCAACTTCATTGCTTGGTTTTTGAAGTAATGTAAATTAATTCTGCTTTGGTAGTATAGCATTGTGATGCTTCAACAGAAGAAATCACTGCCTTTGATCTTTACGCTTTGGATTTTCGATGAATGACTGGAATCATGACAGACCATAACGCTAATGTAGTGGTTTTCGTCGACATTTGATAAGATACTTGGTGCCTTGGCAGAACATTCTATTACCTTTGATCTTTATGCTTTAGATTCTCAATGAGTGATTACAATTAGGACAGACTGTTACCTATTTCTCAAACCTTTGTTGACACAGTTGTTTTGACTTTACAGCATCTTAATGTTCCAGCAGTGAGATTCTTGAGTAGAAGGTTTTCATTCTACTACTTTCCTGTAAATTACCCCACTGGAAGCTTATGCACCTCTATCTTGGTCAAATGTGAATTGTTCCATATGATACTGGTTAATCATTGAGATGTGCGTAAATATCAATATATCTTTGACCGTATCCTGTAAGCTTGGCAGTTCAATTTTCTTATGTTCACAGGCCATGTATGATCACAAAACTATCCCCCTCTTGTCTCTTCAAGAGATGTGAATATGGACCTAATCAAAATAAAGAATGATTGTATCGCCTGATCAATTATACTAACTTTCCTGTAAATTACCCCACTGGAAGTTTATGCACCTCTATCTTGGTCAAATGTGAATTGTTCCATATGATACTGGTTAATCATTGAGATGTGCGTAAATATCAATATATCTTTGACCGTATCCTGTAAGCTTGGCAGTTCAATTTTCTTATGTTCACAGACCATGTATGATCACAGAACTATCCCCCTCTTGTCTCTTCAAGAGATGTGAATATCTTTCCTGTAAATTACCCCACTGGAAGTTTATGCACCTCTATCTTGGTCAAATGTGAATTGTTCCATATGATACTGGTTAATCATTGAGATGTGCGTAAATATCAATATATCTTTGACCGTATCCTGTAAGCTTGGCAGTTCAATTTTCTTATGTTCACAGACCATGTATGATCACAGAACTATCCCCCTCTTGTCTCTTCAAGAGATGTGAATATGGACCTAATCAAAATAAAGAATGATTGTATCGCCTGATCAATTATACTATCCAGGTAAAAATCTGAATCGAGAAGAAGGTTTTGACATTTGTGGTTGCACATCGATCTCAATTGAATTCATCTGTCAACTTAATCTCAATACTGATGGCAATCCACTTTGTGTTCCAGTTTACAGATTGAAAAATTCCCACTTTCTTCCCCACTCTGTTTCTGAATAATTTATGTGGATGCCACTTAATTCATATCCACATTTCAGTTATGTCAAAATATCAAATCAAAATGAGTGTTTACTGCTGCCCATCGTGTAAGTTTTCCGACATTACTAATGTGCGATCATACATATATTGATATTTAATGAAGTGATCATAATAATGGGTATCTATTCACACGACAATCGAATAAAATAAAATACGATAAATAGTTGAGTGACTTACTGTTTTCATCAAATTGTAGGATCCCGTAGATTGGTGTCATTATAATTATAACTACGTCAACTCATAGTTGATCAGTGCTAAATATCCACGTTAGATAGCCGAGGAATAACGTAATTCGTGCGATCAACTCTTACTGAAGCTCAACGTGACCAGTGCCATCGAAGAATTCTAAATCTCGAGCCATTCTGAACGACTTGTCTAAAGCTGAATAACTATGTAGTTTGACCAGTGCAACGGAGGATTAAGAGAAAAAGTGGAATCGTTGTGAAATCGAAAATCGTGAACAGCTGTGTTCCAGTGCTCCTACCATGGATCCAATTCGAACTGATTACGCAAATTCTAGATTGAACCTTTTGGAAAGTGATCGGCTAAGAGAGAAGAAGACGATCGATCCGATGAAGACACCGCTTGCTCAAAAACCGCTATTGCATACTGTTCGAGGTCCAGTATCTCTATTGCAAACTTCACAGGGAGCTTTGAGCAAAATAATAGTACCGAGCAATAGTTCAAAATTTCATTCACAACAACCCAGCGGGCAACCAGATTCACGGTTCCATAAACGCAACATGTCTTCGAATCGATCACAATCAATTCCTCAAATAACTGATCTTGAAAATTGTTTGCCTCGAAAACGCAAAATATTTCGTTCTGCGCCACCCTTGAGAACAGACGATAACAAACGATTAAAATCGAGTACATGTAATCAACCCGATTCTATCCACCAAAATAGTGTTCAATCTAGTACACTCGTGCATGTAGCCACTCTTTCAAATTCTTCATCGGTATCAACAAGCTTCACTAACGATTTTGAACTCATCAACTCAGTCCCTCGAGAGCGACCGCGTTTAACGTTGATGAGTGACTCGGACACAACGCACCACGTACAGGACGCTTCGCAGTTAACTGATCACCGGAGATTGAATACGGGACGATATTCTAATTCGAGGGGAACAGTCCAAGCGAATAGGAAACGGTTCATAAACCGGATTGATCACGATCAATCTAAGAATCTTGCGAGATCTTCTCATCGTCAAATAAGTCCTACAGTCCATATCAACAAATTTCCTAGAGCTGGTTTACCGAATAAAGGAGACCAAAATCATTCACAGGAGCGTAGAATTCGAGCACGAGATAGAATGCGTTTAACCCGAGCCGCGGAATCATCAGAACAACGCGCAGCTCGCTTAGCATTGTTAAGAGCTAAGTATTCCCAGCGACGACGCGCTTGTCGAAGTGATCAACCAGTCGGTATTAAGTTAGATGATGCATCGTTAGCTCTGAATTTACATTCAGAGCGTTCACATAATCACATCTTGAGTACTTCCAATGCAGTGGTTCCAGTTCCACAAGAGACTTCAGTTAACTCATCAAGTGCCATTCTTTCACTGACCAACCATTTTCTGTCTCCATTCTCTGTGATTTGCAATGTTCGAACGCCCGAACCTCGCAACCAAAATTGTCGTGGACGAGACGTCAGTGACCTACATGATGCCGTGTTCAATGCAACCATTATCAAATATTGTGAACATTCATGTGAAATCTGCACAAAATTATGCTACCGTTCTCAAGTCAAATTGATCCCAAATCCCAAGAAATCTTACATGCCTGATTCATTGAAGTTCAAACCACAGTTACTCGTCTGCATGAGATGCAAAACTCACCTCTCCTCGAATAATTCTCGTTTCCCTTCTAAAGCTTTTTGGAATAGTTTAGACCCTGGCCCGATCCCGCGTGAACTGCAACAACTGACACAGGCAGAGACTCGATTACTGGCGCGAATGATACCATTTGTGAAGATCGTGAAATTAAGTGGACGATTTGGTCAGTACGGGTTCAGGGGTCAAGCGATTTTATTTGCTCAAGACCTTCACGAGATCACAGAAAATCTCCCAACAATGCTACCACGATCCCCGAATGAGTCGGGCATCGTCGTCATCACTGAACATTTAGAAAACTTAGACGTCATTCGCGAATACGAGATCAATCGTGAGCATGTCTACGAAGGTCTGACTTGGCTGATTATGAACAATAAGTTGTACTCGGATGTCAAAATCAATCCATCTGTTGATCTTTCTCGTCAACACATAATCAGAGTTGTAGAGCCACTGCAACCTAACGTAGTTGAACCTCAATCGGAAAATAACTATTATCGTGTTATCAGCGATGTATCATCTATTCTTCGAGCGTCATGGAGTCACTGCGATCCTGACACATTCGATTGCGAACACGCGGGACGTCAAAGTTGCACAATGGCTTTGGCGAATATTATCAAAGCGTCGATCGTACCTCCTGACAAATGGAATGTGTGTGATCTAGATTCAAACATGTTGGCTGGAGATCGCATGTATGGCATAATCAAATCACGCCTGGTCGACTTAGATACGCCATCAGAGATCGTGCGGATAAACAACCTCCAGATTTTACGTGAAGCGTTTACTCTTTTTGGCACGAAGCTCTGTATCGAATTCAATGACATCCCCAACTTGGTCGGAACCCTGAAAAATCTCAAGAAACTCAGACCACCTAATGTAAATCTGCACCAAGCGTTGACAACTCTATTTGACGGTTTCCAAGGGGGAATTCTCAGTGCAGCGTCGCATCACGTCTCGGTCATGAAATTCAATGGAATCTTCTATTACACTGATTCGCAGCCCTGTGGTCCCAAAGGCGCTCGAGCTCGACCTGAACGAGGTAAAGCATGTGTCATCGCATGTGATACGATCGCCGAACTGGAACGCGTGTGCAAACGGGCTTTTCTCCCGAAAAATTCTGATTTCACGTTGCACCACATCATTGTGCGCATAGAAAAGTCCGAGGATCAGAGTCAACCTCGAGATCAACTTTGTGATGAATCACTTGTGGCCAGTACCCAGCGTGACCATTGCCACGGACTCGGGAATCTCAAACCGACGTCTTCCGATCCAGTGAATCATCACAGAAGCTCTTTTATGACTATTAACGATTCATGGAGAATTTTGCGAGCTACAACTCATCAAGGAGATGAAGTAGTATTTCCCCATTACGCTGGTGTACAGTGTTCTGCTATGGCACTAGCAAATCTCGCCAGAGCTGTGATAATGCCACCTCAGAATTGGTCTACCCATACACTGGATGAAAACCTTCTAGCTGGGGACGATCTGTACTCCATTATTCGTGAACTGACACCTGTAGATGAAATAGGACCTAGCGGGTTTCTCCAGGTTCGGAACTTTCGTGTTATCAAGGACTCATTTCTGATGTTTGATCAAGAATTTTCAATTTGTTATGCAGATGATACGGAATTTTTCGGTAACCTGCACGACGAGTTGAATGACGGTATAGTAGGTCACAATCTTCTCGACAGTATGGTGCAATTGTTTTTGCGATTCAGTAGTTGCATTCTGATAGCTGGGAATTATTCGTATGGTATTGTTAAACACTCGAGTCATTTCTTTATGACTGATTCGCATTCTTGCGATTCGAAAGGGTTTACGTCTAGCCATGGTCGAGCGTGTGTTATAGAATGTAATTCTTTAACAAGTATGTATCAACTTTGTCGACAAAAATTAGGTGTGCGTAATGAAGTATACAACCTGCACCAAGTCAAGATCTCGTTACACTCGAATGGAGTTCCGGATCCTATTAGTTCCTTCGATTTGGAAACGGCAAGCGCCACAGAAATCAGTTTACACAGCAATGTTACTCGTCTCTCAAGTTCAGCACATAACTGTCCTCATCATCAATCAGGAAATCGTGGAAATCCGTATTGTCCTCGTGAACTTGCGGCAAGCTCGTCTTTATCGCCTACTGTATCGGCAATTGATAATGAGGAGAATTCACTTCATTACACGCCTTCGCCGACTCCACAGCCTCGTTCTTCGAGGATAGTCGAGGGTGTTATTGCTGGACCTACGGTATCATCATCGCTTTCTGATCAGGAGCAAGTTGGGTTTTCCAGTCGAGCTTTCCGCGAGGATTCGTCAGTCAGACCTCCGCATATACCCCGAATACCAAATTCACCTTCTGCCGCCGAGATACATAGATTAAATTGTCATTTGAAGAGTCAAAATGTCCATGATGATCTCACCACAACTTCGCCGAGTGTTGCAAATATAGAAAACTTCCCAGAATATTCAGTCCCACAGCCCATTCCGAATCCTTCTAACATCAACTTGGATGTACTTCGCGAATCTTCTCATGCGAATCTTCATGAAAACGACTGCCTGACATCAACAGTCCAGCATTTCCCGGTCCAAACTGCGATGATGTTACCCAACGACCACCCTCAACCTGACGTAGAGGATGCATTCGAGGTCTCTGATACTGCAAACAAAATAACTCGTAAAACTCGCGACAATATCGTTAACTCTGACCATGAGTTGAGAGCTGAAGAGTTTGCATGGTACTATCTTTTCCCGTACGGTATTAATGGATTGAATGAGCCCACGCGAGAGGTGAGAATCACACCTCTTGATTATTTTCAATTCCGAATTTTGGGGACTGATTCGCGATTCCAACGCACTGATTACTTATTCTACGCTTTATCCACATACGAGTACCTGAAAGTGAAAAGTACTATTTCAGCGTGTGGCAAAAAAGTGCATGGGCCTGATGGGATGGTCGAGGATCTTCATTTATATATGCAAAATCTGAGAGGTTCAGCGGCTTACTGGGGGAGATCCTTATACGATCTACTCGCGATGATTCGTATTTTAGGCTCACCCCATTATTTTTGTACATTTAGCTGTAACGATCTTCATTGGTTTGACATGAAAAAAGCACTGCTAATTGCTGATGGCAGACCTGACGTTGATCCCGACTCAATTGATATTCGAGAATCGCAACGGTTGGTGGAGACATATCCCGTTGTAGTTGCCCGCCATTTCATTTTGCGTGTTCATGCTCTCATGAAAAGAATGAAAGATGACTCCACAATCTTCGAAGCACGACTGATTGACCATTGGTGGCGAATTGAATTTCAGTCACGTGGTAGCCCACATTTGCACATGGTCATATGGCTAGAAAACTACCCGTCTTTTGATACCCAGGAGGGGATAGACACAATTGATAGAGTGATTTCATGTCTTTTACCTGATGAGAGTTCCCTGGATTACGAAGTTGTTTCTAAATGTCAAACTCATCGCCATACCGAAACATGTAGGAAGGGTGATGGGCCTTGTAGATTTTTCTTCCCTCGTCGTGAGTGTAATGAAACGCATGTTATCGCCGAGTCTTCCGACGAATTTGTCAAGTGGGGTAACCGAGCTATTGCATTGAAGCGTCGAAAAGAAGATCGATGGATAAATAATTATTCGCCACGTTTGTTACGCATTTGGAAGGGTAATATGGATTTGCAGCCCTGTGGATCAACGAAAGCAATAGCATTTTATATTTGCAAATATGTTGCCAAGTCTGAGCCCACGCAATTAAGTTCAGCTATTTCGGAAGTGATCAAACAGATCATGAAAGAAGACACCGACATTTCACATAAAATTTTCAAAGCATGCATGAAAATTCTACATGAGCGTCAAGTGTCAGCTTCGGAATGTGCATTCAGGCTATGTCATCTTCCGTTGCGTCACAGTTCTAGACGATGTGTATTCCTTAACTCAAGAAAACCTGACGTTCGGTATAAGGTCTTAGAGTTTAACGAAGCGGGTGAAAATACAGGTTTTTGCTCTAACATTTTCGATCGTTATGAAAAGCGTCCGACAAAACATTCAAAATTTGATTTCGAAAACATGAGTTTGATGGAATTTGCGATGCGATTTGAACCCTATTACAAGAAAGAAGACATTGATGAAGACTTGATGGACATTGATTTTGATGAAGATCATGGCCAACATGGGAAACCTAATTTGATTAGATTGTTGAATGGCAAGTCGATGCTCATCCGTAACCGCCCAGCCGTGGTGCGGGTGCCATATTTTACCGTATCTGAAAATGCAGACGATTACTACTATAGTATGCTCGTCCAATACATGCCATTCCGCTCTGAAAGTGAGCTTTTAGAGGGTTTTCCAAATGCGAGGGAAGCATTTTTAGCTCGTGAGGAACGTTTGAAGCAGATCAATGAGTATATGCAGTTGTATCGTGAACGCGATCAACAGTTGGAGAATGCATTCAACCAAATTCATGCGTTCGACATCTTGGCTGAGTTTCCTGCCCAAGCTGAAGAACCCGATCTTGATGAAATGCATGTACCAATGGACGATATCGATTTTCAAGCAGAACTTCAATCCTTGAATGTTGGACAACGCGATTTCGTACGAATAGTGACTGACAGTGTGTATCGCCAAATCCATGGCTCGTCTGAACGTCTCCGACTATTTTTGACTGGTAACGCCGGAACCGGCAAAACCGTAGTCCTTCGTTTTCTAGAAGAGCAAGTGAATCGATGTTATCAAAATAGTTCAGTTAAGAAGTGTGCTCTAACCGGGGCAGCAACAATCTTGACTAGAGGATCAACGATCCATAGTCTCTTGAAACTACCCGTGCAACGTGATGGAAAAATTGTGCGCATGCCTGCATTATCCGGTGTGTTCTTGCGACGACTTCGCTTAGAGTGGCGGAATATCGAGTTCATCTTCATAGATGAAATATCAATGGTACCATATGAGATGTTATGTATGATCGACTCTCGACTCAGACAAATTAAAAATGTCGATGACTTTTTCGGTGGTCTCAATGTCATCGTTTTTGGAGATTTGATGCAACTCCCGCCAGTTCAAGGAAGCCCGGTATTCAAACAGCCCGATAACATGGTCCCAGCAACTCATCTATGGCGCCTATTCCGTCTGGTAGAGCTCACAGAGAACATGCGCCAACAAGGTGATCGTACATTTGTCAATATATTAAATGCAATGAGAATCGGGACCATGCGCGAGGAGCACTTCTCTGAACTGATGAAACGGGCCCATGTCGATATGACTGGTGAATTTTCTATCGAAAATGCGTTACGAATCTATCCCACTAACTCTCAAGTTTTAGAACATAATAATAGAGTTTTGGAACTTTATCGCGCTAGGGGCACTGAGATCTTCAATATCGTTGCCCAGGATCAATTGATAGACGCTACACGTGATGCAACTAATATCGAAATCGATGCCATCACACCAACAGACATTAATAAAACAGGCGGGCTTCCCAAAGAATTACAGATATTTGTTGGTGCAAAGATTATGCTAAGATCCAATATTGATGTAAAGAAAGGACTTGTGAACGGTGCGATGGGTACGATAACCCAAATTCAGTGGCCGTATTATCGCCGAGCTCAAGTCGATTTTCGCGACATACCTCAAGTGCATATCAAATTTGTGGATAAGGATCCCGTCATCATCGGACCCAAATCCGTACAATTCCCAGCAAAAAGAAGTTATGGGACTATAGAGAGGCGCATGCTCCCACTGATTTTGTGTTGGGCCACTACTGTGCACAAGATGCAAGGGAGCACTGTCGACCGCGCAGTGATTTACCTCGGTCCTAAATTATTCGCACCAGGCCAAGCCTACGTCGCTCTGAGCCGAGTCAGAAGTTTGGATGGACTGGCCATCGAGGAATTGGATTGTTCTAAACTCACTGGCACAAAATTATGTAACACCGCTGCCCTGGCAGAAATGGATCGATTGAGAAACGTCGGAAGTTGATGAAACGTTATACAAACTGATGTCATGCTTTTATTAGACGATTTACCAATTTGTATCTTACACACACACACACACACACACACACACACACACACACACACACACACACACACACACACACGCACACACACACACACACACACACACCTACACACGAACGCACACAGTTGAAGAAATAAAAAGCATTACCAAAATTCATAGTAACTTTTGATTGCCTTTGATTGATCAATGTAAGTGATTTTTGATATCTCATCGTTCCGAAAATTTTTTGGGTAACTTATAGGTACTCACGGAATCGCAACCTTCCACAAATATCCAGTTTTTCTCCGAATTTTATCTATGGTAGATACTTAATTTATAGTACTCATCAAACACCAAATCGAATATCATAGATCGCAGCATGAAGCTTGAACGACTAAAAATTTACAAATAAAATTTAGTAAAAAAAAATTTTTAAACTTCGCTTTTATGCACTTTCCACCTTCAATATATTTTTTAATGTTCATCCATAACAGCTCAAAAATATTAAATTTATCGCAATACTGCGAGAATCACAAAATACACTACCCCCACTCAAAAGCTGAATCTGCAGTTGAAACGAGAGTAATCCTTTCTAATTTCCACTCCAACTTGAAAACTACTAAAAAGCACAAAATAAATCCATTCATGTGAATGTGTCCGAGTCAGTGTTGATGGATACAATTGCACCGCAATCCATCAAATCGACCGTACTCTCCGCTAGTACGGATTTTCATCATTTTCGTAATTTCATCCATCAACATAGCAATCGTAACGAAATTTTTTTACGAGAGAAGAATCTTCTCTATTAACTAGCAGAGGCATGATGTAAAGTGTAATATTGGCAAAATTTCACTTCACTTGACCTCGGAACCCATCTACACATGCACATATTTGAGTCACAATTAATAAAAGCGTGGGGCGCCCGGCCCGTCAAAGTCTGATGGTAATAACTGCAAAGCAAAACACTTTATCTAACCCCAACAACAAAACTTCAATCGGGGTGAGTCATGAAGATTCGAATCATATTTAGCATTGCGCGGAAAACTGTTTTGTTTGCACTACTTCATTGTCACTCCTGTACATTGCGCCCTAGTCGTCATATACATTCCTTAAAACTCAACTCTCTTCAATGTTTGCCTATTGAAACGGAAAAACCTATTGCTTAAGTATAACTGATTCTGTTGGCCCATAATGTAATGATATCATCAGCTGCATAAATATTATTCACATTTGCGCTATAGTGTATCCTAAACTACACACTATACCAATAATATATATCCTGTCCCAAACCCTGGCCCGAGTTACGCTAGCGCCCCGCGCTTATATTAATTGTGACTCAAATATGTGCATGTGTAGATGGGTTCCGAGGTCAAGTGAAGTGAAATTTTGCCAATATTACACTTTACATCATGCCTCTGCTAGTTAATAGAGAAGATTCTTCTCTCGTAAAAAAATTTCGTTACGATTGCTATGTTGATGGATGAAATTACGAAAATGATGAAAATCCGTACTAGCGGAGAGTACGGTCGATTTGATGGATTGCGGTGCAATTGTATCCATCAACACTGACTCGGACACATTCACATGAATGGATTTATTTTGTGCTTTTTAGTAGTTTTCAAGTTGGAGTGGAAATTAGAAAGGATTACTCTCGTTTCAACTGCAGATTCAGCTTTTGAGTGGGGGGAGTGTGTTTTGTGATTCTCGCAGTATTGCGATAAATTTAATATTTTTGAGCTGTTATGGATGAACATTAAAAAATATATTGAAGGTGGAAAGTGCATAAAAGCGAAGTTTAAAAATTTTTTTTTACTAAATTTTATTATACGCTTTTATTCTACTTCACTTTGGCCATATTGTTTCATGCACAGGCATCCGGTACTCAACTAGTCAGCAGGCACGTCTCTCGCCGTAAGAGCAAGAGAGAGAAAGCCTTTTCATACACGCGGTTCCGGTACCGAGCTAGTCAGCGCGCGTATGAGCTTTTAGGTTAGATTTGCTCTCTGAAATTTTCGCGCCCGTAAGCTCCATCTCTTTTTTTTGACCCTCTCTCTCTCTCTCTCTCTCTCTCTCCGCCTTTCTCGTGCACTGCATCAGCCGCGCGTTTCCACTCCGTGCAGCAAAAGACCGAAAGCGGCCCAGGGTTGGCTAAACAACCAAACCAAACTCTACTGCAGGGCTTGGTAATCCATACGTCATTTTCGATGCATTTTTGCTGGCAGCTGGCGGCGCGCGCACACACAGGCTCTCGAGATGAGATGACTACGGCTATTACAGTTTCATATTTTTTTAGTGACACGGATATGCTTTACGCATAACCATCCGACTAAAAAATATAAAATAAAAAAAGGTTAGAAAAAATGGATTTTTTACGATACGCTTTTATTCACAGCTCTAATATTTTTCTCAACAACTAAAAAGCATAAAATAATCTGAAATTCCATCAGTCAGCCCAGTTCATTTTGAGAAAAATCTTATGACATGCCGTTGCCTACACCTGTTATCTCAGAAAATAATTGTTGAATTCGGTGTTCATCTATCTCTCGGGGATCCCTCTCAACCCATCATGATGAATCTCGGAGAACATTCACTGTACCATAATTACAGATGATAAAAGCGTGGAGTGATATTTCCCCATACTTCAAATTCTCGATTGCTAATGAGAAAATGTCCATAGATCATGCACTTCTTGTCTGGAAGCTCAGCACGCCACGCTTATCTCATCTGTAATCATGGTACAGTGAATGTTCTCCGAGATTCATCATGATGGGTTGAGAGGGATCCCCGAGAGATAGATGAACACCGAATTCAACAATTATTTTCTGAGATAACAGGTGTAGGCAACGGCATGTCATAAGATTTTTCTCAAAATGAACTGGGCTGACTGATGGAATTTCAGATTATTTTATGCTTTTTAGTTGTTGAGAAAAATATTAGAGCTGTGAATAAAAGCGTATCGTAAAAAATCCATTTTTTCTAACCTTTTTTTTCCTATAAGCTTGATTATACTCGAGTAATGGAATTAATGAGTTCTGCGATCTTTCACCCATCAGTGATTACTCTCATTCAGGGGCGGAAGTCACAAAATTTGCTATTTACATTATTCGAAAACGAGTGAACTTACGAAAAAATACCAAGAGACCTCTTTCATTTGAAATTAACTCAACTATCTTAAGAAAATGGTTGTAATCCGTTATAAACAGTTGAAGCGAGTTCATTTGGACGAATTCGATAACTTTGATGAAGAATAACTCGGAAGGAATACTTTTTTTTGGAGAAAAGTATAGACCATCCTTATTCATTGTTCAAAGATCTACAAACTGTTCTTCCATAAATTTTCTCGAAAAATCGATTATTTTCTGACTCATGACAGAAAAACCGAAAGAAATGCATGTTTTTATTGCTTATTTATACAATCCCCCAAATGTTCGACCACAAAACCCGTTGCTAACTCAAACTAGATGAACCACTTGATGTTTGACCCAAAATCACGCGGTTATCAAGAACTTGGTCAATTTCTCTCACAGGGAGCGTCTCTTCAAGGCTCACTTGCAGTACTATCAGGACTCATACGCACAGAGGGGAATATGATGGTGTAAAGCGCACACTGCAAGCGCTGGGGCTGGAACTGGGGGCGGGGGAGTTGTCGTGTGCTCCCGGGATACAAAGATCCCCCTTGCCGGAAGACTGGGGGTGGGAAGTGCGTCTGTCTCCCAAGATCAACCGAGGATCGTCCTTGCGGTTAACTGGGGCCGGGGAAACTTTACTCTCCCAAAATCTGAAGATCTCTTCTGCGGGGAAGATGGGTCGTGTGTTATACATTTAGATGTTTGTGACAGTGGACAGTCCTGGCTAAGGGTAGTGTGAGTTTCAGCGCCTCCGAGCGGCAGAAAGCGGCAATGCCACGAGAGGGATCAGGAAGGAGCAGTCGAGTGTGTTTAGGGCTGGCTTCGATCTTCATATGCATTCAGTTCGAAAACTATAGATCGGATGTGACAAAGGTATAACGCGCGAGGCAGTCATAGGGTTCTGATAAACAAAGATTTCGAGTGCTTGCGGGCCAGATTGATAATAAAACGCAAGAGCTCTATAAACAGTTTCCGTGACGTTTGCATGTCCGAGCTGAGACTCTGATGTAGTTTATTTTTCTGCAAGACTTTGAAGTCTTGGGAAACTCTTGATGAGTCCCAAATACAAGCCTTTTTGTAAGACTTTTTGTAAGGCTCTCAACAAGACTTTTTTCATTTGTCCACCAACGTTGATTGTTTCTGGAAGAAGATTGAGGAGGTACCTAAAATCTCACCCCGCAAGAATTTCCTCAGAACATTGACCTTCGACTTTCCCGCTCTTTTTGATTCGCCGTAGGGCTGTTGAAGCTAACAATTTTGGGCATTAGTTTGCGTAAATCGCTTATTCGCTCGATGATCCCCAAACTTCCCCAAGAAAAATCACCACCTCGATTACCGCGCTTTTCCTCTCGTCAGATGATTTGCAATTAAACATGTCCCTCATGGTCCCCACGCTTGATATTTAGCAGAAAATATTGCGCCCACAAACCCACAATGTAGCTTGAAGACAGAGATGCTTTAGCAAAGGTCAACTTTCTGATGCCCACTACAACCCATCGAAAGTGTAATGAGCAAAAAGGCGTCTGTATTTCTTGATAGCCAGTGGATCAGAATTGCTGCACAGAGAATCGCGACAATTGGAAAAAAAATTGATGATCTCCACACGAATCTCGAGTAAAAATTTATTGAGAGCGAAGGTATGAAGTTGTGCTAACCACGTTGTGCTTCGAATACAAAGAGAGCTATTATGATTGGGATAGACTACTTTATCATTTTCCCTTTTATGCTTCTTCAGCTCCATCGCAGAGCTATTTAGCATCGATTACTAATTCGATGCTAACATACTCATAATCATCTTCATTTCTCTAATATTTATTGTCATCCACCTTATCAAAGGGAATTAGACTCATTGAGGAAATTGGCGTCAACGTGAATATTGTCATCGAGAATTGTGTGGGGTTGATGTACATATTGGGTGGCATGACTAAATTTACAGTGATGATTGTAAAGAGAAAGACGGTAAGTTATATGCATGTCACCTATGTGAAGTAAAGCATGCGTGTAGTTGAGTATTCGATTTCAACACCAATGTTCCATTTGGCTCATTCGTCAAGAGGTATTTCACTTACTTCATGATTGGATATTTTCAATAATGTCTATTTTGTGTTGATGGCCAAATCAAACTGTCCTACATTTTTCGTTGATGCAAGTGTCCTGACTCTTTGATGCATAATTAGAAATGTCTCTACGTGAATATTTCGGGCTTAGAGGATTTTTCTTCTCCATTGACCTGTCTTACTGTCAAAGTCTGACATAGAATACTCTTCTCGAAATGAATTGGAATTCACCAAGCTTTTCTGCGAGACTTACGATCGTGACTCACAGGAATGAACAATGTTTTTGCGGCGAAAAATTACAAGAGCTGTTCTAAAATGGTTCGAGTTATCCATCGCCGGTCTTATCAGGAAATCATCAGAGCCGCGTAGAAAAGCTTACAGGTTATATACAGCAGATACGTGGATTAATCCATTAACTCAAAATGACACTTTTATGACATGATATTGGGGCTCACTCTTATGAGAGCTAAAAAAATCCGGAATGCATGTATCCCACTTGGAATTGTTAGAATTTTTGGAATGTGTGACAGAAAGTTCCGGTTGAGGCGAAAAAGGTACATTCAGTTTTTGCAAAAAAGACGATTTTTCCATTCCAAATCATGTTTAGACGGAAGTTTGACCCCGGAATCGATAGCTATGGCTCTAGGGGGTTGAAAAAACGTGTCATTGGGTCCTGAACTACAAAATCTATGGGTTAGAAGAATTTTAAAAGACGTATCTGGGGTCAAGAAATCCACCGAAGCATGAAGTATCGAGAAGCCTTTTCGTCGTCATTAAAAACTTTCGACCCTTTCAATCCCGATGCTGGGCATCAAACAGCTCTCAGAAAAATATCACACGATATGTTTTCAACGTACGATTGTCGGTCCTTCTAGATTCTGTGATCAGGACTAGGATGTGATAACATTAGAAGCGAGAAAGTTCGTATTTCCACCGAAATCTATCTCTTTTCGAATAATCTTCATTTCAAATCCATTGTCACCATGAAAATCGATATAATGTCACTCGAGACATTGGGCTATCAAATTTGCAGAATTCTTACGTGAGTATATAATAATATTACTATGCATCATTGACATCTGGAATAGCATCAAACTGGACGAGCTTCCGACCATGTAAGTATGCTCATAAGAGACTCGCTTCAAATGTTATCCCGGTGATATTTGATTCATAAGAACTAAGTAGGCGCCCCACGCTTTTATTGCTCATGAAATTATTAGTGTCAAGTACGACTGCTGATGAGTTGTATTCTATTCATTCAGAATACCTTGGAATGTGCATGTATATTTGAGTCGAATATTATTTCTTTCGTTTTAATCAATGATGATTCAAAAAATAGCTCCTTGTATTAGATATATCCGCGCAAGCCATGCAAAAGTTTGTGATCCACCGATTAACGTGCGTTGTACGTATGATAACTGCATGTATCCAAATTGAATGATTCGCAGGATGATTCTCAATAATTTCAAAAGTACTAGCCGGATTTTGGTATTATTCAATAAAAGCGAATTCTTAAGATTTTTCTTTTTATTACTTTTTTTGTTTCGGTCGAAATCTCGGGTTCGGATTCGTCTTTTAAAATTATTCTGAACCATAAATTTTGTAGTTCAAGGCCAATGACACGTTTTTTTGGCCTCTTAGAGTCATAGCTATCAATTTCGGGGACCAAAATGACGTCTAACCACGATTTTGAAATAAAAAAGCGTATTTTGTAGCTCTTTAGGATCGTCTCAAACGGAATTTTTCTTTACATATTTCAAAAGTTTAGACAATTTCACGTCAAATACATGCGCTCCAAATTTTTTTGAGGGCTGTTTCGCACTCAAAAGCGAGGCCCAAATCGATGTCATAATTGTGTCATTTTGTGCGTGAATGGGTTAATTATTATCAATTGTGCGCGTGAATAACGGCCTTACAGATACCTGTTACATTCATTATCGGAGATCGAATCGAATCAGTTTCAATGCTCACCAGTGATACCGTTTCATATTTTTGCACCAAATACCTAGCTGAGTAATTATCAAGATTACAGAAAATATATTTCAATCTTGTTATATATGAACCATTCTTACGAACAAGTTTGATATCTCGATCACTAATCAATTGCAGCAAGAAGAAATTTACAATATGATCTCTTTGGTCATGGGGCCAACACTCGACGACGATGAGTTGTTGATCATGAAGAAACATGCAGAGTTTGGTCGATTGAAAGTCGTATCGTATACAGGTGAGTTGATCTGGACGCCTCTCCACCACAAAAGATTACGTAGTCCTTCGAAAAATTATACGAAAAATTCTCTTAAGAGATGGTACTGAAACACTGAATCTAGCATTACTTCTATCCCTCCAAGTTCCAGTCTGATTGAAGGGTTCATCTGATAAAATATTACGCTGGATTATTCCGGCGGAAGATCTACTATTCCCACAGAAAACGCTATCAAATTTTGACTCAAATGTTACGTTCAAGGACGGAGCATGAAAATAAGTATTTTTCGAAATCTAGATACAGAAGTGTTTCTTCTCCATATCTGCGATAAAATCTGTTTACAGTTTCAGAGGGGAAAAAGAATCTCCTGTAGAAATTATGCAGTAAAATATTCTATGAGATGACGTGGACATACCCCCGCATTTATTTTTGATCGCCGCGAATACATAATTTTTCCCTTATTACATTCGTACGCTCCGCTAGCGTACGCCCAGCATAGATCTTTCATTAACTTTTCCAGGAATTTGCCGCAGAACTTTTGTAACTGACGCGCCTCATTACTTCAACGCAAAAATCACGCTTCTCCAACATACGCAATAGGCACATTCAAATCGTACGCTGATCAAGCGGAAGATTCAGCGCGGTTGGAGTCACAAATCAATCAGCTCATTTCGTACGCCGCTTAGGCGTACATTCGGATACACCTCAAATCATAAATCAGGTCAACTCATTTTCGTACGCCTCTCAAGCGTACGGTCAGGCAAAGCTCAATAATCGTAAAATCTTCCAGGATATTCCGTACGCCTCTGGAGCGTACGGTGGATACCACTTTCAGATTTTATACGTACGCTTCTCCAACGTACGTTCCGTACAGAGAAACAAGCAATCAGAGTTCGTACGCCTCTCGGACGTACGATACGGTACTCATAAATCAGATAGATGCAAACACACGTACGCTTCTCAATCGTACGATTTCCGAGTCATCGAAATCCGTACGTCTCCGGGACGTATGGAAAGATCTTTCTCTATCCAAACGTACGCTTCAGCAGCGTACGCAGTGTATGAGGCATAGGATCGTACGCTTCCGGAGCGTACGAACACAGGTAGAACACGAGTATATAAGACCGCGCTCCCGAACGTCAAAATAACTAGTCTTCTCCAGTTTGCCGTCGCGACGGTGTCTCCACGACACTCGGCCCAGCCGTGGCCTCGACGCACCCGACTCAATGTGCCCCGCCGCGACCGTACCAAGTTGCCCCAGTGGCATGAGTGACCAAGTGTGCATAGTGTTTGTGTTTCGCACCTCGAGTACCGAGTCGCAATTGTGTCTTGAAACTGTGAGAACTATTCGAGTGCCTAACCTCGTCCCTACCCCGACGACGACGGCGTGAGTACGGCCATGCACCTGGACCGGACGGATGGACCGTCCCCACCAACGACGGGGACGTCCCAAGACCTACATACCCCGCTCCGAAGAGGAGCACCGACGAGACGTCTACGGACTTCAACAGGCCAAACGCTTGGCGCTGCTCGAAGCGTTGAAAGCCGAGGCCTCAACTCAACAACACTCAACAAAACAAGACTGCTCAGCCCTCAACTATCTCGTCTCCGGCCAGCGAGACGCGGGAGTGAATTTAGTTTCATTCTCATTGACGAGGTTTCCCGCAAGCGGAATTTCGAGCCCCGTCAGAGATGAATTTTTGAATCAGATTAGAGTTTGGATAAATGAGGCGGTGCTGGCTCGGATTTAGATGAAGAGGAATCGCAGTTCAAGCTTCTTCTTTTCTGAAATCTATAAAAAATACTCCAGATGAATAAGAAGATTTTTACAATCAAGAAGGACGTACATTAGAAATACGACACAATTTTTTTTAATACGTGGATCGGTCTACTCACGCAAGACCGAGACACCCCCCGCCCCGTAGTTTTTCGGGGTTCTTTTGAATATTATCAGACCTCTCTCTCCCCATAGCTGTCTACGTAGTTTGTAGACGGCCATTTAGGGCGAGTAATTGCCAACGTCGGATCGTAGTCGGAATCAAAAGTGGAACTTCAGTCGCCTTGTGTTAAAAAAAAGATTAAAAATCAGGCATATACGTACATATGGTTATACCATTTTTCACGTTTTTCTTACACTTGTGGAATTTTCTGCTGACTTTCCCGATGTTTTTTTCTGAAGTATAGTTGTATCAACCTCAGAGTTTTCCCACCATCCCTCGAAAAGTTAATATTTTTCGATTTTTAAGGCAATTTAATGAGAAAATTCACAATTTTGATGGAACTTTAGTACCTTAGAACTACTATTCGTGAGTTTAACTCAAGAATCGGCCTGAGAACTCTTTAGAGATACTTATTATGTTCTCAGCAAAATGTTGTAGGGGCACGAGCTGGAAAATAAAATGTTTAGAAAATTGTTTGAAAAATTGACCACGCCATTGTTTTCATCTCGAGAGAATTACCAATCAATACGAATTTTGTAGACGTGAATAGCACCTCGTGTGAAATAAAAAATATATATATGAGTCCTCAGCGCCTCACGATTGTTTACGCCAGACTTCAAAATTAGCGTACCACCCCCCCCCCCCGTTTAATCTCACTTGGCATCTAGAAGGAAATGATCTGCATAGTCTCGTACAAATCTTAATTGTGAGTTAATTCATAAAATAATTTTGTATAAGTTTGTTGTTGCAGCACAGCGGTAATCTTCTTCAGTATTCCCATAATGTATCCATTTCTTGACTACATCAATCCGCTGGAAAATACGAGTCGACCAAAGGAATTGCCATTTTATGGCGAATTCTTCATTGATCAGCAGAATAATTATTATCAGCTAATTTCCCTCATCATTGTGATGGGTACATTAATGATGATAGTGTTTCTTACCTTTGATGTGGTTTTTGCGATGTGCGTTGAACATACTACTAGTCTCCTTGATATTATTTGGTGAGACCTGCATCAACATACAGTATACGTTTTATGATGGATACCTGAAAACGTAATTCGTCGAATCTATCCACAGTCATCGTCTGATGAAGACTTCAGCTTACTTGAACGATACATCTCTAGAGAAATTTGATATTGAAAAACAAATACATCGAAAGATTTTGGACGCTGTTGATCTGCACAAGATAGTCATCAAGTAGGATTTAATTTTATCGAATTTCATAAGACCAGGTGTTCACCAATGTGGCTAAATTTCAGTTGATTAGTTTACATTCAATTCCCACTTCAGAAATTCCGACCTATCAGTTTTTTAAAGATGACGATTCAGCTCGTGAAAATGAAAAATGCTGTCGAATCAGGATTTGCCTGGAGTGTAGTGACAAAAGGCACCCAGGGAATTTTTATGAGCTCAAATATTACTCTAGATTCCAATCATCTAATTCTCAGATAATTTCTAGATTTTTTATAGGACCCACTGAAAGTTATGCTGAGGCGTTTACCCTCCACGTTTTCATAATTTCTGTATCAGAAATACAATCGAATAGTAATGGAAAAGAAGCCTTGAAGTGACTAAGGATTCATGCGCAGTCAGCCTTTCTACGTCAAGAATGAAGTTCTGCTTTTTCCGATAATGCGGTTGCACATTTCTTAGGACTTGTATCATTAAATCGGATTCATTACCCTTTCTCAAAATATCGCAGATGATAAGGTCTACATATTGTGACTAAAAGTAAAATCGTACCACTGGGTTGTTCACGTAGATAAGACTATCAGTGAGAGTTGAGTTATCAATCATCAACGGGTTTACTGGTGATCAAATTTCAATTTTCTAGGGATATTGATTATCTTGAACAAAATTATCACATTTCTTGGTTTATCATATTGTGGCTCAACGTCACAGGGGTTGGCGGTGGTTTCATTGTGGTGAGTACTTTTTGATTCATTTTTATTCTTTATTTGTGCGATATTCATGTTATTCGAATTGAGCCCTCGAGACCACGAAAAGCTTCTTGCGGCTTTAGTGTGCATATCAATTCCACTCTTCGTACTTCCCTCGGCAGAAAAAGAGGAATTTCTATACTAAAACTTCTGTAGCTTAGAGATGTAATAAGATACTAGAACGTGGCGTGGCGTTTCGAAACCCTCGTCGCATCAAACGCTTACATCTGAAGAACTCCGTGACAACCACTCCTCCAATTTTTTTAAGAAATCATGTTCTATAAATATTTCGAAACACACGTAATTTTATGTAGAATTCGGAGGTCTTTCACTTTTGAAGAATTTTGAACTCATGAATGTTAGAGTATATGGCGGAAATTCTGCGAACGCATTCCGATTCTAATCCTATGCACGGTGTGGTCCAGATTGTCACCCCTCAGAAAACCTTGCCTTCCCCATCTCCGACCAGTCGCGAATCAATTCTCACAAAAGCCTGAGTATCTGAGAAGAATTAGGCAAACCCATTCCGATGCTGACCCTATCCACGCCAAAGTCCGGATTCATAACCTTCAAGAAAATTTACCTTCCGCACCTCCGATCGGCCTGAAATCTGTGACAAGTCAAATCTCGTGTATGCCTGAGTATCTGACAAGAATTTTCTGAACGCATTCCGATGCTAACCTACCTATGGCGTGGTCAAGATCCATAATCGTCAAACAAAACCGCTTCCCACATCTTCGATCGGGCTGAAACCTGTCGCAAATCAATTCTCATGAAGGCCTGAGTATCTGACAAGAATTTTGCAAACGCATACCGATGTTAACCCTATCCAGGGCGTGGTCCAGATTCATAAACTTCAAAAGAATCTGCCTTTCGCACCTCCGATCGGCCTGAAACTTGTGATAAATTAACTCTCATTTATGCCTGAGTATCTGACAAACATTTTGCAAACGCATTCCGATTCTAACCCCATCTGCGGCGTGGTCGAGTTTCATAACCTCCGAATAAACTGCCATCCTTATAACCAATCGGGCTGAAAAACCTGTCGCAAACCAATTCCTCCGAAGGCCTGAGTATCTGACAAGATTTCTGCGAACGCATCCCGATGTTAACCCTATGTAAGGCGTGGTCCAGATTCATGACCTTCAAAAATAACTGCCTCCTGCATCTTCGGTCGGTCTAAAACCTGTCACAAATCAATTCTCGTGAATGCCTGAGTATCTCACAAGAATTTCGGGAACGCATTCCAATGCTCATCCCATCTAAGCCACGTTTCAAAATTTCAAACTCTAAATAAATTACTCTCCGCTCCTCCGATCTAGCTGAACTTTGTGTCACCTATGATTCCACACTTGAAAGTTCGTTCTCAAGCAATAGGAAAATTCCAGTTCAAAACTAGTTCGGATCTGATCTTCATCCCTCTCAACCCCTAGAAGGGTAGTGTTGGCGAGGATGCCCTAACGAGAGGATTTTGGGTGGTGAGGTGAGAATAAATCGGAGGAGACGCATGTATATATAACTACATCGTTTGTATTCTCAACTCCATGCACATGTGCTCGTAGCACGATACACTGCTTACTACAGCAGACTAGACTGGACTAAACCGCGAATAGCGCAACGACAACGAGTCACATAGTCGAGGTGTCACATGACCTAGCCCTACCACTAATTTGTCTAGAACTCATATAGAAAAATGTCCAAATGTAATAATTTACAACAGGTACACTTTCAAGGAGAGGTCTAACCTTGCGGGTCCTGGATTCGTACCAAAATCTGGGGACTACCTCATTTCGGTGAGAAATGAAGGTATCTCAGAAGATTTAGTCTCCTAGGCCTGCTTACTTAAGATCGAGCTTATGAAGATATCATTGGTCATACAGGCTAATGTTGAAAAATTCATACATAGAGGAGATTTACACTGTAGAATGCGTGTGATGCGCCAACGCTATCACAAAATAACAAAAACTTTTTGGGGTCCCCGAGGAGGTTAGAAGTTCTTCTTTGGTAGCATTGTACCAATATAGAGTATATTGAAAAAAAATTTCAAAATTTATTGTATTTCAGAATTAATATGGTAATCGATCGATATGAACAATCGCTACCTTCTTGCGCCCGGGAATTTCAAATCATGATATTATTATTTCTTGACCACTGGAACGCTAATTGAACAGCAAGTCTGCTGTTTCTTGATGAAGTGTAGATTCAAATTTTTTTAATGTTCTCATCTAATTTCATGTATGTACTTGAATTTTTCATCAAAATCCTTCAAAATGCAACTTTGAGATTTCGAAGAGCTTTGAAGGTCCGTAGGTTGAATTGGATTACTCCAATATCAATCTGCGTCATCAAGAAACATCAGACTTGCTGTTCAATTAGCGTTCCAGTGGCCAAGAAATAATAATATCATGATTTTATTATATTTCGATCACTGATTCTGCGTGGAATATTTCACGGGAAAATCCCAATCACTTATTCCGTGGCGTTATCGATACATTGTAAACCTATCGAGATATTATCCCTCTAGCATTCCATACTTCTTTCCAGGTATTATTGAAGTTGCAATGCCCAAGAGACCTTATCAGATATGGCGCATTCTTTTTTACGATTTTCATCCATAAATATTTCATCTTCTTACCGGGACAAAATATTATTGATGGCAGCTTGAAAGTCCTTGATACATGGTAATTCGTACGTATGAACACAGATAATTCAAATTCTCCAAATAATCTTATTCTCGTTCCTTCCGACCGTTCAAAGCTATGCAACCGAATGGTATAGATTTTCAAAAAAATCTCGAGTCCTCATCAAAATAATGATGGTGCGAAGTATCAGACCTTTACAACTGACTGGTGGAAAAATGTTCATCTTGTCCATGGAAACATATGCTGCTGTATGTATTAGAACGTTTGTCAGCTGAAGAACTGTGATTACATGTAGAAAATCCTCATGCACCCGACTACATGAACTATATGGTTATGTCGAGGAATTGATCAATAAAATGGAAAAACTTTTATTTTCAGATGTTGAAGGCTGCTATGTCATATTTTACTATGCTCTCAAATACTAGCCAGATATAAAGGATCCATATTTTCACTGTATTTTGACACCAGAGCCTTCTTTGAAAAAGGATTTCCGCCTTTACTTATTTCGCTGAACATCTTTTCTGATACACTGCGTGAATGGGTACTTTGCGCAAGATTTATCAAAAAATATAGTTCGATGATTTCGACAATGATTTCGAGCTTCGCCTGCGATTGGATTGGAAACCCATCCCTTGGATGCGAAATCAAGTTTTTACACGTTTGAATCAGATTTGCAAGTTGACGTGAGTTGCCATATGCACGAATTTTGACAATATAATTCCAGATTCCAGGGATTATAGAGGTATTTTACAAATTAGCACTAGTGATATTACATTGTAAGGACTGGCGCTGCGTACTTGATGATGAAATTCCTTGTAATTGATTATAAGTAATATTTATAGTAATAATTTCAACTTTTTGAGTGAATGCGCGATTTATGATGATAGAATTCCATCAAGCTGTTGAAGTTTGTATTCTTTCTTCCTTTCTTCTATACTTCTTTCGTTAATTCATTGATTTTTCAGAGCTCGTAGGTTTGCAACCGAAAAAGTGCATGCTTTGACCTTTAGGAGATTTTCCATGCATAAGCTCATTCTCATAACGACGACGTAGTTACAAACAGCCTCAACCAAGGTTCGAAATGATATAGCTCCGAGTATAGCTCAAGCACAGTTTGCTATCCTGCGCCGATTCTAAGAATCTACGGTTGTAGAGAAAACATTCGAGAGAGTTATGTGGTCAAGAATAATTTTCCGAAAAATAATCTCCACCTTTCGTGCTCTCACAGACATTGCCGGATATCAAATTTCCCGGAAAATTTTAGAGACATCGCAAATTTGGAAAGTAATGCCGATAATCTGAATCTTTTGGAACCGGCGTTTGTTTTCGTCACCGCGATATTTCAATCACTCAGGAAGATATTTGAGAATTCAACAATGCCGCTATTTGACATCCTCATGAACCCCAAGTTCACCTCAATTTTTTTGTCGAGGCGGTCTCACCTACAGTAGCAATGCATAAATTGCAAGGGAAATCTGCGATTCATACATTTTTAATTCATCATTCGAGGCCATTCGTGAGTTTCTTCGTTCGTCATGGAATCCGATGACGTGTTATCTATAAGCACAACTTTGTGGCAAGTATTGATGCATCGATAGCATGAATTGTACGAATTGATAAGATATTAATGAGTCCCAGACTACCGAGAAGAAGCTGAGGAGGGGAGCTCGAGCGAATATTTTAAATGAACAACGTTTGTAATGCCGCGTCAGGAATGTTCGGAATTTTGACGTTGCACGTGAAATCATACTCAAGACAACTCGTTGAGTCTTTGTCGAGTATATTAATTTATAATATCAATCAAATCGTCTCCTCGTACGAACGAAACACTTCCTCGTGTATGAAAAAACTTCTGAATGATTACCTCATAAAAGGTGAAGATTTTTCCCCAGAAGAATGGTAATTTCGTGAAAGTTACCTCACCAAATGAGCAAGATTCATGCGTGAGCAACTAGCAAAATCAAAGATTGGAGAATGAATGAAACTATCACGAGCTTGCACAAGTGTTAATAACTTTACTAAGATTGCACTATAACGTATTATTGATGTAAGTGTGGACGTGGATCGACATGTTTCATGCATTAAATAATTGCGTTCGATCACGGGTTTTAATAAATTAGAACGTATATATATGGGATGAGATACGGCAATTGTGCTTATGATTTAGTGCTCTGTGGGTCTTGAGACTTGCTATAGGAGACATTTATCGTGATTGAATATAGGGTCAGAAAATGAAATTGACAGAGAATAAATATTGGAAAACGCTGATTTTAGCTCAGCAATTCATCGGTGTATCACCTTATGATGATGATCTTTGCAGCAAAGTTATGCGGGTGGTAGTATATTGTTCTATTTACACCTTAGCATTATTTTTGGTAAGTGAATGTTCTCACAATTTTCTAAGAAGGAAGCTTTCCGTTCTGCAAATAAATTCGACTGAGCACTTTGTGTCAGCCGGTTCTGCTCTGATTTGGCTCAATTCAACTCCTTAAAACCCAGGCCATCTAAAAACGGGTGAATAAGTTGTTTTTTTTTTCACTCAAATCACTTCTTTGAAGGTTCCAATTAGTCGCGACGCACGTAGAATCTCATAGAAGTTTCAGAACGTCATTTATGACAGTGGTCATCTAAAGCGTCATAGTGAGATTTCTTACAATTTTGGTCATTTATGAGATTCTACGGTTGCATTCTTGGTCAAAAGAGTCCTATCTACATCACTGGAAAACTCTGTAGAGTCAAACCCGATCAGGAAATCAGAATGGCTCGTACAACGACGAGTCATTTTTTCTAATTTGAACATTTTGCCGAACGATGTTTTGAAAGTAGTCTGGAAACTTGGAGGCTGATGATAGACCTCGATAACCATACAAAATAATTAGGTATGGCCTGAAATAAGATGATGGAACCTTGAGGTTGAGAGGCATGAAATATTGATTCAAATGTTCGTAATTCAACATGTTATCCATAGGTCCTGCAGGATCCACCGGGTTATAAAGGGTTAACGAGAAAAACAGTTATGCTTGATACGCTGTGCGGAAGAGTATACTCTGCACAGAACTTGCCAGCTTGTACTAGCACTTAATAAGAAAGTATGGTTCGATAACGGTGGTAAAAACCCATTTTTCGCGATCACTCGGACGCGAAGAAAAGTTTTTACACCCTTGTATCGAAACGTATCATTTTAATACAGCAAATCATCCATGGAATATCCCCTTCAATTCAATATTCCCTCCACCAAAACTTCTTCTAGCTAAATAGAATTCATTGCATCTTGGTGTTTTCGCGCAAAATCAATCGATTGTAGGTAACACCTCCCTCCTCGTCCTGCAGCCTCCGAAACCTATAGTCAACCAATTTTCCGTACTTTTTGTCGGTGTGTGCGTGTCCTGTGACGTGTAAAGCGTGTTGATGTACGCCACGGTTCCTATTCGACCGTTCTCTTATTAGTTTGCTTTAGTCTTTGTATAAGTAACTTGTAGCTCGACTTGCAAAGAGTATAATCCAAATTATTTCAATAAAATTCCGTCGTAAAGGAGTTGTTCTGAAAACCAACTGAACTCTTTAAAACTTGATGCCCGCGCGGATTTTCGAGTTAATCTACCGTTTTGTTTCGGAGCCCTAGCCATGAAAAAACCGGGTGTTTTGGTTTCATTGAACATTGCGCTTATAGGAGAGGGCACCTTACGAATGGCATTTTTTTGAGTCTCACAAATGATCCCTACCACAGAAAATTATGAGATTGCGGGAGGGAAAACTTGATACAATGACATATCGTATAGTCAAGTCCGTCCATAATCGGCCGCCTAATTTCCAGTGGCAGTCATCGAAAAATAGAACTTGCGATACGTCCTCCCCGCTACCTTGGTTTATACGCAAATCATCGCGTCCGAAAATCCGAGTAAATTGATCCATTCTTGCTTGCTTTAAATAAACAAATAGGCTGATACACCAAAATTATAATTATGATGAGATCGTTATTAACGAAAAAGTGAGCTAATTCTGGTAACAAAATCCCTCAAAACGAAATTCCTTATTCGTTCATCACACAAACAAGAATCTCGAAATAGCTCTCATATTGCACATACGCCTTAGTGCAAAACAAATTTCAGCTCCGGCAAGCGTTCCATTCCCTGGCTCATATTGGGACGAATTTGTATGGTTCTTCATTCATTCCTTAAAAATGATTATTTCACTACTCTAACCTAAAAATGACGCGTTTAAATAGGATTTTAGGGTTCTCGTGTTGAAAAGATATATCCGCGCTCAGTACGGAAATATACTCTGGACACATATTTTTCAAGGATTGGGATTCATTCTTATACTTCCTGATTAGTACGAAAACGTGGAGCTGGAAGATTCACTTTCGTATAGTGAACCCTCCCTTACCGGTCAACCCTCTGCTTTGACGGGCAATTTTAGTGCGACGGGCAGGAGTACATGGGTCCTTATAATAGAAGTCACATGGGTCACACTTTTCAATAGCAGACCCCAAGTAAAAGTTTTTCATGCAGTTTCTTTATGGATTTTATATAAGAGGCTTGTGTATTAATTCGTATATATTTGTGGTAATATAGAAAGTTTATATAGCCTCAGTATGAAATTATTTGACGTGTAAAATCAACGCCCAAAGAGGTTTTTTTTGCGTTTTTGAACGATTCTGAGCACGATTTTTTGGTTGCAATTCCACCCGAGGGACAGATTTGCGCGGTAGAAATATTTGAGCAAAAATACCGACTTCCGTAAAATTTTGGGGAAATTGCGCTCACCACACTTGCTCATCGTTGACTCATTACCTGATTCGCACGGCCAAAGTCGGACTTTTACCCGCATACATCCGTACACCCAACTTTGGTTTGAGTACTGCTTATTTTGGTTATCTTGGAGCAGAAACTGGTGTTGAAACGATATGAATGGAGTCCTGGTATGATGATTCGACTCTTACAACACAAGTTGACGTAATTTCGAAGCGGGCTAGGCTTCAGAATAACGATCGAAGCCACCATGTAGCTTTGAGGTAACGAATGAATCGGTGATAATCTCACTACGAATCAACGCTCATACGCTGAACTGTCACTGATTGCGGCTGAAAGAGTGCCAACAAGCAGAGGTCCGACCTTGCGGTCCCTGGGTTCGTCTCAAACTCTGGGAATCATTTTGTTCTGGTGAGAAATGAAGGTATCTCAAAGGACTAAGCCCCGTAGATCATGTACTGACAACGCTAATCTCCATAGCTGTATGTCAGGATGGAATGCCTTTGGAACTGAATCCTCTGAAATACCTTCATTGTTCACCAAAACAAGACGATTCCTAGAGTTCAGGATGACTCCAGGGCCCGCAAGGTTGGACCTCTCCTTGTTAGTGGGAACCCGGAGTTATGCTTCAACATAGTATACTAGGGTGTGTCCACAAACGATGCATGTATGCAGTGCACATGTGCAGATCATCAAATTCCAGCTGGAACCAGCCGGCAACAGAGGAAACACACAAACTGGCTCAAATCAGAGATTCTGTGATCGGAGCCCTTCAAATCTCTGCTCAAATCCGATGAGCTGCACATATGCGCGTGTGCACTGCATATTTTTGGACACACTCTTACGTACCGATGCGAGGTCTCGCTGTTCTGCGGCTTGTAGATACTTTTTTTCGAGTGTAACAAGAGGAAAATGTACCCCATGCCTCAAACCAACGTGACGCACGAGGTGCGTGAGCATCCTACAATCTAGCTGGGTGACTAAAAAAATCGTATACAACTTGTGTCACAATCGCGGCTTTCCATGACTCGTGATGCAAACTTCGCGCTCCAGGTACATTGTGCTAAGAACGTACATCTATCAAATCTTATTGAGAATCTAATATTCGGAAATGAACATCAACAACCAGTAACATCTCCAGCAAATCTATAGATTTAATAATGAGATTCCGACGTTTACTAATTTTGGAAATTCACAATAATATGGCCATCATCTAAGGGTGTTCGGATGATTGAGGAATTGGGTTCGAATTTGGACATCGTTATTGAAAATCTAGTAGGGCTCATGTACACATCGGGTGGTATCACGAAATTCACAGTGATGATTTGGAAGAGAAGAACGGTGAGTAATGAACTGTATCGTAGAAATGGTTGAAAATTCATTATTCATGATTGACTCGCACCAATGATTTGTATTTGTATCAAGGGTTATATCCCTAGGTTGAATTTACCTCTGAAATCGAAGTAAGACAGTACCCGACAAAGTAAGTGGAACACGGATATCCTCACGAAAACAGTGATACCCCGATGCCCTTGCGTCTACGGTAATTTTCCGAAAAGCATTTGATGATGGGGAGAATGATATCGATACCTCCTACGAAGAAAAACACTTCCCAATGTATAGGCATATGGCTTATACATGGGAAGTGTTTTTCTTCGTAGGAGGTAGCGATATAATGTTATGTAATATAAAAATTTCTTCAACCCTAATTCCATGGTTTTGATTGGCTTTGGAAAATGAAAAATTTTCACTCGCAGTCAATCATCGATCATTCATCGGAAAATCATAATAGTGCAACAATGCTTGAGGGACCTTGTAGCTCTTTTTAGGATCTTCAAAGTCGTTTTTTACCATTGCTCTACAATTCTATACACCCAACTTTCGAGCGATCAAGGGAAGAGAAGTTGATGTGAGTTGATGGCACTAATCGTGTAAAGCTATAAGCTTTTTCTTCTTCAAACTGTCTGTGGTCGTTTCGAGCGAGGTTTCGAGTACAATCCAAAAAACTTATAAAATTTAGAAGGTTTCAAGTCAAAATCGTGGATTATGCATTTTTTATATTTCCGCCACTTCCAAAACGTACAAATTTCTTTTTGCCTGATTGATCGGAACTCAGGTGTCAGAAATCGTAGAGCAATGTTTAATCAAAGAACGATTTCTTAGGTCTTGAAAAGAGCTACAAAATCCCACCAGCATTTTTGTGCTATCATGGTTTTCCGGTGAATGGACGATAATTGACTGAGATGGGAAATTTATCATTTTCCAAAGCCAACTAAAACCATGAATATTGGGTTGGAGAATTATCGAAATACATAAATTGATAGCTTTTCTCTTCATCTTTCGAATGGCTTTCGAAATATTGCCGTAGACCTAAGTGTGTTTGAGTAATTGCTATGCTAGTCAAGGTATACGTGTTCCATTTATTTTGACGGATACTCATCTTTTGTAAGGTTCGATCGTTTTTGTAAGATCGGGACTTCTTCAAAAGAGTAATTTACAGACTTGAATATAACTTTGATTGCTGTTGCATTTTGAGTTCCACGAGAACAAGATTTTTCTGGCTGTGTTTAAATTTGTGAGAGGTCTAATAGATTAGAGAATCAATTCTTCAGTTCCACTCAGAATAATGTCGGGAATGTCTTTACTTTTGAGAACTTCTTGCAATAGCTATGAAATTGTGCAAAAAACTCTTTGAACGCCTCAAAACGCTAGGACGTGACATTATGCACCGGTTGACATGGATGTATCGATTCATTCCCATTTTCTGCGCGGGAAACAACATATCCACTTGGATTACTGAGTC
This sequence comes from Eretmocerus hayati, assembly GCA_029851415.1. Lineage (NCBI taxonomy): Eukaryota > Metazoa > Arthropoda > Insecta > Hymenoptera > Aphelinidae > Eretmocerus > Eretmocerus hayati. The sequence continues at coordinate 167,170,617 of CM056742.1, forward strand.
ACTTCTTCAGAACGTCAAAGAGTAGCACGGAGTATCGCCAAGTCTGATCTCGCACTAAAAATTGATACGAAAAAAATTACGCTTTCCTTATCCACGCAACAGTATTATAAACTGAATTCCAATGTTTTTTCAGCAGGAGAAAATTTACAATATGATTGCTTGGAATAACGGGATGAAATTCGACTCTGACGAACTGGTGATTATGAAGAAACACTTACAACTGTGTCGATTAAAAATAATATTGTACACAAGTAAGTCATGTCACTTTGGTTTCCTTACATTATGAAGAGTCTGTTGAATTTTTATCAGCGAGAGGAAGTAATGTTGATTGAAACTTTGGGGAAACTTCGGTCTTGAATTGATTAATGTATTAATTTCATGGGGAAGTTTGTTGTTGCAGCACTGGAGCTATTTTTATCAGTATACCAGTAACGTACCCACTTCTTGACTACATAATTCCTTTGGAGAATGCTAGTAGGCAGAAAGAGCTACCCTTCTACGGCGAATTCTTTATCGATCAGCAGAATAACTTTTATTTTCTCATTTCTCTCATAACTGTGATGAGCTCGTTGATGATGATAGTTTTTGTAACTTTTGATGTGGTTTTTGCGATGTGCGTTGAACATGTAACTGCACTTCTTGAAATAACTCGGTGAGACTTATGGAATATATGTCTTATTATGTGATAAACTATATATACAATTCAAATCTCCAAATCTTATTTCCAGTTATCGTCTTAAGAAGACCTCAGTTACTTTGAATGATACATCACTGGAACCATTTGATGTCGAACGTCAGGTACAACAGAAAATCCGAGACGCTATCGATTTACATAAGATAATCATCAAGTATGAGTCAAATTTGAAATTCATGCTAGCCATCTTACCATGTTGATAAAAATAGATTAGAAAAAAATAACGACATTCAAATTGCTTGATATTGATGTTTTTTTGTAACTATCAATTTTTTCAAGAATAACCATACAGACTCCCAGAAAAAAGAAAATTATCGTATCAGAAAGTTACGGCTCGATCCTCCCTAGACACCATTTCAGAGCTAGAAAATAGTCTTTCCGAGACTTTCTTTGATTCGTAAGCCTAAAAATGTGCTCAACATTTCTCAATATGGGTAACTGTCCGTATCAGTAAAAAACAAAGAATATTTGCAATTGGTTTCATGTCCCAATAGCTTCTCTAGATTCGATTCGGGATAATGGGGTATTGTTTCGGCCATTCCTAATCACGATGCACGCAATAGTTACTAATATTAGTTAGACTTTCTTTTTTCTGTTCTTCCATTAATGTTGGGTGCAAGGGTGAGAAATTTCTGAGAGTGTGTGGGCCTAATCAATAGAACATTAATGGACCTTGAATTCGGGTTCAGTGTCTTCAGAAGACTTCGACTATCAAATTTTATAGTCATTTCGCTCGGGGGTCTTCTGTATCCTGTCGGTTTGCATTACTGAATGAACTTGGATGAGCCATGTTCTAGGGAGAGTAATCTATCAGTCAACCAACCACCCCTCACTTACAATCACTGTGGCTAGTTTGCAAAACTTGCCATAGACAAGAATCTTGGAAAAATTTCAAATCATGGAGCGGGATCTAAAGCTAATTGAATTTTAATTTTTTAGAAATATTGATTATCTTGAGCAAGGCTATTATATTTCTTGGTTCTTCATATTATGGCTTAACGTAACTGGCATAGGAGGTGGCTCAATGGTGGTGAGTTGCTTTTGCTTTGTATCAAAGATGTAAGAAGCGTGTTACCAACCGAGATAACTTTATCGGTTCACACCCTCATGCGCTTCCAAGATCTCCTGTCAATGAAGTAGATTCTCCTTTTTTGGGCATATTTTTGTTATAACATTTTTTTTATTAGCGCATTTTCAAACTTTTGGAGCTTATTCTAAGGAACCTATATTTTAAGGTGGGCTCCGAATCACCGGAGCCACCGAAAAACACTTACCGTTAACCGGGGTGAATGTGGTACACTTTTGACCTTCCACTAAGATTTTCTTGGTCTTATTCATGCCAAAAGATAATGTATGGGTAGTAAAAATTTGAGTCTTGAGCTCAGCTACAAGATCCCGTTGTCAGATTTTGACTTTGACCCCATGATTTTTCAAAAACTGCAAAAAACAGGGTGGACACAATCACCCCGTCGACAGGGGTGAATGTGTCCACCTATGCCTCGCCTGCGTCTGAAGCGCATAGCTCGTGAATTCAAGATTTTGAATGCATATCAAGATACGTTATCCTACGTATTTTGACCCGCTAAATATGATCCCAGTGGTTTTAAAACGATACAAGGCAACCTTGTGGTCATATGAGATAATTAGTCCACCTGGTATTTGGAAAAAAAATCAAAATTTGTAATAAATCTTCAAAAAATCACAATACGAGCTAGAATAGACCAATTTGAACGTTCAAGGTCGCATTTTCTTCTTTCTATCACATACTTTTCGGAAAAAAATTGTCCGTTAGCCGTTGAGGCACTGGATTGATTTCAGAACTGTTTCTTCATAAAAACCTGTTTTTGCAATAATACTCGCTGTGTTGAGATCACGAGGAAAAAAAATTTTCCCCTGCGCGGGGTACCTCACCATTAGTTCCCAATGCAAAATTATCGTCTAAACACGATCACGTGGTTTATTTCGAGCTAACGCGTCAAAATTCTCTGCTAGGCACAAAAAACCTGTTTTTTGGGGACATTAGTTTTCAAACTTCATTAAACAGCACAGAAAGTACTTTAGAGTCCATTTTCATGGAATTGAGGTTATTTATTTGGAAAGTAGAGATTTCAAGCTTCAAAATGACCCCCGGCAGGTTTCTGTAGGTGCTATAGAAGCGAAGATATGATGCTGACGATCTTTTTGGCGAAAGCGGACACATTCACCCCGGTTTACGGCATGAAAATTCACATTGGTGCCGTGCGACATTCGAGCCCCAGCCTTCTACGTCGAAAGCGCCCTATACACGAGACCGCGGTGGCTTCTTTTGTTATAACTTTTTTTTTATTCAACTTTTGTTATAACTGTTGACCAATCGATCGAAACGTCTGAAAAATCCTAGAATACACTTGTAGATTCTAAAAACATATGTTGATGGAGAAAACGCTCTAATACTGATCAGGCGGGAGCTGGTAAAACGAATAAAAATCAAATGTCATAAGTAGACAATTTTATTCACTATGATGCTCGTGAAAACTATGTTGGTTTGAATTTCCCGTGCAAAACATAATTTACATGTAGAATAATATGTGGTTTTTGTCCTTTAGTATTTTGCATCGGTTTCATAAGATCGAATGGATAATTTTCAGGTTCTGATGAAACTACAGAGCCCGAGGGACCTAATCAGATACGGTACATTTTTTTTGGCAATATTCATTCATAAATATTTCATCTTCTTGCCTGGACAAAATATCATTGATGGCAGTTTGGAAGTTTTCGATACATGGTAATGTAGAGATCATCACCCGTCTCCAAAGTTTCGAAACTAATTAACGCTATCTCATGTCCTTGAAAATTACAAAGCTATGCAACCGAATGGCATAGATTCTCCAAAAGATCTCAAATTCTTATAAGAATAATGATGGTGCGAAGTATCAGACCTTTACAACTGACTGGTGGAAAAATGTTCATTCTATCCATGGAAACATACGCTGCAGTGAGTATTAGAATGTTTGTCAACCAAGATATTGTAAATATTCTTTGATTGCTTGTGGTGAATCCAGACGCACTGGCTATGACGACAAAATTCGTATCAAAAGATTTCCTCACACAAAGAATATTTCTACTTTCAGATGCTGAAAGCGGCTATGTCATATTTTACGATGCTCTCGAACACCAGGGAGCTATGACGGGTCCACACTTCGAACATATTTGATAACAAATGCCGGTTTTGGAGAGACAGTATTCATTTTGGCATTACAAATTTTTCTAGACTAAACTAGACCAAATTAGACCCACCCAGACTTGATCTGAACCGAATTTAATCGAATTAGATCGAACTAGACCTAAGTACGCCAAACTAGACCGAGCTAGACCAAACTGGACCTAATTACACCGAGTGACGCCGGATAAAACCAAACTAGACCGAACTAGAGCAAAGTACATCGAATTGGACAGAGATAAACCGAATTAGACCGAACTGATTAGACCTAACTCCAGTCCTTATACCTCATCCCTAACACCTCATGCCTAATGCGTCATCTCTCATCACTATCCCATCCCTCATTCCCCATACCTCACCCCTCATACCTCACGTCTCACACCTTTATATTCCTCAACCCTCACCCCTCATCCCTTATTCCCATCTATCCATCAATCGGCCTAACCACCTACCCACCCGCCCACCAATCCATCCAAATCGAGATTCTAACTGCTCTAAATTTTCGAATACCGGTTTGAGTATACCAGAGTCCGAAACTGTTGAGAAACTTTTTTGAAGAAAAAATCCTGGCTATACCAAACTAGACTGAACTAAAGCAAATTATTGATGGAACTAAACCGAACTCGACCGAAGTAGACCGCACTGGTTCAAATTGACCCGAACCAGGGCTGACTTCACGGAATTAGATCGAGTCAGATCGAGTCAGATCGAGCTAAACCGAACTAGACCGAACTAGAATAAACTCAACCTAATTACGCCGATCTAGACCGAACTAGACTCAATCAGACCAGGCTAGACCGGACCAGGCTAGACGTTTCACCAGTGTACTTTCCATCCCCGTCCTCATTCCCAACCATCCATCCACCCACTCATCCACTCATTCACCCCTCCCCCCCCCCATGCTTATGCATCCATCCATGCATTCACCTACTCATCACCCTATCACACTTATACAACCACCTATAATACCAAATTAGAGCGAACTAGCCCTATGGAACTGAATGAGACCAAACTAGTCCTGATTACACTAGTACACGAGGTAATTGGCACATTGAAGCAGTTAGTTAGCAATAGACCAACGAATCGCTTAACTGATTAGTCATCGCCAATCACTAAACACTAATTGCTGATTGCTGATCACTAATGGCCGATCCCCGATCACTAATCACTAATCACCAATCACCCATCACCAATCGATAACCACCACCACCACGAAACACCAACCTACCCATCCACTTACCCATGACCCATACGACTACCCAATCACAAATCCACTCTTCCACTCATCACCCACCGATTCACCAACCTACCAATGACCCATACGACCACCTAATCACGGACCCACCAACCCATCCACTCACCTATCATACTTCATTCTTTCCACATAGGCAACCTGATACATGGGATCCGGACGGACAAATTTTGAACTGGCGCTCAATTATTCTAATTCTATTCTAATTCTAATTCTAATAAAATGATTAAGCGCCCGTCATACATTCCTCCTTGGACTTCTATTTTATTTTTTATCTGAAATTTCAACTAACCGCCAGCAGGTTTCACGCGTGAGCCGCAGAAAGCTTATTTGGAAACAGTAGAAGATCTACGTCGCAATTTTACCTAAATCATGTTCCATGTCATCCCTATTCTTTCTCAATCATGAAGGAATTTCTCCAATTACAATGCTTGTCACGATTTCATTACACATTGGATCAATTGAATTGGATCACGGTGGTATGTAAGTCTCCCGAGGAATATTGTCAGATTTCATGTCTTTTGAATACGATTATGCATAATGAACCTTTGGACATTTTTTTTATACTACGACAAAGAGAATATTCGAGAGCCATTGCACAAACTTGATGGTTTCGTCATGACTATCATTTGCTATTTCATGCAATTATTCGTCGCAGAAGGAAATAACAGAATACTGATATGTCTATATTATTAAAGACTCATGACATGTAGATTTTTCACAGAAGTGATACTTGGATCTACATAATGTGCTTTGCACCCCTAACTATAAGATGTCGAACATATTTTTATTCCACAAAATAATATTCATACAGCCCAAGGCTGCTTGTCAAGTCTAATTGCGTACATAAAATGTGTGATAAATGTGCAATATTTTATCAAAAATAAAATAGCTTCCCAGAATCTGTCATGATTTTAGAATACGAAATGTAAGAGGTTGACAAGGCTCAGTGTATGAGCACGATAAAGAAAAGTCTAAATCTAGACTTTTTCCAATTTTATTTGGTGCACTTCATTTTATTGAGGTGAAAAGTTGTGCTTCAAAGAAAAAGTAAGTGAAATGATTCTGAGCACCAGCAAATATCGAAAAGTTCCAGTATTAGCTCAAAAATTTATGGGCTTGTGGTCGTATGATCATGGATTTTACGAAACAGTCGTGAGTTTCGTCGTGAATTTCTCACTCTTTATTTTTATCACACCTTTGGTAAGTACAAGCTACTATCAAATACTGATGTTCGGGATACAAGAATATGTGGGAATGAGATATGATTTTGATGAGTAATGCTCAGATTTTTACGAATGATCCTCGCGACTACATTTGACCCTTACCTACGGCTCAGACCGGAAAGGGACACTCGAAATGAGAAGAATCAGTCGCTCCTCTTCGTAGTTCGTGCCGAAGAATAGTATTTCCATGACACCAACCTAAAAATACCGCGGTCAAACATCATTTTAGGGTTCTTATATTGAAAAAGTATATCCGCAGTTTGCTTGCAAGCCCATTTCGGGCACTGTAAGCCATATTCTGTACTTACAAGGGGAGTCCGGAGTCTCCGGGTCCTGAAATCCCACCAAAATTTCTTTACAGTTTCGTACCACCTAGAATATGAAGAACCCAAAGCAACTCCGTCAAATGGGCCTCCTGTTCAGAGCTACAGCCTATGACATTAACATTGCCCATATAGGCTAATGTTAAAAAGTGATATATATAGATATACTGGCAATGTTGACGTTTCTGATGACTGTGAAGTTAGCCGCAATTTTTTTGCCGCAATTTTAGGGTATTCTACAATGGTGGCCACCAATGCGTTCGGCAATTTGGGATGCGTTTGGACATCTTTCGGGGTTCTAAATGATTGGAAATGGATCCTTGATGATATTTTGAGTGCTCAGTGACACCTGGATCACCCGTGGTCACTTATTTTGATCAATTTACCCATAAGCGCGAGAGGCTGGGAGAGTGAAGAAATTAGACATTGACGTCGATTTAGGGGGTAGATTCGAGCTTGTACCCCCCTATCGATGCTCAGGGTGTCTCCTGTCAACGTTGAGCCATATATTTGGAGTATTTTTGGTCCCCTAGATCACCCTCGATCATTGATCTAAGCCAATATTCGCGTCGATCCGAGAGTCGCTCAAATAGAAAAACCAAGCTTTTCGACGATCTTGGGGGGAAATTCGGAGTTGTACCCTATCAGCAATGAGTGAGATATCTTCTCATATTGTGCAACTATATGTTAGCAGTATTTTGGACCACCTAGATCACCCTGGATCGTTGATTTTCAACGATTTTCTCGTCGATCCGAGACTCACTGAAATGGAAAAACGAAGCTTTTCGACGATCTTGGGGGGAAATTCGGAATTGTACCCTATCAGCAATGAGTGGGATATCTTCTCATATTGTGCAACTATAGGTTAGGGGTATTTTGGACCACCGAGATCACCCTGGATCGTTGATTTTCAACGATTTTCTCGTCGATCCGAGACTCACTGAAATGAAAAAACGAAGCTTTTCGACGATCTTGGGGGAAAATTCGGAATTGTACCCTATCAGCAATGAGTGGGATATCTTCTCATATTGTGCAACTATAGGTAAGAAGTATTTTGGACCACCTAGATCACCCTGGATCGTTGATTATCAACGATTTTCACGTCGATCCGAGTCTCACTGAAATGGAAAAACGAAGCTTTTCGACGATCTTGGGGGGAAATTCGGAATTGTACCCTATCAGCAATGAGTGGTATATCTTCTCATATTGTGCAACTATAGGTTAGGAGTATTTTGGACCACCTAGATCACCCTGGATCGTTGATTTTCAACGATTTTCTCGTCGATCCGAGACTCACTGAAATGAAAAAACGAAGCTTTTCGACGATCTTGGGGGAAAATTCGGAATTGTACCCTATCAGCAATGAGTGGGATATCTTCTCATATTGTGCAACTATAGATGAGAAGTATTTTGGACCACCTAGATCACCCTGGATCGTTGATTATCAACGATTTTCACGTCGATCCGAGTCTCACTGAAATGGAAAAACGAAGCTTTTCGACGATCTTGGGGGGAAATTCGGAATTGTACCCTATCAGCAATGAGTGGTATATCTTCTCATATTGTGCAACTATAGGTTAGAAGTATTTTGGACCACCTAGATCACCCTGGATCGTCGATTTTCAACGATTTTCTCGTCGATCCGAGACTCACTGAAATGGAAAAACGAAGCTTTTCGACGATCTTGGGGGGAAATTCGGAATTGTACCCCATCAGCAATGAGTGGGATATCTTCTCATATTGTGCAACTATAGGTTAGAAGTATTTTGGACCACCTAGATCACCCTGGATCGTCGATTTTCAACGATTTTCTCGTCGATCCGAGCCTCACTGAAATGGAAAAACGAAGCTTTTCGACGATCTTGGGGGGAAATTCGGAATTGTACCCTATCAGCAATGAGTGGGATATCTTCTCATATTGTGCAACTATAGGTTAGAAGTATTTTGGACCACCTAGATCACTCTGGATCGTTGATTTTCAACGATTTTCTCGTCGATCCGAGACTCCCTGAAATGGAAAAACGAAGCTTTTCGACGATCTTGGGGGGAAATTCGGAATTGTACCCTATCAGCAATGAGTGGGATATCTTCTCATATTGTGCAACTATAGGTAAGAAGTATTTTGGACCACCTAGATCACCCTGGATCGTTGATTATCAACGATTTTCACGTCGATCCGAGTCTCACTGAAATGGAAAAACGAAGCTTTTCGACGATCTTGGGGGAAAATTCGGAATTGTACCCTATCAGCAATGAGTGGGATATCTTCTCATATTGTGCAACTATAGGTAAGAAGTATTTTGGACCACCTAGATCACCCTGGATCGTTGATTATCAACGATTTTCACGTCGATCCGAGTCTCACTGAAATGGAAAAACGAAGCTTTTCGACGATCTTGGGGGGAAATTCGGAATTGTACCCTATCAGCAATGAGTGGTATATCTTCTCATATTGTGCAACTATAGGTTAGGAGTATTTTGGACCACCTAGATCACCCTGGATCGTTGATTTTCAACGATTTTCTCGTCGATCCGAGACTCACTGAAATGAAAAAACGAAGCTTTTCGACGATCTTGGGGGAAAATTCGGAATTGTACCCTATCAGCAATGAGTGGGATATCTTCTCATATTGTGCAACTATAGATGAGAAGTATTTTGGACCACCTAGATCACCCTGGATCGTTGATTATCAACGATTTTCACGTCGATCCGAGTCTCACTGAAATGGAAAAACGAAGCTTTTCGACGATCTTGGGGGGAAATTCGGAATTGTACCCTATCAGCAATGAGTGGTATATCTTCTCATATTGTGCAACTATAGGTTAGAAGTATTTTGGACCACCTAGATCACCCTGGATCGTCGATTTTCAACGATTTTCTCGTCGATCCGAGACTCACTGAAATGGAAAAACGAAGCTTTTCGACGATCTTGGGGGGAAATTCGGAATTGTACCCCATCAGCAATGAGTGGGATATCTTCTCATATTGTGCAACTATAGGTTAGAAGTATTTTGGACCACCTAGATCACCCTGGATCGTCGATTTTCAACGATTTTCTCGTCGATCCGAGCCTCACTGAAATGGAAAAACGAAGCTTTTCGACGATCTTGGGGGGAAATTCGGAATTGTACCCTATCAGCAATGAGTGGGATATCTTCTCATATTGTGCAACTATAGGTTAGAAGTATTTTGGACCACCTAGATCACTCTGGATCGTTGATTTTCAACGATTTTCTCGTCGATCCGAGACTCCCTGAAATGGAAAAACGAAGCTTTTCGACGATCTTGGGGGGAAATTCGGAATTGTACCCCATCAGCAATGAGTGGGATATCTTCTCATATTGTGCAACTATATGTTAGAAGTATTTTGGACCACCTAGATCACCCTGGATCGTTGATTTTCAACGATTTTCTCGTCGATCCGAGACTCACTGAAATGGAAAAATGAAGCTTTTCGACGATCTTGGGGGTAATTCGGAATTGTACCCTATCAGCAATGAGTGGGATATCTTCTCATATTGTGCAACTATATGTTGGAAGTATTTTGGACCACCTAGATCACCCTGGATCGTCGATTTTCAACGATTTTCTCGTCGATCCGAGACTCACTGAAATGGAAAAACGAAGCTTTTCGACGATCTTGGGGGGAAATTCGGAGTTGTACCCTATCCTCATAAGTAGGATATCTCCCACTATTGTGCAGCTATATGTGAGGAGTATTTTGAACTGCCTAGATCAATCTCCATTACTCATCTTAACATATTCTCTTTTCGCCCTGGGAACCCGTGAGAACAAATTGGAACCTCCTGTATTCAATCCCCTGGTGAATTTGAGCCTGCTCTTCCCCTCTTCTTTGCGATGCTCATGATATCTATTTATATTGTCCTGATAGTATTCGCAGAGTTCCGTGATTCCCCTATATCACCGTCGAACACTCCCATATAATTATTCAATCGATAGGAATAATAATTTAAATAAATTACTCGGGCAATAAAAAAATTCAATGAAATTCTTCCAATATCCAACATGAATAATGATATCAAATAATGTAGTATTATTATGTTATATAAATCATCATGAAAGCTGAGAAACATTCTATTTACAGATGTTAAGATTTAATTATCATTTACCTTAGGGATAACAGCGTAATTCTTTTAGATTGTTCATATAGATAAAATAGTCTGCAACCCCAATGTTGAATCGAAGTATAATTTTAATCAAGAAACTAAAAATTTCATTCGGCAAATAATTTGAATATATGTGGGTATCCAAATTATTCGTGTAATTCTTCTATCCGACTGGACAAACAACCCATTCTGAACATAATTATTAAATAATTTAGTCTGTTCGACTATCAAAATTTTACATGATCTGAGTTAAAATCTGTGAGAGCCAGATTGGATTCTATCTTTAATCAAATAATCCTATTCTTCAAACTAATCATATTCAATTGATTAATTCAATAATTATATTCCTCATCACCCTCATATAATAAATACCGGTAATCGACAGCGATAATGCACCGAATATCGATAATATACACCCATTCTCTGCGTCATCATCAACGCACGTAAAATGCATAGAAAGAAGTTTCTTAATGTCCGTCAACCAAACGAGAGGAGACGGATCATCAAATCCTCCGCAGCGCCCCCACGTTGCATTGGTTGAACCACCCCCTTCGATCCTCATTTGTTATCCGAGTGGTGACCGGTGCATCATTTGTGTTTTGCTCGTGCGCTTATGAGATAGGAGTATAGAAAGATAAGTAAATAATAATGAATCTGCTAGTGCTCTTGATAAAGTTTCACGGTTTTCACACAAGTCTGAAAGTGAATTTATTGAAAACTGTGCGGTATGCGATACAGATCCCGCCGCATCATCAGTGATTTTTTTTCGCTCCTGTGTACCTGAAGGCTGAGCAGTTTCCTACACGTAAGTGGATTTTCATTTATAATCAATAATCAGTAATGAAGTGTCTTGACTTCGAAAAAGTAAAATAGCATTTGTTTTGATGAAATCGACTCGTGCAGACATCAATTACTTTTCAATGTCGCTCTTTCAAGATGAAAGGCATTATCGCCTCGATTTATATTTTTTCATCCTCAATCGTCACATTATTTCCCATGCTGATGCGGCAACGGGCTCGTAATTTATTGCTCATGAAATAACGATGATCGATAATCAACACAATCTCTGTTGGTATTTTGGGACTGCGGACTCGCTGCCTTCTCGTCTTGTTGTACGCTGTCTCTCCTTTTCGCGGAAGCGATGCACGCTCGCAAAGGAGTAGGTGGAAATACGGGCATTGTTGCAGCCAGCCACGCTTCTGCGAAAACAAAATATAGGTAGACGCGATTCTCGTACCTTCTTATCGTTGCGCGAAAATTTTGTGTTCATTCGGTCCATGTACAGTCGAAATGAATTCGTGGTAAGAATATTCCATCTTTGCGAAGTAATTCTCTCATTTTTAATGTTGTATGCTCGTCACTGCACACTTGATGATAGCGTACCAGATAAGGGAGAATTTATCAGTCAATCCTACACTTGTATGAGTTCGGTTCAAGTCCTAGGCAAGATTTTCTTGCATATCGTCTGAAAGATGCATTTCGCTTCTTTGTTGGACTCGGTATTTTTCTATATTGACAGTTCTTCGGACGCTGATCGTACATTTGAATCGAATCATACACTTGTCAGTGTTTTTTTTTTCTAATAATGCACTTTCTACCTGGATGCTTTGTGAATTTTGATTTTTGAGACCGCATCAGTTCGAGATCTAATGAAATTGCTCTGACATTATCGTGCAGGTTCCACATGATTCATCGATAGTATAGGTTGCAGAGTACAGAATTCTTAGCAGAAGATCCTCGCCTTAAGAAACGAGATGGGTGAAAATTTTCAATTCAAAGTAGCAACATGTATTCACCAAATCAGACCTCCAAATATTGACAATTACCTGAATGACCTGGCAAGACTATCAAGATCAGCAGATATCTGGATATCTCTAGCCAAGAAATATTTTAATACCGAAAATTTACAAAATGTTGAGAAGAAACGACGACTGTAATCGTGGGTGCAATGCAGAAGAAAAATAACAAAAATTCGTGAGCAATTCTTGCTTCTACAGAATGCAGCTCCACCACCTCAAGTAGAACCCGTTGAAAATGTGCAGGTATTTAAGGATGTATTTCACTCAATTTCCCTTCCTGAAACGATCTCATATATTCATTTCATAGTCTCTCAAAAACGCCTTTGTTCTAATCCAATCACCGGCCACACGATCAGCTAATTTGACAAGCACGCTTTGCGAAGGTTCCACCAGTTCTGGTGAGATTCCAACAAGATTTCATATCTAGTTGAACCCATCGCGCAAGTACAAGCGTAACTATCCATGTTTAAGCCGAAGAATAGTGCATTCCGAATATGAATCCTCGTATTTTTTTATGTCGAGCATTATCTATTTGGCAAAAAGCCTATTACATGTTAAATTCACGAACATATTTTACAATCTGCACTCTCCGATCGCATGTATAACTGAAAGGTGATCCCGATCAATTAGTGCATTTAACTGATTTGTAATGAAATTTTGATGCGAGTTGATGAAAATGCTTGACTTGACATCAATTCCTACTGATTCGCTCGAGGGTAGTAAATTTTCCTATTACTTCGATACATTGATGTCAAACACTGTTCTTCATGCCATAAATTTCATTCGTAATACACGGATCTCTGATCTCAACAACGTGCTTTTCATGAAACTTACTATTTGCTTAGGTACAAGACGCAGCCCCATGTAACCAAAACGATCTACTGGTTGTCAATGATCACGAATCATTCGAGGAAGAAAACGGCAAACTGACTCCCTGCAGAGACAACCATCACTGTGAACTAAGCGAAACTCAGAACCACATACAAGACTATCGCCTTGATGAGCCTCTTGATGCAGCTGATACTGAAAAAGAGTCACCTTGTTCTGGACCAACTACCTTTGATGGAACGCATTCTGCGCAGCTTCTATCACCAAGACAAAGCTCCTCACCCACACACCAAAATTCTGGCGACTACGAACAGGTAATGTAAATGCAAAAAACATATATCGTTGCATGCTGATAAGCCAAAAACCTTCACGGTTTCATCTCTACATTCGAGCTAAATTGTCTCGAATGGCTATCGCTACACGCAACCAGAGATTTCTTATGTGTCGAATTAATCTCGTCAGTTGATGTAATGATCTTACTGAATGATTTTTCAAGCACTCAAATTCAGTTTTACGCGTTCCCGCCATTGAACAATACGCGGATTCAATTAGTAAATTCTTGACAAAACGGCTTGGTACTTGTGCTCATGATAAGAGCAAACAGTACGTAACACCAACATAGGATCATTCAGGCCCAAACTGAAATTTTTCTATCTTCCCGTGTTCTACGATCACCAAGTACAAAAAAATGAGTTTTCTGAAAACATCGAAAAAATCTACCCTTGTATAAGTACAGGTAATTGAGCGTGGTGTGATGTGTCTTTTCAACGTCAAATTCTACTACTCTATAAATAGCCAGACAGATATTGTAAAATTTATAATTGAATTTTCCATATTCGTACATATATTATTTTCACAATTTGGATATACTTTACGTACTCGTATAGACATTTGATTTACTGCAGAGGTGATAGATGTTTAGCGTTAAGTACTGTATTATATGAGTAGAATAGTTTTTCAAACAAAATTATTTTTGTCATATTTTAAATTTCACCACTAATGGTGTGTGCGATTCATAAACAGGTTGAAAAAGAAGATACGTTGAGCATTGAGCGGCCGAATGAACACGAGCTACCATTCGACAGTACCAAGAACTTGCTCCTCAATCAAGACAATCCTCTCACTCCAGACGAATGTCGAAAAAGTAACCTGTATGTTCGAGATGAATCCGGCCAATGCACTAAAGCAGCTAGCTCTGTCAGCCCTCTTGGAAGCTCACCAACCATCATGGAGCATGAGACAGAGTCAGATCCACATCCCAGCAATGAAATCGCCGAAACAAACAGATCTTGTGATACCTCAAATGAAGAATTTGGGATATCGAACTGTGTCAGCATCTGTACAGAAGGCAATGTCAAATTTCCTGTTAATTTTCCAATCAAAGAAGAATCATTCACTCTCGAAAAAAAGTTCTGGGATCAATGTTACGGAGGAGGCAGTTCTTTCATTATAGAATCAGACTGGCGTAACGAATTTATTAGTTCCTTCGAGAAAGTCCATAAGTTTTGTCCGTTGAGTATCAGGAGGCATTTTTTATATCAATCGAAAGACAAAAAATTGAACGTTACTGTAGATGGTTACTGTAGACATAGTCAATGCTCGTTTTTCAGATTCAAAGCTACTGTAGATCCACTCGCATTCGGTAACACTGAGGTATTCGTATTCAGGGACAAACATTTCCATCACATTGAAGGAGAGGTAAGGGGCCGGCCAGTTAAAGGTAAAAGAAGAACCGAGCTCGGTCAGCAACTCCAGGGTGAGTTCCCTACAATCAAAAGATTGAAGCTACTTTCCTCTGTACCAGATGATGTTCTGGAAAATGGCAATATCACAAATGCACCAGATCCCGGAGTCTTGCGTAAAATCTCGAGTGAATACAGATGCCGAAATGATCTTCATAAAGATAGAACAATTTTTATGCTCGAATTGGTTCAACAGTTGAAGCAAGAATGGCCCGGAAAACATCTCCAGGGCTACATCCAACTGTATACCGAATTTCCAGTATTCTATCTGCTGTTGATGGCGGAAGAAATCTTGAAGTACGTTGTAAAGGCTCGTACAAAAATACCTTTGTCAGAATCTTCAGCAAAATATCTCTTCCTCTATTTGGATGCTACAGGCTCAATTTTGAAGAAATTCTTCAGCTGGCTGAAGATGATTTACGTTTATGCTCTCATACTGCCTGGTAATGGAGTGTACCCTCCTCTCGAAGTTGCGACATTTGCTTCATCTTCTCACACAACGGAAGATGTTTCAATCTGCCTGGATAAAGTTGCAAGAAATATGAAACTGGTGACTACCCGGAGACCTGTCATCGACAAATTGTCACTTGATTTTAGTTTAGTTTTGATACAATCTGCTTCTCGATCATTCAATGGAATGTCATTGACTGTTTACATCAGATTGGTTTATTATGCAATGAAGAGAGGTGAATATTTGACTCATTTAACAGTAATACACATTTGCTCTACCCATGTCCTGGGCACAACGAAAAAAAAAGTAAAAGCCATTATGCCCGACAAGGGTCATCAAAGACTGGCACTGAAAGGCGTGACAATGCTTGTGCACTCGACTTCACTCAAAGAAGCGAGGATTATTGTGAAGCATTTGATTATTGTATTTGGCGAGAAGAATGAGCCCATAGAGCTCGAAAAATCGTTATCTTTCCTGGCAAGTTCTGAGATAGAGTCTTTCGAAGATTCCTGCAATAAAGAAGCTACCGAAAAGACCTTGCGAAAGATGGACTCCAAGATAGTTCCAATCAAGAGATCTGCTTTTGGGATACATTTCCAGAAATTGAAAGAAGCTGTCCTCGATAAATGTGCCACCGGACGAAAAAAAAACCCATTCTACAGCTCAAAATGGATAACATACCTGTTCGACTTCCTTTTGCCTTATCTGCCATTGTTTGCAGCTTTCCAGATCGCAAGATTCGGGATTCTGAGAGACTCGAATGCACCGGTGGAAAATTACTGGAGAATTGAGAAAAGAGACGTCCTCCGAGGTCTAAAACGTGTCTCTACGCCGAGGTATGTTCAGATCAAATCCGAGCTGCATAAAGCAAAACTCAGAGAGCGTCGATATGAGCTGAGGGGGCCCCTCAGTCATACTGGAAAAGGTGTATCGAGAGATGAAAAGAGGGGAACAAAAAAAAATCGAGAAAGAAAGTGGTCAAAAATGGTGTAAAGAAGGACAAAGGGAATAGAAAAACTGGGTCATGCAAACGTATCCCTGTAGACGCAGATTTATTGGACGCTCGAGAGACTTGGATGAAGAAGCCAAGGAGTCGTGCGTATCGTGCTTTTTTCAAACGATCCAAGTTTTTGAGATCTCCAAAATCGGTCAAGCTTATAGCCACAAATTGGGATTCGAATGAAGCACCAATAACTCTCTTCGAAAGTGACAGCCAGCCCAACAATTTTATGGTGACCGACTTAGCTCCATCAGTCACTCCACTGAGTTCTGAGTGCCACTCACCGTTTGATGCAGTTACAGACAACGAAAATGGTCGTGCTGTAGATGATGAACATGGTGATGTGATGGACTCTGTTCAAGGTCATGTGGCTGAAGAGGTGATTGATCTGTCGAACGTTGAAACTCCATGTGCTTCAGAAAATGGGGACGAGTTCGCTCCGAATATACAATCTCATCTCGTGGACTATAATATATTCAAGGCCACAAAGAAATACTATTTGAACTTCCCTCGAGTAAGATCAAGAATAGGCCCATTGACGCTCAGAAAAGACGATTTTGCGACCTTATTAGATGACGTCTGCCTCAATGATATGATCATCAATGCTTTTGCTATGTTGATGGGCAAGTTTGCGAAAGATAATCGCGATACCAATGTTCTCATATTAGACTCGTACTTGGTCCAAGTGCTGCTGAAAGAACACAAGTTGAGCTGCTTCGAAGCGTGGTTATCGAGACGCAATCTGAGAAGTTACAAGTTTTGGGTGATTCCTGTGAACTTGAACAATGTTCACTGGACACTGCTCATAATAGTTCCCTCGCTCAAGGTATTCATTTATCTTGATTCGTGCCATGGCGACCCTCCTCATGATTTGATATCCTTAACATGCGCTTGGATGCTGAAGTATTATGGCGATGACAACCATTCTGAGACCTTGAACTTTGACGAGTGGACGCTTTACGTGCCAGAAGACATCCCTCATCAAAGACGAGGTTCAAAGTTGACAAACGATTGTGGTGTGCACTGCCTAACCTGGATGTACATTGCATGTACTGGCGAGGCTCAATCTTTCACATCGAAAAATATGCCATCAATTCGAAAGAGGATAGCGCAAGTTCTGGTGGAAAGTAATGGCTTCGAACCGGACAACTTGTCCGAGTCAGACTTGAATCCTGAGTATGTGAAGATCCGAGAGAGAGAAGAGACCATTTTGGTACCTCCAGAAATAAACATGATCGTAATGAAAAAACCTCCTGTCTTTGGGTATGAGACAACTTTGGAATTTTGCCAAGCGCTTCTCAAACTGTAATTATCCTAGAAATGTTTTGTATGTTGTAGATTAGGATAAAGAATTGTGATCACTGATATAGTGAGATTACCGGTTGTTTGTAAATAGTGTAAGTAAGCTATATCGAAATCGCTGTAGCAGAGAGAGATCGGCAGTTCCTCATCTACACTACCTGAACGGTTCTCGTATGTGACGACTCGAGAACAGAAGGTATCTCGAGCACTCATAAGGTGCTACATCCTTGTATTTTGCATTGTTCACTAATAAGAAATTGTGATCACTGATAAAGTGAGATTACCGACTGTTTGTGAATAGTGTTAGCAAACTATATCGAAATCGCTGTAGCAGAGAGAGATCGGCAGTTCCTCATCTACACTACCCGAACGGTTCTCGTATGTGAAGACTCGAGACCAGGAGATATGCCAAGTACTCATAAGGTGCTACATCCTTGGATTTTGCATCGAATCACTATCTTCGTTTCATCTACCACTCGTACCAACAAGCTACGATGAGGATCGACCGATCGCGATGATCAAATGAGACTCATATATGGTGGGAAGAAACGTTTGTAGCTCAACCTGAGATAGCTCACCCTTGTATTTTGCACTGCGTTCCGTATCACATGGCCATCCCTTCAAACAATTACTCAGTACTGGGCAACTGCCGAAATATATTGGATTCGTTCATTGAATGGCCAGATTACTTCAAATGTATCGATGTCCGATATGCGCAAATATCCTGTGCATTGCTAGGAAGGTACACTCGGCACCAACGGATACTTTCTGAAGGTGCAAGGGATCCTTTCCTATAAACAAGGTTTTGGACTCTCCGACACATAAGGGACAGACTATATTTTGATGGTCGCAGGATAATATCCCCTGCACTTTTGGGAAGTATCTGTTGATGCCAAGGGTACAATCTCGGGATCTCCCCTAGAACCGACGCCAAACACTAGTTTTTACTCCGGTACATCATGCTCATGCGACAATCGGTATAGATATCAGTGATTCAGGGTGATCTACGTAGCCAATAATACTGCACAATATGCTATTCGATGATGTGAGGAGATATCTTGATGGTTGATAGTGAGGAATGTATATTTTCGAATACACCCCTAGATCAATGGCAACCCGTATATTCACTCATGCAGCTTTGCGAGCTGACGGAATATCACTTAGAATCAGTGATCGAGATTGAAGTAGGTAGCCGACAACAATGTGGATGGGGGTTTGGGTGGTGTTGTGATATACAAGGCGGTCCAAAATACTCCAAACATATATTCTCACGATAAGAGAGCATATCGGTCTCATTGCTGATAGGGTACAATTCCGAATTTCCCCCCAAGATCGTCGAAAAGCTTCGTTTTTCCATTTCAGTGAATCTCGGATCGACGAGAAAATCGTTGAAAATCGACGATCCAGGGTGATCTAGGTGGTCCAAAATACTTCTAACCTATAGTTGCACAATATGAGAAGATATCCCACTCATTGCTGATGGGGTACAATTCCGAATTTCCCCCCAAGATCGTCGAAAAGCTTCGTTTTTCCATTTCAGTGAGTCTCGGATCGACGAGAAAATCGTTGAAAATCGACGATCCAGGGTGATGTAGGTGGTCCAAAATACTTCTAACATATAGTTGCACAATGTGAAAAGATATCCCACTGATTGCTGATAGGGTACAATTCCGAATTTCCCCCCAAGATCGTCGAAAAGCTTCATTTTTCCATTTCAGTGAGTCTCGGATCGACGAGAAAATCGGTGAAAATCAACGATCCAGGGTGATCTAGTTGGTCCAAAATACTTCTAACCTATAGTTGCACAATATGAGAAGATATTCCACTCATTGTTGATAGGGTACAATTCCGAATTTCCCCCCAAGATCGTCGAAAAGCTTCGTTTTTCCATTTCAGTGAGTCTCGGATCGACGAGAAAATCGTTGAAAATCGACGATCCAGGGTGATCTAGGTGGTCCAAAATACTTCTAACCTATAGTTGCACAATATGAAAAGATATCCCACTCATTGCTGATGGGGTACAATTCCGAATATCCCCCCAAGATTGTCGAAAAGCTTCGTTTTTCCATTTCAGTGAGTCTCGGATCGACGAGAAAATCGTTGAAAATCGACGATCCAGGGTGATCTAGGTGGTCCAAAATACTTCTAACCTATAGTTGCACAATATGAGAAGATATACCACTCATTGCTGATAGGGTACAATTCCGAATTTCCCCCCCAAGATCGTCGAAAAGCTTCGTTTTTCCATTTCAGTGAGACTCGGATCGACGTGAAAATCGTTGATAATCAACGATCCAGGGTGATCTAGGTGGTCCAAAATACTTCTAACCTATAGTTGCACAATATGAGAAGATATCCCACTCATTGCTGATAGGGTACAATTCCGAATTTTCCCCCAAGATCGTCGAAAAGCTTCGTTTTTTCATTTCAGTGAGTCTCGGATCGACGAGAAAATCGTTGAAAATCAACGATCCAGGGTGATCTCGGTGGTCCAAAATACCCCTAACCTATAGTTGCACAATATGAGAAGATATCCCACTCATTGCTGATAGGGTACAATTCCGAATTTCCCCCCAAGATCGTCGAAAAGCTTCGTTTTTCCATTTCAGTGAGTCTCGGATCGACGAGAAAATCGTTGAAAATCAACGATCCAGGGTGATCTAGGTGGTCCAAAATACTGCTAACATATAGTTGCACAATATGAGAAGATATTTCACTCATTGCTGATAGGGTACAACTCCGAATTTCCCCCCAAGATCGTCGAAAAGCTTGGTTTTTCTATTTGAGCGACTCTCGGATCGACGCGAATATTGGCTTAGATCAATGATCGAGGGTGATCTAGGGGACCAAAAATACTCCAAATATATGGCTCAACGTTGACAGGAGACACCCTGAGCATCGATAGGGGGGTACAAGCTCGAATCTACCCCCTAAATCGACGTCAATGTCTAATTTCTTCACTCTCCCAGCCTCTCGCGCTTATGGGTAAATTGATCAAAATAAGTGACCACGGGTGATCCAGGTGTCACTGAGCACTCAAAATATCATCAAGGATCCATTTCCAATCATTTAGAACCCCGAAAGATGTCCAAACGCATCCCAAATTGCCGAACGCATTGGTGGCCACCATTGTAGAATACCCTAAAATTGCGGCAAAAACATTGCGGCTAACTTCACAGTCATACGTTTCTGTCTGTAGCTCGGAACAGAAGGCCCATTTGACAGAGTTGCTTGAGATTCTTCATATTCTAGGTGGTACGAAACTGTGAAAAAATTTTGGTGAGATTTCAGGACCCGGAGACTCCGGGCTCTCCTTGTTAGTGCCCGAGACGGGCTACCGCCCTCAGTCCGGGAATAATACTATTCCTTACCGAAAATGAGCTGCTTGGAATTCCATTATTTCTTCGACTCCCACGGATGTATAGAAGATCTTTTATCTGTTGTAAGGGGAATATACATTTTGGATATAATTACAATACTAGGGGTAGGGGGTACCCCCTGCTCGCGTTGCTCGTCATCCCCCATTATAGAAGAATATTTACATATGGGCAAATCTCACGAACTTGGTGATTTGGTCGAGTGGGTCCACTTTCACGTTGGAGGAAGAACACTCGCGTTCCCCCACCACACGCTCTGCGATTTTGAAGATCTACTTATACTTGATAGTTCTGCGTCATTCAGAAGTCCATCATTTGCTCTCGCAAGTTGCTTGGAGACATTTTTATAATTGAACCTTCGATCTAAACTGATAAAGACATAAATTTGAAGTGCAAAATCCCATTTGATGAGATTTGTGATAGCATCAAGTGGTTGTTTGAGAGCACCTACCTCAAGTTTGATGAACAGTTTCATCAATAAATCTCAGGAAGCCCATTGGGCTCCCCCATATCACCTCTTTTCGCAAATTTGGTAATGGAAGACCTTGAAAATGATTGTCTAGAAACCTTAAGAACCCAAGATGATTGTGTACCATTATTTTACTACCGTTATGTTGATGATACTGTCGTATGCATGGGAAAAGAACAAGTAAATTTAGTACTCGATGTTTTCAATCAATATGATTATAGCTTGAAATATACTCACGAACTTGAGAATAATCATAGTATTAGTTTTCTCGATTGAAAGTTGATATAATAAAATTGTCACTGATTGGTTCCATAAGCCTACTACATCCGTTCGAATTTTGGATTTTCACTCCAATCATCCTATCAAGCTAAAAGAAAACATCATATACAATCTAGTCGACCGTGTCATCACTTTATCCGATCAACAATTTCATGGAAAAAATATTAAATTTGTTGAGAAGTTTCTGATAAAAAATGATTTTCTCATATAAGTTATAGGAAAATGTATGAAAAATAAATTCCAAAAAATTAAAAATTTGAAACACAATCAAGATAAAGTGGAAAAACGTACAATATCTTGTCTCCAAGAAGTGAGCATTCCGTACTGAAATAGTTTCTTTCAGAACACAATATACTGGCATTACCAAAAATTAACGAAGGTCTCGACAAAGTAATAAAATTGGGTAAGGGCTCTCTGAAAAAGTTTGAAAATCCAAACGCAGTGTATGAGATGAATGGTAGGAACTGCCTTGCTAGCTATGTAGGAGAGATGAAAAGATCCGAGGTGTGAGAATCGGTGAACATATCATCTTCAAAACTCCTAATTCAGTAGTGTTACTTCGCCTTAAAAATTTGGGCCACGAGTTAGACTGGAAGAACACCACAGTTTTGGATAAAGAGCCAAATTTTCATAAGAGAATACTTTTTGAGATGATTTTTATAAACTCAGACACCAATAACATCAATTCGAAGGATAACATCTCACATCTGAATCGGGTCTACAGATCTATCCTGCAACAGCTTGCTCAGTTTATAGTATATACATATATCTACAATAAGCTATTACCCGCTCCCGCTTCTGTTCTGGATCCAAATAGTTTTAGTTTCTCAATTGAGATTAAGCTGATATTGTGAAAAGAGAAGCAAGAACTTGATTGATTTTTTTTTAAATTTTGATACTATTTATATTATTTTTGATTCATTTCATTTCATGCTCGATCTTGCGGGTGTTCGGCCTTGTCAATAATTATGCTACTAGGAAGGCAGTGTCACGGCTCTCAATGTGGAGATGTCCGGGGTCACAGTTTCCCCATCGCCACCTGATCAGCGATAAATGGTGGGGGCACGGGGCAAGTAGAGCACAGTGGCTTCCTTGCGGTCCGGTCTGCCCTCGCGAGCATTTGTAAGAAGACGCATGAATATCGGTTTCCATGGTGAATCTGTTGTTGATAAGCTCTCTCTTGCTCCTCTTTGAAAAGTTTAGTTCGCGTCTATCAATCGTTTGTTTGCGCTATAATAATAAAAAAACACGTCCATGGTTTTCAAAATGTGCCTTTTCAAGGTGTCACATCAGTTCTATCAATAGAATTAGATCAAATCATTACTCATTGGCAGCTAGTCTCTACAGAAAGAACTTTGTCAACTCTGAATGGTGCCCTGCGTGCCCTTATACTCCTGAAGATATCAACCATATTCTTTGGGTCTGTCCAAGATTCTCCAACGAAAGAGTCACATTATTAAATTGTCTGAGAAAGTCTAAATTTCCTTTGCCATACAATGTTGAATCAATTCTTAAATTTCCTAACAAACAACCTAGCAAATTCATCACCAACTTCTTGAAAGCTTGCTCTTTATTTGTTTGACTCAATTAACTGTCCTCATTGATTTTTTCTTTTTACAGTTCTCCGTTATCATTCATCACATTATTCCTTCTCCTTGTCTCCATTTTCCTTTTTCCTTTCATTTATACCCTTCCCCACCGCTGTAGGGAAGTCAAAAGTGGGAAGAAGACCTATCCCATCACAGAGTCAGATAATACAGATCTCTGCACTTGTGTTAAGGCTAAAATCACATCTGCACTGTAGCAGAAAGACATAGCCAACATTTTGAAGAAGAAGAAGAAGAAGAAGTTTGTTTGCGCTCGTGTTTTTTAGTCGAAAAAATTTCCATAACTTCGAACTTTTGCATGCGGAACTCGATTTGAATCTTATTTTCCTGAATAAAAAGTGCTCTTCATTAAATTTCTCTCCAATTCTTTCGAAGACCTCAATTTTTCCTTCGGGTGCACTACACACACATATAATATTGTAAGGGAATGCCCTCTACTAATACTTCGAAGATTGACAAAAGACGCGACTTACATCATCACGAGCTTACGCGTTTTTAAAATATCATGAATAATGTGAATCTTGTATATGCTTCTAGGTATGTGGAAGATTGGTTTACCCTTGTGATAGTGACGATTTGTGTTAATGTGTGAGAAATTTCATATGTGTTGTTACTTTCCTTACAGCCTGATGAGGTCTGCAAAACATGCAGACGAAACGTTGCAATTTACTGTGTCTACTCATTCGCACAGATATTAGTCCTCTATGATCGATTTTGAGATCTTTTACATTTAAAACACTTGTGGTGGTCACGCGACCATTAACGTGGTTTAGCATCATTTCTGCGATTTAGTATCCGAATTGGTTACCGCTCGGCTGGGGCTGCCACGCTTAGCTCGCGCAAAAAATGCATTTACTCTTTCATAATGAAAGAGTAGATAATGGGTATAATACGGGGCGTGAAATCCGTCAATGGTGGTGCCCAAACGACTACATTTTTGGGTTAGATAAGCAAGTCTCATGTTTCTACAAAAACAGATTGAAGAAAACACCCACGGTAGCCGCGTGAGCTTTTTTGGTCATAAATCTGGGTTAAGGCGATGCGGTCACCGTGCACCGTGACCATGGACCTTCAAAATACACCTTACATGAAAAGTTTCATGATTCAAAGTGTAAGACGAGTCGTCGAATACTTGTTATTGTCCAACTTGTATTCCTCAATCCGTCGATTAGCCCAAATCACAAGAGAATCGGAGAAAAGTGGGAATAACTCGGCCGCGGGAACGTCCTAACTTATAATATTGACACATTTTCATTCCCAACTTTCTCCGATTCTATTGCAATTTGGGCTTAACGAAGAGCGGACAAATCTAAGTTAGATGACAACAAATATTTGTGCGCTCGTCGTTTAGCCCAAATCGCAACACAATCGGAGAAAGTTGGGAATGATTTTCAGCTTGCATGGTGACCGCATCGCCTTAAGCAACGTTTTCGCGATTCAGTACCCGTATGAGTGACCGTCTATCTTGTGTTTGGCTAATCAAGATACTGAATCGTGAAAACGTTGATTAACCGGGATTTTTCCCCGAAAAGGTTTGCAGGGCCACTGCTGCTGTTTTTTTTCTATTTGTTTATGAAAAAACATGATGAAACTTGTTCTTCCGACCCAAAAATTTCATCCGACCACCACCATCTAACAATCTCACGGGTCCCGTGTTATACCCATAATAAAAGAGTCGACGAATAATCTCGGGCAAGTTGAGCGTGGCAGCCCCGGCCGAGCGGGCACCAATCCGGGTACTGAATCGCGGAAACGCTGGATTTTTTTCAAAAAGATTCGGGCGGGCGACGCACAGTGGGAAAAAAAATTGGCCGGACGGCACAATTATGCGTTACTATT
Organism: Eretmocerus hayati; assembly: GCA_029851415.1. Lineage (NCBI taxonomy): Eukaryota > Metazoa > Arthropoda > Insecta > Hymenoptera > Aphelinidae > Eretmocerus > Eretmocerus hayati. Next base: position 167,196,132 of record CM056742.1, read on the forward strand.
AAATGGGCGTTTTCGGAATTTTTAAAAAGGGGAAATTGTAGGTTTTTTGATGCGGAATCCGAATCCTTTTCCCTCGAATATCGTCCGGAAGTCGTATGACGACGGCATCCACTAAAACACGAAAATCGCTTAAAAAACACAGTATTAGCGGTTTAACTCGAAGGGGGAGCGATTTACGTCAATTCTCATGAGGAACAAAGTTGTTGCATTTTTAAAGACAAATTTTTTGGTGCCCCCAGTTTTTCGAAAAATCGTGTTTTTTCAGGTTTTTTGGGTTTTTAGGGGCTTTTTCGACAAAATTTGGGATTTTTGACCACGCCAATCGAAAGAGCATGAAATTTTACGTCGAAATACGTGGTTCAAAAAAATTTCAAAATTTTATCCCATCCGCACTACAGCGGTAAAATCATGAGCTAGCCCGGAAAACGCACCAGAGGCCTGAAAAAGCTCCTAAAACTCGGAGGGGGAGCGATTTACGTCAATTTTCATGGGGAACAATGTTGTTGCATTTTCTAAGACAAATTTTTTGGTGCCCCCAGTTTTTCGAAAAATCGTGTTTTTTAAGGTTTTTTGGGTTTTTAGGGGCTTTTTCGACAAAATTTGGAATTTTTGACCACGCCAATCGAAAGAGCATGAAATTTTACGTCGAAACACGTGGTTCAAAAAAATTTCAAAATTTTATCCCATCCGCACTACAGCGGTAAAATCATGAGCTAGCCCGGAAAACGCGCCAGAGGCCTGAAAAAGCTCCTAAAACTCGGGGGGGGGGGGAAGCGATTTACGTTGATAATGATGGGGAACAAAGTTGTTGCGTTTTCCAAAACACCTTCTCTGGTGCCCCCAGTTTCCCAAAAATCATAATTTTTTAGTTTTTTTGGGTTTTTAGGGGCTTATTCGTCAAAATTTGGAATATTTCACCACGCCAATCGAAAGAGCAGAACATAGTTCTTTGATATATGTTGTTCAAGAGAATTTCAAAATTTGGTGCTACGGTTACTACAACAGTGAATAACACCGATGAGAGGATTAAGTTCTTCATCGCACAGGAATTTGGACGAATCTTTTTTCAATGAAAACGTCAATCGCACTGAACAATGGTCTATGACTCGATCCGGTTAAGCGAGTTATTGGGTAATGTGTCCGATACGATACTAAGGTGTCTCCAACTCCTACCTCAAAACCGTTAGAGATGAACTCACAAGGCGAGCACCAGGTCTCCGGGATACGGATCTTGATGGAACTTGGGAGTCCACCTAATTTTGGTGAGAAATGAAGGTAGCTCCTAGGGTTGGATCCAATGGGCTTCCCCGCGAGATACATCCATGGATATTAGCATTGCCCATACGGGTCCATGTTCAAATGATACATATATGGATATACTGGCAATGCTGATATCCATAGCTCATACCCATGCCAGTATATCCATATATGTATCATTTGAACATGGGCCTGTATGGGCAATGCTAATATCCATAGCTGCATATCGGAACAAGAGGCCCATTGGATTCAACTCTTGGAGATACCTTTATTTCTCACCAGAATTAGATGACTTTCAGAGCTCCATCAAGATCCATGTTCCGTAGATCTGGTGTTCTCACTGTTAGTCCACTTCCATTCTGAAACACTCGAATATCGTTATGAATTCTTACAAACATACTCCAGATCAATGGTGATAACGTGCAACTAGTCGATCGGCACTGAGAGGAGAGAGCCTAGAAAGTTGTTCCATCGAAAACAATTCATTTTCCGTGGATAATCGCGTGTGTGCTCCATCTCACTCCCATCATACCATAATGTGAACACTTAAATCAATTCTGAAAGCCCCTCAATCATCACACATTTACGCTTCATCATTCGCTGAGATGATTTCACTTATTTTGTGATTCTGAAGCGCGATACGACTCGTTTTTACATTTCATCAATATCAATATGTATCGAAGTAATCATTAGTGATGATATATTCAAGGGGAAGCGGAGGGGTTTTTAGAAAAGTGATGTTTGGGATTTTTCAAGAAGGAGCGAACAAAACCCCAGAAATCTCGAGAGTTGATGGAGATTTTGGGTTAATCATTCCAAAAAAATCGAGAAATGTATATCATAAATCCATCGAAGGACGAAAAGCAATTCCGGATTAATTTCGATAACCAGCTACTTTTTGATAACAGTGTCGATGTACGCGTATTGAGTATAGCTACTCTTGGATCCTCTGTAATCATCAGATGAATCAGCTTTCGAGGCATGGGAATTTTTGATACCGTGGACTGCTGATACCGTTCTCCACTCAGTCGATTCTTTTGACCAGAATTTTTCCAAATCCGATGCTTCTCAGCGTTCCTCAAAATTAGACGGAATCGTAAGTTTTTTGGAATCAAAACATTATTACAGAGTCAACCTCCATTTTACACATAATCAAAAAGAGTATCCGGGATCTGTTCTGTAATCAGGATTAGGTGTGATGAGAGTGAGAGAAAGCGCGCGCGAGAGATTTACCACGAACAATGTATCTATTTGACAATAGTATATTATGATACAAGGGCGAAAACTGTTGCGCCCTAGTATCATACTATGTTTTTTGATCTTCTGTGAGCAAATGAAAAGCGACAAACAGTGTGCAAATGACTCATTTGCGCACAGACGATCAAAAAGGTACATTTTGATACGAGGTTAGGAGGCGAGGGGCGGAATTATCACGAGGATGCGGAAATCGCCTCGTCCGAGTATCGAGTACTGTTTTTCCATCAGCTGTCCGGGGAACGGAATCAAAAAACCAGTGCGGAAAAGTCATTTCTCGCACAGAAGATGGGAGTAGTACTTTATGCACCGATGCGAATTTAGGCTGTTTTGGGGCACGTTTCCCCCGAGTGTAATAAGGGGAAAATATTTCCGGTGCCCCATAACGGACCGACAAGCGAGTTGCATTTACTATTCTTTAGTATAAGGGCGACTAAACGCCAATTTTCTGGTCCGCGCCGGGAGAAAGAATGGCCGATTAGTCGCACTATACCAAAAAATTTCCGTCGTTTTGCGCCAATCGCACTGATTTTGGCTCATTACCTTTGATCTTAAGGAAATTCCAAAAAGATATTCAGTTCAATATTTCTTGCCCCTCTCGCGCAATAGCGATGAATTGCTCTATAATATTGGCCACTCAGTGGTATCTATCAAGTTTATTGGGAATGTATTGATTTGCTTCTGAATTATTGTGAGTTTAGCTACCTCAAATTGTCAACCTTTCCTTAATTCCCAATTCGTGCTCATACTACAAATTATCTGAAAACAGACGAATCTAGACGAAATGAAAAAAATTTGTGTCCTCTCATTTTGGATCCAGAACCGTATATCACATCAGTAGAATCACTGATCTGGAGGATTTGCGCTGCCTAATCTTATAAGAATTCGGTCAAGATCGTGCCTCGAAAAAGTCATTCCACAGTATCCTTGAAACAATTACATCATCACATCCTTGGGATCGTGTGCCATTATAATAGGTTCGGAAGATAACTCCTTTGATGTGATTTTAGTGACTCCAACCGGTATAAAGTAAAAACTCTCCAACTCGGGGTTTTTGTCGGATCCCTTGAATTTCGAGTTAGAGAGTTCCCACTGTAGAGTAAATGATAGAGAATAAGAAAGGGAGAGAGAAAGGGAGTGTGTGAGAAAGAGAAAGAGAAAGAGTTGAAAAGAGGAAAAGCGGAGAGAGAGAGGGTGGGGGGGGGTCAATGATAGAAGGACATAGATGACCATGCGAGTGTTGCAACACGGAATCCAAAAGTTGCGCGCTGCAGCTTTTGTTTACATCTTTTAATGAAAACCGAAGGAGAACTGATGTAAACAATGAATTCGCGAGCTTTCAGTCAGCTATATGTCTGGAAAGCTTGCGCTCTTCTGCATTCAGTCATTAGGCTACAGTCAGTCTACTATCACTCAAAATCGTGTCATTTTTCTTCTCTTGCTCACAATGATGATTGAAATTGTTAGGCGATTATTGTTTTTCACTTTGAAAAGTTATAAGTGTTCTCAAATTTGCAACGCTAAGGAAGAGCTATTGCAATTGATTATTGAAATGTCGCGAGTGACGATACATGATGAGCATCGGAAGATCATCCTTAATAGCATACGTCAAAATTTTCTGAATAATATCCAAAATAGGCTGAGTAAATTGCCCAAGAATAGTAAAAACTGGGATTCGTTTGAAAAAAAATATCAGCAGTGGCTCGATGGTATATTCAAGATCGAGATCGCAGATCGTGGGATCGGAAATAACCCTGATAAAGGTGAGTAGTATTCATGTACTATTATTTAACCACTCACTGAAAATTATTCGAAGGAAGGTCAACCTCGTTTTGATACATAACACGTTCAGATTCCAATGAGATAGATCCCGTTTTAATCAATCACTATTTATATGGGTAGTTCCGTGGAAACTCTGAAATAATGTTTGCCTGCTTCTACGAACCCTTGAACGCTTGAGAAAAAAATCTCAAACGTCATTTTCGACGTATTTTTGTTGCTCTTTTTGGCACAATCGTTAATTTGGCGATCCAGGGTCGCCAAAAAAAATTATCATAGGAAAGGGGGTCAAAATTTCAGGTTCGTGTGTTGTGGTTTTTCATTTTTTCGACCTTTGTGAGTGTAGAACATCACCGAGAGACTTGCTCGGGTTTCGGACGGGCAAACTTATCAACTTTCATGGTATGAAGCACCAAATCCCATTCCTATGAGAGCCCAAAGACCACTTTTTGTGTGTGCGCTGATCACGTACATTTTATGGCGCAGTTTTGCCTATAATTCTACCTCCCCGGTTTCCCTCGATGAAAGTGAATTTGCTTCATCCTAGACTTCTCCGTACCAACTTATCCTTAAAGGTAAATCGTCAGGCGCACCTCAGAATTTCGAAAAAAAAAGGATTTTTACACCTTGCGGAATACTCGTCCGAGAAAATCTAATTTTGCTAAATTTTTTTGTCAGGTCCGTATGGTACTAGTGCGATCCATAACCGCGAGACTGCAGAGCTCCTAGTCAGTTTTTTCCAAAGTATTTGATGGTCAAATCAAAATTCCGAAATCCCAAAACTGTAGCTCAAACCGTTTGGCCGTGAGATCAATTTTAGTGGCGAAATGTCAGGTCCGTGTGTTGCTCCAAAATGTAAGTAGTCTAGTCTGCCCGTATGAAATCAATAAGGGAAAAATTCATGAAATATAGATGGGCTCAAGTTAGTGATTTAGGAAGAAGGGATCAAGCACATTAATATTCCGAAGAGTGTGCACGGAATTTTTCGCGGATTCGTTTTTTATACGGTGTCAAAGGTCAAAAAGTGCGTTTCATGCGATTCTTTCCGGAGCTGCTAACTCGATCAAAAAAAATCCCAAAATAAAAGTTGTTGGCACTACGAGGACGAAGAGTTCAAGCCCAAGTACGTTGATATAAGTTGAATGGAGAGCCCAGAAATCGATATCAAAGATCGGCTGCGAATCGCGGAAGAGAGGGGAGAGAGAGTCTGGCCACGCTTTGGCTTCGCTGTTGTCGGATTGCCTGCGCTTCCCCCTCTCCCGCGATTTGCAGCCGATCTTTGATATCGATTTCTGGACTCTCTATTCAACTTATATCAACGTACTTGTGCTTAAACTCTTCGTCTTCGTAATGTCAACAACTTTTATTTGGAACTTTTTTTGATCGAGTAGACAGCTCCAGAAATAATCGCATGAAACGCACTTTTTGACCTTTGACACCGTATGAAAAACGAATCCGCGAAAAATTCCGTGCACATTCTTCGGAATATTAATGTGCTCGATCCCTTCCTCCCAAATCACTAACTTATGTCCGTATATATTTGATGAAGCTTCCCTTATGCTGGCAGACTGGACTACAGGTCCGTATAACGCTATCGCGTTTCTCCATGTTATCCTTATGGTACTATTATGAGTGGGAAAATACACATCCGTGTGCGAGTTTATTCATACTTTATATGTTTCAAAAAGTCGAAAAACACATCTTAGAACTTTCGGAAATGCGAATTGGGGTTGGCACATTCTCGACTCCCAAATATCGAAGTTTCCGCGGAACTACCAATATACCTTGTGACCACGATATTTTGGACAGAGCATACATGCACAAGCGCAGGGCCTGGGGATAACCTCCAAATTCTGCCAGAAATATCGTGGTCACATGGTATACCTGAGAATGATTGCAGTATAATTTGGGCATCATCGCTTTTTGGACGATAAAATGGATATCTACTCTCTATCGTTTGGTTTGGGTGCGCGTGACCAAGTGTGTCAGGATTACACGTCATCGGAGTTCCGAAAATCGGTGCACCAATTTCCTCATATATGGTCAAATATTCAACTCACGCAGCGGTGAAGGTTCACGCCTTGGAAAGATCTCGCCAATTACTCATCACTCTGTGCAAATAGGTTTCCCAAGTTATGTACCTTTTGTGGGTTGTTATTCTAGAAGAAAGCATTTTAGACATTACCTTCGATCACAAGTAAGAGTTCTCGTATTGAACTTCCTAAAACCTCAAAAAATATCGAGTTTTGCGAAAAGTGACAGGAGCACTTTTTTGGTCAAATTGAGAGAATACATCAAAATAATCGATCTGCAAAAGTTGGGGAATTCATAAAAAAACATTGCATGATATACATATTCTCATTTTTAATTGATTCCGTTCGTGACTACCGTGAACTTTCCCGAACTCTCTCGCTTTTTTCATCCAAACAATATAATAATTCTGAAAAATATCTTTTCCTTGAGTTTGGAGACAATTTAACTCAAAAGTTCGGGATCTTGACAGGGAATGTTGGATTTAATGCTATTTTAACCATAAAGATGTTACAGATAGAGGAGGGAAGAAAAATCTCTTGATTGTAAATATGGGTGAACTCCAAGGTAGAAAATTTCCATTCGAACTACTCGATATCAAACTCAAACATGAATAACATCGAAGTCTCGATTTTGGATGATTGGATTTACATCGTACCTCTTGATAGATGGAATCATCGGAAGACCTACAACTCCTCCTCGAATTCGTCTATTCTTAGCTAGCAGGCTTATTATTCTGCACACTACTTTTGTTTCCAGACACTAGAGTTGACCATGGACTCAGATAGATAGAGAAACAAAGTTGTGTACTTCGAATTGAAAACTTGGAATTGCTAATGATCCAGCCCTTCATTTTGGATTGATTTTCACGAATTCAATGTTTGAACTTCTGATGGATTCATCAATTCTAATGTTGTATAATCTGTATGATCAAAAATATCCATTCCTAATTTTGATGGATGTTCTCATAGCTAAATACTGGCGAATTTGGGAAAAAGAATGCGGTAAAAGTGAAGGCCGTTAAACATATTGAGAACCGATTTATCTCATTTTTGTTTCATGTACATTCACAGTGTTTCTTGAACGATTTGGATGGTTTTATGAATAAAGTCAATCTAAAATGATTGAATATTCATCAGATCATTGCTATTGAGAATTTTTGCATACGAAATCAACAAGAAGATTTTTAACTCCGTATCCGATTCTTCCATCCTAAGAATTTCACAAAAATCGAATTCCAATCGAGATTTCCCAACTCTCAGATCCGAGATTAGGATTGTCTGTCTCGAATTCTTTTTCTACTAGGATGAGAAGCTCGAATATCCTGCTCAGTTGACTGATTCCTAACTGATTTTTTTGATGAAAGTATTTTATTTGTCTCTCAACAGTCACAAAGCGCGTTGGAAGGCCTTATACTCCAATCGAATCAGCATCAGAACGAAGCCTCAGAAGAAGGCAAGATAAACTCGTTGTTGAAATGAAAGTAGTCAAGGCTGCCCGAATGTCGCGCATTGAGGATCTTAACCTACCCCCTACTCATCCAATGCCGGAGCCAGTCGTCCACATTGAAGAACTACCATGTGATCGATTTCAGAGAATAGATGTGCCTAAATTCTCTCCATTGCAAGCACTCGCTGTGTTGGTCAATGCAAATCTCACGAAGGAAGCATATGCATACATAGCTTCGAGTGCTCGAAAAATAGGGAATAATATATTCCCTTCGTATCCGTCGGTAAATATATGTTGATGCATCATATTTCATTTATAATTATTGAGCTGGAACAGATTTTGAAGGAGTCTCATGTTTCCATGTTTCTTAGTGGATTTTAACCAAGACAGGTAGTATTTTCGAAACATTCACTTTCCAGTAAAATGTTTTAATGCTCGGGCTCTCCACTCAAAATTAGAAACGATATGGAATGTATATGAAACTAATTGCACATAAGAAATCGTGGGGATCGATATAGCAGCACATTTCTTGAGGATTCTCGTAAGAAAGTAAATATGCATTGAAATCAAGGGGAGCGTGGCTAATTTGCACCGTATGCATCGTTTGCTCCACTCCAGGTATCAATTGTATACACAAGCAGATAATTGTTAAGCAATTTTTTGATATTTATTGGCATATTGAGAACGAAGCACTTTGGATTGATTGAAAATGACTTTAGAGTTTGTTCAAAAGAATGTGACAGTTTTTACCACTCATGGTTTTTTCACCATCATCGAAAGCCTCGGCAAACGAAAATAGTTCTGCCAATCTTGACGTATATTTGCTCGTCTCTCAACTTCAAAATGTCCGCAGGATGGCGAAATTCTGTTCATCGCCGATTCTGCGGGCATATTAATGAAAAATTGGAGTGTACACTACCGGTCAAGAGTTTGATTTCCAGATGTCCTCAGACTTCTGACCGGTACTGAACTTAACTAGTCTCCACAGTCCTTTCCAAGATTCGTTCTTCGCTCTATGACCATGCATGCATTGGATTGAGATTCTTTGAGAGGGCATAGAAGGAACTGCAAAATCAACCATGCGCACTCTAAATTTGGAAGCCCAAGAGCCAATATGACGCGATTCCACGAGAGAACCAGTGAAACCTTATAGAGCTGAGACCTTCATATACATGGAGTAAGCTAGGCTCACCCTTTTCCTGCCACGCAGCTTAGATATTCTATCGTTGAATTTGCAATAACTCAAATCTATGGCAGCATTCCCCGACGTTCACTCATGAGTCCTAAAACAGGATTCAAAATGAGCTAGGCTGAGTTAGAAAATTTTGAGATGGGCCAGAGTCATGAGCATAACCAAAACAGTTTGGGGAAAATAGTCAATCTCGCCTCATTTTATTAGATTCTCGACATGCATGATTCATCCCGTCTTTATTGAGGCGAGCGTATACTGTTTCAATCATCATGCCGATTTTTGTTGCAGGTGCTAGAGGCCAAAAAAGTGTGCTACCCCGATTCGATTATTGTTACAGAATCGGAATGTTCCGCAAAGTTACAAAACGTACTTGATTTGACATTAAGGAGGGCTTTCATAACTTTCAAAATAAAATTAAAAATAAGAGGGCGCAGGATAGTCATTTATGCAGTATTGAAATGGGGCATGGATGGCACCACAGTCGAGGATTTTAAAATATGGTGCGACGATCCAAACGTGACAACGGGTTCGATCTTTGTGGTATCCGTAGTGCTCATTCAGCTGTATAATAAGGAAACGGATACGGTGTACTGGAGGAACCCCGAGCCTAATTCAACTCGTAACTGTAGACCTGTGCAGTTGATTTTCAAAAAAGAGACCACTGGTCTCATTATGGAGGTTAATAAAGACATGGAGGAGCAAATATCTCAGTTGAATCCTCTTCAGATGGAGGAGTGCATTATAAAATATGAGATGCTGAAAACTATGACGGATGGCAAGGTGAGTGTGCCAACTTGAGCCTCTTTAATCTTAGATCCTTGATAGACAATTGTAATTGCAAGATCTGTGCAGAAAAGTGAAGAAAGTGTGATAGCAGGTGCACAGGCAAGAGGAGGAAGGAGGGTAGATACAAAAGAAGTGTCATATTTTTCTCACTTTTCAACTAACCGACATATTAGTCGGTCCGTTCGAATGAATATTTCCTCGATTCATCACAACATAGATCCTTTGAATTGGTTATAAGGCATCTTCGATATTCAACACATCATGCGTAAATTTCTGTCAAACCATGATCTGAATTCTCATAACTGACCAGATTATTGTTCTTTGCCTCTTTTTCTCGCGATGTATTTGCACATCGAATCTCCGAATGATAATGAAGTTGATAATTCGAGGCTTGATGCTTCATTGGCCCATGTATCTTAGACGGGACCCACACAGGTCACATACTTTACTAGTGGTGAGAGAAAGTTCCAAGAAAATTTCAAATCTCCAGAGAGACAATCCAAAATAGCTGCATGGGTACGAGGACTTATATGATTGGAAAGAAAGATACGAGTCAATTGCATGCTTCATCTCCTCATATGATCCATGTTTTTCTCATATCGCAGGTGAAAAATGCTCTCACAGAAACGTCAAGTATGGGTTGTTACCTCTGTGGGAAAACGATCTCGCAATTGGAGGATCTCGATCTCTTCGAAGCGGATATACCACATGATAGACTCCAATTTGGAATCTCTGTACTCCATGCCAAGATTAGAATAATGACTCTGGTCTTTAAAATAGCTTGCCGTCTAGACTGTGAACAATACAGAGTGGTATGTTCCGTACTGCTACTAACAAAGTAGTCCCGTCAGAAAAGAGTTCATTTCATCCCAAATTCCTGTTTTTGTCATATGAATGTGGTTTTCTGTCGGCAGGCAAAAAGCAAGAAAACAAATAAACAGAAAAAAGGGGCGAATAGAGACCAACTTGAAAACACGGGCACCGAGACCGCAGAGATGAGTGTCAGAAATCGTAAAGCTCGACTCCAGAAAGAACTGCATCCCGTGCTTGGAGTGCTCATAGACTCTCCTAAAAATGGATTTGGGAACACCAATGATGGCAACACTGCGAGAAAGTTCTTCGAAAAACAAGAGGAAGTGTCCAGAATTACCGGTAAACCTTTGCGCACCTTTCAGATCTTTCAGTACGATACGTTACTTTAACTTTCCGGAATAACTTTCAGCTCAATGTTTGGAAATTTACTGCAATTTACTGGCTACATCTCAACTCCATCCTTCCATTTTCGAGAAGAATATTATTCTTCACTATTCATTCACTACAAGCATAGACTTGAATTTGAAAAATGTGATGAACTCTGTCTTTTGTAGGTCAATCGTTTAATGGTAACTGGGATAATCCAGTGAGTCTGTGTCACGGAACTGTGTTGATACGAGTTTTCTATTTGAGATGTTCATAAATCTATTCTGCGTATCACATTCCTCCTACGACAAAACAAATAGAGAATATCTGATCGAATGAATATCGTCTCCTCATCCATGATGGATGAGAATGATGATACTTATCATTCGTTGATGTTATCGGGGGCAAATATTCACCATTGTCATTGTGTGGTGCAATATTCTTGTAACATACCGACAAAAACTTTCATCGATTCATTAGTCAAAATTCATGAGACTATCAGTAACTTCACTAGAACTTTGAAGAATTCCGAGAAACTTCAATTTGAATAAGATAAGGTCTAACTCGAATATAGACAAGCTGCATTCGCTTCACGTCTTGCAATCCCCTGATTTCCATTCTAGGCTTCGATTCTATTTTGCTTGGATACTTCAATACAATCATTGGAGCTCTATCAACTTCACATCAAGTTGATCCATTGAAACTCAAGAATCTTTGCAAGAAAGCAGCAGTGAGGTACATGGAGACTTACCCATGGTACAAGCTTCCTCCTTCAGTTCATGCTATTCTTATGCACGCATGGAAGATCATTGAGTACTTCCACATCCCTTTGGGAGTATTATCGGAGGAAGCTCTAGAGACAACACACAAGGTCGTCAAAGGATCCAGAATGAACCATACAAGAAAGTTTTCTAGGTTTGTGATGACTTTTTGAATTGATTATTCATAATTTCACCAAGTTTCCGGCCTGTCGTCAATTACATCTCTCCTTCAGATTTCATGTCATCATTCCCATGCTGGTCTATTTGACAACATGTGATTCAAAATGTATCCCTTCCCTGGGAGTAGATGTATTTTGTTGGCAATAATCGGAAGAGTACTAGATTTTGATTATTAGAAAACGACTGTTTCCCATTACCCTCGACAACTCGCTCCACGGTGATCTGGCTAGAATTAAAACCCTGATCGATCCTTTGCACGATCTCTGCTCAGATTTTCTAGAATTTGTAACGAAATTCAGCCTTGATTACATCGAAATTTATTGAGTTCAGTTTGCCAACCAAGTCCAAGTTATTTTTCATTCGCCTATGATCATGATAGTGGGTCAATGGGATGTATTTAAGTAAATCCAGCATCTCAAGGAGATTTGATTAAATATCGCAATGAACCCCGCAAATGGAAAAAATAGCGAGGAATCACTGCATTCTTCCATTATTCGGGAGTTGAGGAATAGTGGAGATAAGATCTTGCCTTCAGCAAGTCGAGTGAACAAATAGCTGGTAGAGTGAACTATAGATCCACCGTATCAACCTCTCTGTGAGACGCACCAAGAAATCAGTTTCGAGCAGCGAAAAATAGTGTTCTATATTATCTATGGGAGCACTCCACATGCCTTTTTAGATGTTTCTTCCATTTTCCCTCTGGAAAGATGGGGTGTGTCTCATCAATGCTGCGTCTTACATGCAGGTGAATACGGTGCTTCAATTCCGTGCTGAATTCTAAAATCTTAAATTGTGTAACAGGTTGGCGACGAACGAGGATCTTTTCCACCGCTTATTCTTGCTCTCAGACCCCATCCTCTCTGCGACACGTAAGATCAAGGAGAAAAAAGTCAGGGTTTTGTCACCAGAATTGAGGGAACTGATCGTTTTCGATGAGGAAGAAGGAGAGTAAGCCAATACAAGACTGGATTATGTATAGCACTCAGGCTCGATAATTGTGATAGTTTCAGAATAGTTATGAAGGAACAAATTCACAGTAATATGATAGTATAATTGATCCATGAGTGCGAGTGGATTAGTCATCATGAGCAAATTTCGTGGAACGAATTTGCTGAAATTTGGGGAATTAGAGAAAGTTGTGCTCGTTGAGTTATTCATCGTATACTCATAGAGAAGGATTCTGTTGTATGGAACTGTGATTGGATGTTTGGGAGCTAGTCGGAATACACAGTTTGACTTGTATTTGTGACACGAAATCAGGGAAATGATGAAGATTCTGGATCGTATTGATAGAACCAAATACATAGCTCTTCCAAATCATGTTCTTCGAGTAGCATACTGAGCTAGTAGTGTTCTTTTATTTACGTGGATAGAATATTAGTTGGCTCCAAAGTTCAGAGATAATGACGCTCATTTCTTCGAGATTATTGACATATGAGTCAGACGTTATGCTTTTCTCACACAACCTCAGGGATGAGATGATGTAATTGATTTAAGCATTCTGTAGAATACCTCTTTCAAGGTATGTTCTTGGAGTGATAGACTGGGATTTGTGCAACCTTGATCGTAAAACGATTGGCTGTTGAATATCGATAGGATTTGATTTCTCTAAAACTGCGAGATGCATAGTTTTAATTTTGATTTTGTAACACGACCTCGAGAACGTCTAAATATAATTCCTTTATGAATATTACCAAAGCGCACCTCAAAATTACATCTAGAAATACATGTGGTATAAGAAGATCACGAGAAAATTGCACGTATGGAAATATTATAGACTGGTGTAGAACTCTCTGAGTCGGGTTGAACAATTTTGTAAATAAATATTTCAAAGTACTATGTTCTGCTCTTTCGATTGGCGTGGTGAAAAATTCCAAATTTTGTCGCAAAAGCCCCTAAAAACCTAAAAAAACACGATTTTTCGAAAAACTGGGGGTACCAAAAAATTTGTCTTGGAAAATGCAACAACATTGTTCCCCATGAAAATTGACGTAAATCGCTCCCCCTCCGAGTTTTAGGAGCTTTTTCAGGCCTCTGGTGCGTTTTCCGGGCTAGCTCATGATTTTACCGCTGTAGTGCGGATGGGATAAAATTTTGAAATTTTTTTGAACCACGTATTTCGACGTAAAATTTCATGCTCTTTCGATTGGCGTGGTCAAAAATTCCAAATTTTGTCGAGAAAGCCCCTAAAAACCCAAAAAAACCTTAAAAAACACGATTTTTCGAAAAACTGGGGGCACCAAAAAATTTGTCTTGGAAAATGCAACAACATTGTTCCCCATGAAAATTGACGTAAATCGCTCCCCCTCCGAGTTTTAGGAGCTTTTTCAGGCCTCTGGTGCGTTTTCCGGGCTAGCTCATGATTTTACCGCTGTAGTGCGGATGGGATAAAATTTTGAAATTTTTTTGAACCACGTATTTCGACGTAAAATTTCATGCTCTTTCGATTGGCGTGGTCAAAAATTCCAAATTTTGTCGAAAAAGCCCCTAAAAACCCAAAAAACCTTAAAAAACACGATTTTTCGAAAAACTGGGGGCACCAAAAAATTTGTCTTGGAAAATGCAACAACTTTGTTCCTTATGAAAATTGACGTAAATCGCTCCCCCTCCGAGTTTTAGGAGCTTTTTCAGGCCTCTGGTGCGTTTTCCGGGCTAGCTCATGATTTTACCGCTGTAGTGCGGATGGGATAAAATTTTGAAATTTTTTTGAACCACGTATTTCGACGTAAAATTTCATGCTCTTTCGATTGGCGTGGTCAAAAATCCCAAATTTTGTCGAAAAAGCCCCTAAAAACCCAAAAAACCTAAAAAAACACGATTTTTCGAAAAACTGGGGGCACCAAAAAATTTGTCTTTAAAAATGCAACAACTTTGTTCCTCATGAGAATTGACGTAAATCGCTCCCCCTTCGAGTTAAACCGCTAATACTGTGTTTTTTAAGCGATTTTCGTGTTTTAGTGGATGCCGTCGTCATACGACTTCCGGACGATATTCGAGGGAAAAGGATTCGGATTCCGCATCAAAAAACCTACAATTTCCCCTTTTTAAAAATTCCGAAAACGCCCATTTAATAGTAACGCATAATTGTGCCGTCCGGCCAATTTTTTTTCCCACTGTGCGACGCGGTTATTTCTCCTATTTACTTATAACAAAACATAATGAAACTGGTCTTTCTGAGCGAAAAGGTCGTCCAGGGATCCACCACGGATGGATCTCGCGGCCTCCATCTACGCATCTATACAAGAGTCGGTGAATTTTTGGACAAGCTGAACGTGACCGCTTCATAGTCCGGGGGCTGGGTAGGCTCCCGTATGCACTTTGAGGTTCGATCACGAGAACAACGTATTTTAACGTATTTTTTCGTGTAGAATCCGAATTCGTCATGACTTTTCTCATATGTGGTGCAGATCACCCTTAAAAATGCATTTTTCTAACCTAAAACTTGTGTTCTTGTGAGATTGTTAACAGAAATCGTGTTTCATGATTTAAAACCTCTACATGCGTTGAAATTTGTCAACTGAAGTATCTGAACATCAGATCTGAGTCCTTTTGGGGCAATATACAGAGTAATTGTCGCTGTAACCAGCGTTTAGTGTACAAAAAAAGACTCGCTGCACGAGATTTCTCGTTTCATGCACAATCCGATCAAATCAGCTCATTTTGGGGTTCGAAATTGATCTGACCTCAACATCCCTATATCCAGATACCAACAGCCCCCCTCTCCCCGTGCTCTATACAGAATGTAGATGCGAAAATGCGGCCAACATGCATGGAACTGATTCTAGATAAGCTGTCGAATCCTTGTTATCATCTAATTTGAATTCATCTTCTCTTTGTTCGACCCCCAAATCGCGAGAATATCTGAGGAGAGAGTGAACGACTTGGCCGCGGGAACCTTTTAACTTATGATATGGGCGTATTTTCACTCCCATTTCCCTTCGATTTTCTTACGATTTGAGCTAGACGAAGAAGAAATGGATTCAAAATAGATAATAATAAGTATTCTTCTACTCGTCGTATAGCCCGAATCGCAAGAGAATCGCACGAAAATGAAAATAATGTTCAGCTTGCACGGTGACCATATCGCCTTATGTGCCGTAACCTTAGCAACCTTAGAAAAGTAACATGCGGAGTTCCGCTTTCCCTACGGGATGTAAAAATACTATACATATAGATAGAACCACTGCTCTCTGATGACCGAGCTGATAACTGCCAATTTCATGATTCAGAGTTGGCGAATGAAAGAATCGATTAGATATTATGTATGAAGTGAAGTTTGATAAATCTAGGGCTATCTTGAATCAGCTCCATGCATATTAGCCGCATTTTCGCATCTACATCCTGGATATTGCACGAGAAAGGGGGCTGTTGGTATCTATCGTGATGTAAGGATGTTGAAGTGAGATCAATTTTGGACCCCAAAATGAACTGATGTGATCGGATTGAGCATGAAACGAGAAGTCTCGTGCAACGGGTCAAATTTTCATACACTAAACGCTAGTTACAGCGAGAAAACCCCTGTATATTGCTTCAAAATGACTCAGATCTGATACTCGGATATTTCAGATGACAAATTTCAACCCATGCAGAGATTTTGAACCATAAAACACGATTGCTGTCAACAAGCTCACAAGAACGTTGAACATTTGACTAATTGGTTGAATATTCAATCACTTGGTTTAATTCCCAACTAGTGTGATTCAAGTTTTGATTCAACCAACTGGCTGAAGTTTTTCGGATGAATTCTCACATTATAAATAATGTAGAGGACAACTGTTTCCCAAAAATATTGTAAAAATTGCATTTTATGCCTGACAATATCAGTATCCTCTATCCTGGGGAGCTATTGGCTGTGACTCGTGTCCAATGCCCAGAATAAGTTACCCATTCAAACAAAAATTTCAGTCGACGATGAATTCAATCGATCAATTTTTCTTTCACCTCACATCAACCAAGGTATAAATCCATCCATCGTAACGGTTCAACTAAAATTTGCAAAATTTGCATCAAATCGTTGAAGTGTGGTAGAGTGGTGAGAGTAACCACTTCAATTGCATGGCGAAATGCAATTTCACGATCGCAGTACACTCGAAGTGCGAGGCGTGCAATAGCTCGGCTCGAGTGAAATTTGAACTAGTTGAGAGGTTGGATAGATGAATCTCGTGCAGCGATCAGCTTACATCATGCAGTTCCACCGTCGTGCTGAAATCTCGTCTGCGCTGCCTCTAACTCAATGTTTGATGAATATCCGAACCGACTGCATCAGCCAAATCTCAAGCTCAAATTGTACATTAAACCCATGTGATTTCGGAAAATATTTGAGAAATTCTTTTTAGGCTATGCTGATGACAAACTAATACTCAAGACCCTTGTATAAAATATTGAGGGGAACTTTCATCAATGGCTGACTATCCAACACATCATTACTTCAAAGCCGTCACGAGGTTGACAGTTAACTGTCAAACAAGATAGAAACTTTATACCTAAGACTACCTAAGCATCTAAACTCCAATGAGTACAGAGAATCTGAGATAAATGGAAAAATATCGGACTACATATTTGGTTATTTTGGAACAAAGATGATTTTGGTGATAGGGTCATACCATCATATTCCATGATTTTGGCAACGTGTTCCTCGATCCACCCCAAAGTGCCAAAAAGTCGTTTGCCTGTACACCCCCCTCCCCCCTCCGACTCCCTAGTAGTGCTCTTTAACAAAGCACAGGGTCTTAGTAAGTGCGAGAGCTCTTTGTTTTTAATTAGTCTTTGTGTCGGACCTTTTGCACCCTTTGCATTCTCATCACTTCTGTTATCTTTCTATTCATCAACCCCTTGCTCAACAATGTATGTTTTCATATTTCGACGTCTCGTTTTGGTACCTTTCTTGAAGTCTCTCATCGCGTTCTTCTTTTTTATGTTTTTACAAAAAAAAAGGCTCACCAAAATACTACGAAATACATGTGCCAGTTTGACAAAATCAAAACATGGGTTGGGATCGATAGTGAAACAAAACAACAAACACTTGTAAAATCATTAAGTTGAGGGTCTCAAAAACTGTCTTTTGCTGGGAGATGAGTTATTGGATTTTCAGCCTCATTATGAAAACATTTATGATAACTAAAGTTCTAGGTATAATTTCATCGGACCTTGAGAGGGTCAAAATGTGTGAGTACTTTTATACATGTTTGCGTTCGGGTGACTTTTTACAGAAATCTATAGGGCTACACTGTAAAAAAATTTATGTAAATTCACCATGCTGAGCACAGGAAATCTAGGGACACCATGCTCAGCATTGTAAATTTACAAGCCCGGATGGGGAATTTTCGAGCGTGCTTGTAAATTTCCTTACCGACGGATCCGGATGGCAGATTCCCGCTCGAGAGGAGCCGCCGTGCCTTTGTTACAGATTCTTATCAATTTCTCTGTAAAATGCCGAGTTGTTGATTTTACATCTAGACGTCGTTTCTAGCATAGTAGTGAAATATTGAGATGTGTTAATTCTTACATTTTTTGGACAAAAATGCATCGATTTTGTTGGGACCGGTTATAACCCAATACTGTGTAGCCTCGTTATAGAAATTGATCGCGATTGAATCATTCTATTATAGAATATCCGTGGATGAACGAGTGGATGAAAATGTTTTCTAATATCGAGAGTCACGTCAAGCTCTGTTTTCGCTGCCGGCATCACACACACAATCACACACGTTCACGAGCACGTTCACGGAGATCAGCACCCTTTATTTACATCGTTTATTTACACGTTTATTTACGTATAGACGTTGACGGATGCCCATTTTCGACTTTCGAGTCTGATGTCTGCTCCACTCCCACATATATACAGTTGTTAACGGCCGATTCAAAAATTTCCTGTGCTGAGCATGGTAAATTTACAATCCGCTCGTAGGTTTCCTTACTTTCTGGTAAATTCACCATGCTCAACACTGTGAATCTACAACCCCACCAGGTATCTTTACCTCGAAAATTTTTTACAGTGTAACCTTGTTGATGGGGCACATTGGAATCAGATTTCCATAGCTCATGGTTTGTGGTAATTTCGTCGTTTCTCATACGGAGTAAAGTTAAAGATCGGTTATAGATCTAATTTTTTTTTCTCTCATCATGAATTATTATAAGTAGGATTAGATGCACCCCATTGAATGCGCACGCGTGCCAATCGGCTGTCAGATTTACGTTTCGATCAGCACGCCAACCCAACTCTGTACCGTAAATTACACTGGAGCATCGAGATATGATGCACACATTCGAGTATGGCTGTATATAAGTGTAACTAGGACCCGATTTCTGGGTAGGATTCAACCAGGCTGATTTATTACTTGGTACACGCGTTATTCAGCAAATGCTACATGCAGTAGTTCTATACATAGTGTGCATCAGCCTCTCGCATCGTGTGCTCGTTAATTTGGCCGTTACCCCGTGGCAAGGGCACCCAATATTAGGCGACTATGATGACATCCTTATTGGGGTGCATCGCCGTTATATATAATACCATATCGAATGCGCTGTACCGTGAGTTTGCCAGGATGCGAATAGACCTCGGAATAGACCCTCATAGATGCAATGATATCGTGTAGGGCTATGGTCCAAGCTTGGCTATATTCCGTTGGGACTGAGTATTCTCATGGTTATGAGATTGCCATTGAGCATATTGAACTAGTGATAGCAAGGTGATGCAGAGCTCAAGGTAGAAGGGTAATATCGTCAAGATATGAGCTGTGTGATGTTTGATAAAATCGATATATGCACACACGAAACTACTTACTTTATACAGTCAATCCTTGCATTCCAAAAACATTCTTTTACTCCTGTATGAAAATCCAATAGTGAGACTTGAGTTCTTATCCTTGAGAAGAATTTCGAGAGCCTCGTTCAGCTCGGATCTTTTCTTCTGAGAACTTTTCATAAGTTTTACATCCTCAATATCTTACGTGCCATCGGGTTTCCAGGTTATCGAAGAAATTCCATTCGAGTATGTATTTCGGCGTGCCCTGATTTCAGTGAGCCATGTTCTCTCACCTATTCATGCTCGCGTACATATTGAAGGATAATGTTATTTTTGGCAAATTGGAGCATTCATCTTTTCAATAAGGCATTGGTATTGACGTTCATCTATCGAGAATATTTGTAGCTGGACCTTGAAGAGGTGTTTTGGAGATCCATTTGAATCTTTCGAGCATTTTTCAATCAATTGAAAATAAGTTCAATGTTTTATTCGTAGGTTACACCCTCTTTAGAGGGTGACTACATACATTTCAACATAGAATGAGCTAATTCAATGTTTGGAGAACCTTATAGCTGGTATTGAAGGAATGATTGGTCGTGATCTACTATGATCTGTCATAACAGATTGCAGATATGATCGGTACCTTGGTATTTTGTGATGATCATCATCCAAATCTTCCACGTTTCAAAGAACTCAATGATCTTCCACCAGTAGGCGTCTCAGCATATGAGGTCAGCGTATTTGAATTCTTGAATTTCAAAGCTTTATATTCAGTACTCTTTTGGTTTGAAGCATCCAATTTACATGAACTTGATGTCATTTTCAGTTGAATATGGGATCACTATTCAAGAAAAATGCTTCACTCAACAATTACATAACATTGTACAACAAAATTTGCCGGTTGGAATGTCACACTGACAGGACCAGGGGACAGGATCGTGGGATTTCTTCACAATCTTCCGAAGCTAAATCCGAATCCAAGCCTCGAATCGCCCCAGAACGACGGGATTTCTTTTTCTCCTCGAATCGCATAAGAATCATTTTTCAGGGTTTTTTTTGGCATGTACTGAAGCCCTGACGGAGAAGCTCTGAATGGACCACGGCATTGTGTTGAGACTGTCAAGTTGTGCCATAATAGCATATTTCGATAAACCGTGGCGGTGAGAATTTCCTTCCTCGTAATTACGAATCAAAGGAGGTTTTGACCCCCGCCCCCTCCCAAACACGCTCTTCAGAAAACCTTATTTTGCAATAATCCTTGCTGTTTTTAAATTACGAGGTAAAAAGATGCTCGATTGCGCGGGGTATCCAATTAAACTTTTCCGTCGCAAAATGACCGTACAAATACAATCCTGTGTTTCGTTTTGCACTAACACGTCAGGATTTTTGTCTAGATCAAGAAAACCCTTATAAGAACAATCTTTGCGATAAGAAATCCTGATGACGTTCTGGCGCAATTCAGGTCTTGGATTTGATTCAAGAGTCACAAAATACGTAAGGAAATATATGGTCCGGTCAATATGACGTTCCGATCTCAAAATTTTGTTGTACTGTATAATGCACGTGGTACATGATTGAATGTAATGTAACCAACTGGTTTTTCAACCATTTTCCAAATTTTTGTATTGACGCGCTCACGCACACCACACCAAAATCAGTATTTCATCTCAAACAATATAGCACAACCATCAATCCACAGAAGCAGCTTAAAAATGCTCCATAAGCCCTCCTATATCATACTCTGCATTCAATATTCAAGAGATTGAAATAATAAGCTGAAATCTGCGGCTAATACCAAAAGCCAACTCTCCTCCCTCTCGTTAGTATAGCCGCACCCTTTCACATCATATATAGCCATACTTGCATCGAATGAACATCAGCATAGATCACGTCACACCAGATATATCTAACCTAACCCCTCATCTCCTAGCTACACCACGTCGGTTGTCGCCTCCCCAACAATTTGCCAACGTTGCAGCTTGCTTCTACAACCTTTGACTCCTTGCAGCATGTTACGTTCATTGGCAAGCATTAGACTCCTTGTGCCATGGCTACTCTCTGACGATTAGCTTCACTCAACGAGTGACTGAAGACAGGCTGCTCGCCTTTGCTCTGTGATGCGTGCCCCCAAGTTCATAGAGCTTCAACTTGTATTAGGGAAAGAAAAAGGGGGTCGTAAATCTAGTCACCCATGCGCGAAGAGTATAGACTTTAATTTTCCGAATAGCCCGGGGCGGATATTTTATACACATGACGCGCAGGACCACGTAGCCTATGTGGATGGATAAATCATTCGGGCGTGTGTGTGTGTATGTGTGTGTGTGTAAGTGAGTGGTTGGAGGCACCCGGTCATCATTGAGTAAAGGACATCAGGTAGTTCTAGTAACTTATATTATCCTTATTAAGGGTGCCGTGACCTTAGAGATGATATCAATTCGTGGTGTGGTTTCCTTTGGCCACACAGTGAATAATTGTTTTTTTAAAATCGATTTTTCGTAATTTTATTCCGGTCATGAATTGGACTTCCCTATTCTGGCAAATATGTCTACATGTGAGCAAATTATATTTTGGATCGTTGTTTATGCCCTGGGCAAAGGAAAGCACCTTGAAAGATTCTTATTGGGAGCATTTTCCGAGTCGTTGAGGGTTGGTAAAGATTGAAAAATGAAAAATCGCGAGGCCCAGCCGTAGCGATTGTGTTACGATCCATTCCAGAATATTCCTGTACCTTTGAGACACCGGAGCCAAGGGACTCTTCTAAAAATCATCGAAATTGGCACAATTCAGATTCGTACTGATAGAAGTGAATAGCGCCATCTTAAAGTACGTAAAAATACGCTGCTAAAAGTGATTAGCAGAAAGCTTTCTCCAAGCGTCATATGATGATAATTAGAATCACCAGACCATCATGATCCTAAAATTGTATGAAAATTTGGATTTTTTTGAAAATTTGAGATCTGTAGAAGTTGAATGGAATTTCGGTATTAACCAATCGATAGATCTCGCAGAAAAATCCATAGTTTAGGTCATTAAGATTGAGATAAATGAGTCATAAAGGAAGGTGGGAGGAAAAATTGAATATGAAGAAGAATTTTCCTTTATTCTTTGAATTATTTTCTAGAGGAAGCTTTTTAGAAGGATTTGAGCCATCTAGTCTTAGGTTTTTTCGATGATATCTATTACTTGGTTGAGACAGAATTTGGATGCGGTGGGTTTAAAAAGGCTCAAAAAGAAATTTTTGGTAAAAATTTTGATTTTTTCAAAAATTTGAGATCTGGAGAGGTTAAATGGAATTTCGGTATTAACCAATCGATAGATCTCGCATGGAAAATCATAGTTTTAGGTCATTGAGATTGAGATAAATAAGTCATAAAGGTTGGGAGGAGGGAAAATTGAATATAAAGAAAAATTTTCCTTCATTTTTTGAATTATTTTTTGGAGGAAGCTTTTTAGAAGGATTTGAGCTATTTAGTCTAAGGTTTTTCCGATGATATCTATTACTTGGTTGAGACAGAATTTGGATGCGGTGGGTTTAAAAAGGCTCAAAAAGAAATTTTTGGTGAAAATTTTGATTTTTTTGAAAATTTAAGATCTGTAGAGATTAAATGAAATTTCGGTATTAACCAATCGATAGATCTCGCAGAAAAAATCATAGTTTAGGTCATAAAGATTGAGATAAATGAGTCATGAAGGAAGGTAGGAGGAAAGATTGAATATTAAGGAAAATTTTCCTTCATTTTTTGAATTATTTTTTGGAGGGAGCTTCTTAGAAGGATTTGAGCCATCTAGTCTTAGGTTTTTTCGATGATATCTATTACTTGGTTGAGACAGAATTTGGATGCGGTGGATTTAAAGAGGCTCAAAAAGAAATTTTTGCTAAAAATTTCGATTTTTTTGAAAATTTGAGATCTGAAGAGATTAAATGAAATTTCGGTATCAACCAATCGATAGATCTCGCAGAAAAAATCATAGTTTAGGTCATAAAGATTGAGATAAATGAGTCATGAAGGAAGGTAGGAGGAAAGATTGAATATTAAGGAAAATTTTCCTTTATTTTTTGAATTATTTTTTGGAGGAAGCGTCTTAGAAGGATTTGAGCCATCTAGTCTTAGGTTTGTTCGATGATATCTATTACTTGGTTGAGACAGAATTTGGATGCAGTGGATTTAAAAAGGCTCAAAAAGAAATTTTTGGTAAAAAT
The DNA here is from genome assembly GCA_029851415.1 of Eretmocerus hayati. Taxonomy (NCBI): domain Eukaryota; kingdom Metazoa; phylum Arthropoda; class Insecta; order Hymenoptera; family Aphelinidae; genus Eretmocerus; species Eretmocerus hayati. The sequence goes on from CM056742.1 coordinate 167,219,945, forward strand.
TTTGATTTTTTTGAAAATTCGAGATCTGTAGAGATTAAATGAAATTTCGGTATCAACCAATCGATAGATCTCGCAGAAAAAATCATAGTTTAGGTGACTCAATTTGTTGAGAGAGTGTGTGAGAAAAAGATATTTATGTATCAAAAGTTGAAATTTGAGCACTCTTGGTTGAAAAAGCCCATGGATCGAATTTGATTGGGAGCCGAAAGGTGCCAAATCACTGGGCTCTCAGAAATTGGATTCTCTACAACTTGTAGAAAGCCAAAAGTTGATAAGGCGAGTAGTAAAAGAGAAAGCGTGTCCGATATAAAACAACATACATACATACACACACACAAACACGGAAAATGGGGTGGAAAGATGAGTCTTTGGCAGATTTGGGAGGACATTAGGAGGGAAAGTGTTACCTACAATTGATAGCTTTTGGCGAGAGGAAGAGAATGGCCGTTGGCTTTTTTCGATAAGAGGAATTTCGTTGAAGAATATGTTGACTTTAATGAAAAATTTGATCAAATTTCCGTTGGGGTGAAAACAAAGCTTTCTCTTTAGAGAAAGCAATACCTTCAAAATGAGCCCTGATAAAATCTTTTTTGGTCAAGTAGAGCCTAGTACTGCCACTTAAAAAAATTGGAAAAAGAAAGTAAGTTTGTCCTGAAACTCTTGACCAGCAGTGTATTACCAAGAATTTCGTTTGGATCGACATGAATCTGTGAGAGAAATTCATCTCTATCATAGGATGGCAATCATCGAATCATCGTAAAAAATGATAGCTCCTTCTTGGAAGGGAGTCTTAAAATTCATGAATTTAGGATGCTAGGGATTAGGTGGATACAATTCAAAGTACTACAATGGAAAACGGTAGGGATTCGTAAATGGTGTGGACCTCAAAAATTGTATAGCCGATGGCCACGCGTTTCCAGCTCACTGAACAGCTGCATTTACTCATGAGTATTGCTGATCGAATGTACGAGACAGAGAGATGTCCCGTCGGTAGTGGCATGACCGGGGGTAAGTATACGACTCTCGTATAGGGTGCTGGCGTGCGAGTGACTTGGGAAACTTTGAACCTCGTATTCTGATGCTGTAGTCCATTTCCATCCCCTCGAGAATTCAATCAATTGACGTGTACTGCTGCGGCTCTAGACTTATTCCATCGACTACGTTCCAGGTGCTCGCTCGATTGGCTCTTCACCTACCCACCTACTCATAGCACTACTTTTTGATCTATTAAGACTGTTAAAGTCACTGCTCTTGGAATTATGTCTTACTGATGCTGACATGGAAGGTCAGAACCAAAAGATATTGAGGATTATTTCCCGTCAAGATTAGAGTGATGGGCTCAAAGCTTGACACCTGTACGTTCTACAATAGCAATCCAGTCACATCTGATTCAAACGCGATGTTTGCAGGTTGGTATCACTGTTACCGTATAGCAGTATGATCCATTGAAATTGATAGTCGGATTTATTGAATCGATTTGCTCGCAGTGTAATCTGCACTTTCATTGCGACGTATATGCGGTGACAAGGGCTTATGATTGATACTCTCGGATTGACAGTTGTGCGAGAGTGGTAATATCTGCTGGAATCAGATACGGAAGGGTGAAATATTTTCAATTCTCCAAGAATTACCATTGAAATCGGCTACAGTCGATCGTATCCACGCTTTTCGCTATTCAAAAGTTGAATAATGCATGGACCATAATCTACGTCATACGCTACTCTGTGTATCCGTTTAAAGTGAGTTGAGCTGAGCTGCTGCAGAGAATGATGCTATTACTCCATTACTGTTATCATACTTGGAAAATGATTTTCGAGTTTTATCGGGTGTTTTGGTAGTAGTGATACATGAAAGTTGCCATGATATTTGGTGTCCATGTGAGATTATAAATACGGTTACATCACAGTGATAAAATTTGTTCAGGGATGTCTAGGCAATTTTATCATGAGAGAGGAAGTTATATCATTCTAACAAAACTGTCTCGAGTATTGTCCAATTCTCGAATTAATTTCTGAAAATGCTTACCCTAGGCATTTATAGTCTTTCAACTGATCCAAGGGCGCTTACAAATTAATATAATCTATTCAATCTACACATAACTTTACAATCATCTGTACAAAATACATGAGCAATTTGTCACGCACGAACATTAGTTTTGCGTTACGTATGAAGAACTAAAAGAATTTTTTGCAATCATGTGCGCAAAATCAGTGCGTAAAGACAAAAACGGTCAGGTTTCCAATTTCGGGCAATGATTCTAAAGAAATATTGCTCGGCTCGAGCCGCGGAAACTAACATTACCACGGCCCTCGTATCTAAATTTATTATTCTGAACTGTTACAAGTTTTAAATTGACAAAAAGGATCCTCAGTCAAGTGTGGCACTCAATGCTAGTGCTTTCACTTAGAATATAGATTATTATTAAGTAAGTGTACCCAACTTGCCCCCATTGGGACATTTTCTCAACAACTCTGGTTTACTTCACTACCCTGGCCCACCACAATATTTTCCAATTACCGTCAATTGGGTAACTTTGGTACAGTGGGTGCAACTTTGGTACACCCCTGAAAAATGACTTTCAAAGCTGCGTTCGGCAAGGTAAATGATCCTGCCGCTCTGAAATTTATTCTCCTCTCTTGACACACGCATAAACAATGTGTTGAGCCACCGTAGATGCCGCGTGAACGATTGTACTCGTTTATTGAAGCTTTTTCCAAAAAGGCTGATTTAACAGCGATACGCGATTGGTCCAGTTAGCGTACCTGGTAAGAAGTGTTCCGGAACGAACTACAGGTGAATAATGCTACATTTCGATCACATTTAGCACCATATTGAAGAAACCATCGTTACATTGGAGTATTTATAGCCTTGCGAATTTTAATGAATGAAAAACAGGGAGAAAACCCATGAAAAAGTATACCAAAGTTACCCCACTCTCCGTAAGAAGCATGAGGATAGGGTAACTCTAGTACAACTTCCTATGGCAGCTTCTAGAAATTTTGCCTTGAGTCGAATGATGGTCTACGAGGTTTTAGAATGTTTCAAACAGCTTAAAATAAGACTTCTGAACGATTAAGATTAGTTTATTCACATGGTGCTCGGGAGAGTTGAAATATTTTGTAAGTGTACCAAAGTTGCCCAGTCGGGGTCTAACTTTTGTACACTTCTTCAACTGCTAATAGCTCCAGCTTAGACACATCAAATTGAACTTTGTAGCCCGTCAATCGAAAGCTGAAACTGTAAGCTTGAGAGCAACCACTAATAGAAGTGGCTTTTGTCAATGTATGTTCGGATGCCGAGCTAAAGAAAATAAAAAGTAACGAAATCGTACCAAATTTACCCAATTTGACGGTATCTCAACTCATTTTGTAGGGTCTAGAACAAGCTTCAAAGTGAGTGAAGATACGTTGGAAATTTCCTGAGATAGGCTAGAGTAGTGAAGTAAACCAGAGTTGTTGAGAAAATAGCCCAATGGGGGCAAGTTGGGCACACATCACCTTAGATGAAATTTGCGAACCACCGAAAGTGACCCTGAAACGATCTCTTGATGTACGGACTCTAAAATACACCAAAAAAACTGCAACCAACTCGACACACTTTTCGCATTCGTCTGCGTGTACTTATTTTTCACCCTCATTACACTGTGGGCCACAAACTCTGACGCGATTACCGCTTTGCTTGTTGTCGCGTGTAGCAAACGAAGGTCAAACTCCATACAGCGAACCATTCGTCAGGACACTATCTCTGTGGACAAATTCGTCCCTTCGTAGGCCGCACGCGACTTGCTTCCTACAAACACGTATCTGGGTATACGCTCCCTTTTTTAGTGCACGCGACAACCATCCACACATATATAGTTAATGCAGACATGTGTGCTATGAGTATATTATGAAGGTTAGCGAGCTTGCAGATGTGTACGTTCTAAACACGGGGTGCGTGTGGGTCAGCGCGTAACTTTTGGGGTTACGGAAGAGATGATAAGGCCTAATGGCTCTGTGCCACATCACTATTCGAGGCTGAGATGTGAGAATTGTTGCGGTACTGACATCAGCGTTAAACTGCGAGTGACACACCGAGACACTGTAATATTGTCTACTCAGTTGCGTGCGATGCGCGAGTTTTGCTTCAATTTCACATCAGTGCGTGGCGGTGAGTTGATGATTACGACAACGTTAGTTTGAGTGCTATAGAAAGACCAAATTTTATTTGCAGTAAATAATGGAATGAGAGTCATGGGTTTGGAGAAATTTTGCTTAAAGATTTTATATCACTCTAACCTAAAAATCGCAATTTTGAACATGATTTTTGAATTCTCGTGCTTATAAAATATCGTATAAGACTGCGTGCAGATGTGTAGTGTCATTATATTACTATTCGAGGGTTGGTGACAGAAAAATTGGCGAGGTTCTTGAAGCGCCATCGCTATTACTAGAATAATCATGTGTTTCTCATTTATAAAAAACAAAAGACTTTCGTACAGCAGATTTGGTTATTAGAACGTACCAATCTTTGTGAATAGTGTTTGATATTCATATGAGGTTTCATACTATAGATGTTGGAATAAATAAAAAGTGCCAAAATTGTACCAAGATGACCTAATTTGACGGTATTTCTGAACCTCTCCATATCTGCCCCCCCCCCCACATTCACAATTTACCAATTTTTGACTTTTAGCAATGATGTACATACCGAATTTTCGACTCTTTCAAGTTCTGATCCCCGGATATTTGGCTTTGAAAACAATCATCACCAGTATCTGCGGTTACCACATCCCTGATCATATTTTTATAAGCTGCATTTTAGTGCTTCCATAAAAATTTTCTGAGTGTTCAACACATGGTGTACTTAAACTGGCAATAGGTTGAATGACGATATTTCAAAGTGATTTTTTTGAAGGTCTTTTTGCCCACAGCACGTATAGTTTGGTCATCGTTTCTGTGTGCTGTCTACGCAATATCACAAAAAGCTCAGTCATCAAATGCATCCAAGTCAACAAAAACAGTCCAGTCCATACAAAAAAAAAAAAAAAAACTCGAAAAGCCATAGCCACTCACGGTAACAAACGCGAACAAAAAGCGTCAGCATCAATATAATTCAACCGCGCCCCACCCATCAAATTCGATATAATAAAATTTACCCTACCACGTAGATTCCTCAATAAAATTCACGCTCGTCATTCGATCAGCTCTACACATATATCTACCTATATCGTCATGTATACTGCATTTCATCAGTGTGAATTTCTTTCGATCCTTCCGAAGAGTACTTGACGCATATATGGAGCTTGCAAGCTCGTTTCGCAGCTTCTCCATCATGAAAAGCAGTCCATCACACCCCCTCCCCCTACACACACACACACACACACGCACACACTCATTGTCAATTACTAGGACGTGCAAAAAAGAATAATGATCCGAGCTTTTCTATCGAGAAGAATCTCTAAGAAAAAGAGAATTATAGAGATGGATATAACTGATTTGGAGGATGAGAAAAGATATGAGATGTAGTGTCACGAGCATAGGTGCGTGTGTTCTTTTTTATGAATCGTAAAAAGAAGAAAGGACGCGAAAACGTTTTGCCACTCGCGTACTATAAAAGTCGACCGAATATAATACTCTGTGCAACTGCGAAAACGTTTGACAGAGAATGAGAAAAAGAATGGAGATAGCGGTAGCCGAGAATATATCCCATTTGATGCCTGATGGTATAGTGTGGTTATTCGGCTGTGGCCTGACGAAAGACAATGACTGCGCAGCACCAAGAGAGAGAAACTCGGTATACGAGATCCTCAGTATATATACCACCGAAATACTCAAGCGAAATTCTTTTTGCCAAGTTGACTCTTTCCGCGAGGATGTATTGTGCAGTAATGGATGAGCTTGAACTTTGATGGTGTTGATAATGATGATGTTGTGTGATGATTTTCTTGAACAATTTACTGCAAAATGTGAAAACTGCTTTTCTTAATGGTTAGAACAAGTGCAGGAGTTCAAATTTTATCTCTGTGAACTTTTGGGTCAGCGAGTTTTCAGCATCTTTTTTCTTTCATTGACAAAATTTTCTGCTCTCTTCAGACCTAGATCCAGGAATCTACGGTTTATTATAGCAACTTTAGAAATTTTTATGCTTCCTCAGGAGCTTCCATTCTGTTTTCTTGATACAATCCCGTTTACAGCTAAGGCGGAATCATCCTAATCATCGAATTGCATTCTCGTCAGTACTAACTAGGTGTATTATATTTTACACTGCACATCCTGTCCTTGAATTATAGTCAGAACTCATTCAAAAATGACGTCACAATCGATAGCAATATAAAAAAGCCTGATGGTCTAATCGATCAAAATTATCAGAGGCAGACATCGCCTCAATCACATAATCTGTCATCGTTTCATTATCGCAGCTAAGCTGCTTATCAGGTGAACGCAGCTCGAAATAATGACACGATATCACCGCATTCGCTCATCGTTCAATCAGTTCCAAGAACCTTTCTGCCGAGGCCAATATCTTGAAAAAATCTGCTCAGAACGAAGAAGATCGTATCGCCTACCACAACTGCTGTAAATTACGTGGTTATTTTCGGCTCCCGGTCATGTGTATATACACCAGAGTTAGGAGGATGCGCAGATCGTACAATAACGAGACAGCTGAGAGGTCTGGATGATGCCTGAGCTTGCAAGCTCTTCGGACAGGCTGCTGATGCTTTTGCTACTCTGATGGGAAGCTTGCAAGAGCTGGCTGCTACGCGACGATAACAAGAGGAATGATTGACGGAAGGTTGCTGTCTGATAAACCAGTATTATGTGAACCTGAGCCCTTTGCCATTTCTCTGATGTGCCGAGGGTGACCCTTGCTAAGCCTATATATAGCGTCTCTGTGTGATATCTACATTATGTTTTACACCTGTAATCGCGTGTGTGATTAGATTGTGTGATATGAGTACAAGCTAACTATTGATGTAATGTTGTAAGGAGAATTCTTTAAAAATGACTCATGCCCTGGTAGAAATTGTGAGTATTTTTTGGCCAGAAACTGGCCAAGTCTAACCTGGTTGCATTATGAATATATCTATATATTGCATGGGTGGCCAGAAAAAATGGTCACATTTCTACCAGGGGTTTAAATGTGTGACGTTCAGAGTGAAGGAAGTAGGTCTACTGTCTAAAAATTGAAAAAAAAGCTAAAATGATGGTTTTTTGATACACTGTGTGTAAAAGTGTACTTTTCGCAGAGTTTGTCGACTTTCACTCTGCACAGTTTATAGAAAAAAAAAAAATTCGATATACGGTCACAAAACCTATTTTCCGCATCCTCGAGATGATTCAAACCCTCGCCTGCAAGCGGCTCGGGCCGGAACCCGATCACTCGGACGCAAAAAGAAGTTTTTACACTCTTGTATCGAAATGCACTATTTCATCACTCTAACCTAAAATCCCGCGTTTCAATGAAATTTTTGGGTTCTCATAATGAAAAATTATATCCGCACTTCGCTTGCAAGCCCATTTTGGGCACAGGAGGACATGTCTGTTCTAGTGCCCAAAATGGGCTACCGCGCTCAGTACGGAAATATACTATTCTCAACTTTTTCTCTCCCCCCAAACATTTTTTCGACGCTAAAATTGCCTTGCATTTGGACATAGTATACTACGCACGGTGAGCCGGAAGGGCGAAAAAGGTCAAGTTGCGTGAACGTCAGGAATCCCTTTGGAGTATGTTTCGGGATCACCTCGACATCATTTCCCAACAGAAACGAAAATATTTCATTGGAGGTTTTTCAAATGAAGTCAACTTCTCCATTTTTTGCCGTATTTTTCGAAATTATGATTTCACTCCATAGTTCTGTATCGTGAATCCGGCCTCTGGAAATCAGGAGATTACATGAATTCAACGCAAAAAAGGTCTAGTTTTTCGAATTACGGAGTCAGAATTAGGCCCAAAAGGTGCCCAAGCCGTTGGAGTCTCAGTAAAGGTGAAGTGAATCTCGATTTGAATGAATGAATCTCTTGGGAACGACAAAGATTATTTCTGGTCATTACTAGTGCGGACCTTTACGTTTTTTCTTGGGAGAATCAAATAAACGTCTATGTATTCTTATCCAACTTCTTGATTTTCCTATCTGAAAAGGGTTTTCGGAGCCCTGAGAGGAACATCCGCTGTGAGCAACTGGCGTACTGATACTAAAATGTCTTTTTCTCAACAAAAGAAGGTTTATCAATCTCTTTGAGAATTCCAATGTCTGTTTGCTATATTTCCTGTTTCAGCTCGTCAGGGATTATGATTATCGACTGTATCTGGGCGCGAATTTGAAAAATAGGAAGCAGTGCATTCTGTAAGCCCTTAACCAATGACATAGTACGCTTCAACACAGGGCTAGTATGATTAACAGATAAATTTCGACCCTTCCTACGATTACCAGGAACGGTATCCATACATTTCGAGTGAATTTTCCACAAAAATCGAGGTTCTTCACCTTTACTGAGACATTAACGGCCTGTGCACCTTTTGGGCCTAATTCTGACTCCGTAATTCGAAAGATTAGACCTTTCCACGTCGAATTCATGTACTCTCCTGATTTTCAGAGGCCGAAGATGAGATACATAACGGTAGAGCGAAATCATAATTTCGAAAAATGCGGCAAAAAACTGAGAAATCGTTTTTATTTGAAAAACCCTCGATGGAATATATTCGTTTTTGTTGGAAAATGATCCCGAGACATACCTCAGAGGAATTCCTGACGTTCACGCAACTTCACCTTTTTCGTCCTTCCGGCTCACCGTGTACTTGTCAAGGGTCGAAAAACTGTGTACTTTGCGAAAACTTTGATGGACGGCGGCTTCCGCCGAGAACGAAGTTTTTGGCACAACACGCGTATGCCATTTTACATGTCGACACGTGAAAAGAAGCTACTCGCGCGTCGATACCTGGGAAATATAATTTGAAAAAAGGCGTATTAAGTCCAATTCATAAGTCCAATTCAAAGAATGGGTGCAAGTCTACAGTCAGAATGAGAACCCGTTGCAATAAGTTAATATTTGACTCATATCTTCATCAGTTACAATAGATATGATGTTCTGCATTCATTCGTCACGCAATAGTATATTTCCGTACTGAGCGCGGTAGCCCATTTTGTACACCAGGACAGTTTGTCTGTCGAGCGAAGCGAGACAGACATGTCCTCCAGTGCCCAAAATGGGCTTACAAGCGAAGTGCGGATATATTTTTTCGCAATTTTCCGATGTTTGGGTGCCCACGAAATTGCGAAAAATAACTTTCGCGCCTCGCAAACGAGGTTCCCCGCTTCCGAGCGATCATTTCAACCCTCGCCTCCGGCTCGGGCCGAAAACCGATCGCTCAGAAGTGAGCTACAACGTCATGAACTCGGTGCGAAATATACTATTCCATTACGAGAACCCTAGAATCTTATTTAAACGCGGCATTTGAATGGGATTTTAGGGTTCTCGTAATGAAAAATATACCCGCACTTCGGTTGCAAACCCATTTTGGGCACTGGAGGACATGTCTGTCCTATTAGAGCCCTAAATGGACTACCGCGCTCAGTACAGAAATATACTGTCTATGACACATTAGCACAAATCAGCTCTTACATGCTTATCTCATCTTATCAGATTTTTCGGCACACTGGCATCGAAAGCCTATGGTTTCCGCCCCGATCCCGGGGCAGAAAATGCCGCAATGCCGCCCAGGCTAGAAAACGAGCGAGCATGCGCAGTAGCCCTCGGGCTGCGCCCTCGGGCCACTACATTGCATGCTCCGACGTTTTCTAACCTGTACGGCGGAGCGGCATTTTGCCCCGACATCGCGTCGCAAAGCATAGAATTTCGATACAAGTGTCACCGAAAAACAGTGTACGCACCTCGGGCCAAAAATAACCCATCGCGGCCGCGGGTATGCCGCCCTCGCCGCGGCAACCTACCCGGGCCGCGATGGGTCACTTTCGGCCCTTGTCGCGTAATGTACTATTCTTAGTTGGGATATCCTGCCTCAAAATTCAAGCACGAACACGAAAAATGAAAGAATATCCATGTATGGTTGGGCACAAGGGCACCAGTCCAGTAGAACCTTTTCACTACGACCTTTTCACAGATATCTGCTACTCGCCCGAAATTCTAGGTGAACGTATTATCGAGACTCTGATTTGTGATAGGGAATGCTCATTTTCCTATGTTGGTGGAGTTGGTTCCCATCCGTTCGTCAGAAAGATAGCGCTAAAACGCATTTTCCGGGATTTCATTTGAGATGAACTTACGTTCTTTGATCTAGCCACCACAGAAATGCTGACAACAATCCATTTTGATCGTGAAAAATGCATTTTATACTTCATTGACACGAAATTTCATTTTGATAGCACGTTGAGTAAAATTTGAACTCAACTAAGACCCAAATTTTGAAATTCCTGAAGCTCCTCAAGATTGCCTAGATTGCTAGCTTTCTGTGTTCTACAATAGAATTCATCAAAAAATCTCAATGGAAGTAATAATATTGTAAATTACGTATTATGAAAGAGGACAAAGATTAATTAACCTGATAATGCTATATTATGAATACAATTCGGATTTATATTACTGATATTGGAAGATTTCATAGTTTGCTTTCATGTTGAACACAATATGAAGTCACAAATGTCACGATACACGCGAGATTCCGTAAAAAAGTGGTAGCTTGCTACTTTCACTATTCACGTGAGTGTTGCAAACTTCAAAGAAATACCGTAATGAGGGAGTAGAGAGTCTGAAATTGTGAAGCTTCATTATGGCCTGTTGTGAATATGTAATCTTCTCTTCAACGACGCTTCATCTTCAGGACAACGGCTCCTCGTCAAAGTCTTCTATGGCATCCCACGGTGCTGTCTCGTCCCCATGCGTCAGATCTGAAGAACTGATGAGCAATTTCTATTCATGGGACATGATGTGTTTTAGGTGGTATCGGCAGAAAACGATGTCAGATTTAAAGGAGAAAAATTTTGCAATATTTTTGATGGCATGGGTATTGATGAGGATGGTAGAAATAAAATGATTACGCATCTGGACTGATTCTTGGTGGTGGACTGTTACAGAGCCCCATTAAAACAAATAATAATTTCTATGCATGATTTTGAAGGCTATAATCACTTTTGACTTGTGATTTAACAATTGAATGGATCAGATTGAATTGATGATTCTTGAGTTGATTTTTCGAGCTAAAATCGTCAATTTTTGTGCTTTCTTTATTTTTTGCTGTAAATACAAAATGAGTGGAGGGAGTGAGATCATTCCTTAAATAAAAAAGCTCTAGTTGCCTATGCATCAGCTCTGCTCATTATCAAAATGAGTATGCACCTTTCGTAACAAACTTTCTACAAATTATTGATGCAAAATTTTAGCTCAGCACTTCTGTCTTAATAGTCGTAAAGTGCTAAAGTTTGAGAGAAACGCGACATCATCGACACATTGTACGGCCTCCAGTGTTCTCACTCTCACTCTATATGAGTCGTAAAGGCCTCTTGCGTATCGCAGTAAACTCTCGCTTTCAGCCCATGCATGCATGTGTCTGACTTTCTTCATCGAGAGTCTCCAGTGTGCAACATCTGGTGCAGCTTGCGTAACGCTAAACGATCATCGCTCATCTTACTGATCCTTTAATAGAACTGACTCGGACATCTGTATCTTTAATTTGAATACCGGATACGATCAATAGACATCTACTGTTCTCTTTAAATATTGTCTATCATATGCATGTTCTGATTACGATTGTACTGATTACGATATGACCTCATTTTTTATTGGGGTATTGAGAAACTGTTGAAGATTATAGGCTTTCAAGTGTAACTGTGTGAATAAAATTCGAGCTGAGACCCTTTTGCAGTTCTAATAAAACTCCAATAATGAGATTCCTAATCCTGGCATTGTTGCGAAGGCAAGAAATGAGAAGAAACTACAGTGTTTACGTGGGTGTAAGACGCCCTGTAGATGAAACGCACCCCTGTCTTTCAAAGGAAAAATTGGAGAACAATCGGTACTTGTGGATAGCACGCAGCCTTATTTCTTGAAACCTGAAGAGTCAAAAAACGTGGAAACGAATTGGGAAAATAATCAGACGTGACCGATTTTGGGAACGCTTTCTACATGCGAAAATATGGTAATTCTAGCATCCCAAATCTTCGACATTTGATTTCAGTCGTGCCAAGTGAATTGATTTTGATTTAACGATAGATTGAGTATGGAGAACCAGACAGGTATTGAACCGAGTTTACAAATTGAAGTTTCCAGCTGAGATCGGCGATCATTGATGCAATAGATGTCAAAAATGAATTGCAATAGGATCATTCGTCAATACTGTGCAAACCTCATCAACAGTTTCCACTCAAAAAATTCAACGTACCGTCAACTGGGGTAACTTTGGGACACTTTCGACTATTTTTGTCATCTCGTTTTTCGTGAAGCTCTGGAAGATTACGACAAAACCTATCTCAACCATCAGTGACCAATCGAAAGCTTGAAATCTTAGCTTCCGATTGGCTCAAGATAGAGCTCGATTCGAGGATTCTATTCAAAGATGCGGCAATAGAAGCAAAATACTTTTTACGAAACCTGGGGTGGGGTAAATTTGGGACACTCCGAGTTCAACTCATGTTACTTTTTTCTGAAATAGAGAATCGACCTTCTCTGTTCATGAATTTAAAGTCGAAGACGTTAGCTTTCAATTGCTTTTTGGAACGTCCTGATCGGATGTTTCCACGCCGAGTAATACTCATTTGAAATTAATCAGGTATTAGGACTTATTTTCAATTTTCATACGAATTTTTGCCAAATTTCGGAAAATTGGTTCGAGTAGCAGATTAACTTTAAATGAGCATTACTCGGCGTCGAAACATCCGATCAGGACGTTCCAAAAAGCAATTGAAAGTTAACGCCTTCGACCTCCAATTCATGAACAGAGGGGGTCGATTCTCTATTCCAGAACAAGAGTAACATGAGTTGAACTTGGGTTGTCCCAAAGTTACCCCACCCCAGGTTTTGTAAAAAGTGTTTGACCGTATTATCTTCAAATAGAATCCTCGAATCGAGCTCCAGCTTACGCCAATCGAGAGCTAAGATTTCAAGCTTTTGATTGGCTATGAGCTGAGGTGCAGGGTTTTATCGTAGCTTCCCCGAGCTTCACGAAAAACAATGGCAAAAAGAGTCGAAAAAGTCCCAAAGTTACCCCAGTTGACGGTACCTAGAGACTGTGCAAGAAGTTCAACACGAGTTTTACAGCCCACCCACAGTGAAAACTGGTTGAATTTTGTCACTAACCATAAGCTGTTTAAAAAAAATAATTCATCCAGCTTGATGCATTTTTGTTTTGAATTTTCTAGATTGTAAAGTTAACAAAGTGTTAAATGTCCAACAACTCGTAAACGGTGTAACAAAAAAAAATAAAGAACTGCAGAGCCGCGTAAATCTAAAATTACGAAGGCGTGGATGCCAACCAGCAGACGAGGCACGTGCCATCAGTGTCCAGGCGTTTAATGGTCGTTTAACGCGATCTTGTCTCATTCTAGAGAATATCGTGCTACTTAATAAGCATACCTATTCCTCCGCGAACCTCATCAGAGAATTCCAGCGTAGCACGACTAGCTCTTCTCTTATCATCAGTTTTTCCAGTAAAAATTCCCCACCATCATAATGGAAGAAAATGACCAAACTATATACAGACTACGCAGCTTACAAGAACAAGACACAGGCGTTAAAAAGCTTCGTGAGCTTTACCCGAGGCTTTACCCAACAAGAGAACCGGGTATAAGTGTGTAGTACGCACCTTTACCCGCACGTGCGATCTACTCTACACGCAAGACAAAATAATAGAACTCTGCTCCAGGCTAAACACAAACCCGTAAGTGAGAAACATTTCTCAACTTAGAGACAGGGAGAGAGAGTATAATATCGTAGGCAAAGCGTATTTTCAGTCCACACTTTGAGTAAGCACGCATGACTCTATAATAGCTCTGACGCTCTAGAGTTCTGAGTCTTTCGAGCTTGCGATGAAGCTTGAAGCTTTTGTGGGGCGCGTATTCGTGAGTAAGGTAGAGAGACTCGGGCATTCTCGTAGAATAACGTAACTTGCGCACGGATGTATAACCGCTTCGCGAAAAGGGGGAATATATGCTATTCTCGGAGGTTCTTGTACGATTTCACACATTTGTGGGTATGTGTTTGTACGATTGACGCGTCTGTTTGGGCTTTGTGTATAGTTTTGAAACACGAAACCCGCATCGAGAAATTGAGCCTTCGTTTAGTCTCAACTATTTTCTTTCACTTGATTGAATCCTATTTTCCTCTTTTTTGAGATAATTTTGGATAAAATCGAGTGACATTTTCTGTATTGATCAAAATAGTTGTTGTACACTCACTGGACGAAATATCTGAACAAATCCGAAAAAGCTTATCTATCCCTGAGCCACTGTTTGGAATCTTGGGATTGAGTTTCAATTTTGATGGGTTAAGGGTACAATGACGATCATCAAGACACCACAAACGGTCTGATTTGGATTGAAACAGCAGCTCAGGGACGGAAAGCTTCTTCAAATTTGTTCAAATATTTTGTCCGGTGAGTGTACCTTGTCTGAATGTTGATGATTTTTTCGGAGAAGGATGAGTTGAGATTTAAGCTAGGAGCTTATTTTTACCCATACCCCGTCGCGAGCTTTTCTTCGGCGTGCTGTTACTGCTGCTGCGTTGGCCTAGTTTGTTCTTGATAAGAGCCCATTTATAATTCAAATTGCCTCGGGAGACTCACAGGGATCTCGTGACCGACGAAGATATGAAACCCCCCCCCCCCATTTTTCACGCATAATATAATCATCAGTATTCCACACGGTGTGTTCCTGCTCAGAAATTTTCTCTCGGTTTTCTTTTTCACTTCTCAAATATTCAACATTGTTAGAGTTACATTGGAGATCGCATGTCTTCGAAAAATTAATTGAAAAACATACCGTTTGTTCTGTTTATATCGCCTCCAAAACACTATGATATTCGTTGAGAGCAAGAATTTTGGTTTTTCAATTTATTTTGATTGAGGTTGTTCGAATAATCGACTAACGCAAATTTCTATATAGTGTGTCGTGTATTATAAAATATAAGTGTGCCCAACTTGATCCTACATCCAAAATGCCTCCATATGCCAATATTGCCAATCTCACAATTGCGCATCCATTGACCTGTCCGCAATTTTTTGTACGAATATCATGTTAAAATATGACGGAGCAAGTGTTCTAGACCGCCCTCCTCCCCCAATG
Source organism: Eretmocerus hayati (assembly GCA_029851415.1). Taxonomy (NCBI): domain Eukaryota; kingdom Metazoa; phylum Arthropoda; class Insecta; order Hymenoptera; family Aphelinidae; genus Eretmocerus; species Eretmocerus hayati. The sequence goes on from CM056742.1 coordinate 167,235,216, forward strand.
ATTACTGCTTTCCACAAGAAATTTAAAGAGAGATTCATATGTCTCGCTCTTGCACAGCTAAGAGTTTGCCCAGGAAATCGCGCCAAGTAAAACTAGGGCCAAAATTTCTTGGTTCGACCAATATTAAAATACCTAACGAATTTGACTTCTTTTATCAAGACCTTTGCAATTCCTCTTTAAAAGTTGCACAATTTCGATTTGAATCGATTTTATATCAGCATAATATGGCGATCATTCTCAAGTCATGAAGGCCAATATCGGAGTGTGCCCAAAATATGCCCTTATTCAGTTATCTCGAAAAGGCATGCAGTATATGACTAAGGTTAGTGTACCCAACATGTCCCCCTGACGCTATTTTGCCAATAGTTTTGTCCTACTTTAATATTTTCCAACGTACGTCATCAAGTCATTTTGAAGCTTGTCTCAAGACCTTCAAAATGAGTTGAAGTACGTATGATTTTGACTAACCAGAGCCGATCCAGCGCAATCTTTCCGAAGGAAGATATTTTTGTGAGTTCGCGTAAAGGTGTACCCAACATGCTCTCATCTTTTAAGGCAATTTAAGTCGGCAATGAAATTCATATAATCGTTTTTCAGCGTCGTGCAACGACATTTGGAGATTTTTGCCACCCGGTTCAAAACACTACTTCCGAGTTATATTTTGACGTGATGAAGGACGTTTGGGGTGATGGAAAAAGGCACACTGTAGTTCCTTTCATGATAAAAACATGGGAGAGGGAAGGGACATGTTAGATACCAGGGTGTCTAGTTCGGAAAAAATCGGAAAAAAATCGGAAATTAATCGGAAATACGCTTCAATCGGAATAAAATCGGAAAAAGTCGGAATTTTAACTAAAATTTGTCATTTAATCGAAAATTCCGTGAATCCTAGGCGAGAAAAGGCAACGGTTCACAATTGTCGTGGAATTTTATTTTTTATGACGAATGCATGTGTATTACACTGAGCATTAAAACTTTGGGTTGGGTCAGAAATAGCATTGGAATTTTTCACAATAATGTCCAATGTAATGGACAAGATTTTCACTAACGATTTCTAATAATGGCGATTGTTTCTGTTGGACACGTCAGAAGAATCTGGAAAAATTCTCCCAAATCCCTAATTATGTAAGGAATCAATCAAGTGATGAGTCAAGGCCAAATACCTGGGTCCGTGGTGAGAAAATCATGGAAACCCAAAAATTTCAGAAATTTTAATTTTGCCATGTTTTGTCCTATTTTTATCGTACTTGCGCATTTTTCTCGTTTTTATATTATATACATATCTTGAGAGATACCATACACCTCTCGTCCTCTAGAAGGACGAGCAACGAGGATTTGAATCTACAAAGTCAGGATTCGGCATTTACGTCAAAAAATACGCAAAGAGACCATGTCGTCCGAAATGGGTCATGCGGGACACAAAGTGATGTTGTTCAATGTTGTCAATCTAGAATATGCTAAGTCAATCATTAAATATGATTTGTATCGATGAAAAGTTGTTTATGACCTTATGTCTGAAAAATCATTACCTGAACAATTTATTGAAGAATAATTTGATAAGTTCAGAATAATTGTCTTATTACCTTCATTTCATTTTATTCATTTTGTTTCATTTCAATAATCGTTCCAAATTTTCCTCGAAAAAATTTCTTTTATGAAAAAGTTTCCATCAGTATAAAAATAGTCGGATTTTCTGAAAAAATCATCGGAAATAATCGGAAATTTGGCTCAGCTCTACTACTAGACACCCTGAGATACACTCCAATTTTGGACTCCACTTTTGCGAATCATCTCTGTATTTTGCTCTTAAAGTTGCAAAAAATCCGTGTCTTGCAACCTCAAACAAGAGCTTTGAACGTGTTGAGGAATAAAATGCGCCATATGGTTCGGTTGAGATTGGTCGAACCGAAATTTTTGGCACAGGTTTTACTACACGCAGTTTCGTTGGCAAATTTCTAAATATATGCAAACATGAAAAATGCAAAATCATTCAAAATTTTCTGCGGAATGCAAAAATTATTGGGTTTTGGTCCAAACCATTAACTTTTTTTGTATTTTATCTTAGAAAACGTAAAAGAAATTCGTAGGAAGATTAGCGAGCGCTCGTCCTCAGATTGGCATATGATATTAGGTGCAAGGGGTAGGTTAAGGGCAACTATAAAAACTTTGAGTGATACGTGTTCCCTGGTAAGAAACCATGATTATTTCTTCTTAAAAACTGATTAAATGATTCAACGGTTGGCTAATTCATGAACAAATTAATATTCTTCATTTTCAGCAATGACGTCACAGCGATTTTTTTGCCGGATCTTAGCACTTCGTGGTTTTGGTTTGAATTAACGACATATTCATGCATGGATTACAGAACAGCTTCCAGTTTCAAATTGCTCAAGTATTTTACATTTTCAACTGACGATCTGGGGAGGCCACGCAAGTCTTCATAAGTATGACGTTTTGGATTTACATAGATTGGTTAAAAGGTTTTTGATTCGATTAATCAAAGTGAGGTAAGTATCCTCTAATGTAGGATATCCACGTTATTCTGTTCAGAAACAATCTCGGAAACTATTCAACTTCCATAACTCGTGTTTACCATTTGAAATAGGGAGTTGATCGATCAATGCACGTCTAGAATTAGAATAATAAAACTTTTCAAATTAAACAAACTAGCCGTTCAACAAGAGCAAAAGGCTCGAATCGTAATTTGAAAATCAACTTATCCGTAGAACATGTGAGAACTACAGTATTAGCAACTACGAGAACACCGCAGACAAACTGCCGGGCATCGATCCCTTTTCAAGAAGCAAGTGCATGTACACAAAGGGCTTAAAGGGCTCAGTATACACTGCAGCAGCTCTCTCCAAGGCACATGTGCTTTACTTTACATTTACTCAGCCCTCACTATCTATATATTCACACACTCTCCTCTGGAGCTAAAAGTTAAAGGGCTCCATATACTATATATACTGAGCCACATGCTTTGCCTGCAGAGGATATAAAATACCACTATAGGGAGAAAAGGGCGAGTCGCTTGGCGAAAAAAATCGAACTCCCGCGACTACGTCGTGCAATGTATCCAACGGGAACAGCGTAAAAGGGCGTACCAAGATCCCAAAATTGAGAACCACTGCCCACCATATAACCATCATATATAACCCACCCGCTCGCCCTCGCAAGTCGCAAATCTATGAACGTGCCCGTACGTACGTCTGTGTTTCTAAATGTGTGTGTGTCGCGCGCGCGCGCAGCGCCGCTTTCGGAGAAGAACATCCACATCAAGAGTTTGGAGCTAGCAGACAAACCAGTCGGCGATCGACGCTCACCATTCGAGCGTCGCGCGATTATAAAATTTTCGCTACATTTTATCCCATCGTTTTCTATGTATGTACGTGTTTTCTTTATATACCTATATCTATAAAGTACTCTGTACGCCCCCACATAGCGTGGCCGGCATATCGTAGCAGACGTCGAGTAAAATATCAAAGATCATCATCATTGTCGTCGTCGTGCTCTTGTGCGTGATTTCTGACGCTGTGTGTATTATTATTAAAATAACGTGGTGGCTGTGCAAGAAAAGCTTCTGAAGCATCGCAGTTTTTGCATATATAATAATCGGAGTGTTGTTGTTATTATATTTTTTTTTGGTTTGTGCGCGACCATCAGACGCAGAGTTTATAGACGCTGATGCGTGGGTTATGTGTTTTGACATGTGTGTGTACTGTGATATTATTGTTTTTGTTGGAGTAGTTCTGTCATCTACTCTTGCAGACGACGTTGTTGCCGGGGTGTAGCCTAAATACTACTATAGTATACCCGGTGGCTATTTTGTGTGTCACCTGTTTCTCGCGGAGTATTCCATCAGCTGCATCAGAGAGCAGGTGAGTGGACAGAGAAACCCTGACCCCTAAAATGCGTGTGTTTGTGTTATTGAAATCGGAGCAAAATAGTGTAGTAACGCGGCATCAGTCAGACATATCTGACAGCACGTGCGAGTAACGTGTCTATTAAACTAGACCTATTAAAATTTATTTTAGCTTTTATTGTTTTATACCGGCTTCGTGTAAAGGGCTTATGGGTTTACGTCTGGTGCATATACAGAGTGTATAATAATGACGTGCCGGAGGACAAAGATGCACCGCGTCGATGTCGTTGCCGCCCGCCCACGCCGCCGTATACTCAACTCCGTGACAACGACGACGAACGAGGCTGTATTATTTTTGCTCACGGCCTTCGCACCATGAGATTTCTTCTTTTTTTTTTTACCCCTCATATATTCACCACTTTTATAATTGCACTGTGATGCTTTCGGTGATGTTGAATCACACATACCTACACTCGGCATCATCGATGATGCCATATAACTCTGTCTGATGCAGAAACTCGTGGAATGAAACAGCAGGGGGTGCCGGTGACACGATACTGTATAGGTATATAGCTGTCACCCTACGATGTATCGTGTTGATTTGCCGGCGCTCTTTTGCTTTTGTGTAGTCTACATCAGATGATGAAAGTGCGTCTACTTACATATGTGCATGTGTCAGTTTGTTGATAGGCCAGAAAAATGTTTTTTAGCATAGGGCGACTAAAGCGCCACTTTTACTCCCGGCTGCGAAGATAAAATTGGCGTTTATTCGCCCTAATGCGAAAAAATAGCATACTTCCCTCGCTCGGCAGGCTATTTTGAGGCACGGGGAATATTTTCCCCTCGTTGCACTCGGGGAAAAGCCATCCCCGTGCCCCAAAACAGCCTAACCTCGCATCGGGAGTAATATACTATTGCATGTGAAATTCTTACTTTTTTGCGTGTCTGCTGAGCTTTTGTAGTCTTATTTGATATTTGCCGATTTAAAAATCGATATAGATCCGAGAATCTTGATTCCTGATGATAATACATACCAATAGAACATTTTCAAGGGAAGGGTATACACATTTTCGGAATTTTTACATTAAGGTAAAAGTACCAATGAAGGGACACTTTTTCATAGGTATCGTGGTTACATTGGAATTCCGTCTCTCACAGAGTAGTTATATCGTTTCCTAGTGAGTCATTAAATAGATAACTGTCTGTGGAACAAGCTCAATTTTTTTCGTGAGCTCCAATTCAATAGAAAAAATATAATAAATCAATTACTGGGGCGTGGTAATGTCCCAATGGTGGGCCACCTATTTGAGCTATGCCTGTATAATGGGACACCCGAGTCCCAGTGGTGGACCACCTTTGTCCGTATGGTGGGACACCCGTGTCCGAGTGGTGGGCCACGATACTTTGCGCACATATTATTAGCATACCTAGTAGGCTGTGTTTCTCCATTCTCTTAACCTTATGTGGATTAGGTACTTTTCACTCATGAAAGATAGTAAAGGGACTAGGGCGGGTTGAGCACGGTGAACTGGCCCTTGCCAGATATGGCACACGGAGTAATTTTCCCCACTTTCTAACACCCAAGTGAGTGGGGAAAAAATTCCTTAGATCCCAAGGTCGCCCTTTTTTGTACGGCACCTAGAAACCCATTAAAAAGCTGATTTTGATGTTGCATCAATTGAATCGCATTCTATCGCATTTCGATGAATAGTTTCGAATTTCCTTCGTAAAGCCTTGTAATTATACCAAATAACGAAAAAAAATATTTCCGTAACCACAACTTTTAATTCAGGTCTCTAAAAAAATTCCAGAAAATTGCAAAGTTTCCCTGGTAGAAATCTGAGCATTTTTTTTGGCCACCTGACCAATTTTTGGCCAGTTTTCTTAGGTTAAAAATGGTCTCATGTAAATGGCCAAAAAATGGCCAATTCTTGGCCAGTTTTCTTAGGTTAAAAATGGTCTCATGTAAATGGTCAAAAAATGGCCGATTTTTGGCCATATTTCTGCCAACATAACCTTAAGAATTGACAATCAAGTTTCAAAATGGTAATAACTCAAAGATAAATCGTCTATTTCGTTTCTCAAGGGAACGGTTAACATGTGTTTATGAATTTTTGAGAATTCCCCAATTAGTGATTTTAGAGCTCATATCACATATTTCAGGGGAGTTACATATTTTATAAAAGTACCCACAAATGTATCTTATGTATGTGGTAAATTGGCCACTCTGATAGCTTATATACTCAAAATGTCAAGCATAATCTGAAAAAAGCACTGAATACACGTAAATACCAGAATTGAGGTTGACGCTTACTCTATCGATGAACACATCTGTGCTTTCGTAGGGTCCCAAGGCAACTTTTGTGTTGAGATAATGGTAAAATTCATCTTTGAGGATGATTTGTTTGATAATTTTCAGTATTTGTTATTGAATTATCAACGTGAAATCATTGATAAACATCTTCTCAGGGTTTTTGATTAATGGATTTCATCGTTATCTCAATATAGAAAATTGCCTTTTGAGTCTTCGAATACCCCTCCAAGCCCAGATATGATCATCGAAAGAGTAAGAGCCAACCTTGATTTTGGTATTTAATTGTATTAAGAGCTATTTTGAGATTATGTCCAACATTACGGGTATTGAGATTATGTTTGACATTTTGAGTATCTGAGCTAACCACACTCTTTGGTCAAATTTTTTTCTCGCGAACACTATTCCATATCCTAGAATACTATCCTCATCTTTCTTGATTACTTCATGGACATTTCCAGAATTTTTGAACCGTCATCTCGCATTCATTTTATCGATGTCCTTGACAGTTTCATACAAATATTCATAATAAAACCATGCTGTAATCCTGGTAATTCCGATAGTTCTGAAAGACAATATCTATCAAGATCTCCAACTTCATCTGTATAATATATTGAAGCTTGACGTGCTCATCCGCTAAGAATTTCAGGAAAGATAGATATTGCTTATACAATTGACAAAATTCATCATGAAACCATTCGAAGAGCCGCTGAAATAGATTCGTGCTTAATCCCATTGGCCAAAACTGGCCAAAAAAGCATTACATATTTGGCCAATTTATGGCCAGTGGCCATCCTATTTGGCCAGTTATTGGCCAAAAAATGCTCACCATTTCTACCAGGGTTTTGACACAATTATTAATCCAAACGGGATTTAACAACTTCATCGTACCAATCGGGCCCTTTTGCATCGAAAATCTTTTAGAATCATATCAATCTGGTGGTGGCAAGTGGTGAAGAACGCAAAAAACCATTTTCAAGGCAAATTTTGAAACACTAATTGTCGACTCCTGCGCATGCGCGTTCTTCTACGCCTGTGAAAGTATTGTTAATTGACAACCAATGTAATTTCCTTTGGAATGACCACTTGAGAAAGTCGATTGGATGCAGTAGAACCAGAGATCTAGTCGATCCAAAAAAAAATGAATAAATCCAAGGTACTAGATCTGTGAACCCACGGCTCCTTCGATTATGTCCATCAAAAATGTGTATCCTAAATCGGAGTGTTTCAAAGAAATGGACGAGTGTTTTTTGCGAATTTTCCGACTTAGAGACCAAATCCATGGCTAACCATAGTCGGGGTCGAGACTAATCTCGACCCCGACTTTCAGGTTTTTCATTAGGCTCAAAAAACTGAACCCAGTGGAGGGTCATTTTCAGATTTTTTACACTCACTTGGATGATTCCGATGCATTTTGAGAGTATACGCAGATTTGAATCGTGTGTGTATCGAATTAAACCATGCTTTTTCACGTGTTTTGATCAGTTGCAAACGATGCCGACGGTTTCGAAACTCTCGGATGAGATAGAAGTGAGCTCTTGCTAAAGGAACTAGATCTCGTTCTCTAATCTTATCTCGAAGAAACTTTCCCAGATAGTCAATGCCTCGCACTGATCTCGTCCTCGAGAATCGATATTATTGGCATCATTTTGCCAAAAAGCTGGTCAAAACGCGCGAGAAAGTATAGTTCAATTCAATACACACACGATTCAAACCTGCCTATACACTCCATGCATCTCAGGTGTGTGTAAAACGGCTGAAAATGACCCTCCAATTTCGGTTCAGTTTTTTGAGCCCACTGAAAAACTTGGAGGTTGGGGTAAAAACGCACCACGCATTCGGTTTATACTTTGGAGAATTCACAAAGAACACATGTTTACATCTTTGGAAAACTCCAAATGAAAATTTGCATTTAAGGTGGTCAATGGAGTGGCCATGGATTCCCGGACTTGGTACCTTGGATTTCCTCTTTCATTCAACCAGCTAGGTCTCGGATTTAACTGCATCAGACCGACATTCTCTAGTGGCCAATTTAGAGAAAATTACATCAACTTTCGATCCAAGATACTTTAAGAGACGTAGAAGAACGCGTACTCGTAGGAGACGCTAATTAGTGAGTCGGAATTTGCTTTGGGAACAGTTTCATGCATTTTCAACCACTTCCCGCCACCAAAAGTGATATATTTCAGAGTTATTTTGATGTAAAACGGACGGATCAACACGATGAAGTCATCAAATCCCGGTTGAATCAGATATCACTGTGTCAAAAACCAATTTTTGATTCTCTGGAATTTTTTTAGGGATCGAAATCAATAGTTGTGGATACGGAAATATTTCTCTATTATTTGGTATAGGTTCAAGGATATACAAAAAAAATTCGAAACGATTCATCGAGATGCGTTAGAATGCAATTTAATTGCGGGAACATCGACTTTTAGTGTTCTTCAGAGGGCTCTTAGGGTGCCGTACAAAGTAAGGTTGATCTTGGGACCTAAGAAACTTTTTTTTCCACTCAATTTAGTGTTAGATACTGGGTAAAATTACTCCGGGTGCCATATCTGATGGGTAAAGTTGAGACGGCAATGTTCTGTTTTCTTGAGAAACATCGGCCAAAAGTTACAAGGAAGATAGGCGGCCTTTTACTCGTTGAAAACTGCACTACAGTCAGTCTTGAGATCGATGTCCCTCCATAGGGGCATGTCCAAAAAAACAAGCACCTAATTAGGGACACCGAAAATTCCCTGTCCCTTTATCGGGACATACGTGAAAAAAGTCGACCGATGAAGGGACATGCTTGTAATAATGACCAAACTTGATGTATTGATGTTTAATTGTAGGTTTTTGCAAACTTTGAGCAATTACCTATCATAATTAATTAGAGGAACGTCCTTTCACAGCCTTACATGATGAATATTGGTCTCTCTGTGAAGTGACTTTTCGGAGCGGTTGTGAAGCCAAAGAGACCAAAAATTGGCCGTATAGAGACCTCCTCATTCTCAATTTTTTTCTCAGAATTACTAAGGAAGTAATCATCTTTACACTCATTCAATCGTCAAAAGAGATGGATGAACTTTATTATAAGATTTTTCCCCTTGCATTTTAATGGCTTATATTCTCGTACCAGCACAGTTATTGCAGTGTCCCATGATTGGGACCTAAATCAAGGGGTGTCCCTTCATTGGTACTTTTACCTTATTAGTGATTCTAGGGTTCATATTACATATTTTATGAAAATAGCCACAAATACATCTTATTTTGGTGCTAAATTGACCATTCTAATAGCTCATACACTCAAAATATCAAACTTAATCTCAAAAAAGCATTGGATACCAAAATTGAGGTTGGCGCATACTCTATCGATGAACATATTATCTCTGCTTTGGAGTATGTATTTAAAGGGCCAAAAGGCAACTTTCTAACTTGAGATAATGGTACAATTCATCTTTGAAGGTAATTTGTTTAATAATTCGCATTAATTTATTGTCAAATTATCAATAAATTGGTCAATTTAGCTATGAATATCATCCCAGAATTTATAATCGTATGAATTCCATCATTATCTCAATATAAAAAGTTGCCTCTTGACCCTTCGAATACATACCTCCAAGCACAGATATATTCATCGATAGAGTATGCGTCAACCTCAATTTTGGTAATTAGTGCTTTTTTGAGATCAAATTTGATATTCTGAGTATCTGAGCTATCAGAATGGCCAATTTAGCATCAGTATAAGATGTATTGATGATGTAATATGAACCCTAGAATCATTAATAATGGAGAAATTTCAAAAATGTGTATACCCTGCCCTCAACAGTCCTAGAATGTCCATTTTTTAAAAAGCTGGCTCAATTAGCAATTTTATGGATATTGAGGTTAAAATTCCTTTGAGTAGCCTATAAGTAGATTTTCAATTTTGCCGGAATGAAATATTCCAAGATTCATCGATTTCAGTGATCAAAAATCCACACGAGTGACACTGACAATAGACCGATGACTATCCACACATCAATAGCGTTTCTATAGATAAACTATATAATAGTAAGACGCTCTCGATGTCAGTTTTAATATTGCACGTCATCTACGAATTGTACTTATTCTATACGCACAACCAATGGGTGCGGAGCAATATATTCTGAAGGCTGTGTGCTTCGTACCGTAACATTAATGTTTCTCTTCTTTTGCTCCCACATATATTGCATTTTACAATAACTGTTCACGATTTATAACACAGTGGTAGATGCACAAAACCAGTTTCTTTTTCTGTACCTCGATCTATCTTAAGTTGCATTGCATCCTCCTTCCACACTCAACAATATATTGAACTGACAGTATGATATATTGATTGATGAACTTGAACGTACAGTAAAGGATTGCATGTGTCTTGAATGATCGAACTGATGTATGCCAGCGAGATGAAACCAAAAGGCGAAAAATCTGTGTCTGCGAAATAATACTTGAAAATCGAAGAGTATTTGCAACACTACATATACGAATACGAATGCGAATACGATGTAGCATAAGTGAAAAGAGAGCGAATATCCACAACCCACTGTTGGGGTGCAATGACTTACGGACTTATCGATTCATCTGGTGCACTTGCACTTCACAGACCGTGTGTATTTCCAGCTCTCTTGCTAGAATCTATGTGCATGTGTGTTATTTCTTCTTTGCTTTCTTGATTATTGGCAGAATCGAGATTTTCTGCCAGTGTTCCCCCTTCGATTACGTTCTCTTTGAAGTTCCGAACGTTTAATTAACATTTTATCTCATTCATTCATTCCTCTTTGCGATAATGAGAAACCTATTCATAAAAAGATACGATAGAAGAAAGATATATCAGAGGTCTCAAAATTCATTGAAAATCTATGAGTGAATCATAAATTATAACCATAAAATTACGGAACATACGATTCAAAATCATCTCTGTTGAACTGCATCACTGAGAAAGATTGTCAGAGTCTAACTTCAAGAAGTTAAGATTCCCACTTTTTATTGAAATCTGTGGTAAAATGCTTGTAATAGTATGATTGGCGCCGATTTTTCAGTTACCTCACATGCCAGCTAACAGCCCGTAATAATTATTGTTCTTCACAGATTACCGTTATCAAACCATCAAGATCTATACCAACCTCTTTTACTTTAAAGCGGGAATTTTTCTATCAGGTGTCAATTTTCATGTTCCGTTACATGCATTACTGCAATTTTATGATTCTCATCCTTACCATCATGATTACCGCCTCTTTCTAACGTATAATTTAGATCAAGAAGTTTAGATCACGAGAGTCTCATAGGCTATTGTCTCTTCTAACTTTGCAAGCTCACTCTCCAGACCAATGCGCAATTTTATTCAGTTCATGCTGGTATTATATTAAGTACAACTTATGAATGACTATGCTTGAAATAAGCAGTTCAGAATTTTTTTTTAAATCTTGAATCTTTTTTGAGGTAATTTGAGTTTGTGCAATGATGATGTCTTCATAGACATAGTCTATTATCTCATTTTTGTCCGTTGGCTTTTTTTGCGCTGGCCTGAAGTTATTGTGTATAGCAGATTGAACTGCAGAATCTCGCAAGTTCTTTCACACGTTTCAAAATGCCAGTCATTCAGTGTTATTCTGATAAGATAGTCGTGTAATTCTTTCTATGTTTATTGCCTGAATCGGCGTTGATATCGAAGAAGTACGATGAAATCCAAAAAAGATTGTGTAAGAAATTGGTTTGTTTTTGGTTTTTAATCCTCATAATAGGATTGCCAAGGGATGTCTGTAACCCCCCTCAAAGTCTAATTCTGCTCACCAAAATCCGATGAACTTGATCGTTACGTATACTGGAACAAAAATAAAATATCATTCAAACCCTAAAGCTTCTCTTGAAGCACGTTTAGTTGCATTAGAATCTAATCTCGATAATCTTCACGGTTACACGTACATCCAACCCGAGAAAATGTATAAATATCCAAGAAAACAGGCTGTTCGGAGGAGGCACTATGTACATAATCAAATGTTGAAGCAGCTCTCGAGTTAATACGACCGTCATCGGAGCGATGCTTGGGGCGATGTCAAAGAGATTCAAACGGATGCCATCTTCATTAGTTGAATTTTCACTTTTACCCACATCACGTGCCTCTCCTTACATCAAGAGATCAGTTGTGGGTATCACGTGCGTATTAGTGTCAAAATTTGACAAGGATAATCCAGTACATTAACAGCAGTAGCGCAGCAGCAGCAGCAGCAGCAGCGGGGAACGAGATAAAAAGAAAAATCAAAGTCTGAGTCTCTGGTGGAGAGGAGGATGAGATAATATTATGCACAGAGGTATCGCGAAAACGGCCTTATTTGGTCCCACCAATGCCGTGTCTGAAACATTGAGTGGCTCGATCGGCGAGCTCTCAAGAAATCTCTGCTTCTGTGTTCATGCTTCTCTCGATTGGCCATCAAGCAGTCAGTCGAGCTTCTGTTAGTCTGATCTCGTGCTTTCGAAATGTCTTACGTGTACATATGGATCTACGGCTCTCTGTATATAATGGCACAGGTACATCATATGCACTAATACTATGGTACCTGATGTGTGTGAACCAGGGCACGCCAAACTGCTTCAAACATGGTGTGTTATTATCCGCGAGGGCGTATTGGCACGTGCTCTTGTTTTTGTTACAACATTTTTTTACGGGTTACGAGATGAATTTTAAACCTTTCTGACACAATCGAGCATAGTTAGTTGTATCGAAGTTCATAGTCAACCTACATGACTTTTTTAATGCTGTTGCCACATCGATTCTTTGCTCATGATGACTATGCCAATTCCATAGCTCTTTACACGGCTATATCTCAGAGAGGAAAAGGTTGAGTCGTTTCTAAGTCCGCATGGATCTCAAAGAATGAAACCTTAAAGTCATATTCCAAAGCAAAACTTGTCCCATTGTCACACTATTCATGAAAATTGCGGTTTACAGACTCACTTCGATATCGTCGTAATGAGTTATGGTACTGATAATGGTTGAGATTTGGTCAGAAGCAAGCTCATGAAGTACACAATGACATTTTTAAATTCCATGTTCAGTGTTATCATACATTAATTCGCAATAAGCAATTCAGATAGCAAATTCTATGAACCAAAAGTTGTGGGATTTTCTTGAAACATTTTGTGCATTCAGAGAAAGATACTTCGTGTTGGAATCATGGCTTAATGAATCTACTGACTGAGCTTCGCAATATATCATCAGCTTACTCTTTGTCAAATTTTTAGTGAGAAACTATTAAAAAATGCGTTTTTCTGTATTCTAACTATCTATATGATCATATTCAACCTCGCCTAGAGATGATTGCGAAGAAAATGATCCATGTAAAGAATGAAAATCCTCATTTTTGAGAATTATCTTCCCCTGACTCCCTGTTCTATCTAAATTCTTCAAAATTCTGAGCATTACAGGTTCTAAGGAATCTCAGAAAGGCAGAAAAAGACATTTCCTTCTAAAAATACCTGTGCTCAGTAATTTATTCCCACAGACTATTATTAAAATCCTAAAATTGTTACGCGTAGAAAACCAAACATCCAATAAACTTTCAAGCTTATCCATCGACAACCACTTCAGAGAAAAGCTCCTCATCTCGTGGTAGGTATAACCGCTGTCTCAGCAGACTCAGCAGCATCAACAGGATACAGCTTTGTCAGCTCGCTCTTGCACATGCACGAAAAAGATTTTCATAGCCCATATACCTAGGAGGCTCACTTGTTTGACCAGAACAAATTCAAACTCTGCCTTGCATGGCATGAAGGGCTTCACGATAGTAGTAACAGCGCCAGCAATCTATACGTCTAAAGCCTCTATGCATCTGACGCATATAGATAAGAGTAGATATATATCTACAGGCTCCACAGAAAGTATATAATATAGGGATCCCTCGTTATCCGCGGGGGTTCGGTTCCAGAAAAGTACCGCGAATAACAAAACCGCGGATAAAAAGACCTTGGTCTTATGGGAAACAGGAGGTTACGTTCCACTGAGTTGGCACATCACGAGAGACGTGATAATCTATCAATGTCTAAATTGAGTAGAATACTTTTTATAAAAGAACTTCGCAATATTGATGCATAAGAAAATCGAATCTCCGAGGTCGAAGAAAGAGTGAGTGCTCAAACCTCCAACAAATCTATCAGAAGTTGCTTCAAAACTAGGATGAATCGTCATTTTTGACATTTTTGCTGGTCTTTCGTAGTCTTTTGCATTTCTTTAAATTGTTGCCCTGAATTGTGAATCTGAGATTCGCAGTCATCATGAGATTATGAGTCATCGCCGAATCTCTTATCCACAATTGAAGGTCCATAATTTCAACAATCATTTTTGACCCCGATGTCTGCTCATGTGCATAATGGAAAAGATTTCCTGTCGGTAGCTCAAATGCAAAATATTCAATACTTTTGTGGTGTAAGTTGATCCGGGTGAGGAAATCTGAGATTCTCGATGTAATCATGGGTCATTGATCATTGACCATTGAATACTAGCAAAATCCATGAGAATAGGACAATTTCCGAGCAGTAATGACCATCGATCCGCGAGTAACGAAACTAAGCCTGCGTATAACAAGGGGCCGGCGCAAATCAACGATCCGCGGATACTAAAATCCGCGGATGGTAAATCCGCTGATAACGAGGGATCCATGTACTTATAAGGCTCTCTGAGCTTACCATCTTGCGCTCTAGACTCTGATAGCAAAATGTCAATGTCTTGAAGCTGTGGAACTTTGGTTCTTCGAGATTGCCTCTTGTGCAACAAACGCCCATGTTTATTCAAATATTCCTTCTCGAAAGAGCTAAGAACAACTCATACACTCGGGGAATCTTTCTTTCTGCTATGTACTTGTATTGCTACTGCTGCTGCGGCTGCACTGATGCACTTGAATGTGTCTGGCTGTTCTCTAAAGCTTTGCCTATATGGTCCGATCGAGACTCTTGACTCTTTCGATATACGTGTGTTATATAGAACTACTCTCGAGGTCGGTATCGGAAATTGCACATCGCTTGGATGTGCGTTTTTCGCGCCAGGGTGATATGCTTCGATCGTCTGCTATACTCTCGATCCTCTATACTCGGGTGCACTTTTTGGGAAAGCACTTTGGAGTACAGGAGAAAGTGTCTGTCGTCTCTCTTTTGTCCATTGTGTGTCCGGTGGTAGTTTGTGAATTCTCAGTGATCTTGTTAGTGAAACATAGTGCACAATCGAAAGCAATTCTGTGGAATTGACCTTGAAAAGAGGATACTCTGAACTTTCACGTTTCAGTGAGTCAACAGTGGCACTAGTATTAACATTTACCAAAATAGTTTGCAAGATGACATTGGAGAGCTTTTTGGTGCAAATTTTTTGATTGCTCTTGTTAAGTGCTCAGCACTTCCTTTGCGCATGAATCTAGAGAAATCTCCAGTTACCATTCCCCTCCAGTAACGCCAACCGCAATTGATCAAATCAATTTCATGGCGAATCTAAAAGTGTTCAAGAGTTCTACTCACAATCAGTCATTTCGAATTCGTTTTCAACTCGTATGATTTGCCTAACTACTGATGAACCTTACGTTGTTTCATAGAATAAACTTTTCCATTTCATTCATTGCAAAACAGAAATATTTGTGGTGGTAGGTTCAAAGAGGATTGAAAGTTTGGGAGGATACCATTCGATACTGGGAACAGACGCCCTCCCTCAAACGCACAAAGATGAATTTTGTCAAATTTGCATCTAAATTGCAAGATGGACTGCCTCTGTAAAGCTGTGAGCAAAGGTTGATTGAGATTCAACTGGCCCTCTTTGTGATAACCTCTCTATTCATAGGGTACCCTCTGTCTATGCATATTGCATATTGTTTCCAAATAAAGCCGTGCTCGCCGTATTACTCTCAGGATTCTTTTTATTTTTCTTTTCAGTCCCCAAGCCATAGAGATTAGCCTTTCTTCCTCCATAAATGTTGAGGAGTTTCCCCATGAAAAAAGAGCATCTGATTCACTTCCGATCTCGTATCAAATCATCCGAGTAGTGAATACACGGTAAAGAGTTGAATGACAGTAATAAATAGTACACTCTAATTTAGCTGAGAAAGGCCTCATTTCTAATCATTGATTCGATTTCTATGATGCAATACTTTACCACTCACAACATACAAGCCGCAACTCCGATAGGCCAGACAGGCAGAAGAAGACAGCTCGACGCTGGCATTAGACACTGACTCTGAACATGATTGGTAACTACTCTCAAGTATCGCGTTATCTCTTTACCGCTTCAAGAAAACGAGTTTTACTTAGAACATCATGAGTCTCGTCGTTGCTACCGTTTCTCGCTCACCTACATAGACGTCTCGTCTATACAGTAAAACCATCATAACCTCTATCCTTTCTTTCCGGTATCTTTTTCTTCTATATACCATGCTTTTACCGCCATACATTTTCTCTCGTAACTCCTAAATGGAATCCCATATCCCATATCACTCTGGTCTCGTCATATTTACATAAAATCTTCAGAATTTCTCTCCATCTCATCCGTCGCATCGTAAAGCATTGTATTCGACGAGAGATAACAATGGAAAAGCTCTGGTTGCTTCGGTACAGGTACACCTTCTTGATCTACGTCAACGCATTTTCTTCAAGGGAAATCTCTTTTGCTGGGATAAAAAAAAAGTGAAAGAATGATAATCAGAGAGTCTTCACAGGTACAACATTGGAAGAGGATAACAAACAAGACTCGCTATAGAGATACATTAGATCGCCGTTACAGAGCAGAGATTTTTTATGGCGTAGCCTCCTGCGTATATTTTGAAGGAGTATACGAGAAATATGCCATGGACGCCTTTTCATCTCTCTGTTATCCCGTTTCGCCTCGTCTCATTTTCTTCTTTGCCACTATTATAGCAGACGACGACGAGGAAAAAATGTGTATACTTATATATAAAGAATTGTTCTGAATCACGCGTTTGGGATGCTCTGTGTGTCTATCCTCGACATTTTTCGAAGCAAAACGTTGAAAACAAAAGTAAAAATAAAAGGAAACGAGGGAGTAGTTGCAGACTGTGAACTTTTCGATGTCGGGACATCGGCAGAAGCTTTTTTTGTGTCCGTTCTGGAGAAAACTACAATACGTCTAGTCGGCATGTACCTACTACATTGTAGTTTCTGTTTTGTTTTGTTATGTAGTTTTATCACTGCGGTATAGTGTAATATAGTTGCGGTTTGTATTATAGCTTTGAAGAGGTTGTTTCGCCAAGGTCGTACCCTTGTGGTGATGGTCTACGATTACGCATATCTCCCATATACATTTGGATCTTCATGAATGGTCACGACGGCAATGTAGAATCGACTTTGGAATTGTTGTGAGTGTTATTACAGTATGGCGGGGGAGTTTGAATATTATTGCGGCGTCCGCACAAGAGAAAGATTAACTTCTGGCCAATTGGATGGCGGCAGTATATATGGCATCAACAGCATGCAGACGAGTCTTCTCGAAGCTTTGTATTATTACGTGCTCACCGAGAGCGGAGCGGCATATAACTAAAACGGGTTTGCGTTACCTCGGTGGTGGCAAATTGGATGTTTCGGGCTTGCGCACTACAACATGATTTTGTTCTCGTGCGTATGTTGTCTCCGGTCTTGTTGTACGTGAGATTGAATATATATTATTTGTGATCTAAATATGTTAGAGAGAATTGCGAATTAGATATATTTTTCTTTGGACGGTCACATCCAATTCATCTCATTTAGGAAGAAGTGGAGATGGGATAAGAGTGATTCATCTGGTGACTGGTGTGACTCATCATGCAATATTCGCAAAATGGTCAAGTGTATAAATGTGTTGATTGGAGGGTCGTTTTGATCATGCATGATGATGAGGAGTATAGGAGGAGAGCTTTGGCTAAATTTGTAATTGGGTGAATTATCGGGCTATTTCATCTTTGAAGCGTCGGGTCACGCTAGTATCAAAATGATTTGAGATCATGGTGGTGACAGAAAACGATGGGTGAAATGGATTTGTGGACGTATATAGAAAGGATTGTATGAGTGAATGAATGAGTTGAATATATTTGGTAGTAAACAAATAAGGCTAGAAAATTGTTTGGTAATCGAGTAAGATCGAAGTCGAGCTTTAGTGCTTGCGATTATGAGGATTAAAATTCTTACAAAAATTAGGTGTAACAAATTATTAATATGTATCTCAACAGTGTTACACACGGTAATTCGGATCGATAACGGTGTCGAACCTGTAAAGCGCAGACTTTCAAAAATACATAAGAGTGGTCCATCAAAAATTGTGAAGGTAAACTGGATTGAAATCATACACTGAGAAACTCCCGACATTAAAAATTGCTGCGATCGGCTCCATCCGGGGGACAGGATTGAATTTTATCAGAAAGTGTAGTATCCGCAGCAAAATTTAAAGATGCAACATCAAATTTTAGTGATCCCGCGACAAAATTTCTCTCCCGTCACACGGGCACCAAAAATTGGCGCGTGGGAAGCAAAAATTAGTGCTCAAGAACTAAAATTTAGTGTCGGCCGCTACAACCACTCAAACGTAGCAAACAGAGGGCACCATTTGTCATTAACGCCACCAGATGGATCCGAAGCGCTCTCGGCTCGTTCTGAGACTCAATAACAGCTCTTTCGAATCAAATTTCGAGTTCAATGAACATGTTAGAATTCCCCTTTCACGTTAGAATGATAAACTGAGCGATAACGCATGTTAGTACATCAAAGGAAAACACATCTATATTCAGGAAAATTCGTAAACGACGTGTTCAGTCTTTCTCGCGAGCGGTCAAATCTGACCTCGTTTGTATATATAGAAGTTCCAAAATTTGGACGTAAACGAACACCATAGATGGCGAGAGTGTGGTAGGAGGTGAGAAAAATATATTTAGTTATATAGTGGCATAAGTATCAATCATAATTAAAGTATATCATCATATAATGTATCACCATGTATCAAACATTGTACGAAATCTAATTTGAAGTTTGAGCATATCTATACTTCATAAGTCAGTGTAAATACTACCTGGGGAAAAAACTTACTTCTTTCCCAGTAAAATTATATTTTAATCCATTATCGTATCCGGCAAGAAAAATTAGTGTCATGACATCAAAAATTGCAGCCCGGGTTTCAAAAATACCTAGTTGTCCCCCAATTGCAGCGTCTTTTTCTAAAAATTAATTCCACATCTGTAAAATTTAATGACGGAAGTCTCTCAGTGTAGAGCCTCATATAGCAGAGACTGTACAAATGGTTAACGGCTTCAAACTGTATAATCAATATGGTTAGGGGCCAAAATGTAGATTCAATGAGTACGGTGCAATCTCACAATGAAAATACCTAATACACTAATGGGATAAATTTCGGTACAAATGAACAATAATGACTCTTGTAACGCGCAGATCATATAAATTATCAATATAGAGTGATTGAGTGAATTTGAGACGGTTAAAATTTTGTTCATATAGCTTTGACCATGTATATAATACCGAAGTATGTACTGATCGAAAATCATGTTTCCAGAAGAATTGAATTATGAAGTCATCAGAGCAGTAGTGCCATCAGAATTTTTGTGAATTTGTAGTGATAATTCAAAACAAGATTTTCCTGGTCTTCCATCATTGGAACAAAAGATTGTACCGGTTGTATTGTTCCATCATCCACTTCTTGTGCGTGAACACTCACAACTCGAGCTCGATAGATGAACCATGATGCAATGTGTCATTTGCAAGTCATCTCTTTTCAGCCCTTCACACTGCATCCAACCGAATGGTCGAATCAGAGTAACATGCTCATTTCTTGATGCATAGTGGACCTGAGAATTGAGAGTTTCTAGTTGTTGGAAAGAAGGATATCATGATGGTAAATTGTTCGAGTATGATAAAAAACCTGGAAGAAATGAAAGACTGGTAAGGGAGTCGCAGAACTCACTCTACTAAGCCTATTATAAACAATGGAATTGACTCGGCAATGTGTTTTGCAAACGAAAGCTTGTCGAAGTATGAATTTCAAGCTTGAATTGACAAGTTCCAAATGTCTAAGAGGTGATCTTTCTTATGAAGAGCGCCACTCCATCTATCTTGCATAGTTTTCATATGGTCCTCTGTCCATTGTGCGTGAGTCCCGGTATGAAACACATACCAACATGGTTTATATCTTCTAGGTATCTTCTGAATCACAAACTAAGATACTAAAACGACATTAATCTATAAGCTGTATTGATATATTATACAGGTTTTCTAAGGTGATGAAAAAAAAAAAACGAAAATATATCGTCTGGCTAGGAGCCATAACTCAGGTCATGGAGTAGAATGAAGATGAGTGGGATCTAACTTTTGGTAATTTTAATAATGACGAGCTGGATGAATATGATTATTGAAATTTGCTTCGCAACGTCGTGATGCATAAAGCCACCATACATCTTGGTTTCACGTAATCTAGCGTAACGCAATGGGAAATAATTTCCCATTCGGTACAGAATACTGACATTCACCTGGTCGTTAGCAAAGTTCCACGTATATATAATAGTTCCTCTCTGTCTCCTTTAGTCCAAAGCATGTACAAAATTCTGCAACAACGAAGAGACAGTCGTTAGTATATATATAGCAACACAACGGTGGCGGCGTGGTGCGAGTAACTTTCGGCCAAACAATTAAACGAACGAGTCGCGGCTCGACGATTCTCTATGCCAAGCTTTGTGTTCTAACCTATACAATGTTATATGTACAGTACAGTACAATATGCGCCAGAGCATCAGAAAGTCAGCTATCCGTGTCGAGACTGCAAGTTGAAAATGTGCACGGGACGATAGTGTACAGCCTCCTATCGTGTTGTGCTAGTGTGACATTGCCACGGTATATATCGAACATAACCTCGACAGGTCACGGTATATATAGAGTCACCGTATAAAGAGGATATGTAAAGGTCCTTTGACCGTGTCATGGCGACTAAATCGTGAGGAAAACGTCCTAGCTATCCATTCTCATCGCGTATATACTATCGGAGTCCAGCTGCTGGAGTGAGTATGTAGGAATATAGGCGGCAAAATGGAGATGAAGGTATATTGGGTCGTCGGTTGCATACTATGCAGAATAAGGGTATGAAGACTACACGAATGCGACACACATAGCACCTATAGAGAGGGGGGTCCAAAAGCATACGACAGAAGCTTTGGCAAAATCTCGTGCTTGCATGCATATAGAGTCACGAGTGGAGAATAAATCCAAACGTAAACATAGCGTCCCCACCGGAACCAGCAGTTATTCTAACACATCTTCATACCCGTATACTAAACTCTACTCGTACTTCTTACATTTGGGACCATTGCACGTGTCGAGTGACCTAAGAATTTCGCTCGCAACGCCATATATGCACCACCTCCAAAACCCACATCTTCCAAACATACACGTAGTTGTCAATGTTTATTTCGCGCACGTCTATGTTTGTCTATCCTACTTCCAACCACATGAATCCATCCATACATCCATTCTATCTTCTGCTTCTTCCTCTTTCCATCAACATAACCTCAGCTTTTCTCAATCTTGCCTATTCATCGGTCTATCTCAGCTTGGTGCATCTCTATCGTTGATCAAAACAAAACACACACACATACACTCTCAAATTTATCCGTATCTACAAGCTCAAAGAGTCAGTGACTCTGATTCATAGATGTGCAAAGCTTTTTTGTATACATGTAGATGTGTTCCGTATAGTGCAGTTTAGTGCAACTAGAAAGAGAGGAGATAGAGGCAAGAGAGGAGATGAGGTTCGTTCACCTCATCACCCGCACTGCTTGTATACATGCTATATGCCCAGTTGTGAATGTATCTCTGCTGTTCCGTAAAAGCGGCGGTGTGCATCTCCCACCATATAGGTATATATGTTCAATGTACAGTCGTTACCACCGGCTTCTGGATGCACATGTACAGAGCAGCTTTTGAGCAAATATAAACAAACCATATAGTTATCTATGTACATGTAGCACATCCGCCAGACGTTGAATTGGGAGAGAAAGAAACTCTGGGTTTTGCAAGTTCTAAGCCGATTAGCACTAAAAAAAAATCAGCCATAAGGTATACTTTGTCTATTGACGTTTCAATGTGGCGCTAATTGGGAAACTACTTCTGAGACTGGGTGACCCGCTCTGTAAAATACATACTCTCAAAGTCACTATATGTCTGCTATACCTGTCACAATGAGGCAAGTGTGTGGGAACCTAACCTCTTTACTCCATCATACACGTGGTGGGACCTGGATAAAGATACTACTTCCAGATCTCAAATGTGAACGAGGCTGTACAAAGCGAGAATTTAAATGCTATACAGATTATACCTTTGCTATATTGATATACATATCTATCTGTGTGTCTGATTACTTTGCCGACATACAACAAGCAAGTATATATGCCTCCTTCGCAGTTTTTTGTTCGACCTTGCAAAGTCTACAGTTTTTACCGGTAGCATTGCACTGTCGTCTTCCGTGTGTTATCTCTGCTTCTGATGCCTGTTTGTTTGCTCTCTCTTGCGCCTTGTCCTTTCATTTCTCTGATGTGTATTCTTCTCATTCATTTTTTTTTGCTACAGCTTCTGAACTGCAGTAGCACAAGTATACATTTTTATACACATATCTATGTAATGAGAACATACGACAAGCTGCGAGAGTCATATAACCTCTATACATACAACATAATACTACCAACACAATGTGCAATCAGACTTACTATACATGCATATGGAGAGCTGCAATGTATTGCAAACGAAACTTGAATGAATTTGATATGCTGAAAGTGTGATGTGTCTAGACCTCTATAAAGTGAATGCTCGACACGTGATTGATCTTTTAATCCTGGTGAATTCGTGGTGAATATTACTACATCCATCTGAGAGTAAAACGGAATCTTGCCGTCGTCTTTCTTCTCTGCATAATAAGAGCGATTCTCTATGTGATTTCTGTGATGCTTCTACACCGATGAAAAAGCGCATTTGAGTAATCTCTTTGACGGTTTTGGGTCGCTTGTTAATTGCCGTGAGCTCTTTCATATCCTCGTCGAGTTGAATTCACATTATGAATGACGTGAAGGATGAGTAGTGAGATTCGGCTTTCTTTGATAGATGAGTGAAGCAAATCTTGTCGTGTTCAGAATAGATCTTTCAATGTCCAAAAAGAATTGTAATTTTGACACAATGCAACGTTTTTGAATTCATTCAAATATCGAGATTCCATCTATAAGAAAAACAAAAAAGCTGACAGATGGAGCACTTGAGCCTAGTTGTATTTGAATAAAAAATTAGCAATTTCTACTAAAATAGCAAAAGAGACTTATGAGAAATTCAGTTGGTCTATTATCTATTGACCGGGTGATAGTTGTTATAATTTCTTTACATGGCTTGCGATGTGTGTCATTTGCCATGGATGAATCTCTGGAAACTTCTTGAGGCAGTCTTTAGATTTCATCAGAAATTCTTCAAAATTCATAAGATTTTGAAAGAGTCACATGATGTCCAATTTTCTTTTCTGACATCCTGTAAATTTTGAAGATCGTCTGATCATCCCCGGAAACTGCTTCAAAAACTTTTCAGGAACTATCTATTATAAATGACACGCGTGACTTGCTATGTGAAAAAAATATAACAAGAATCGATCGTTCACGAGCGAGAAAGTGGGTCGTTAATTCTCAGTAAACTTTTGTACAGTTCTGATGGGATACTCTCAGAAAGATCAGAGCCAACTATCCGCAATGATCTCCGGAGTGAAAAAAGTTTAGAGACCGTAACCAATCATCCGCAAACTTTGTGAAAGATAGAGATCTCCTAATTGCCCTGTCACTGAATTCATCCTAGCGCAAAGCGCGTTAAAAAAGTAACTCAGACGCGACGGCAAACTGAACCCAATTACGGTCTTGAATTATTCGTCGTCTATCTTTCTGTGGAGAAACCGATTGACATCAAAACTCGTGGATCTCATTCAACCAGCAGCACTATAAGTCATCGAATCGAGGTCTAACTTCTTAATTTTCTCTGGATTTCAAAAACTTTCTGAATTTTCCACTTCCTCTTGGCGCTTTGTTATCCTTAAACTTTTTTTGCAATTACTCCATCTCCGTATTTGCCATGAACCATGAAACTATGCGCTCCAAGCTTTTGTTTCTGAGCTAGAGTTTTAAATGAAGACCCTGGAGCGCTAGTTAGGATGGATACCTGTCCCAGGTGGACGTTGGTGTTGAGAGTCGAGACGACAGGTTATATTCGCGCCAACAAACGGAAGATGAAAGCGAGTGCGTGTGCCGGTGAATCAAGGAGTGCTGATTCTCTGCGTGACGTTTTCCTTGCTCTTCGTCGCGTCGCCACCCAGTACGCAGTGTTGAAGCGAAATGCGTGTGCGCAACGTTCAACGCAGAAAACAGAGCCTTATTATGCGCCACAAAGCCCCCAAGGCGCAAGCATGCAAAAGGATGAGTGTATACGACGAAGCTTGGAGCGAGGCTTTGAGAGCTTGAATTGTGATGATAAATTCTTTCCAACAATGTTGTTTCAAATTGTTGGAATATTTCTATACTTTTCTTTTGAGCTTGTCTTCCAAATTATACCTTGAATTCGTCATGTCATCCACGAAGGAACCTTATTATTTCTGAGAATCTTTCGAACGCTTGAGTTATGAAGCAAAGATCATCGCCAAATTCTGATGCAATTTTACTGATATAGCTCATTTTGACTGATCAATGATCGATCTATCTGAATTGTAATAGTTGAAATATTCGAGAAATCGCACAGGTTGATTCATCGATAGTCGATACTGGATTAATCGATATATTCGATATATCGCACACTTCGACTCATCGGTAATTAAGACTCGATGATGATCACAATGTTCGAGATACTGATCACCTAGACGACTCATCAATAATCGATGCTCAATTAATCGAAATATTCGATACATCGATTATGCTTCGACTAATCGAAAGTCGCTGTTCGATTAATCAAATTTTTTGTACGAATGTGTAATCGGGAGGTGAATTTGCAAATTGTAACCGGTTTGCCGCAAAAATCCGTTGATTGAGCTTTCTGATGATTCTCATGGTACACTCTCCTACACGTGTCGTTGACATTGCGACAATACAATCTTGTATAATCAAGCTTCTATAGAATCGGTTGAAAATAATCAAATCGATACTGCCAAGACGTTACCCTCTGATATCAGCACCAACGGCAGCCGCGGCTGGCAGTGATTTGGCGAAAAGAAGTTCGTTGACCCAGGGTGTGTGCGCATCAAACTCCGTTCGATATATTGAAAGCTGAATTGCTCCCCGGCGACATGGCGGACCATATCCGTTTTCTCAAAACACGACTCGAGGGAATACCATCGCGCAAAGTTGCAAGCCCGTTGGGTAATAAAACTGCAGTGCAAGTTGCAGCAAAAATTGGAATTGTCGCCGGGTAAGCCGCATGTACCCTTCACGATATTACCATCGTGACCCCAACAAGTTTGCACTATATGGGTAACCGTAAATGCAGAAGCACGCAAGTTCGACGATCTGCTACTAATACTGAAGCTGCAATTCTTGAGGTGGAAACGAGTATCCGCAAAGTATTATGCTGTGACAGCTATAAAGCTTGCAACGGATGCTGAGAATTTCAAGTTTTGTGGGCACCTTGAAGATCCGCGTCTATGGTCTTTTGACGATTGTAGCTCTTAGACTTTGGCAATAGGCTCATTCAGATGGACACTTGATCACGCAATAGGCAATCCCACCCACAGAGACGGCGATATCTATAGGCGTGTGAAAGTGCAAACGTGAGCAGCAAGGGATGGAGTGGTGCATGCGGAATTGCAAACTGCGTGTGGCACTGTAAAGTTTGTTTCTGGACATGTATGTCAGCTTTTCGCTTGGTTCTTCGTCACATGTGGGTTGTCAGCTTGACGCCACTGATGCATTCGGAGTCACATATGTGCCATGGAGATGGACACATGTGGGAGGATTTTGGTTCTGACTACATCCAGTGACATGAACCTGTGTGGGAAAACTGTGAAAAATTTTAGCTTGGGAGTATTTCGGTTTTCCGCATCGTTTCTGCAATAATCCATCCAAACTGCTCTCGGTTTTTGCTGACATAACAAGGTGCACGATTAGAATTGATCCGTTCGAATTCAAAACGTAAGCACACTAGCTAATTCATTGATCAGAAAAAATACTCGATTTACATAATAATTTGAATTCTGTTCAGACTCGTGCATGAGGAAAATTTAAAAGTTATTGCAAGTTTAAAACGAGATCGTGAAGAGCGTGATGAGCTGTTATGAAGGTAACGAAAGTGTGAAGTAGTAGTGGATGATCGCAAATGGGACATTTTTACGAACGCTAAAAAGCAACTCGTCGTTCACTTCATGCGTCATTGAGAAGATGAATTGCGCGCATGTACTTCATTCAGACTACGCACTTCATATCTGGTCTCCATTCTTCACTCCTAAAGAAACTCATGCATGCAGAAGAAGCACAGAATAGACTCGAAGCAGAAAATGAATGAAACGTTTGTGCTTTCTCTTACTCGCTTTATTATCCTCCATTTCTTACATGAAAAATGTATTTTGCATCGTGGGATATGAATGACTCAAAGAATCAAAAAAAATACCAGCACAGACTAAAATGGATACTCATAATATGTATTCGCGCACAGGTGCGTAGGACGTGCGCATGTTCGCCTCGTCGTCGTTCCGATTATTGTTTTGCTCTTCGTGACAATATACTAGAAAGTGTTTCGCTTTCGCTATATGCGAGCATTATTGTGAATCTGTACACCATAGGCAAATTGAAAATTTTACACCCACGTATACGCAGCTTTGTAGACTTCTTAATGGGATATTCGGCTATTGTCAAAACGATAATGGTACCGCTCTTACTTTTCGGATGTATGTGTATCGGTCATCAACTCTTCGATTTTCATTATGCGTGGGTTTGTTACATATGTGTTACCGAAATTTGTCATGATAATGTTTCAATGTTGCTGTCATTTACGATTATTCATCTGAGATTTCATTTCTTAGAGAGCGAAAGTGCCTATGTGGAAATGATAAAATTTTGGATGTCAATGTTGTCATTCTAATGTTTTACCCATTTTTCCCAAGAATTGGTTTTCCTTTACTCTTTTGTACAGTAGATACGATAAATCTTCTGGATTATTTTTGAGGCTTCCAAGAGAGCTGCAACTCAGTTAAATGCGGTTAGCTGAGTGTCCTTGCAGTATCGATGTTCTTCAGAAGAGTTGTACCAATTTGTATTATCGATCTTGTAACTCGAAACAGATTTACTAAGATGCTATTTTAGTCAACTCAAGTGGGCGAGCGAGCCAATGGTTTTGTATGACTGGAGTTCTCGACAATAAACACTCTTTTATAGTCGCCCAGCTACAATCTAGCACATTACGGCCGTCTACGCGGCCTTGACGGCCGCGTAAACGGCTCGCAACGTGCTAGATTGTAGCTGGACGACTATAAAAAAATTTATAGTCGCCCAGCTACAATCTAGCACATTACGGCCGTCTACGCGGCCTTGACGGCCGCGTAAACGGCTCGCAACGTGCTAGATTGTAGCTGGACGACTATAAAAAAATGTATGTACCTCGTGCCGCAATCGCGGCTTTCCATGACTCGGGCTGCAAACAAGTTTGCAGCCCTCGTCATGGAAATTCCGCGATTGCGGCACTCGGGTACATAATATACTAGTATGTACCTCGTGCCGCAATCGCGGCTTTCCATGACTCGGGCTGCAAACAAGTTTGCAGCCCTCGTCATGGAAATTCCGCGATTGCGGCACTCGGGTACATAATATACTAGTACTGGTGAAATGAGCGATGCGGCTGCTATATGAGTTATTATTTATTTATCCAATGTTGTTATTTATTATTCAACAACATTTCGTCGACGTGTTTGTCGTCTTTTTCAGACCTCAAAAGTATTTGATATAATTTGGCTTAGATGATACTACTGATAGATCAAGATAAATATACAGAAAATAGAGTACAATGTCATATTCAGCAACTCCACATCACAATAATCTTGAGTAGAATGAAGAGCCCATAAAGTCACAAATTACACAAGAATACTTTTGTTCTTTTTCTGAGGCGTCATTTTGTATGTATTCAATTCGTTGATAATTTCTCAAATCGCGATAATCTTTTTTCATTTGTTTCAACTCAATAGACTAATCATTACATAGCATGATCCGTCATTCCTATTAGTCTCGTCTGACTTTTAACACAGACTCTGATCTCCGAGGCATAAGTAAAAGACATGTGAATCAAGAATCAAGCATGCTCATAAGTCAGTGTGTCTTACATGCTAAGACCAAAGTGGACAAGATATTACATAAGGAATAAGAATATTATACACGCGACCATCAAACGAGGCAAAGGTGTGGCTCAAGCCATCAAAATCATATCGCAGAACAAGATCCAATCTTTCGATATACTTATACTCTTAAGCATAAGGCGTGATGTCTGGATTAATTGTGTAACACAATCTTGTCTTACACGACATAACCTCCTCCTTCCACTCCCCTAGTCTCCATCATCCAAAACGGAACTAACCATATTATAGACCTAACATTATTCTCAAAGTTCAAGCACGATTATATTCATTGCCCACGATCACGATCTTTCCAAAAAGAGACAAATGCAAAATTATTCATCACTCTTTACTCGTCTATAGAACCTCACGACAATGACATTCTCCATCATCCGATTCACATCTTGCAAAACTCCTTACCCTCCACACACCAAAGTGCATCCCCATTTCTCCTCCATCTTCCCTTTTCGTACTTTCCATCCCTTCTCTATGTCTGAGGCAACGGTAAAACTTAATTGCGCGCGCTGTCAAGCTTGCCAGCATCATCATTTCACCCGCCAAGTCCTCTTAGGTTTACATATACCCTGGTTCACCACCACCACCACCACCACCACCACCTTCATCACCACTAGTAAAACTCCATATAGCCTTTACATAGACAGTAGCAAACTTTGGCTGTGAGTTTTGTGCAGCAAGTCGCGCGACTGATTCACTAAACTCTCAAACCTTACTGCTGCATCGCCAACCTAACCTATATATCTATCTATCTATCTATCTATTGAGAAGCTTCAAGATTTGTCAAGCTCGAGTGCACCAGCTTGCTTGTGAGCCACTATCTATATAGTATCTTCTTCATATACACGCTCGAGCAACTTCCGATGCAAATATTTAAGCGGCGATCGATGCGCTTTGTGACACCACCCTTATCACACCATCAAACCCTTTATCACAAACGTACATATGAGTGATTCCGCCGCAAGTGGGATTTTCCGTGTTCCAAGTTCCTGAGGGTTAGAATATGCACTATAGCAATTTTCTGGGTGTATTCTATTGGTTAATCGTTTTTCAAACGATCTCAACTCCTTCCTAGTTTGTAGTCCTTGATAAAGGGTCAAAATGTCCTTTCCGTCCCGTATGTAGGCAACCCAACTTCAATTTTTGAATCCATCACCACGCATATATACAGTCAAAAACGCCTATATGTAGCCATGTACTTCAATTTGTAATACTTCAAACAACATAATCCACCACTTCGCGGGCCGAAATTGAATGCTCAGCTCAAGAAAATGGTTTCCCAAAACTGCTTGCACCGCACCAATTAGATCGGCAAAGTCCCCAGCTGTCCATTAAACCTTTCTAACCAATGAGGTTGATTTCCAGGTAACCAAATACACCTAATCCATGTGCAACAGTATCCGAAAACTCGAATCCGCGGCCGAGTGCACCACATAAACGTGTTTTCAGAATGGCGTACAAAATTTGTTGTCCTTTCCGTCCCCATGTTATGCTCCTCCCCAACGTGCTATATCGCTTTGTGGAACACATTTTCTTGAAGTATTTGGTTGATCTATGCGGAAAAGAGTCTCCGATTAGTTGTCGAGCCGTGAGAATATTTCTAAGTCGAAATGTCAATTCCGTCCCCCTCTACGACCCCTTAAACTGCACATATCTTTGTCCGGCTTCAATTTTGAGATACGTGGCTCTATATACTTCCTTTTTGTGCCAAAACAAGTGGGAACCAACAGTAACGACCCACTAAAACTCGTCTGGGGCTGAAATAATTATTTAACCCAAATCACTCTCTACGACAATTTTGGTCCCAAAAAATCACACTTCCAGCGGAATCACCCATTTATATATATTGTATGCAACATCCAACATCAGAGAGAAGAGAAGAGTAGCAGAACGACGGAGAGTCAAGTTCTCTTTGCACACAAAGCTTGCAATTGTTCTCTTCGTCACTATTAAAGTACCAGAATGGCTTCACATAGAGTAGGTATATAATACTGTCAGCAACAAACGAGAAATATGCTAATTAGGCGATTACCAATTCAAAAATCTTGCATAGTATGCTGCATTCTATGGCACCAAAGTGTTTGTCAGATTCTGGCACGTCATCCGAAATCGATCGATGCATGCCTATTAAACTATGCAGCCTCGTCTTTCACGAAATTTCAATTGTATCGCATTTCATATATTAGGTAAAGACTATACAGAAGCCTGGGTTAAAGCATCAGCAGCAGCAGCAGCTTTGTTGTAAAGGGCTAATATCGACGAAGACCTACTTCTGAGCAAAACTCATTGCTTCTGTTGTGTGTGAGGCTTTGCTCATCGGCTATTGGATTTTGAGAGAGAGCAGATTGCCTTCACAATAAGTTTGCCTACGCAAGAGAGTCAATATATGTATATATACGCTTTCACCCACGAGCTATTTTGAAAGGCAGAAGAGGAAAAGTGGGTTAGGGCTTTTGCAAAAAAAGATGCCGTGTGAAAAAAAAAGCTTAAAAGGGCTTTTCAGCGTCCTGTCTTTATGTAAAATTGTACAGGAGCAATTTCGTTTGCTTGTAAATTTCTTACTTTCTAATATGAAAACGTTTTTTGTACAGCAAACGAATTTATACATGTATGTGTGTGAAGTAATAATAGTGCTTATTCAATAAGTTTCATATGCTCGAGTTTTAATTTATACAATTACGTGTGGTGTTTGGCGTGTAATATTGAAATAAACTGAACGGTCATGATTTATTGCTCGCAATTTTCTTTCAATGTCTAGATACTTTCTCATACTCTAGCACAAATTGCTATTAACTATATAGGAAGTTACTTTTAAATCGTATTAATCACAGATAGCATGATTAATGAATTAGATCAAAAGTTGTTATGATTCATATTTTTTGTTGTGTTCGAAACGAGTTCCTGGATCTCTAATACGTAATATTGTGGTAGGATCGGTTAGCAACTACTTTGGCCGCACCTATTGCAATTTGCCGGTTGAAAATTTTTGTCTGGAGATTTGAATCGGTGAAAAATGCATAATAGATCAAATATAAAGTAAAATACAACAGCTCACGTACACCATAGTAGTAATTTTGCACTTTTTGCAGATGCTTCTGTTGGATATGTTTCATACAATAGCTCAAAGCTGAGCTATATGGGAGATTATGTAAAAATTTTATAGCATTTAGCGAGCGTTCAATATCACACTTTACAAACTCAATTATGTATCTGGTATAAACATGATTGGTTTCAATCTCAATAATCGCCTATTAACTAGTTTCTTGTACTACACTAAAGCAATGACGTCAGCCGTCAATGTGATGTGTATTTTTCTCGCACAGAAAGATTTGCCATATGTGTATCTTTTGCTGCGTTGTGCATGGTATCAACCAGCTATTGCAGAGTTGACTTCTTCGTTGTCTTATTGTCTTAGTGCGTTATTTGCTCGCCTGGAACGTCTAACGATAATGACGTCGATCAATTGGATGATGGGGTCATATTTAAGTATATTAGAAACATTTGATTGAGACACTGGACAAGTTTCAATACACAAGGAGAGCATTCGGCTGCTGTTGTAGTCCACGGATCTGATTGGAACTCTGGTGATAGTTTCCTTTTACCACCAAAAGTTAAAAACCAGAGCCGCACTTGCAAATGCCCGACCAATTTTCAGTTACAAAGGAAATTATTCGCATTGCTCACATGATAACGGTTGGGCACTTGCAAGTGTGGCGACTGGCGCTGGGTTTAATCTTTCGGCAGTAAAAGGAGACTATCCCTAGATTTTCAACCAGCTCCGTGTTCCACAACTTCTGGATGTTGCTCTCAGTGAGTGACTTTTTCATTTTCCATTTCTAATAATTAATGCATTGTTGCAAATTACATGAAAGTTATGGAGAGATGGATGAAATGAGTGAATATCATGCCTCGGGTTGAATTAGTTATTAGTAATGTACATGCAAACCTCGCGCGTAGTTTGTCTTCTGGAAGGATGCTTCGAGTACGAAATCTGCGAATACCGAAGCATGACCT
The DNA here is from genome assembly GCA_029851415.1 of Eretmocerus hayati. NCBI lineage: Eukaryota > Metazoa > Arthropoda > Insecta > Hymenoptera > Aphelinidae > Eretmocerus > Eretmocerus hayati. Next base: position 167,267,757 of record CM056742.1, read on the forward strand.
CTATAGGGACAAATGGGAGTTATGTCCATTGACCGGCAGAAAAAAAGCTCCAAGTCTGATGTTCAAAAGCTATATTAAAACTTTTCACAAGCAATTGTCGTGAAATTAATGATATGGTGTTCCATCGAGTGTTCCATTATCAAAGTACTTGAAAGTCATTGTCTCGACTAAAAAGTTTGTAAGAACATCAAATTGATCCATATGAATCATCATAAGATATTACTTCGAATTCAATCTTAATTTCCAAGGAAAATTGAAATAGAAAAAATTATCAGTTTGAACATTTCGCAAGCTTTCATCATCAATATCTCGAGATACGTACCATCGCAGGAATTTCAACCAAGACTAACTTTTTCACTTTTACTTTCCCCCATAATTTGAGAATTTCGATCTTCATCGTGAGTTTCCAATCTTTTCTGTTGATTATCGCTCCAGTTGGTGAAGCCATGATCAATTCATAGTTAGAGTCCTACAAAAAGCATGCCACGTAAATATTTCTCACTCGACATAACAATGAAATTATTGAACGTGGGCGCAAAAGTAGGCCCCGCAAAAATTTAGTTCTCTGAAAATTGGACGGCTTCAGCATGGGATGTTTTAAAGAATTCCGGCTCTGAATAAGTTTCCAATCGCAAATAAGCAAAGTAAGAATCGCGAATATAAGAGAACGTCGCAATAGGCCAGTCGCGCAAGTAAGCAAATTTTGTAAATAACAGGTTGCCAATACGAAGGTTTGCCTGTATTTCTTGCGCTGATAAAATTATTTTATCTAAATGCACATATTGCAATTGAAGAGTTTCGTCCCGGAATTTTCGAATTCGTATGTGTCCCAAAAACTTTTTAAGAAGTTGATTCATGGAATTCAACTGGAGAAATCTCATTTTGTCGAATGTTTCGAGTAATATACTCCAAGTTTCCACATATGTTGATGAAAAATCTCTTCGAGAAACGGAAAAGCATTTACTCGAGCACTCGAGATAAGTCGAAGAAAAATGAGACGCACCTTGTATTTTTCTCATTTCATTCTTGCTTCGACTTATCTTTCTACTTCCTGTTTACGTGAGATGTGTGAAATTTTTCTCTGGCTCGCCCTTTTCTCTTCACAAAACCATTCCAAAAGACAATACTATACCACCACTCCGTTTTGTACTTCCGCCATGGACATATTTTTTGTTCAATCTTCCTTGCACTAAGGGGACATCCATAAATTACGTAAGGGTTTTAGGGGGGACAGGGTCTTCCAATTTCTTACGCTTCATCTATTAGTCAGCAGTTTTTCATTAGAAAAATCTTACCAAGAAAGAGGGGGAGGGTTGAAATCATGGAATTATCCCTTACGTACTTCAGGAACGTTCCCTAAATATTTAATAACCGGGACGCGTGTAAAAGGCATAAGAAAGAGAGGTAATGAAAGCGCACCGGATGCCTCTCAATCTTGTAAATGAATCTGAACATGGATGAAGAGCATTTTGCCATCACAGTCTCAGACTGAAGAAATTGAACCGCATATTCTTTATTCTGTCTTGCACTGATTATTGTAAAAGGCAAATGAAAAATTGTTGAATTTGAAACAAGTTCTTCTTCAGTTGGAAGATTTCCTAGGAAAGGACCTTGAGAAATTTCACAATGTAGATTGGCCGCAAACAAGATCACTTGTGGATTTGGATAATTCGATCTTACCATTTTGAAGTATTCGAATCTGAGGAGCGGGGGTGAATCTCAAGTTGAGAAATGTAAAGGCAACCATATCAAGGTCAATCAATTGATCCCTTTTCTGAAATTGCTGGAGATTGCTTAGTTTCCACATAAAAGTTGAACCATGATTGAAAACATGAATGCTTCAGTAACTCATGTAGCTATTCGTTTTTAATTCAAATTTCGATTTCTTCGTATTTCAGAGAGAACCTGGTCAAGCTGAGGTCATGGAACTTCGATTGACATTAGCGCCGTGTTGTTAAGGTGAGTTTCAGTTATGATCGGACTTCAACTAGAATTAAGATCCTTCGTGTAGACTTGGTATACATGCAGTTATGGCATAGTGTTACTAGCTGATGTGATGTCGAGATGGGAACATCTTAGGCATGAACGACACAGTCTAATACTTAGGATCGTCAGATAATGGGGATTTCTTTTTATTTTCTGTAGAAACAAATTCATAAGACTAAAGTACTGTGTAAAATACAACTCATGGTACAAACTTGGTCTATTTTTTTTTTTCACCAACGCTTTTTCAATTTTTTCGAAGAGGCCGAAAGGCATTAATGAAAATGCACATTTGTGCCGAACGAGATTTGAACGAACCCAGCCTACTGCTTTGAAGGCAAGGATCTTATCTATGAGATCGCGGTGGCTTCAAACTTGGTTTATCTATAAATAATAAACAATACATCACTGAATGCGTTGAAAAATGTGACTGGAGTTTGTTCGCCGTGGAGAACATACTTTTCAACATTCCATCAATAACAACCTCTCTCGTCCATAAATGAATAGCAGTTTTTTACATCTTAGGGTAGCTTTCATATACCTTCTAGTTCGTTTCCTTCATTCACAACAGATATTCAAATATTCCTAATTCATCTCAATAACGTTTATACGAAATTGGTCCGTATTAGTATAGAGAATCGAATCATCTCTTGCCGATCAAGTGGAATAATTTACTTGATCGCAGCTCAGCGTAGCTAATTTTTGCACCAATTTCAACCCTCGCTTTCCACAGTTGAAATGCGATAATCGAATCGGTGAAGCAGAAACTCGCTCAATCAGATATATCTGCATCCAATTTGCAAACGATCGAGGGTTTCTAAATTGACCATTGCTTCCGCTAAATCGAGATAAGAAGCATTGCACCGATGCTATTACAATCTAATGCTATACCAAAGAATCTTCCTCACTCTGATGTTACCTAGTAAATACACTAGCGACCTCCTCATCCGTTTCAGTCTCGCTTGAACAGAGCGTTAATTGTAGGTAATTAGGTCAAATTAATGCGTGCAATATCGTCGTCATCGTCGTCGTCGTTTTAGAACAAGTCTCTTTTTTTGTGCGGTTACTCGCGCGAATTATGCGTGTACAACATAGAAAAACCCTATACACATTTTGAGTAAAAAAAAGTAATTGTGGGAAGAACAGTGGCGTAAGAGAATTGGTTGCTGAATAGAGCAAAATTTCGAACAGGGTGCCAATGTTCATATAGTTTTGCTGCAACAGCAGCATCAGCACCATTCGGCTTTAACATTAAATTCTAGAGCTGCTTTTGGCGTAAAGCGTGTGAGTTATTTTTGAATCTAAGGGTGTGTCTGGGGGGTGTTAGTATACTATGTAGGTGTTTGCTACTATAGGTAGAGGGCTTTTCACCAAAGCACTGCAGTGGTCGTGGCTTTGTTTTGTGATTTGTGGTTCAGCTTCTGACGTGACATTCAGCTTATAGTGTTTTAGGAGTTTGGAAACTATTTGTGAAGGGTTGGTCTATGTTATGTCAGAGGTATGTATTTGTGAAGCTTAGAATTTTCATGAGCCTCGGGAAAGGCTCGATGGAGATGACAAAGAAGAGTATCTCTTTGGTATCGATTTGCGAAAAGTTTTGTTGATCGACTTTTAACGCTGCCCTTCTGTACCAATCTTTATTTCCTTCGAGAAATCTGGACTGTAGAGTAGCATGTTTGATTTGCTCTCGCAGGAATTTCATTTCCTATCGGGTTTGGATTGTTCAGTGAATTAATGCGTGTAGATAAAAGCTAGAACTTTTCTTTGAAATAATGATTAGAAATCGCGTGTTCAAAGTTTGTGTTGATATTTCATAGATACCGACTATTGCTAGGCACGAGTTTGCAAGCTCTCTTTATATTTTGCTCCTGCTTTTGTGTGACTTTTCGTAATTCTTGGAGGTGGTCGATCACGCACATTCAACATGTGGATAATTTTGAATGAGAGTTGGGAAAATTCAATTTTTAGAAGGCCAAGAGTAGCCCATGTAGAACATAAGATTCCATGAATATATATGATCATGGAATCCATGGGTTCTATGATCATGAATAAAATCGATTTCAAAAGTTGTCATTTTCATTCCGGAAAGGTGTGATATACTCATTTACAACATCAACACATTATGGTGATGATCGAATATTACTCAGAAAATTTTTCCCCAGAGTCATTCTCAGGGTTTTGTACATTTCAAGTACTGAAGAGAAAAAATTCACATTAAAGATCATTTTTCGTCGAAAATGTCAGTTTTGGGGAACTCGAGACCGACTCCTGGAAAGTTTTTTTTCAGTAGTATATGATCAGTATCGTGACGTATTGATGTTAGAATAGGTTCGAATCAATACATCACAACATTCTGGGATAAAAATAAAATGTTCAAAGCGGTTCTACGTATGATCATATATAACCATGGAATCCTTGGAATGTTCATGCAATCGTATGTTTTACATGGGAGACCATAATTTTGCCAGAGTCTAACCTGAAGTTCAAGCATTGTTCAAGATGATGTTCTTGATGGAAAAATGACACGATTAGACCTAGCATCAGCAAATTTTGAAGAGAACGTCAAGCTTTTTCACCACTTATGAAAAAATCTTCCAAAATTCATATCGTCTTTATCACGAGCTATAATATGGCAATCGCACTAACGAATGAAGCAATTCAAACATGCGTGTAACAATTGATACCTTGCAATCATAGCTCAACTTCTTATATAGTATTTTTTGTTTCGTCTACTCTCACTCCTATCCGCGGATGACGATTTAAAATTTTTCAGCAACTTCAATCTGTGTGCAGATAGATATTAAACTCGACCAATGCATGGATAGTCAAAAAAACTGCAAGCCAAGCTATCTTTTTTTATCCTCTTGAACCAACTTGCATAAATTTCATTTGCCGTAAAAATTTCAAGGCTCGCGAAGCGCACCGTGCGAAAGCTCTGAATATTCAACAATTTCATACATCCTCACCGTTCGGTCTATATAGATCCATAACATACGACCATATCACACCCAATGTGCCACAGACCGAATATATATATATATCTCCAGACTCTTTTTTCACACTACTACAACAACCCCAACAGCGAAGGGTTTTATAAAACCTAAAGGCTAAAGGCAATATCGACGTGGCGTAAATCATTTACGCAAGCTCACACACCGGGTTGCTAAAAAAAAAAAGTTGTAAAAAAAAGCTCCGCGCTGAAATCTGAGCGAGTCTGTAAAAATGGACTTTTTTACACATACCCTTGTATCCTAGAAAGAAAAAATGCACCTCGGAAACCATAGACAAGTATGCTCATGCGTTACATGCGCGTAAGCTCCGTACATGTACGTATTATGTGTACGTGCATTGGTTTTGAAATGAAATCTCAGAGGTGGAGATCGCGTGTCACACTATGCACGGTGCAGCTCTAAAGTTTCTAGTTACCTCTTTCTTTTTTCGTGTTAGCACACTATTTCTACTCTTTTCTTACTATCTTTTACCTGCTTCCTATAGTTTTCAATGTGATAACTGTATACACCTGATAACTATTACTATACTCACAGGATATTGCACTTTTTCACGAGTTTTTATTATCTCAGACTCAATGATGTCAATGTAGATACAGATCTAAAATGAACATGTTGTAGTAGTGGTAGTAGTGTGTTTTTCACCGTCAGCAGGGAAAGTCTGGAGAATCAACGAAACGATCTATATGGGGTTTTGTGTGCAAAGGAGACTAACTCTGACTTGAGCGTATCGTCTGAGTTTCTTTATCCGGTTCAGAAGCTCAAGAGAGGATAGTAGCTACTGTTTCTGTCCGTACGGTGGAGGATCTACTCTCCCTCTGATGCTTAGCTCTATACAGTGCCCGCATAGCCTTTAATTAAATCGCGATTAAAGCGCCTTCGTGTTATAGATATATACCAGAGACTTCAGTAAGATGGACCATCGTTGATGCTGCTGCTGCTACTGCTGCTGTGTGCATAGAGTTTTTTCACAATTTTTTTTTCTTTCTTTCTTTTTTGAAAGAGGGGTTGAGGGTGTAGAGAGAAAGGATAAAGACGAGGTGAGCCAAGGCGATTGCTAGAGTAAACGAGGTATCAAAGCTTTTATCTTGTGGTTGTCTTTCAGCGTGAGATAAAGTTATCGTGAGTTTTAAAAACTTGAAGATAATTTTATAATGATCTATAGGAGCAAGGAATATTTCAACTTTCTTTCTAAAATCTGCTCGAGTAGAATTTGCACTTGAAGTTACGAAAGTGGATTTAAAAATGATTCATGTTCGGGTGGAATTTTAATAATCATAGCGAGCAAAAGAAAGTTACAGCAATATCGCATTGTACTTAATGATTTACTGAAAATTGATTCATATGTTGAATGAAAATTCTTAGAGTCAGGGTAAACCAATGTAAGCCCAGTTCCGAAATACGGACTTATCTATTCTCAAAATTGACCGTTCATCTCCTTGTTAGGCCGAATCCACATGATCGTGTACCAAAAATTTTCTGTAATTCGGTACATATTTCCTGATGGTGATGAAAAACAATCCGCTACGACACGACACCGCCCGACACACCACTAAATTTATTCCCACGAGCCCGACCATCGATGGTTTTGATTCATTTTCGATCCTAGTCCATGTATGGTGAAGTAGAAATGAATACATACCATCGATGATTGGGTTTGTTGGAGTAAATTTTAGATCGTGTCGGGTGGTGTCGTGTCGTGAAATTCGTGTCGTAGAGGGTTGTCTTTTATCATCCTAAGGGTGATGACAGACAACCCGCTACGACACGAATCTCACGACACGACGCGACGCGACACCGCCCGACACGGGACCCAATCCATTCTTGTGAACCCGACCATCGATGGATTTGATTTATTTTCACATTACCAGTCATGATTTATGAAAATGAGTCAAATCCATCGATGGTTGAGTTTGCAGGAATAGATTTAGTGCCGTGCCGGGCGGTGTCGCGTCGCGTCGTGTCGTGAGATTCATGTCGTAGCGGGTTGTCTGTCATCGCCCTAAGGGTGATGACAGACAACGCACTACGCCACGATTTTGCGCCACGCCACGACGCGCTATCGCACGCCATGGGTCGAAAATTCATTCCAGTGATCCCAATCATCGATGGATTAGATTTGTTTTCACAGTACCAGTCACGGATTATCAGAGTGAATCAAATCCATCGATGACCGGGTGCGCTGGAATGAATTTTGGACCCCCGTGGCGTGCGATAACGCGTCGTGGTGACAGACAACATCGCCCTAAGTGACAAAATACTTTTGAAAAGTTTCTGGAACATGTTTTGAAAGCTGAAGATAGAAGTCTCCCTTCGTCCAAAATGTCGAATCATTGTTACTTTGACTCCGAACTATACTCATTAGGGTGTCCCTTATTTTCCAAATTCCGCCAATCTTTCCTCCCCCCATTTGGATGTCTTCTATATGATGAAAAACCAGGGGAAAAAATTTTTCAGACCCCTAGGGAGTGTTTGAATAGTGCCGCACAGAGCACCAAGTTTCGAATTTTGACTCAAAAATTACGTTTTTCACGACTTTCTTGTCCTGATGTTCGAGCTCGTATGAGATAGAGTTTTGGGTCTAACCAACAATCGAGGGTACATAATTCGACGTAAAATTTTGTACCAACTTCAAATTCATCGTTATTTTTGAGGTACAGAGACACCCAGTATGTCAAAGCTCATTTTTTTCGCCAAAAAACGGATTATAAGGTCAGTGTACCCAACTTGCCCCCATTAAGCGATTTTCTTAATAATTCTGGCTAATCTCAATATTTTCCAACGTACTTTAACTCATTTTGAAGCTTGTCTCAAGACCTTTAAAATGAGCTAAGATACGTCCAATTTGGATGAAGTGGAGCCGAGCTGTTTGAATTCTCCCAAAAGGTGATTTTTGAGAGTTTACAAAAGTGTGTACCCAACTTGCCCCCATCATTTAAAACAATGTGAATCGGCGATGAAGTGAATAAAATCGCTTTGATCCGTTTTGATCACCGTGCAGCGACATTTGTAGCTTTTAGCATGGATCAAGACATCGTTTCCAACCCATTTTGACGTGATAAACACGTTCTGAGTGGTAAAAAAAGTCATACTGCACGCATTTCCGAGATAACCATATGGGGGCATGTTGGGTACACTCCGATGTCGGCCTTCTTGATTCTCAAACCATCTTCGTGTTTTGTACATAAAATCGCTCCAAATCAGAGTTCTGCAACCCTGAAGAGCGGATTTTGAAGGTCTTGAGACAAGGAATCGAATGCGCTAAGGTACGTCAAGATTGGTCGAATAAAAATAAATTGGCACCGGTTTTAGTGAACGTGATCTCCTCGGTGATTTCTTAGCCGAGCATACACGAAAAATGGAAAACTCACTTTATATTCTCTGGAGAACGCAGAAATGATCCGGGGTCGTTGAAAACTACGTATTTTCTCATATTTTAACATAACAAACGTAAAAAAAAATTGCGGGAAGGTCAACGAGCGCCCATTCCTGAGATCGGCATATGGGGGCAAGTTGGGTACAGAGGCAAGTTGGGTACACTTACCTTAGTACGTTTTTCTCGTCTGTTTAGAGTATGTCGGTCGCTGTGGACTCTATCAATAATAGTCAAAACCATCATAATTTACGTAAAATTTTACGCTGAAGATTTAGATTCGGCGTAAAATTTCACGTGAATCCAGATGGTTTTGACTATGACAAATGGAGTCCAAAGCAACCGACATACCCGAAACAGACAAGAACAACGTGATAAAATTTGTTTTTCGGCGAAAAAAGTGAGTTTTGACATTTTGGGTGCCTCTGTACCTCAAAAATAACGATGAATTCGGATTCAGCGTGAAATTTTACGTGAACTATGATGTTTTTGACTATTACTGATGGAGTCCACAGCAACCGACATATCCGGAACAGACGAGAAAAACGTACTGAAATTCATTTTTTGGCGGAAAAATGAGTTTTGACATACTAAGCGCCTCTGTGGGGTGTTACATATGTGCGATACGTGGTACCACATAAATGAAGATGAATTTGGATTCAGCGTAAAATTTTAAGTGAATTATGTATCCTCGATTCTTGGGTAGACCCAAAACACTACCCCATACGAGCTCGAACATCAGGACGAGAAAGTCGTGAAAAACGTAATTTTTGATTCAAAATTTGAAATTTGATGCTCTGTGCGGCACTATTCAATCACTCCCTAGGGGTCTGAAAATTTTTTTCCCTTGCCCTGGTAGAAATTCATCCTAATGTAACACATTATTAGCCATAAAATGGTCATTTTCAGCCAAAATTGGCCAAAAATAGCCATTTTATGTCTATTAATGTGTTACATCGAATTAAATTTCTACCAGGGTGGTTTCTTATCATATAGAAGACATCCAAATGGGAGGAGGAAGGATTGGCGGAGTTTGGGAAATAAGGGACACCCTAATACTCATGTATTGGGTGAGAGGAACTTCCATAGGTTAGCGTATATTGAGAATGGTTTGTGAATTATTGATTTTTGCGATTAAAAGACTTGCAATGTCTGGAATGCTACTTTCACTTTCACGCTTACATGTTTGTCCCAGTACGTCAACTTCGCACTCTTAAATTTTCTTACGAATCTCTTCTCATCTGGTTATCGGTGTAAAAGGCACTAGATCCACACGTATTCTATCCTATTATATGTATCTTCAACTCTTCCTGGATATTTAGAACGGACAAAAGAAATTACACGTTGTGGTTTTATTCCGCATGCATCACGATGTGATATCTCGGTTAGTTATAATGCCAGTTATGCGCATGCCTTGGGCAATCCAAGATTGCAAAATTCATCTGAATTCTAGTACATTATTCACTGTACCACTACTCGAGAAAAGATAGATTATATTTTCCTTGTCTGTACTGTGTTTCTGGTGTTATGCCTTGGGGTGGTGGTGATGGTGGTTTTGAGCTTTGGTCACGTATCGGTTCAAACCCGCGCATCAAGTACATATTATACAGATATATATCCTAACCTCGTCCGTGAGCAGATTATGATTTCGGTCGAGGTGAACGAGCTCTGATTGCTATGAGCAGAATGAAAACTGACTTTTAAAATACGACCGTGAAAGTGTATATGTCTATTAATACTTGGAATTGAAAATTCCTTCCGTAGTAATATCATTGAAAATTTCTTCCTTCCGCTTTATTATCAACTGTCAAAAGTGAACGAATTATGAATTTCCTTAGAAAGTAGTTAACACATCAGTGAAGAGCTATTTTTGTTTCCAATTGATTCAGGAAGAATGTATAACACGTTACGCGATAGACATATAATATAAATATATATCTCCAAGCCCGTCTGACACTTATGGTTGAGTGAAAGCCACTGGATAAATTTACAATCCGGTCTCCCCGATTCAATCAGTCTGCTGTTCAATCAGCCGACAAGAATTTTTTTCTCATTCCAATCTCATTCGAGATCTGATACATTTCAGATTTGATCCACGTATCTTTGGTATATAAATGAGACTCCTGTCAGATATACTATACTACTCGATTCACAAAAATGCATAGCTCTCGAGATAGCGTATCGAATTTTGCGAATCGAATCGCATATTCACGCTCGACGACATCACACCTCTCCATCAACATCACATTTTCATAGTCATCGTACCGTCCTTCCATCACTTATACCGTATTCAAATACTCACCACCCACACACGATACTTCTGTCCATGCATGCTTATTTTAGCACAAAAGTTTTTCAAGGTGATCAGAATATGTGCGATTCGTGATTATCAATAGTACGGCTTCTAGGTTAGATTCGTATATCATGGCTGACGTTGCAAGCATTACAAATTCATTTTCATGGAAGTTCACAGATATAGTATATAGCGTAACCAATACTCCAGTAACTCATATCCTTCATCTATACATGGAGTCTGAGTGTTCTACCTTGATGATGCAACAACAACAATAATAACATCATCATCAGAGTGAAATAAGAAAATGAAGGTGGTAACAATAGTAACCGTTCAGGTTATACATATACTGGCATACGAGATGTATCTCTTTTCCCTTTCGACGCACCATGAACTTGGCAACGACCTCGTCGCTCAATTTTATATATCTCGTTGATATATGCATGATAAATTGCTTCATATATATGTATGTATGGAGTGATGTATTTTGTAGTATGAAACTGGGCGCAATGTGTTAGATGAGATGCTTTACAGTTGCGGTTTTTCCTTTCTCGGATCATGATATGCACTCTGATGTGATGACCGCAAAGTGGCAAACGCTTATTTCATCCTGGCAAACACAGCTTGTAACTGCACTCACGCGCCTCACCTGAAAATCGTGACCACTTCTTCTTCTTCTTCTTCTTCTGGATATTATTCTGTTACTAACCTGAAGCGTGACGAGGCACACGATCCTGATTTGTAGTTATGTATCTTGAGGCAAATTTAGTCGAGAAGTGATTATGAAATGTTTTTAAGCTGGTAGCTTGTGAAACTTTTTGAAAAGTGTGGGGTATAAGGGATTGAACATCCTTATCGGGTTGCCGTCATACTGGGGCTTGTTCCTCAAAAATGGCTACCGTTGGATACTGCATCGGGCCATATTGTGTCTCTTACTCTTTCCGATCATTAGTCATCCTTCAAACGCAAGAGTGAGTAGACCAGGTTCGAGTTCAAGTGTTTTGTGTGAGACTGAGTTAAAAAAGACGTGAATAATAGAATAATACAAAAACCCTAACCCTACTAATGCTGAATCTACACTAAACGGTAGCCATTTTACGCCTGTTTGCAGGCAACCCGACAACCATGTCCAATCCCTATAGGTGTAGAAAATTGACGTCTGAAGTATGTTCAATTGTTCTGAAATGAAATCAAAATTTGAAGGGTTATACGAACGAAATCAATTAGCTTTCGCCATCGTGAATAGAATGTAGGAGACTCTTAGAGGGTCATGTTGCGAAGAATCGGGGTCATGTTGAAATATTCGATTTGGTTATAGGCGGCGGGAAGAAAAATTGTTATAGCGAATGACTGACGCTGATAACAAGTTGAGAATTTGTGGGTGACGTTTGCCGATATCTGTGGCGGGTGTTTAGCATTATCTGATAACCAAAACGAGTTTGGCGCGTGAAACAGAACGCGTAATCAGATTGAAAGATTTTAAGGAATGTCGAATAACATGGTTGAGCTCGAGCCGCTAGTCGAGGTAATTGTTGGTACCAGTGGACATGTATTAGTTGTCAACTAAAACTGTGAATAATTATGTGATCAGTCTTTTCCTTCTGATCATCCATATTGAGAAAAAATCGGAGTAATATTTTCCGATTCGAGGGTGAGAAGTTTAGTTTTGCTGTTCGAGTGATTATTTGTGGTTCGGACAGAGACCGAAATTATCACAAATAGAGCAAAAAAACTTCCCGCCTAAGTATCGGAATACGTTCTTCGATAGACTGGTAAGGAGAGGGGGAGGGGGGCGAGTGAATAAAAATTGGACGGTCGTGGAGCTCAAAGAATGTTATAATACTTAACGCAGAATAAAATAATGATAAACGCAGAAAACCTCATCGAATTGTTTTGGTGAATGAAATGAGACAAAAATGTCTATTATATTTTCTCTTTTCTACATCACCGTTACCTCCTTTCTGTAAATATTTTACATTTTCGCAATAACAAAAATTCCACCTATCTCTTTCAGCCATTTCTAACTAGTCCACGATCACTGGAAATGTGTAAATCATACAATTTTGGTAAAAAAACCCATACGATTTATATCGATGACAAAATTCCAACAAATCCTAAACCTCTCTGTCTCGCATGGTTTCCTCGATATCCCAGCTTTATACATCATTGATCAAAAATCGAATTGATCGGGGTAACAAATCACGAGAGATTATAAAGATAGCTCTCCCGATGTGCATGCACATATATACATAATAGTACAGAGAGTAAATAAATTGTTGCCGGCTTATCCATTACGCTCAGCGAACCGCTAAAGCTTGGCTCAAGATTGGGTGCTTAATAGCCAACGATTCATTTACGGCAAATTTCAGGCAATTAGCCGTAACCGAGCACAGCTTAATTACAAATAAGGAGAAACGAGAAGTAATCTCATCTCAATTTTCTCATAACTTTCGTAACGCTCATACTTATATTTTGATTTGAATTCTGTACATTTGCATCATCAGATGGATCACCAATTTCTTTCCTACCTTTTTCACTAATACTCATCAGAAATGAAGACGTGGAATGGATATATATCTGTGTAGCCTGGAGAAAAATTGTTGGAGATACGCAGAAGATTGATGAAACGCACCCTATCATTACTTAACACTCTGACATGTCACGCAATGCGCGCATCACGATGTCTCAAGTTTTTCTTAAACCAGCAGCGGAAAATTAGTCTTGCTGAAAGACGGAACGAGATTTGTCATGCGACTGAATAAAGTGAGAAAGATATCTCGCAATAATTTTCCTCGCCCACGTGAAAATACATAGAAAATAAACTTGAGAAATAATGAATAGCTTCTCACCAACCAGTGTGTATGGGACATTTTCGAGAAACTGACTGACTTCTTTGGACTAGAAAAATTTGTCTTATTACTTTTGCGGCATCGTAATAAATCTAACTGAGTTCTTCAGCATCAGCTGTAAATCTCTATACCAGTATTTAATGATAGATCTCGAGGTTATAAAGAAGGTTCGTGATGCCCAAGTGAAAGGAAGAAGATTATCATTGGAAAAATCTGCTTCTCTTGAATAAACAGAGCGAATAATGAAAAAATTTCGAAGTTGAAGAATCTCTCGGGATATACATCATGATTTCGATGTTGAGCGTGTACCGTTATGTGGACGAGACTCTGAAAGTTTTGCTCTTGGCTGATGAGTAGATCTAGTTTTTGCATGTGGGTGGATTCGTTCATTCTCTCTCTCCCAACAGAAAAAGTGACAGCTATGAATTGAGAGATACACACGTGTCAGGATGCCAAAATAGCACACGGTTAACCAACGACACGACGACGCCTCCAGGCCTGTCACGCACAGAGACAGCGACCTTCGTAGAGTAATTTCTGCCTGCCCGAAAAAAAAATCTCAATCAATACACACTTTTCAACGTAAACACCCTTACTACAAACCTGAAAATACCTCAAAAAATCCACAGAGCGCAGATTTTTTCATTGGAAAAATTCTTGATGACACCAAATCATTTCGCCTAATTCATTATTGTAGCCTCTTCAGACCGGCATCAAAATCATGTTCTTAGAAACAAGGCTCATCATTAAATTATTGACCAAGTCTCATGTCTATGATCTGAAAAGTAATCTATCAGTCCATCATTACAAAGAAGTCAACTTGAACTCAATGTCACGCCTCATTAAATCTGTGACATCAAAAATGAAATCTGTAGCACATTTTGCAGCCTAGATAAGGGGGACTGTGCAGAAGAAAATAGCGGATAAATCGATCGAGCGTGAGAGGGCAACAGCTTCGGATCTGATAAAATCGTGGCTCGCCAGACTTTTCAAAGAAAAAGAGCTGCAGGCAGGATGGAAAAAGAAGAGGCAAAAGAAGATCTACCTATAGTATATAGCTGGCACCGTAGTACAAAATTATTGTGATCGCGTGTATTGGTGCAACAGTGCAGCTTCTGTTAATCCAAAGAAATAGTCTCTTCTGATAATCAGTGCCTGTAAAACTGTTTTGCTCTGGATAAGGATACGATTCTCTGTATAGCTCATAAAGTCACACTTATTATTGCAATCCTCCGGTAACTACTGTATTTTCTCTATCATTACACCCCATAGCCGAGTGCCCACTCAAAAGGTAGATCTGTCAATGATCAAATTGATGTTCTCAGTACCAGTAATTTTTTGTGTGAACTTACAAGATACCCTTCGACCGAAAGGATGTATCTTGTGACCCATGAAAGAAATTACCCACGATGTACATACTCTCATTACCCGCCTCTTCAACATCTCTCCTCCAGATATCCTTACCTCCAAAGTGAACATCGGACAAAGGAGACGCCTGTTCAGAAATCTTTACTTCCACAACATCTCTCGTGAACCTTACAGGACTTTTTAATTGTATACCAACGCTCTTTTTTGCCTAACAATGAAGCTGTTTTCGATCCCCCGCGTAATTACTCTCTATATATTGCCTTCTCCTCGTCGCATTAAAGGCGTATAGGTTTAGGTACAAGTTTATATGTACAAGAAGAGAGAGCTAGATGATTTATGGAAAATCGAAGCAGCAGCAGCAGTGCATGGTGGTGTTGCTGCAACGCATGGGCGCGAAGCATTATGTTCATTTAATGAATTATCGATAAAACTATTAGCCTCAAGCTGGCGCCATGAATTTATGACGCTGTGTACTGTGTAGTGTGTGCCCATGTTGAAATTCATGGCGGACGATACGTATAATACGTCCTCGATATTAATTTTAAAGCTTTTTCGATACAATTAGTATATCGAGAAGGTAATCGGGATTCTGACCCTTGTACGCTTTGCAGGCACAGAAAATTGCCAATTGAAGTTCATTGAATGTGAATCTATGCTGGTACATGGTGTTCTAAAATATATTAGAAACTTTATGTTGTAACTAAGATTCGAGCCTCATTTTTTCGACACTATCGCAATAGTTTAGGAAGCAGATGACATTGGGTCAACTATTCAGAATCAGATTGAAGCGTATAACCGAACCGAATAACTGTGCTTGATTTTTATATGTACAACCTTTCCATTGTGAGTGCTCGTCGATGCGCACCAGTTCATTATGATGCGTTGAATGCAAAAATGGCGCGTGACTTCCTTGCAGCTAGCCGCCGTTACTTGCTTTTGTACAAATAACCCAAGAAGAGTCTGAGTCATACTGATATTTCATGTGTCATTAGGATACTCCCACAACTATATTTTTGCTCCTGGAGATGCCAATTATTGTTTGTTCTACAATGCCAATCGTCATGATAGTATCCAATGGACCTTTGAAAAATGATTCCCTTCATCAAGTGTTTATCTCTAATCCTGATTCATCTGGGAAAGTTCTGGTGATTAGAAAAATTAATTGATTTCCCTGCTGTGACAAACACAGTGCATAAAATGACTTACAAAATTCTTACGTATTTTAACTCTGAAATTAGAATTATTCCAGAAAATACTATGTACTGAGGTTATTTCTCAAATCAATATTGAGGCAAAATTTTGGTAAATTGAAAAAATTTTTTGAGACTTTCCTCGTCTAAATCGACTGAAATACACGTGCACGTTCGAACGAATGAAAATATTTGTTGACACACGTGCATAGAGCTGGTAGTAAAAAAAATGTCACTGATTTCATTCCAATCTCATTTCAAATTCAAATGAGCAGATATGGTCAAAAAAACTTCATAAAATCGTTATGATGATAAGGCTTGATCAAGAAATGGCCACAATGCACTCAAGAATCCATCAAATATTTGCATCATCGATCTGTAATATCAGAACGATTCCATGATATACGCCACTCATTGGTATTAGCAGAAAGCAGTAGTTGAAATGGAACACGAAATGTAAACTTGTATCTCATTCGCAAACAAGAATGTCCAATATCATAGAATTTGATGAGATTGACCACCTGGAGTCTCCCCTTCTCATCTCTAAATTACACTTTTATACGATAGAAATATGATGGCAGATTCAACAAGCTGTCCATAAAAATAAACCAAGACATCTGAGTAAACTCATCTCGTGAATCAAAGTGCGACCCTGACATAAAACGCAGTACATTCCACAGTTCCAATAACTCCCAGAAAATATTGCAACGTTAATATATTTTGATGTTATTAAATTTGAATCGACCTGGAAAAATCGTCTCTCTCAGCAAACCTTAATCAAACGAAAAATTCATTTTGAAGCTTGCTATTCATCCATTAAAAAATCTCCATTCCAATTTCGCTACACAAAATTCCATACGCAATTTTCGTCCATGTAAAAATTTCCCTCGCCGAAGCTACACCCAACTCAATTCCGTGCAAACTGTATCTAAAATACTCATTCTTCCATCTCACCCCTTAAAGAGAAATACATCCAGAAGTCAGTAATGTCAGTAGCATCACTAGAACCACCAGCAGAATCCCCCTATACGATAATAGCCGTGTGGCTGCTCACAGTAAAACGCGCCATCGTCGTCGCACCCTCGGGCTTCTCCAAATTGCGAATATTCCCCATTAAAAGCAGAATCGGGAAAGAGACCCACTCCCCCTTTAACACCCGTAATACTGTCTCTCTCTCCCTCATAATAAATCATAATGAAAATGTGAGCAAGGGAAGCTGAAGCAAGAGAGAGAGAAGAGGACGTTCCATCCTGTAATTTCAGGGTCTCTAACCTTGCATGTGTATGGGTGGTATCTCGATGTGTATTATTATTAATATAGGAGAGAGGTGTGTAGTCCTCACGGGCCAATCGATAATCCTCGATGAGTTTAGCTTTTGCTGCTTCCAGTAAGGCATAAATCAAATTTCAAACGTGGCGCCTTCCGTCGTTATAATACTATGACTTTACTACACTCTGGGGTGAGAAATCAAAGGTATTTGTGATTAGATGTGTATGTATGTGTATGAAAGATGAGGCTGGTTGCACTGCCAATTATTTCGATTATTCCAATGGAATTTCGTATAGAATAAGCTAGTTTGATGGTATTGGTAAGACCTGCTGAGGGAGCAGGCAATTAGCTGTAAGCATTCCACGTGCTCTTGCATTAATTCGAGAACTCCTATATATGTAGTGTCAACGTTGTTCCTTTCTATGGAGAGAGTAAGTCCTTTACTTGTCGCTTTGTAGACACTCGTGTTTATTTAACCTGTGTCGTATACTAGCTCTATACCGACTACTAAATTATGGAATCGCTCGATCAGATTTGACGTTTATTGCGTGAATCTTATTGTGCGGAAGATCGATGCTTCATTCATATTATCAACGTCTAGTGGTTTACCGATTCAATGATTTTTTGATGATGTTCGACTATCTCTCATTGCTTATTGATTACTCATCATAACTCGATTTATCTGAATTCATACTGATTAAGAAAGTTTGAGATGAAAAATTGGTTTCTTCAAAAATGTTTTCTTCAGTTTTTCATATGAACTTGATGCTTAAATGAAAGATGGGAATAAAAACTAATCTCATTTGAATGAATCAAAATCCTTACATGATTCGATGATTAAAACCAAAGACGAAAATGAAAATTAATCTCTCTATAAATAAATCAAGATTCATACATGATTCGATGGCTGAACCCCATTGCTAATTCGAGGTGTCCCCCGACTGTAGCGCACCTAGCGGATCATGTGTAGAAGCTCTTATACCCCTAATGCATAAGTATACCTATATCGATGGTGATGATATATATACTAGGGGTATAAGAGCTTTGTAAATCGACCACTCGTACTACTTTTATACGTAGAAGTTGGCGCTGGAGTCGGCGGACATCTCGAATTCTATCCGGCGTGTGGAGTTTGCATTAAAATTTTCTTCCCTTCATAGTTCCTCCCCTTTCTTAATCTGCCTTCCGCAGTGATTTCTTGCTCCCCCTTTAACGGTTAGAGACTTCTTCTTTTTTACGAGAGCCACTCTTCTCAGCAGTTTGAGTGTATTTGCAAGTCAACGCTTGTGTTTTATCGTCATCTGCAGATATTTGATTTTGAGAGATTTGATAAACGGGAGGGTGAGACAATCAGTTGATTCAGGACTCTTCTCTAGAGCTCTGATCCTTCAATGTTTCTTTCAACGATTATCAAGTTTCATAATAGACGTTTCACGAGTTCCATGATGTAGTGGTAATGTATGTAATAAATTTAGTGTCCAAAAACTTGAGAATTTCCATCAAATTAACAAGACTACCGTGTACGTCTATACTATATTCTCTGATGTAAGTATCGGATCTTTAAATTTAGGATGAGAAAATTACTAAAGATTCGTACGTCAAACGATATGCATCTTACTTTGCATATCTATTTAATTTTATCAACGACGAGACACCGGTCCGGTGGAACCCTCGGCGATTTACTTACTTTCTTGTCTGCAACGTCTCGAATCAAACTGCTTTTCTCTCCAATAAAATGAAATGTTGTAACCGGGGATTGCTGTACCACTGGCAAATGCTTGCCAGATTATTCTAGCTACCACACCAAAGCAATAAAAAGTGCAAAAAAGAAAGATCCAAGCTTGTGAAAATTATTACATGCAATAAAAGCTGAAATTCTACGTGTTATCAAGTTTTTACGAATCAATAGCTTGATTCGTTACTGTATCGTCAAACCTTGATCGATTTGCGTGTTTCAAAGCTTAAATTGTTCGTAATTGTCATAGCTAGGTGACCTAATGATTTATTTGGTGAATACACTTGTTTACCCAAAGTTATAAACAAATTATGGTCAAAAAATGATATTTTGGATCTGAAAATTTTGAATAGGTCAACGCTCCTACCTGTTGACCTGTGTGGTAGTAGATTTTTCTTATGAGTAATTTCTGATAGAAAAATGGTATATCTAGGTGTCTGTGCACTTATATACCCGAAAATAAATTCTCAAATAATTTTCCTTGAAAATTGAAAATTGAAGATTTTTATGGTTGAAATACTGTTATATTCAGATATTCATGGGGATATAGGGTTCATAGTTAAATGATAATTGACTAGGAATATATATATAATAGCATAGCCGTATATTGTCCAAAATTAAATTATAATACTTGGAGAATTTTGTATATTTGATATCAAATGCTTCTAAACATCTCCAATCCCACCGCGTGTTACGGGGTACATAGGATATGCTCAGAAGGAGCTAATTTTGTTGATTCTGATATCCTTGTCGGCCTGCTGAATTCACTTCACGTGAATGTGCCTCTGTACCTTGCAATTTGGATCAGATTATTCTGCGAACATTCCAAAGCGAAAAGAGATTATCTATGGGCTGTTTTTACATAGATAAAAGCCCTTGCTGCTGATATGAACTTTTATTGATTTTAAATGATTCTAATGATTTTAATTGACTCTAATCGCGATCCAACCCATTGATTTTAAGCCCTAACACGGTACGAATACCAAGTCTCTTGGTAGCGTTGCCGGTTGCCTGCGCAGTGTTCTTTCTTGGAAGAACTGGCTCAAAATTCCATTAATTTTACTTGAAAATTTTAAGAAGAATAAATCGATCAATCGTCGATTTTATACGGAATTCTGAGCCTGGCTCGTACAACTGTTGGTAGGTGGACTGGTATTATCCCACCCTCGCGACGCGGATGTATTCTGTCCCTAGATATCACACCCAAGTATTGGGACGCGAATATCCAGGATAATCTTAAAATATCTATTCACCTCGGAAATCCAGAGGTGAAGTGTGCAATTATAAATATTCAAGATTTTCACTTTTTTCACTTTACTTACGTCGCAAAAATTTGATTTGATCAAATTTAACAAGTGATCAAGTGGTGGTGCTCAACTGGCGAGGACCTGGTGCGACGTGGTGATCGGCTACTGCAGTGATGGCCGCGTGGTCGATTTTTCAAGATTCCAGGTAGTAGCTTCTGCGGCAGTGAGTTTCAAGCCTTGCGGGAGCCCTGGAGTTCTTGTTTCTTCCTTTTTGGACGTTAGAACCAGAAGTCCTCGTCGCACCGGGTCCTCGCTGCTGCGATACCTCAGCCGTTTGACGAGCATCCCCACTTGACCCATATATTAGGCGGCTCGAACTTTAGCGGCCTGTATATTACGCGACACACATATATCCGATATGTATTGAAATATCGGTGACTTGAAAAACTATAAAAGTGTGTGCTTGCGTGCAAGTATATGATTGTCTGTGAAAATGACTCGAATGGGGGAAATACCCTACTCTACAGCTTTTGCTATACATACATAGATCTATATATATGTTACAACGAAAACCCATGCGTGCGATAAGCAAATAAAATATCAAAAATGCAATAAAAAAGCAGCAGTTCAAGCTAAGGGTTAGTTCACACAATAATGATACGTGAAGTTATTGTTTTTATGAAATGATAGATGATGATTGATTCTACTTACATGGTTGATCTGCATAAAAGCTCTGGAGAGCGACTGTTATATATCTATATAACTAAAGTTTAAAATTTACAGCGGGATTCCGTACCTTACATAGTTCCCCCAAATTATTGGAATTTGGAGTTCTTTCAAGAACGTTAATGGAAATAATTTTTCAAAAAAAAAGGGGGGAATCACGCGGCAGATCAACGAACCATGTAGAAAATTCCGAAAAATTTGTGATTCTAACTTTACTTGAAATACTGGTCTGGTCCATTCTATCATGGACTGAAATTTTCTAGGAAGAAAACAATACGTTACGGCTATGACCAACAAAAAAGAATAAACATTTCTTAGATCAATCTTTGTATTGACCCAAGATCTTTGGTAATACAGGACTTTTCTGAATCCTGGTGGGACTCTGAACCCACAATTAGTACCTCTTTTCTTTCTTTTGAACTTGTTCTTGATCTTCTAGTCAGGACTATGTGGAATACACTTCGTGTTTTTCTAATATTAGTGATCGAGCCAATTCTCTGGGCAAAACAATCTTGTTCTTCCCCTTTACCAAAATGACCTTGTACAATTTGAAATCCTTTATGGGGTTGTTTGACTCTAACGACGTAATAAAAGAGAGAAGTTTATCATCTTGTCGTTGTTCGTTCGCGATATTTCTAATTTGTCGCAATAGTGTGGGTGTAGGTTTCCTGGCTAAATCAATACTGACAACTAACTCATGTTGCGGTTGGTTTTCAGGTTCACACCGGGAATTGGGTTCTCTTGCGTCCATACAAATCCGAATGTCCCCATTTTTCTTATCCACGACCACTATAGGGTTGATTACTGGGTTTCTCCTCTTTCGAGTACCCCGTAATTCACCCATTTCTCTACTTCTTTACATACTTTATCACGAAGTGCGATAGGAATTGGGTATAATTTGGCTTTGTATGGACTCAAATCCTTCATTCTAATCGTATATTGGAAATCCTTAAACTTTCCTGGACATTCACTAAAAACTTTTTAGCGAAATGTTTTGAATTTCTTCAAATGCGTCTGTACAAATTTCCCGTAATTCGTTGAGTTCTGGAGAATTCATACGATGGTACTCATATTTTAAGTCTATAATCTGATGTTCGATTTTGAAAGTGATTAATTCTTTGCCTAGATGCAAAGTTGCATCAAGCATGAAAAGTGTCCCAATTCCAAAAATGCACTGATTCACTAGCTTTGGTATAACCATGAAATCTATTTCAACGTTAGTTCCCCCGATTTTTACTAACCCGCGAAACTGACGTTCGATCTTCATCGACTTCTCACCGGTAAACCCGCTGGCTTGTAGACCAGTGACTGGAAACGTGGGACAATTTTTCCATGAATCAATATTCTTCTCATAAATATCTTCTGCAACACAGGTAACCTTACTTCCCGTATCTAACAAGACACGGACTTCAATTTTTTCAATAAAGACTTTAATTTCAGGGCATTCCCTTGTAATTTCTTGACTTGGTTCATTTGTAAATTGAGATTCATCGAGCAATTCATTCCGCGAATAAACTGTATTCACTATCTTATTCTTAATCTCTTCACCATCTTGAGAATCGAATTACAATAGTTGAGTCGATTGTGGCTTATTCCCACTAAGAAGTTCCGAATATACAATTTCGCGCCAAAATTTCAATCGTTCCAACCCTTGGTCGAGCTTATTACACTCTAAATCAGGTGATTCAGTCACGAGGCCAGGAACTGGACATCTATTCTCTTAAACGTTATTCTCAATAAATTCGAACTTTAGGTTCCGAATATACAATTTCGCGTCAAAATTTCAATCGTTCCAACCCTTTGTCGAGCTTATTACACTCCAAGTCAGGTGATTCGGTCACGATGCAAGGAACTGGACATCTATTCTCTTTGAACGTTATTCTCAATAAATTCGGACTTCCGGGTTTCATCCTCACTAACCTCCTCTACTAATTGATCTCCAACTCTGTTCAGCAATGATTTGATAATTTCGGATATCGAATCCCTTTCATTAACGGTGCCCGGAAGCGGTGTTTCATATAATTTTATTTTGGTTCATTTGTAAATTGAGATTCATCGAGCAATTCATTCCGTGAGTAAACCAAATTTATTTCCCTAATCTCGGTATCCGTTTCTTCTAATTTGCTCGAATGCTCCGATTTCAAATCGCACTCTGACTCATCCCCTCCACCCTCCGAAATTGTCAGCTCGCGCCAAAAATTCAATTTTCGCGGGTTCCTCGAAGGTTGCCCCATCGGTGTAACACGTCGTACATCCAACGAATCATCCGCGGCAATATCTGTTTCTGACCTAATCTCCACATTCTCAGAGTCTTGAGGTTCGTTCGGAATATGCTAATTGTCACTTGGCATGTCGGTACATTTCAAAAATTCATCCACCAGCTCGGTTGATAAACCTGACTTAATCACGGGGCCCGGAACCCTATCTAATTTTTTCATTTTGATAATCAGCTTCTTCTTCATGTTTCTACCCATACGCAGTTTAGGCGTCGTTGCAGTTAAGATATTTGTGGCATCTAGTACCTGAGATTTTATTGAAATGTCATTATCAGACTGAGAATGTATGGGACTTACTGCAACGACTCTTCGTTTTCCGACGACTCGCTGTCAGGCCCTTGTTTTTCCGAAAATATCTCTCAACAATTTGACATGAAATCGCATTGAATCATGGTCATCATGGTCCCCCCAGACCTTGCTTCGGGAGTGCTGGGATACATGCAATCTGTACGAAATCGTTAAAAAATACTCGGCATATACCAGTTGTGAAACCGGATTATGAGTTATTGATGTCAACATTGGTTTGTGAGTAGCTGAAATTCACGCAAGTACCCAAATTTCAAGTTTGTAGCTTGCTTGAACTGAATACGAATTCTTTATAAAATATATATATATTAAGTACATGGTCTAGAATTGTGAAATAATTTGAGCTACTACACGTCATGGCAGAGTTGTATGACTGTCGTGAATCTAAAAATCACGCAGTTGTGGTCATTTATTCGAGACATCGTTCGAATATGAGATATAATGTCTCTGGAGCTGATGAAAAAGCTCTTCTGCATTTACGATGAGTGAAATTCCCAAAACTGCACCATCGTTAGGCAGGGATATGGCGCCCGATTGCGCTGATTTTACTGCGCGCCCGCCGAATTATTCTTCGACTACGTATACGGTGTCCGGTTAACAGGCATAGTATACCTATATGTTGTCGCGGCGAATATCGGAACAAAAGTAGACACCGATTAGTATGCTATATATATGCGTGGGCGGCCCCTTTGCTCACGGTGGACGTGTAGCAGAGTATCGCACTATATGTATATACGAAGATCAGCACATAAGGAGGAGCCGATAACTGAGTGTATACCTATATATTACACGCACTATATATGTCTACAGTGTATCTGTCTCGACTCGTTGTCGTATAATGGTGTACTGTATTCAACTTGTCAACATATGATCAACAATCACAAAGGTCTAACTCAAGTTCAGATCCCAGTTCGAGCTAATAATCCTTTGTTATTATACTCTTATACATGGATCTTATGGGCGAAAAATACTCTTTGACTTTCCTTGTTTACACTACGTAAGCTGCTTACATCGATCATCCGATGCTCATTCTTCCAAGAAGTAAACAAAGACAGAGTATTTTTCGTCGTTATTCTACTAAGAATGTGATTCTACTGCTCGAGTAGTGTATGCATCCTGTCTGCATACGCAACTTTTTGTGAGCTAGAAAAAGAACAAAAAATACCAAAAAACGCAGCTTTTGTACGTCTAAATATCTTGCAATGTTCGCAGAATATCTGATATATATATGTATATATATAAATTTTTGACTCTAAAGAGGTATCTTATATGCTTTAACTATACCCCAATATCTTCCAGAATATCTGAATAAAATTTTACGATTTTATGATTTTATGTGAGTTCGTGTCATACGATTCGCGTACCACCAGGCAGGTACCATTTGTAAGTATCGGATCTTTAAATTTAGGATGAGAAAATTACTAAAGATTCGTACGTCAAACGATATGCATCTTACTTTGCATATCTATTTAATTTTATCAACGACGAGACACCGGTCCGGTGGAACCCTCGGCGATTTACTTACTTTCTTGTCTGCAACGTCTCGAATCAAACTGCTTTTCTCTCCAATAAAATGAAATGTTGTAACCGGGGATTGCTGTACCACTGGCAAATGCTTGCCAGATTATTCTAGCTACCACACCAAAGCAATAAAAAGTGCAAAAAAGAAAGATCCAAGCTTGTGAAAATTATTACATGCAATAAAAGCTGAAATTCTACGTGTTATCAAGTTTTTACGAATCAATAGCTTGATTCGTTACTGTATCGTCAAACCTTGATCGATTTGCGTGTTTCAAAGCTTAAATTGTTCGTAATTGTCATAGCTAGGTGACCTAATGATTTATTTGGTGAATACACTTGTTTACCCAAAGTTATAAACAAATTATGGTCAAAAAATGATATTTTGGATCTGAAAATTTTGAATAGGTCAACGCTCCTACCTGTTGACCTGTGTGGTAGTAGATTTTTCTTATGAGTAATTTCTGATAGAAAAATGGTATATCTAGGTGTCTGTGCACTTATATACCCGAAAATAAATTCTCAAATAATTTTCCTTGAAAATTGAAAATTGAAGATTTTTATGGTTGAAATACTGTTATATTCAGATATTCATGGGGATATAGGGTTCATAGTTAAATGATAATTGACTAGGAATATATATATAATAGCATAGCCGTATATTGTCCAAAATTAAATTATAATACTTGGAGAATTTTGTATATTTGATATCAAATGCTTCTAAACATCTCCAATCCCACCGCGTGTTACGGGGTACATAGGATATGCTCAGAAGGAGCTAATTTTGTTGATTCTGATATCCTTGTCGGCCTGCTGAATTCACTTCACGTGAATGTGCCTCTGTACCTTGCAATTTGGATCAGATTATTCTGCGAACATTCCAAAGCGAAAAGAGATTATCTATGGGCTGTTTTTACATAGATAAAAGCCCTTGCTGCTGATATGAACTTTTATTGATTTTAAATGATTCTAATGATTTTAATTGACTCTAATCGCGATCCAACCCATTGATTTTAAGCCCTAACACGGTATGAATACCAAGTCTCTTGGTAGCGTTGCCGGTTGCCTGCGCAGTGTTCTTTCTTGGAAGAACTGGCTCAAAATTCCATTAATTTTACTTGAAAATTTTAAGAAGAATAAATCGATCAATCGTCGATTTTATACGGAATTCTGAGCCTGGCTCGTACAACTGTTGGTAGGTGGACTGGTATTATCCCACCCTCGCGACGCGGATGTATTCTGTCCCTAGATATCACACCCAAGTATTGGGACGCGAATATCCAGGATAATCTTAAAATATCTATTCACCTCGGAAATCCAGAGGTGAAGTGTGCAATTATAAATATTCAAGATTTTCACTTTTTTCACTTTACTTACGTCGCAAAAATTTGATTTGATCAAATTTAACAAGTGATCAAGTGGTGGTGCTCAACTGGCGAGGACCTGGTGCGACGTGGTGATCGGCTACTGCAGTGATGGCCGCGTGGTCGATTTTTCAAGATTCCAGGTAGTAGCTTCTGCGGCAGTGAGTTTCAAGCCTTGCGGGAGCCCTGGAGTTCTTGTTTCTTCCTTTTTGGACGTTAGAACCAGAAGTCCTCGTCGCACCGGGTCCTCGCTGCTGCGATACCTCAGCCGTTTGACGAGCATCCCCACTTGACCCATATATTAGGCGGCTCGAACTTTAGCGGCCTGTATATTACGCGACACACATATATCCGATATGTATTGAAATATCGGTGACTTGAAAAACTATAAAAGTGTGTGCTTGCGTGCAAGTATATGATTGTCTGTGAAAATGACTCGAATGGGGGAAATACCCTACTCTACAGCTTTTGCTATACATACATAGATCTATATATATGTTACAACGAAAACCCATGCGTGCGATAAGCAAATAAAATATCAAAAATGCAATAAAAAAGCAGCAGTTCAAGCTAAGGGTTAGTTCACACAATAATGATACGTGAAGTTATTGTTTTTATGAAATGATAGATGATGATTGATTCTACTTACATGGTTGATCTGCATAAAAGCTCTGGAGAGCGACTGTTATATATCTATATAACTAAAGTTTAAAATTTACAGCGGGATTCCGTACCTTACACTGAAAACGTCTCGGATCCATCATCTTGATGTAACATTATCAAGTTTTGTCAAAGTTGATAAACAATCCTGGCTGATATTGTTACGAATAAGTAGGTTAAAACGACACGTTTCACATTGTTAGTCCCCTAGTGTGCAAAGGGGGAGGCAAATTTTGCTTCGTAAACGTATACATATAATTCAAATTATTCAAGTCCCAGCAATGATCACAGAGTTGCAAACAAGCTGAAAGTTTTGTAAAGTTTCATCCAACCCTGGACCAGCTTGACATACGTGTATGACACGAATTTGTAAGTCTGATTGTTGCCATTAGAAATGTTTTTCCTTTTATTGTCTTCATCAGAGGTTCAATAAGTGTAATTTAGCGTATACTTTTGACTCACACACATAGGAACTATTATCATTCTCCTAGCTTTGAAAGTTGCTTGATTACTCTCAAAATCGAAACCTGTTCCGTCTGGACCACTTGTAATAGACATTCCCAAAGTTTTGCCACAAAACTTTCTCAAATTTTTTTTCTTCGTTGGACTCGCCCTCACTCGTAATCTGTATGCAGAAGACCTCCTGTTTCCTCTTTGTAGTCTTCACTCGGTGTAATTTTTGTTCCTTTTGCTTGCGCAAGTTATTTTCGGTCGATATCTCGATTGCCTGATTATCGGCTTTTTCCGATGTAGACTTTTTCGCGGACCATTTAATCAGTTCTTCTAGATTAACAAGCCGAATCGCATCTCTATGCGATCTTCGAGTTTGTCGCGGTCCAAGTCTCAGAACACTACAACAAAGTATGATGACGTTAAAAGCTATTTCATCAACTTTTCGTATTATCTGTACTGGTGACCAATTACTGCTGAGGGTTTCCAGTCCGTATAGGGAACTGACATAATTCCGGGAAATGTTATATTTTGAGAGTTCGCGGCGAAATAGATAAACGAGAAGAAGTTTGAAATTTTTGCGACGCCTCTATGGTCTTCAAATCATCATTGAAGTTTTGACGATTTGAATTGGCGCCATCTAATATGGCGGTGGCTGTACATGTGCCACAAAATTTGCCAAGTGTTGTGATGTCATTCTGCATCGGAAATTCTCATGTGAATCACAATCGAGAGCTTATTTTACTCAAGTAATAGGAGTTCGCGGTGAGGGAACGCAGGTTTGCCTCAGAATCATCGTGGAAAACATTCTGAAGTCACGTGACTCATGTGCAGTCACCGCCATATTGAATGGCGCCAATTCAAAACCTGAAAAACTTCAGACTCAAATTTGAGTCACTTTGACAACAGAAAATTCCTGAATTTCCACATATCGTGTCTATTTCAACGTGAACTTCCCCAATATAAGCATTTTTGAATAATTTTCGTAGTCACGTCAGTTCTCTATTGTTGAGCTCAAGACATGTCCTTTAATTCTCAAGTCTTTAGGACATCAACGAGACTTGAAAGGAAGAAGAAGTAAATCCTTGAGAAAACACATTTTTTTGCAAAGTTGATACTACCTCAAATCTGCGTTCCAGAAGGTGGAAAGTTCTTTAGAGAATTTTTTTCTATAATTTTTTGAAACTCTTGAGAGAGAACTAAGAGACTGTTGGAAAAATGTAAGCGCTTGGTTTATCTTGACCGCTTTTGCAGCGCCTCGCCACATCCGTTTAATAAATAACATAGGTTAAGCTCAGACCCAGGTGCTTTACTTAATTTACATGTTTCTTTTTTGGCTGTTTCACTATTCATGTGAAGTAATCTGCTCGCCAAGGAAAATAGTTGAGAATTATGACCAAGGCATAAAAAGTAGTAACAAATACTGCAAAACTAGCCACATCAAAGTGAACAATATTTTGAAAGGAACTGCAACGAAAACTCTATTTGGAAAAAAATTAGTAGAAAAAATATCTGTGTATTCAATGGAATTGAAAAGACACGATCCAGAATACCTGTAATCGCTATGAGTGTAATCACAAATTCTCTGTAAGTTACACAAAAGAAAACAATTGTGGTACACACTTTGGCGTGTTATCCTCTAATATGAATGGAGATGGTTTATTGAAGTATGACTTTCAAACTCAGTATCCCTATTGAAAGTCTTTGAAGCACAGATTTAAAGGATTTCAGAGAGGCTTATCAAAAATTCATCTCAGAGTATTCCAATATCTAAATATTCTGAATATTGAATTCAGCGATACACAACTTCAGGATTTATGGCGAACTCGTTCACTCTTGAATTATAGATCACTTGATTCTTCAAATCGAAAAATTCTCCAAGTATGCTCAGAAAATATATTGAACCCTTTCAGCATGCTTCTCCACAAAAATAAACATGCAAGTTCACAAAATTATTCGTCACGGCTTTCGTATGCTTGCAGAATTTGTTCTGGCAATGCTTGAGTATTCTAAAATAAAACTTCCGTAGGAAACAGGTAAAAATCTCATCATCACGCTACCTAGGGGTGCATGAAATGAGTAAAATTTTCAGAATCGGAAATTTCGTATTTTCTCCTACTTTGTACTCAAATAACACATCTCAAATCAATGAAAAAAATATGTCTTAAAACAGACAAAATGACCCAATGATTGATTTTCTCTCTCCCCCCCCCCCCCCCATGTAAATATGGTAGGAAACTATCGTTACACAATATTGCTAGAAAGTAAAAAGAAAAAAGAAAGGAAACCGAGGGAAAAAATTGATGAAAATGATTGATTTGACCACGTTCATAACTGAATTCAACCTTGATACGAGGAAAGCATCACTTCACCAGTACCTATAAGCAAATTCTTACACAGAATGAGTGAAATGACGGTATAACGAAGAAGTGGAGTCCGGAATGGCATCAGAGAATTTGCACAAAGGGCACACACGAAATGTGAAAAAGGAGGAGTGCAGAGTCGTGTTATCGCTACTCAGTCACACAGGGGTATATTCTCGCATGCGGTATATGATGGTAAAGGGCCGTAATATAAATTTCGCGCAACCGCGGAAGATCAAGATAGGCAATGCCAGGGCAGGCATGAGGTACACACATTTATACTGCCATCAAGGGGCCAAAAGAGAAAGGGAGATAGAAGGTTAGATTCGTATGTAATATATGTATGGAACACAAGCTTATTGGCGTCACTATGGATACTTGTGTAGGCCTTTTTGTTCTCTCGTATCGCACAGATAGATACTATGACTCCCTCTTTATTATTATATCGAAATCGTGCACCCTATAGTAATGTACACACTTTGTACAGAAATGATCGCAGTAATCCAGAAGTTCTTCTGGCTTCTGACTGCCTCATTGTCGCCTTAGTTTGCGAGAAAAAATCCCAAGTTTCATGCTTATAATACTACTTGACTCTCTGATGTTTGATCCCCTTTTCACCAGGACGATATGTATGCCACGAGTACATACGACATTTGATGCGTAAGCATGCGGATGTTTTCGAGCAATATTGCAAAACTCTATTCGCGACCATCATAGAAAAGTCGATATGATAATCCCTCTGGCATTTCTTTGTTCGTTTAGCTGCTGCTGCTGTGTTGCTACTACTTTGGTATACCTTTGTTTTTTACCGAGTTTTCTTTTTTTTTTTTTTTATCTCTGCAATAGCCTTCGTTGTTCTATTTTCTCTACGATTCTCTGTCTATGTTGTGATGATGGAAGTTGCGCAACGCCACCGGCCAGCAATACACAGACGATCTAGAATGAATAAAATGGGCGTGTATATATATGGTGCTGCAGTAGTAGTGCAATTTTGCTGCTGCTGGTATGAGAGAAAAGTGGGTCGTTGTGATATGAATGCGCAAAGGTAGTTTCCAGGTACACCCGCGGGAGTAAGAAGAAAGAGTACTCTCTCAGCTGACGATGCTGTTGATGTGCGTTGTGCACGTTAGAAAAAAAAGAAATTATTAAGTATAGCGGTGTACATACGTGTGAAATTTTAATGCTTGCCTAATTATGGGTGTGGGAATTTTCTGTAATGATGGTGACACGATCGGATAATAGATTACGGTAATAGTTGCATGAGCAAATTACGACATGTACTTCCTGTTGTCGAAATGCATGTAAGGGAATTTTGCATTATAGAAGTTATGGTTACAGGTGCTACGGTTCTTAAAGTTGTGAGGAAACATATTTCATGCTTCATCTCCAAAACGTAAATCTTATTGTCTTTTACAAACGAAATCGAATGAAGTATAATCTGGTTGTTGTTCGTACATAGGGGTCACGGACTATTTGGTTGCAACTCTGGAAATAATTTTAGCTTGTTACTCGAAAATGCTTGAGCATTAGCAAATTCAATTTTGGATATCATTTTTTGGTACTGAATTGAGAATATTCCTAATAGAATCCCAGTCAGATCCATGATTCGCATGACTTTCATCTTGCAGGTGAAATTGAGTGTGTGAATTTTTAAAACATTTTTGTCAAGCTCTCCTCACTTTACTTTTGATTTTCGCTCATTTTGACACAAACACAATTCAACAGAAAAATGTCCCGCCTATATATTCTGATACCTCCCCGATACCCTCTATCCCCCTGGTAGAAATCTCTCCATAAAATTTAGACTCGAAACTAAAATATGGCCAAAACAGATGGACCATATTCGATGACTAATAACTGGCCAATATTTGATCGACTTCCGAAGGGGTTTCGCAATAGTCTAAAAAATCTGGGAAAAAAGTGGGCAATATGTGATTCTCCCTTTCAAGTGCAGGATTCAATTTTTTTGGTTAATAAATGGTTTTATATTGGCTTTGGATATTTATTCAACGATATCTCTGCCGTGTGCAGCTCCTCGTGGGGAACTCGACACATCTTTTGCAAATGATGATGATGGTAATTACTTGATCATCCCAATACTTTTGCTTGAACACATGAGCTTTATTACATGATCTATAAATATCGAAATTAATATACAGTACCGTGCAAAAATTCCTGAACAGGGTTTCAAATCCTCTCTTGCAAAAACGTCGATTACTCGAGCCCAGATTAACGTAGAGGAATTTTGAAAAAAGCATCTTAGAGATGAGAAAAAATGCTAACTAATAATGGTTTGCGATTTTTCTCTCAACCCTTTTTGGTACCTCAAATAGCTGATGTAATTTCAAGGATTTCAAGAGAAAAACCGTTTTTACTCTATCGGCTGTAATTTGGACGCGGATAAAGATAGAACAATTTTGCAAAAAGCATCTTGAAGAGCGGAAAAAATGCCATTTGCAGTGATTTTTCGATTATTTTTACGTCGTATGAATACGAGTGTGAGAGCTCTCAAAGTAGCCAAAACCGTAGTTTTTTGCCATTTTTACACGTATTTCATTGAAAATCCGAGAATCTGGCTACTTTGAGAGCTCTCACACTCTTATTCACACGACGTAAAAAATAATCGAAAAATCATCGCAAATGGCATTTTTTCCGCTCTTCAAAATGCTCTTTGCAAAATTGTTCTATCTTCATCCGCGTCCAAATTACAGCCGATAGAGTAAAAACGGTTTTTTTCCTTGAAATTACATCAGCGATTTGAGGTGCCAAAAAGGGCTGAAAGAAGAATCAAAGGCCATGAAAAGTTAGCATTTTTTCTCATCTTTAAGATTCTTTTTTTAAAATTCCTCTACGTTGATCTGGGCTCGAGCAATCGACGTTTTTGCAAGAGAGGATTTCATACCCTCGTTCAGTAATTTTTGCACGGTACTGTATCTGAATAATCATCTACTCGTCGCTGTTTATTGAATTACTCAAAATTATGCCATAATCTGACCCATAGGATTCCCAAATTTTGTCTAGATAAATTTAGGCCACGAAACTTTGTTCCCCGCTTGGTTAAAAAATATGGCCAAATATTGGATAAAAAAATGGCCAAATAGACGCACTCTATAAATGGGCAATTTATGGCGGAAATGTCGTTTCATCCTCAGGTAAAACATGGACATATTTCTTGGCCATTTTTGGCTATACAAAAATCCATATGGCCAATTTTTAGCCAGAAATGAAAGTGGATTTCTACCAGGGCCTGACCTGATATATATCTCGATCGATCGCTGCAACAGAATCAATATTTTATGAAACAATTAACTCCATAGACCGAGTTCCATTGAATTCCTTGCGCCTCTGCACTTGGCAGGAGCATTCAATTATCTCTCTAGCGCTATAATGACCAACTATATTGATTCATGTGAAATGTCAGTGCGTATGTTATTCAATCAATCTACATCTGTTGATTGGAGATGTGATCCATTGTTCTTCAGTTGGTGCACTCTTACAAATGTAGCATAAAAGTATCCTATGAATATTTTTTTCTGTATTTCGATTTTCATATTCAACTAGAGTCTTTTGAATTATTATTGATCGCGAGTAGAACAGAACCTCACAAAAAGTGTGAAATACTCTCGGAACCGGAGCAAGAGTGGAAATTGGTTGAACTGCAAATATAACGTGCACACCTCGAAAATTATTCCATCCACGATCTCACCTAAAGCTATCGTACTTATATTTATTTTCCTGACTCGTCATTCAAACACCTGTGCTTCAGCACACTCCAGACATAAACTTACAATTTTTCTTTTCCCCACTTTTTCTATCATCGTCAATAGCCTCTTTTTTGCCAACTACATAGACAGCATGAGAACCGTGTAGGTATCTAAACATATTTCTTGAGATACACAGTCTGTCCCTCACACCAATTGTCAAACAGGCTATTCCATCCAAACGACAACAACGACGACAACTATAGAGGAGAAAACGGTATAGAATGAAACTCGAAGCTAATGCCTCGAGGAAAGAGATGGATCTAATCCTCGAAGATGGATTCGCGTTTTTCGGGCATTCGCTCTTGCGTTTTAAGCCCTTCACTATGTATCTATACAATGTTATACTGTACAGAGTCTCGACAAATATCGATGAC
Organism: Eretmocerus hayati; assembly: GCA_029851415.1. NCBI lineage: Eukaryota > Metazoa > Arthropoda > Insecta > Hymenoptera > Aphelinidae > Eretmocerus > Eretmocerus hayati. The sequence goes on from CM056742.1 coordinate 167,301,873, forward strand.
GAAGCCCAGCTTGGACTGATTGAATCCTTTGGAAGGGAATATATACGGGAGGTGGATCGAAAACGATGTTGTAAAGAGTTTTGTGCTGAGCAAGCCACGAGGTGGAATCAGGAGGGGGTGTATGCTTGATTCTGCTTCAGACGATTTCTTTGAGTGATCTTGCTTGCCCTTTCTCATGGAAGAGAGAAAGATTTTCTTCTGAGAGTTGATGCTTGGGTGAACGTACGAATGCTTTTGCGAAACTACTCTCTTGGCTTCAAGACTTTTTCTCAAGTGACTGCTTCTGTTGACATCTATACAAGCCTGACAACTCCCGCCTCTCAATGTAAGATGTAAGTCTGTTTTGTTTGATTAACTTTTGGATTAAGTTTATTGTTTATAGCAAGCGTTCAATTGAAATTGAGGTTACGCGTTAGGTGAGATTTGGGGAATAGAAGTGGTTGATCGGTTCTTCTTCTTCTGTTTACTTATATTCTGTCCCTTTCTTGTTGGGATACTGTTTTGTCTATGTGCACTTGACACAGGTATCACTTTTGTCCTCAATTAAATTTCTTACACGGTTCACAAAGCGTCTGTCTTCCATATCTTTTCTTGTCTATTAATGATCAATCGATAAAAATAATGACGTAATCAGGAAACTATTGCCAAAGGGACCTCATTTTGTGTTGTTCCTCGTTAATGAAAGTCATTTTGGAGTATCCGATTACCACTCTTTTCATGATCTTCTTTACAATTTCTCATTCCGTCCACAAAATTTTTATATTACTACTAGTTACAGTCATGTAAGCTCTTGAATAAGATTTGCTGAATTTCCTTATCCCACTGACAATTCTATCTCTCCTGGAGCTTTTACAAGCTTTCCCAAAGAAAATCAATTCAGGCGAAACGACCCTGTCGCTTTGTTGATAGAAAATAAGTAAGTACATTCGGTGTATCGTAAGCTCCAAGAAATTGTAACAAACTCTCAAGATGCCATTTTCAAAGTCAATGTGGAGTTGGAGAAAGTACATGCTTTCATCTGCTCTTGCTATTGAACTCCACATGCCTAGACCCAAAAAAAGATTCTTGGACTCTGTCCAAAAAGTTGAATTGATTTGGCAAGAAGCGCATTAAATTTCGATAAATCGCCGAGGCAAATAAGCTGTACGGTTGGATGAGTTCACCCAAACTGCTGCAAGCAGCATCAAGTAAACTCTTCTCTCAATTTCTACACGAGAAAAGTTGGCAACCCTGGAAACACACTATGGGGCAAAGATGCGTCGTAAAGTGGAGAGTTTCATCCCATCTGTATATATGCGACTACTGCCATCATCCCCAAGGCTTACGGACTAAAGCCTTTGCCTTGCCACTGCTCCAAAAGAGTCTCCTATGGTTCAACGGAACACATATAGGACCGAGCCAGAGTCAGCCCAGAGTGCCACCTAAGCCGTTTTGTCCGTGTACTATATACTTATAGCAATAGTATAGTTTGCTGTGTACAACACACAAACAAACATAGACTATACTTGCGCTTACACGCAGAATTCATAGACAAAATAAGAGCAACTCTCTCAAATCCTTGAAATTCTCTTTCTCTGGCCTTCCTTCCTTCCTTGCTGTATCCTGAGAAATGAATTCAAATGTAATTCTGGCTACGTGCATGCAGTGTGCTTATTTTGCAATATGAAAAAACATCAACCAAACGTAGAGAGATGAATAAATCACCTTTTCTTTCATAATACAATATTTTATCTTCTGTATGTAAGAAAAGGAAATTGTTTCTGAATGCACTTTGACATTGTTATTAAATAATTTCAACTGTGGGGATTCGTCTTTTCTTCTTTCAGAACATGTACCAGAATATACATAGAAAGTCGAGATTCCCTGTGAAAAATCCATACAAAATTCATGACTCAAGAATATATTTTTTTGAATACCCAGTGCTCCACAAATCTTGAATCATGAGATTTTGACTATCCAATATTTTTAAAAATGAATAAATAAGTCAATAAAATGGTGGAATGGCTCATATTTACAATGATAATTATTGTGAGCTTTTAATTTTAAACAGATACATTCTCATCTGAAAGTACAGCCTGTTTGCGCTTCCAATGCACCTAAAGACAGAGAAAGATCTAAGTATTATCCTCCGGGAGCAATTGTACGAGATAAGGAAATGCGACACGAAGAAGCTGTAAGTTGGCGTATTTTGTGTGCAGGATTTGTAAACGTGCCTGCATCAGGATATTTACGCGTCCTGGAGGAGCCCTTATCTACTGCTGGCTGGCATTTTCGGATGCGTCCTTTGAAATGATATCAAATGCTACGCCTGTGCTGAATTTGTCTAGCTTGATACGAGCAAGAATCAGAAATATAAACCCCATATATTCTTCCGAAAGTTGGAAAATCTCTTTCCGATAAAATTTATGCCCTTATCCGTTATTCCGTCTTTGCAATTCTAAATCTGCTCTTTGACTGCCCAACCAGAGGCAATACAAGAATACTTTATGCTTTACCTAAAGAAGTATCTGTACAGGCTCTATCTGAACATTTCATTTCTTGGTGTCTGCTTCGGCATTCGAGTGCTTTCTTCTACAGTAATGATTTTTTTCTTTCTTATAGAATCTTAGGTTTCTTTCAAGGCTCGAACACGATTCTCCATGGTTAGACCAATGAAATGGATTAATTCCATAATGACCATGAAAATTAAGCTAATTCGCAAATTAAATTCAAGAGAAACCTATAAAGCGTCGAACCGCTAATAAGAAGGAATTGTTCAATGCCATTATTCGAGCTTGTGCAATCAGCGCGAGTTGTCTATAGGTCGTTGGAGTCCTTATCTGAGTACTTGACAAAGATGTAGCTCCTGAAACATCCACAAAGTTTTTGATTTTGGTTTTCGGAAAGTCTTTATTTTAGACCCGCATTGGCGTCGTGGAGACCATGGTAGGCACACTAGTCACTCAGGAAAAATAAAAATTCCAAATTCTCCTCACTGTTTCGGCAAATTTTACACTTACAAGGGGAGGTCTAACCTTGCGGAACACGGTTCCTTATGAAACTCTGGGAATCATCTTGTTTTGGTGCAAAATATCTCCAAGGGTTTGATCCCATGGGCCTCCTACTCTTAGATACAGCTATGGAGATTAGCATTGTCAACATAGGCCCATGTTGAAAAACTGTGTGTATAGATATGGTAACAATGCTAACTTCCATAACTGTATCTCGGGATAGGAGGCCCATGCGATTAAACCCTTATTGGACTAAACCTTTGGAGATACCTTCATTTCTCACGAAAACAAGATGATTCCCAGAGTTTTATAAAGATCCGTGTTCCGCAAGGTTGGACCCTTGTTAGCTCGCTGAAACTTTGCGCTGATGCGGAAATAATTTCATAACAGATCTTACGTTGACCGAAATTTTTTTCGAAGCCAGTAGAAATAAAGAATAGAAAAAATCAGTCTTATTCGGGTAGACACCTCCCCATCTAGACCAGCATGGTAAATTTAATTTCACATCGAAAACATTTACAGCTGACAATTGAAAGTCTGGTTTTTGTCGGCGAACACCTGCACGAGAAAAATTTTTTGGGTATCATACGAGGCAGTTCCTACTCCAGAGATAAAATGGAAGAAATGACTCAAGAAGATCATTAAAAATGTCAATAATAACCTTCAAAACAGTAACTTTGTATTTCTGAGATAGATCCATGATGTTTTAACATGTTTTTGGCTGTTCACGGTGATGCTCCTTATGAAAAAATGGGAAGCTTGATCACAAACACGCGTTCTCAATTTGTTCAAAAACTTTCCAAATTAACTAAAAGCTTTGTACGTGTGTCCCCAGCGTATGATTTCACGCTTACCTAACCACCACCACCACCACCATCACTAGAGATAAGGGCTCCCCCGTTCACCCATGCACCTCTTGAAACTTTTTTGCTCGCAATCGATATACGTACATGTGCGTGACGTTGGCAAAAATCTGGGGACCCAAAGTATACCATATATATATATAGTTACCCTCTGAGAAACAGCTGCATATTCCATCAGAGAGGCGAGGGGTTTTTGAGAGGGATCGCTGCCATGTTCATGCGAGGTGTACTCTGTCACAGGCGCATCTCTCTCGTACCACAGTCAGTGTAAAATGAAAAAAAAAATGGGGAGAAAAATTCATCGGATGCATATACGCCTGTGTACGTGCGTACGCAAACGATACTATGGATCAAAGTTGATACTTTTTTTTTGGAGGGTTGAAAGAATAAGGCAAGTAGATTGAGAGTGAAAGAGAAAGACTCTTGTAAGCAATGGAGATTACTTTCTCGAGTATCACGTTCGTCTTGTGGTATATATTCGGAACGAATTGAGGGGGAAAGAGTGAGGTTAATTAAGAAATAGGGAATTAAGGCTCTTTAGTTTCTTGAGTTTCACCGCCATGGACTGGCTCAGTGAGTACTGCTGATCGCTGTAGAGATGAGTTCTGTCACGCGCTGAGCATCTTGAAAGAAAGACAGATTTTTCCATTACAGACATCGGCCTTCCAATCTCTCGGTTGAGAAGATACTCCTAATTAGTGGGTATTGCGTTCATCAATGTTTGTTACAATTGAACTGGTCTCCGGGATTTCATTTGTGGGAACTTGGTAAATTCCAAGTTGTATTGGATCTTGTTGATGAAGAAAATGATGAGCTAAAATCTCTCGTACTCTTGTTGGCCTACGTTTGATCCTCTTTGCACCTATCTGGTATGAATCTGAATAAAGATTTTTCTTTTTTTTTTTGTTGCAGGTGAGCTGATGGAACATCCCGTTACCCCGGCAGTATGTTGATATCACAGGATCATCCGTTTGATAAGTCAACAATTTATTCCGTAAAAATGTTTCACTGGAACAGAGACTCTTATTCATATAGCCCTTAATTTTGAAGCGTATATGGTTAACCCGAAAATGTCTGAATATTTATAAGCATTGTGATGAATTACAATACGTGGCCATCCTTTTAATCATCCATAGTAAATCTTTCTGGTAAGGGTCACAGAAATCGATACGTGTCAGCAACTGCAAAATTAGAAAGTATAGAACAGGAGACATTTTCAACGAATAACCCACTTGACTCAAGTGACTTGAGTAGCTGTTTCTGTTCAGATTCAGGAAAAATAATTTTTCCCAGGTATACCTGGGAATATATTCAGAACTCTGAATCAATTTCTCACGCAAGAAAGAGGGTTACCAAATACCTGATGAATTTTATCGCTGAAACTCTAATTTCCAGCCTTACCATTTTTGGCTCAGTTCTGGTTTAATCAAGCTAACGAACGCGTTAATTGGTGTGCCGGTATTTTTACAGTAACAACTGATTTTTTTGGACAGGTCTGACAAGACAGTTCATAATGAAGTTGGTGCTTTTCATTGTTTTTCTCGTTCGTACTTTGCATTCAGTGAGCTTTCGTTTTGTTATCTAGTGTCGAGGAAATTTGTTTTATTCCAAGAGCTCATTATGAACAAGGACTAGAACAGAGTAATGACCATCACAATTAGCTTGATTTTCTTTTTGTTCTTCTCGAACAGTGTCAGTGTTTTTTATTGGCCGTAGACTTCATCATTATCATTATGTTTTTTGATTCAAAAATTTTCTTGTGATCCCCCTACTGATTGAAAATTAACATTTGTTATCATCACGAAATAAACATACGTTTGCTTGGCAATGTGGGTTAATCCAAGCCAAATGCTTTCTTGCGCAGTAATTCATCATGAATGAATCAGCTAAATGCATTCTAGTACTGACAAGATTGCAATCAAGAAAGCTCTCTCTCAATTCAAGAAAGCCGAATTACCTTGATAATATTGTTAGGAAATGCAAATTCAGATGCTATTCACGCTTGCATTACTCTGAGAGCTGCTGACTCTGACTCCAAATTTTAGCTTTACTACAATCGAGAATGTTTCAACAGAATGTTCCAACTACTTCCTCTTCCAATATTCTCAAGTCGTGGTTGTGTCGAGTGACGTTATCACTCGAGATTTTGCCAAGAGAGTAGAGAATAGACAGACTGCTACGCCAGCTCGTATTCGAGTATACACGACTGTGGTTTCGCGGAAGATGTGACCTTAAGTGTATGTTGTCTCATCCTGTTGAGAATACGTCAGTCGGAAAAGCACTACTAGAGTTGCTAGTGTCATCACTCACGTTTAAAACTGATTAAGTGGTGTTACCTTTGTTAAATTGACCAAATGTTTCATTTTGCTTCCCACACACACACGGAACGTAATTTTATTGTTGTTTTTTCTTTTTTTTTTTGTTGTCAGTTTATCCCTATGAGCCTAATTTATCAGTTCAGATCATCAATATTTTCAACAAATAGAGAAAATTCAGAATGGATTGTCCTGCACCTTTCCAACATTATTGTTCCGTGACAGAGACAATGACCCATAACCTAATAAAAGTTCGAAAAACCTTTGTATGCCGTTACAGTTCAAATTCGCCAAAGATGATAGTTTTTGGAATCTTGATTCAAGAGTTCTCCATCGTGTGGACGCAAAAAATTATCGACTTTCATATCGTATCTTCTTGGAATCTCCGTGGGGTACCGAGTGTAACTGTCTATAGCAATGAAATTTTAATTTTATAAGGACCGTCTTTTGTCCATTCATTTTGATTTTCGTCACATCTTCAGTTATTTCTATTTGACTTTGAATACTTTACAAGTATTCTCAGAATCTCATCAAATTCCATGGAATAACTGACAGGTATCACCTTATTTTGTATAAATTTTATAGGATTAAGAGATAATGACAACTTCAACAGGTAACACAAGAAAAGTCTAAGAAATGTTGTCCTAGTGATTTATTTCTGTGATTTGGTTGACAGTATTTCTGTTGGGGAAATTCTTCTAAATCCCAGAACTAATCTGTGACAGGGTCAGAAGGGCACGATTGATAGTATGAGCCAAGAGGTGTCCTAGAGCTTGGATTCCCAAAATTCTGGAAACAATATCATGAAAATGCTCAGATCACTTTGAAAAGTTCGCGGGAAATGAATTCAACGATGAGAATTAAGACTTTACTCGAAGCACGTTTCAAAATATGCGCAAGCACTCTCTATACGATAATAACATTCCACCACTGATCACCCCATAAGTGAACACGAATATTCTCATACTAACTCATTCGTACAAAACAACTCGAATGCACATGAATCTACCGCGAGTGGTAATTCGAAATACTTTGATCACAATAATAATCATTGTAGGGCATTCTCACACTTGAACGAATCCATATAATAGCAATTAGACTTGTGCGCAGAACTCGCGTGATTAATATTTCACGCATAGCGAAATCTGCAGTTCTCGAGTATACTTGCTTCTCAATTCATATATATCTACTAGTAACTGCAAACTATACATATATGTACAGGAATTGCTTGCCTAGACGAGCGTGATCGATCGCCGGCGGATTAATTACGAGCCCGCGTGTGGCTCTAGCCCATACATATCTACTACCGGTATTACGCTGGTATGTACTCTATATATGTGTGTGGTAATAGTGTGGGGGGTTGGATTGCCTCTTGCGAACCAGACGCTATGTTGCTGCTGCTGTTGCTAGAGCGATAATGATATAAAACAGCCGAGCGAGCGCTCGCGAGAGCTGAAAATTATTACGAGTTTGCAGGGCTGATGTGAGAGAAAGAGGTATTAGTGGGCTGCGTGAGAGGCTTATACACGTTCCAATGTGAGGGAAAGCTCGTGCTAGAGTTATGAGATAATTTGGACGGGAAACTGGCCAAGACTCATTTTTCTTTTCCTTTTTTTTTTCTCATTTGAAGCAATTATTCGTGGATTTATTGAAAAACTGACGTTGATACATTATAATTTCGCGATGGGAGTAGTGATGTATCCAACTCTCTGAAATTGAAGATGTAATTGTACAAGAACATGAGATTGCTTCAAATCCCATGGAATATTCAGTACTTGATATCAAATGTCTTCCAACACGTTCACTGTTGAGCCGATTTTTCGTAATCTTATGTCGCTCATCAACTGGACTCCCGTATTCTGGCAAATACTTACATTCACTATATAATAACTAAATGCCAGCCCAAAAGTTGTCCGTTTGGATCCCGTGTATTGGGTTGCCTACGTCAGAGAGGTAGAAAATAATGGGTGGATTCATGACCCATAGTGGATTGGTTAGTGGATAGATCGGTTTTCGGGTGCATGGATGGTATGGATCTGTCTGTTTTGTCCTGAATTAGTGTAGGATAACGGTCTGGTACAATTTGAAGCACGGTCTGGTACGATCTGAGACGTTTTGGTATGGTCTGGGATGATCTGGGACAGTCCGGTACGGTCTAGGACAGCCTGAAATGGTTTGGAATGGTCTGTCTGGAGCGATCTGGACCAGGCTAGACTAAGCTGGGCTGGCTAAAATATAATCCGTGGCAAAGTGGGTCATGGGTGGAGGCGCGGGAGATTCGGTAGGTTGGTAGGTTTATGGTTGGGTGGTTAGGTAGACAAGTTGACAAATGGGTGGCTAGATGATCTGATGGGTGGTGGTTATAACTTCTAGCGGCTTGAGTTCAACAAAATGTTATCTGGACGAACTTCATAAGAAACCTCTTTCCAATACCATCAGTCGGTCATCACCCATCAGCTTACAAGTACCATTCTTGAGCTACAAAATAATTTCAGGGGCTTCTGACTTATTCAGAGCAATTACGAGAGAAGCAATAAAGCTAGTCTGTATTAAGTTGACATCTTAATATCTGGTTGTTACATTTTTAGCAAAATAAATCACCGCGATAGATTTTTATTGGAAATATTCTTTGAGCGAATGCAAGTCAATAGAAAAATGTGGAATCGCAGGTGTTAACCAACGGTGGGACCTATTGCAGTAAACATGCCAGATATTTTTCCCACAAAATCTGCCACATTTCTAAGTCATGAACATTTTCTTGATTCTCCAACTTTAGTGATCGTAATCTTCAAACTGCAACACTTTGGTAAGATAAGAACTGAAAAGTATGAGCACGCTTGTGTTCATAATTCGCAACCCAATCCAAGGACCAGTTCGTGCTCAAGTTTGTGCTCTTGACGAATTATGTCCATTGTACATTGTTGGGTCTTCCATGGAGGACTCTTTTTCTTCCACCGGTCCATCTCTGAAATTTTTTGATGGCGAGGTTGATGGTCTTTCAACCACAATAGTGACCATTCGTGGAGTGGAATAATTGCTCTAGAAAACTAGCATAAGAAGATACACAAATCAAGAAAGAAACTGATGTTCATAAAATGTGCAGTGCAATCTTCACCTCTCTTCTATCGTTCTCTTACACCTCATGCAACACCATAGCAGGAATAACGTCTTGATCAGTGTGTATAATCTCGGCTGAAAATGCCCAGTCATTCGATGCCATTCATGCAAATCTGATGATGAGCTCAAGAGCAAATGAGAGGATAATTAACACGCGGAAGAAGATCATGTATGTAAGTGTAAGACACCTTGGGATAGATAAACCAGGTGAACGACGATGAAAAAAAGATCAAGATAACTCGTATATATCGTGTTTCGTGTACATTTTGCAAAGACGACGACGACAATGAGGAATAAGGAGGAACTACAATTATGATAGGAGAATGTGAGAGGAAAGGAAGACTATATATATGGATAAACATAACGCGCAAGCACCTCCGTCGAGAGTAAGGCGGGCTTCGGTTTATTCACACCAACCGACGACGACGACGACGACGATGGTGCGACGCTCATTACTCCCGCGGGAGACAGAGCGTGAGACGAGTTCGATGCTCCGTTAATTTCACAACGAATATACCTATCGTGAACCTCTCCAATCCTACCATGGTATAAATACTTGAACTGGAATACCTTTACGGGTTCATCCTTGTGCTTAGATTCAGGAGATCCTCTGGAGCGTGGTAATTTTGAGTAAAAATATGGAGCACCGAAGCGTGCTCGTGAGAAAATTAAGTGCATGGTGAATTTCGTGGTTGCAGAGTAGGTTAAAAGTATAATCGAAATCATTTCTTATCGAGTTGATGAAGTTGTGGATTTATTGATTTTGTGTGCCAAGGTATCGAAGACTTTCTTGCCGGATAAATGTACCTAATCGCCATGTCATAGACAATTCGGGACTCTCGCACAATATTGTAGAAGTGCACATCATCGTTGACATCAGATAATTTTGATCAGATATTGATGTAAAATCTTGAGAGTGGGGTGCTTATGAGATCCTTGAGTCTTACCATGTGAATTAAAGCTTCAAGAGTTAGGTCCAGGTAATTTTAAATGCATGCAGTGGATACAAATTTTTCCATGCGCATAAAATTGATACCGCAAAATAATAGATATGGGCCGAGTAGTGTAGAAATTCTGAAGCGTTATAGCTTATTGAGCTTGGAATAATGTATGCTCCAGTTTATTTTCAGATCTAACAAGTCCTGTGGGTGTATAGTTCACTGTATATAGTTCACTGTATTAAATCAGATTATTTTTCATTATTTCAATTCAAGACTCACTATTGCGACATATTTCAAGCTTTTTTTGATCGAAATCCGTTATTCGTATACGGTCGTTTCTGTGGAGCCCAAATATCTTCCTCAAATTGTCCCTCGGAGATGAAAAAATTCTCTCATCGATTGCATGCGACAGTATGATACAATACATATTCCATTTCCTACAATGATTGAAGCCTATGAGGGAATTATGAAGATGTACTCAGGAACTCCGAGAATTTAATTTATATATGGAAGACGATGCAGGTTATATCCAAACCTTATTGTCTGAATTGAGTGAAGTCCAAAACCGATAACATAATTGAATTCAATTTTGATGCAAATTCATCACAAACATGAGAAACCCGATTCGTAGTTGATGATTCAGATTTATGCTGAAACTGCCTCAATGGATACATATTTTATCTTGCACCAACCATTTTCATTAGACTAGAATTCTGCTAAAAAACTTTCAAATGCATCAATCAATGTCATCGGACGGATGGTTGAAAGAAGCATCACAAAACTGTCGATGCATCGGGGCTGACATGGCATTTTCTGCAATAGACTGACAGAATATTCCATCGAATAAGCTTGATCCTAGTGGGATAGCTCCGGCTATTTTTCAACAAAAAGTCGAATATAAATTCTCCAAATTCTTTGAAAAACTTCTAAATGGAATTATCTATAAGATCTGATAACATTCGTAGGAAGCCAATCCTGACCATATTATTCAGGGTTTCTTCTTGTTGTGATTCACCTGTGAAAATTTTTCAAGAGACCTATATTTTTCACCTTCCTATGCAACATATTCCTGGGAAGATTCCATCAGTGTCAACCTCGGTCTCGGCAATCCTAAGTTTGATGACCACGACCACAACCACAAGAAAATCTTATTAATGATTAAAGCTCACTTTCCTTATAGTGTAGATTCAGAAAATATTCCAATGGTATAACTCTTATCTCTCATTGCTACTACTTATTCTGCGCTAGAATCACCTTAATCAAAAAAATTTTAACGAGGCCTGTTATCAACCTTCTAAAATCCGTATCCAACGACTCAAACATCAAGTATCAGAATTCTTCATCCGCCGACTACTGTTTACACATAAGTTGCTACAAATCTTGAAAACCTACGGAAAACCAACTCTCCGAGCAAAGCATTTTTCATCAAAAAGGACCCGCAGCTGGTCTGAGTGTCGATACGTACAAGCTCTGAATCACTTCGGACCTCCGAAGCACTCTTTCCGACTTGTTCTTTCTTCTCCTATACACCCATGTGCAACCTCTATTCCTTCTATTTTACACACACATTCTCAAAAATTACACACATGTACACTAGAATTTTGCACTAACACACATTGGTAATACCAGCTCGCGTAATCCATGGCAAAAGGAACGCTATATAGATAGATGGAACGTCCTGCGAACAGCTCGCGCATAACCAATGAAGTATATATAGAAGTACCTATTCTGGGTTTTGCCCCTTGCACACGCGCAAGCTCCATATCTATATATATAGAGAGAGAACATTGCCTTTGGTTGGAGTATTGGCACAACTCGTACGTATCACGTGTCAGTGACGCGAAGCACGTGACTTTAAGCGAGACCGTTGCAACAACGGATTTTATACTCTGAAATGCAGTTGTATTAGGGAGGGGTCGATTAAGAGGGACACACTGTCACTATGTGATGTCTATGTAGTACGTGTATACAAACTTGATGCAGATTCGTGACGATATTCTCTATTGTCGTGTGCTGATCTGAGCTGGTCGTTTGCAAAACATTGTGGAGAATGGGGACCCGTTAGATAGCCAGCTGAGAAAGAACAGGGTGCGCCGACTTGCTCCAATTTGTTTCACATGATGCCAAGAGGATAACAACATGTGTCCATTTCGTATTTGATATTCATGATATGCGCCGATCATACACGTGTTTCCCTGTTTCTGTTCTTTTTAAAGAAGGAAAACTGGCGTTGAGCTAGTGAGGCTCATTTGGGAAAGCATACTGAGTTTTGAGAGTTTCCAGTGCTTAAGATTATTGAAAAGGTTATCAAAGAAGATTCAGATATTGATGTCATATTTTATTCTAATGTATTTTGGCTTTGAATCCCATAAACTAAAGGAAGGCTGACGCGAAAGTATTGTAGATACTATTTGTCAAGTAGAACCTTCACAAACATTCAAAAAAAATTGATCACAAGATTGACTTTTGCCCCCCCCCCCACCACCCCGGTAACTTTTTGTAGAATTGTCTCAGACAAGTCTCTCTGTCGTCCAACCAAAGAACCCTCCAAAGAGACTGGGGCGAAACAGTATGTCCCAACAAGTTTCAAATCACACCAACGTTTAATTCGAACCTTGATTCATATTAGACACATAATGAGGCTAAGACTTTTGTCAAACACACGAGGTGGGAGTGCCTAATTTGCCCCAATTATGCCCGCACTCAAATTCTGGCATGTACACACCCGCGGACCCTGCCGCGCATTTTTATCATGTTTGTTGCGTTAAAATATGAAGAATGGTAGTTTCGGACCGATCCTGAGTGACCCGCGTATTTCTTGAAACAAAAGAAGTGTTTTTCGGCACTTCCAACTTCTTTTTTGTTGGGCACTAGAAGCCATGTCACACAAAACTGATGTGATCAATTTCAACGTACACGCACAGAATTTTTCGGTAAAAATTAACAGACTGGTAAAGGAAAAATTACCCTACATGCCGGCAATCGTGGGACGCGCCACCTAGGAGCGCCAATTTTTACGGGTATGTAGGGTAATTTTTCCCTGTACCAAGGAGATGGTTTCTGTCATGCCACTTAGCAGTGAAGAGCGTCCGGTGGCTCAGTTGGTTAAGTGTTGGGGAGCGCTTAGTCGGCTGAAACTCGGGACGCTCAAGCGACGCGGGTTCGAATCCCGGTCGGGTCAGCTCGGAATTTTCCATTGTGGAGGGGAATTTTTCGGGCGATGTTCTCGGTCGGAATAAGAACCCTGCGTTGCGAGTTACACGACAAACAACACCCACATAAACTACACCACAAAAATTCTGAATACTCATGATTCCTGAGTACTAAGAAAAAATTCCGATTACTCGCGCATTGCGCAAAAAAGCCCGTTGATAGCCGTAACAGAAGGGGGTCCCAAGGCCCCCACCTGGGATGCCAATAATCACACACACACACACACACACACTTAGCAGTGATATTCCTCTGTTCAATATTAAAGTCACCACGAGTAAAAATGAAGATGATTCAACAAATTTCAATTGGTTTTATCACTTTGTATGCATTGACCTCGAATCAAAATCCAGGCATCTTTATCAGAACGAGTCAAATAATGTATTTCTATACCGAAGTTTTTTTGAGGTTAGATGAGATGCTGAGCTGGCGGGCTGGGTAGTGGCTCGCGGCGCGCGCAGGCGCGCCCGCAGCTCTTTATACTGGTACGGTAAAAATTACGCTACAAGTGCCCGCAAAATCTACCCAAATTCACCGCACTTTTTCACCAAATTCGATACAATTTTTGACCTGAAATAAAATTTACCTTACAGATAGGTAATTTTTCTCGACACTCATCCGCAATAAGTAGGCTGAAATGTCGGACGTCCCACGATTACCCTAACTGTGCCCGTAATTTTTATCGAAAAATTCTGTGCGTGTACCTTAGCTCATTTTCTTTGTTGCAGCCCTAACTTGAGAATACTTTTTGCAAGTTCGATTTTAGCCGATCCTACGCTCATGTTACTGGAAAAAGTACAGTGTTCCTCATTCGCCTCTATAGTCTTTTTTCAAACTCGTTCTTCACTCCATCAAAATCCATCAATTTCAGTCTAAAAATTCGAAAGAGGATGAAAAACCTGCAGCATGAGCTGAATTACATCTTATTTGGAGGAGTGGGAGCCGAGATATCCTGCTTTTACAAAAAACCTGTATAACCTCATGGAAATAGGCCTCTTTTCTACGTGGGGGCAAATTAGGAACACACTCTTCTAATCGCAAGAAAGAATCCTTTTTTGCGAGAATAGGGATAGCTTGTCTCCAATTTGTTGAAACCAAACTTATTTCAGCTCATTTCAAAGATCTTGAAACAAACTTTGGAATGAGTTGAGATATGTTTAAAAATGTCACGAAAACTTCAGTGTAAAAAATCCGTGGCAAAAACTTCAACCAATTGGTTGAAGTTTTTCCCTCAACCAGTGGTTGCTTCCGACGCCATATGACTGAACGTGCGGCTCGGGAAGTGGATAAATGGAGGATCCAATAAGGGAACATTATTATAGATTTAAAAAGTCTCATCACAGTTTTTGCACCAGTTAAATTAAAAAAAAGCGTGATAAGCACCAGTCATCACGGTTGAACATTCATCATTTCTGTATATATACAGACATGCCTGTTCTGCAGGAGTCGAATACATGTCATAAGGCTGGAGGGATGAATAGATGGACGGATGGGGGGGAGGGGGGTAGACAGGATGGATGGATGGAATGGAACTCAATGGAATGGAACGGAACGGGATTGAATGGAATGGAATGGAAATGTGAAACGGACCGGAACGGAGTGGAATTGAACGGAATGGGCCGGAACTCTTTTCCACTCCAATTATACTCCGTTCCATTCCGGTCCGTTCCGTTCCGTTCCATTCCATCCATCCCATCTACCCCTCCACCCCATCCGTCCATCTACCCATCCCTCCAGCCTTACGACGTGTATTCGACTCCTGCAGAACAGGCAACCCGCTTTGTCGTCCATACGGGACCGGGGCTAATGTTTATCCCTCTTTGTTTGTGAAAAAAATGACGAAATTTGTTTTTCCGAATCAAAAGTGCCAACCGGAGACCACCAAGTGGTTGAATTCTCAACCAATTGGTTGAATTCTCAACCAATTGGTTGAATTTGGCATCTAACCAGTGGTTGAATTTTCAACCAAGTGGTTGAATTTTCGACCACTGGTTGGGCAATTTGGTTGGAAGTCAACCAAGTTTTTACAGTGTATGGATGAACAAAACAAGAGTAGTAGGGGCATATTATAGGCACTTTTACCTTATGTCACATTCAGTAACTGGGCAATTCAACATCGTCGATTCTTGCATTGATGGGCATAGAGGTTTGAATCAGTTTCAGATCTCAACTCATCAGGAAAAACCAATAGAGCCATTTTACTGAAACTTTTGTAGAATGCTCTTTTTCATGATTCATTCCGAATCCAATGTCGCATCCTGTAGACTTGCCATGAGAACGGATCTCACGTGATGAACATCGATGAACAATGCTTTTATAGTTTGGAGGAGAATCTTGATTCCTAGGTTGCGGTTCTGACTTGACTGACTTTTCTTGCATCATCTTCTACGTCTCTGGATACTTCTTTGAACAATCCGATACTCACTTATTTGCTTCTCAGTCTATCTGTAACCGTTATCCCTCAGGGTTCAGATAAAAGAATAAGAAAAACGTTTATCGTAAATTGAGAATGTTCCTAATTCTTGCAACCAATGCTTGCTGAAACGTTTGTGTTCAGTGTATTGTTGGAAATGTAGAAAGTACCTTGGAAACTCTGTCGATATGTGAAGACTGTGTATCCTTGTCCTTGTCAACAAGACAGGAAAAGCGGATATTCCAGCGTACAGATCTGTCGTAGAAATTGCTGTGGAATATGGTATTGTGGAGAAAAAGAAATGGAAAAAGTGCGATTGAATGGAATGCCAACAGACAGAGATTGAAGAGGAAAGAGATAGGGAGTGGTGATATTGCTAGACAAAAAGAAAATAGCAATGCTCGAGTGAGGTGTACGAAGAACAATGAAAAATGTGCATGAAAAATGGATCAGGCGTTGAAATATATTCACGCCAGAAACATTTCAACCTCTTGTAAATCTGATGAAAATGTATTTCGCTTCTAACATACTGCAGAGAATAACATACTTTTCGGACATCGGCAATCCTCCATAATTAATATCATGGCATCGCTGAAGTTGAATTTTTTGCCAATTGGGAGCAAGTTCATGGACATGATTAATAAGCGAACCTCTCATCATAATGCCACCTATATTCATGCATTATAAATACGTCCGTTGAATCAACAATGTCTTCTATACATCGCTTGAGTCATTGGCTCCTGCATCCGGTGCGCGCGCATCAGTTGCTTGCACTCTGTGCGTTCCATAAATGAGAAGACAGTGCGTTCATTAATGTGATTCATATTAATAAAATTCGTTGAGTCTTTAACAACTTGGACATGATAAGAGATCAGCACAGTCAGTTGTAAACCACCGGTTACACGATGAAATCCAGGTTACTCGAATTTAGAAAGTCTCCTCATACTAATCATAGAAATCTCTCACGACCAAAAAATTCTTTATGATAATCTTATATGAGACGTTATTTTTCAATGTGTTTCAGGTCGGGCTGTTGATGCCTGATGGCGCGCGCTGGCACGCAGCGCTGGAGGAATCCTGCTCCAGAGTAAGTATTTCTCCACAAATATATACATTTAATACTTTATAAATATCAAATTGAAATTCCCCAATCGAACTAATAATCACTTTGCGCCTCTCATTATTCAAATCAATACATTGTCTTTAAAACTGTTTCGTCGACAAAGCATTGCCCCATAACTTTGCGTAATATATTCACCGTGTCTGCAAGAGAATTTCAAAGGAGTTTTCTCGCACAAGTTGCGCGACTATTTCGGTGAGCTTCAGATAAGCGAGTTGTCTTTATTGAGGAAATGAGGGGCAACAGAATGCAAATTCTTTCCTCTGTGGCAGGTGCACCTCACTAAAAGAGTTTCTTCAATGTTGACGCAAAAGAAAGTATGATGAGAGTTTTCAAACTTTTTACACACAGTGCCATCTCCTCCTTGGCCTTGCGACCGCTATGCTGCCACTAAAAGTTTGCGAATAACTGTGAAGATATGAACTTTCTATAGTGTTGTATAGTAGTTGCCAGTTCTCTGAGATAAAGCATTGTTGATGAGTTTGAAATCGAAATATCTTGGAACTCCTACCTCGAGCATTTTGTCACTTATCATAAAGTTCTTTCTTTCAATCCCCTTTCCAGTAAAAACAAACCTCTACTTGAATTTTCATCTTTATACCATCATTCCAATCTAGTTCTTTGACAATTGCCACTTTTTTACTTAGAATTCTCTGAAAAAATTCCAGTAAAAGCTTGCTGAAGATGTGAATCAAGTACCCGCAAGACCCAGATTAGAACCTCAATCAAAGAGAAGCACTTTATGATGAAGAACTGCCCGCGTTGTTGTGAATATATCTACCCACCTCTCGTTTTCGAATGCAAGAATCTTGAGATGTATACCACCAGGGCTTTAAGATACCTTGACTCTCTATACAGCCTTTTCAGTACGATATAGTCGTCAGAAATGCCCAGCTGTGACTTGCAGTCTTTGCATTTTCTGGTATCTTTTGATATTTTGCGCGGGTGCTTCTCGAAAGCTGAGGGAGCTTGAGCCGAGTCTCGAGTGCCACCGAAAAGATTCGAGAAGAGTACAGAAAACGTCTTGAAGCGACTTTTTCCTCCATCGCGCCTCTGACTTTCTTTTTTATTCCTTCTTCAAACTCTTGTGCGTACTTACTTTTCTGCACACGCGCATTCACACTTTTGATTCAGAAATCTTACGTACAAGACGGATTACGCGATGTTTGTTGAGTTGTCGAATTGAACATCTAGAATCATAAAATATTTGCTCAAAGTTGAGATATACAGTCACATCTGAAATCGTGTAAAAAAAAATCGTTTCTCCTCAGAATATCTTCCTGGGACGAAAAATTTGATCGAATACTTCAAAATTATGACTTAAGAATTTTCTTGTTTTTTATTATTCTCTTTCATGATTCCATGTTTGGACCCCATCGATGTTCTATTATGTTCCTCGTAACGATAGATACTCTTCAGAATTTTTCAGATTTTTTTCGATGCAGTACAAAAAAACTATCACAAATTATAAGAAATCACTAGTTGCCCTCGACTGAACAAAACAGTGAACGGTTTGCTACAATTTTCAACTCATGAAGAACCTTGCACTTGTTGCTCTATAGTTAGAGTACAAACTGTGGAATTTACAAAAAATGTTTCTGTGGTATGATCTAGCCTTAAATAATCTTGAATTTTTTGTTACGTCGTGTTTACTGAACCGCTAGAGAGGAAAATTCCCTAACGACTTCTTGAGGAACGCTTCGAAGCGTAAAAACCAAGGAGCATTGTCGATCAAAGGGATCTTTGATCTCGCTTCACTGATGAATAATCAAAGAGGTTCGATCGAAGTTCGCGCGTGTGAGCTAGAATCAAGAATTCTTGAAGGTCTTACAAGGAGAGGCCAGGGAGTGCGGGTCACGGATTCGGATGAAACTTTGGGAATCATCTCCCTTTAGCACCAAAAGATGATACCCAGAGCCGCAGAGTCTAACGCTCAAGCGTTTTCGAGCTACAGGCTATGACCTATGCATTACAGTATATCTATACATAGCATTTTTCCACATATATAGATATACTGTAATGCATAGGTTCTAGTCTGTAGCTCGGAAACGCTGGAGCGTTAGACTCTGCAACTCTGGGTATCATCTTTTGGTGCTAAAAGGAGACTATTCCCAGAGTTTCATCCAAATCCATGACCCGCACTCCCTGGTCTCTCCTTGTTAGTTCTTATGAGCTTTAAAGCCTCGTACATGGCTTCATTTCTTCTAGTATGGTGAACCAGGTAATTTTCAGCCTCACGATTTTTCATATTTCTGGTTCAACGGCCAGGATTCTTTACACACTCTTATCTGTTTCATGGTACTTCTGTGTACTCTAATTTTGGATCTGGACAGGTTAATATTTATCACATTCAGAAATTGATTCAGAAGTCAATCACTGCGGCGATGATTCAATCAATTATTCATTTGGAACTTTCGGATGTCCGTTATTGCCGAGATTATTATTCCACAACGTCAATATCAGAACGTCGATCTACACTGAGCTACACCGCTATCTCACATGAGTGATTTTTTGAAAGATAATAATGACCTATTGATTCCGAATGGAATAACGGTATTAAATTTGGCAGTCCAGATTGCGAATTCATTTGGTTTGACGTATTTGCGTATCCAATATCTGTTCACTCTCCCAGAAAATGATTGATCCGATTATTTCTGTCATCCAATGATTACCAGACTCTATCGATCATCAAGATCCGATAAATTCCACGTTTTCCGTTGATTGTCCATAATTTACCGAAATATCACTACCCCAATCTTTCGCAAACCGCACCATCTCCGATTCCACTAACTCAAAAAGTAATCAATACTTCCGGAAATTACAAACAATCTCCTTAACCTGATCCTTCCTATGATGAATAAACAATCAAACTCACTTCGTTAAAGAAGAAGAAACACGTCCCGTAATACCATGCTCAACCGTCAGGATCTCCCTCTCGAAACAAAGACCGGGTCACGCACGTCATGTACTCCCACAGGACAAACAGAGAGAAAAACAAGCTTGTTGAACAAACATTGCGGACGTGGTAAAGCCGAGGCATGCGACCCGAGGGGTAGCAAAACTACTTATATATCCAATTCGAGTGACCACACGCGAGCATCGGGCGCAACTTACCCTCCAATCGACACACAACAGGAAACTATAGTAGGTTGCTCATGAAGAAAAGCAAACTCAAGATTAAGCGCCTAGGAAATTCTGCACCGTCCATATCCTTGCATCAGATGCCATATCTATTTACTGGTATAGAATACGATTGCAGAACTTTTGGGGTACTCTAATTTCAGGTATATAAAGTGCACAAACAGGCATCAATATTACCTACGTATTCATGCGGTATAGGCAAGGTGAACGAATCCGATACAGTTGATGCAGTGTCTGTATTATGCGGATGAGGCGATATCTAGGTAAAATGTAAATATATCGCAAGCTCGTGCGGTGGCAATCGAAAAATTCACGAATAGACCGAGGCCACGCGACGATGTGAGCTTTGTTGCGGTAACACGCGATGCTTGAGCTTTACATCATTGGGTAAGAGATTGATTGCGATTCTAGGAATCTCATTTAAATGAGGGTTAGTTTTAGTGTGGATTGAAATATTCCGCAGTGTATAGTGTGATGACCGCTTGAAGTTTGCGCATTCGATTTACTGCCTTTTGTGATGTGCAATTGTTCCTCCTGGGTTTCGGTAATCTCGAGCCGTTGATTTTGGTTCATTCGAACGAAAATTCATCGAAGATTCATCAAAGTATGTCATTTCGATTTGAAATCGAAGTTGATACCTGTAATTTGAACAAAAAATGATTTCTTAACCCGTTGATTTTTAATTTCCAGTGTAGCCGACAAGCGCTATTTTCGATAATAATTCGTGATAACGGTTGAGCGAGGCAGTTGAAAAATCTGCAAAAATTAGGAAATGTCTGGGACCTTGTTAAATCATATTAGCTCAAGAGTTGGGTATAGTTGACCATCTTCGAGAGAAAAAATAAATGATTGAATTTATTTTTGAAGAAAAAATAAAAATCGAAATTTTCCTACTTTCTAATCTTGCCATTTTTCGAGGTTTTGGCACTAGCATTTGATGTTTTAACCATCAGAAAGTGGTCGCAAGTGCCGGAAATCACTTCTAAAGTCAACCAGTTGAATAATCATATTATCTTTCATACCTCCAAACCTTGTTGAAATCCCACAAAATTTCTCCGAATGTTTTTTACAAGTAAAAATGGACAAAGAAATTACTGTTGCGTCGAAAATTTAATGCATGAACTAGCTTCTGCTATCAATTTTCTTTTGCCAACAAGACAGGCAGACTGGTCCTTTGTCCTTTTTTCCCTCAACGTGCTCTTTCTTTCTTCAAAACTGTTTGCGTCAAATTTCACACTAACCCTACATTTGTATCATGATTTCATGACTTCTTCAGAGGTTATAAAATGTACCAGTTCACAGCCACATCAAATAGATGCGATCTGGCTCAGCTTTTTCCTCCAAGCTCTGGAAAAGTTTTAAGGAGGTGCATAAAAATATAATATAAAAATTCTGCATCCCTCCGCAGAATTCAATTCAAAAAAACTTCCGGCTTCCCTCTTGCTCGTAAAAAAAAATATGTCATCTCGCACGAATTAGAGCTATGAAACAGCAACATTCTGAACTCGAATCTAGGCCACCAGGAACTACTGAAAAGACTGCTTGTGTAGCGTGAATTAAGTAAAAGTCAGTCAGACTCGTTCTATCCTTTGTTACCGAGATGTATCTCAGAGACAAGCTTCAAGAGAACCGTCAGGCATCGTGCTACACGTAGCTTCGTCAGCAGCAGCAACAGCAACGAGAAAGGAGACACTCACGTTACCTCAGAGAAGAGAAAGGAATAGAAGAAATAGAAATGGGAAAATACAGTTGAGAGAAAAAGGTGCGGGTCAGTGTGCCGGTAGCTGAGGTCATGTGCTTTTTATGCGAGTCCTTTTTTTGCAGAGCAGGCGTAATTAATAGTGGCGGATGCGGTGCATGTGCACGCATACCTAGATAAATTATGCTTGAAACTTCTACCTGGAGTTGTATGGCAGCATACTCAACAAAACTGAATTAAGATTCTTAAGACAAAACTGAGTTTCTTGCAAATTTAGTTGTCGTATTCGATTTTGATGAACTTCGTTAAATTGTGATGTTCACTTTAATTTATACCGAGAACTAATCAGAATCGCTCTCTTGTTGTTGATTATGCAGTTTATTGTTATCACAGTGGGAATTTCTTGATGAACAATTGGTCAGAAATAAAGCTCAACCAAATTCAACGAAATTGGAAATGGATTCCGGGACAAACCGTGTTTTTTTTACATAAACTTATTTTATGATAGATGATTTTTTGAATTATTTTTTGAATAATACTCTTGGGGAGATTCTGCGGGAATATCATCGTTTGGTACTGAAAAAAGGACAGTTCCCAATGCTTCAGCCAAATCATTGGCTTACAGATCATAATCATTTTTCATCGCTTTTATTCTACTTCACCGTCTCCCCACTCGACGCTCAGACCACCCATTTCTCACCCTACTCCGCGATTTTCGGCGTTTTTCTCGGAAAAATCTTGTACGGTTGCTTGTGTTGGTGACGAAACTTGTGTCCATGTGAGCAATTAGGTAGGGCCTCTACCCTCTCTACGGTGAATATGCGGTGATTGGCTGTACACTGGAATTCTTCGTGGTCGCCCCGCCTCCTACCGAACTTGTCAAAACCTGATGCATCGTCGCAAGTAGTAAGAGGTCAAGGAATGCACATATCATATATATCATATGCTTTCCTAGACGCGCAGCGCGCGGTGGCATTAGAAACGTTTCAAACCATTTCGATCGTAGGCAGCGCGCCGAATTTTTTTCGCGGTCGGTTGTCACAATGCGCATACAAATTCGCGAATGCCCCATGCAACACTCCACGTTTTTTTGTTGAACATTCCTAATACGTGCTGTATTAGAGAGACTATCTCGGAGACTAATTGTGTGATTTCAGACATAATTAAATTGAAAACGATTCAAATCGAAGGAGATATCGTATGCACAGAGTATCTTTGATCTATTGGTTTTTTCACTGCAAAATTTTAATATCAGTCAAAGCGATGTCTAAAACTCGTTTTTACCAATTTATTCATGATTAAATTCACTCAGTATTTTTACTTTTGTGAGTGGAATATTGAAGAAACAATAAAAGTCACTAGTCATGGTTGACCAGCTTGTTTCGGCCAAAAAATGAGAATCAACCGTCTATCTAATCGCAGATAACACGAAGATCGGCAGGTCTATTGTATTCAATTGTGACGCACACCCGCACAGAATGAGAGAATAGTTCACTTCTTCAGGCACATTATTGGTTATGATTCGGAGCTTTGTACAATTTTAGTGCAATCTCAGTGGAAATCAAAGAGTATAGAAGAATTAGAAACTGTCAGAAATATTATGAAATGAGTGAACAAAAATTAGGAAACAAATGAACAAGGTCATGGGTACCGCAGTTTTATTTTGTAAAATTTTCATAATCGGGAAGTTATGTCCGCTGGGAGAAATTACTGGGGGAGTTACGGTCGCGGCAGATTTCGACCGGGGAGTTTTGACCGCATGGAAAAATGAACGGGAAGTTTATGTTCCGGAAAGTTAAGGAAGGGGAAGTTGTGAACCCCCAATAAAAAGATGTTCTACTCCAAAAAGAACAGCAAGCGAAAATAAAACCAGTTTCTTCTCCTCTGGGAAGTTTGAATTTGGAGTTTTGCAAATCGGACGTATAAAGCTATGCGTAACATACGATTGATCCTTGAGTGACAAGTTTGCAGTCAATGGGAAATGGAAGAGGACTGATATGCAACCCTGAATAGTTTAGAAAGTTGGTTGCTTGCATACGCAAATGAGAACGAGAAACTGATGGACAATTCGAATGGTTCCTTCATCATCGAACTGTGAGTGACCTTTTGAAACTTTGACGTGTATTTCCATCAATACCTTTCTTCGCCTTCATGATGAATCGTTAAATTGTGGACCAGATCGACTGACGCACAATCAGATAATCCTGATGAATGTTCTGCTTGACTCTTCAGTCTTGTACCACCTTCCCTCTCAACATGAATCAGCTATTTCAGCTGATTTGCAGCTAACGTGAACGGATTTTCACTGAAAACCAGCTACAATAGCTGAAAATCAGCTAAAATAGCTGATTTTTAGTCGAAATCCGTTCGTGTTAGCTGATTCATGTTGAAAGAGTTCGTATGGTCTATGCAAGGAGGAATAGTATGCTCGCAGACTGTAAGAAACTCGATTGGTTCGTGAAGCAGTTGAAGGCACACATTATAGAAGGGTACGACACGCGTCGTGTAGTTTGAACTTTGTGCTCTGTATGCACGCACTAGCGCACATTTTTTGAGCACCACTTCAACAACGAATACTCACCCACAGCAGCATCTAATCATGTATGTATACCCCAACCATTTAGAAATAGGGTGTAGAGGTACTGATGCTGAAAAGAGAGTGGCAAGTTCGTGATGTCGCATTAAAAAATCACGCGTACGAGTAAGGTAGCGAGTGTATAGCTGCACCCTTTTCTTCATCATACACTTTCTACCAGAACTGCAACTATCGCTGTATTCCTGTCGTATACTACCACACAATCATACAGTGTTACCATCTGGAATCAGTGGGTATAGTGAAGAAAATAGAAGAAGGGTGCACTGTGTGATTTCTGTCACTCATTCACAGGGATCTTTTACATACAGTAGTAGCTACATAGTCTGATAACAAGATGGTACAGTGATTGCACTTCGATACCAATCGAATTCTACTATATGTGTGTACCGTGGTTTCAATCAATTATCCCTCATTACAGAGTGGCGCCAATTAGATCCGTACCCCATACTACATGGTACCCATAGGTTTCGTCCAACATCAACGGCATTATCAATGCGTACACCTACATAGTGATACATCATAGAGCTATTTAAACTGTATAAGTTATATTTGTGTGTGTGTAGTATGGGAATCGATTGGTCTGATATATAGTCTGCACTCTTCTCTCACACGTTATCGATTCGACGATTCGTGGAGTACGTCCGTCGCGCAGCCGGTACTAAATAACTTCCGGCGCGCCACCACCACCATCCACCCGCCGCCGACGCCGGGTCTACTACTGTTCAACGAACCAATGCCACGGCACGCTATGGTGGGTGCTTTGAGTATATGTATGTACTTCTATTCACTGCTGTGTGCAGTCTGGCTTTTTCAATGCTACGAGTAGTACGCGATTTTGTAAACCTTGAATGGTTGAAAATACAACAAAATTAAATTTCTTGGAGAGGTTATGAATTGAAATTTGAAGATGTGAGGTTGATGTGATTGGCGGTGTCACGTTTCAATGATAAAGTAAACCGCCAATTTTTGAGAGTATTTTTTGGTGGACTATTGATGTCAATAGTTGTGATGAGGTTTGATTTTTTTATGGTGTGCTTACACAAGGACTTTTGAGTGGCGTTACTGGGTGATTTGAATCAAAGAGCAGTTGTGGAAATTGTGATAAATGTGCGGCGTCAACAGGGTGCAAGTTGTGTAAAAAATGTAGTTATGAAGAGTGTGATTTTGTGATACTGGGTCTTCTGATTGTGCAGTTTACGAGTGGTGCAGAAGAGGTGCCAGATACAAGGCCAACTGTAAAACTAGAATTGAATATAATGTGGAAAACAACTGCATGGAGTGGTACGTCCGGATAACACACTAATCTATCAGATGATATCTTTCGTACATTTGAATCCGTCAAATTGTTCTTGTCGTGGCTCAGTTTCCCTTCAAATATGACATCTAAAGTCACATTCGATCAAATGTGGAAGAATAAATCCTCAAAACTATAAGAATTGGGACAACTGTAATCAAGATTTGATCATGAAACGGCGCCAAGTCTTAAGATATGCTATAATTTCCATGACTCTTTGAAATTCGTTGGCTAGAAGAATGGAATATTCTGTCGGGATCAAAAATGTCTTGGAGTCATCTCAGTGTGTTAAAAATGTGAAGAGAATCCTAAAATCGAATTTGATACATCAAAACTTTAGGATGATCAGAAACTCTAATACTTCGGTGATGTTCACGTTCATGATGACTCATATAAGAATTTCGGGTATCTTAGAATCTTCTGGATCCATCAAGAATTGATCCGTACAAATGGCTTCAATAACAATTTGAATGATAATAATCATTCCATCTTGTCAAACTCATCCGAATCCTTTCAATGCATGCATACCATGAACATTCCATTTTGAATAATTAATCTGGCCAATATTTAATAGAATCATATTTCGATAGAAAATCTCCAATCCAGTTTTTTTATGCACAGTCACATTTTTTGACTACTCATGTTGAACAATCCATATGCATACATATGGTACAGAAACGTTGTAGTAAATTCCATTCGTTGTCGTGGCCATCAATAAAACGGAAACATTCATAGACCATAAAACTGACCAGAGTATAGACAGATATGTTATACGCAAGATAAATTCTGCTATCCTGGTGTAAAGCCCGAATTGATGGAAAATCCATGTCTGACGCTGTTTTTGAACATGCCATTCTATTTTCGACAAACACGTGAATATTCATATTCATCAGCCAAACGAGAAACAAATCGCAACGATCCTCAGAAATCCTAACCCTCTACACGCAGTCATCCAAACCAGTATTTCTTCATTTTCCCCTTAAGAAGGTAAAAAAAATCACACAGGGATCGACAGAAGCAAGGTCGAGGTGAAGAAACGACGTATACGGAGAGAATAAATTGGCCATTTGTCGTCGAATCACTCAACATCTTATCCCCGCTCACCCAGATCAGCCTCATAAATCATGCGCATCCCTGATGTCTCGCTCAATCTAACCTAAAGGCAAAGTTGCCTTCCCTTCAACTCCTCCCACGCTTATATGAGTATCACCTTCCTCACCCTCTCTACTCTCACTTCCTCAATTCCCTAACACGCAGAAAATCGTCCATAGCTTTTTTGCGCTTTTATCTTTTATCACACCATGCATATTATACACCCGCCAATTACACTCTTACACCACCACCACCGTAAATCATCACCCACACTTACATACTCACATTTATATTTTCTACAAATCATTCAGTACACATTTCGAGTAATCATAAAGTACACACAAGCTCGGCTCAACATTGCATCCCCTTATTCGAGTTTATAGGAACCCAGAACACACGTCCGATTAGCCTCACTTTACTTCTCTATGATAGCTATCAGTGTACGATGTTGTATAGCTCGCACGTTGGCCGACGAGTCAATTATCATCGGTCAAGTGCATGCCCAACCTAGGGTTGGTTGAAACAACTTAGCCTTTCATAAACTACTATGTATGTATGTATCTACCGTTTTGGGTGTGCTTTTGGATATGACCCTAGTATTAGGGCCAGATAAGAGCCACACGTGCCAGTATAGATATCGGGGTGGTAGCTTATACTATTATATGATCAGAGGAGAGAAAACGGGGATGGCTCTGGTGAAAATCCGATCGTTGGCCCACCACAGATCAAAGCTTACCATATATAATGTTCCCTCGAGAAGGTTAAGGGTCTCATGGCTTTTGATGCTCTGCTTGTTGGTAGCTGATGACGACATTTTTCATCTCTAACCTCTTTCTGAGACCTTTATTGAGTTTATCTCTGACCACCTCGAGATGGATCGATTTTTGCCCTCGGGATGTTTACTTGTATATGGACTTTGGACGTGTAAGTGTATTAGTTTGACCATGAATCGTGTACGATATTTTGATATAGTGTAGGAGGGATTTGACCTTGCCCTGAGGTTACAAGTCGATGATTGAAGTCTTTAAGTGGTTCACTAATATATACTGACTGATTACGTGTGGAAGAATCCATCAAAGCGTGAGAAAAGTTCGAGGGGAAGTTTTATTATTGATTGATCTTCTGGAATCAGCACGTATTTGATACATATATTTGGACCTTGAATTCTAAAATAAGCTATACAGTGCGTATGTTTAGCATTTCATCTTGATGTATAGTGGATCGTAATTTGAAAACAATCGGAAAATCGGACTGATCTACATTTTCTTCTTCAGTGAGAAAATTTGAATCAAGTTAACAAATCCTGAAATCACTTCATTGTCATTTGCGGATACGAGCTTTCGGCTCCTGATGTCATTGAAAATCGAACTTCTTTGCCTTGTAGTGACTGTCGGCAAATTACCGTGAAATTCTCTCTGGTATGACTGACTTAGCATTTGATCTTGTGCTGAGATGGCTTTTAAATAAGCTAGCCAGTAGTATGGGAAGTTTTCTCCCATCACATGAAAATTGTCATTCGAGTCGGAGCCTAGGTTGACAACCATGTGATCTGAGGACTTTCCATGCTACTGCCAAAATCCTCATACTATTTACGTACTCGAGCTTGCAACCCTGCCTTTCTAATGAAAATTCTCACACCAAAATCCACTAGAACTTACCTTTGGGACTGAAACAACGAGTGGTGTTTGTATATCGTAGAGAATGCTTCATTTAAATCCACACAAATCAAGAGTCTTATTATTTGTATAAGATGGATAATTTCTGGACGCTTGAGTGAGGCTATGGTTCAGATGGTTTTGTAAAAATGAGAGCATTTGGCTGTCCAACAGATTCACGACACATTTTTTGGTGTATGTAAACATCAAAATAACCAGTGGGTTGGTTAATTTTGAGGGCATTCCATTTGTCTTAATTTGAGGAATCATGCTCAACATCATGAATTCTCCCACCGCAAAATTTTGGCAAAATGGTCTGCATTGATTCTGCAAAAGAGTGATCAAACCTTTGTCACCAAGATGATGTGCCATTAGTTATGTGAATAAATTTATTGATTTATTACGTTGAATTCATCATTTCTTTAAAGTCATTACGAAATTCATTACGTTTTATTCAAACGGTGTACCTTCCCCTCTTTAAACTTTTCAAGAATCAACTTTCCATTTGTTTAGTCAGTTTTAATCAATAATCATCATTTGGAGAAATTCTTTCAGTAATATGTACAGATAAACTACTATTCCATACAATACCATAAAAATTTCCATGATAAATTGTGTACAGACGTAAACAGACATCGGAACACCAGATCAACTTATCTAAATTTGAAACTGCGTTAGGCAGTTTGCAATTACCGAAATTGTTCGATTGATGATAAAATTTGTTGATGGAATTCATCTCAGTTAGAACAATTTAATTCAGCGAATAACAGCTGATGGCCCAATTTCAGTTTTCAAATGATTCACATCATCAGTGTTTCAGCCACCTCAAAAACAAATCTCAATAACCATCACATTCCCTTTCCTAAAAAACTTCACTTACCCTCAAAATACCATTTGAATATCAAGTGCAAAGTAGCCGCATATAACCAACACACATTAACATGTCTGGTTCTCGATGTCCACCGACTAATAATTCATACGCACAGCGCGCTCAGTCATTCACCAGTTCATAATTCATGCTTGGGGCGCGAGACCATCAAACCAGAGCACCCGCATCGCAAGCTCCTGCACCTATCCAATTGTCGACGACCCCACTCTATATCTACACGAACATACCCACATAATACTCACAACGAGGCTTCTCACATAGATAGATAGTATAGTAGAGTGCATTATCTATATAGAAACCGAAGCCACCGAAAGTCACTATTCATATGTATATAACTAGATGTGGTAGTAGGAGCCATTTCAATTAATTCGATCAGGAGAGAAACTCTGATGCGGTTCCGCAATTCCTATATATGTCCCGCATTCCCTCCAGCTTCAATCAATTGAACTGTAGCCACATGCATTGCAGAACATATAGTTGGTACACGTCGAATTCTCTCTAATTTTCGAAGAGTGATTGTGTGTGATGTATAGATGGATAGGTCGGAGTCGAATGGTAAACAATGATCTCGTAAATGTGAATTCAGTTCTCGAGAAGCGAGAAGCATCTAGCGGGAATTTTGAATTTAGGTTACGTTAGAATCGAGCTTTTCTCATTCACTCGATATTGGTGATCCCAATTAATGAGTGCTAAGGGATGTCTACGGGGTCGCACTTGAGTTTGGAAATGCACGAATTCATATTCCGTAGTAGCGAGGGTGATGGTAGTTGAATTGACGATAGAAACTAAATTCCAGTTCCACTCACTCGTTGTGTCTGGCATTTATGCGCTTGGCTGAGCGAATTATGTCGACCCAGTTTCCATTGACCGAATATTTTGGCTCACATAAAGTATTCACTCGATTATTGAACACCTTTCACATCAATTTTACCAGTGCGTGTAGAATCCCTATATTCCATTGTAAAGAAACCATGCCTACATTTTTTATCAGCAGGACAACACGACTTGCGTGGGTAGTTCTCCAAGGATATCCCATTCCAAGTTCTAGAATTTCCCTAACGCATGTCAACTTGGCCAACACGCATACCTCTATATTATGATCAAAAGGAAAATGCCATGTATACTATATTCATGAAAAAGACGTAGAAATGAAGTTACTCCCAAGCCTCTCGCACGTGTCACTTTGACGAATGGCTCTGGGGATATACAACACATAAAAGTTACTCCACAAACTCGGCGGATACGGATCTCGCGAAAGATTTATTCGAGTTTGTTATAAAATTTCAGAACTATTCAGGCCAATCGATACGCACCTCTCGACATCATTCTTGTTTCTTACGGATTTTTCTCGAGCTTTACTTACCGTATAGTATCATTGTACCAAATTCAACTTCCAGTAAAAAAAAAAAAGTTTAGCTCGTGGTGGCAATTCCGAAGAAGGCGTATACGGAATAACCTGTCTCTCTATATACTACAAAGCTGGGATGGTTATAAGGAGAAATTTCAGCTGGCCCGACTAGTGCAACGTATGATTTCTCGTGTCTCGTATAAATTGAAAAACTTTTTCTCGTGCCACACAAAAGTAGCTGATAAAGCCTCCTCCTCCTCCTCCTCTTGCTTGGCTCAAATGAAAACAGTCTAGGTATCAGTAGCAACTTTTTAAACTTTCATCCAAGTAAGAGTGGTGGGGTCAGTGTTGTGGTTGTTTGTAGGCCCAGTTTTTTCTTCTTGATCGCCTTCTTAATGTGACACCCTTGTGACTATTTTTGGCTCTTATCGTTGAAAAAGTTTTCTTATTACAAAGCATTTGGCTTGAATCCACTTCAGAAATGGCAATGGCTCGTGTTTTTGGGCTTGTTTATATTTAGTATGGGTGTCATGAGCCATGTAAGTTGACGCATTCACTGCGAAAATAGTTTTTTTTAATCTTCATGTAATCATGATTTCAACCCTCACATTTTGATTTATGCAACGGTGAACTCTTTTCTGATTCATTATTCATGCAATTTTGAGCAACAAAAAAAAGTTGCCATTAGGGATACTTATTCTTTGAGCGAACATGGGCACAGAGAAAATTCAGTTGTGGAAAGTCGTGGGTTTACCGATGGGGCCCATCGCAATGAAAATTTTGATATACAAACTCGGAAATGTAAAGAAAAAATCAGAAATGTAAGATGAGACGAAGTATAAGTAAATGAAGGATTAAAAAGAAACATGACGAGTACACTAGAATAATATACGACACGATCCACTTCGGAAATATACACAAAAGTAGATTTGCCATAAATATGTGAAAAAATGCGAATGTAGATAAAAGCTGAAAAGAGAGAGAAAGAAATAGTCATGGATGGGAAGGAATTACGGAAGAAGGAGGAGGAGCAGACAGAGAGGAAGCCCCAAAGCACCCCAAACCAAGAGAGCAAGAGAAGAGGAGAGTTGGTGAGGAAATTGTAGCCGAAAATTCAATTGACGACGCTTTCCCGGGCGTCATTGCTTGGTTATCGGAAGGCGGAAACTGCCGGCACAGAATAGTGAAAAAGGAGTGGTAGATGGATTGAAGCCATGACGCGGCCGATCGAATGGTAGCTCAGACTTTTTTCATTTGTTATCGGGCCTCATCGCGATGCGAATTTTGTAAATTACAAGGCTATTGAACTTTCGCAGAATGGCTACAGCCCCATTTTGGTATTTACAGTATATTACCTATTACGATATTCTATTCGGCGTTTTTTTCCAACATAGTTTCTTCCAGTCATCAAATGATATATTCTGTTTCATCTGAAATCACCTTCAATGGTTTTGCCAAGTACAGAAGATTCAACTCTTTGAAACCTACCTGATAGTGAATCAAATGTATACTCCATGTCGTTCCTCCTCAATTTTATATATTTTTTGAGCCTCGTACTTGCAAATGAAGCTAATTATGTCATTATTCCCTCGTGAAAAAAATATAATACAGCGATGGATATAAAGTACACTACCCAGAACGCAGAGCCTTCACATTTTTGGTAAAAATCGTAAACGGATTTGGCTTGACCATGGATTGAATTAGAAACCCGTACCGAGAATGCAAATAAGCGTGGAATACTTACATTTTAGTTGATCTGAATAATATAAAAACAAAATATTTATTCAACGCTTCCCCCAATTATGAAAAAGATTACCGTCGAATTGGGTAACTTTGGTACACCTTCGAAAGTCTTGCACAACGCTCCAGGAGCAACTCAGTTAATTTCACAGCCTTTCCAATCAAATCCTGTTATCAATTCTGATACTATGGAATCCTATTTGTTGCTCCTGAAACGGGGGACAAGTCTTTCGAGGGTGTACCAAAGTTACCCAATTCCACGGTACGTCAAATGTGACAAAAAAATGTGGAAAAAGACAAATCCAATCAGATACTCCATCTCATAAAGTCAGCAATACCACCAAAAAATGTAAAATCATAAAATTCTTAATTTCCTGGTCCAACCCTCGCAAACCGAAACCACTCCTAACCTC
Organism: Eretmocerus hayati; assembly: GCA_029851415.1. Taxonomy (NCBI): domain Eukaryota; kingdom Metazoa; phylum Arthropoda; class Insecta; order Hymenoptera; family Aphelinidae; genus Eretmocerus; species Eretmocerus hayati. The sequence goes on from CM056742.1 coordinate 167,334,709, forward strand.
AAAACATCAACGAAAAAGAGCTGAGAATCATCACCTTCTGCTAATCGTCAGAGCATAGAGTTGAGCTCTGACGCAAAGACGACGACGAGGTTAACGGGTTCCGCGCGAAATTTACCCCTAGGCAATCCTCGCAACCGTCCCTTTTCCTCCTAACTCTCACGTTTAGATGCTGTTGAATCTCCAGAGTGCCACCTGCCTAGTTGTTAATTCCGGGCAAACAGTGCTTAACCACCCTAATCCGTTAATTAAAGTTGTAATCTTGAAATCAGTCTCAGAGACGACGACGCTCGGCTTCATATAGCGCTTTAGGCTATTCGAGACACTGTTGGGTTAATACTGGATGCCCAGGTGACGAACCGTACCAGAATTAGTCTTTCGATCTAGAAAGTCTGAGAAAAGTCTACCGAAGGAAAGAATATTTGAGAAGGATTGAGAAAAAGAAGGAGTGAGGAAAGTATGAGGAGAAATGAAGATGTAAGGTGATGAGGCTAGATAGAGAGGGAAGGGCTGCAGATGAGCGAAAGAAAACGAGGGGATGATGAGAGGAGTCTTCTCAACGCTGATTACTAAACGCCCGAGTGGATTGAAATCGATGATTGCAAAGCTTCGAGCTAGCTCATGTCGAGAGACTGGTTAAGAGGTAGAAAACTGTTGCTAGGGTCGTTCTTAAGCGCCTGATTTGTGCGAGTTGTGATGACTAGACTTCCTTACAGTTATTATGACAATAATTGTATTATTACTCGTTTGACATGATTTTCTTTTCTTTCGATACATCTCCATTTTAATTCGAACAGATTCTGCTCAATTCTCCGCCGAGAAAGGTTATTTCTTACCATGTATGCTGCTCATTCATTCTGATATTGGAATTACATGTTCGGGCTCAACAGAAAAGGGAATACATCGCCTAGCAGAGTCAGTCCTAGCGAATATTTTCATTTGCGTGATGCATTGCAGGTTAATTCAGTGATTTAGCAAACTGAGAAGAGCTTTCCATTCTCTGAATGGTATATACAAATATTTTAATTTCGCAAAAGGAGCACTTTGCACAGTGTGCATCTGGCCTCTTATTCATGATGAATGGAGAGCTAACATTTCCCGAATACTCTCTGAGAGGCTTTGCATTTTAATGGAATGCATTTGGCAAAGATTCATCCTTTCCCCTTTTCTCTTTATCTCTGTCTAACCCACCTTCTCAGCATTTCCATCTTCAAGACTTTAAACTTGCAGTATCACTCCACAATTCACGTGTCTGTCATGACAATCCTCTGAAATTATTAGTAATGAAAATGAAATTAGTTAAGTTTCATTTATTCCAATTCGCCTCCAAGACCTGTGATCTAACTTTCGTCTACTTCGATATCCAGTGAATTTTGTTAAGAATATTAGAGGTATGAAAATTGAACAAGAAGTTTTTTTATGAGCTCGATTTATCGCCATTTTTCCAAGATACGTTCATCCTCATACCCATTCATCTATTTCATGCATGGAAAATTCCGTGCTGCTCTTTGCGTTTTTTGATTACTCGATAAATTATGTGCTCTCTAGCCTGGAGCAACAAACTTTATGAACGAGGGCTTAATGTGATACTGCAGACGGTCATCGTCCATCTTTGAGGATATACTACTCACTTTGTGGATTTATATTCCTGTAAAAAGCAAACTTTGGTCTTCCTTCGAAAAAAAAATTCATCATCTTTTCAGAACCACACTCATGTTTCAAAGGCTTGAGTATATACTATGTCCTCTAAGATAGAATGGTGCACCTGATATGTTGATATCTAAATCCCTCCGTAATCTTCTTCTAGATTCCAAAGAAATGAGTTTGTGAAATAACTACAAGAAGCATTTTCGACTGCAATCATGCACTACGAATTGTATCTCCACTAAACATTTCAGATACGCTCAAAATCAAAAGTCTTCACAACTTTCTCTTTCTTCCACGAAAATTTGTTTAAATTATTCGGTTGTCGTCAGTTGGCCAGTCGCCAATAATCAGTTTCTATTGATCACATACAAATTTTCTGCTGCCTAAACCACTAAGTCATGAAGAAATGGAATTTTTTGGCTTCCAAGATGACCTAGAATGAAAGATTGAAGCACTTTAAAACAAAAAAAGGTCGCTTAATTTTTATTTCTTGTTCCAAATCTCCTTGATAAATGTCTGCATATGTTCAAAACAATGTTCCAGTACTAGATAACGCGGACCCATACTTATAAATCTTGACTTTTTGTTAGACTCTGAAGTGAAACTTGAATAAAAATCCGAGGAGTCGTGCCCTTTAAACTTTACCTTGCCTCGTATTGTAACAGTACCACAATTATCCAAAAAATTCTTTCGTACATTTTTACATATTTGAGTTCAGCTTACTCTCAATGGAAAAAAGTGCAACGGTACATAATGACGCCACAAAAATAACGCATACGAGTAAGCTCGAGATGATGCACCACGCAGCATTGCGAAAGTCATATTTTTGCGCGCGAATATTTGCCACAATCCGCATAAAAGAGAAAGATAGGAAAATGCCCTGCGTACAATTTTTTGAAGTCGTAGTGAGCTCACATACACAAAGTATATACTTGGGGGTTGTGTAGGAAATAACGCGACAATCATTGAGGCGGTTCCTTCGGCTTTGCAAGCGGCGAATTATGCATGACTTTACGATCGAATTCGCGAGTGAGATGAAAAATACTACCGTGAGTTATACACCACCACTTGTTCACGAGCTCTCGAAAACGACGACGCTGAACTTTACCCGAGCTGCTAAACCCTCTCCTCTTTTCTTCACTCACCTCTTTTTTCTCAAATTAGATACTTCGACCTCGCCATTTTCTGCAAAAAAAGTCGAACTCTTGCGAGGCTGCGCGTAATTTTTCTCTGGTATGTACAACTGTATATACTATACTAGGGCTCTCTTTGAGCATTTCAGTTCTTGAAAAAGTTGAAGTTTTACAGAAAATTTATGTGCCAAGAAGTGCGTAACGGCAAACTTGCTGTAGTGGCTTTATCACATCTCAACTTTGAGATGAACTCGTGCACTCCAACATGCTGTAGACAACCACTGTGCAAATATTAAAAAAAAATGTGAAGCCTGAGCCATGAGTTGAGCAAACGTGTTTTATAAAGCTATGAAATGACTATAGGACATTTCATACTGCTATATAGAGAATTCTTGGATTTTCAATTTTGAAAAACTCCTTGATGAAGAGTTTTTCATCAACCTGTAGAATTTATATTGAATTATCAAATGATGTTCGAGATTCTTCGATGAAATGCTCTGGTTCGGTTTGATGTGGCCATAAAGTTGACTGAGAAGAGTTAGAAATATGACAAATTTTTGGCTAATTTATGATGATCTCGAGACAATACATGTCCATTCGTTCCCCAAAATCGTTTCACGTTAAAGATTCGTTGGCACCGGGATATCTTTAAAATGTTGCATTTTATTAGAACGTTTATATCACACCTTCACGTTTGAATTACCTTCAATATTTCACATCGAGCGATACCTGTATTTTACCCAATTATTTTGATTTTTGTCAGCAATAAGTGCACAATCTCATAATTTCATGATCACAATGGAGATAATATCCAATCTCAATCTGTTTCTAGCCCACGTATCAATAATTCAGACCGACAGACACGCCACAGCCTCCCTCACAACTCTACAAAACGGGTTTCTCCGCACCACCAACCTCTAAAACCCTAGATATTCCATGGAAGCTTACTGCAGTATCCTTATACACCTTCTCGCAGCAGCATCACGTCGTCGTTGTCTCTTGGCGCATCTAGCATAAGGTGTTACGAGACTTACAAAAAGCCTATATCCTACATGCTTGTCACCGTTCTTGCCAAGAGTTACGACCCATGTTTTCGCGATCTTCACTAGCTCGTGCAAAAGCTCCCACGCTATTTTATTAAACTACAAACCAGACACACCTATACGTATAGTGTACTTCACTACCACGCGATTTTTGTAGAACTTCATCTTCGCCTTCTTATTTTTCTTTCCATTACTTACTCTTCGTCCAAGATCTACTTTACGTGCTGACTTCAAAACGATCCAATTCCCCCAACGTCAAAATTTTTACGGCACATTACCGTCTAATCTTCCTCTCGAACGATGCATTCTATACTATAGCGATGAGTTTCAGTTGGAGATCTGGCCTTATTTCACGCCACCTTGAGTATTTTTCTCGAAAAAATGTGGCAGCACGACTCTACTTTGCCAAAACGTGACCCGACGTTCAGATAGCTTGATTTTCTTGAGTTTTCTTGGATGGACTGGTGATTATTTCCTATAATGAATTGGGTCGATAGTAAAACTGAGATCGAGAGCCGAACTATCTTGATTGATCTTTTCTGTGTTGGCCGACTGCACGATTTTCATCGTTTTATGGGATCGGGGATAGACTGATCACGTGGTGCTTCGGTAAATTAGAAAAGTTTACCTCTTCTTCTCAATGATTTTTTTTTATCAGAATTCAATTGTTGAACACAATTTGAAATTAATACTCTTCGTAAGGCTGAAATCATTGTTAAATTGTCAGAAATTAGTTCGATCGTCTGATTTTGTACATACATTCGAGCTGAATGAACTTGAATTTCAAAATCATTCCTTGAGTTTGACTCCTCGATCCTAAACGATACTAGATTCACACTCATGTTCCTAGGTCAAACCCTATTTTGGATACATCTCATTCTCAAATAATTGCATCCAAGATAGGGTGTCCAGATCTGAAAAAACTGTAAAAACCCGGAAATATCTTGGAGTCAGCTTGCACTGAGAAAAAAATTTTGGTCGTACGGCCATGCGTATTGTCGTACGACCAAAATGGTATTTGCTGCAGAACAATACCGATTTTGTTATCGCATCAATCTATCAGAACGGTTTGTTGATCTGGTATTAGAGCCACAATAGTTAAATATAACGCGTATATTTCGATTGCCCCGATACTTAATGGATTAACAGTCACATTGCGCTTATTTTCCTACAAAAGCTACCAATTTTTTGCACGGAATAATACCGCAAAGGAACAAATATAATCCAACGATTTTTTAGGTTATTCGTGCCAGATTGATGCAATAACAAAATCATTTTGCTGTGGTGACAATCCAGTATTGGTCTGACGGCAATACCACGTAACAATACAGTCGTATTGTTCCGACGGCAATATTTTATTCCAGCACTTTGGGAAAGACCTGGAATCTGGGGAATCGGAAAGAATTTGCCGAGAAATATTGCAATTTGAAATTCGTGCTAGAATTTTTTTGAATCCCAACAACGGAAGGCACTAACATATCACGTTCTGGAAATCTCTCACATATATCTCGCTCCAAGGTGAGGTAAATATCATGTGAAAATATGAAAAATGCAAAATGGTGTTTCGCCGAAATTTGCAAATACGAAATATTTGAAATGATGTTTCTTGGAAATAGAGTGAAATCTAGAAGTCGTTTTGGAGCAGCGAGACCGGAGTTGTTGATATATGTATCTGAATCAGACATATCAATACTAAGTGTATGCATTACTGAAAATATTGAAATTCTGCTAAGAAATTCAGTAATCCTCAAGGGATCTATAAGATTGATTTGGTTGGACACCTTGCAAGATGATCATTTTAATCCTGTTAGTTTTCATAAAAATGAGTTTTACTGTAAAAGTTCTACCGTATTTTAAATTACTGTAAAAAACAGGCTATTTCAATTCACCAACTGAACGGTGTGTTGCACATTTTTGAATATGAATCTCTAAAACTTTTCATGTTCTATCCTAATGACGTTAGTTAGTTCTTTGCTCACTTACAAGTTGGCTGCTCGTGTTATAGTCATGATCACTTGAACAAACTCTCATTATCGTAAAAGGCATGAAAAGTGAGTAAGTCCTTGATCTATTCGAGCGGTGGTCTATATGTGCAGTATAACCGTGCAAAAAGGGAATATAAATCTTCTTTAACACCGTCGGTGTGGCGCTCTTGGTGAGATTTAATGAGTTGCGTGCGCTCTAAAACGACGACCACGCGTGTATATTTATTATGCAACCTCTTGATATCATGATGCGATACAAGGTGGCAGTAAAACAAACTTGTCGCATTCGAAATTTGTGGAAACAGTTTTTTTTTTTTAGTTGCGATTTTATATGCACATCCTTGAGAGCTTACGAGTTGTTTGTTTACCAAAGATGATTTCAGCAGACGTGGGACGGAGATTCCTGCTGTTTTATTGTGTGAGTCTGAATCATTGATTACGATGATTCACAGTCACTCTTTCTCTCAAATGATTTCATCCAAGGATCTCATCACGTGAATTATATCGTCCAAACACACTGACCAATAGGATCATGCAGATTTTTTCTTTTCCATAGGAAGGAGAAAAAATTGTTCAGAGATCTTGAAATGAGATGATTCAATCTAGATAACTAGCCATATGACTATGGTTCAACATCTTATACAATCACATGTCACGAGAAGTTTGCCATCGCCTCAACAAACTGTACAGGCACTTGGCTGCTATTCATTTTTTTTAAAACTTTCCACGCGAAGTTTTCATTTCAAAGCAATTTCATTCATAGAAATAAAATGAATGATAATCTTTCATACAGAATCGAGACAAGATGTGTACCATATTTTGGCTCAATTTGATAAATCACCAACTACCACTGAGCAAATAAAACACATTATGATATCAAGGTTGCACATCAACCGTCACGCCGCGTCAATTCATTGATCGTGAATCCTTCATTCATGCAATATTCAAGCTTATCATCCCAGTTAGTTAAGCACAAAGAAAAAAAATGTGTATTTATGATATACTTCAATGGAAAAAGGGCTCAAACCAAGAGACTATAATAACGCCTACATAATCTCGACGCAAATATCTCACAACTTTGTAAATTTTCTCTAGCCTTTGTGTAAAACCTTTGGTCAATCATGCACAACTAATGATGTATATAATATGGGTACGTTGAACTTGAGACTCAATTATAGATTGCCATTACCTTGAATAAATTTTTAATCGATCGTTTGAAAATATTTAAGCGCAAACGCTCGTAAATAACATTCTTTATCGTATTGCAATCAAATTTGTGCATTTATGGAAAATATGCAACTGAGGTTTATGATTTCATGATCGTTATTATTCGAACAACGTTCTTTTCGAATTTACAAGCGAGAAATTGATTATATTTGGTTTCGCTGAATTTATCGCTTAAATTGCTCAAGTATGCAAAACTTCAATCGATACAACTACAAACGGAAAGTCATAAAATAGTGGCATACCTCCAAGTTTTTCGTACATACTTGCTAAGTTAGATTCAGTACCAAATAAGTTTTATCTTTATTAACAAAATTTAAATGTATTTGATGTGTAAACGACGCCCTGGAACCCATTAGCTGAAATTTTTGTTTGAAAATCATTAATACTGCTAAAATAACCTCTTTTGCATTTCAATAGTCAGACTCTCGAGCACGCGCGTACAATATGATCCGTCAATTGTGTGGTGTCATATTTGCGATTGCCAATTGGTGGCAATGTCGTCGGTACTCTCGTGCGATCTCACATAGGGCTAAATTCAACTTGACGAGGTGAGCAGCTCATTTTAGAGATGGGTCAATATTCAGACGAAAATGTGTGTATAGGGCCTAATACATACGCACTTAGCCAGTGGCGCTCATCACAATTTGCGTCGGGCAAATTGATCGGTAATTTTAGGTAGTATATCCGTGAGCTCAGCTCGTACCGTATAAGCCATTAATGTTTGCTATTGGTGTAGGTATAATGTAGGAAGTAATTGCTTTTTGCAATGTAATCTTGCCAGATTTTGAAGTAAACGAAATGGAAGTAAATTTACTTCGTTAATGCTTTAACTTCATTTAAATACATTGTTTTCAGAATCACGACCGGATTTAATCGAGTTTAACCAGTTCAAAAAATGAGCAAGTTATTCCTCAAACTTTTTGAATGATACTCATGCAAAAAATATGTTTACCCTAATGACGGGTCGTGCTTGAAAATGATGAACGAAATCTCACAAGTTCTAAAGGACAACCTCATTTCGTTTCATTAGCCTCGTTTAATTTGATCTCCAACTAGACGTACTTCATAAATTCTCGTAATTACAGAATTTTCTCTACTGCTCTTGCCATTCATGATCTCTTCGTGACGGATATAATTCATGAAATTCCTCTCCGCAAAATATTACGTTTCACGTTTCACGCGTAAATTCATCTCGGACCTTCAGAATTTACTTTAATACATAGCTTTTGAAACCATTCGTCTTATCTTTTAGAGTAGATTAAAGCAGTGTTGAAACAAATCACGGGGAGGATCTTTGTGTCTTTCACACACAGTGGCGGTCTCAGAGACCGACTTGGCGGTGGTGGAGGGGGGGGGGGTGTGATTCATAGACTCTTAGGGGGAAGTCAATAGAAAATATAAAGTCCCGCGCACCCGCATTAACCTATCTTTCTTGTGCAACATTTTTGGTCTTGAGGGGGGGAGGGTCACTCCAACCATACCCCCCCCCCCAGCTAGGAACTCATATAGTTACAGGTCATAATACAAGGAAAATCGTTAACCGCATTTGTTTTTCAAAACTTGGGACTGCAGAATGGAACATTTTTGTTTCAACCGATTCAACTTTCAATATCTTCGGAAAGCTAAATTGCACGTTCATTCAATTGGTGCATAATATTGTTTTCTCAGTTTTTTATCGGGCCATTTATAGTATGTTTCAATTCAGGGATTTTTTTATTCAATTTAGTGCAAACTTCAATAAAACTAAATCGGGCAAAAATCACTATCTTTCGATGAATGAGCCCTAATCCACGAAATTGAGAAAATTTCAGTTCAATCCTTGCCTCGATCCTTGCATTTCATCCGAAATCAAAAGCAAAAAAATTTACCGTAAAGATATCCTATATGGAACATACCCCGATCGATCGGTAACTCTATTTGCACAAGGGCCTCAAATTCCACGCTTTGCATACTCATTACCGCACCAGCAACGTATCCTACCTCGTGTAGCCCTTCTACTGAAAATCTAAAAAAGAAAAAAAAGAAAAATCTTGGAAGCGTGACCGCATAATCTTTCATCGTGGGCGAACATTACGACGCTTCTACTACTGCTCTCAGAATTTTTCACGCAAAATAATCCAACGTTGCGCAGCATACAGCGGTTGAGACTCACACTCTTTTATCCAATGCAGTGTATAACCAGGTACCTGAACTCTCATTGCAGGAAGAAAGCCACAGCTTGGAAAAACTCGTGGGCGTTGCTTCGGTGGTAATTTTTTCACTTTTTTCTCTTTTTCCTTGCGTCTCTCTTAGCCACGAAAAAAATCATTTTCACACAAAATATATACTCTCTCAACGCCTACGTCATAGAACTTCTGAAAATTTCTGCGGTGTATATGGTGCAACGACGCGAAAAACCGCAAATTCAGTGTTATGTATATAGTAGCTCAAGCGTAACTTGAGCGATGATGTCTAAAGGTATAATAGGTAGATGGTATAATAATATGGTCAGAAGAGAATGTAAAAATCTCCAGCTTCCGGGATTGAATAAGTTGTCGGTCTCGTTTAGTTTGATGTCTAGTATGGATACTGAGGTCCCTTTGTATTGAGCCCCACAATTTCTACATAGATTCTTGACACGGTTAATGAGTCAGTTAGTTTTTGAGTTTGATAGGTTATGAGGTGACCAAAGGCACGTATTTCTTTAGTAGTATCAATTTTTTTGGGGCGAGAGGCCTCAGATATGATATCAATAAACTGTGTTCTTCACTAACGAAGATAATGAGCTTTGATTTCAGTGGAAGTCTCATTGAATGTTTTCCCCATTATACATCTATACTAGCAACGATATGACAAACTTATCACGTTTGAATTTTTTCCCCGAGAATGCGTTAACGGAACAACGCTCGATTTACTACCACGTGTACATGTTCATACGTCGAATCGATGATATTAATGTGATGTATTCTCACGAAATCTGTGTAAATGAGTAACAATAATTGTTAATCATTCGGAGATTGTTTCAAAATATTTAAAAAGCGTGTCAGTGATTGCGAATTATCGCAAATTACTGAGAATACCCGAGTATTCCGATTTTACGCTGGTAGTATAGTTTCTTATCTGAATGACCCCATAGTAAGAATTTCATTGGAGATAGCTACGTATGGGTTATCATCGCACACACAACAGGCTTTATACTACTGATCACTCGTTCTCGTGATCATCAATTCGTTATCACAGGAAGGGAGAGTTGAACATTTTCCAACATGGACATCACATTCAATTTAAAATTCATCGTTACTACCACTCGGTGAAACTGAGCAGACGACATTGCGAAACAAAATTCCCTCTTCCCCTACGTCGTAATGATCAAATTCTATCGTATAAAAACAAGATCAGTTTTAGCATCAACAAGCCACGTCATTACATGCCCCACCTATATTGCCATTTTGCACAGTCTTTATGGACCATTCAAGTAATTCTCTCTCTCCAAAACAGCTTCAATACACAAACAAAAGCTCTCATTCTGCCACTCTCTAAATACTACACCTGCTAGCCCACGCATTGAGTATAAATGTATAGCTATACATTATATGGGACATTTTGTTGAAAAAGAGCGAAAAGTTGTTACAAGTATGGCATTCAAGAGCTGCTGCAGCAGCATCCAAGTGCCATTATCGACTCTGATGCTCTCATCGTCGTCGCGTCGAGTCGTCAAGTTGTCGTTGCAAGCTCTCTCTAGAGGGGGGCTATATAGAAAGTGTAATGCGATAATGCGGTTCCTGGTGCGCTTGTATAGAGGGATGCAAGTACACCTGCAGTATACACAATTCACGCAAGTGTCAGTATAGCTACTGGGTGTATTTATAGTAGTAATGGTAAAATCTCGTTGTAATGTACAACAATAGATAGGATATGAGTGATTCCGCCGAAAGTTGGATTTTCCGTATTCCGAGTTCCTCCAAGTTTCTAAGGGTTGAAATGTGCATTGTAGCAACTTTCTCGGGTGCATTATATTAGTGCGCAACTATATTAATAGTTTTTGAGTCGATTCTGACGTCTCCGTAATTTGTAGTGCCTCGTGAAGGGCCGAAATGTCAATGCCGTCCCCTGTAGACAACCCAACTTTGACTCTACGATTAGTTGCCGAGTTGTGGGAATATTTTTTGAGTCAAAATGTCAATTCCGTCCCCTCCGCAACCTCCACATATCTTGGCATACCTTCGCCTGGATTTATTTTTGGGATACGTAGCTCTAGGTACCTTCTTTTTGTGCCTAAAGGAGTGAAAATTAACTGGAGTGACCCGCTGCAACTCGTCTGGGGCTGAAATAATTTTTTCACCGAAATCACTCCCCGCGCGACGATTTTGGCCCAAAAAGTCCCAATGGCGGCGGAATCACCCATATATGTGTCCGAAGAGCAATTTCTGCAGCTAGCTCCCTAGCGTTCAATCTCGCGCCTCGTGAACGATTTCAAGGTCGGAAGGTGATATCGAGAGGGACCGAAATTTGGATATTCATGATGCATCAGTTGGATATTGCATGATGGTTCAAAGGGTTAGGAAGTTAGAGAACGTATAGTTGGGGCTCTGTTGATTGGCTCGTTGATGGACTCGATGGAAAGATTATACCACTCGGTGCTGGTATGGAGTCAGTAGTGGAATGGTTACAATGATGTTTGACACCGTGCAGAAACGATAAACGGTCCGACAAATGTCCGGCGTGTGGCTTTTGCAGTTGGTATTGCTCGTATGGGGATAATGGAATATTTACCGAGATGCGTTTGTATAGTACGGTAGAGCTTATGGGTGCACAGTGGCTCGTGATGCGTGACGTATGTAATTATCCTTGCGATGATGTTTGCAAGCGTGAAATCGCTCACTATGTCTATACGGATGCAAACTTTTGCAAGCTCATTATTAGTGTGTTAGTCATTGAACAACAAAATACCCAACACCTTGTGGTGTATCATGACCACAAGCAAAAGATCTCAACGATTTCATAGACAAATTGTGTTACAATCAAACAGTACATTTTTCCTCCGCGCATACGCTTAGTTTGGGCGGTAGGGCAGATTATGCCCCGAGCAAAGCGAGGGAAATAAGTCCCCCGCACCCGAAATGAGCTTGAGATCCCAAAGGAATCATGATGTTTCATCGTGAGATACCGCAAGGGGGACTTCGTGTCCCGAGGAGTGACGATGCCCGGCCCCAGTTACTGGGACACCGTACTTGGGCTTAGGCCCGAAGCCAGTAGGGAGAAGCCTGGCCCCGAGACTCGGAGCTTTGACTCCTCCCGAAAACCCGCAAGGGGGGTTGGGTCATGGTGCCTCATCCCTGAAGTCTGACGAGCACCCGGCCCCAGTCATCGCCCGCCGGAGCGAGGAGACCGCACATCTCCATCCGGCACGGGAGTGGGTGAGTCTAGGGACTCAAATTGGAATCGCCCTGGGCGAAAACAATTCGAGCCTGGAAGACTCATCCATCGTCCCGAGAGACTCTCTGGGCTCTCAGGAAGCCTAGAAGAGTCCCAAAAACCCCCACCGAGGGGTGGGTCTCGGCCTTGTGCTGGGGGCCGAGCCCGAAATTCGGTAGTCGGGGAGGAAGCATTGTCGAATCACTTGTGGTTCAGTGGTGGCCGTTCTCCGAACCGACGCGCTGGCAGGGCGTATCCCTGCATGCCCCTCGTCCATGGGGGAAACCGGGGTTGAGCCTAGAGGCAGGGACCCGGTATATAAAAAGTAATATTCCTGTTTCATCATGAGAACCTTAGAACCGCGTTTCAAAGCAGCGATTTTAGGTTAGAATAATGATGAAAGATTCGTTCCAGGATTGCGATTTTTATGAACTTCACCTCAAATAATATAGCTGTCTCACTATTATTCACGCGTTGGCCATTTAAACACAGCAAAATGGGAATTTTCGCCGTCACATCAATCAAAAACGAATAAGATTCTCCATGATGAAAAATCATGACTGCACCTCTCTATCATACGATGTAGGACGTTAACTTGCATATCTTTGTTACTCTGCTCGAAAACTTAACCATCTCAACGCCCACCATACTGTCATACGCGTTCCAGAGAATATAATGTACCTTTTCCCAAAAGAAGGAAAATTTTCATTGTCAAGGTCTGAATCTGAAAGTCTGATCCTGTTAAACCTTTTTGCAAGCTCGGCTAGTGAGAAACACGTGAACAAAGAGACTAGCATATTTCTGACCCATAGTCAATCATGATCACCGGTTCCAATTTATCACGAGTTAATTATACTCACGAACGACTGTGTGAATCTCATCCAAGTTCATAGATGCGTGAGGCAAGCTTAAATTCAAAGCCTAATTAGGAATAAAGAGAAGTGAATTAAATCGAGAATGAGATAGCGTCCAGAGAGAATAGAAAGAGATATATAATCCCATATGAAGCGCGAGTGTAAGGTTGCACAAACGTTCATCTGGCTCGCCCACGCGCAGTTCATCGGTAATGCCCGCGTGCAAAGAGCGCTCATCTATCATCCGCCCTTTTTTAAACCAATCGCCGCTCGTAGTATAGTGGCGGTGGTGTACTATCGCCTATTAGGGTCAACGAACCCGTATAGAGAGATAGGATACCTGCACACACATGTATCCTATTCCCAACTCTATTACTATCCTCTACTTAAGTCTCTCTCCAGGTATATACTTAGTATCATGCCTCGACATGTGCACGCTAAGTGTAAAGAATGGTCCTAAGGATTCTCGCGTGTTCTCAAACAATATATATGCAGAGTGTGGCTCTAGTCAGGTATCTTCTGGGCATTTTCGCGCTCTTATAACCTCTGTGGTTCGAAGAAACAGTCTAGCCGACCCCCTGCATGGGTTTGCGAAAGAGACCGAGTTGATGGTATTAGTCTCGAGGAAGAGTTAATTTTGGAGTTAAAGATGTGAGAGTTTGTAAGAGCGTTAGAGTGATGTATTGTCATACTGATGCTACCAAGTTTATTCAGAAGTGATGCATACAGATCTTGACAGGAAATTAGTACATTAGGATTGAAGTTGTTCAGAATGTGAGAGATAGACGATGTTAAAGCTATGAGACATTTATTCAGACAACTTGATTCCTATGTCCGTGAAGTTTTGAAGTAGAGAAACACTGTGGATAGTGTGCCCGAGAGTGTGCCACTAGTTCTTGAACTGCCCTTTGGTCAGCTTTGCAAGTAAGCCGTAAGGTATGCAACTTCATGAATTCCTATGAAACTTGGGCATACCTTGGACAAGATGGTCATTTTCATTAGGACCGCCTTGAACGTTTCTGGGAGAAGGAATACTGCTGGTAGCGAATTCTGAGATATTCAACGATCGGACAATGACCTCTGAACCTCATGAATTCGATGGGAGGGGGGAGGGGGACAAAAAATTCAAAATCCCTGTGCTAGATTGTTCGCAACATATTTTCGAAATATAGATTTCCAAAAACTCTGTCTACGGTACGAGTTGCAAGTTATATCGAAATTAATTCTGTTTACTGTTTTTGTTTTAAATCAGACAATTTTTTTTTCGACGGAGCAACTGGATCGTCCAAATGTTGAATTCAATCAAAAAGTTATTCGTGAAGTTGATGGATAGGAATACCCAACTCTCTCTCATCCATAACTCACAGTAATTTCAAAGGTACAATCTGAGATGGCGAGTTTAATGGCTTTTGTGTGCGAAATTTTGTCATAACCTTTCACAGAAATTTCAACCTAATTCACTTCGACCCCATATTATTTCATTTGTTGAAAGCCAATGCATATATCCTAAATATTCAGGACATCCCGCCTCGCCTGTTTGTTGTCGCTTTCAGCACTCCTTTGTCTGGCTTTTGTCAATTTTATGTGTCTCATCCTCAAATGCAGGATCCCATTAAAAACCAATAAGATCAGCTGTCGAGTAATAGTGTCCCATGGTGCGGTTCCAGAAAAATTACAATTGTAACGTAAGCGTGTACACGATTTGTCAGAAACGCTCTTCATTTAGGGAGCTGCTCATTCAAGCGAAAAGTTGGACTCAACAGCGAGTCATAATGTCCTGCAATCAGTACACAGTGTTCTTGATATTGGCAAAAACTTTGACCCTTGCCTTGCGCGTAAGTTGGAAATACTCTAAATTGTGCAAAGTATGAGATGAAATCCTAAATCAAATGCGATCGTGCCCTTGTTTGCTCTCAAGTTGATGAGTATAACTAAGCACTGTTGAATAATCGTTCGTCCATGTTGATCAATCGCTCATGGATTCATGTATCTCTTATCTGTTCTTTTCTAATCTTTGATACTTATGGATTCGGAGTTCGACAGAATCCTAGGACTAATGATTATGATAGAAACCAGATTCCGTGATCGATCCGATAACAATTTACACGGAATTTGAATTTTTATTACACAAATTATGGAATTATATAATATTTTTGATAACTAAGTGTCAAATAATTGAGAGTCTGCTTGGAGGTTAAGAAATCAGAACCGCAAAACAGTTTCCTGAGAAAGGTGAAATTTCTGCACAAAGTTACTGTGTCATCAGCCAATGGATCGTTCGATTACTTAATCAGCCTTTCACCATATGACGCATTGAACTATGAATGTCTGAGACTCTTTCAAACCCTTCCTAACACAACTGTCCACAAAATTGAACGTACAGGATAAGAGGAAAATTGCAATAATTTTGATAAAGTTGGATGGAGAAATTTAAAGATATCAGAGAAATAAACCAGCCCACAAGAATCAGAATCCCCCAGGAATTATATTATACCGAAACTTGATTCTACTAGCCTTGTAGACGCCAAACATAACATTCCCAAAACACTCGATTGCAGCCTCTTCCAAATAACTTGGATCTAAATAACGTCATCTGATTGAAAGAAAAAAATTTTCATGTGCCAGAGTTGTTCCGCGTAGAAATGGTTGAAATTTTGAGAAATTTCAATAGCGCATTTTGCACTTGTAATAGAATGTCTATTTGCGGTACCAATTCTTCTGCGGTACAATAACGAGCTTTTCTACCACTGTTTGAGCGCAGCACGTGCCTTTCGTATAGTCTGCTGCGGCTTCAATCGAACGAATGTAATCTGCTCCGAACCAGGGCTTGAGCTCGCAGAAAATTGTTTCTCGTGTCGAGAGAAGATTTTCCTCAATTTTCCCTATCCACGGCGATTGATATTGGTGCAATCTGTTTTCAAATACCTCGTTCATCTGCTACAAAATACCAGATATTACGGTATACGATTGTTCAATATTCTGTTTTCCTTAATTCATGTGTTATAAAAAAAAAAAAAAAAATAAAATAAAAATAAAAATAAAAAAACGGAATACGTCGATATCTTTGACAACTTATGATTCACCGTTCAGGAAATAAGTTTTCATATCATACAATAAAACTCTTGGAGTGAACTCAAAATGAGGTATAAACATGATTCAAGAAAATTCCCTGCGTTTTGAAGTGGATTTTTTGAGTGAGAAACTATATGATTACCAAATTATGACATAACATGCATATATCACATAGACAAAATGAAATATTTGTTATTTGAATCAATCCCATGACGACATATCTAATCAAATTATTTTTCTCTGTTACAGGTAAGTCCCAGATACGATCTCCTCTTGCATGTTCGTCATGATGTGAGTATTATAATCCTACCGGGCTCATATCAAAGTTAGGCGATTATCGACAAAAGTTATAATCCATCTAGTATTAGAGAGAAGCTCTCATCATCTCCATCAGTCTTATCCAATTTATCTCTAGGATAATGTATTATCTTGTTCAGTGGCTAATCTCATCTGATACCATCCATTGAGTTTCAAAAGTAGAAATGAATTTTCATCAGACGATGAATAAAAATATAGCGAATCGGAGAAAATTTAAAAAAACTCCCGATCTGTAGTGCCCGCTTGATTGACTGTTGAACCTTCAAATTTATTTGAATCCATTTCTCCTCAGAGAGTCATTATTATCTTTTCCCCACAAATGAATGACAATGGACTAAAAATATATATCATCGTTATTCAGGAGACCCATTACTCTTGCGATAGTCAGAGATCTCCTGCACGATATAAAAAAATTCTGTCAGGTCATGGTGAGGAAAGTTGGTTTTTCAAAATTAATTCCATAGGGCTATCCTTGACAAAAATATCTTCGAATACTCATAGCTAAGTGTATCCCAAACTCATTGTTGTGATATCTTTTGACTAGTGGATTTTAATGTATCTAAATCGGGTGTACTCTGCAATTCAGCTCTAATAGAACCCTCTCGATATAGAGCATTGAAAACTTATAGGCAAAATTAATTTGGATCATAAATTTCCCCGGAGCTATTAAAGCCTCACAAAATTTGATAGATATGGAATAATAACCAAGTCCACCTACTACGGATCGAAATGAAAGTAAGAATCTCAACATTTCGCCGCCAAATGTGAATTATATTTCATTTTGCACAACCGATACGTATCTTCTCTGCGGGCGTAAAATGGAACCGCATAAAAATGTTCATGCACTCACCTATCTACTATCTATCTTCGAATCTTTTAAAGAAGATAGCGCTCGTCTCGTGGCATCTATCGAAGCGTGTCGGACGTCTATACGTTTTCCATCTTACATAAATTTATCGATTTATATCCGGATTCTGACTCGTGCTTCGTGCGCGTGAAAATCTCACTGGATGTAGGTACACATAAATTTTGTCGATGGAAAACGTAAAATGTCAAGATGGAGAGCAAAGGAAAAACCGTTAGCTCTTCAATTTCGACGAGATCAAGACGCGTCGTTACACCTACACGTATCACACTTTCACGTATCTATATTTGCACACGTTCGAAAAGGAATATACAGCAGTATAGAATTGTGTATATAGAGGTTAGATCGAGAAGATAGTTTGGAGGATCTGGAGAAAATCGGGGTTGACGTTCGAATATGTGCACTCCGCGTTATTGGAGCTTGCTAACGTCAGCATCGATTTGAATTTATTTCGTTTTACTTGTGAATATATCGATTTTAGGTAGATATGTAGACAGAAGATTGATATAGTTTGCATTCGGAAATAAGAAAATTGTAGATGAGGGCCGCAGTGCAGCGTTTATAGACCGTTTACAAATAACGAATTTACTAATAAAAACGTCCAAATTTAGAGGCGCGAGAATTTTTAATCTCGATGTGGTTGTTGCAGTTGACTGTGTAACTTTTCTGGTTACGAAAAAGGGTGGATTTACGTTGCAAGCACGTACGCACCAACGTCGTCATCTGTTGCTACTCCGAAAAAAAATTTCCATACGCTTTGACTTTGAATTCATAATTTAATTCTGTGCACGCTGTGAAAAATGGATGGTGAGAAACTGTCGTGTTACTCCTGTAACCAACGCGATCAAACATTGAGTAGCTCAAACATGTTTTGTGTGAATTTACAAGTTGTGTATATCTGACCATGAGTTGAAACTCTCCAGGTTGTTTGATTTAAAATAGCACGTACTGATAAACTCATTCAGCTCCATAAATTGGCAATATTAGCATTCCTCGGCTACACGTGCAAAAAGTTACAATATTATGCCCTTTCACGTGGAAAAAGTAACTAGAAAAAGAAAAATCTTTCATCGGGACGTAATCAAGTCTGGACTATGATCTCACGAATCGATAAAGCTGTGGTGGCCAGTCAAAAAATTGAAAAACGAAATCCAGCAGCGAGTCACATACCCGGAGACCAGAAGTTTTTCCTTGATTAAACCAAACCACCCTATATTGGAAAAGTCATACTTCGTCTCATCACTCTTTCTCTCGCTCTCAGCAGTTGTCGTCATCCGTTGAAGTAGACCGCTCAAAGGTAACGAATTCCTTTTGGCGGGAGTAAAATGCGCATTCAATATTTCCATGGCAAAAGCCCGCGCGCGAGAGAATCTCATTGATCTCGCAGCTTACTACCACCTATACATACCCCACTATATCTTATATCTATCTCATATATCTTATTCGGGGCTATACTTGAGTATCTCAACGGTAGCCGCAAATCTGTTCAACCCAACCCTTTACACAGGATTACGCGCCCAAGTTGCTTAAGACACTTGACCTACCCCTTATCCCTTTCAAGAAAGGGATAACATCGATCTTCTCGGTAAATCTCAAAAATTGCGTAATTCCACAATCAATCTCTTTAAGAAGCTCAGACACAAATTACAGTTTCTTGAACTAAAATCAGATTAGGTAAAAAGATATGCTTACTTAGCGCCTCGTCATCGCGTTTTCATCATCGTTATCTATTTTGTAGGTGTAAAGGAAGTTGAAGAAGATATAAAAATGGGATAAGGAAAAAAATTTGCGGAGTCTAAGACGATGTCCTTACTCGAGTATAGACCTTGAAAGGGATAAAAATATCTGAATTCAGCATTGGTTGTGTCTTCTTTATCTATGTTGCGCGGGTGCTTTTTTCACCTCCATTCAACTTCCGCTTGGCTTGGCTTGCTTGACTTGCCATGAGTTTGCGAAGTCCGGATTACGAGCGTACCGAGACGACGCTTTGTTCCTTCCGCTTTTTATTCGCACTAAACCGTCGCACCGCCTCTGATCCTCCTCTTTTTGCTTCTGCATTTATTCAATCAGGAGATTTATAATGCGCAACGATGATGGACGTGATTCAATGTCGTCGTCAAGTTGATGCCGTACTAAGTTAGTGTCTGTCTTATGACGTCGATCGAAGTCAGTCAACTTCCGGTGCACTGCTCTCTTGGCTTCAGGACTTTCCTTCCTTTCATTTTTACTGCAGATGATAAAATGCACAATTTGCAGTGCATGCTTATTAAGATATCTTATTTTGAATGATAGTAATGTCAATTTTACTCATTGGAACCGCTTCGGATTTTACAAAATTACAAAGATAATCCATTGGTATTTCAATTCTATCTCAAAAAATTATACTAGCCTCGAATCTATTCTGACAAAGTTTATAGAAGAATTAAATTCTTTCAAGCAAACTCAATATCTTTTCCTTCAAGCTATCTGGCTTTAGTCATTTCGAACTGAAAATTGATTTTCAGTTTATTGGTCATGTCAGGTTTCATGAACTTCTTCACCAGACTAACTTTCTTGTACATGTGGTCTTCCCGAGCATGCGGAAAATTCCTTTAATTTTTTCGCGTAGCTGCTTGGGCATCCCGGGTAGAGGTATATTCCAATACAAGACATGAATGGCCGTTTCAGCGTCACTATTTTGTTACATTGGAATGACCTCCTAACGGAGATAAAATTCTCAAACTTCATTGAAATTCACGAATGTTTTCAAATATTCCAGAAGTTGCGAACAACCCCCTCCGCCAAATATCTCTGAAAGACTTCATAACGTAGCCAAAAAATGTCATGTTGATTGAATATTTCTGAACAGTGTTGATTTTCACATAGTCTCAGAGTTGCTATGAACGGAAATATGTAGATATGTGAGAAAAAGTCGCCTGAGCTCCTCAATCAAAACATTTTTCAAATGCTCTCCAAATAATATGACCAAGGCCATATAAATTTCAATGTTGTAGTCGTAACATAAATTTAATCTGTGATGATGTGTCTTTTACTTTTCTTTATTATACTTGACCAAAAGTATCTCATTCTAATCCACATCCTACTGAAATCTTGTTCCATTTTCGTGACTTCTGTTTCATGAACTTCCTGATATCGTTATGCTCGCACTTCTCCGGAAACCTCGTGGGTATTGACCGAATCTTGTTCACCCAACAACAATCACTGTCTCAATATGCCTCGTGAGTTGCTCTAGCAATCACACCTTCGATTCATGCTAATCAGAACACAAGACATGGCTCAGTGTCAGTTTTACCCAAGAATATACTTCCAACTCCCAGAGACACCTAACCCTAGAATACACATCTCAAAACATGTAGTAGCATTACAGAACAACTATCGTAGCATCAACTGAACTAGAGCAACCAACTCAAGAATCGAGATCAGAAATTCTCATGAGACAGAACTCTCATGGTATACCTGCAAAGCTCAATCCGACGTTTGCTCGTGGCGAATAATCGGCACAAATGTACAAGTCCCAATCGCCAGATTTAATTACAACTATACGCTTTGTGCAATCCGGATACTCTTACCCTTCTCCTATCCCTTACCTATGTTGCATCCTCATATCTATACATGTATATTAGTTGTTCTGGCTTATATTAGACAACCAGGCAAGTCGAAGGTAGTATAACGTCCTCCTCGGGGTATGCAATGAACTATATGCATACATGTATTTACCTACGTGATGTTAAGGTGTATTACAAAGGCCGTCGACCCGTCTAGCTAACGTTTAGTTATAGTTTAATGGAGTTGCGCTACTTTTGAGATATATCTCAACCAAGAGGTAGAGAGAGAGAGAGAGACTCCCGCCGAGAGCGCAGTTAGCCCAATCCGTTTTGGGTAGAACAGTCTGCCATGAGTTTGTATAATAGTGTATATACGCCTGCTGCAATAGCGATGGCTATATTTCACTCTATAGAGAAATTCCTGGGATTCGTGAATTTAGACCATAGTTGGAGGCAATCGTAAGTGGAGCGTTGAACGCGAGGTTGTGCGCTTCTCCAGAGTGTTTGAGGATTGTATTCTGGGACAAGGGATCAGTTAGCAGTGTGCAGCCATCACGTTTAATAACAAAAAATATTATGATCTTGATGATAGCCAGGGGCTTTCAATAAATGCATCTCTTGAATTCTAGAAGACATTTCCCACACATTGTAAGCTGAATTTTATTTGAACATTTTTTGTTCTAGAGTGGTGAAGAAATTTGGGATGCTTGTTCCCACAAAGTGATGAGTAGCTATATCCTAACAATAGAGAACTAGAGCCCTGGACATTGCGTCATCTCACATTAGACAACCATATATTTTCTAAAACTTGACGATTTTATTTGTGAAATTATCCTCACAAAAATATCTGTGGTGAACATACGCCATTCAAGTTTTCATCTCATGTGTACGTGTGAATCCTTATTTCAACAATTTTGTCATTCAGATTCGTTTGTCCAATGCTTTTTTCTTAATCCGTTCAAACACTGTGTCTTCAAGAAAGAGCCGTCGCACCAGACTCCCTTTTGAGGAATTCGGGCCTTCTGTAAACGGTCTGATGATTCCAAATTTTTCATCAAAATTCAAGTTCCCGTGAAAAAATGTTCCAATGCTTCTGAGTCACTATGGCTGGTTTTGGGGAAACGTTCCAGAACAGATAAAGTCCATGTGCTCAAACAATCTACACATAAATTATCAAACAAAGCCGGTCTTAATCACATGTGACAACAAAGAAACAAGAAATTGAACAATGAGTTTCAAAATTCTCATCCAATTTTCAGACTACTTAGAAGAATCTTGTCATTGTCATATTCCTTATCTTCACTGTCTTAAACCAGTAATCAATCACATGCATCCATCACACCATTTCTCATTGAATGACAAGTGACTCTCGTCTTCCAACTCGTATTCTAACTTGCAAGTTCAATCGACCGAACAGAATTTGCAACGCATTCAACAACAAAGTTTTGGATATATAGCGTTCAGTCACACCAGCTTTGGGATTATAACCGCGCAGTCAACAGCTGAACGAGCACATCTGCATCTGAAGCCACCACGACGATCTATGTGTCCTATTGACAAACTCCTCCTTGCTAACTTCCTCCTCTCTGGTCCTTTCATAAACGCATCCGCGAACTATGTACCTATTATAGACGCGCTAGCAAGAACTGAGTCTCTCACCGTATCGTGAACTTTACGCATCATCGAACCCAAAAGGAGATCATCATCAAGTTTAGACACCTACGAACATACTTACTTTTGTCTGTGGATGTGTGGGTGTGACCTCTAATCGCCGACTCGTGTCAAATTCGTCGAACTTGACTATATAATTACTAGCAGCAGAGTTTCTTGGGATTGAAACCTCAGTGCGATGCAGTTGGAACAATGAACTTGTGTCATATTCGTGCGTTGTATCTAATTTGTATCATATTAATACGCTTGAATCATATTTTGTTAATCGTGGAACTAATCATCCGATGATATATTTATTTCTGGGAGAAATACCAATAATTATTTTATTAATTGAATAGCACGTGAACGTATATTATCTCTGATTTATGTAAAGAAGGCGAAATCACCAGTATTATTGTAAATATGTAATTGGTCTAATTTTGATTTTTTTTAATGAATAAATGAATAATATTCATGTTGTCACCATCATAATACGTCCAATCGGGCTTTGAAGATTTGTCAGAGTCTTCTTCTCAGACTCATCACTTACTTACTTTCAGGGTCAATTCAAAGTAATTCTCCAAATTCCTTTATTTATCTTTCACTTCACGTCTTCGTCGAGAAGATACAACTTCAAATGGGAAAGACTTTTCGTTCTATTTGCGCGCAGCAACAAAGTTGACAGTTATTTTGCTCAGCTTAACTGACTGCGAAGAGAGACAGAATTACACTCCGACATTACCGAACAAAGTGATACGAATCCTGGAAACTCATTTCAACTTCCATCGGTGAGCTTTGTAATGTCAAAAGTTATAATCGTGATTGTGCTAGTGCTTTCATCTTCCATTGAATTTGATGGAAATCTGGGGATTAAATTTGGCCCAGAGCTGATGAAAGTGCTCAACTCAATTTTAGATTATCCCATTCCAATTTTATAATTTAATCGATAAAAGTGCGATGCCGATAATTTTCATTCATCATTTTTATCGTGAATGATTTGAAACGTTACTTTCTAGATCCGTTGAGGTTGAAACTTCTACAGGATTACGTTTGATTGTGTAAAATTCTAATTGATCCAGAACAGAACCTACTGTAATCTCGATTTTTCAACTTGGGATGGAAGTTAATACTACAAAGGTTTCAAAGTTCGTATTGGAAATGATCAATTTCGTCGTATCGATTGTTCAGTATAAGAAAACAGTAGTTGCGAGTAACTCAATTTTGCAACAGGACTTTGTCTTGATGAGGTGCATGGAAAAGATGTTCGTGTACCTCAGCAGCTCTGTGTTAACGAAAACTCGACGAGAATACAGAAGGTGCGGTTAAAGTACGCAAGCTATTGCAAAGTTTTCGAGCGCATCCTCGAGTGGCTGTCTAATGTGCCTGAACGGGTGAATACAAGCTTCGTAGGATGTGAAGCGGAGTTGTAAGCTTTAAATTGCAGAAAGAAGCGTCTGATGCAGTACTGACTTTCTTTTGAATCTACAGTTTTACTCGTTCGTCCCGCCACAGGTCTGAAATTTTTCCCTTTCTTGCCTTAGCAAATTGAAAGTTGAGAGCCACCATGGGCACTTTATCTAATCACTGGGAAAATAAATAAAAGGGGATTGCTGAAAAAGATGGTCTGAAAATTTAATTTTGAGTCATATTTAGCCTCAAAAGATTTAACATATTTAGGATAATGAATTGAAAAATTCCAGGTGAAATTCAAATTTGATTCGATTAATCCTGTGGCTATCGATAACAATCTCCTGTAAGGGATATCATCTCTACACGAAATTGTCGTTCCTGATTCTGGACTTGGCAAAATTGTATACAAATATTGATTCATACTTGCCATGAATGAATTGTCACAAACACAAAACTTATAGATGAATGTTGGCAATTTTCACAACGTCGGCCTTTATCTTTTGTCACCAAAATCGACTGGCCCAAACTGTGTCAGCCATCTGCTTCAGTAGAATCGGTCGACGTGTGGCCAGACATGGAATCGAGTGTACTATTCTTGTATACGAATCACTTCATTCCACCGGTTCCAATCAATTTCGAGAAACTGTACATACATATGCGGGTTTGCAAAGCTTTACAATCACTCTGCTTGTTGAGTTGAGGTCACTATTGGACGTTTCCAATATCGGTTTTCACGAGTAATAGATATTGCCATTCTATCAGTTGTAGCCGGATGTGCCAAGTTAGAGCTAACTATTTTTGCCTATTCGTCGTTAAAGCTTATATTGATTTATGATGCTTGTCGCACATTCCGCTATTCTATCAATTCTTGTATCTATTATTCTTGTTTCGTGTATTCTTGAAACGTAAATGCGGTAGTCATTGCATTAATAATGATGGTACTGTTTTTAACATTCAAAGTGCATTTGAACGTGTTTAGGACTGCATCGTTATTTTTGGCACCTCAAAGCTTCTCATAGTGATATTGATCAGGTTCTAAATACAGGATAACTGGAAAAAACTAACCCCTCATCGCATCGATTTATAAAGGCTGTCTGAACAATTAATAATTTTTCTAATCATTTCTCAACGCCTCTTTGGAACTTCACATTTTTAAAAAAAATAATAAGCCCAATTTTCATTCAAAACACTCGCGTGTAGCATGCACACTCGTGAGTGAATATTCTCATTCTTTCACTTCCACATATCTGCCATTACTAATAAAGACAGCAATCACATTTGAAGAGGAAGAAATTTCATCAGAGTCTGTTTTTCACGCACTCCATGTTTTGATCATCAAGTCGTAGATCTTATTCATCGGGATAATAATGGTGAAATTTCCACAAAATACTTTTCTCTGTTTTGTCGGCAACGATAACGCCTCAAATCTCTGTCCTCTTATTTCTTCATTCCCTCTATATACCACTGTTCATCTTGATCCATAAAGTCAGCTCTAACGACTTTTCTCTCCTTTCTGCACTCCTTCTGTTTCCAAGAAAAATATCTGTAAATATCCCATAACATCTTCCCCAACGGTCCAAACTTGGAACTGAAGGAACTGAAATAGAGGAACATCCTCATAACGATGTTATTGCCAAGAGAGTCTTTCTCATTTAGTATTTTAGCATTCCTTCAGATTTCCTCTGAACATTCTCTCGATTCATACCCAAAACTTTACCAATCTAATTCAAAATTATGAATCAATTTGCATGAATTATGTATCTCCGAGAGCGCTATCAACAGCCGAAAAATTGAAAGAATCTGACAGTGATCCTCATCAATTCGCATCTCTCATGTTCAGTTGTCAATGAAATCTGAATTAGCTCGCTCACTGAAAATGTCCATACATATGTGGACATGCTTGGAACCCAATATTTGTGATAACTCCTTCCCAATGCACGATAAAAATCAGAAAAAAATCCTCAAAAATCTGTGACGATGCCGAAAAAGTATTTCGACAACAATGAAGCCTTCTCATGCTTCTCTTTCGTATAAAAATGGAAAAAAGCAAAAATTTCAATCTTGTAATTTTGCCATTTTTCGTTATTTCACGACTAGTTATTAGCTTTTTTCTTATCATATATAATTTTTTTCAAAACTGGAAAGTGGGGTCTGAAGTAAACGGGTCGAATCATTGATCAGTTTACTAAAATTGTCAAACGTATTTCGCGAATATTTGATAAAGACTCTCCCTAGTAAGATGATATCATTTATCGAGAAGAAGAAGACGTTCTGGATCTCACGAAAGATATCAAGTCGCGAGAAGTCAGTTACTTCTTGGAGCACAATCAGAAGTAGAAGATAGATTTCAGAAAGACGTGATCCAGTCCTAATGACCCCAGACGCGGAAGAAGTTCACTCAATGATAAGAGACTCGAGAAATCGTTCTCCACTTATTTCACATCTTCCTCTCTCGCTTCCTATCTCTCTTTCTCTCTACTTTGATCTCTTTGTTCTCCAATCTGAAGACGTTCGCTGTTCGTAAAGCTTTTGTCTATGTCTTTTTTAACAAACTACTGTGGATCGCTCACTAATAAATGACTCGCTACCAAATGATTTATAATGCAGAAAACTTCGATTGTTTCAATGATACAAAGCTGATACTAATGAGCACAATATCTTTATTGGATTCAGTCTCGTGAGTTTTAGACTTTTCTGGTCCAAATAAGTTTTTATTCGTATTCACTCCTTGGACAAGATGATGTGGTTCACATAATTCTTTTTTTTTTTTTTTTTTTCAACACACTATTAGTACACTGTATAGTATATTGCGGTGCATACTAACGATAAATTATCTTCCCAGTCGCAGTCTCTTGAGCTGCGGTAGCGGGTACCAGAATTTTCGACATTCGAATTTTTGAAATACTCCAGATAGTAAAGCTATCGCCGATTCGTTTAAACGTTGAGGATCTCAAAAATTCACTGAATAAACTCGAACGTCGACATTGCCGGGAAGTATGCAATGGGGATAGACTTCAACATCCCAGTTAGTTTCAGCTATCTGTGAAAAATATGATATAAAATAATATGGTTTTGGTGACAGGCATGGACTTTAAAAAAAATATGAACCACGACACGACTCTGTAACACAATATACCATTTCCTATTTCATTTTTTTTCGGAATTTCATCATTACCGCAGCTCACCCAAAATTTGGTCCTTGATCAAGAACACTTTTAAAAACTCGAATATCTTCTGATAAAACTCTGATAGATCCCCCAAATTTCTACAAATTGTGAGAGAGGACAGCGTCCCAGTAATAGTCCTAGCACAGTGTCCCAGCTACCGTAGTTTTACCTTATATTTTTGAATTCGATTGACAAAATCTAGAGTGATTGATGAATGAATACTCACAATTAGTCCAATAAAAATAGCAAACAAATTGGTCCGTGAAAATTAGCAGAGATCCAATTGTGCAAACAGTCTGAAGAAGTGAGTTTACATAGAGGAAATGAGTTCCATCTTATAACGGGGTAACAACCCGTAAGAAAAACTTGAATCGTGTCGTTGGACTCTGTAAAAAAACAAGAGGTCGCTTACGACACTTGTTCAAGGGTTGCAATTTTCTTGTCCCCAACTTCTCTTTGCATTCATAGCGAAGACAAGGGTCCAAGGATAGAAAAATAAAATTATATGACAAAGCGTTGTAGTGTAGCCATGGGATAACCTATCAGGACTTCCTCTTCTATTTTTGTACACTCTTTTTCCCACTTTTATTCGTCTTATCTTCTCAGAACCCAGGTGATCCTCTTTTTTTTTTCACTTCCCTCTCTACTCATGCTCGAGTGCACAACAATACAAGAGAGAAATCGGTGGTAGTCCAGCCTTGACTAAGAAGACGACGTTAGTGAAAGAGATTTGTCACTCACGCTACGTTGCCCTTACAACATTTTTTTCACTCTTGTTTTCTTTTACCCATACTTCATGATCGATAGAAAATGATTGGATGAAGTGAGATTACTTGTACATATACATGTACTTGAAAACTTGATTCGTTTAATTTACAAGGTACTTTGGCGGCTGTTTTAACTCATGTATGCACGATAAATTAGAGGAGTATGTATGGCCTCGAGTGATGATGAGAAATTATGAGGTTTGAGAGGTGCCATGAGTGCCTGTAAAATTAACCGATGCTGCTCTAATGAGTAATTACCTTCTTCATATTGCTTGCAATCTCGTTTCGTGTTATTGCACTTGAGTACTTTCATAAGAGTTTCGATTTCATATTATAGTATGATGTTGAATCTCTTCTGTGCGAAGTTTGCTGTATTTCTAATGAATAATTGCAATGATGTGTTGTCATCATTGAAGAAAAAGTAAACATACAATGAATGATGAATTTGATCAGACATATTCTGCTGCAATATGAAAAGTCTCATTATAGCTTGTCAAGCAAAATTCATCTTATCACAATAAGCGCAAAAATGTTTGATAACTTTACTCTCTGCATCTTTCATAAGGATCTATCAAAACACGATCACAAGCAGCTCGTCTTGATCATTTGACTGCCACATAACCTCACCAATACTATCAAAATCCTATAGTTACATATCTCCCTGTGATTAATTCACATAGTCAATTTCCCGACATTTTTCAAAGATGAAAGAATTTTGATCATCCCATCCACTTTTTTAATACCTCCATGACAAAATCATGATTCTTTGATGTGCGATTCCACCCGACTGTAGATTACTTCACACTTGTTTGTCATGCCCTTTTAATTTTTCAGAACGACCCCGACCCCCCCCCCCCATCATCCTTTGTGGCAACTCGGAAATAAGCGAGATTAACTCTTTCGGAATAAAAATCCCACTCTCCCCGAGTTGCCACAAAGAAGATGAGGGTTTTACTCTAAAGAATTAAGAGAGTACATGTGTGTAAATTAAAGAGTAAGAATTCCAAAAGCTTCTGACACCGCTGAAAGTCGAATAAATTTGTCAAACAGTCAAGTTTATCTGACGATCTCTCAATCCTCATCTTAAATCTTTTACTCCAATTCTATTACTCATCTCATGCAGCAAGTGCCAAGAAAGTAGGAAAAACTTGATCACTTATTCGAAGCGCAAAACTCAGCCTCAGAACTTAGCTGAGAGCTCAACGACACGGACCATCTCTTTTCTCATATAGGCCAAAAGTCTTTGAGTTTAGCGCACGGGGAAGAGAGAGAAAGAGAGAAAGAGACTTTTCGACTTTGCTCAAAGTCTAACCTAAATTCAGGTAAGTTTCGCGCCTTCAACCGTATAACGTTTGTGGGCCGTCGTCTTTGCACCGAATAGACACGCGCGACTCTATTATGTTGGAAGTACTTTGCCAATGAGATTGCTGCTACATTTTTATTCAAAATGACGACAATGTTACATCTCTTGACTTACTATATACGCCCATTCAAAAATTTACTCGTCTAAGTGCATCTTTGTGAGATTTTTACAATGAGTTTCTTCCGCTTCGGTCTTACAAAATGTACAAAAAAGTTTCAATGTGTCTTTCGTATGGTTTTGAGATGTCTTTAGCCGAGTTTTCATCTTGGCTCTTATATGAGATTGCAGGTACTTTTATTTAGCTATTTTACCTCTAGTATGTTACATCAAATATATCTAATGCTCAGCTCTTAGTATGTTCACATTTTTGTAAAAAGCTAATCTTACAGATTTTCATGATGTCTTTTGATTAGAAAGTATCCAGGCTGCACGATCGAGGTTAAATATTCAGAAATCTTGTTCATGAAAGAACGATGAAACAGTCGAGACTGTATGCTCTTGTATAGAACGTGCCTTCTACTTTTGATGATACTAAAGTGCAAAGTGCATTGGGCCACTTATACCGTAGACAACAGCTCCCTGTGGAATATCTACATGAGCGCATGAAACTTTCTCTCTCTCTCTCTTTGCTCAAGCTGCATCACGATTCACTTTATTTATGCAGGAGTCTAACCCAAATTTACGAGGCTTCGTGGATTGGTAGGTTCTATGGTACACTATCTTACTTACTTCTTCTCAACTATTGAGGCAAATATTGCTCTATTTTATCATTTATTCACTCGTAATTTTATAGAAAATGATCTTCATTTGGAATGATACCGGTATATTTGAATCAATTAACCA
Source organism: Eretmocerus hayati (assembly GCA_029851415.1). Taxonomy (NCBI): domain Eukaryota; kingdom Metazoa; phylum Arthropoda; class Insecta; order Hymenoptera; family Aphelinidae; genus Eretmocerus; species Eretmocerus hayati. The sequence goes on from CM056742.1 coordinate 167,364,989, forward strand.
TATTTTCCTGATTCATACATCTTTGATGAATATTGTCAATATTTTGAGCTCGATGGTTCTGAAATCAGGAAAAATTTCATTGTTGTGAAATAATGCATTGTTTCGAATAACTTCACACTTTGACACGTAGTGCAAGAGGCTCTTGAACTCCTGAGAATGCTTTTACTTGGTCGACACTATGTGCGGTAAGATGAGAAATGTTGAGTCATAGCAACAGCAAATGCTTGTACATTTCTCACCCTCGTCCTTTCACATCTCAACCGGATAATCCGAGCCATGACGACATTTGTTTGTCATACTGTTAGACAAGGGTCGTGTTATCCTCAATCTTGTGAAAATTCTCACCCTTATTCTGAAGTTGACAAAGTGTTTCGCGTAATGAAGGATGAAAAGGGATGATTTTTCATTGTTGGAAATATTTTTTACACTCGATTGGATTTCTCAATTTACACACTCAATATCTTCAGGTTTATTATCTTGATATTATATACCATAACCCATGAGTGTGGGTGATATGATATATCTTGAACAAGTCAAATTTTTGAGGATGTACCAATTATAAATAATGAGTGAGGCTGTGCTGTTGATTCTGTTTCATTTTTCATGAAATTATGTTAGGGATCATAGGTGATAGTTGAAAGGTTCCAAATGATCTCTACCCTACCGCGTAAAATCGGTATACAGTAAAACCTGTCTAATTCGGGCACCTCCGGTTCCAGTACGACCCGCCCATAATAGACAGGTTTCCAAATTATAGACCAGATTCAAAATTATAGAAAGTACCAATTTTGAAAGAACTTATCTTGACCCATGCAATTTTTGAATAAGTAAAACAGTGAGAATTCGGGACTCTCAATGAGTGGAATATCAAGATTCATAATTATTCAAATTCGGGATTTCAGGAATTCAAGATTCGAAACATACGCAGATCATGGGTCTGCAAACTCAGAATTTTAAATTTGAAAATCTCAAAAGTTGAGGAATCTCTAGGAAAGGCTCAAAAATACCCTCCGTCAAAGTAAACATCCGATATTCTAGCATTCAAGGTCAGTGACTTAATGGCTGTGGATGATAAGAAATAAGCTGATGTGAATTTTAGACTATCAAACAACACAGATCTCGAAATTATACCCTCAATTGACTCATTATAATTTTTCGTTAGGTATTCAAATATGTAGTTTAGTATAAATCTTTTTAATTCGTCAAACTGATACAGAACTCAAAAGACTAATGATGTTTGCTTTTCTCAATATAAAAACGTCTCTTTCAAGCTCGTTCTGAGCTTCACATAGGTTTTCGACATGCATACCTGGCTCATTTTGACAACCGGAGTGGGTGCCTTGAATTCACAGGTTCCTTCAACATGTGACATCATATGTTTGAAATCTCGAAAACCGTCCATATTAGGCAGGTGCCTGAATTATAGAGAAAGAATAACGTTTGAGCTTGTGGGATGAATTTCGGTTCCACGGGAAAGCGCCCGTAATCGGGAGGTGCCCGAAATCTAGAAGTGCCCATAGAGACAGATTATACTGTATAATAATACAAATTCTTCTTAGTGTACACTCTTTGGATTTCGAAGATTTTTTTGCATTAGGCTGTCTAAAATCTCGTTGACGAGTTGGTTAATAATTGAAAAGCTCAAAGTTGTCAGAAATTTGCTTTCCACATAAAAAAATACATCAAGTGAATATCAGGCACATACGCGAATTTTTTTCCACCACCTTGCCTTATTTATAGCGTAAATACATCTTTACGCAATCCGAGTTTAGTGGCTCGTAAATTTCTCGCGTTGAGCGAGCCCAATATATAAGGTGTACAAGCTGCTCGAGAGAGCACGAGGGCCGGTTAGAGTAATTGCGTGCTTTTCTTCGCAAGATCGATCCTATTTATCTTGCCGTGTTTCACTTGTATTCCTCGGCAAGGCCCTTGATTCGAGGAAGCAAATAGCCTGTCTCAGAAGTCGCCAACTCTTTTTTTCATCTGCCATAAAACTATTTCGCTTCGAATTGCTAAAGTTAATTGCTCAAAGGTCGTTCCAAAAAGAAAGTGTTTGATGTGGTATTTTCAAGTTTTAAGGAGTTTTTCTCATAAAATTACTCAAAGGATCAGAACATCAATGAAAATGCTAAACAGGATACCTGAACTTCTCTTTTAATTGAAAAAAATTCATCAAATGATTCGGCTTCATCAACGGAAGTATTTTTATTTTCACAGACCAAGCTCCGCGTGAATTTCATCAAATCGAGATCAGAAAAAAATGACCTAAATATCCCACTCACAATGACAGTACTGGTAACCTCGTGGATCACGAATTCGCCCGAAATTTTGGGAATCATCTCGTTCTAGTGAGGAATAAAAATATCTCAAAGATTTTAGTTCAGTGAGTCCTTATCCGGAGATGCAGATGTAAAAATTAGTATTGTCAGTATATATGTATGTACGTGTATGACTTTAGAATATCTTATGGGCGGTTGATTTGAGCAATGCTACTTTGTGCGCCCATATCTTGGGATAGAAGTCCCACCTCGAAGTCCTCTGGACAAAATCCTCTAAGATACCTTCATATTTCGCCAAAACAAGATAATTCCTAAAGATTGGTATAAATTCGTCACCCACAAGATAGGCATTCCATTCCACACATTCGCTGAAAATCCCATCAAAACTCACCCAATCAAGATAACAAAAATTAATTATCTATCCATACCCAAAGCTCACTCAACCACCAACTTTTCCGCAACATCCGCAGACAAAGTTGACCAGACAATAGATTTCCCAAAATACATTTCCGCGCAAGTTTTGCCAATTGAATTATTCCATCTGGTATACCTAGATATGGCTATAGTCGTCGTAGTCGTTCACAAAACTGGGCGATTATCTTTGAAGCATAACAGATTGGCACTGTCGGTGGTGGCGGTGGTGATGGTGGCACACCTACCTAAAGAAGAGTGAAAGAGGAAAGAGGGCGCTTGCAGAAAGGTTTAGCGTGACTATCGGCGCGACTGCAATACGTGCTGAGAATGGGAAATCCCATCGGTTCACGGGGGTCATTACCGCCCGCCGCTGCCGCGGCCGCCTGCGCTTTGCTCCAGACGCCCCAGACGCGTTGAATCATTCAATAATATCGACTATAGGTAAGGATAGTCTCTCCTAGCTTTTCTCCTCTTACTCTTCCTACTTTCCACGCCCCTGCTTCCTCTTCCTCTTCCTGTTCCGGCGACGACTGTATCCATATTGTCACGATGGTCGTTTTTTGGGAGGATAGTAGCCCATCCTAGCACCTTATACCAACCATCCCATCTCTCAGTCGCTCTCTCTTGCGCTTCGGATCTGAATCTGCGGAATTAGCTCGAAGCGCGCAAAATTGCCGTCGTCGTCGTCTATATAGGATATGCTCTGCCGTGTTGTCTGGGCCGATAAGGAATTTGCTCCTTTGATAGGTAGTATACGGCATCTTTTTGTGTGTTTTTTTGTGATTCTTGGAGCTTGCAGGTTTCATTTTTTCTTATCTGCTGCCAGTAAATAGTCACCTTTTTGAAATCCAATACAATTGGCTGGGTATCTGGGAATTCATTTTTTTATAGATCGAATTTTTTGGAAGTTCCATTGATCAGGAATATCAATATTTATTGATCGATTTTCACCTACCATTTGATAGCAGTGGTTGAACAAAAATGTCTTCAACAAACTACTCTCTGTTTGTCACTGAACTCAAGTGTATTTCAATTAAAATTGACTGATGACTACAGTCACCCTCGGGGTCGAACGGCTCTCCGTTGCTCAAGTTTTAGCACGCTAAAAAAAGATTGAGCTCCGACAGCAAAACAGAATTTGCTGTAAGGATTCTCGCTTATTCAACAATATTTTTATCTGGCCTTGCTGTTTTTGCTGCCAAATCAGGCACAGTTTACCTTGATAAATCAGCAAACAGATTTTGCTGGATGACATTCTGCAAATTTAGAAACAATTTTGAGTTCAGCTAGCAAATTATTTTGTAAAAACAGCTACGCCAGCGACGCAGCGACTCGAAATGGGTAAAACAACACAAGTTGCGTGCTACGCGAACTTCGTGTTAAGTTGATACGGCTAATTTGCAACCTAAATAAATATAACCTCTTGTCAATGTTTACACCCACATCACCCACCCTCCGCGATTAATTGAGGATTTAGAAGGTGAGTTTGCTCATTCTTTTCCAACGGTGTTATATCCTCGTTGAATTACAAGTTCATGTGGCCATCCATAAGAGATCCTTCACCTCATGATCTTCTGAGAAAATTCAATAACAATGACATGAGTTGTGCTGGGTCCTAGTGAGTTGAGGTCTAGCTACGACAGCAAATTATTTTCGCTGTCCGGAAACAGCAGCAGAAGATCGCTAAACGAGCAGAAAAATTTGCTAGTTTAACCAAATTGTTTTTAGCGTGAGTGAGCATCACTGGTGAATTCATAAAACCATTCACTGAAATTTCAGGAAATAAAGCCATTTACTGAAAATTCAGAAATATCACTGATGTTTGAGGGGTGCCCACTGATTTATCATGCAGTGAGACACATTAAAACATGAATGAATATAGTTTGCAAGAACCTTTGAAGCATTGGAATTTCAGAGAATTGTCCCACTGATCCATTAGTGGGACCCGTCTGACACCCAAGGTCACCGAAGATTCAGCCCTCTCACTAATGAGTTCCGTAAAATATACACAGAAGTCATGAGTCTAAGTTGATCAGAAATACACTAAACTTCAGTGATTTTCCACTGATTGACATATAGGAAGATAGTACGTACACGTGTGACGGTCTTTCATTTCGACGAGCAAGATCCGAATCACTCTATTCCAATTTTCCTATACGTATTCTATTGAAATACAGTTGGGAATGGAGTTCCAGATCAATCCGTCCACTCATCTTTTTTATTTTTAAAGATTAAGGGTCGAAATGTCAGTTCCGTGCACGTTTCTCATTTGTCAAAGTAGTAGTCTTGTGCTTGCAGACTTGCTGTACCGAGGCAAATAATTATGCTCGCATTTTCCCATCAAAGTATGGTCTAGAACCAACTATTTTCCATAGGTTTCAAGTCCTAAATGCGTGACGTGATCCTTACCAAAGTGGTTTTAGGCGTGTTACGAGGGTTTTGTGTCATTTCCGTGCATACCCTTTTAGCTTACTAAATAGTGACCTGCATATATTGTAGCAATTTTTTTCAAAGTAATATCACTGCATTAGACGAAATCTACGAAATGAAAGCGCTACGCTGACTCCCGGGCTTCTACAGAGCCATAAAGGGGTATGCGCGGAACTGACATGTCCGGGTAAACTATCCCGACGATACTCATATATGCGTCGTCTTTTTTTTTCTTTTTTTCCAATAAAAAACAATTTTAAGGAAAAGGGAGGCTCTAGTAGGTGAAATTCACCTTCACGTAATTAATGGTGAGCATTTAATTGGAATTGTACTGAAGCGAAGGTATTCATTGCGAAATAAAGAACCTTAGTTGTGTGAAATCACACAGAATCAAAGCAAGATGCAGATATTTTTGCAAAAGAAGACAAAGTTTTTGTTGATGACTTTCTGCTCCATACATTGTTGTAGTTCATCATTCAGATAGATATAACATTCCTTTTCGCAAATTCCACCAATTCAGTTGAAATTATTTCACAATCCTGTTAAACACAGAAATTCCGATAACAACTCAACTAAATTTTTCGTGCACAAAAGAGTAACTGTGCACCAGCTTCAAAGCTTTCATATCTCCATCCACTGTCCACGTGTTGCTTAAAATTATTCAACTGAACATGACAAAGATAGAAGCAACCCAAGCGAGTAACTTTAAACGTATAATTTCAACTCAAACTACGATGATTGAGTGGAGACTCTGCGCGTATTGTACTTTTAATTAAAAATGCAAATCGCAAAGCGTTAGAGCGCATCGTAACAGTAGTAGTAGTTCGCACAAAATTTCATCTCTCCTTTGTGCGTTATTCGCTATATCTAGATTAGTATTTTCAAAGTCGGTGTCTCGAAAATGCAAATGCGAAAATTTTACACCGGACAAAGCAAACTCTCCAACACTGTATCCTCTCATCATTTCGAGCGTTTAATGCAGGAAAATTTAGTCGTGCAAACTCGGTCAAACTAAAATTGCACATCATATTATTGTCTGTAGTCCAAAATCGTCGTCGAATAATTCGAAGTATAGCATAGCGAAATATATCAGTTTGTGAAAATCGGTCCGACTGTATTTGTGACAAAATTGAATCGCAAGCAAATAGATGAAATACATAAGTGAGTATTTCCCCGTAAACTCGTGTGTGTACTGAATTATATACCAAGACCAGTCGTTGAGAGCGATTCTCGCGCACGATTTAACTCAACTCTACTGATATCCCAGGGCTATTACACGCTTCTCTTTCCCTGAAGTTTACCTACACTTCAGACGCAACGTCTCGACGTTTCTTAACTCATCCCATTCCTTCTACTCCACGACAGACCATCATTATATGTATGCACAGATTCAACCCTTAGACCATCTCCGGATGCCTGTCGTCTGCTCGAGCTTCAACCAAAGGTATACCATATACTATATAGATATATACAGTAGCTTTCAGTATATGTCTTGGGGGAATTCGTCCCTTGCGTTTGGATGCGGTGGAAAGTTGCAACGGGGTGATGACGACGACACGAGCACGTTTCGTTCGCGAAAAGCTACTTCTTCTGTCATATATGATATATATGACAGAAGAAGTAGCTATACGGGTCACTCCTGACGACGTCGAGTCAACGCAAACACATTGACGATGAGATTCTCTGTGTGAAAAATTTTACTCTGTTTGAGTTTGCTTTGGGGCTGGTACGTGAGAATTTTGGACAATTTTCCAAGATTTTCGTCGATTTGTGTTTGAAAATTCTGAAGTCCGATATTCATTCTGTATGAATGAGAGCAAATGTAAATTCTGGTAGAACGTTTTAGAAGATGAGAGAAAGAGATAGGAAAGTGCAATTTTCAGTGAGATATTCATTGTGTGTGTATTAACTATGTAATATTTGAGGAAGGAACTCTTTGAACTTGCCAACCGCAGCTTTACATTTCAAAGATTTTGTGGAGGATTATATGACTTATCTTCCGGCTCTTCTTCCCAACTCATCTTAAAGTCATGCGGTTTTCTATCTTTTTCTTTTCTCTACTTTGATATGGATTATCGGCACTGGAGAGAAGCCTGAAATAATGACCTCGGACGTTATATTCGTCGTCGATGAACTCGTTTCGCTTGAAATGTGGGTCATGACTTTTAGATTCCCCGCCATCTCTCATAATCCCCCCTCATCGAATTTTCTCAGCGTGGATTATTCTCTCACCGCAAGGTGAGCTTTTATACATTTCTTCGATAATTCGATTCAATTCATTTTTCATTATTGAATCTTTCTGATCGAGGCCATCTGTTCAATTATCTTGACTAAAATAGTTTGCTGATACACAGGACGAAAGGATTCCAGGGTGGTTAATAGATCGAATTTTTGGGCTTTTGATTAATTTTGCGCTATTAACTTGAAGGGGTAATTATATTTTCAAATATTCACGGTAAACAGTGTCAATTGCTCTATTCAATAATTGTGAGACATAACCTAGGAATTTCGCAGGCATCTCTCAAAATTCAACTAACCAACCGCAAATTACCGCCAGGTTTTACCTCGAGAATATTGAAAAGTTCAACAAAATCTGCAATATTCTTCCCCGTTCCTGTTTCATCGTCTTTGAAAAAAAATTTACACTTCCATAACTGATTCAATAGGGAACTGACATAATTCCGGGAAATGTTATATTTTGAGAGTTCGCGGCAAAATAGATAAAGAAGTTTGAAATTTTTGCGACGCCTCTATGGTTTTCGAATCATCATTGAAGTTTTGACAATTTGATTTGGCGCCATCCAATATGGCGGTGGCTGCACATGTGCCACAAAATTTGCCAAGTGTTGTGATGTCATTCTGCATCGAAAATTTTCATCTGAATCACAATCGAGAGCTTCTCCTACTCAAATAATAGAAGTTCGCGGTGGCATAACGCAGGTTTGCCCCAGAATTATCGTGAAAAACACTATGAAGTCACGTGACTCATGTGCAGTCTAGGGTCCCTAGAAGGGGGTCGAGACAAATGGTCCGCCATACTTTGCCCAGCCCGTGTTATTTACTATACCTATATTTTGACTCCGTCGATATAGGTATAGTAAATAACACGGGACTTGGGCAAAACATGGCGGACTGAAAACACCGTGTCTCGACCCCCTTCTAGGGACCCTAGTGCAGTCACCGCCATATTGAATGGCGCCTATTCAAAACCTGAAAAACTTCAGACTCAAATTTGAGTCACTTTGACAACAGAAAATTCCTGAATTTCCACATATCGTGTCTATTTCAACGTGAACTTCCATAATATAAGCATTTTTGAATAATTTTCGTAGTCACGTCAGTTCTCTATTGTAGAAATTATGCAGTCATTGAAATCTTTTCTCAGCAAATTTTGAAATACCCATTCTACGAGAATTAGATAAGATCTCTCTATACACAAATCAACAGCACTTTTACACTATGAATATCCTTTTTGATTGATAGAAAAATTGAGAAACGAAGTAAACTTTTCGCCAGAATAAAATAAAACACAAAGAGCGATGACCCTTCAAACCGTTCAAGCTACTCCAATACTCGCAACAGATGTGAGTATCTGGTATGAGTTACGTCGTGGATACAATCGGATGTCCAAATATAAATTTAGATAGTCCAGGCTCGATCAGCAGCACATATATTTTGTCGCATGCGCACGGCTGGCAAAGCAAAACGATATTGACTCTCTACTATAATCTCACAATATAGCTGCGAAGTTCATACAAGCTGTGAGCACTTCTCCGTCAAAGTACTCCATGTGACCCGTCTAATATGTATATGACATCGGCTCTCACTCTCTATCGCGCTCCAGCGAATATTGCACCGCAGAGACATACTAGAGCCACTACATATATATCCAACATCTCCAACATCAGAGTGCCAAAATACCACAGTTGCGGTTTAAAGCTCACATCATCACAATGACATAGAAGCTGAGCTGCACAGTGAACAGTCTTCGTGGCAGAATAAGAGCATTGACACAGAGATATATTAGAGTAGTTGTTCATGTCTACTCGATGCACACGTTTAGGCTGGAATTTATAGTCGTTGCCCTTATCCAAAATCCTTACGGCTCCCCTTATGCTACACCTTACGGACGGTTTTCAATAACATGTCGCGACTATCTATGCGTTTTTCCGTTCAATTCATTATTGGAATTCCATATTATAGATGAGCGGGTCATATTTGATAACTTTTTGGCCCATAACTGCATTTAGTCTGTTCTGCCGGTTCCAAATAATTTAATACTGCACATAATGTCACGACAAGTTGTTAGAAACCAGCCATAAGGTGTCGGATAAGGAATGTCGTAAGGATTTCGGATAAGGAGAACGACTATAAATTCCAGCCTTAGATGGATATAGTCGAAACATGGCCTCAAAACGGACATGTCGAGAGAATGATGAATTTTGTGCACAGTATAAACACAAAGTCGATAGATATAATAGTTGATGATTTTCGGCTTAGATTGGTATGCTGTACTTGTGACCTAAAGCAACAACCGAATGACTGAGAGAGTTTTAAACGATGCACTCTCAGTGCATATATCTGTCGTGTGGATGAGGGTGACGAAAATAGGAGGGGGAGGGGTGGAAGAAGAGGGTCACGGCACAATCGATACCGCACCGACCTGTGAATGCTGCAATACTTTGATGCTCTGCTGTGGCCTCGGTCATCTGCATCGAATCCATCCATGGTACACAGATACTGCTGACGGGCTGTTGCGCTTTGTTTGATTGTTCTGCTGCTGCTGCTGCTGCTGCTGCTGCTGCTGCTGCTGATGCTGATGCTGCTTCTATAGAGTGCGAAGACTTTGATTGTGTATACTGCTCTGCTGACTTCGACACGTGTCATGTATCTCATTAATGATGAGACCCTGTCATCGGAGTATAGCCAACGCTGTCCTAATTACATGCACAAATATACTCTTTGATACACTTTCGTTAGGATACAATTATTGATTTTGTAAATATCTCACAGATTTTCCAATTTTTATTATCAATTCGGTGAACAGCGAGAATATTGTATAACGGATGATTTAGGAAATTCTCCATTGAATAACGATGTAGGGGAAAAACACTCTTCTTATTGAAATCATGATTTAAAATTTTTTTGCACGATTTTCTCAATAATCAAAAGACCTGAAGAATTAAGCGTCTCAAAATATGCAATGATTTCATAAAATTCCTTGGCTGGTGAATGTTTGTGGAAAATGTCCCAAAGCTTGGAGTAAATTTGTACGCCGAATATCAGCTGTGTAGAGATTATTCATCAATTTGGTTATTTTTGCCTCAAACTTTGTTCTCGCAGTGTGATGATTCCGAGGAAGTTTGAATAAAGTACCAGACTGAGTAGATACCTCTCGTTCTCCAGAATCGACTTTCTGCGTCCAAAACCACCCTCAAAACTGGACATCTTGAGAATCCTTCTCTTGTGCTTCGAATTTCATGTATCCCCCGAAGCAAAAACTTCAGAGTTGAACTGACAATTGACATTCAATTTGAAAAAGTTAAAAAAGCCAAGATTAACAGGATTTTAGGAATTTGAACTCGAGCAAAAGTCATCTTGATTCCCGCAGATTCCATTCTTTATCTATGAACTATCTCTAGACTATCGTTAAATCTTCTATAAGTTCATAAAAATTATGAAATACGGATACTAATTGCAATCATGTTGATGATTCTTCTAGATCTTGGAGGACAGGGGAGTGAAAAACACTCTTCAGATTGAATTATTTAATAGCAAAGTTTCGTCAACTTTCAATTGACCTCATCAGGCTTATTTTGATGACAATGAGAAGATTACATGGCCTAACTTATTTCAATCAAACGTGGAACCATAGTTTACTTTTGGTCAGTTCACTCATCGCAAGCGCGACTTGCGAAGTGAAAAACTGACTAAAAGTGAACTATGGTTCCATGTTCAATTAAAATAAGTTAGGCCATGTAATCTTCTTATTGTCACCAAAACAAGCCTGATGAGGTCAACTGAAAGTTGGCGAAACGTTGCAATTAAATAATTCCACCTGAAAAAATTTTTTCCATTCCCCCTGTCCTTCAAGATCAAGAAGAATCATCAACATTATATCAAGTTTAAGGGCGAGAAGTCATCAATCAATAATTAACTGCAATCGTTCATCTGATCAGAGGATGATGGAAAATCTCTTCTCAGTATCAATCGAATCATACCATACGAATTGTCCACTTGCAAAAATGCACCCAGCATGATGAAGATGGGATATGATCCTCATCTTATCCTCATTCAATGCAATTCATTTATCTCTCGCTTCTTCTTTTCGCATATCACTTCGCCGTATCATCATCTCAGCTACAAGAGCGTGCAAGTTCAGTCTCTATATATACTCTGATGCAACTGTATGTATACGAGATGCGGGGGCGGATAGCTGTATCCGTGACCCGGTCGTTTTCATATACCTACCCTGTGATAAGTCCGCGTAGGGGCCACTGAACCCACCATCACAAACGTCCTCTATATGAACATTTCAAAGCCACTCTTCTCTCTTCTCTGTTATAACTTGTGAGAAGCTTGTGAATCGAATCAAATACGACGACTTTGATCTTTCGAGTATACTGTGATCTTTCCCACATGGGGTTTTGTACCCACTCATCGTTCCCTGTGTAGTGCGTATGCAATCTTGCTATCACTCGCACCTTTCAATTGAAAGTTCATTTTCACAGTGAGATTTTTGCGCGGTATTTTTCGAGGCGGATCAGTCACCCCGAGCGATGTGTCACAGTAGTAACAGACAGTTTGGTCAGACGGGTATTGAGAGACCGATAACTCTGACCAGGATCAAAAGACAGCTTGGAGGTTGTGTTTGACCGCCGAGAACATCATCCATGTCGAATACAGATCTTGGAAATCTGGTCATTTTTTTCCTTTGAAAATGTCAAAGTTACTGGTAATATAAGCTTTCACTTGAGCTAAACAACGATCGAATCAGCCAACAACTGTGCATCAGATTATAAGAATTTCATCGAAATTCGTCGCATTATTAGGTTATTAACAAAGTTATCTCAATGTTCATTTTTTTTAATGAGTTGAGCCTCGGTTACCCTATGCATATAAGGAAGTGCACACGACATGTCTTCTGTACCCAACAACATGCCCCCTTTGTCAAACTCAAAAACGGCTACTCGTTGACCTTACCTCAAATTTTTTTCACGTTTGTCACGTTAAAATATGGGAAAATTTTGTGGTTTCAATCGACCCTGAATAACTTCTGCGTTCTCCAAGAAATTTAAAATGATTTTTTTCATTTTTCGTGTTTGCTTACCTGAGAAGTCGCCAACGAAATTGCGTTTAGTGAAACCGGTGCCAAAAATTGTTGGTTCGACCAATAACGTTATTGAAGCGCATTTGATTCTTTTTCTCAAGACCTTGAAACATTATCGTGATGAGTGGCAAAATTTGGATTTGGAGCGATTTTATGAGCAAAATTTGTCGATCATTCGCAAAAATGGAGGCAAAAATTGGTATGTATTCCCCCCCCCCTCCACGTGTTGTTATCTCGGAAGGAACCGCGGTATGCCTTCTTTCGTCACCCAGAATATGTTCATAACGTCAATATAGGTCGGAATCAATAGTGTTTTCAACCGGTGAAGAGCTCCAAATGTGTTTGCGCGGAGATGAAAGCGATTCCATGCACTTCATCGTAGATTTATATTGTTTAAAGGCATGTTGGGTACACCCTTTGGCTAACTCGCGGATAATCTTTTTTTGGGAAAACTGTGACAGCTCGGCTCTTGTTTGTCAAAATTGAACTCACTTCGGCTCATTTGAAAGGCTCGAGACAAGCTTCAAAATAAATTGAATCACGTTGGAAAATATTCAAGCAAACCAAAACTATTGGCAAAACGGCTTAAAGGAGGTAACTCGAGTACACTTACCTTATTTTAGAAATGTAATAATCTCTTAGCGACAAAAATGTCAGTCCAATTGATGGATTGGCCAGCAAGACATAAACCTTGATTGAGGCGAGAGTTTGAGGTTAAAATGATGGAAAAGAGATTTCAATTACTATTACATAGCATTACCTTTTTCTATTCCACGATCTTTGTACTTTTTCATCTCTCAAATCCACCCTACCTCAATGATTCGTAACTTTTACAGAGCAAACTCTACCAAGACTTTCGGTAGATTCCTCATCAATCGATCTCATTACAAATCCCATTCCGTAACCACAATTTCCTTGATCAGTTGTGGCGCTTAACGCCAGACTTCATCAAGCTTCTCGCGCTTCAAATTGCTCTGCAATGCAAGGCTTGTACTGCAAGCAAAGCGAGTCCGTTGGCACAGCTGCAACTTGGCGTCAGTCTCTCTCACCATCAGCAGCAACTCAAAGTGCCGCACTCGCGCTTCGAGGCATCGCAAAGCTCTATATAGCATCTCGTAATTCGCATTTGCAAAGATCTTACCACCTTGCACTCCACCCACTCTCTTACTGTAGAAGCGTAGCAGAATGAAGTTTCGGACCCGCCCAGGTAGTAACCCTACGGGTATACAAGTGCCACTGAAACTTTAAAGTTTCTCGTTTCTCATTCGCCTTTCTTTTGAGATGACTGGTTGGCCGGTACTCAGTTTTTATCCGTTTCTTCTTTTGCTTGAACCCTTGATTCTAATACCACCAGTACTTCAATCTCAAAGTTAATTCGACAACTTTACTCTTTTCTTTATTCTGATGCGTTGAGCATTTCATTCTGGTTTCTTTGCGTTGCGGTCAATTCGTTCGATCGTAGTGTACGAATTGTTATCCCTCGTGTTGATTAAATCCCATGAACTAAAATTTTGCTGACCACTAGAGGGGATTGGATAATATTTAGATGCAGGATAATTAGTTTGTTTTTGATTGTTTTTTTGAGGTACGATATTTTGGAATTTTATACGAGAAGTAATGATGATCTCAGCAATCTTTGACCGCGATAAATAAGTCCGACCTGAATCATTTCATGGAATGAGTCTGACAAAAATCGTCCAACAAACTTTTCAGTTTTTCTCATGGAAGCCTAGTCATTTGAAAAATTGCTCGTTATAGTCCCAAGGTTCAACAAGATACCTGGTATGATTTAACACATTCGCTGGAAAAAGATCATCGATTTCAGCCTCCGCAGCGAACGTGTTAAATAATTATTCGCTATAGAAGCTACAGTAGACGATAAATAACATCAATATGCAGGTGCCGTATTTCTTGGGAATCAAATTATGATCTCTTGGAAATTTTCTTCAAAGTTACTAAAAGTTACTAGGAAACCATCGAATATGATTGTATCTATTAAATTATGTAAACATGACGATTTGTGGCAATGTTTCCCATTTGTGAGTGTTCCTAAAAATTATCCTCCGGGTAGAAACAAGATTTCCAAGCATCATCAGCTTCATTAAACAGTTGACCAAACAATTACTCAAACCACGATAAACTCTCAAGGTTCCTCCCCCACACTGTCATTCAGCTCCTTAAAAAAAAAAAAAAAAAAAAAATTGAGAAAACACCGGTCTCAAAGTGAATAAACTTCCAGGACGAGAATGAAGCTTGTACACACATAGTCTACCCCTCTCGAAAAGAGTAAAACTAATGAAAATGTGTGTTGCAAGAAAAAGAGGAACGCGCTCGGAATAATGCCGGAGTAAATAGTGAAAAGGTCCTTGCTAAGGAATACGACGAATGAAGAGACAACCTTTCGACAAGATGAGACGTACTTACTCGTCGTCGTCGTCGACGTCGTTGGGTCTGATGGAAGAAAAAAAAAGAGGTCTGCACCCTATATAGGTGGTGGTTAGCGACGCCTGCGGTTACGAGAAAGATGAGAGACGAGGCGTATCATGAGACGCGAAGATGCGAGAAAGGGAAAAGAGAACGTGGGCATATAGAGTCTCGTAGGTCGTATACTAGTCTTGCTTTCGGGCAATTACGATCTTGAATTATGAAACGAGCGTAACGATGTATACACAGTGAGGAAAGGTAGAATGGGGGAGGTATAGATGCAAGAGAGACGTCTCTCGGGCTTGTGGTGCATGGTAGAGGAGCTTCGAGCTTGCAGCATCGCAAGCTTAAATCTGAGCTTGAGTCTGATGCATGGAGGAAAATAACTGAGATTTGAGCGCTTCATATTGGTCATGTCTGATGAATTTCAAAACATTTTACGATTCTTAAAAGATACGATTCTTAACAAAATGAATGAATTTTCATGGAACCAAAAAAAATTTGAACTTCGAGCAAGCACTTTCAAAATCATTTGTAGTATTGATGAACCGGGTTCACTTATTTACCGTGAATTGACCTAGATTTGACTCCACATAATGATGATGATGATGATTATGATAGTCGTTAACTTGTTAATGCGTGGTGATTCATCGTCGAGTCATCAAATTATTAAAATAATTTGGCTTCGTGATGAAATTTTAGAAATTTCTTAATTCTGTTCAGTTGATGAAGAAAACTCAAGCTCATTTTCTATCATTAATTCTGAGTGCGTCGCTCTACGCACTTATACATATTACATATTTTCGTCAAGTGTGTGACTCTCGTTTCCGTAACGAGGTTGAACTGGATAATTAATGATGCGAGTTGTATTATTGATTTATCGTCAACTGGATTGACTTCTGATGATGCCCCAACATGATAAATGAATGAATTATGGATGGATAAATTACTGTGGAATAATATATTGTGATCTTTGTAGTTCCTCCTGTAGATGTGACCTAATTTAGTATCTTGATTGACTATCCAGAGAAAAATCTCAATTGTTCACAAGAATTCTCAAAAAAAAAGATGGACTGAGACTCATTATTTGATTTTTCGCTTTTGAAAATTACAATTCCTGGTCCACTCCAGCGTGTTCAATTCATAATTTCACCATCGCATCAGTCATGTCAACAATTCATTTGCCGACTGATTTCGAATTCTACCCTGGATACAAAACTAATGACGCTGAATAATTGCACCAGTCATAATTGAACGTTTGCTGCGCTCAATTGGATTTTCCTTTCTCTCGTCAAGCTCTCGCGTCGCTTCGTTAAAGCAAGTGAAAATTTGATTATTCGAAAATCAACATTCAAAGGAAATTTGAAGGATGTTTGATCTAAAATTCCTCTAGCCTCTCTCTCTGGATCAGTGTTCCAACGACCCAATTTCGTCCTTTTCAAATTGCACAGTCCCCGAATTTTCAATTAGCCCACTTTGAGCCTCTCTAAAATCCAATTCTCTCCAGCATACAGTCCTATGTTACAAATCTCACAATCGTACCAATACATAGGTACGTCACATTTTAGGTTTTCATAGAAAGGAAGGTAAAACCTAATCTAGCCTAACGAAGCAATCCGGAAATCCCATCAAGCAGAACAAACTTGAGAAAGGAAAAAATTTCAAGCGCACACAACCGTCTACATCGTCGTTTTCATCAAGAAGCACAGTGTGATAGAGAGAAAGCAGAATTTCTACCGAATTTCCATATTTATCCAAGCTTCTGCCGCACGATTCGCTACAGATATTCTAATTTTGAGCTTGCAGCAGAGAAGGTTCACTATGATGTATATATGGTAACCATCACGTGTAATCTACGCCCCGTTGCGCGCTCAATCTTGTCATCTATGTGGTTATATAACTATATAGATGTGTATATATATGTGCTTGAAGCTCTGATAGATGTCGTCTCGTCATCCATCCGTGCAGCTTTTGCACATCTCCCTTTCAGTTTGCTAGCTATCTCTGCAGCTATTGCTCATCAAGCTTCAGAGATAGAGCTTCTAGTCCAATCGGGCTCTGGTTTAATTAAATAGCTCGGGCAATCGGACGATGTCATTGATAGAAATAGTAATAGTATGAGGATGTACGAAAGAAATGTGCTGACACACTTGAAAAGAATTTGACGAACGTGTGATTCGAAATCCCGAAGGATGATGTGATGATGATATAATATGATATTCTGGGATAATATAACCCGAGGTATGGGTAAATGACGTAGTTGTCGGTTGGATGCACCTGATCGAATTAAATTGGCATGAGTGGCGAGAAACTGCTTCTAGATATATGTAGGCCCCAGGGCCTTTGCCGATATCGTGGTGGCTATACGTGCACAGATTATACCCGGATTGTCGCTCAGCTCGAGGCGTCTAGGCTGATCCTATTTGAAGGAATTATTACCCTAGAGCTGTTCAGTCCCTCTCGAGTGTATCAAAATTTCAATCAAGTTATCGCCTTAACACCTCTTCTAAAGTTGATCTTGAAATTAGTATCAAATTCTACTTAAACTTTATCTGTATATCTCGTGCAGTGATTGTACTTTTTTCATTTATCTTCTGATTTCTACATCATGAATGTATTTAGCAAATATGCAAATAGCCCTCTGACCTAAAAATTGCAAGTTGAATCCGACTTTCGGTCTTTCGTATAAGGCCGAGGTACACAAAACCATTCATTGATGTTTAGTAGGGTCGAACCATCTTTTGAAATTCAAAAAAAATTTTGAAATTTAGTCCGTATCTCAATAGAGATACCTTGTTCTGCCTCAAAAAAATCTCAAACCTAGCGAAGTCTCATTTGAAATTTATTGAAAAAAAAAAAACCCAAATTCAAGAAACGGATGGTTCAGAAAAATCAGATTTTGTCCGCCAACCATGGAGTACATCTCAGTATGAAAATGGAGAAATGGCATCTGCACTGAAAAACCTGCGCCAGTAGGCCTAGCTCCGAAAATCGTTCTGACACAGGTCCGTATTTTGGGACCTGTCTCAAGCCCCGCTGCGAGTCAGATTAGAAACAGCAAAGTGTGTCGTTAGCTCGCAAGTTACGTAGCGCCAACTCTCGCGCTGCGTTCTGCGGCAGGACGGCGCACTAGTAGTGTTGTTATGTCTGACGAGAGCTGGAACAGCTCTGGTTCGTCCTAACAGCATACTTGCTTCATATGCCAACGCGCATTTGAGTATCGCATAGGAGTACTTCCTATAATATATCCCACGCGTACACCATGCACATCTTATACACTACACTGTACTATACTATACGTTATGATGAGTTGAGAAGTATAGGCCGACCGGGAGCTGGTGAACTTTTTTTGTGCCATATTTCATGAAGGCTGGAAAGGTACTCAAAATGTTGTCCTTGATGTGCCTAACCTAAACCCATTGCACCGTCAGCCCTCTCAGCGCCTGGGCGTTTTTGTAAAATTAAATTTTCAAATAATTTTTTCGACCAACTCATGTGCTATATGACTTAAGATCTGAATCTTTCAGGGATGATAGATCATGATCCCAAATGATCGAAATCAACCGTCAGCCCCTCCGCAGACTGGGCGTTTTGCGTCAGCCCTTTGTTCAATATTCAATTTTGACAAGTTGGTGTGTTATATTTATTAAAATCTGAAACTTTCAGGGATGATAGATCATGATCCAAAATGATCGAACGACCGTCAGCCCTTCTCTTCTCGCGTTGAAATAACATCTGAAGAAGAATGAAAAAAAAAAAAAAATGGATCTGCCGGGATACGAACCCAAACCCTCCAGAGAGTAGACTAGAACCGTATCCACTAGACCACGGAGACGATACATTCGGATGACACAAAGCTTATATATATTAATCATAACATATAGTATAGTACACTATAGTATATAAGATGTGCATGGTGTACGCGTGTGTGGTGTATAAATGGGATACATTATAGGAAGTACTCCTATGCGATACTCAAATGAGCGTTGGCATATGAAGCAAGTATGCTGTTAGGACGAACCAGAGCTGTTCCAGCTCTCGTCAGACATAACAGCACTACTAGTGCGCCGTCCTGCCGCAGAACGCAGCGCGAGACTTGGCGCTACGTAACATACGAACTAACGACACACTTTGCTTGGTCCCACTGCAGCTCCGAGCCGTAAGCCTGCGCTAGGACCAACTTTCTGGACCTAAGCCTACTGGCGCAGGTTTTTCAGTGTGCCGGTAAAAAGACTGATAATCAAAGTAACCAACGCACGGCTTTGGTGAATTTGGTCACCAAAAATTGATCTTTTGAACATTTCTTCATCACATTTTTCGCGATATTCAGAAACTGTATCAAGAACTCCCTATTAGTCGTTACTTCTGTAATCTTCGCTTGAACAAATGCAATTATGCATAAAAAACGACTTTATTTACTCATTCTTCAAACTATCGTTTTCAAAGTTCGTGGGTAACGGCCATCCTACTGCTGAAAGACTTCTGTGTGACTCAAACACACAGTATGTTGAGCAAAATCAGAACTTCATTGCCTGCTCGATGAATCCAGTTCTTGCCAATACACCTAAAAATACAAAAAGTTCACAAGCGAATAAACGTCTCAACTCACTCTTCAATAGGGTAATACCAGACTCTGAACACAAATAACATGCCAGAGTCAACAAAAGTTACAGCATTCCCAGTTTGTGCGTCTGAGCTTTTTATAACTAAAAATACACCTTCGATTGTTCATAAGCCGTTGACGCCACATTGCATACACAGACCGATGGCGATAAAGCGCGCGAGGGCGAACACGAGCTTTAATAAAGTTTGCCAACGTCTGCTTGCCGTATAACACAACCACGATTTCATCGTTATGGTTTTGCCATATACACGACATTCCTGAAAGTCTCGGAGACACGATCTACACTACCGGTCAAAAGTCTGAGGACACCTGGGAATCAAACTGATGATTTTCAGAGTTGGATATCTCAGAACCTATTGGTCGTAAAGAGGTCTGCGTGGTCGCATTTTGTAGCTCATATCGAACACTTTCAAATCGATTTTCTGTATTTTCCGTCCCGCGTGTTATACCAGAGACACACGAGTTAGAAAGATGAATTTTTTTGCAACTTTTCAGGCAAGGTACGAACGCCTGCCGATTTTGGAGAGATTGTTGGATCGCTATGAGATCTATGACATCTTCAAGCCCATGAAAAAACCTTAAAAATATGTTTTTGAAGTTCTCCCAAAGTGGTTCTGGACTCGAGATCTGACTGATTTCGCTGAGGTTGTTTGTCTCTTAAAAAAGCACACGATAATCCAAAAATGATGAGAAACAGCCTATTTTGGGGCATCAGACCCTCATTTCTGGAAGAGTTGCACTCAACATCGAGATAACCATCGGAAATGAAGGCTGCTGACCTTGAATTGGGCTGTTTCTCAACATTGTTGGATTATCGTGTAATTATTTGAAAGAAAAACACCCGCAGACAATCTGTCATATCTCGGAACCAGAACCACTTTGGGAGATGTTCAAAAACGGATTTTCAAGGTTTTTTCATGGGCTTGAAGATGTCATAGGTCTCATAGAGATCCAACAATCTCTCCAAAATCGGCAGGCGTTCGTACCTTGCCTGAAAAATTGCAAAAAAATCCATCTTTCTAACTCGTGTGTCTCTGGTATAATCCGCGGGACGGAAAATACAGAAAATAGATTTGAAAGTGCTCGATATCAGCTACAAAATGCGACCACGCAGCCCTCTCTGCGACCAATAGGTTCTGAGATATCCAACTCTGAAAATCATCAGTTTGATCCCCAGGTGTCCTCAGACTTTTGACCGGTAGTGTATATGCGCCACGCTCACGCGTCGATGTTAATTACCTGATCCAAATGACAAAATTGCTCCAAACAAATCTGTATGATGTCTTGGATTGAACTTCTTTCCTGATGATTGATTTCAAAGTGATTCCTTAGGGGTTGGTTTGTGGTGACAATCGTTCAGGGATTTTTTTTACGTGTTCGATCTTTTACAATTGCATATTTCGTATACGAGTATAACGAGTGTCACGCGCACAAATTGCCATTTTTCACTCATATAATTCTCCTCTTAGTCGGATTAAAATTAAAAAAATTCAGCTCCTCATCGATTTCGTTCCAAGAGTGTGAGTGAGTTTGACGAGGTCTACGACCTGATACTTCTCATCTACTCCCTGAAAATTAAATTTGAGTCCGTCACGAGAAGGTTGACGTTTTTGCGGACTTGCCCTACTCAAGTACTTTTTTTATTATTTTCGTCTCACAATGGGCACTGCATACACTGATTCGACCCTGATAATGATAATTTCTTATACAATTCATAGAAGTACTATTGTAATTTTCATCCAGATAAAGAGTCATAAGACTTTTGCTCAATGTAGTTACTTTGATCTTCTCACCTGAGGAGAATCTCCGTATGAAACTAAAGCAGCCACTCGCAAACTATTGCATATTCGTGAAAATGTAATATAGCTCAAACATACTTTTTGCTTGTAAAAGGCTTAACGTGAGAGCGCAGTGTGCTCATTTTTAGTTTCGGAAGCGCATTGCCCGAGGGAAAAAACCAATTATTCTTCTGTTACATTCTGAATCGTCCAAAATTTTTCTACGTCACACGAATCCCTGGAGTTTCATGCTTTAATTCATTCGTGTCATGGCAGTAGCAGAGAATGTTGAATCGTTTTTTTTTTGAGGGTCGAGTTTTTCGTCTGATACATAATTCTTTGCAATTTTATATACTGGAGTGAGTATTCCAAGTTTGCAATGATAATGTTCGAGCAACATCCCTGGTAAAAATCCATTTCAAGGTAACACATCGATGGACATGAAATGGCGAATTCTTTCAGTCAATTGGCTAAAAACTGTCAATTTCATGCCCAAGAATGTTTCACACTGATCAGAATTCCTACCATCAGGGAATGTTTGAATATGTTAATGATGATATTCTTCTGATGACTTCAATTTGCATAGGGTCATTGATGCAATCCGTTCACTGATCAGAATTTTGCAAGAAATTCTCTCCCATTTTTTTACATTCAAGTTTCAACACGACAGTAGTGGTGAATTTGAACCGGTCACTATTCATTTTCTTTTTATTGAAAAATCGCATGCATTATAGAATCAATGAAAAATTTCAATCCAAGCCAAATTGCCCGTATTTATAAAATCTCTCTCGTAATTGTCTAGAGCTTTCCTGCAGACTGACCCAGACGTGCGGTCTTTATTTTTCATCTAAAAGAGTCTGCACACGACGCTTTTTCTTTAGCGCGTGGCAAGTGGGACGCTTATATATCATAGCGAAGCGATAACATGGAGCCTCGTTATTCATCTGTGTATAAGCTTGCTCTAGGGATGATCCGCAAAAGTCTGACAAAGAGTGACCCAATATTTGAACTACGGAAGAGTTACTCAAGAAATATAAATGTACTTTGCTGAAGATTTTCTTGTCTCAGAACTTTGTCAACTTCTTTAAAAATGTATACCTCTCCTTTTCCCCAAAACTTCAAGTACATTTTTCTAGAATTATCTCATTCTCGTATCTAATATTCCATTCACATTCCATCTCTCTCAAAATTTCGTAAAATTTCAAATTTTTCACATATTTTCACAGCTGCAGAAATACTATCCAATAAAATTTCATCAATTTTAATTTTCACCCGCTGACATCGGCATTATAGTATCGCACGTGTGCCAAATATCATCGCAAAATAATCGATAAACGCATTGATGTGTATATATATACCAGAATTTCTCGAATACGAGATAAGCCAGTGGTGGTGTTGTTGTAACGACTCGTTGAACTAAATTGGGCGACAGAAGAGCATAGCGCGCGTAATCGTGGTGGTGGTGGTGGCACTCGAAATAAAATCAACCGAATGTATATATTGCGTTATATACACACAGAAACCATATCATCAATCAAAAGCCACATATGCTGCGTGTGAACGAGCATAGCCACTTTCCCACACACTCGATTAAAATTTGCTGCACAGACACACGGTATATATAGTACTATATATGCGAATATTCATATGCAATAAATGGGTCACAACCAGCTATCATCACAGAATTCAACCGCTCTTCCTTTCAACACATATACTTTCGGTCAATTATTACAACGGCAAGCTCTATTCCTTTTTTTAGGCACTCTAGATTTCCATTCTCTTTCATTTTGCTCGTATCATGAAACCGCTTTTTGGCTAACAGTATACCACTACACTGCGAATATACTATACTCTTCTGTGATGTCCTAAGAGCAGCTATACGACTATGTATTAGAATCGTAAGAGTTCCCCGAGGACATCCTGGCATAACATACACGTACATGTATAAAACCTGCCGACCAGCTATGTACATACATTTTACTATGAAATTCCATGCAATGGTCCATACATACATACATGTTATGATATGGTGAGTTTTGCATATATACTCACACACAAGCCAAGGCAATTATGACTTCATCTCAAGAGCGAACGTCTGTTTCCTACCCCGGGGGAGCTTGTGTAGATATGGATAAATACGTAGAGAGAGAGTTGCTGCAGAGATCGGTGATTCGAGTTTATTTCCACGTATAGTATAACACTGTTGGCATATCTGGTAAAGATTTCATGCATCCGTCGATTACATTAAACCGATCTCGCGAATAAAGAGGTAAAAGTTCAACGTTCGCTACAAGAGAAAGAGAGAGATGCGTGAGTTCGATAATCGCTCTCTCTCTCTCTCTCTCTCTCTCTCTCTCTCTCTCTCTCTCTCTCTCTCTCTCTCTCTCTCTCTCTCTCTCTCTCTCTCTCTCTCTCTCTCTCTCTCTCTCTCTCTCTCTCTCTCTCTCTCTTTTTTTTTTTTTTTTTTTTTTTTTTTTTTTTTTTAAGTGGAATATAAGGAAAAATCTGATGACAGGACATCCCTATTGGATGTCCCACCGGCAGACCATGAGCGCTTTCATTTTGCCCACCCGGTGAACCGGATGAGCATGAATCCAGCGCCCGTGTGCCCTGTGGGCTAAAACCTTCTGCTCTCAACCCCACAGTGTTGGCAAGCCATCACTGCAGAACTGGGGGCAGCTAACCACTATCTAACCAACCCACCCCGGAACCGCGTTAGCATTACTTCAGGGTGGGAGGCGTATCGCGCTCGGGATCAAGCGACTCTCTTCTCTCACGACTTGCAGGTGTTGTTGCTCCTTCTTCCATCTTTTCCTACTCTTCTTTCTTCGATCTTCTCTCTTCTTCCTTCTCTCTTCTTTCTTCTTTCTTCCCTCTTCAGTTCATCATATTCCTCCTGGAATAATTTGGACCTCTTCTGATTGAGTCGGCAGACTCACTGTGATTCGCCTGCTTCGAGGCGCCTCACTTCCCTCTCTTTCTCTCTCTCTCTCTCTCTCTCTCTCTCTCTCTCTCTCTCCGGGCTTAAAGAGGCCTTAAAAGATCTCTTGATGACACAGACTCCTCAGAAGATTGATGTGGAGAAGAAGCATTATTTTAATCTATGATAGGCTTGGGTTCTTATTTTTAGCTTACGATTAGTTTTACGTGACCTTCTGTCACCTGACTGAAGCAAACTGTGATATTTTCTCTTTTGTGAACCCATGCTCTCAGAGTTTAGACATACGCGAATTCGCAATTGTAATGACTAGTCACAATTTGTGATATGTACCTGTCCTTGACCAAATCGCTTGTGTTATATATATTTTACACCTTTTCTTTTTATTTTTGAATTTTTGAATACTCAATTATTTCTAGAATTATGCAACATATGTAAAAATATGTGGGTTATTTTTTTGTCTTATGACGAATAAAGGACATCAATCAATCAATCAATCTCTCTCTCTCTCTCTCTCTCTCTCTCTCTCTCTTTCTCTCCCGGTGAATTTTCTCTGCGGCAACGTTCCCTTCTTCGCGATTTCTGCAGTCTTTTTTCATGGGGAAACTTTTCATTCCTATACTTTTCTATATAACCTTTTTCCATAGCGGTTGTAAGTTCTTTATGGAGTCGCGTACAATCGCGCAAGAGAGCATAGCAGAGAGAGAAAGAGAGTTGAAATCGCTGATGATCGGGAGGAAGGATGCAGTATAAAAGTAGTATAGTCTAGAGAGTAAGGATATATATATATCTTGGAAAGGGGTGAAACTGAGTGAATGAGAGAGAAAGATGAAAGGGGGGGGTTCTTTTTTGAAAGGAAACCTATAAGTACCAAGCTCCGCGTACACCAACGTCGAAGAGCAAAGCAATTTTCCGCCTCGTACAATTGCATTGGGATCGCTTTTACGAGAAAGAAAGAGAAAAAGAGAGTCGAGGGTCAGTCAGTTGGTTGCGGCGCCGAAAGTCCTTGGCTGAAGCTGGTCCATCCTTTACTCAAGCAATGGCTCTTGGATTGTCGGAATCGCGCAAGGTTGCATCTCCTGTATACACTAACTCCTTTGCTGAGAATGTGAGAATTTGACCGGATGAGATTCAGTACAGATTCCGTCAAGTGATTCTAAAGTTTCACCTGGCAAAATCTCACCTTCTGTGAAGCAGTCGATCCGTGATTGAATCTATTGGATAATGGATGTGGGTTCACTCGATTCCGAGATACTATGTTCCTGGTTTGATTGAATCGTGACATGTGCGCTCATACTGAGATGTCGGTACTCAGAGGCAAAAGTCACTAATTGGTTCACGATCGGAAGAAATTCACATACCGCAAACTTGTACCATCAGATAATCTCTGATCTTCTGTCAATCTCAGTAACTCACGAAATATACTATGTAATAGTTCCGTAGTGACATACTTATCGATAGTTATAAAAGATTCACCAATTATCACACATTGCTCATACCTGTTGATCCACTTGAACAATAGGAATACTCACTACTACTGTTCTAAAATACTTTGATATGCCGGTAACCTTCACTCATTTACAGTGAAAAAATGAATTCCCGAGTCACTAATGATTCACGTGTGGTATAAAGTGATCCAAAGGTGATTTTCTGTGATGCATGAACAGATAATTTATTAAAAAAGTGATATGCAATCATCTTCATCCGACATTATTTTCTGATTCATTCGTAGGATCTAGTGGTTTACAGTGATAGTTAGTGATTCAGGGTTATAATAAATGATTCAAGGTGATTTTCAGTAACCCACTAAATAATTGATGATTAATGACACCCAGTAATGCACCGGCATCTAGTGCTCAATCGAAAATTGATTAGTCATTCAAAGTGATTTCAGTGATTCGCTAGTAATTCAAAGTGATTTTTAGTGATCTATCATTTAGTGTTTCATAATCTATGGTGCCCTTTGATTGATTAGTGTTCAGTGACCAATCAATGATTTGTTCGTAATGGTGGGTGATCCAAGTGAAACTGACACTGCAACAATGACCAATGTTCACATTCATTAGTGATACTCATCAATTGACTCGTAATTATCACAAGACACTGGTTCATCAGCAATATTGACTGGTGCATCATTGATTTTCTTTGGCACTTCAGTATCATTCATTGATCAGTGATCATTATGCTTAGACGATGCATTGATCAGTGAAAGTTTCATTGCAATAGGGACAATAATAACTAATGATCCGTATAACCGACTACCTCGTCAGTGTTACTTTATGCGATCTTTTTCTCCGATTAAGCCGAATTGAGAACAAAATATCATGTGTCTGTTCCCTTTAAAAAACCATTCTCGTCCCCAATTGTACCTGCCTCGGCTAATTATCATACTGAAGTGATCCATGAACTTTCATCCTCCTTCCAACTCGGATCAGATCCCTAATAACGATTCCAAATCAATCTGATGATAAACCTTTGAGAATGGATTCAGTCGATAATATTCTAAGATTGATTATTTTTAACGTGTTACAGAGGTGACGATGTGCAGCGATCGATCGAGCTGCTGGACAAGGTGCTCTCCGAATACGACGAGCACGAAGCGGAGAGCGAGGGTTGCGGTGGTGGTGGCGGAGGAGGAGGAGGTGGCGGTGGTGGAGGCAGCAGCGGAACCATCGGCGGAGGAGCCGGTACCGATTGCAGCAGCACCGAACCGAGCATTGGCCTTACACCGGATGACGAAAGCCCGTCCCTAGGTGAGCACCATCTAATACTAGTACCTTCAAAGTGCTCTATCCATTGTTGCTCGTTTGTCTACATTGTACCGCGACGTTCTCTTCTCTCAATGGCCTCTTCGACTATACTACTATACCCATACTTATACTGTCTTTACTTTTGGTACTTGCGGCATCGCATGATCATGGTGCAGTATAACTTCTCAACTTATGGACTTTTTAGAATAGCCTGAAGCTCGTGACCTAGATGTTCGTGGAAAAAAAGTAAGCTTTGGTACGCGTTGTTATATAGCTTGTTTGAGCTTTGCCATTGCAGTTGTACCATCAACGTTTGTGCAAGCTTGCAAGTGCTCAAGCGAGGTTTATGTACCATTTTTTCGTGTGAATGCGGGTGGGAGAGTATACGGTATATATGGTCGCTTAGAACGATTGCCACTCGATTCAAGTGTACCGACAGTTTTTGCGGGTAGGAAAGTGTATATCCCACGAGTGTGTACTCGTATTTTTCATCTGGAGATCTTGCGGTATTCTTGATGCGTGAATACGAGTTTTTTACTTGAGGACTATGAGTGTGTATGTTTAGCAGTAGTATAGAAATATCACATTCCAGCAAGCACTCTTGTGCGTCTTCAAGATTTTCCGAGCTCACTCTCGTTGGAAATTTGCAAACGACTATGTTCGGCACTCGTGCATGTTTCGCAATCGGAGTCTCTGATACCGAATTTGATACTAAAGTCACGTGTAATTACGCATAATAATGATCATTCCTTTACAAAGTGCTTGGCGCCTTAAATTTCTGCCTTAACGCAAAAACCATATTTTCTTGTGTGATACGGGATCGGTCCAAAAAACTCAAAACTTGCGTGTCTTTCCTATATTAACTAGCGTTGTACATATCGATGGTCCAGAGTAAGAGGAAACTGCTGAAATGCTTTTGCAGCTCAAAAATAATATTTATGAGATGATGGGTGATCATCGATGGATGTTATTAAAAATAGGACCGTTATGAAGTTCGTAAGGATGACATTTGTCAATTAGTAAATTTATCGGTCAGTTCCACCCACAATCCACATGGACACGTAATATATTTTACTCAGACTAGACAGAGTTAATCCAAACTAGACCAAATTAAATCAAATTAACCGGAATTAGGTCAAACTAGACCGAACTAGACCCAAATGACCAAATCAGACCGAATGAGACCAAACTAGATCGAATTGGACCAGGCCAAACTAGACCGAACTTGACCAAATCAGACCGAATGAGAGCCGAACTAGACCGAATCAGACTCAATTAGGCCGAATTAGACCGAACTAGACTGAATTAGAACGAAATAGATCGGACTAGATCGAAGTACACCCCATCGAAACGAATTAAACCGCACTTACACAATACTAATACGGCATTTCTACTACGGTACTAGTACAAAAATTTTAGTTCAGTACTACTACGGCACTAGTACGATCCTAATAACTCGTACAGTCCTAGCTATCCTAGTGGCACTAGAACCGTACTAGATCTTATTAGGCCGTATTAGATCGAGCTAGGCCGAACCAGACCAAACCATTCATCTATCTAACCATCCACTTACCCACTCGACCACCAACCCATCGACCCATCCACGACCCGTACGGCCCCCACTTATACTTTACCCTCTCGACGTAGGCAAGCTGATCCGAGGGATCCGGACAGGCCAATTTTGGCGGGCCGTTCAATTATTATAAACTATGAATCAGAACTTATCGTCGTTTTACGATCTTATCTTGAGGAACGAACATCACCCGATAGCATATCCAAAACGGTCAGTTACTTGCAATAATTTGTAAATGTAATAGCTATCTTGTGTTTTTGTATTATCAAAAAACTATACTTTTATTTTCACAGTATTCTACTCAACTCCGCGGAATTCGACGAAGAGCAGGATTCCCAAAGAAATCTGCTCTCCTTCGAATTCCTTGTGGTACTTGACGTCGGCTAAATTTCCGAGCCAAAAAAATATTTTTACGAATCCCGCAGGTGATTGATTCACAAGCTCAATCGAGTGATGTCAATCATTTGCTGAAATCGAATTTACGTCAAGATTTATTCATCACCCACGCCGAGCGCCTCTGAATGATATTCTATAGAATAATTCGACCTCAAATGATTTAGCAATGAGTTACTAGCGTTCGATTCCATGTTACCGTGTTCCTGATTTTGAAATCCTACAAAAAGAAATCACGTTCATCAGTGAGTCCCGCCTTTGAACTGAATACAGATTTTCGACCCTCACAAAAAGCTGTATTGCAGTCTTTGAAATACAAAATGCATAAAAAAGTACTGCTAAGCGACACCGCAAAACCATTTCTTTAAATCCGCTCGTAAACGTTGCACGATTGAAAGCTCCCCCGAATGAAAACCTAGTTGTTACTGTAAAGCTTTTTTTCCTTTCCATCAGTTTTCCTCTTATTCAAAACTCAATCGAGATCTCGCAAGACCCAACCGATCTGGTATTCAAGTATTTTAAAATCTTAGATTCAACTTTGAATGGATTCGTCAGCAGGTCTTTTCACCAGTCAGGCATAGACTCTTTCGGAATAAAAATTTGTATTCCGAAAATATACGTGGTTGCAATGACCACTCATATCCACAATAAAAGCTCAAAATGTTGAAAATACTCACGTGCAATCTCTCATCAGCATGTACGAATAACTGGCGCCAGTGCACATTTTGTTACCTTCTTCTTCCAAATAATCAATTTTGCTTAGCTTATCGACTAACTTGTATTCAAAGTAAAGGCAATTCTAGACATTGTCTGTACGATGTTGAAAGTGCTTCGGAGCTTGGACACGGGACACACGAATGGGACGACGCACACCATGCGAGAATGAATAAAAGATTAAAAAGTCGGCTATGGGTGAGTGAGCGCTCGTTACCCCCGTGAAAGAGAAATAAGAAACATCGAGAGTATCCACCCCTTCGCCTTTCTCGCACCTTATTCTTTTTCATTTTGTACACTTGTATTAGTGTGTTGGAGCCACTGATGCCTCATAGCCACTGCTGCCACGCTTTTTTTACTCTTTATCATTCTCGCAAGAACTCTTCACATTTTCCGTCTGCTTAGTGCGCGTTTCAGTAGCTTACTCTCTTTTATTTTCCTCATCCCAAAGTGCATAAGCCTGCATCGTTGCAGAACAGTGTTGAGATGCTTGATTGAAATATCCAATTGCTTCTCCTCTCATTAATGATACTGTACGGCTAGAGGGTAATAGATATCCGAGTCTATTTTTGTTTGATGTGACTCAAGCCTTCTTTATCCAGTTGAGTCAGTTATGAGCCACGAGTGTTGTTATTTGAAAATTGAAAAGGGTGCAATTCAAAATTCTTATGATAGTGTGAACTAGAAGTCTTGGCAAAGAATTTTTTTATTCAGAAAAATAACATTTGAGTAAATTTTTAGGACTATGGCCGTTCGATGAAATCGAATTTTATTATAGTCACTAACCATTTGACAAATTCAAAAATCTAATGAGCGTTTTCATTCTACTATTAACACGTTCACTGCGATGGGCCCCATCAGTGGGGCCCACTTCTTATTGAGTTGCAGCTTCCACTACACAGCGGAGACATATCCAATGGCTTACATCGTGATTATTCCTCGTTGTTTATGTTGTAATGAACATGTGTATACAGCAGTTTCGGTATCGGACTTGATTTCAAAGAGTTTTGCTTGATCGCCGTTTCTTACATAGTTATTCATTAATCAAGTGAGATCAATCGATGAGTAGCAGATCACTCCCTTTGAGGTCGGCGGTTTCCAACGTGTTTTAGCTCGTTTGAGAGCTCATTTCAAGACCTACAAGCTGAGTCGAGAATGTCGAACCTTACTCGGGCAATCTTTAATTTACGCGAGAGAAAAGTTTGGGGGAAATCGAAAATCGTTGGGTTCTTCTAAGCACAGCCTTGACTCCATTTTATCTGTTACCATCATGCACTGTAACTCTCGAGATTTAACTAGAGAAGAGATTGTTCTATTTGAATATCTGGCTTCAAATGCTGCAAACATCTGAAGTACGTCAATGAACCGCAGCCGAAGATCAGACTTGGCATCCCATGTGAATCACAAGCGCGGCAAAACCATGGTCACGATTATTATATACCTGGAGGAGATATTGAAGCGCAAGCCTTTTTAGAGGCTGATCACATCGTTTTTGACGATTTGGTTGGTACCCCTTATCACCCTGATGGATATTCTCAGCGTTATAGAAAATTTTTTGGGCCCCACCGGTGGAGCCCACTCAATTTCATGGGAATACTGTAAATAGATGCCAAACTGATGATTTTCCAAAAGGTTTGGCTTCCGTAACTGCTCAAACGCGCATTTGTACTCTCTCACAATCTCTCACAATCTAGACCGGAATCGCGATTTCGCCTTCGCAGTGAACGTGTTAACCTGTGAATTAAATACCATCACCAAGAAAGCCGTCCATAATCTACGTAGACAGCCAGACGAGAGGGTGGAAGGAATTAAAGAACAGCTAAAATGCTTGTTCTACGTAATTTATGGATGGCTCCCCTAAATTACATCTCCAAACAGATTTGAGATTCATTCCTAAATATCTTGCAATAACTCAATTAAAAAGAACACGCTTCACAATGAACATATTTTTTAATATTGTGTTATTTCCCAGCCCTCAAAGTATTGAAAGCTTATTCTCAAGCTCTGTTGCCGGTCAACTTTCTCTATGTGAAACATTGCTCAATTCACTATGAAATTTTAAACAACAAATTTTAAGTTGGTAAATCGTGTTGAGTAAATGTACGTATCATCGGTGTTCCATCATGTTTGTCTGAGAATCATATTTGTACCTATAATTTCACTTGAGAGCAGTAGAGAACGAATTTTTTACATCTGAAATTGTCATGATTTGGAAATACGATCGAGTACCGGACCTTCTGCGGTTGTGAGCACTCAAAAGCCGGTTATCGAAAACCACCTTGAAAAAGCTTGTTTTTAAACAATCACACCTGATATCATGGAGTTTTTTTGGTAAAAATCACCTTTGCGTGATATCGTTTAAGAATTGTTAAAAATCATATATTTAAAATTGGTCACATAGCAAATAGTATAATGTTTTACGACAGACGTTTTCGCAGGGCACCAATCGGAGGACGACGGATACATGAGCATGAATGGTCGGAAAGCAAAGATGGCGCTGATAGCTCTACGCCCTGTTCCTGACTGTCCCGAGCCTCAAGATCCCGCCGTCGCTACTGTCGTCGTTGCCGGAAGTACTACTGCCAAGGAATACCCGCCACCCCCAGAGGAAGCTCAACGTATCATATCCACTCTCCTCCCCATGTAAGTATCTACACTCTATTTTTCCGCTCTTTCTCATATACCCTCGTTTGCATTACTTACCCGCTCGACCTTCGAGTCTTTTTTTCCCTTTACATCCCCGTTCCACAACCTTGACAAAAAAATCTGTGGACTTGGCATGTCCTGCATTTCTCATTTCCTATAGATACCCTACCCCTTGTGGGATAGGAAAACCTCAGGAAAGTAGAATTGGCTACTCGATTGAGAGGGTCGTGGTTGAAAGACGAAAAAAAAAATAGGAGAAAAAAAAAGTCCGAGGGGCTTGGAGGGACATTCTACTCAGAGTCCCAATGCGTGTGTGCAGAAGTAACACGCATTTGATTGTGTTGGTAGAGATTGCGAAAGTGGTGGTGTGGCCACTGTTGAGGACGATTGCGGGAAATTGTTCGGAGAAGTGTCTGATGGTGTGGAATCTATCGTGCAAGTTGTCTTGTGTGTTACAGCCAGCGAATTGTCTCGGGCAAGAATCCGATTCTGAGCACGCAATCGAACGAATTTCACGCCAAGCATGTCGGTTTCCTGAGTGGGGAGAAGGGGTTGAAAGGCTGTATAATAGTTTCGAGGGTATTTTCCGTATATTTAATTCAAAGAATTTGGAGAAACTTTCTAGATCTGTCTTATTCGTAGCGATTGAATTAATGCACTTGGTGTGTCGGTATATAAATTAGTTGTGTGCTTTCTCTGGAGCTGAAGAATTTACTGAGATAATTTATGGTACTGTAGTTGGATTGAAGTCAGAGGATACAGAATGAGTCAAGAAGAAAATTTAACTTCTTGAATGTGACGAGGGATGCCAACGCGCTTTCTCTACTAAAATATAACTTCCGTCAATTGACAACGTCAGACGACGATGGAGAGCTTGTCGTGAGTTTTAATTAGCGATAATTAATGCGCCCGTTGTAAGATATCGTCGGTTGTCGCTCTGTCATTTCTCCTGAACGAAGCCTTGAAACTTCAATCGAGGATCTCTAGAAGACTGGTGGGAGAAGCCTTGTCGTGGTAACTGTGAAAAACTTGGGTTTTTTCTTTCACTAGAAGAGGCAGCTTTGATCAACGATTATTTCATTAATGCGAGCTTTAATCGTGATTGATTATGGGAATCTTCCTTCAACCCCATCGCTAGCTACTCTTTGGTGAACCCTCTCCGGGAACGCTAAGGGTACAGCGGACCCGATGGCTCACTTTGTGAGACAGGGAATGTCGGCCTTACCGGAATCGGAGAGAGGCATCCCATGGCTGCAAACCATGGCGTAGGTCACTCCAAGGAAGCTGGGATCCATGTGTAGACGAAAAATTCGGGCCTAACCCTTCACACCAAAGTGGTAAAGGCCCCCCCCCCCGTGCTAGGCCCAGGAGGCTGCAAGGGGATCTCGAAAAAAAATGTATCACTTGACAATATGATTCATCGTGTTGAGAACTTGACAGGACTCGTTGAGTCGAAAATAAACTGAGCAAAAAATGCTATCATAGGGTTTACTCTAGATAGCTTATTTGATTTTTATACTTCAAATTTAGTTAATTTTTTGAGAATCCAAATGTTCATTACCCTGGAAGTCTGGAAGTGCATCACGCACCCACAACTCAACAATCAAACTCGAGAGCTTTTTGTTTCATAATTCGTATCTCAAACTCACTATTATCTGTACAAAAAAAATGGAATCCCAAGATCTCCATTTCACAATCATATAAATCTAAAATCCGAGTCAAAATTATTATCCCACCTAATGCGTTTATCAATGTCAACGCACTCGCAACCCAAACCACTTTCATCTCATTTAATCAAGATCTCCTTTCCCAAGAGGACTCTCAATACCTCACGGTAGCGTGAAAAGTAATTTGCAAGAAGTGAAGTGTGAGAAACCCGGTATGACGACCAATTTCAGATCCAAGGCCATCCATCGGTTACAGTTTTAAGCACCATATATACTACTACACCCACTCAAAGGACGCCCATCCGATCTTGAACAATCAAACTTTGCCCAGTACTTCCGTAACGTTTCATCCTATGCGCTTCTTGGCCTCTGTCGTCGAAGGCGCCGGAATACTATTTCCTTGCGGCCATAGAAGATACCTTAGTATAAGTAGTAAAATGGTGGCGCTTGGAGCATCTTGGCATCGTTCCCGGCATTTGCGAGCTTGCTGCACGAATGAAATGAGCAAAGAAAGCGAGGGTGGAATGAGAGAGAAGAGAAGAAGACGAACCGAAAGGTAAATCAATCGTCTGGAGGCGCCGATAATGCTGAAGGATTTATTCGCAATCGTGCTTTCCAAGCTCTCTACGGCTCATTCACTTCAGCATTACATTTATTTACTGCATTTTGCGCTTCCACTCTCTTTCTCTATGTTTAGCTGAATTGCTTTTTTGCTCTGTGTGTTATTTATGAGAATTTCGATGAGAGGTGATGAGATTTTCGTGTCGAGTTTATTTCCGTTGGCAGTTAATTGATTGTCATTGAATAAACAG
Source organism: Eretmocerus hayati (assembly GCA_029851415.1). Classification (NCBI taxonomy): domain Eukaryota; kingdom Metazoa; phylum Arthropoda; class Insecta; order Hymenoptera; family Aphelinidae; genus Eretmocerus; species Eretmocerus hayati. The sequence goes on from CM056742.1 coordinate 167,399,761, forward strand.
TGGACTGTGGTACTTTTTCCATCAGTTTGAATTATCAAAATGGTTTCGTGATGGGAAATTAAAATTGAATTTGAGGTAGCGAATTGGTTGAACTGACACTGTTCACAAAGGCTCGTTCGGAAAAAACAATGACTTTTTTATGATGCAGGGCATTCAGATTTTTCAAAATTTCTTCAATTCTAGTAAAAAAACAGGCTGCCAGCCTCGGCAGATATTGTTATAGTTTCCACTGAGAATAAAACAGCTTTTATCAGGGCTCGATCGAGTCAATCATTGATTCAGGTCGATAGCCTCGTTCAATTTTTTGCGGGAACAATGGAATTGTTCTCGAATCCATGTTGGCTTGTAAATTAAACGTAATAATTGGAAACAGGGTAATTTGAATTTGAACAATAAAATCCTCTTACCGATTATCTTTATGAATTGATTATTTTTACAAAATGAATCAGCTCGTCAGAAATACTCCACTATAATTTTTTATGTTTGAATCTTCTATATGACCGGAAAACTGCCACCCGTTTCGTTTTGGACCTCCCAAAAGTCCTCAACTCTCACATTGATTCAGAATGATAAAAGTCTCTCGAAAATTATTTTTCGATAATTCCAAAGCTCATCGAAACGGACACGCCAAATTCAATAATATTATATATGTTATCAATATCCACGCGTGATTCTATCAAGCCACCGCAACGTTATCTCACACGTCTATATATATGAAAATCAAAAATTGATCGAATATGACGTGGCTGCATCCGAGGTAATCGAACTCTCGCCGCCGCCCGCGCCTGGTTGAAATACGAAAAATATCGAAAATGTCAGGATTCATGGCGTGTGGCACCAGCAGCAGCAGCAGCATTCGACGAGATTCTGAATCTATATATCGATGCTCGCCTGCGGGTAGTTTGAATCGCATTCTAATGGGAAAATGCCGCCGATATAAATCAAGCTGCTTTAGTAATGGCTTTCAACGAATAGCCAAGCATAAAACGCGTTTCCTCGACTTTCGTTCGTTTGGTGTTCGTTCGATCGACTCCTTCTGTTAGTTATCCTCGCTGGGCAAGTTCACAGAGGATCCCAGACATATGCGCCAATATATGATGCTAGACTTGGCGCTTCTTGCCCCTGCTTTGCTTCGCCTCTCTTCCTGATAATTGCCAATCCAATCGGGCTTAGCCAACCGGAAGCTCAAGAGTAACTATATATTATGACGTGACGGCGTTTGCGCATCACCTTGAAATATAAATTTAGCGTGTTAGAGATGTGACGGTTGAGATGGTGCATCCCCAAGTCTCGTAAGACGTAAAAAAAGCCGCTTATTCATAATCGAGATATGGTTGAGCTTCTTCCGAATCCCCTGCTGTCTGGAAAATTTCAATCATCGGTTGCGGAGTTTTCACTGGTGGCGTTGAAAGTTTGTACCCGATTGAGTAAATTGACGAGACTCGAGTCGTTTGTATTATTAATTTGACCATTACAAATATATTTTCGATCCAATGGCTCCAATACTTCAAATTTGACGCCGACGTCAAGTTTTTTTCTCGTTGAAAGACCGGGTATTTTTACCATTTGAATCAGATTATTCCTTCTTTTTCCATTACCGTATTTTTTACCACTTTTGAGTCGTCAAAAATGCACTCGTTGGAATCAACGGTAATGCTGCTCGAAATTTAAATCCAGACCTTCTGCATTGAGGGCGAGGACTTCACCCTCTTGGCCGCGGCAGATCTCAAAGTCATTTTTAAACTTCATAGACGACCAAAAGAAATTTCTCATAATTTACTACCTCTCTAATGCACAATGCGAAAGGACACCATACCTATAAATTTCTTGATTAAATTTTGGCTAAGAATCATGAGTGAGCAAATGAGTTGAGGGCGCCACTTGATCAGTTCGGAAAAAACCATATCAAAAATCGTCAACAACCGTTCAATATAGCCAACGACACATCTGCGTTGGAGATGGCTTCATATCTTGAATACAGTCTGTGAATGAGCATCTACTTGAATCTACAATATTTTCATGTTTTATATTTTCAAGCATAAATGCTTTGCAAAAAAAAAGTGATCAAATACATCGTTTCCTCTTTACTCGTGCCACCAGATGCAGACATTGGGATAAGCGGCTTATCCATGAGTTCACTTATGTCACACAATGTTCGCCCATGCTCCTTCATCTACCGATTCACATGCTCGTTCACATGCGTGTTCAACGAGTTCACTATCCTCTACCTCACTCACGCTTCCTCATTATCTTATCTCCATCCAGTTCTTCAAATGGCTCACCTCTCCAATCGGTTATCGTAATTATCAGTCTCTCCCTTTCCCTCATCTCTACAAATTTTTTTCTATAAAATCCCAAGTCATACTATCCGCGTAATCGCAGATTGCTCTGCGTTGGAAAACCATCAGGATACCTCCACTGAATAAGAATTATCCATCGAGTCCGAGCAGTTTTCCATCCTGGGAACACTTCATTACACCATCAGATGTTTTACAAGAAAAAAAACTGCCTCGTTTGCAAAAACTGATTTATCGGCAAACGAAATGAATCGAATCCGTAACTAATACGCGCGAATACTCGCCCGATTAAACCCAAATTATCGACTCTCTTTATATATCCGTCTTTCTCAGTTCAGTTTCGCTCAATTTCAACGTCCTTTTGCCCATAGGGTTTCCCCAGGAAACTCGTCGAAGAGGAGTGGAAACAAGCAGCAGCAGCAAAAGCAAAAACAAGGACAGCAGCAGCAGCAACAGCCGACTTCTGGACGAAATCGGGGCTCTTCGAAGCAGTGGTTTATAGCGTTGGACGATTCAAAGTGTCAGGCGCATGCGGTCACAACGCAAACTACCTTGGTGAGCGACAATGGAATTCGCAATTTGTAAAGATTTTGTATGTACACATACATAGATACTGTATAGTTCTCCGAGCCATTTGGCAAGTAAATTGAGTGTGAGACATTATTGTCGAGACTAAATCGAGATAAATGAGTAACTTGAACTTGTTCTTCTACTATTCGGTGGATACATGTTTCCGCTGCATGGTGTACTGTGCCTGTGTCTACAAGTTTGAAGCTTTTTCAGGGAACAGAAGCAGGAAAACACATGTTGTTCAACTCAGTTTGGCCAAATTCTGCTTGATCAAATTTAATTATCGTGATTCTTGGAACAACATCTCAATATCACGGCTAAATGCTTCCACAAAAAAGAACTGGGAACGGTTTTGATAAGAAATCCAAGATGAATTTTTTTTCAAAATTATTTTAGCGAGCTAGCATCGCAGACTTCTTATTTCACCGATTCCTGATACAGATTATATTCCTACTCTATTTGATGTCAAACTAAATTATGTTTGTCAACTTCGATCAATCAAATTTCACCTTTGGTTCCAGTAAAGAGAGTGTGGTGAAGTAGTACAAGTCAGGCTTTAGTCAGACATAGCCTCGACTCTCCGTACTTGCGGGTATGGTTGAATCAAATTATTTCTTCGTCAATTTTTCATCATATTAAGAGCATCAAGCCCTAAATTTACATTGTGACGTGCGTCACTTCGCGTCAAACCTCGAATAAGTGAGTGCAACGCGGGCATCTCCTGACTTTATTTCTGAAGATGTAAGTCGATGAGATGGCGGAAGGATAAGCGTCCGTGGTCCAGTGGTAAGCACACTGGGCTTTTGCAAAGAAGGTTTCGGGTTTGTATCTCCGCGATTTCCATCTGAAATCAATTGTTTATTTTTCTTAAGTCTATCGACTTTTCATAACTTTCCGCGTGACAACATCAACAGTCTTAAAATTCCATCGCTGAAATCAACTCGACGATCACTTGATGGTTGCTGTATGATACCATTTCAGGATTATTAAACTTTCTCCTTTGTTTTTTCCTCTCGGCTTTCAATTCTTCTGTAAATTAAGAAAAAATAGTAAAAGTCATTGCCAATATCAATTTTCGTATGTCAAATCAAATTACCATCTGCCAATATAGTCTTCTCATCTGAAGCCATGATTCCATTGACGCGTAATATTTAAGCTATAGAGTAGGTTCAAAATTCACGAGTAGACAGGTTTCATCGAAGCTTCGAGACAGGGCGTTATTAGTTTACGCTGGCTGCGTGAGAAATATGCAAGGGCGTTGCGTGTAGCCGCTAAAAGCTATTGAAAGATCGCTCATCGAGTTGATGCTTTTCTAAGAGCTTTCCCTCGTTCCTACACGTCGTCGTCTCGTCGTGCAAACAGGAATAAAGGGTATGGTGGAAGCGAGCGTCTGAATATCCTAAGATTGTGACGAGCCATTTTCTTCGGCATGTTATCAATGTATCTTTGTCGACAGTTGCCTGACAGGGTAAATTTTCTAGCTGCAAAATTACAATGTATCGACATCTTGCCGTGTCATTTCTAGACCAAGAAGGAATCCGTAGTTTCGCGTCCGCTCTTTTTCCAGTCTTGATTCGCTATTCATGCGTGTAATGAGAAATTTTTTGCGATAAATTTTACACCGGCAGCGTCAAGGCTGACGGGGGACTATTGAGACAATTTTTATAGAACATCTTAGCTTCATCATACGATTCATTCTATATCCATTATTAATCAAAATGTTCAGCATTTTAGTCTACCAGAAAATGAACGAAAATTATCAACCATCTTAAAATCTCAAAGCAAAAATATACTGATTATTTTCATCTCTATGAAAATTGATGGATCTAATAGAATTAATTCATATTTGCAGCCAAAAACGAGGCATCAAAGGCCCTACGGCTGGAAAAATGGTAACTCAGTCCCATTGGGAAACAACAAGACTGCAAACAACGTCGAGCCTTTCAGACTGGCCGAGCCACCAAGTCCTCCCAGTAAATTCGCCAGTCTTCCTTTGCACGAGTCCAAGGTATCTATGCACTGGCTGCAAGGTCCTCGTCTCGGAAATCCAGCCACCAACGGTGACGTTCCACCAACTGCCAATGCCACCACCACCACCACCACCACCACAAATTCTAATTCTAACACGACCGGAAGTAATGGCGGCAGTGCAAAACGAAGACGACAGTGTAACGAAGATGGTATTGAAGAGTTGAGACAGTCTTCGGAGGATGGACTTGACGAGGAAGATGAAATTGACGAAGAGGGTGACGAAGATGGTGATGTAGAGGAGGAGGAAGAGGATGACGAAGATGATGAAGATGCCGATGATGCGGATGCTGACTCGAGTCAACAGCCTAGCCCTGAGAAGGAACGTGTTCATGGTTCTGTCTCGGGACAAAGAGGGCCTCATCATCATCATCATCACCATCATCACCATCATCATCATCATGCTGGATCGCGCAGGCCGCCACGACATACCGAGATTACCAAGTCTAGCAGGTACTTTTGAGCACTATACCTATAGTCATAAAATATTTTCATGCAAATTTTACGTTCCCATCGAATTTGATGGGCGCAGCTGAGGGTGCAAATTTGTATTTTAGCGTCATCGTCTTGAAATCCCGTAGTGTGATACAATAGAATACCATAACACGTAATCCATAATTCGACTGTCACATGAGACTATTTTATGAGTAGTTCATCGCGTTCTCACGAAACAAATAAGTTCACATTTAAACATGTGTTCAAGCTAGACAATAGTATTGAGCACTTCGAGCGTTTTAGAAAAGGACCTTTTCCTCATAAAATGATAATTTTTTTTCAATATTCTTGTGGTTTGAAAGTTCGATGAATTTCTGTGTAAAACAGCTATAGACACATTGTTTCAATCCATAGAGCGTGAAAGCTGCTATATAATTCGATGGTGGTAATTTGTTCACCCGAAGTCATCAATGTCAAAATGAATGAGATTTTCTCGTGCGAATCCTGTAAACTGCAGAGGCCGGCCTTTGAATCATTCGTTTGGACGAGAGATCAACTGATCGAACGTCCATCAAACGAATCCTCACAGATCGTAGAAATCCTACCCGTAGATTCATAAAAATCACCTTTGATGTACGGTCGAAAGCCGGGTAAACTCTGACCCTAATTTTGATCACAGGAAAAATGTAGAGCCTTGCATCAAATAATGAACGAGTGACGAATCCATCTTTTTTATCCTCAGTTGTGCGTTAGGCGGATTTAATTGCAAAACGTATGACAAATTTCTAATGTAGCCCCAGATATGAAACCGGATTTTATTAAAAAAGAGTCACCAAAGCTGAAAGCAGTATGATTAAAGAGTGTTGAATACAAATTCTCACTCATTAGTATTTCATCAATAGTGCTGCCGTATTGTACGTACTCAAAGAGATTTCCTTTGCGATTATTTTTGTATTTCTCTTCGCATCCACAATCTTTTATGAAAAATTCTGTTCACAAAGCTGATGGGATGATACGAATTTTCGCTCTAATACTTGTGGAAAACAGGTATCAAAAATCTCTTCATTTTGATAAATCCGACCCAAAAAAACTCTTATGTAAAAGTAGTAGTTCGTGCGTGGACAGAGATTAAATTATTTGTAATCTAATCTGTAGATCATTATAAACTATCAATTATGCGCCACGAATGATTATTTTAAACAATGATTAAATTAATTCACAGTGTCGAAGACAGACTCCTGATGAATAACGGTGGCAGTAACGGAGGCCATCAGCAGCACCAATCTCGGCTTGCGTCCGAGTCCAACAACAGCAGCACAAACCTCAACAATTGCAGATCAAGCTCGCAACATGGCTCGAATTCTGGTCCATCCCGTCACCAGCATTCATCTTCGGCGTATCACAGTCACCACTGCGAACAACGTAGTCAATCTCACGGCCGTGCCGTTCCCCGTAGACGCAACAACTCTGACTCTAGTGAAAGTGGAGGCCAACTTATACGAGGATACGCTGGTGGTTCTTGTAGACGAGCTTCAGAGTGCAGCGAGTCGATGCCAAGATCGAATTCAGCCAGCGTTGAGAGATTTAGCATTCGAGCCAACTGTGACAGTTCTGATTTCTCCAGAGCTTGTTCTACTTCGAACGAGAGATTCCACTCGGATTTCAGTATCGCAGCATTGGCCAGTGTAACAAGCTCAAACGAGAGGGTTAGCGTACCCAGTAGCGAGCCATTTTCAATACGGAATTTAGATTTTGTAAATTTCAATCTGCCACACGCTGATTCGAGTGGGAGATTATCAGCAAGGACTCAAAGTGATAGATGCTCGGAGGAAAGATTTTCAGAAATTTTTTCAACGAGAAATAGTGATTGGTCGGCGAGGAATTCAACAGATTTTAGAACACAGAGCGAGGAAGAGCATTTTTCGGACGATTCGTTGGAGGAATTGTTGCCGCCACCACCTGCGTTATCGAAGAGGCATAGCATTGCGTGGGAAGTTTCGTTAGATGACGAACCACTGTATGTGCCCGGGAGTACAAAGGTTGTTGGTAGTAGACGTAGACGTAAAAGCAGTGATGTTTCGAGTAAGTTTTCCATTATGCAGATTCCCCTATAGCGAGAGCATAAGCTTTTATTTGTGTTCCGTAACACGTTTCATTTTTTGAGGCGATTTTTGCTGTCCTCTAATGGTAGTCTTTTTTGGTGCCGGAGTCCTCGATCCCAGCCGGAAATTGTGTTCATAGCGTAGAATTTTTGCTTGTGAATATTCTTCATGCTTGTAAGTGAGCCAAATCATATACACTGAAACCCGTTTCTAAGGAAGTACTATGAATTTTTTGCTCTACATACATAAAACGAATCTATCCTCTGAGCAAATCATCATGACTCTCCACTAAAAGGTAACAACGATAGTCTCTTGACTGAGCATTCCGAAGAAATGAAGTAAATTTTCGATCTAGCTAAGATATACATCTTGTTGGTTTCACAACTTGTTTATGACTTGGTTCAAAATTTATTCATTCGAAGTTCAATAATTCGCGAATACAAGTATTGGCCTTGAAAAGTTACGTGAGAGTCCAAGTTTTCTCATGTTCCACCAGTTTAAGCCAGAACAACAAAAAATGTCAGACCACTCAACGTCTCTAGAAATAGTATATTTCCGTACTGAGCGCGGTAGCCCATTTTGGGCACTAGGACAGTTTGTCTGTCGAGCGAAGCGAGACAGACATGTCCTCGAGTGTCCAAAATGGGCTTGCAAGCGAAGTGCGGATATATTTTTTCATTACGGGAACCCTAAAATCCTATTTAAACGCGGCATTTTTAGGTTGGAGTAATGGAAAAGATTTTTCATCTGCTTCCTTGATTGCTCGAAATTCTCTTATGATAACTAATAACTTCACGGTAACGCCTCATTCCTATCAAATTTTGACCAATTTTATGTTTTACAGGTGTCGGGTCAGCGTCAAAACTTCGTGACTTCGACGACTGGCAGGATCCTCGAGTGTCGACGACAGACGACGACCTTATTTCACCATACTCAGACTCCTCGACGAACGATTTGGATAACCTACGTTTCCACGAACTGAGCAAAAGTGGTACGTACGTCATCAGACGTGGTCGCAAAAAAGAGAGGAGACAGTTGCTCAAATCACCCACAAAGAGCCTGCCAGCGCAGGAAGCCAAAGATGACAACAATAGCAGGCAAAAATTGCACCAGACTCGTCGACTATCAAACACCTTTGACAACATCCAGAGCTTGCTAAAAGAGAGTGACAAACTCGACGCTCTAAGTGAACCTCCGGCTGAATTTGCAAACTCGCAACCAGACCTGCTGAGTGCGGCAACCTCCATATCCTGTTGCTCCGCGTCGGAACGTAACGACGAATCAGTACCACCCGCAGTCGAAAAACGTAGATCTATAGCTCAGCGAGAGCCGGCACCTCTTCCCGAAGATTACGATACCGTGCTTGAACCGAAGATCGAGCAGCAGTCTCAGAGGCATGAAAAGTCCGTCGACACGAGTGAAAATGAGACGCAGCAGCAACAACAACCCAAGATCACAAGCTTCGCCGAGAAGACGAGCGAGTGTAATGGAATTACCATTACCAGCTCAAAGAGCCTAGATGTATCGAAAGCAGCCAGCCTTATAGTTGACGAGGTTCCCACTCGCAGAGCAGTAGCTTCGACGACGACGGTTGAATGCCAACAGCCACCTCAACCTCAACCACGATCACAGTCTAAGATTCCGGTAAATTTACTAATCGAGGATCAGATCGTTAAAAAGGCTTTGAACGAAAACAGGAGACAACTTGAGGCTGTTAGTGATGCTATCAAAGAGATCGAGAGTGCTAAAAATGGTGACTCTCTTGAACACAAATCGCATAATGGAATTATTGGTCTTCAACAACAACAACAACAACTTTTGCTGCAGCAACAACAACAGCAACAACAGGGAAGTGCAGGAAGAAGGTTGAGAAATGGAGATTTGCATACTCGTATGCAACAGGCTGCAAAAAGAAATAGTTTTGATAGCGATAGCAATGAGAGAAGGAAGTTACTGGATGTGAGTGTCTATGACTGTAGGCAACCCGTTGCAAGGAGATCGACGCAAACACAGGTTCAATCTCAACAACCACCTCAGCCCCCGCCACATGCCACGGATTTGGTAGATGGAACAGGGGTAAAGGGTGCAATTGTTGAACACGAATTCGATGCGAGAAGAAGAATCAATGGGCCAGACGTGTACTCGTCGGGCAGGAGAACGTCGGCGAGACATGGAGAGCCTATTGAGAATCACAAAAACGATACGAGGCAGATTGAAAACGTCATTGATGCCATACTCGAGGACTCGAAGAATCCTGATTTCCAGGTAATAGCAAAACGAGATGACTAAATTCACGATCATCGTAGGTGATCAAATGGTATCAGAGGATGTTTCTTGGCTCACTGCATTCTTCTTGTAGCTCAAATAACAGACTGAATCTTTTGTCATTCTGATTTGTCAGGATATGATAATCTTTGCGATTTGAGAGTTCTGTGGTTTCTACGAAAATTCACTGACTGCTCAAGAATTTCCTTGCTGCTCTACTTTTCTACGCTATATCGCATATATTTTTTATATCAATCTATCCTCGAACTATAATTTCATTCACTCTTAGGTAAGCGTCGAAGTGCTGGAATTCCCGCCACTGCCGCCGTCGCCAGTAGAGGAAGCGGATGAGGAGAGTTCGGATGTAGGTGGCTCGGGGTCAGGATGCAACGGTGTGTCATCGGCTGCATCGAAGCAACACGTTTCGAGTAGTGTTCACAATTCTGTAAGCAAATCTAAGCCCGGTCACGTAAATCGAGCTACCGAATACATCCACACATACAGACCACGAGTGCCACCGCACCGAGGAATCAGCCTCGATTCTTCGACCAGAGATCACCAGACCTCATCGCTCAATACGAGGTCCATGGATGCTGGATACTCCCGCGGTCGCAGAACTTCTTCTAATATGGCCAACTCAAGACGCGAGGTGAGATATCAACATCTACAAAACTACAGAAGTGAATTCTTCATTCAGTGTTTTTACAAATAAGAGTCGAGTGAAAGTTTAGTCTTGACGAGTGCGACATCATGCTGCTTCGTGTTATGATTGTCTCTCTGGAAAAAGATGGTGTCAAAAACATCAAGTAGAAATTGAACTTGGGAAGAAAATGCTCGAAAACAAATCCAACTCAATTTCAACAGATTTCTGATGTGTCTCAGACAGATCATTGTACATGCTTGAGTTTTCTGCATAGTCATGATTTTATAGGGTTTTGGAACCATTTCCTTGCATATCAAGCTAGTTTTAAAATTCTTAGATCATTTTTGTGCTTTCGCGTATCAGTTCTCGATTTTTTTACGGTAGGATAATCCACACTAGCTCGTTCAAAATTAGAATATCTCGTTGTATAACCTCAAGCGCTGACTAAAGCGTGGAATATTATTTTCTAGGTACCAGTGGAACGAAGAACTTTGCCAACGGATCTGCCCGGTCCGTCACGTCGTCGGCCCTTCAGCAAACGGCACTCTCCCTCGACGGAGGCCTGCTCGTCTGTGGGCAATGGTACCGGGGTGAGCGTCAATGGCAGTGGTGCAGTCCCCGGTACCGGCAGTGTTTTGGGCACAAATGGCGGATCGGGCATGCAAACCAGCTGTTCGTTACCTGAAACGCCTGTGTTTGCTCGAGGTAGTGACATACCCAGGACACCGCAGCACGCAACTGGCACGAATCCAACCGCAACTGCAACTCAACCTCGCAGGCAACCTGGCTGGTATGCACCCACGGCTGCTACCACTGGGTAAGGATCAATATAAGGATTATTCCGTCGCCTCCAACGAAGAAAAACATTATACATGGTTCTGCCAATGTGTTTTCAAGTTGAAATGTGTTTTTTTTTCGTCAGTGGGGGGGGCGTCTTGTGAAATAATCTTGTTTAAAAAAAAGTTATAATCGCGTGCAACTTTGAAAATATTCAGACCCTGACCTCTAATCTCTCAAATTTCAAGTTGACACGGGCTACGCGGTGTAAATTCTTCAGTATACTCGTTCTAAGTTTCCTGATATCTCATTGAACAAAACGAACTGCCCTACAATAGTAATTAAATTTGCTGAGTGCCTCTCAAGTATTGTCGATCATATACTTGAACATTGGGATCTTTGACTAACATCCACACCTTGATCAGCTTCAAATTATCAATTCTCATCTTGAGGTATTTATCTTTCAAGAATGTATGATCTCCCGTAAGAAACAGAGCAACTGAAACTCTGTCAAAAGTGGCTGTCTGATAATGACAGCTCAATGGAAGTCACAAACTTGACACATTTTTAAGAATATGTGCGTTAGTTTGAAGCCACTCATTTCATTTTGCATTTTCTGCATTGCAGTAGCTACAGGAGGAACAATCCAGGTCTGGAGCAGGCCATCATCGGCACAGAGCTTTTACGACTAGCAGGCGGACCAAATCGCGGTTGGTACCCGACGCGTAAATCGGGCCAGCAACAACCTGCGCCACGACCGGCTTCGATCGAACACTTGGAGCGGCTTAACAGTGCATACGAAGCAAGGCTTCCTGGTGCTGGAATTGAGCAAAGGAAACCTCTCACCTTGCCCACCAACATCACGCCCAACAAATACTTCGGCCAAAGTAAGCACAGCTCCAGCTCGAGTACACGCGAGGCGCTCAGAAGGGTCACTAGTTTGCTCATCAAAAAAGGTAAGTGAAAACCAACGGCCGTACCAGCAACTGCATATCGACGTCAGTTGCAACGTTGACGACTTCGACCAAATCTTCGAATTCGACCAAAAAACCCAAATATAGCTCATTCGGATAATTCTACGAAATTTTGTACGTTATTATTATGAACTCGACTGTAACGATGAGACTGCTACGTGTGATCAGTTTAAAATTCTTGCTAAATTTTCACTTCGACTCTTCATCCAGGTCCGGGATAACAACTTTTCATTTCGATAGTACCAGAAGTTGACGTAATTGTTCGATAAAGTCCCTCAATCACATTCTGGTGGTGCGCTTTTCGAGTAGCCATTTCAATAAATATTTCTTTCACGGGTAGTGGTTAAAGGTCGAGTCATTATTTGAGATAGGTTTTTCCTAAAGCATTTACCGCAAACACTTCCGACAACTCTACCATCTGGGTGACCTTTCATGGTATAATATCATCACTAGGTAATTAATCAATTTCAAAATATTTCTATGAATCACCTAGATGCTATGCGCTTTCGACACTTTTGTACCACAGTTATACATAAGATCGACAGATGAGTTTAGTCTTTCCAAACAGTATTCGGCACACTCATGGGTACGTACTTACTCGGTCCATGGCAAATTTTTTGGTGAGCTGGAGTTTTGTACATGAGCTGCGAATGTGTGCAACATTAGGTGCACCGCATGTTCTGTCTTTTTATTAGAATTTTTTATATATCTCTCAAATATTTGACAGATATTATTGATGTTTCTATCTGTTATGCCTTTTTGAAAGGGAAGGGAGACAAACAATTTTGATTACCGGTCAAATGAATAAAGTATGCGATGTCGGGCATTAATTGAGTCGTTCATATGACCATTAAAAAACTTGCAATCATCCACCATACTCATATCATAGTATCATTGACCATTAAAAGTCATAGAACAACGAGAAACACAAGGATGTTGATCGATTACGAATTGCCAATCACTCTGAAGTAACTTGGGAAGATTTGAAGCGCAGTATAGGCGTGAAAATAGTGTTTGAACAGCTGGATGGAAATTTAGAATACAGAAGTTCACTCGGACCCTTTCTGTCGATTCCAATGTTCACAAAAAAGATTTATACGTACTCATAGCGCAAAACGAGTGACTTGGCAGCGCCAATATTGATTCCCTCCAGATTCAGAAGTGTCCCTCCCACTGAAGTATGTCAACCAACTGTGCGATGGGAACCATTCAGGAGATAATTTGGCTAATTTCGCACGATATTTAGTTCAAACCAGAGCCAAAGCCGCTTAAATTTCAATAGCTCATACTTTTGGCGAAGTCTTCATGCAGGAATTCGCACGAATTCTTCGCTTAGAAGTTGCGAATTTTCATTATCCTAATAGAATTGATTGATTATCTGGTTCATATGATGTGTATAATAGTGGTTCCACGTTCATGATTGTGCATTGTCACAGGGGAGTTTGAACATATTGAAGAATAAATTCTGGTAAGGAGATTATGAGGTGTTTTCTCCTGGAAAGGTTCTGCTTTCTAGTTTATGACGCTAACTCTTTATTCAACAATATTATGGGAATTTACATGTTGAATTTACTTTGACTGGACATGATTCAAATACAACGAGATTATTCGCGTGCATTTGCATGGCTTCATTATGAAAAACACGATTCCGTAAAACTTGGATTTGTTTATCATTTCTTCGACTGATCGGAGATATTGTTCTTTCTTCCCGTCTATCGCCGAGGGGCAGGTCTTCTTTGATTCTCTCATTCCTTGCCTAATCACAACTCAAACTTCTTTTTGTTTGGAACAGAATATAATCTTTCATTTCAGGAAGCTGTTGGTAACTTGATATTCATGAAGTCGATCGGTGATAATAATCTAAATTTCTCACTGTAGTGATATATTTTTACCAGTTGTCGCCACACCTCGATTCCCTTATCTTTACAGTAGCTATGAAGATTGAAATAAATACTCTTGTAGGTCCAATTTCACTTTGAGAGCGATCGCCGATAAAAAGTTTTCTCTGTTTGTGTTGCACTTACGGTTCTTATAGCTTCTAAACGCGCCATCTGAAAACGGTACACAACAATTTTTAATGAACTTTTCAAGGCGTTTTTCAATAAATCTGTCGATTGAGTAGTATGTTTCCAGAGGCGAGTATTGATTTCGCAAACGAATTTCCCTTTTCTTATCGGGGAAAACTCAAGATCTATGCCAATTAAGACCCAATTTTCTATGAGAAAAAAAAAAAGAAATCTCTCCAGCGGGGAATCGAACCCCGGTCTCCCGCGTGACAGGCGGGGATACTGACCACTATACTACTGAAGATTCTTGGAAGATGATTTTTTAAGAACCGTTTTGACGCGTGCGACCTAGTTTTCAGCACTTCCGACCTAATCCCTCATTTTCATGATGATGAAAATTTAAAAAAAATTCCGTGAGAGAAAGAACGCGCAATTATCAATAAATGGTGAATCTACGGACAAATAAACTGCATTTGTAAAATCAATATATTGTGTGCATGCCACGATTGCACACGAGTCATATAGGCTAGGATCGGTAAGGCAGGCTGCTGTAGTCTGAGCGTCGAGCAGTCAGATGGAGCCACCGGTACCGTCAAGTTCGCATAGTGCAGCCCCAGCCACTGATGGCACGATATACACCGGTGCCTCTCCCGCATCTCGTCGCAGCACGTGTGGATGCGATAAAGTTTTGATCGCTCGGTGTCGCCCCCTGGATGTAATCTCGTCTGTCTGCGATTAAGGAGAGACGGAGAGCGACCTTGAATAATGACGGGGAGGACAAGGCCTCTCAATACCTCTTCCTCACTCTTTTTTTTTTTTAGAATCGACAGTCGAAGTCAAATACTAATCGAGAGGCACAGGTGTTGCTAAGGGCATTGCTTCCCATAGATCCTATTCAAATCTTTGTTTCTGTGCGTTGAACACTGTTCTTTGCTCACGAATTTTACGTCGTATCTTGTCGACTCTTACATGTGTATTTTGTGTCAAAATTCAGCCCTCGCCACAGGTATCAGGTGTTGAGATGCCAGGAATTTCGGATTCAGAATTTACTGCTCTTAAAATTTATCTAAATTATGTTTGAGGCAATCATTTTGGTGGTTTCGGGTGTGCCATCCATTGAGAGTTTTTTTTATTCCTCTAACAAATTTAATAAATCAAAACACGTTTCCGGCGCCAATTCAAAATGTTATCCATCGCGAAACTATTCTCTGACAACTGAAATACTGAGCTGAAAGACACCGATTTATCAAATAGAATCACTAATACCTAGACTTGTTAGAAAAGTAGTGCAATTCACAGCTGGAATATAATGAGTCAGGGTCAGAGAAGCTGATATTGGCAAAGATTCGGAACCTTCGCTTACTATCAATGCATTACGCATGTGCTTTTCTGTTCCTGTATATACACATGTCCATGACGGGTACCCACGTCGATCGTGACTCACTCTTTCGAGTTGCTCATTCGTTATTCCCTGGCGCTCAATTTTAATTGACTTTCCACTCCAAAATAGTCTGCGTAGCGAAAAATAGACCGTCCAGCTCAGCCACTCTTGTCCGAATTGAATTTTAATGCGGTTGGCGCGCTTTGCGCGTAAACAGACCTTAGCAATGATCACATTCAATGCTGACACTGCATATAATAATGATAATAAATAGTAATTATGTTGATAATAATCATAATTGTTGGTTTCATCGACAGTTTTGTTGGTTACGCATTTTGTTCATGAAGAACTTGATGCACATAATTTAACTTATAGTAAACATTTTGAATGTGTTATTTTGCCCTCGGGCAGTGACACCGATATGTTGATGACACTCGTGTAATGTCACGCACGCTTCAAATGGAATATTTTCCATTGCACAAAGTTTCTTTCTTGTCTTTCATCGGAATGCGTAATAATTACTATCATTTGTAATCGTATTCATGATGATTTCACTCATCAAACTTACACACTGAAGATTCGAGTGGAATTTATGAAGTTGAAAAATTCAGTACTTTCATTTTCAAGTGATGTAAGCTATGGTAGATATATACCAGGAACACTTGCAGACGGTATTGTCACTGCGATGAGTGCCGATTGGCACTATGAGCAGTCTTTACAAAAAAGTTCGGTGCAAAAGTGCACAATAGAACTGAACCTCGAATGTATGTACCTCATGGCACATACATTTGTGAGCTTTCCAGAGAGTAGGTGTCTGAATAGAAAAAAAAAAGGGAGAAAAGGCGTGGGTCTATTATACAGCAGAGGAATCGAAGAAGCGCAGGACCTATACAATCTGGAACTCCTGTCCGTTTCACGTCGCGGGGCGCTAGTTCCGCTATTGATTCGCCCACACCATCAGAAATGTGCATGGCATCCGTCCTCATCTAACTTTCCTCGTCTCTTATACTATATATACCTTTTTACATGAATCTAGAATTTATATCTATATCTTTTTTTTTGCCTGTTTGCACAGATAGCTAAGTACATGCACTGCTTTGCAAATTTTTTTTTCTTGACAAAGCGATACTGCGTGCACTTCCGATACTTACAAATGACGAGACGCGACGTTCACGACAGTAAAACTGACTTCGATTGTCGTTGTTACACTGTGTTGGTTATAGTATCCAAGAGGTGAAATCATGCTTTCGTTATCGCAGAAGTTATGACTGAGGAATGCGTCTCGGTGCAATTGTGTGCCCAAGAGTTGCTCTGATGTATAATTTATGTGACTTGATCTGAACTCAAGTCCATTCCAAAGTGAGTTGGTTAATTATTTTGCTGCTCCGTCGCAGAGACCAACCTGCTCTCGCTCTAAATACCATGGCATTATAATCAGAATCAGTCAATTTAATTTTGAGAAACTCTATCTTTAGGTTACCAATATTCCGTAATAAGTATGATGCCTCTGATCTCATAAACCCTTTCAAATTGCTTATCGCAAATCAGGACATAGAGAGTGTCGATGATTTTCGGAAACTTTCATACGATTGAGAGAAAAATTTTCACGATTCATTCGGGAATGAAATTCAGAATCAATTAAGAAACGGTCTATTCTAATCTTGAATTATTGCAAATCTTTAGAAGAAAGCATTTTTGAGCCGATCATATCTTCCAACAAGATATTTTTACCAAAAACTCGCTGATATAGATTCCTAATAATCAGTACGTATTTCATATTCGAAGTCTTAGCACACAATAATTCAGGCCAATCAAAATCATGTGCAATAATTATTATCAGATAGAATTTTATGTGGGACAATAATCGACAGCCTTGTTATAGAGTGGCTCCACAGAAGCTTATTCACGTATTTATTCATTGTTATGGGAATGCTTCTCACCAGAAGAACCATTGTGTCTCCTTTTTTATCCTCTTGTGCGAATTCATATGTCTATAAAACCAGCAAATATACAGATGTACGAGTGGTACATTATGCTGCGAGTCAGCGTACTCGTTCAACTCGCAAATTGTCATCGCAGCTCACACGTCGCCAACATACATTTATATGTATATGCACACGGGTGCAAAATCCGCCACGCATTTCTGCTCTTGGGACAATGGCCACAAGGAAAGTCGCGAGCTCCTTATCAAGCATTTATTTATGGAGTGGCTTTGCTCTCACTCTTTTTCTCGCCTCTGATGATGCTTTTGCTTGTATGCCTCTGCCGATTTCGCTGGCATTTTTTGCGAATAAAGCCCATCTTTACGATTTCAAATTGTGTGTGCATTGATTTAAATTTGATTTATCTATATCGAAAAATTTTGAGAATAAATTTTCATTTTTGTTCATTTTTAAGGGAATTCTGAGTCATTTGAAAAATTTCATTCAAGCATGAGTCAAGCGAAGGATTTTTTCTCAGCACTAATATTTTTACAATCCTCGATAAAAAAGTGGAAGCCAGTGGAGTAATTGGCAGATCTCCAAGTAAGATTTTTCCAGACACTTAGTCATGCGATGTGCTCATACAGCAGCGTATTATCATCCGTTGAAATTTGATGACAATTTCGTCACGATCGAGCCATGAAGCGCATACCAATCAGGCGAGACAAGCTTCCTTTAAGTATAAAAATAATCGTCTCGCAATTATTTTGAACTTCGAGTCCAAACACGCCAAGCAGTGTCACATAATTTCTCAAATTTTCGAGGCAAAGAATAAATTTCTTGAAAGTAATTCTAATCAATTCAGCAAGGTTTTCTCCGGACATATTTTTTCCTTCCATAGGTTTTTTTTTTTTTTAGAGTGTTGAGAAAAGACATTTCCAACAAAATCTAATCCCGACAAAACTTTTGCAACACGCTTTGCGAAAAGTGTCGTTTCCGCACTGATTTGCCACTCTCTCGCACAGTTTGCCGAAATAGTACATTTCGATACAAGGGTGCGAAAAATAAGTTTCACACCCATGTATCGGAAACTATTTTTGACAAGCTGCGAGAGAAAGTGGAAAATCAGTGCGGAAAAGTTACTTTCTCGCACAGCGTGTCAAAAAACACATTTCGATATACGAGTGTAGAACCTATTTTCCCATCCGTGTATCCAAATGTACTATTTTGCATTACCCAGGTTTATCTGTGTTCCATGGAATGGAAGTTGTACCGCGTCAGTTTAAAAATCGCTTTTTGATCTCGATTTGAACCAACGTATCATATTTGCCCCGAGCCGTTCGCCGGCCGCCGCCGCTGCGGGAACCAACGAACGGCGGCCAAAGGTCGTAAAAATCTTGCCGGCAAAAAATGTACAGGGTCGCGCACCCACGGGGCTCCGCGCAGCGCCTTCCTCACTACCAGTCTTCGCAAATCTCTCATCGTGAAAGAAAGGAGTCAATCATCGGGCTAATTTTTTTACGCGCCTCGTGGTCGACAAAAATTTGTGCTCCAAAATCGCGCGCTCACGCCTCGTGCGACATTTTTCGGATCGTGACGACTTTTTTAGTGTACAAACTAGTGACTTACGTGAACGCAGATTATTTCAACAATAATCTCAGAGTGCAATGGCGACGTGCGTGCACTCAAATTACGGACAATACTGGATTCTCGCCACACGTGCAGAATCTTACGGACCAGTGCCACGCACATTTGGTCAACGGCTCGCCGCCACCTTTTCGTTGCTGCAGTCATCAACGGGTGATTTGTACGCATCGAAAACGCGATCACCAATGGGTGATTCGGACGTTGCACATGGAAGTGTTGCAGCGCACCGGGCAGGTGCATCAACTGCACCTACGCTCATACACACACACACACACACACGCACGCTTACAAGCTCACACCTCTATCTTACAAAATTCTGGTATGTAAAATCCCATTTTTTGTTGATCCTTTTGATAATAAATTCAACTCGTTCACTGTTTTGGAGGTTTTTTGGCCAGGCCTTCTGCCTGGTCTTTTTTGCCTCGGGTTTAACCCAAAATTGATTGTGTTTTTATTTCATATACCCTTTTTCCTTACTTGATAAAATTACGAACGTGAACTACGGAATTCGGACAAAGGTTCGGATTTCGACGATACAAACTGAGTGATTTTGCTATAAAATCAGGATTTGAGACATGAACTCTGGAATTTGCGTACAGCTATCGACTGCTCCAACCAATCGCAATCCTGCTCACGGCATATTCAAAAGAGGGCTCCAAAACCTATCGATTTAGCCCATTCGAATTTTTTGCAAGGCTTTTGTGGTCCTTGCCAGATTCAAAATAACCTTTTTTTGACTTGTCAAGATAAAGAATTCTTTTTGATTTTTTTTCGATTGGTATTATTGTAATCAACACATGAAAATTTTTGGACTTTTCAGCGTTCAAAAAAAAAATCTCTAGGAAAGCCATTACTCAAATATAACGCTCTAAAAATTCTTCACGTGTATTACAACAATACCAATCGATAAGGGATCTTCAAGAATCATTTTCTGACTTCATAAGTGATTTTGGTAGATTTTTTCGTCCTTGATGGTTAATATACGAGTTGAATATTTGGTCTCGTCGAACCGCCCTTCAAGATCGACGAGACCAAATATTCAACTCGTACATTTTCTGACTTGTCTAAAATGTTATGTCCTTCACCGATATTTAAGGTTGTATGAGTCTGGCAAAGATCAAAATGGACTGCGGGAGATTTTGCAGGTGGTAGTTCGATAGGTTTTTGAGCCCTCTCTTGAATGCCGTAGGCAGAATTCCGATTGGTAGGGGCAGTCCAAAGCTATAGGCAATTTGAACAGTCAATGTCTTAAATTCTTAGTTTATAGCAGAATCACTCAAATACACCTGGGCAGAGAAAAATATTTTTCAGGCCTGAAAACTGGTGGAAATATCTTTTTTCAACACTCTGAAACGAAAAACCGGTGGAAGAAATAATAAATTTTCGGAGAAAACCTTGCTGAGTTGACAACTACTCTTGGGAGAACTGGTTCCTTTTCGTAATACCTTGTTCCTTATTAAAATTTCGAGGAAAATCCTGCTGTTTCCAATTTTTCCTATAAAATCATACTTTTGAAGATCTAGGATACTAGGGAAAATTTCCCACACTTTGAACCAAGTAGTGAGAAAATAATAAGAAAGAAATGCATCTTTTTCCCCTCGCTTATTCGAATGAGGGAAACTGCGTACGTGCAGAGAGTACTTGGATAATTCTAAAAGTCAGATTTTTTCCACCTTCCTCTCTTTCTCAACCGTTTTTTCTCTCATTCTTTCCATCCACGTCTCTTCCGAATCGCGTATCTTTTGCCACGGTCTGCACGTATTCGCGTCATTTCCTTCATTGCCCAGAGGCTGTGTGAGGTCGTTCGCTCTGCTCGTGCTCCTTCTGTCGTGTATAACACCCAAGTTGCCCATTTACTTTGCACCATTGTCGGACTTGCAGTTGCTCTAAATTACATCTCTTCAATTGATTCAGTTCACATCCTTTCCTTTGAAAATTATGGAAAAAGGTGAAATTTAAGTATGGAATATTTCATCGCAAGTGAGGAATCGGCATGTTTTCAAAATTTGACCTGCCTTTGTGAGATCCCGGCCAAATTTCAAATAATATCGTTTGATGATTCCACAGCTCACGAACAAAACAGATCAAATTTACGAATTTTTCATTGGCTTAGGGTGAACCCGTGTGCATGAACCAAATTGAAGACATCTATCGATGTTCGGTGTTACGCAAAAGACCAGTAACGCGGAGGAAGATTACAAAATGAAAATTGAAGAATTTCATTCTCTAACTCTATCTCCACTGGTGGATAAAATTCCTACCACCAACCAACCAAGTATTCTTCATTTTTTATCCGCAGCCTGGGAATACTTATACCCTCACAAACTGAGCTTGGGAGAAAATCCTCGACGCGCCAACGGATGCCTGCACGCGTGCCTAAAATTTTTCGCGGAAGCACGATATTCACCTATATATATTTATATATAGAATCTAGATAGGATCCGCGGGGGTGTAAAGGTTTATAGCTACTCTCGCGGTATAGTTGGGGGTGGAGTTGTGCGGGGTCGACGTCTCGGGCTACTGCTGCTATACTGCGCCACGCTTGCAATCGTTAACCCCGTGTCTGCGGCTCCGTCTGGCGCATCAGCTCTACTTGCTCTACGTGCGATGCTCCTGGGTTATGTGCAAAGAATGACCCCCTAGAGTGAACATTTGCCCACTACTGCTGCTGCTGCATCCTTCACACAAATGTGCACTATGTTGAGCCAACCCTTTTGTTGTTGGGTACAACTGCATACTGTGAATCTCACACTTCTTGCACTGACTTGGTTATTACAAGCTTTGAGTCGAGGTCTTACCTGTTGTTTAGCCATGTCTTCGTATCAGTGCCATTTTGTATCAACTCTGAACAAAATTTACCATAAGGAGAACTTTGATTCACACAAAATACCAATTCTGTCTCTAGGTATAAATACGTCAATTAATTAAAAATTTCGTGTGTGTTTGTCTCACTTCAGAAATTTTACTCGGGAAAAAATGTACACGATGAAAAGAATGAAGTTGCTAAATAGATCGATCATAATGGACCTGCCCCAGATGAATTATTTTGCTTCGTCGACATTGTCAATCAATTTATTGTAATATTCTTTGAATAGACGATAATATCTCTTAAATAAGTCAGTGAATTTTGTCAAATCCATAGTTGAGATGAAGCAAAATACCTTGAATGACCTTCTGTAGACCGACTTTTCAGACCACGTATTCCAATTTTGAAAATCCAAATATGAGAACTAGAATTATTAACTGAAATTACAAGATGCCTAGCAAACTTGAGTTAGCCCGGGAAAAATCTGAAAAATTGTGCAAAAATCTACAGATACACTGAGAAATCATCTCACGATGAAAAGGTTTGCAAAATTGAAACTTCTCAGCAAGCCGAGTATTCCGAAAATTTTAGGGAATTCTTGCTCAAAAAAATCTGGGCTGAGAAAAATTCTCTGAATTTGAAAATCCCGCGAATTTTCATCAATTTCAAAAAGCGTCCCATTGATCAACTGTGTTATTATTTTACTTATCATTAACTTTGATTATATCTTCATACGTTGCAAAAATCAGATTATATGATGAAAAATTCACCAAGAAAAAGGGAATTTCTCAATAACATATGTATCTATATCTAAGAAAGATAGGCAAATATTTTCCAACACAAATTTGCTACCTGTATTGAACCTTCGGTGTTTATCGTATCGGTTAAGTCAATTGATCGTATCAGATATGAGATAAAAGCTCATCGTGTTATAAAATATGAACAGGTGGCTCAAAGACGATATTTTATCTCGTTATTACTTATTGAGTCACCATCTTTGGCACGCTGTTCGCTCATAAAACCATCGTAATGTAGACACAGGAAAGTGAAGCATATGCTGGTAAACTGTTTATACTCTTATCTAAGATTTGAAAAGTATAGTCAGATGAAAGTGAGAGTCATCATTATCGAACGCAACTCGAATTCAATGAACTTGGAATGTACTTATATATTCATTTCACTCTCGGTTCAATAATTTTTGCATTCCAGAAACAATGCTCTCGATGCCAACGATCTGCATTCATTTTTTTTTGCGTGCTCACTAATTTAATACAAGATACAAGATCGTTGAACGAGTGTAACTCATGCTCGCAAAGTCAGCGAACGTAATAATAATCATCCTGTAAGCTTTCGCGCGTGCTCTCACTCATTTTCCAACGCTTGAATTCTTTAAATGTTGTTACGCTCTGTGAATCTGGAAAACACGTGTAAATGTACTATACACGAGATGTACTTACTTTTACATTGTACATTGCACTTTTGATGCAGACGGTTTGTTTCTAGTTGCAGATATGACATATCTATCCACTGATGAGATCATTTTTTTTTTTTTTTTTTTCATTCGACATTACTCTGACAATGAAGTACCTATCATTGTTTCCAGCAGCCTGTTAAAAATGATTAGATGTACATTTGTCGCGTGTCTCGTTCGCAAAGACACCAACTTGAGTATATACTCTCTGACTCGGTAATTGTTAGGAAGCTGCTGCACGTGCGTCTGTAATAACGTCATTATAAAGCCACTTTGACTGCTGGAAAAATGAAAATATGAATCAGAGGTGTGTGGTGATATGTGAAGACATTCACAGGTGTATATACGATTGGTATAGCTAAATGTGTGTGTGGTACAGGTATGAAGTTGGGGATATAACGATGAGCTATCCTCATCATAATATAGAAACTGGTTTTCTACTCAAGCGATGACTTCTGACGTAGCTGTGATGGAATTCTTCTCGCTCTCGCTATTATAAGAAATCCTTCGCACCTAATACTGCGGCGGTGCCAGAATGCTTGTATTCCAGTCTAATTGGGCTTACTTATACTATCAGCCACTCCTTCGTTTGTTTTCCATTCGACTATTTGTTGTTCGTGAATTTCAAACCGATTATTTAATCGCCATGGATTTAATCGCCATCTTCAAATAGATTGCAAGCTTTGAAATCATCAAAGATGGAAATGATGTCACCCATATCAAAAATTTCCAAAACCATGGAATTCCAAAATAGGGTGGGAGAATTGGTGATTCTCTGACATTGCGATTGATACGTGAAAATAGAGGCTCGTGGAACAAGGTCATTTTAAATTTCAACCACTCTTAACTCTTTTCTTGTTTCAGTTTGACCCCGTTGTGGGTTATAGAGAAGTTTTGAGTATCAATTCGTGTGAAATCAACTTTTTGCAAACAAGTTCTGTATGAAACATCCGTTCAATAAATGTAATACAAATGGACTCTGATAAACCGAGTGGTTCACGGTAGGTCGGAAAAACCAGAAAGTCGAGAACCGATGAATTAAAAAAAATCTTGTGGGGTTCGATTCTAGGTGTCTCCACGATCATTTTTCAACAAGAATCAAAAAATCCGTCGGTGAAAATTGGAGTAATGTCATTTTTTCATTGTCACATCATGAAAAATCGGTGAAAAATTGCCTCTATTGCGGTTTTTTGTCTCTTACGCGGTTTCTCCGTAATCAGATGAGTGTCATCGAAAATTGTGTAGAATAGTTTTTTGTAGATTTCTTGTAAATCTACAAGCTGAGATGCTCTCATAAAGAAAAAACGAGGAATAGCCGCCGTGAGATTTCCAAATAAGAGAGGAATATCGAAGGAACTTGAAGTTCCTTTCTTTTTTTCCCGAAGTTTTTTCAACTACTTTGGGTGGATCCAGTTATTTGATAAATGTGAGTACATAATTTTGAAGATATTCTAAAATCGTACAAAAAACTGTTTCACACATATTTCAATAAAACTCATCCCTTTCGATTTATTCCAGAAAGAGACAAAAACGTGGAAGAGACGAATTTTCACCCACCCTTTCCAATGGGAAAATCGAAAACTCGACTTCATTTCAAAATCCTTCGTTGGATTTTTTTTTCACCCCTTTTGGAAAAGATTGCGGTGACACCCAGAACCTAACCCCACCAAAAATTTCTTTACTTCATAAACTCTCAATTTTCCGGCCTTTCCGACCCACCTTTGGTTATGACCCGTGACGAATCTTCAAGAGATACGACATTCATTGTACAATCTTCACTAATTGACCAGTTTTTTTGTGAGGATGATAGATAGCTCTACATTTTTGTTTAAATAGTTTTCATAGAGAGATTGTCATGGATTATGTTCCCCTTCAACTGCAGTGGTCTACGAATTTCTTCAAATAATCGTGTAAACATCATAAAATGACTACTTATTGATCTCAGCCATAGAATGTGCTGAAATTTCGTACCTGCCTTATATTGGAAAAACTGAAAATTCGTATGATCAATCCCCGCCAGTATTAGAGAAAATTGAGGGAAGTGAGATGGACTTTCATCTCATACTCTGTTGCAGAGCCACTTGAATAACTTTCAATCTCTACACGCTCGCTAATTGAATTCAGCTTGAAATTGAATCCCCCTTTTATTTTCCCACGCGTTGGGTGAATTGAAGAGACTCTTTGATGTTGAACTCGTGTACTTATACTCTTTCTCTCTCTCTTATTCTGGCTTGTAATTATCGAAACTTGCTTCACAGATGAGTATGGAGTATATCTCTGAAAAAGCACACCCGCAACTGCTGATATTTTCACTTCGTTTAAGTGGAGTGCTTCACTGTCGAATTCACTCGAGTACACATGCAGTCACTATCTGTCTAATCTATGAAGATGAGCTTTTACAACGATCTAGGATCTACGATACAGCGTAGGAAACAGGAATAATGTATGAGTCAGGTTCACAGTGGAAAATAAAAGGGAAAACCTTCAACCAATCGGTTGAAATTTTTCGGTTGAAACAACTAGTTGAAATTCGTATAAAACCAGTCGTTGAATTTTCACCCAACTGGTTGAATTGAACCGAACTAGTGGTTGACCAATTTGGTTGGGAGTCAACGAATTTTTTACTGTGTGATTGGCAAATCTGTCGTGGTAGCAATAGCATCTGTGAAATTAATCAAATTTTCATCAGTGGTCTCATTTTTCAAAATAAGTTCGCCTTTACCATCAATAACTAGTAGATTAGCAAATTTGTTAACATCCGCATGTTCGATGATATCATTTTCACGTTTCTGAAAATTGGAAAGAATTAATGACTGATTGATTATGTACGTTCAATTGCCCCAGAGTCAGCAATCAAATTGAAGAAATCGCGTGCTTAATATGATTCTGGAAATATTTCGCTTTTACCTCCGCTCTCACTCAGATTGTTACTGATACATTTATCCTCTTTCGTCAGTTTCTACAATAGCTTCAACAGTCTGTTTGAAAAATTTATTGTGCTTTTTCGGATGTTCCTTCTTACTAACTTTCCATGGATTATCAACTCCAAACTTGTTATATCTTCTCTTATTGTTATCTTCTGGTTCTTCGGTACTGAATCTATGTTATGCGATTTAGAAGAAGATTGACTCCTATACGTCATTGAGATGTAGCAAGGATCACGTTTGTGAACAGTAAGACACCCATTCTAACCATGGAGCCACATACCCGTACTTCTCAAAGGACAATGAGAACCAATGACCTTTTTTTTCACCACACGTATGACAAGGTGAAGGTTTGGATTTGTCGTCATGATCATTGTTCTGAGCTTGTTCAGTCTCAGCTCGACGTTCTCGCCTTGAAGAATTGTGAAACGAATTCTTTTCGTAAGGGATGCACTACTTAGAGCTAGTTCTGACAAATATTGGCGGATATCGATGTGGCCTTGACTTTGATGTGGATCAGAAAAACTTAGTCTTTTTCAACGTGAGGTGGACGACTGACAAAAGGCTAAAGTGCCTTTTCGATTCACCCACACCTGTATCTCTTATATGGACGTTTACCCTCACGAATATAACATGGAGGGCAGATTTGTCACCCGACTGAAAAAGAGTGTTCATATAGAGACGGAAAGAAGAGGTAACACACATTGTCGAAATAAGTAGCCGTGTCAGTTTTGCACCTAAGTACCGTTCAAGTCTTTCTTTCTTCTTCCTTCTTTTTTTACTTCGTCTCGAGCCAAACGCGCCAAGTAAATGATATGTGCTGTGTGACAATACAACAATCTTCCAACACCGTATTCGGTCAAAATTTCTATTCAAAATTAGCGAGCAATCACGATCACTCAAGCGAGAATTTTTTCAAAAATTGGATGATGCGATGAATCATATACAATGAGTTATCTTCTTCAATCATATTTCTTTTTTCGCTAATATTCTTACGATCAATACCTGTGCTATTATCCTTCTTCGCAAATAAATCAAATACTAACGTTAGTGATTTCCATATTCAGACCACAAGAGCAGTAAGATTTCCTTACAAAGTAAGAAGAAAAAAAGCGTAGAAAAACTAGAGCTTTGGCCGTTTGTGTACCCTTGTGAAAAAAGAAAGTGGAATGAAGATTTTGTTCTCTCGAAAATATTCATCTGGTTTTGAGGTCACATTGAAGCTCGTTTTGACTTGTCTCGTCTCAGTTTGAATAAAGCGAGCTACCCTCTAAAAATATATCAAAAGCTAAGCCTCCCACGCAATGCGCGACAGATTCTTCCTCATGATGATAAATAATTTCACTGTTTATGAGTCCTAATTGGCATTGCAGAACGAATGAAAATTATGAATATTCACCGAAAGATTTGTTTCATCTAAAAATAAAACATGCGCCTTTGAAATTGTTTAGGAAAATACATCAATGGTTGAAGGAGGTTCGACCTAATTCCCCCGTACACCAGAAATATTTTGAATTCTTCATATTCATATTCTATAAGTTAGTGGCTTTATTACTATATCAGTGCAAAATCAACAGAGTCGAAAAACAAGATTTCTTCTTTCTTCTTTCATCAATATTAGCTATATTCCTCAGTTTGCGTTGAGCGTACAAAATTCCTCTATAACCGAACAATTGTAAATTGTTATTTTTTGAACTTACTTTGTGTAGAATCGATGAGACTGTTTGTCTTTTTCTACAAATCTTGCTGCATTTTAGATTTTGTTGATGTTTATCTGGCCAAGTGGAAGATGACCTTAGGCAAAATGATTGGATGCCAACAAAATGTAAAGAATGTGGTGCATTGACAAATCACTGTCTCAATTGCAATGTGCCGCTGCAAATTCACTCTTATATTTCAACAATGGAGAGGTCAATAATCTCGTTTTATATCAGGTTAATCGTATGTACAAATATCAATTTCATTGCATCTACAAATGATTCACAATTTCTGTAGTATTCTAAATGTTATGACCCTCGAATTCACATTATGCAGTACCAAATCGACTGTTTATCAAAATATTTTTGACACACAGAGCCGTTTTTTTAATATTCGAGCGTTGATACGGCTTCACAAGTTTCTTTGAAGTTATTGAATAGTGGATTACTCGTCGTACGAAGGCTGTTTGATTTATTGAAGTATTTTGGCTACTTTTTCGAATGTTATAAGCCAAAGTAATAAGGTAAATGAAAGGAATCCTGTGAGACCTGTGTTTCTCATGCAGGATATATGTATGTTTTTCCTTCAACAATTATCAGTGAAGGTATTCTATGACAAATTACTGCGACGAAGCGCATGGGATGAAAGTATGGCGTATGATTGCAAGAAATATAGCCATTTTTTATTAAAATATTAAAATTATCCAACTCTACAGATGAATCAGACTATACTATTTTTTTCCTCCAGCACTTGATTGTCGCCCATTGAATCTCATGTCCGAAATAATACGTCAAATTTTGCATTTTTATGTCACAATTCTATCTACGTTCATATAGCGCTTTTTGCTCATTGTATATATACTTGTTCCATTTGATCTCTCTCTCTCTTCTACTCGTGTCAGTTTATTCTTATGCATTTGATCAAAAACCGATTTTCAAACACTTTTCAATTAACCATGTCGATTCTAATTTTCTGTTCTAGGAAGCGCAAGCAAAGATGGCAAGAGTGCAAAGGAAACTCTGTCACCCTCTGGCCCATATGCTGGTAAGAGACCTACAACAATATGACACCAACGATTTTTTTTTTCAAATTACGCTCTCTATTCTTCTAATGGTAATCTAAGGAAAAACAATTACTCAATCATGGCATTCCCCTCATTAATCTACAAACACATACATACACACACTTATAGAAATTGAAATTTCACCTTCTAAAAATATTTTGGCAATTTGAATGAGATACTGAGTATAGAAATCGTTGTTTGGGGTGATTATTGCTGTTTACGAATTGCAACAGCATGAGAGCAATAACAAATTCTAAAATATTGTTTGCCTCGACGCGATAACCTCGGACAGAAATAATTCAAAGACCTTGCATCAAACACCTTCGCTTGGCGCATCGAGAATATTTTATACCGTGGCATTCGCAACGTTTTCAACAAACGCAAAGATCACAATGCCATCGAAAACTTCCTACTTTTTCTCTCGACGATGTTTTTCGTGTCTCGCATCAAATTGTGTGGAAATACTCATACAATTGACGCGTGATGGCATCGAATTTCTCATTGGTGTTTGCTCAAAAGAATCTCTTTCACTGGCTAAGGTAAGATATATTTGATGACACGAAAATGTTATATCGTTTCAGTTACAATGTTTAATATATCATTTTTACTTGGACGAGGGAATTTGATACAATATTTGAGAACTCTCCCAGTTTCGTAAAACATAGCGAAGGAGTTGGGTTTCTTGTGTTATATAGGAAAACAGAGTCAAAAATCACATGGAGTATACCTGAAAGTCTCTGCAATTTTCATGTTTTTTTTTGTAATTGTTGAATATATTGAAGCTGCAGCATAATTTCATAAAATTAATTTATACTGTTATATCAGAGAGAAAGATTCAGTCACACCAAAAATGGCATTCAGGGACGGTCTTTCTAAAATTTTTCATCCTAGTTAGCTGTAGCATCTTTTTTATCAGAAAAATATAAGCGTAATAAACTCGAGTTTATGGGAAACCGGGGTGAAATTGGACAACTTTTTCATCTTTCAGAGTTGAAAATTCATAGAAAAATCAAGACCTTAAGTCAGAAAATTCTTTCTAGTGAAATTTAGCTGTTTAGCCGTTGTTTTTAGACCTTACATCCCGGGCTCGGAAAGATTTTCTGACATGAAAAATATCAGTAACTAGGCAAAAAATGATAAAAAGCGTCATTTGGTCCAAAACAAAATGTAGAAATTTTATTATTTAGGAAATGTACTCCTAGGACTGCCACCAATTTTTCAGATCTTCTCCAGATTTTCGCAAGCGCCGAACAAAAGTTATCTCAAATATTGGTTTTTGGCTACGTCGACTGTAGTGGACAAAATACCCGACAAAATATGTGCGGAAAATCTTTTTTTGGAAGACATACAACTCGATTTTCAAGTCAAATTTTGAAATCAAAAACTGAAAACCTTTTCCATTGACCCCCCGGTCTCCCCTAAATTATCATTAAAATAAGGATCAGAAAGAGTTCAAATCAATCTAATAGATGTATTGTTATACCCTGGCCTTAGAGTTCCTCATTGAAGGAAAATTCGTAGTTTTCGTTTACCGCGCGAGGAATTCATGTCGTAAAATCCGGGGTCGCAGAGGCTGTTCCGAGTCGCGGTGATCCAAAATATCTCAAGAGTCGTGGACAAGCATCAGAAAGAGCTCTACTCGGTCTCCTCGAAGTTGTGCGAACGCGTCCCGAGGCCTATTAATATTGCGCGGTTATTTTTAAGGGGGACTCCTCTCTCATCCCGTGAGCGCGGGTGCCGCAACGACTTTTTTGTCGTCTCGAGAGACGCATAGGATATATAACATCACGCATCCAGCACTTTGCGCCCGGCCCAAAGCTTATTCCGAAAAATCTACACAGCTCATCGGCTTTAGATCGAATTCAACGTACTGTTTGTCCCTCGCTTCGGCTTTTTATTTTTGGATTCGTACTACTGAACTTCATATCATCGATCTAGAATGGCCATTAGAGATGGTTTCACTATTTCAAATGATTGAAAATATTTCACAATCCGTCTCACAACGTTTGAAATACATCATGAGTAATCTTCATGAAAGTAAAGTTGGGTACCGTTTCAATTGAGCGATTTGTTGGTGGGCAAGAGATGATGAAATTCGATTTTGCAACCAATTCTAACAAGATCGAATCGTCTTACTTATCTCTTTAGAACCGTGTAGATTTTTTCGTTGGCTCTGAACACATCAGGAATACATACCATAGTGTAGTGATTTTGAAAAATGGCTTGCAGCCACTTGCAGCTTTCAGAAATCAAAGTGAAATTGGTCAGACTTTGGCAGCTGGAGAGGTCCATTGCATCAAGAAACTGATGTTAATCAATCACATTGTACTTTCCAACGTACGAGGAGGAGCTCAACTCAAAAAATTGCGTAAATCACCCTCCATGATCATTACTAGTTTTCCGAATTCTGACAAGTGGTTTTGATCGAATCCACGTCCAATCTAATATTCGAGAATGCCTATTTTTCTGTATCAATGGTCATCATATGAGCCGATCTCGATTTTTTATGAATTGTAACGTAAATCGTGCAGTATTTTAAATATTTATATATGTATTCTACTAATTTTTCGTCTAAGGCGAGGTCTAAGGTAAAAAAATCGACTTGCTCATCTGGAAGTACATACTTTTAATGCTTAATCGGCGAATTTACGGAAAGACAATCTAAGCTGAACTATTGAACTGGGAAATGTAAATATACTTGCTCGACAGTCACCAGTTATCGGTTTTCGATTTCAGCCGGCGTGGCGTTGACGGAACAGAGCTAGATCGAGTATCCGTCAAATGCAAGCTCAGCCCATCTAATCGCGAGTGTAAACACAAGAGGTCGAGACAGAGATTGACCGATGAGAGTTAAACCATGAATCAAAAGCCAAGTGTTGAGAGATCGCTCATTCGTTGCTCAATGATCAATTCTTATTCTGAATATTGATTCATTACTCAGATTTCTACTGACGGAACAAAAAAGTCGTTACAGATAACTTAATTGCTAAATAATAGTACAAAATTTTTAGTAGAGGTTTTAAAGCTACCACAAGCTTGTATCATTCACATTTTTCCGAAAAAATTGGTTCTTCCATTGATTTTACTAAATTCAATACTTGAAAGATTGCACAACTTTAAAATCAATGGGAAAACTTACCTTTCCATCCGTAACAACTCCCAAGAAAATTTCCAGCTCAATCAATTCAGAAAATGATCAAAAATCATCTATAAATGTAGCGCTGCTACGCTATAATAAATGACTTTTAGTTCTGACACGCTAATTTTTTTTTGTTTTTTGTGCAACTGATAATAACATTGCAAATGCAATCCCGATATAGCTAGTAGACAGTAAATCTGAAGTTAAGGGCGATCCTACAAACTGAGAGATCGCACGGGATGCTGCGGGACACACCCGTTCAAAGCATATAGCAGTATAGAAGGCGAGGGTGGCTTTTCTATATATCCAGAGCTGCAGCAGGGCGTGGGTCTGCTACTCTATTGGTATTGATCCACCGGTAGTGTTATATGTATACCTGTGCAAATTCACACGCACATCGCACCCTAACATCAGTATCAACCGCGTGGACAGATATACATTACACAATGTATAACGAAGTAGAGTTGGTTAGTTCCTCGAGAAGGGACAGTTTCCGTTCGTTGGCCTCCCTTTATATATCATGAGTGTCCAATGCACTTGCTACCTATATAAACCGTACAAGCTTAAGGAACACTTGTTAACACGTGTGCAAACTATCAGCTAGGGATCACTCGATATTCTCAAAGTTATCGGTAAACAATTAGCTCTTGGAGAAGGACCGGTTATATTGATGGGTTTGTTTAGATCGGTACTGCAATTAATTCAAGGATAACGTGCTTGTCTTTGAGGCCCTACATTTTATTTCATGAGAGGGGAAGCTGATCTTATGGATTTGCTGAATGAAGATTGTCTTGGCTCAAATATTGATTCACGCTGTTGAACTTCATACCTTCACTGTAAACAATTGGTTGCATTTTCAACCAACATTTCAACCAGCTGGTTGAATTTTCAACCACGCGGTGGAAGTTTTTTGAATAAATTTTTTACAGTGTATAGTTATGAAATCGAACTGTACAGTTCGATTCGAATCAGGTGCTTAGGCAAGTTGGCTTTGAAGAAAAATCGATAGAAAAATTAGATTCACGAGGCCTGGTGAATATCTTCACTTATATTATCTAAAATTAGAGTCTGATCTTGGATTATTGACTTGGAAGTTTCCAGAAAAGTTTTTCGGATTTTACAAATTTTATGAATTTATTTCTCAATACCAGTATGTACTATGAGTATGAATACGACTCAGATCACAAATCTACTAGAATAGGTCAATTCTGCATTATTCCAAATATTGGTTTTCTTTTCAATTGATATACAGAACCTTCGCAATGTGAGTCCGAATCTAGAGCGAGGTGTAGTGAAATAAAATGAGACGCATTGAATTGTTGCTATCTCTAGTGAGCTGAGAAATGATATCTCGAAACTTCCTGCTCAACACTCGATCGCACTGAATGTCCAGCCGGAAGAGGCTCTGCTTTGAATTCAGACGATGCACGCGTAATGTTCGAGGATAGATCTTTCAGTGCCAACGACATCGCTTTATATACTTTGGTATACGTAGACAAAATGTTTGAAATTGGCCAAGAGTCAATGATGCGAGAGACAAGGTACTATAATCCAAACTCTTGAGTCGATTCATCGATTGTACTTATACACTCCGTCAAAAATTTTTTCGAATAACTTCAACAAAGTAGTTGAATGAAAAATTCAACCAGCTGTTTGAATGAGAAATACAATCATTTTGTTGAAAATTCAACCAATCTGGTTGAAAACTTGACCAGTTTCTTCAACCAGATGGTAGATTTTTTACTCAACCGGTTGGTGGGCATTTTTCGAGAAAAATTTTCACGGTGCACCTTTTCCATCGAGTGCGAATCTTCGTGACGATGTGGTTTTTTGGGACGGACAGCTATATTTTCTAATAGGGCATTCAATTTGTTCCTCTCTCAAAACTCTCACAGCAAAAATCATGGTTTCTAATATTTTTCTTCGATATTCTTATGAATTTGTAAGAAAAATAGTCTCACAGTATTGAAATAAGACACGTTATATGAACTCTGGAGAGAAATTTGTGGTCGTAGCTTGTCTATTTGAGTGAACCCGTTTACTAGAGATTCCACTTCTCAGACTTGAAAAAACTTCCTTATACGTAATGAGCCAATAACTAGGTATTGCCAGCGGTTTTTTCATAATTTTTTTTTAGATTTCAATGGTGTATTTAACTTAAATTGTCATAATCATCGGTTTTCGTTCTACAAAACCACACGAAATCTCACGCGTAGTTGAGACTTTTTCGAAAAATCAGCGATCTTACTACTTGTAGTTGACTCATCATTTTCAATTTCTCGTTATTGTACTTGACTCCGACACTCGCAAAAAATCTCACGAATTCCACAAAAGATTACTCCAAGCACAAGAATTACCCCAAAAAAACAATACTACCATTTCAAAATTTCAGTTAATTCCCCAAACTCTTGATTTTGATAAATTCAATAATTATAATCAAATGCTATCAGTAGAATTAACGCGGGACCCGGTATTTTCGGGTCACTTTATGCGTTGTTGTTGCAGGTGCAGAAACGAGCGATGCACCAAAGAAGAAGGGCTTCTTCAAAAATTTTTGGAAGCGTTCTCGTCACTATTCGCTTGAAAATCAATAGCCCAGGTGCGCCAGGGTAGCCAACCAACGCCAGCGACAAGCATCAGCAGCTCTTCAACGAGTTAATCAGCAAAATCTCAACAATGTCAACAATCAACAGTTAGCCATATCGGCAAATCCCTGTTGTTGCATCGTTCAGTGAACACAATCAGATCTAAAAAAAAAATCCCATAAAATACTCGCAGCTCGCTTCAATTTTAAATCCCTGATATCAAGATCTCCTTTTAACAAGTGAACTTTTTGCAAAAATTCAATGAAATATCCTCCACTGTACATAAAACCGTAAACGTGAAAATATTGCTAGACAAGAAGAGGAAAATCAGAGTTTTTAATTATATAAATAGGTTGATTGGTTTATTAGAACTTGAAATCAATCGATGTTGCGCGAGAAACTGATGATGATATGACGATGACTATTTGTGACGGTTGCAAAGAGATCCCGCCTCTCATCGGATTAGAATGTATTGTTTTGATCGATATTCACCAGGCGTCTATCATAACTCTGCGTTTTCCTCGACTTGAAGCCATAAGTAATATATCTCGGACCTGTTGATGGACTCCGAAATTCACACGTTAAACTCACAATACGTGGATAAAAATTGATGAAATGTTTTTATCGAGTATATAGAATCTTGTCGCATGATTGGTGTATATTCTCAGCGCCTGATGATCTTTATACGTGTATATTATTATTAATAACAAGATTTACGGTAGATAAGTGTACAAAGTTTTACAGAGTTACATTATGATATATATGAGTATAAAGACTTGTGAACAAAAGCAATGATAAATTTTTCCAAATAAGTAGCTGGAAACGTTCGGTTTATAGACCGACGAAACAATAAGTCGACGGTTTTTTTTTGTAAATAGTATATTTGCGCCATCATGATAATTAATTAATCATAACATCATTGCAATAATTGAATCGATTCTTTTGTTGAAAGGAGATCACGAGATCATGAAGAAGCGAGTTGCAAAAAAATTGACTTTTTAATGGGACAAGTTTAACTGAATGACAATGAGTAACATTGAATTAATTTGCTGGATGGAAGAAAAAAATATCCCGTGTCGCTGGACATTCGCCGATGGATTGCCTACCCTGAAATTCGATACGTATATATATTATATTTATAAAAGAGTATATTATAATATATATTTTTTTCATTTCGTCCGATTCTACTTTCGTAAAACGAGCTTTTATGAGAGAAAGAATGAGATAAGCTTTAACGATGCCAAGAGTGGAGATTCAATTCAAATTACTGCTACTCACTGCTTATATAATTAGAGAAAATATGCCACAGATATTAGTGCCAGATTATTATTTTTTTCTTTTTCTTAATTTGATTTCAGAGTAATCCCCGGTGAAGAATAACCTTTATTTTTTCATCTTAACATTTGAACATTTTTGTGTGGTTTGATTTTTTTTTCTGATAAATACACCAATAATTGTATTGTACAGGTGCCCCTACCAATTAGCTTCAAAAATGCTTTTACACTGACCAATTGTCATGTTTTTTTTTGTTCTTTTATATGAGTTTCGTAAGTTTTTGACCTCCATCATCACAAGTTTGACCAAATACTTTTGAAGAGATTTATCTAAAGTATAGAAACTTCTCAATGTATAATGAGGGGAAGGAAATATCAATCACACGAATTTTATTCTGACTGTATACTTGTTCCTTTGAGAATAATATGTATTCAACAAAAGTGCGATTTGAGAATTTTTAAACCCAAATTTGAGGTAATTTTTGTCTCAAACTTTGTATGGGACTTTGTGTATAGCTTGATATACATCATATAATTTTTTTCACGATATTCCATAACGAATATGAATTATTATGAAAAGGGAAGTGTATATTCATTGGAATAATAGAGCGGAGAAAATGTACAATCGAGCCGAATGTCCAGCTTCAGATTACGAGCTAAAAACGAAATGATAAAAAAAAAAAATTCCGAAATGAAACCATAACAGAGAGAAACAGTAGATTTTGCATCATACATAAACAGAGTCATTTTACATTTTTGGAAAATTTCTTTCAGCTCGTGAGTTATGTGTTAGAAAAAACACAAAAAAACTCAAGACAAGAATAAAAAAAAAAATATCCCGTTGTCGTTGTAGAAGGCTGGATTAGGCTCTGACTACCGAACGTAGATATATGTGTTAAGGTTTGCACAGACCATGTAAAATATTTAATACAATGTGATTCAAAGAGTTTTTTTTTAGTGATCGTTGATTCTCTATTAGTATAGACTTAATCAATAAATTGTATCGACCTTTAACTCGTAATCAGTGTAATGCCGAAAAAAGTCGTACTCAATAAACTGGGTATGTATCCCAATTTTCGCGAGAATTTACATACCTTTGTACCTTCATAGAATACACAAAAAAAAATTAATGAAATGATTGATTTTACATTTTGATTTGCATACATAATAAAAGTGATGAGCGAATTATGAGATGCACAAGTAAATATTGCGTATATGGCTGTAAATGAAAATAAAATTTGTTTATTTTTTCAAGATACCATAAAATTCCAATTCATTGTGGAATCGAACGATCCTACGGTATATGATTAGACAGTAAAATAAATTTGCTGACGATCAATTTTAAATGATTTGATCAAAATTACTCATCTCATGAGTGATTTTAAGAATGAATCATTCAATAGTGGTCCATAAGTACCCGAAGTACATACGTTGAAAAAAATGTGCGATAATCAGTTTTTACGCCTCACATAGTGGATGCGATTGAGAGAAAAAAAATGTGTCCAAGATTGAGAGCGAGAGTATAGAAAGGATGCGTGAATTTCAGATGATTGATGAAAGAAGAATGTTAATGGATATACAATATATTATTGATACGATTCCAAGTTAATAGGATCATTAAAATGTTGTAATGTTACTAATCATTCGATTAAACGTCGCGTTAACGGCTCACGGTAACAATACTCTTAATTATCTTATTATGAATTTATCGATACACAATTAATGAGATTTTAGATAATGATACATTAATTATTATCTTCGATATGGAATGATCACACAGGCAATGCGATTATCATAATTAATATAATTTTTAATTATCAAATAAATTAATCGTAGAAACTGTACTGGCTAGTTAAATTTATTTATTTGATACCCAATATCTTCCCCGCCAACTATTCTAAATTTTAGATAAATCAGATACAAGAGAAGATTTGTAATGAGTAACAGTTCCAAAAGGTAAGGTAGTGTGCTTACTATCCGTGTTTGTACCAAGATTCATGTTTTAGAAATATGAATCATATTTGAAACCCAACGAAATCGAGCTGACTATACATTTGAAAATTCTGTAACAAAGGCAACTGTATCTCTGATTTTTCATCATTCTTTGAATAATTTCAGCCATATCAAACTCTTTCTGAAGATATTTTGTGGGACCCACAGTTTTATAAGTATCCATGACAATCCACATTGATGACATCGTAGATTCGAACCCATCAAGCTCTCTACATTGACAGCTAATAGGATTTTGCAGTGATTTCACAATATCAAAGTCAAGGTCAATTTAATTTCAAGGTCTTAATCGTCAATTTATCTCGAATCTAACACACTCTGGCCTTTTCCCTAATTCAGAACCTCGCAAAGGATCAAAGATTTAAAAAAATGAACATCATCTTAGTTTGGAAATCTTTAAAAAGGCTTTGCTCACGCTCTCATGGGACAATGTGCATTACAAATGGTACAGCTGCCAGTATAAGTTCAGCAGCATCATCAGTACTCGCTGCATTATTTCCTTAGCGGGAAATTCGACTGGTTGGCGGTGAGGCGCGCCTCGCCATTTCCGGCATCGTTGGCTTATTCGTAAAATGCGGCCAACTTCTGCAGAGAGAATTCTTGGCTCAATCCGCGAGACGATTCGTGACCGCATACTTACCTCCGAGTGGCTTACTCGAGGTCTGATGGATCTGGATTCCGTCGTTACATGGCAAATGTTGATTTCCGTGGAACAGTAGCAAGCAAGTGGAGACTCAAAAATCAAATTAGTAGTAAAATATTATGGATGATTGCAATTTTTTCGATTAGTGCTATGGAATTGGTTGATCAAAAATGAAGAATTTCTCGAAAAAATGTGATCAGAGAAACTCTCTTAATAATTGAGAAATGGGGTTGCAAAAATAAAAATGCAGAATTAACCTAAGAAAGGGAGAGAAAAGATTAAGGTAGTTGTACACTGAAGCTGAAAATACAGTGAAATCTCCGGTCGCACGGACACCTCTGGTCGCATCAAAACTGTCCGGTATCCGGAGGTATCCGCTAATCAGAGGTTCATTTCTGTGATTATACTTCTGCTGGTCGCAAAAAATTGTCCGATATTGAGAGGTGTCCGCTTATCGGGGGCATCCGTTATGGGAGATTCCATTGTATACCAGATAATCACCAAAGTTTGGGAGGATTTAGTTCAAGTATTAATGAACGCCTGTGCAAAATTTCAGAATGATTGACCGTTTTGTTTCGGAGTGGTAGCCATCAAAAATCCGCCACTTTTAACATTGCTTTCATATGGGAGTCGACAATCCCGCATGAGGGCCATGCTAAAAGTGACGAATTTTGATGACTACCACTCTGAAACAAAACGGTCAATCATTTTGAAATTTTGCACAGGTGTTCATCAACACTTGAAATAAATTCTCACCAACTTTGGTGACATTCTGGTATATTTTGCATTTTAGTGTACATCTACCTTAAGCTATCCAGAATTTAACCAAGCTCGAACGCATGAAAATATTCTGAACTGTTCTTGACATCCAAATTACACTTTGCAAACTTGACATAGAGACAGGGATCTGCCGGGCCCTGGATAGCTCAATGGTAGATCATCTTCCGAGCAAGAAGAAGGTTCCCAGTTCGATCCTGGGTCCAGGCATTTTCTTCACGACGTCATTCAAATGCATTTTTTCTTTGATTAACATCTTGACAATCAAACCCCGATCAATAATTTCTCATTAAAAATGGCCTCAAATCCAAGGTCACCAATAGAGGAATAAAAATTAGTCCTCCAAATGCCGATTTACGAATTTAATATCATTGATTCACGAAAGAGGACGATTGAAGTTAGAAAAAAGTAGTGACATCGAGACAAAGATCTGCCGGGCCCTGGATAGCTCGATGGTAGAGCATCTCCCCGGCAAGAAAAAGGTTCCCAGTTCGATCCTGGGTCCAGGCATTTTCTTCACCATGTCATTCGAATGCATTTCTTCTTTGATGAACATCTCGACGATCTAACCCCGATCTATAATTTCTCGTTGTTAGAAGTAGCCTCTAATCCAAGGTCAACAATAGAGAAATGAAAAAAAATCATGGGTTGTCATGAAAGAAACTATACCAACAATTGTTGAAAGTATCCAAAATTCTTTTATTCAATGTAATATTTATAACGAAATTGCTTACATAACGATCGTTCAATAACATCAATTATATTATGGACATTTCTAGGCAATAATTATACCCGAGCAGAACGGATCGAAGCATTCAACAAAAACACCAGTGTTGTTTACCTGATGAAGCATAATGCTTGAATCCGAATAAGTCGACTTGAATCTTTTGATAAGAAACTCATTCATTTCAGGAGTTTTGAGGCCAAGTTTTTGAATTAACTCGGCTCTGATCATAAAATTCTGCCAAAACATTGAGAGCAATATTTTTCAACCTTTGATAACAAACTAATTCCTCACACATTTTCTCGTTCTTACTGTAATGAAATTCCGTGAAAAATTGTATAAGTGATTGAGTATTATCTACTGGGCGTTGATTGGCGTTATTCCTCTGAAGGATTATATTCATATGTATCGATAATCTTCACAACTT
This sequence comes from Eretmocerus hayati, assembly GCA_029851415.1. NCBI lineage: Eukaryota > Metazoa > Arthropoda > Insecta > Hymenoptera > Aphelinidae > Eretmocerus > Eretmocerus hayati. The sequence continues at coordinate 167,440,349 of CM056742.1, forward strand.
GGCAATCGATCGATATAAAAATGACGTAATTAGTAATTTCAGCAGAGCAATGTAAAGATTCTTCAAAGTTTCACCCGTTTATCAATTTTCATCATTGATGGCAAAAGCTCGTGAGCATAGTTTTTTTTTTCAACAATTCAAAACCAGGATTGAGAGAGTCTGTTGCGTGCAGCTCCATACTTATTTTGCTTTGAATTTTTATGATTGGATTTTTGCTGGGATTGCATTGCCGCCAGCTCGAGAAAATTCATCAGAGGCAAAAAAATCTTGCACGAGTCTCAGACGAAGTACAAATCGAAGCAATAAGGAGATACATATATCTCTCTCTACCGCGTGTGCATAAATGTGAGTGCGAAATTTTCATCGCAAGCGTGCTTCTTCTCTCAAAGTTATTAATATCGAAGATTCTGAGTTTCTCGTAATGTATTTTCTGACTAAAGCAACCGCTTTCATCAGCTTCGTTCACACATTGTTCTTTTAGCCTCAAAGTCTATGTGGTACATCAACGTAGTACGTACATACTTGCGCAGATGTGAAAAATTTTAATTTTGTACGGCTCGAGTTTTACGAGAAAGCATAATCTTTGCTTTCTCTAAAGAGGATGGGTTGTTTCCGTGACAGCAAATTTTTGATCAATTTTTCCATTTAACTGCATATTTTCTCCAACCAAAGTCCTCTTATCAAAAAAATCTGGACCATTTGGTCCTTCTCGCCGGAATCTATCGATTGTAGGTGACGGTTTTTTCTCCAGGAAGCATTCCAAATCTAAGACAGGCCTATCTTTGAGCCCCTCTATAGGTATGTGTGCGTGTGCGTGTGTGTGGTTTTTTTCTCGAGATCAACTTTTGCTCTTCTACAAGTTGTAAAAAATCATTCATTAGAGATGAGGCCAGTGATTTGGCATCTCGTTTCTCCCAGTCTCATCCAATATAGAGCAAAAATTTTGAGCAAAAATTGCTCAAATTTCGTGTTCTAATAGTAAAATTTCTTTTCCAACAAGGCATTGTGGGGATTCGAGTTACCTAGATTGTGGTTATTTTGACACAATCTATGAATTGGTTAATACTGAATTTTCATTTAATCTCTGCAAACCTCAATTTTCTGAGAAAATCTAAATTTTCTCAAAAATATCATTTTAATCGTTCTCAAACTAACAGTGTTGAAAATGTGTCTTAACCAGGCGATAGATTTTGCTAAGAAACACTCAGTTTAGATGCCCGAAATTCCCAGAATAAGCTTCCTCAAAAAAATGACCCAAAATAAATGATGATACTTTTTTTAATATCAATCTTCCTCCTGTATCTTCATGAAGGACTAATTTATCAATTTTCCAGTGACCTAAAGGAGATATTTTCTACGCATGTTGTATCGATTGGTTGATTTTCGAATTTCACTTCTCGTAAACCATGATTAAAGTGAAGTCCCGTACCAGAAAAGTTGATACTTCTACCAAAATTTCATTTTGATCGTTCTATACGACTTCAACTGGAATTCGGTATTGACCAATCAATTAAAAGTGCTTGAAAAGTATCTATTTAGGTCATTGAAACTTTGGTACATTACTTGTAAAAGAAGATATATCTACGGGAGAAAGATTAATATTGAAAAAATCTATTTTCCTGTTTTGAGTTATTTTCGAGGGAGCTTATTTGGGGAATTCATGGTTCCCAAATTCAAGTTTTTTTTTGGCACTATCTATCTTCTGGTCGAGACGAAATTCTGATGCAGTTGCAACTGCTCCAGTTTAACCATTTTCAAACCATTGTTTAAAAATAATTCAACTCAAGCTTTTGGGGACAAATTTGATCTTCTCCAGAAAACTGAGGTCTATGCTGAGTAAATGAATTGTCGGTATTTGACCCTTTGACCCGTCATGCCGTGGTAGAAAAAGATATTTTTACATGCAACCAGGGGATTTCAGCAAATTTCGCTTAAAAAATCTCTGAATGCAAATATGACCGGGGGAGGAAACTTGCCGAATCACTGGACTCACCTCTGGATGATTCTCTCCAATATCTAGAAAGGCAAAAATTGATCGGGTATACTTCAGGAGAGGAATCGTATCGAGAAAACACAACATACACGCATATACAGCACTAATACGGACAAAGAATATGATGTGATTTGTTCATTATAAAATTGAGCCAGAATTTGATCTGTAACGTATAATTTCCCATTAGAATGGAATTGGTTCCGATAATAATCAGATACCGCTTAGAGAAAGTATTCTGCTAATCTCGTTTAGCCAGCGTTTTTTGTGAAAGTATGTTCGCTTTGTGTGATTACGAAAAAAAAAATCAAAATTTTTATCAATCGCGGTAGCATCATTCAATTCTCTGACTGTAATAAGTATTTGAGCAATGTGAGATATACAGAAAATCTTTGCGACAAAGATGATCATTATTTCATATTCACAAAGAGATATTCATTAATCATTTAGTTTTTTTAGATGATTTTGTTTGCTTCACAAATATTTTTCTCACCTTTTCATAGCTAGTGCCCCAATTTATCTCATTTTTCTCCAAATTCATCTCAACTATCCTCTCAATTTCTTATCAATCTAGATATTCTTATATCTAAACGTAGCAATAAATGAGATTGTGAATAGTTAGTGAAAAGCTCGCGATTGTGCGATTAAACACTCATTCATAACAACAGCGATGGAGTTCATTTCCGAACTATATGTTTAATAATCCCATCCGAATTTTCTACTTTCCCAATTAACTTTATGTCAAACATCAAAGACAAATCCATATTCTTGATGAAGATAAAATTATCATTTTTCATTGAATTCCTCAATACGTCATTTTGCATATCTCAATAGTAGTGTCCGTGCCGTCAGAAAAAAGTTATGAAAATTTGACTGTTGCAAAATTATATCTTCAGATGGCTGCATCACTCCAAGAAGTTATAAAAATCACAAGCACACGTGTTATACGTATCGTCGGTTTTAGTTCAGTCATGTCTTAGAGGCCATAAAGTATATCCAACTCCAGATTTGAATAATGTCTATAATATTACAGCGATTATATTATGGCATAGTAGGTGTATAGCATCACGATCCTCATTATTATTATGATTCTCATTATATCACTGTTGCCACGCCCCACGTAGCCTAAGGTGTAAAAAATTCTTCTTTTTTTTTCTGTTCTTGTATACCAAAAATTATCCGAGTTTTTCTATGTCAGATGATTGTTTTTATTTTTGTCCCTACTATTTGCATCATGTCTTTTTTCTCTCAATTTATCAGGAAAGGAGTGTGTATAATGTGTGCTCGAGCAGAAGAAAAACTTACTTAGTCGGAGAGGAAAATAGTATCGTCAGGAAAGCTCGAAAAGTTAGCGGGGTTTGAACGCAAAACCGTAAAAGTGAGTGTGTTTGTGGATATTTTGGCAAGAGTAAAAAATAGCTTTAAAAATACGCCGGGGCGAGTGGAAATGAGAATGATCGAGAACTGAATGCTTGGGAAGATCTCATCCAAGAGATGAAAAATAATTCTACGTCGAGAGAAAAATTAAATGGGAAATCAGCGTGAATGGTGTGATGGGACAGAGAAATTGTAACCGGAACCGTGAATCTTGAAATGAGTGCTTAAAAGAAACCGTGTAAAATTGTATTGAAAACTCGAAAAAAGCGTAAGAATTTTCGTAAAAAGATGGATTTTTTGTATAAGTGAATTTAACTATTTCCCATCATACATTCAGTAAAAAAAACCAGTCGATTTTCATACGTGACATGAAAAACCAACATTATTCGCAAGCTGTAAATCGCTGTGGACCTCTTATAAATTCAGCTTGTTTTTCAGTAAAAAAAGTTCTTCATGACTCTGTATGCTATTGTAGAGGATACATGAAGTGATTGGGATTCAGTATGTATTATTCTGACAGTCTTTTTGTTCTGCTAAAGTTAAGCCTTAATATACATATTTATTCCATGATTTCTATACTTTAATCACCAAATGGAACGCTCCTATTCCACTTTCTTTTGCTATTTATCGTCGTCAGTTCTCAGCATCTCAGGACATTGAAATGTTGAAGATGGACTGTTAGTCGTTTTGGTATACTGATATAGCATATTACCTTTGTGCCGACGGATACATAACGGGATGGGTTTGTATGTACGTTGGGTGAATAGGCGCTGGTTTAATCACGTACCAAAAAATCCCTTCTCTTTCACCTGATACAACGTTCTCTCTTCTCCATTGTTCAAACTCATGATGATGAACACGATATATTGGTGATGCAGTTCTCGAGGGAATCGTTGATTTCGGATCTCCCATTATCGATATAAATATTTTTTGTAGTGGACTCTGGAAATACACTGCAACAGACAGAAATTGGGCACTCGTTTAAGCGCGCTAAAGACTCATGCTTATTGAGCGATGAGTTTGAGCAAGAGTGTCTTTAAAAACGTTCTTATTGAATAGGACGCAATTTTTGTGAATATTATATTCATTCTGTAAAGATTTAAAAATTCTTGTACATATGTAAGAGACCGGGGCGAAATCGGATAAATTTTCTATTTTTCAAATTTGTAAATTCGTAAGAAAATCAAGACCTGAGGTCGGGGAAGTATTTCTTGTATGGTTTGGTGGCGAAAGGTAACGGAGAGAATTTTTTTGGAAGACACGTGATTCGATTCCCAACTTAAATTTGGCGTTTGACAGAAAACTGATGAAGATGTTTGCATCCCGGTCTCCGGTAGTAACCTCGTGGAGAAAGAGTTTTGAATGCAGTTGATCGTTAATAAAAACGATTCTAATGGACACTCATTTCTGTGAAATATGGAGACGTTGCTATAACGCAAAATTTCTTGAGAATTCAGAATCGAATTGACTCTCTCATTTTAGATCTTTCGTTACGGTTCCGAAGAAATTTTCTGACATAAAAACTTGTAAATAACTGAAAGTAAAATGAAGGAAAATCCCCAAGTTGCGTCATTGAAAATTTTCTTTTTTTTTTCTATTTTTCCCCCCAACAGGAGCACGTAAGAATTTCATTGTTGTGGATATTTTCCTGGCGTTCTCAAAGTTTTTCAAAAAGCTACCAGGTTCTTATAGTATGCTACCAAACTTATTACAGTTGTTGACTTTTGAGCGTATCCACCACCGCGTGACTCTCGGAAATAATCAATCCTATAATAAATTTTCTTAATCGGTGTTCAAATACTTGAGCGAATCAACTCCAAAATCTTCAAATCGAGCATCTTGGGCAGCTCTTGTGGCTAACGCAACTTTAAAAATATTTGAATAAATACGCAAACTTGGCAACTCAACGATATAGCGGGTCCTGTAAAGATCCAATTTGAGTAATTATTATTATTGCCGTCCAATGAACAGCTCACTCAAAACTAGTTTCTTAATTTCAGTACATGCACAAATTCTATTCACGTAAAATTCATCAATCGCCCGGAAGTTGGTTCTTTCACACAAGTCACTTCATCTTACAATGGACAATAAATCTAGCCAATTACGTACAGGCCATCGATTCTCAATTCAACGCGAGGCGTACAAAGTGGCCGGTCTGAAGTATAAGAGGAGAGGAAGGAAAAGAGACTCGGCCGTGAAGGTAAAGCTCGTTAGGAGATTTTGCAGTGAGCTTGTGCCAAACGCTAAAGCGTGTTCTCGAGGCTTCTTGCGTCTCAGATATCTAAGATTGATGAAAGCAAATTTGCACTAAGGTTGCAAAGCAAAGATGTAGACGAAATATACTTGGTAAATGACAAGGTTTGCTCTAATTCGTATCTAGATGATTTTTAACAAGTTTCTCGCGGGTTCATTTTATGAGCTTCAATCGTTTCCTCTAGAACCTGCAACATTCATCTTGATAAACAGAAACTCCGTCTAGCGATAAATATGTTCGAGCATGGAAAATCATATTAACATATGTTGTGCCAATTTCCGCGATTATTTTGTAATCGGAAAAACTTTGGGAGTAACCTTGGTACCGCGTGAGTCAGAATGATCGACTCTTTGAATTTGTCCACATGTTTGTCTTGTGTGTTAACCAGATTCCAATAGATCCACACATAAATTTGCATAAGTATTCGACGCATGAACTTTGAAATGAAGATACCCTGATTATCAACGAATTTGTCCTATTCATCACGTATTCGTGATTTTACGCTGAAAATTGATCAGAACTTCTATCTATAAAAAACGCAGAGCACATCTTTTGAATGGTTATCTAGAAAAGAGCGTAACTTTGACAAAACTGACCGGTCAGTGTTTTGTAGTCTTACAATCGTTGCGATGCTCCATAAGATCGCGTATTGTCGAAACTCCAAAAATATTAATTCAGATGATAGTTTGATTCAGGAGTGATCGAGGCTCTTGAAATTTTCACTTTGTTTAGTTGACATGTAAATACACCATTCTGCCAAGTTTGATCAAAATCTGATCGGTAGATCATTTACCGAGGTTACTTCTTAAAAAATAAATATAGCATACAAATCAAATCAAACAAACAAATAAATCATTCAATTTTTTTTTTATTCAAATTTTATCCTTATTCAAATTACAGTGATGTTTTGAAATCTCTTAAGAAATACGATTTCACGCATTACATTTTCTTCGAAATTTCAAAACTTGAAAGTAACAGTTGTAGGCGTTAAAAAAAGAATTTTGCTCAAATTAATTTGTTTCCAACTTCCGCTGAAAAAAGAAAATTGCAAGTGAAATACGATAAATTACACGAATCATCAAAACAATATTCCACGCTCTTGATGTGGTAAAACTTCCATGCGCGCTTTTGTTGTTGCGCAACTGTTTGATAGAAGATAAATAATTATTCACATCGAATATACTTTCACAATAATTAAAAAAAACTATGTCTCAACGGCAGTTGTTATTTTGTGGAGATAAATCGCGAGTAAATCACACAATGAGGCATGTTGAAAATTTTTTGAAAATTTCCGCGATGTCGACATTTCATTTTATTTTATTTATTAATTTTTTTTTTTTTTTATAAATGATGTTCTCCTATACTCGATCGATAAAAAAACTCTTTGTGCTCTCAGATTACCGTTACATTTGTAGATCCGCATTATTCTCGCTCGTCAGCATTTCTTACACAACTATTAATTCAATCAAATACATCTATTTAATCGCTGAAGAATTCTAAATCATCATTATCATCACAATAATAAAACAGTACATGCCGAATAAAAAATGAGAACGAGAAGAAAAATATAATTGCAAGAGAGAAAAAGTGATGAGAGAGAGAGAGCTTTCACTCAAAGGTATTTATAATAAAAAATATGTACGATGAATGACGAACAAAAATTGAAAAATGCCTCTCGAGTCGCCGCCGGGACAATAATGCACATTTATATTTATGAAAAAAAAACACTGATCGATCGACAACTATCTCTCTCTCTCTCTTTCTTTTTCTCAACAAAAGGAATCTATGTAGCACTCTCGACAGGCGGAATCACACAAATGTCAGCAGCTTAAAAAGCAGAAATAGTCTTAAGCGAGAGCTTTTCTGTCCATCAAAAAAAAAGGCCAGTTAATAAAATTGTGGAGGAGATATCCACAATCATAACTAGCCACAAGTATGTGTGTGTGTGTCTTATCATAATATGTGCGCTGGCTACCGCTTGCTCCAGTTTTTCTCTCTCTCACTCTCTTCCTTTCTCTCATCTCTCAATCTATATATTATACTGCATACATGCAAACAGATGCATTTTACGCACATGCGTAGCTTAAAAAAAAAGATAGAGAGAGGATGAGAGTATATATAATATATATCAAAACCCGTAAACACCAATTATCAGCAGTCCATGATGATAACGAGTTTGCGGATATATTATGAGAAGAGTCTGAGGAGGGTCTATTTTATAAGCGGGCCCAAATTTTTTTTGTATCTCTTGATCATCTTGATGTGACCCTAAACTGACCTAATATCCGCAGGACACAAGGTAGTCACCAAGCTTTTCTACGACGCTTGCTGCTTGTTGTGGTTGAATTGGATCTTCATAAAGAGATACGACAATCGATTGACCAGTCTTGACGCAGTGAACTCCAACTTTACCAAGTTTTGCTCTGATTACTCGGTCTGTACCCGATAGATAGATGTATCTGTTTCCACCTAAAGTTACACCTGACGATGTGAGTGAATCTTGATTGTCGAAGCCGTTAGCCAGCTTTGCGAGCTCTTCTTTGCTCACCTGAAACATAAATATTTTAAAAAATATTAGATTTATGGTAGAATTTAGAGATTATTATCAAGGTATTGGTTTTATTTTTGATTGAAAGGTGGGTCATTCGTCATACTATTTGAAAAAAGAGTCGGTCGATTCGAGTTGGGACTTATTTGATAGATCTAGAAATTTAGGATAAGCCGCAATGAGGGATGCTCGGAATTTGAGAGATATCGACGACGTGTGATGATGGTTGGACTAACGCTTTATACTACTGAAAATCTGTATACATTGTCTTATTATCGGTGTAAAAGGAGGAGGAAATTGCAACCCCATTGCAATTGCAACTGATGCTGATGAATCGGTGAGTTCTCAGAAAGGATGACTAGAAAACATTTACATCAAACAGAACGCAAGAACTTTCAACGGATTGCAGATGGATTTTTAATGGCGATTTGATAGAGAATGACGATTTTCGAATCGCGGGCATTTTTTCAGGTGTCGATTGTTGTATACCAATGCCAAGGTATGGATAGAATTAGTGTATCGGTATTAGCTCAGCTGACTTGATAAACACTCGAGGAATTCACGACTCGCAAGCAGGCCTGCCTCAAGGCTCATTCGGATAATGACCTTCTCTTGAATTAGTGATGTAGATACTGAAATGAATTGGCCGTTGTGGTCGGCCGAAGATTCTTTAGTCGAACAAATTTTTTGGAAAAAAAACTAAGGATAGAAAAAAATGGAGACTCCCAGAAAATCTGTCTGAGAATGAGTGAAATTCGGCTAATCAAGTTTTCTCAATATGGCAGTCTAACACAGATCATATTGGTTATGTCCCTCGTATGAATACTTTCATCAGCTGAGTAGAGGACATATATAATCATTTTTAACGAGTTCATTATCGTTAAAAATGAATATATGTCCTCTACTACTTAGACCAGGGGGTGGTGAGTAACTTCATTAAATCACATGCATGTATAAAATATCCCCTCTAATAAGACATACATTATACATTACACCAAGAATAAACCAACGAGAAAAAAAAACAATTTTGCATAAAGATCAAAGATTACATGATTTAGTGTTTCATTTCGAATCAAAATGAATGTTTATTGTGTCTCGAGAGATCTTAAAAAATTTTCAAGAACTTGGAAATCAACAATAATCACAAAACTCAAAATACGTAGAGCTGATTTTGCAAAAATGGATAAACCAGTTAATCCAGAAAGATGATAAGTTCAAGATATGGAGTGCTGGAATCGCATATCAAATCATTCGGCGATAACCACTTTAAAGATCCTATTGCATTCTTAGTGTCCTGATCAGTGGTGTACCCGAAATTGATTTTCAGATTCTTTCCACTTCCTTATGTGTGGTTTCTACTCTCGGGTTTATCATGAAATAATAATTTGATGATTAAGGCCATCTAAGATCGTAATATAAACCTGGGTCAACCCTGGTTTTGACTACAATCAAGTCAATCGAATTTTCAAAAGAAAAAAGAAAAAATGAATCATCTGTGTGAATTTATACAACACAGATAATCTGATAGTCACCCACCCCCTCGTCATCAAAATAAAATAATATCGCATAAGGCATTTGTATTTGCGATTCGAGTCTTGCATACACCTAAACTTGTGAGCAGGACATTCGAGTCGGATTTTGATAAAATAATATGTTATGAAGTTGTGAAAATTACTAAGATTCTCGTACGTGTCACATCTGCTGTATCTCACTTCCAAAACAGCATATACCTATATAATTGAAGCTGTGTTATATTAATACGGATTGCATCATCAACAGCAGATCTCGGACAAGAGCACGATTCCTCCAAGTAATCGAGCACGTTCTGTGGTTCAAGGCCGAACGGGAGCAGCCTCTGAACGACAGAGTCTGAGCAAACAACACGAGTAAGTAAGCCACTTATGATGCACGGATGAGTAAGATAGCTGTCATAGCGGTGCAAGTAAGAGCATCGCGATGATGAGGAGCTAAAAGTAGGGGAAATTTTCCTTTCTAAGGCAATATGCACGGTATAAGTAACGGGTTGCACGCAAAGCAGGTGTAGTGGTTTGCTTATGAAGCTTGATGTAATAAATGATGATAGTCGACGCAATGATTCAATGTTACTTAATATTTACGGAATGATTTACAGAATTTTTAAGAAAAATATTCTTTCCCCGAATGAGAGTTTTCAGTTTTTTTTTCCTGAATGACACGCTCATTGGAATGTAGCGTCGTTTGTATCAGCTGATTGGGCAGAGCGCGTTCGTCTGCTGCAGGCAGGTTCAGGTTCATTGAACTTTATTTCGAAGTCGAAAACACTCACGATGATACTATTTTAACCCTATATTTCGAATTGTTCTTTAATGTGTAACATTTATGTTATATCAATATCATGAATGAAGAAATGACTAAATGCGTATTCGCCTTGATATTAGTTTCAGAAAAATTCAAGGGGAATGGAAAATATATTGGGGCAAAGAAAATAATCATAGATAAGATATTTAAATCGGTTATTCTGACAGTTTAAATTTAGAAGCTACACAATGTGTAATGATGAAATCACGGAATAATTGAGTGCTATTAGTTTTGACATGGAAAATTTCCTGGTAGAATGAAAATAATGCAGCTGTTCCAATTAATTGAAAGATAATCTCTCAGAGATCCAAAAGTTAGTTTTTCTAACAAAACCACTCTACGGATTGAGAAAAATATTCTGGGATACGTATTGAGATTTGATCCGCGAGTGTTAAAATTCGAGATGCTGTCAGGAGGCAAGCGGTGCTTTTATAATTTGATCGAATTTCCAAATCAAAAAAATAAATTCAACTTAACCAAACCAAGTTTTTTCTGACACCAAGCCACACTTTGTACCACGGTCGTGTTTGTACCTTCATCGTGATATTCTCACACCTTTGAAAGCTAATAAATAGAAAGAGATAGGGTCAAAATACACGAGACTAATCTCGGATGAGAAATCCGTGCTATGCGGCCAAGTGACCACGCGCTTGTAATCGTCGCACCGAGTGACGTTTCAATTTAGCCTAGATCCGGCCACCACCGAGAGCAGTGGTGCATCAGTACCAGCATCAGCATGAAGTCTGCTGTGGCATGATATATATCAAAATGATACCTTTTCCTCCTCTCAACCCACTCCTATGAAAATTCCACGAATAAAATTTTCTACTATGTATCGTGACGATGACCCTGCGGGTGACAAAGTATCCCCGGATGATCAGAGTTCAACCAACAGACACCCTAAGTGATTAACGTGCGTGACATCGGTATCGATTACATCCTAGACCAAATGCTTATAAGATCGACGAACCGAGCAAAGTCGGTTGCGAGGCGTGTGAGTCATCATCGCCCGCGTCCGTTGAGGGAGTGTCGTGACTTTTTGGCTCGAGATGCTGGCTTTCCTTTTCCCCTCCGTCACTCACTCACACTCACTCTTTTTTTTTTTTTTTTTTTTTTTTTTACATATCCAAAGTGGAGGCGTGCAGTCACGCAGATGAATCATATACCGCACACGTTAAAAACGTTGCACCAGCTGATACGACACTGTCTAACAAAACCGAATAATAACAACAACAGACGGTTTGAATATTAATGTGAGCTTATACTTTTAGGTGAACCGTTACAAGTATGATCAGCTTCTTTAGTAGCAGAAGCCGATTTTAAAAAGCTGTTATTTCTAGAGAATGAGTAATTTTTGAGCTTTCAGAATGTCTACTGACTTACTGAGTCGGTTGAAAGAAAATCCCTAGATTTTTCAGGTTATTCATTCTCAGAATGGAAAATACCCACGTCCAAAATACACCGCAGTGAGGAAGGAGCTAATTTCGTCTCTGAAGCTCAACACATTTCGTTCATATTAGATATTTTCAAAAAATTTGACATGTAAACGAAGAAAAAGTGTATTGAGTCAAGATAAGGGGTACTCAAAAAGATTCAATGTTACAGAATCGAATGACTAGATTGTTCGACGAAGCATAGCAGACTGAGAGATTCATATTTACATGCCATTCGTCTTCGCAACTGAATGAACCGAAGAATCTAAATCTCCAGGTTTTCTGAATCAATGAATATTTCCCTGAAATTTTTATAATACATCCATCAAATCTGATCTCTGAGTTTTACCGGTTTCCCCTGTTTCCATGGATCGCTAGACACCCTGAATTAAAGAAACGAGGTAAATTTTTGAGCTATGTCAGTAAAATGATGATTATGATTGAAATAAAAAATTTGATGATTCTCACTTCTCGGGAAGAAATCATCAGGTGGAGTAAATAATGGGTGAGAAGTGAGAAGATAGATTGGGGCTGCGGATGATCCGATTCTCGCGGTCACTCGTCCATCGGGAGATCAGAGCCGAAGAATAAGAACTGAGAAGTCGTGGAGAGGAATCTTGACCGACATTACAGAATGGTCATGCCATCAGGGCCGCGCTGAGTCTGCTTCTGCTCGGCAACGCTTCGATTCATTGCCTCTTCTCTGATGTATGTGCAATGCTCTTGATTCATTATACTTATTATGCCATGCCAGCTTGGCCGAGACGATGAGAGTCTTTTCCCGAGTGTAAACAATCTTTTCTTTTGATGCGAGAGTTTAAAGCTCTCGCGGTGTGCAATGGCTTGTAATTATTCAGGTCATTAAATGATAATGTGCTCTCCTCATCACTTTCTTCGTTTCGAAAGTTTGGGCAATTACATATACGAGTTGATTCAATTCAATTCGATCTCGTGGATGGAAAGCTGTATAGTTTGATCGTGTGTTCTTGTTTATTATCGGAATCTGTGTAGGAAATATTCATTTACAAAAATTGCTATCGAGTGTGTCGGCTGCTAATATGGTCAGAATCGATTTACGCCAAGGATGTTTTCTTGTAATTATAGATGTTCGATTTTTCTCGTCTGAGGTCATTGTTTACTGAAATTTAGATTAGAAAATCCGCATTGAAAATGTTTGAGGAAGAATATTAAGTGCAACTTGAGGCATAACGATGGATGTGATACACTAATTTCAGCGAAACTATGACGCTCATTTTGCAGGTTGCAGATTTATTTTGGTAATTGTTACATAAATTGAATCTACAGCAGCAAGAATAAACATTTTTCGTAGCTGTTGAAGAATTTGCACAATACCGAGTTCGAGACTGAACGGCTTGAGTGCATGCATGATATTCTATTGAAACTAACGCTATCGTAGAGGCAGACGCAAAGAGCGATCAGCTGATGGGAATTTGACATATAGCTGAGTGTGACACACGTGTTCAGACAATTACTCCGTCTAGGTATAATGGATTAGTCAAGAAGAAGGAAGCCTTGATAATTCAAATAGCTAAGACTGCAGAGATTCAGTTTTGCGCACTGTGTTCGCGAAGGTAATCCGCGCGGCAACTTTTCAGACAAGCTGACGACATGGTAGTCGAAGCCTTTCCCTGTAAAGCTTGCTTGCAGAATTACGCTTGCTTTGAGGGATTATGTAGATAGGGATAGAGCTGCTCACGTTACAAGTTGCCAATTGACAGTACAGGTGTTGATAATCAAACTCAGAAATGTGAAAATGTAGATGAAACCTGGAGATTAGGGTAATTTTTCATGCATATCTATTTTCACCTGTAATGTTGCAGAAATTAAACCCTTTTCGTGATCTCTAAATTCAAACCATCAGAAATCGAGTCTCGAGAGTCAAATGATGTACGTAAAATTAAAATAAGAATCGTGCAAGCTCAGAGAACGAACTACATTGAATGAAATATGTGAATCTTGATCAAAACCCACAAAAATTATTGGACGAATGGTTCCATTATTAGGAAGTCTCGCCTTGTTTTATCAACATTTTAGATGCTGCCAGGCGGATATTTGTCACTCGTTGCAGGCAATATGAACTCAACAATACTGTGAAAAAGGAAGCTCGAGACTATAAAAGCTATCAAACAACAGAGGCGGAGACGTCAGGAACCGATGAAAGAGCACAATCGGAGCATGATTCGACATCGTAACTTTCATACTTAGGACTCAAAATTGACTCATTTTCTGAATGCAACAAAATAGCCTGATGCTCAGATCACCGCTCGAGAGGATGAGAATGACACAGCAGGTGATGCTTCTTCGAAAATGACAGTTCGATTGGCATTCGATTCAACTACTTAGATTCTTACGCACAAGTTCGCACGTACGGCAAACGCGTAAATTTTGCCCGCTCTTGAATGAAAATTGGTCAGTTTTTTCGACATAATAAGCTCAGCTATAACGACGAGGACAATTCGATATCATGGCATTCATGCTGATGTGCCCGGCCGGCCGGCTGCGTCGCCATTTTGGCAGCCATGCCATGCGAAGACTGAGCAAAAAGCAGCGTGCAGAAATCAGCTTGTGCGAATAATTATCATTAACTAGCTCGCGAAATTCACTGCAAGTTTACATCGGACTCTAATTTCAGTCTCAGATATGCTATTTTATTAGGAAAAACTCCTATCAACCGATCTAAAAGCCGGGCTATACACTTTGAGCATATCAAAAAGGGCACCACGTCCGCCTCCTCATCGTCTCCTTCGAAAAGGAGAGAAAGGATTGCAAGAGGCTCTCACGCGCACGTGCACAGCCTTATGGCTATATAAAATTGCTCTCGCGGTGAGATCCCGGAAGTGCTGAGGGAGAGCACATGATATCATAACCTCTTTACGCCCGGAGACAACGTTTAATAACGAACGTCGACGAAAAGAAAATTCGTATGATCTCCTCAATCAAAACCACAAATTTTACAAATGTCTTCTGCTCCTGGAGCAAGTACATACTTATCATATTCTAGACGTAACCATTTTCGAGGTATCTACGTAGATAAACCATAATTTTCCCTACAAAAACGAATGCAAGGTACCGGCCGGGGTGGCGCCACACCCTGACGAAGCTTTGACGCGGCCCTACCCGGTGCTGGATCGATAGAACTTTCGAGTTTTACAGAGTAGTTGCAAGATTTGGGCATCGGATAGCTACCCCTTGAGCTACATTGTCAAACTCTAGATTTTTCGAGAGTTGCATTTGGCTATGTAGATGCTTTTTAAAAAAAACACACAGGACGGCCGAAAAAGAGTCCTGCCGGGGTTCGCCTCGGCGGAGACGACGCGCGCGCCAGATCAGCCCACCAATACACCCTCACATCGACACACATGTATATATCAACACATATCACAAGCAGCAGCAGCGGCGCGCGCGAGCGCATCTGGCGTTGCAACGGCGCCGACGACGACGATGATGGAGTTGGAGATACATTGGTTGGGTATAGAAGAGATGAATCCGCAGCTTTGATTGAATACTCACTTCAAAGCCTTCTGATTTGGCCCAGAGATTTCCATCGTGTCCAGCTATCGCAGCCTTGGACACGCACCTCGATGCGAGCAGCTGCTTGTCCACGTAGTCCTGCCAGCTCATTTTGCCCTGCCCGTCCTTTGCTATACAACAAAATTATTTAACCCACGCACCCACTAAACTCGCACTTGCTTGCGATGTACACTATTTTTCCTTGTATATCTTCGAAAGTATACGAGGAATCACTGTCTGGCTTTTGACCAGTGTAATATTTCCTAATGTGCGTACCACAAGTCACACAATAAGGAAAATCGTGGGGTTTTTTTGCTGAGATCACAATTCCGCCGGTAGTCCAGCTCGCGACTACCGATGATGACTCGCGAGCTCCCGAGACAATATTCAGCCGCCGGCTTCTCTCCTCTCCTTTCCCAAATGCGTGCTGCCGCCCCTCCAAATGAGCTCCAACTGGCTCCGATTATGGAGCCCTACGAGTGCGACAGAGATGGAGGAACTGCATGCAGAGACATCTGCATTGACGCCCGCGCGCTTGCGCGAGTTCCTGAAAATTTGAAAAAACTGGCGCGAATTTATAATTTTTATTTAAAATTTACAATTCATATGTACAAACTATGATTATTTGAAATCCGCAGCATTTCTACGCACTAGCAGAATAATTTCACAATTAAAATTGAGTCAAACTGCTCTAAGATCTCATTATTTCCAACCAAATTATCAGAGTGACACATTTGTGTGATCACTGGTTGTGACTGGTTGCTTTCCTTTCAGGCGCCAAGGTTGATAGCAGAAGACTTTTACGAACAAGCATGCGGAGCGAAACACATGGAAATTTCGTCAATAATGATTTTTGATAAATGTACTTGATCTGATAAATTGAAATAATTCAACACCAAAATGCAAGTATCGTGTCCAAATGATGTCAAGATTTACAATCTTAGTGTAGGCAAGAGTGTCCCAGAGGTAAGTACCCAGTCAATAGTTACGAGAGGTTAGGGCTCTTCAAACTTTTTTCCCTGTCATCTTTCCAAACAATCTACTTTGATGAATTTTAAGTGTCTGATTCTTACTCTCTAGTGGTTGTCAGAACGAAAAAGAAGACGTCTGATCAAGAAAAATGTCGGTAAGTATCCAAGGAACATTGCAACTATTCTCAAAAGAGTGCTGGTTCGCTACGTTCAATCCCCTGGAGAAAAGTACTCCTGTTTCATAAAAGCTCAGTACTATTGAATTTCATCCCTCAAATTCCCAATCACAGATATACGAAGGCGGATCGAACTTATACAGGATTTTGACATGCCTGGTGTCAGCACATCTATCAGAGCCTCAAGAGACGGACAGTATATTTTTGCTACAGGGATTTATAAACCTAGATTAAAGTGCTTCGACACCAATGAACTTTCACTGAAATTTGAAAGGTGCTTCGACTCTGAAGTCGTCACCTTTGAAATATTATCGGATGATTATAGCAAAGTAAGTACATTCTTCTACTTTTCTGATCTCAGATGAGTAGACACGTTACATGAAAAAAATTCTTGTTCTTTTAGTTGGTATTCCTTCAGTGTGACAGGCATATTGAATTGCATGCGGCTCATGGTAAATACTACAGATTGAGGATACCTAGGTTTGGCAGGGATTTGCAATACCACTATCCATCTTGTGACCTATTTGTTGTTGGCACAAGGTAAAGAATTTGGTCCCAAATGAAGCGAGTTTTTGTGTCAGAACTTCAAATTAGCTAATATGTATTGATTTTATGAATGTTGCAGTAACGAGATTTACAGGTTGAATCTTGAAAGAGGACAATTCTTGCAGCCCTACGTTTCAGAAAGTTCTGCTATCAATAAGTGCGCAATAAACCCAGTTCATCAATTATTATTTGTTGGTAATGATGAAGGCAAGGTTGAAGCTTGGGATCCACGGTCACGGAACAAAGTTGGAACTTTGGATTGTGGTTTTAGTTGCATTAAGCAAGATAATAAGTAAGTATCAGTTTTGTTATACAAAGTCACAGTGGACTGTGCTATAGTCAGTGTTTCAAAATCATTGCAGAGTTGATGGGGTACCATCTGTTACTGCGCTCAAATGCCAGAGTGGCTTAACTTTAGGAGTAGGAACAGCCACGGGACAAGTCTTACTGTATGATATTAGGTCAAACAATCCTTTCACAGTGAAAGATCACATGTATGGTTTGCCTATTAGAAACATTGAATTCCATGAAAGTATGGATTTGGTTTATTCTATGGACAGTTCTATAATCAAAATTTGGGAGAAAGGGACTGTAAGTATAATTTTTGCCTTCAATTCCTTAATTTAAGAAACCATAACTGTTGTCCTCTCTAACTTCCATCATTATTATCAATTTTAGGGTAAAATTTACACTTCAATAGAAGGTCAGTCAGATTTGAATGACCTGTGCGTAATTCCAAACACAGGTCTCATGTTTTGTGCCAATGAAAACACAAAAATTCAGACTTATTATGTGCCCAGTCTTGGTCCCGCACCCAAGTGGTGTGGTTTTCTTGATAATCTGACAGAAGAATTAGAAGAGTTGGACTATGAAACAATCTATGATGATTATAAATTCGTAACAGAAAAAGAGCTTGAAGACCTGGGTTTGGCACATCTGAAAGGAACTAATTTACTCAGAGCTTACATGCATGGTTACTTCATGAATGTAAGACTGTACAAAAAAGCTAGAGATATTATAAAACCATTTGAGTTTGAAGAATACAAGAACAAGAAAATCAGAGAAAAGATTGAAGAAGAAAGGCCTAAGAGAATACAGGTGATTTCACTATTTCTCTCTCAACCTGAAATATTCTGAACTTTTTCAAATTGAAATTCTTGCATGATGTACCAGGTTGAAAAATTGCCCATGATCAACAAAGACTTAGCTTTGAAACACATGGAAAATGAGTCTGGAGAAAACGGAAAGAAAAAGAAGAAAGCCACTCCCAATTTACTCAAAGACGATCGATTCAAAGCTTTGTTCCAAAACCCTGATTTCCAAGTTGACGTTAATTCTGAAGAGTATGCCCTACTCAATCCCGTTATATCACAAATGGGTAAATCCAAGAAGCGGAAAGCAGTGAAAGCTCCAGTCGAAGAGATTGAAGATGATGAAGGTACAATCACCAGTTTTTCATTGCTGTGATATCCAATTTTTTTTTTATTGAGCCTCTTGTGCTTGAGAAGGTGATGAATAGTTCCTAAACTACGATTTTATCTCAAACAGCTGACTTGCACTCGGAAGATGAAGACATGGCTGATAGTTCAGATGACGAAAAACCGTGGATCAAAGAAGTACAGAAACAGTATCGATTAGTCAAAGAAAATGAAAGGAAGCTCGATTATGAAGAAAGGAAGAAAGAACAGGAAGCTGAAGAAGAAATTCCGAGAAAGCAACCCAAATTCTATGAATTGAAAGATGATTTTAATTACACTGGGTCAAAATACATGAGAAAACAAGCAAAGTAAGTAATTTGATGAAAAAATAGATAATTGACCCTTGAGATGCTGTCCCATCATTAATTTGAAATATATTATTTTTTCTAGGGCCAGTCTTGGAGACCGGTTGCAAAGGGAAGAGTCTCATAGAGTCAGTATATCTGGATCAAGGGGGAATAAACAAATGACTTTCACTGTTGGACAGGTAATTTTACATAGAAAAGATCGGTAGTACTTTCGTGGCTTCGATAAAAATGTGACCAAGCATTTTTGAAAAAAGTTCTCGCGCATTATAGTTTGATGACTTGTCAGACTAATTCTTATATTTCTTCCAATCTCGTCAATACACAGACGAAAGTTTCCTTCTAATATGATTAGAAAAGGATTTTATTTTTCAGACATATTTTAATTCCAATTCAATTTTTCGCAGAAAAAATATGGAAAGAAGAAAGATCAAGGCAAATCGAACAGACAAGACTTCAAACATCTACTGAGGCCAGCAAGGAATATAGGAAAAGGCAAGAAAATGAAGCCATGATTTTGAATATAGAGAAATCCGATACATGTAAATATGTATGTAAATAAATCTATTCATATATTTCTAACAAACAGAATTCCAGTCTCATCCTTTTAATCCTTTCAACTCTTGAATATTTCTAATCAGTTATTGCGTAAAAACTGATTAGCTGAAATCGCGGGGTTGATAACTTAGGAAAGGTGAAATGTCATCTCTTATCGCTGATACGCGGCTTACGCTGTCTTAACCGGCTGAGATGAATGCAAATCCATACGTCTCATGTATATTATGTGAATGCAAAATTTTTTAGCTAATTGCTTAGTAGGATTATGCTTGATTTTAATGAAGCATGGCTCCAGTAAGTATACCATTATTATCATCTTCTGATTTAGATTTGTTGACATGATGAAATTTTATAAGCTGCTTCATTCATGTAGAGCTTTAAAGTGTATGTAATCAAACATTCCAAATGAAGGTGAGGTACAATGTTTACATCACATTACATACAATAGATCAAGTTACTGACCATTGGTGGATATCTGAGGTATTGAAATCCAATCAAAATTCTACAAGTTCAATATTAGTGCAATTGATATCAGACTGACAGGGAATATCAGAAAACTTTTGTAAAAATATGAGCTTCAGTCCACAAAAACTTCAAAACGCAGAAATTGCAGATGCTGATGAGGAGATTGTAACAGTGAATAAATTTGAAAAATTATTCTTCATTACTTGAAGTAATTATTCAAAATTTTCTTCAGACTAGCCAGAGCAATAATAGCTCTGTGAATGGGAAGGACCGTTCTCAACAAAACCCTGATGAGCCTAGTCAGTCATCAACTCCATCTCTCTTATCGGATTTGCAGTTACATAGTAATGAGGTGAGTTTACACAATTTAATCAAAGATTATGTTATAGAGTTTTTGAGACATAAATTTTGTTTGATCTTAAACCTCACACTTGCAGATTGGTGAGATAGCAGAAATGCCTGACTACGAAAATCTCAATACATCTGCAGTCTTGCACTATTGTAAGCATAAAATATTGAAACCATATTTGAGATTACTGAGTGTTATGGGACTCAAGCCAACTAGTGAAGAGAGTGAGCATTTTTCCAAGTCCTGCTTTCTTGCAAATTTCCATACTTTTCAAGTTATAGTATTCATGTGTGTTGGGTACATACTACAGTACATGGCTTGTTACAGGTACATTAAAATATGCATTTCATATCATTCTCTTGGAATGTAACATTTCAATTGATGAGAACTTTTTTTTAAGGAGAGACAGAGGGTTCTGCTACATTGACACCCCAGTGGGAACTGAAGATGTTTCAAAGATGCATACTTATGACAAAACATGCCATGGCAGTGCAACCTTTGCCTACTTTATCCCCAGTTCATTGCATTTGATAGCTTATCTGTACACAGTTTATTTATTTCGAGTGAAGGAAAATGAACAGTTGCAAAATTTAATGGAAAGGGCTTTCTTGTTATCATTTAATCCATCAAATCGGGGAGGTCAGAAACGCTTAGTCAGGATACTGTGGTTGTTCATTGCTCTTGGTGTTGTTTGGATTGGAGCAGCTTTAGTGATTGTTATGAGCTTGATGATTGATGCAGACACTGTGACTTTTCAATACCTCAACTACAGGTTTGGAATGTTCAACCCAATAAATTTCCAACGTTCTAGTTTTGGTCAGAGATTTTATAATCATGAGATCAAATTTTTAGCCCTCCTCAAATTCAAAATCTCCTGAAAGTCCTTTTGATTTTATGCACATTATGGCATGACATGGTTCAAGGTACTATCATCACAAGTTACTGTTTACAAGGACAACTTCTGATTTCACATTTGTACTTCTTGAGATTGAAACTTTTGCAACACACCATGTCCAGTCTTGAGTGGATGAAGGTATATCTTACTTTTCAATTGACAATATTCCATCTATCGTAGACTCCGGAGAATCTCATTGAACTCTCATTGAGTGACTTTAGCAAATATTTCTTATATCATTTTAGGAAGTGAGTGAGTTTAAGAAGTTGTTGAAGTATTTCAATGATGAATATGCTCCTGCAGTTTGCATTTATAGCATAGTGAATATTTCTTGGGGAATATCGGGCACAGCTTGGCTACTTAGATATGACAGCCAAAACCCACATATTGATCCAGTGACTTGGTTCAATGTGGTCAATGTATTTTTATGGATATTCATATCATCAGTGCCATTTATCCAGGTATTTAGTGATATCAAGTCAACCTATGAATAATGAAATGTGTCTCAAGTGAGATCAATCTTACAGGCGGCTCGTTTAACAACAACTTGTTCTATGATACAAAGTATTGGCCATGAAGTAAGAGTCCGACCATTTGTGTATCAGAGCACACCAGGAGAAGATTTGGATTCACTATTGCTCTATACTTCGACACTAAAAATGTGTGCTAGGCTATACAGAGTTCCAATAACAGGCCGATATTTGTGTTTATTCTTGACTATTGGTATAGTTACAAGTTTGACTCTTGGGCAACTTCAATTCTTCTCATGATTATAATGGACAGTTAGTTGTGATAAGTGCAGATCAATAGATTTAAATTGAATCACACAAACTTGTTTCTTGTCAAGGAATGTGCTAACAATGTGATAAAAATATTTACCTGAGGACTACATCGATGAAATGTCTCAGAGAGACGATATCATTCATTTAGTATCGTTGTTATGTGTGATTATATTTTACTGTAAGAATTTGGATACAAAAATAGAAAACAGTGAGCTTACATGCCTATAATTATTGCATGTAAATTAAGCAAGTGATGAATGACACTACCTCCAATAAATCTGAAAATACTGTGAATGACTGCTGAAATAGTCTTACTGTTCTGATCCCAAAATTTTACACCACAGATGTGTGACCAATTTCGCAAATCTTCGTGAAAAACGTGTGACCTACCGTTTTGTCTTGCAGTCGAGCAGAACATTTTTGACAGCAAATAGAACCTTGTAGTCGCGTTAGGGTGGCAATCTGGCAATTAGAAATGAACGAAGGGGGCTGATTCATCTAGGGGAACAGTTGCAATAAGTGGCAGCACTGCACGTCTCTCTGCGGGTTTAGCGCGACACATCAGTAGTGTGTCGTCTGGTAGACTGGGTGGCGATTGTACGTTCTATCCGTGGCGATACACTCCCCGTGGAAGATGAACGTGATCGCAAAATCGACGAGCATTGCTCCCTTCACGAAGGCCGTGATCGAGGTATGCTCAGTTGGTGCAACAAAGCCTAAAACTCATGCCAAGATCCCCAAGAAGAAGATTCTACACACTGAACCCATCAAGCGCCAAACCATCCACGGGTACAACCAGGACCTTCAGCTGCATGGAGCTCTACGGGTGACTTCTGGAATTGGTGGTGAGTGACCTTTAGATCTCATTACGACTTTTGACAGGATTTTTTCCACTCTCAAAGTGTTGTTATTCGGGTTGGAATTATGTAACCTTTTGCTTCAGCTCAGCTGTCTCGTCACTTGTGTCGTCTGTATTATCGGCTGAGCCTTGCATTCTACTGCGAAATATCATGTAACAATTCATTACTTTCGAGCTATTTTTGATGATTTTGCAAGAGATTTTACATTTTATTGTTCAACAATGATCAATGCAACTGTAACTCGAAATTATGGCGGATTTCACCTTCTGCTCGCAGAGTGTTTTCTGTTGGCAGAGTATATTTAGGTTAGGTATGGTTCATTATGATTGATCACTAAAATCCACCTGTGCTTAGTACAAACTTTTTTTTGGCTTTTTGTATGATTCAGAGTTTTTGACTCTTCTTCATAATTGCATGCTTATTGTTCTTACTTAGCATTACTGCTTATGACTATGACTGTATCTGAAGCAGACGCTCATGCACTGTCGTATTTTGACCTCCAACTGGTAGGTGCTTCCAAATGGGATTCTCTTTCTTGAGCTCTATACTAGCTGCTCTGGAATCCCCAATTAATTTTTGTTCTTTTACAAAGCAGAGTTTTTGAAACCAAATCTAATATTCATTACAGTGAATTCCCAAGTGACGCAGCGAAGGTTAGCACATACAGATATTAGAGTACCATCATTTGACGACTACCGCAAAGATGAAACTAAGAACCCAGCAGTTAAAAGTAGGTTCAATGAAGAATCCAAAAAGGTTCCTGCCTATCTTGTGACCATGGGTAAGAATAATCTCCCTTGATTGCTCAAGAAGCTTAAATCATTCTAGAATTGTTGTGAAAAATTAATTAATCAATTTGTCACCCAGGATATGGAGTTGCTGGTGCCTATGTAGCAAAATCAATCGTACATGATCTTGTTTCAACCTTGGCTGCATCAGCTGATGTGCTGGCTATGGCCAAAATTGAGGTCAAGCTGGATACAATCCCAGAGGGCAAGAATGTTGTATTCAAATGGCGTGGAAAGCCCCTCTTCATCCGCCACAGGTATGACTATAATGCCATATTAAATGACACTGTACTTGCTTCAATTTCCAACAGTCTATGAATATTGCCACTAAATCATTTCCCGTCAGAAATGGTTTGATCACCAATCCGTGATTATCTATTATTTGCGAAAAGATCAAATTTCATCTTCTAAATGAAATCTTTTCAAATATGTTGCCAGTGTGACCAAATTGGCTCATTCTAATATTTGAGTTTTGTTGAGGCTTAGAGATCCTTACATTAATTAGCATTCGAGCTGTTTCTTCCGAGTCTGATGTAAAAACGATATTTTGAGATCAAGCTGTAGTTGTCAAATTCCTTCTTAGAACTTGAATTTTATTGATGCTGGGTTTAGAATGTGCTGGATTGATTTTGAAAATTCCTCATCCAAAGGACTGCTGAAGAAATTGCAAAGGAACAGTCAGTTAATGTTGGAGAGCTTCGAGACCCGCAAGCTGATTCTGAAAGAGTCAAACAACCTGAATGGCTTATAATTATTGGAGTTTGCACTCATCTTGGCTGTGTACCAATTGCAAATGCAGGTGATTTTGGTGGTTACTACTGTCCATGCCACGGTTCTCATTATGATGCCAGTGGCAGGATAAGGAGAGGTCCAGCTCCTCTAAATCTTGAGGTACCAGAATATCAATTTGAAGGAAACACCGTCGTAGTTGGTTAATTGTAAGAGTCCTTCAATGAGCAGTAGGTAAATACATTTCGGTATTTTTTCTTTGGAAGAGAAAATCCTGAAAGTCGTTGTTGATCTTCAACGTTTACAAAAATTAATTATTCGAAAAAAATTAGTGAATCATGAAGTTTTTGCAAAATAAGGTTGAGAGATAACTAACGTTATCTTTTTCTCGAACTTGAATCAAGCTGTACAGTATATAGAATAAACAATGAATGATTACCATGATTCATCTAATTGTTGTTTTTTTTTTGTCGAAAAATTATAATAAATTCATTTATTACATCCAAATCCACGGGACATCAGAATATCTTTTGCACTCTCATTTACTCTTTTGTTTTATTCTGAATTGGTGCGAGCACGGTTAGAGTTGGAAAACCGGCGGTTGACCGTAACTCCGTTCGGTAAAATGGTAACCGTCGAACAAATCAACAAGTTGAAATTTCGGAATCATGGCTGATTTTCGGGTATGATAACATTTATATTTCTGCATATACTTTCGAAATGAAAATGATAGAAGAATGTCATCGGGTCTATTTAGTTAAACCCCGCTGAATATGGCATCAATCGATCGAATACAGCAGATGTATGAAGATGCTCACAGAACGAGAACAAAGGAATCGACCAAGAGTAACGCAAGGTCATCGGAAAAGGACAAGATCGAAAATGCTAGCGATACGGCTCTCGGTAACGGAATTATGATGAAAGTGAAGTCTGAAAAATCTGGAGACGATTCCTTGCAAAAATTGAGTTTTTTAAAATATTTCCTAATAATCACTCCTCTACCATTTTTGATGGGAGCTAGAGTGATGAGAAAACCCCCTTTGAAAAAGTGATCAAAAATTTTTACCAATACATCAAAGTGCTAATGCTAGAATCCAAAAATCGAGATATTGATATGAATTTAGAGAAAAAAGAATGAGAATAAAGTTTAAATGCGTCGAATCGAGTTTCCGGAAATGCAGTTAAATACCCTCAAGTAGACCCTTCAATGAGGGTCGATAAAATTTGGGTCAACTATGCGGCCTTTACTTAAATATATGTATAGAAATTCAATGTAAGATCATCGGATCGCTGGTATCAAGGACACGGCGAGAGTACAAGGGACAAGGGAGAATTATTCGTGTCTCGCTGTAATATATAAAGGGCGAACGCAGTCTTTATATAAAACCTCGAATGTAAAAGTGTGTATTGATGTGCGCACGGCGAACAGTCCTTGATCAAGCGCATATAAAAAAAAAGTACAAAGAGCCTTACATACATTCAAATACATACAAAGTATTGCGCTGCGGCGAATATAAAAGTGCAGGGCTATAAACTCATATATATACGAGGAATACATGTATGGTGGTGGTGATATATTTTAGGGGTGGGGGCAGGGTTGTTCTCTCCCAGCGCATTTTTATATATGGTTGCGCCTCTCTTGTGCCGGGCCCTTGTGCGTATTGCAGGAGCTGCTGCAGTTGCTCTCCGTCGCTGCCGGCAGCGCGAGCAAGACGCGCGCGCGGCTGCCGATGACATGAGATTATAAGTACTTATCTCTCGCGATCTCTTTCGTAATAAATACAAAGTAATGTGAGAAATTTTAAGTGCGAGGGCGTTTTTTTTTCAAAATTTACAGTTTTGGACTTTATATATAGACAGTAAATACATAAATACATCTAAATTCTAAATTTCGTCGTGGCGTGTGGTTGTAGTGTGTGATCATATATTGGATTTATAAGTCGAAAGAAATAATAAGTGCAGCTGCGCGCGGCCGGTCTTTGTTCGCTATAATATTGGACACATATCTCTCGCTTTTTATAATAGTGCATTGGCATGCATTAGCAGAAGATTTGCAAGAGATTATTTAGTGCCAGCATAATTTTACCTATTCCATCAGAGTAAAAAAAAAGCCGGTGGTTGGTTGTCCCGAGAGGACACGAGCCTAATATCGTCTGTGTTATGATTTGCATAGCAGGCTCGAGAAATTTTGCAGAAATTCGACATCTGCGGGACGAAGGTGAGTTTTCTTTGTTGACATTTTTATTGGAGATGATTATATTGCAAGGTCTAGGGTTATGCGGGGGTGTAAGGTGTAGGTTAGGATGCACTTTGTGCAAGAGGGATGCTGAGTGTTTATTTTGATTAAAGACGAGGAAATTATACGATCGTCGGCTTTTTTTTTTTTTGGTATTACAATGCCGGCGCCGCGTGGTCTGCTGCTGCGCTGCAACATCATATAGCGTAATAATGGCGAGATGCGTGTTGCAGCCATATGTATATATTGATGATTCATACTGATGCAGCCGGTGGCACGTGTACGCGTATAGCTTTTCCCACGTTCATTTCTTGGAAAGTGCACGGAAGTTGGAGGCAACGATCTTGTATATACTCTGGATTTGTTCTCATTTGTTTGAGATTTTGATGCAGCATGAGTATGTAGGTTTGGGGGAAAGTTTCCAGGTATAATGAAAAATGTACACGTGCAGTTCGACCTTGAACTCAATCGCGTATAGTAATTCGATGCAACCCCTCGCATAGCTC
Organism: Eretmocerus hayati; assembly: GCA_029851415.1. Taxonomy (NCBI): domain Eukaryota; kingdom Metazoa; phylum Arthropoda; class Insecta; order Hymenoptera; family Aphelinidae; genus Eretmocerus; species Eretmocerus hayati. The sequence goes on from CM056742.1 coordinate 167,467,463, forward strand.
TTTGTTGATATCAAAGTAAGTTTTTCTTTTAGTTTTGGGAAATTTTGGTGAAAGACATTAGTCAATCGCTTCGGTCGAAAAGCTCAATCGAATCACAAACAATAATAATATTCTTCATTTTGACAATCTTTCGATTCTTCACGCGAGGTCTTTGTTTGGAAAACATTAGAGGCGACTTGGTCATCAATTCTTCGGTGCATCGACTCGCTCGAAGGCGGGCAAAGTTTGGGCTTCGTCGTGCATATTTTGCTGCTCGAATTTGACTGCTAAGTGTTTTGGTCGAGGTTTTGGTCCACGTTGAAAAGCTGAAAGAGGTTGTTTTTTTTTTCTCAGTTGGTTTGTTGCAGCTATAAAGGTGCATCGTCCGAACCTGAGCTGACGAAAATAAACGTAACGAAAATATGTTACATCGTCCGTATTTCCTTTACGTCTGTGAGTAAAATGCTGTAAAATCATAGCAGTTTCACACAAGAATGCAAATCCTCAGGAATTCACATTGATCTTTGTTTTGAATTGTGCATACGGATTTTAGTGGATTATTCAACTCACTGAAACTATTCCATTGAGAATTTTTTTGTATCCTGGCTCTAGAGAGCAATTTCAAAGACTACTAAATGATGAAACCTTTTTCATGCTTACACAGTCGAAAGAAGATTTCAAACAATCCCCGTATTTGCAACTGGTCAACCTTATATATTTTTCTAAAGTTTTAGATGAATTTCAGAAAAATATACGAGCCCCTCTTCGTTTTGCCCCGCCTCTATAGAGACGTATTTTATTAATCATCCCTTATTTCAAGTAACGAGTTTTTCGCGGATTTTTCAAATTTTTGCAGTCTCTTGCTTGAGCAGTGTTACCTTACAACAATTTTTCACTCTTTCCTCAACCCTAACGATGAAAAACTCAATTTGACTGATTTTCGATGGATGATAACAAATTCCATCCTCGGCTTGGTATAAACAGGAATTTTTACATGCCTTAAAGCTTTCATTGAGCTTTTAACAAAGTTTACAATGAAGTGATATGAAACGTTACATTCTGCAAAATATAGTGAAAATATTTTGTTCGTTAGGATTCCTTGAGGGCAAGATATTGAACCTTATACAGGGACAATCAACATGCAATTGCCCAAAATTTTGGTGTCCTTGATTTTGGTCATTCACCTTATTCCGCATCATCGCGGTCAAAGCTTAAAAAAAAATCGATCAGCATCGTCATCATGAACGATATACCAAAATTTTGATCACACGCAGAGCGCTTCTCATATATAGTTATTACACCGTAGCTCTCGTGTATTACTCCTCTCATTGCGCTTGCTGTACATATAAAATACATGTACATTCGGCAGCAGACCATATAGAAGAGCCCTTTTTTGGGCACGCATGGCTACCATATTCTCTTTTTCTCGCAGCGGGAGTGAATATAGAAAGAGAGAGAATTGCAGAGGCGGCGGCGGGGGGCTCTCTTTGCTCTGCTCTTGCTTCTATACACATTTCTATGCGTCCGATATCCAGTTTTTCCTCTGCAGCATCACTCATACCCTCATATAAATCGTGTGTATATCTCACCCTCCTATGGTCTCGTCCGGGGTTTCTCTCTCATCATCATCATCCCTTATTCGTAGTATAAACCCATACATGAACGTATATTACATGTATGTACACTTATACTGAGTTGGCGCATAGGGCGCAATGCGTATACTTTTACTAATATAAGCTTTCTGTCTGCGCTTTCGAAAGTGCGAGTGGGCCAAAAGCCTTGGCAACGGAGAATCAATAGATATGCGCGTTGCATCTTACCCCACTCTCTTTCTCAACAGCAGCAGCAGCTATCCTGAGACTGAAAACCCTCTCTCACCCCCTTATATATCTAAATATATATGTGTGTCTACTCTGCGTTTCATCCCCTCCTGCAGCAAGTATTCCCCTCAACTTGCGTGCGCTACAGAAATTTTCGGCTGCGACTACCAGAAAGCAGCAGTCCCTACCCCTTTTCTGCACCACCACCACCACCATCACCATAACCATCACAGCTCAGAGTGAGAGACTACCACCCCAAATTGCCGCCCCATAGCACAGCATACTCACCGCCACCGAGCTTCTATATTGCGCCGGCACGTGCGCCGGTATATATGCCCCTGTGTGTGTGTGTGTGTATAAATATACAGAGAAAGCACGGGGGTTCGAGCATATCACGACACGGTGGGGGGGGGGGGCAACTTTGGTGCACTTGCGAAAATTTCCCCTACTTATCGTTCGATGCCACCACCAACCACCACCACTAACCACCCTCGCTTGACGACGACGACGACGACCACTCGTTCTTCGCTTGCTCGCGCCTTTTTTTTTTTTTTTCATCCCCGCAACGCGAAAATCGATCCCCCACGCATACGCACCCGCTATCATTCGTTATATATATATCACTCTACATGGCTGGGAGATTTGGTTTTCCTTGCGTATGTATGAGAGACTGATAGGTACGTATATGGTGTATGTGAAAGAGCGAGATGAGAGTACACCACCCTGTGTGGCTTTTCTCGCGTATATATGTATATGTAGAATATACCGTGAGCTCTTCCATTTCGAATATCTTTGAAAAATTCATCGCGTCGGACGAAACCCGCGCTGTATACCCCGACCGCGGCTCTCTCTCTCTCTCTAGAGCTAGCTCTGTCTCATTAGGATGAGTGGAATTTTAACGTGCAGTATTATGTGATATAGCTCGAGCTTTCCAAGCTTGAATAACTTTCACGAATACGCATCATGATTTCTTCCTGTCAAATTTGCAACGTTGATTAAAAGTTGATGATGAAATCGCACGTGATTGAAAAATCCATGCTTTTGGATAAAACTCATGATTAATAATTTGAAAATCAGCTCCAGTTTAAGAATTAAATTATTGTCTGTGAGTTCATGTCGAAGCAATGGAAAATATATAAATCAATTATAGCCTTCCCATCTCCTCGCCCTCCTCACCCAACTAAACACCACATTTCTCGGTCAAAATTGGTCACCTACTAGCGCTTATCGCTCTCTATTAATAACGTGGTTCCTGGGAAACTTGGAACTCAAGTTAGATTACAGGTATACATAAAATTATGAACCTAGCTATCCAAACTTGTAATGATTTACCTAATCCCCAATCAGATATGACTTTTAGAAAAATATGCTGGACGTCTGACATCAAAAGTGTATGCGGTATGTATTGTGTTAACATGGCCTTAAAAGATAGATGTAAGGTAAGTGTACCCACAACATGCCGTCCCTCCTAAGCTGTGTTTTGCCAATACTAGTTTTGGCCCACTTCAATATTTTTCAACGTGCTTCATCGCATTTTAAAAATCGTTCAAAGGCCCTCAAAATGAACTGAGATGAGTTAAATTTTGACCCACCAAAGCCGAGCTATGACGACTTTCCCGAAAAGTGACTTTTCGCGAGTTCGCCAAAGGCTGAACCCAACATGCCTCCATTGAGCCATTTTTCAACAACTCTGGTTTACCTCAATAATTTCCAACATTTTAAACTCATTCTAAAGCTTGTTAATAGACTTTCAAAATGAGCTAAAGTACGTCTACTTCCGATCAACTGAAATCGAGCTATCATAATTGTCCAAAAAAAAAAAAACGATATAAGTCGGCGATAAAATGCATACAATCGTTTTTATCGGCGTGCAACCACATTTAGAGCTTTCTACCGGTGCCAAAAACCATTTACCTCCTATTCCAACGTAATGAACACGTTCTGAGTGGTAAAAAAAAGCCGTACTACACTCCCGTTCGAGATAACCACATGGGGGTGGGTACACACCAATTTTGGCCTCCATTTTTGTAAATAATCTCCGTGTTTTGCTCATAACATCGCTTCAAATCCGAGTATTAGATCTCAAAAAAAAAAAAAAACGGAGTTTGAAAGTCTTGAAGAAAGGAATGCGCTCAAGTACGTTTGAGATTGGTCAGACCAAAGAATGTTATCATCAGTTTTACTCACCGCAATTTCGTTGGCGATATTCAAGTGTGCAAACACGAAAAATGAAAAATTCTATCTATCTTCTTTGGGAAACGCAAAAAAGATTCGAGATCGGACCATATCGTTGATTTTCTCATATTTCAACATAACATCAATGAGTGTCAACTTCTGAGATCAGCATTTGGGGGCATATATTGAGTACACTTACCTCAGTTGATGACCAACAAGAATTGAGAAGATTTGAATAACTTCAAAGTTCACATCATCATCAGAACGGTATCAATGTAATGGAATTTCTCAAGTCGCAAACGATAAAGTTAGATTAATCTAGAATCCCAAAAGAAGTCTTTGCGAGATTGTAATTCTGAACCTTGATGAACAAAAATTTTTTTTCCTCAATTTTTTAGAAAACGTGCTTTTCTGCGCTGAATAATAAGCTTTGGTATACTTTTTTTGTGGCGTTTGCGGTGGTTCAAAGATCTCTCTGCATATTAGAATGATCTACGTTGGTAAAAAAAATTTTCAAGAATAATAGTCAAAGCTTTTCGTTGTTCAACTCGCAGCACAAAAAGCTCACAAAAATCAAGGTTTATTCAAAGGTTGTCAACCTCATCACACTACAGAATCTCTGAGTAGTCTGACCGAGAAACTGCTATTACCTACGGTATCCGTGTTCCATCCAATGAACCAGTCAGATTTTTCCTCAGCGAATGCATAGATAGTACTTAATCTTCCCGATTTGGTGAGTGTATAATGGGAAAACTCTTCCGGAACATTCAAAATACACCATTTCGATGTGAGTTATCACGAAAAATACAATGGAAGTATAACAAATTTGGGGGATACAGTATCTCTCGTGTGATATCATCAATTCCTAAAAAGAAGACTAGAAGGACAATATTTTTGTTGAAACTTGATATTTTCATCGTGTTCTTTGTAAGATTTTACGTTGCAATGATGTTTCTCTAAATTTTAAATGTTCAACGTGATTGCAAAAGATACAGTACCCTGCAAGAAAAATGGAACACGGATACCTTCACTAAAACAGCGGGTACTCCGACGCGTTTGGGTCTACGTCAATTTTCCAAAAAGCACTTGAAAGGTGAGAAAAAATCTATCAAATTATGTGTTTTAAAATTTTTTTTCATCGAAATTTCATGCCTTTAATTGACACTCAAAATTGGAAAAATTCTCAATTCAATCAATCATCGATCATTTATCGGGAAATTACGATAGCGTAAAAATCCTTGCGGGATGTTGGAGCTCTTTTCAAGACCTTCAAAATCGTTTTCCGATCGACTGTGCGTAAAGCACTGCTTTACGCACGGTAGTTTATGTTCACCTTACGCCCAGTCGATCGAAAAACGTATTTCGATACTCGGGCGTGAAGTTTTTTTGCTTTACTTGTGCTAATTTCGACCCTCGACAGGGCTCGGGCCGAAAACAATCACTCGAAAAGCAAAACCAAACTTCCCACCCTCGAATCGAAAAATACTATTTTTATACATTATTCTACGATTTTTTACACCCGAGATACGAGCGATCGCGTACAAAGAATTTCGTACGAGTTGAGGGTATCGAAAGTATGGAGACATGAGTTTTTCTTAGTTGAGATGGGCGGAAGTCCTTTCGACCAATTTTTGGAATGAACCTGGCAATTATTTCATCGAATTCTAAAAATTTTACGTCAAAATCGTAGGTTATGACCTTTTTCGTATTTTTGTTACACTCAACCCGTACAAAATTCTTTGTACGAGATCACTCGTAACTCGGGTATAAAAAACCGTAGAGTAATGTATAAAAAAATGATTTTAAAGGTCTTGAAAAAAGCTACAACATCCCGCAAGGATTTTTACGCTATCGTGATTTCCCGAAAAATGATCGATGATTGATTGAAATGAGAATTTTTCCAATTTTGAGTGTCAATTAAAGACATGAAATTTCGATCAAAAAAAATTTTAAAACACATAATTTGATAGATTTTTTTCTCATCTTTCGAGTACTTTTTGGAAAATTGGTGTAAACCCAAACGCGTCGGAGTAATGGCTGTTTTAGTGAGTGTATCCGTGTTCAATTTTTTTGCAAGGTACTGTATGAATAATTAGATGGGCCAATTTCTCAATGTAGGCTTTCTAATTATTCTTCCGATCCTCTTTAGAGAGCTTTTTTTCGTCAAATACTCACCATATCAGGAAGATTCAAGCGTGGCCCCATAGGATAATGGGAACTTGTTAAATAAGTCCCATTGGAAAAGAACTCCCAGCCCAATACAAATAGTATTCAAACTGTAAAGGAGTTGTGCATTCATTCTGAATTTTTAAACGGCTCGTCTGAAATAAAAACGCCTTCTTTCAAATTGAAATTTGCAGAATGTGCCTTAGACATTTGATGATAAAACACACAAAATGAGAGCAATCTTCAGTCTCGCTCGCGTGACAAGATTCCTCCTACCATCTTTCTTATTGCAAGGATAGGACGCACTACTGAACTTGTTTTCTCCGTTTCGCGAGCATATCGGCTTCTCAGTTATATACGACGACTATATATCCGCGCCGCACAGTCTTAAAGTATCTTGAAGGGAGAGCTCGCGATATAGAGACAAGATTGTCGCAAGCCAAAGCCATCATATACATGCACACAATCTTTTTCTACCTTATATACGAAAGCGTGCTTATCGATGTCGCGACGCGTTATACAAAACACAGCCAGATATGCAAGCCTGTATATTTTTTATACGTTATATATATATATCGTCTTGGTCTCGAGGTCAAAAGGGCGCCAAGCCATGAGCTTGCAAGCTTTTGGAGCTCGTAAAGTTGCGCGCGCGCGCGCCTCAAGCCTCTAGCGTTCCATAAAGCTTACACTGACATAAGGAAAAAAATATAAGAAGGAGCCACAAACTCTCGTACCACTCACACATATTATCCCCCGAAAAGCTCGTCGCAAGCTCTCACGAGGACATATCGGTCGTGTGTCGTTCTATACCTTTTTCTTGACGTCGTTTTATATACTACAGGTGACAGGTTATCCAGAGAAGAGCTGAATACAATAGGCATACATATATATTTATTGGAGGAGCTTGCGAGCTTGCGGACACGTGCAGGGCTATGGGGCAATGACGACGCCGTTAACCAAAGCTTCTATATAATATATGAAAGAATGATGTCGAGCTTTTCGTATGGGACAAGAGTCCAGCAAGGTATATATAATAATAATAATGGTATACTATCCCTGTTGCCAGGTGCAGCTTTTTAGCCCTCGCAAAAGCACGCGTGGCTCTCGCCGTCATCGTACTCATACGTGTAAAGCTTTTACATAGTATACTGGTGTGAGAGAAGCACCACACCGGGCATCAGCCTCACCCTTCAATATATACTTTGGTTTGCCGGACGCGTGCGTGCGTCGAAGCATCATATAGGGCTGCAAGCTCTCTTCTCTGGACGCCACCGTATATATAGTATAGCTTACTGCGCTCCCCACCCCATTTAGAAACATAGAGGGACCGGCCGGCTATAGCCGACTGTCCGACCGGTAAACTACCTATACTACTGCTGCGGGTGGACTGTGAATTTTTTCTCCTCGCCCGCTGCTAATGCTGTGTCCAGTGGGTGGTTAGAGGAGAAAATGGGATATGGGAAAAATGAAGGGGGGAAAGGTGGGGAGGGGTGTGTGGAACACGAGGAGAATCATTGCAAAGAGCTAGAAGAGGGTGAGAGGTAGTTCCGCAAGCTCGAGAGGGTAAAAGAGATAGAGGCCGGACTTTGCGCGCGTTATGCGGAACTCTCGCTAGGTGTACCATTGAGCAGAGCCGCGGCCATATACGCATCAAAAGTCTGCCGATGCGATGATGGATGTCTAGACGGGGTGGTATTCTACACTATCTGTATATAAAGCTAAATTACGAGCTTGCAAAGCTCTTTGGTGATTTTTTGGTTGTTCTATTTTTAGTTTTGGAGCTTTTTTTTCTTCTGCGGTGGCTGATCATTTTTCTATAACGTATTTTGGTTTATTCTAGGTTAGAATTTTGAACTACGTTCGAAATTCATGATAAAAAGATTGTCCTGGATGACAAATTCTTCTTCGATGGCATTGATTTTGGTTATCTGATAGTGATATTGTCATAATCGAATTAATAACATACTTTCCCATAAATGAAATGGAAATGGTGTTTGGAACATGGACCATTTGTAAATTCATAATATAATAATTATGCGCTCTTAGCCTCGGAACCTGGAATCCTTACGCGAAACCTGGATTAATTTACAAAGGCGTCAGTTAACTCGCTATCAACACTGCAATTGTCATCTGTTTTTCTATTTATATCCTGAGTATTTTTTCAAACGAGTGTGCACCATTAGAAATTTTGATGAGATTCAAGCATTCGATGAGGTGCGATGAGTCTAACGACCGATGCAGTTTGGCGAAATTTGCCGGTCACTGTCAAAACGTGAACTTTTTCCTCCTTCGCTTCCTCATTGAGCTAATCATTTTATGACGATTTTCATTGATCATCAATCTAGAATTGCCTGAAGATTACTGTTATGTATTGGAATGATAAAGGTTTACTCTGTGTCGACCTGTCGACATTCGACAAATCTATCTCAAATAAAACGATTGATTTGAGTCTGATTTTACCTCGAAGACACTGGAAAATCTTCAACACTCAGGGGATTTCACTAAAAAAACTTGTGATAGATACCATGCATTACTGTGTCTAAGATAAAAAATTGAAATTTTTTTCTAAATAATTGAAAGAAGAAGAACCGACGTGATTTGTCTCGCATCAAAGTTCATGTTATACACGTCAATTTACCTTTTTTTATATAGATTTGTGAACTTTTCCATCCAGAAACTAGGGCTCATGTAAGTAATGTGTAATCAGATCTGATGGGATGCACTCATGAAATCTTCATTTTGCTGCAATCAAATTGTGCACATCCCATTACTTAGTGAACTACTGCAGATTTTTCGTGCGATATTGAATTAGATGAAACATTGCGATACGCAACTCTAATTCAATAATTCTGATCATCCTTCAAATTTTATAGAAATACTTTTTAATTTTGTATCGGGCTAAAAATTAAACCAAGTTGGAAATTTCATGTCACTTGTAAATACGTTGACCTGGCGTATTTTTACATTTCTCTCGGGGTAAAAAGTTTCAACTGAAGCTCGACAGTCATCAGATTTGCTATGACTTTTCGTTTCGTACCAGTCTCATAAAAGTTTGAAAGTGAAAATTTGTAGAGCTTCGGGACCAAGCGCAAAAAAAAACATGACGAAATCCACCCTCGTATGTGTGTGAATATACACCTATATCTTCGTTGTCGTTGTCGTCGTCAGAGCAGCAGCAGCACATCACAGCCATTTATCCAGTAAAATTCTGGGAAAATTTTAATTCCTGTTGGCAGAAAAGGATGCGGATAACGGAGGATGGGTGGGTGCTACACAGTAGTGGCTCGCGAGCTTTTATACGCAGAGTTAGTACTGTTTGGTACAGACGGATAGACAGAGAAAAAGCAAGGGTAGAAGAGGAAAAGATGAAAAGTAATGGAAGGTATGGTTGTGATGGTGAGAGACGAATCTACCCTATATATAAATATATACATCCTGTCCACGAACAAATGCATATTTGCAGCGCAGCATCGTGCACTCTTTTTCGCATCGTATACACTGTATAAAGGATACCAACGACGTCACATTTTCGCATTCATCATTGCGTGCACGAAATTCAAGCTTTTATGACTTGCTACGTCGCGTCTCGTTGCGTTATGCGTATACGTACGTAGTCCTGCCATTTTTTCTTCCTCTCTTTTCCATCGTTGATCCTTTCTCTTCTCTCCACTCATATTTCCACCCTCTCCTCTCCTCTCTCTCTTTTTCGCCGTATATTCATTATTCAACTCGTTCTTTCTTTCTTTCTCTCTCTCTCATCTCTCAGTCTCTCTTTTTTTTCCTCTTCGGATCGATACTGTTTACCCTTTTTCATTACGAGCCAAACCATGGTATAGACTCTCTACTCTACACTCTTCTCATCGATGTGCCCTCCCCTTTCCTCTCTTTTAAATGACGGAAGAAAAGCTCGCCGAATTTTTCTTCCATTTCCCCTCATCGTTTTACAACTTTCCATAGTCATGTCACGGTTATGGCTCAAAACTTTCTAAAACTTCAATGAGCTTGGAACTTTTTTTCTATTTTATTTCAACCGCAAGCTCGAAAAAAGCTCGTTTCAAACTTTCTAGTGGCTATTTCTCGACTGTATATAGAAAATCGATGGCTATTTCGTTTCTTCGACGTTTCGCCACGCATTGTTTAGGTATCCATTTGCAAAATCTCAATCCAAAAAAAATGCATGGTATCCGATTCGTGTATATAGTAAGATAGAAAAAAAAATTCAAGAAAACACCGAAAACTCCGGATAAATGTTCCGACTATAGTCGCGAATTCCAAGTGTCTTCAAAATCTGGTCAAAGAGTGACAGAATTTTATGATATTTGGTGATGTTTGAAAAACAGTGATATTCTGCTGGTGGTTGCTTTCGGCGAAAGTTTGAATAAAAAATCAGTCACGACTTTGGTGGAAATGAGACAACTTTTAAAGATACCTATTAACCAATAGCAATGTAAATTATCAAAATGCTCCCCATTTCTATCAGCGGAGTTTTCAAAAAAATATTGGCAAGGAAGTTTGTAATTTATTGGAAATTTTCCAGTGCCCTTTTCGTATACACCCTCTCTCTTGAACAAAGCCCTTAAATCACCGTTGATGCACGCACGAGAGAGAGATGTACATAATACATTTACTCTCTACTCACAATCCCATTTCAAAAATTGAATGAGTGGTCAAAAGCTAGTAGTCTGGCATATCCGCTTACACTATCCATCTGAAAAAGCTACTGCTAAGGTCTGCATAAACAAAACCCCCTCGTCCACTTCTGCTACTGCTGCTGCATCTCGTCAAAAGAAGTCTCATTGGACCCGACAAATCCGCCCTCGACACTCAATTCTCTTCCTTTCTCTTTTCCCAAGGGTATATATATATATACCTACATATCCAACATCTATCTCTCAAAAATTCATCCATGCAATATATAAGTGTACATACATCGATGGTGCATTCAGCACTCAAATCTTCTTTCTATTTCATACATTTGAAATGCAAGCTCGGATGCACCATCAAAAACTTTTTACACACTTTCAATCGAGGAGGCACATCAGCCCGGGATGCGCACTAACACACACACAATCGTACAGGTCAGCCTCGAAATTGGATAAGCGCGCTATGCGCGAAAAAAAATCCCTCCGCACAGTTCACCGGGAAAAAGCTCTCTCTCACACACACACACACACACACACACACACATGGACAAATTGAAGCCTTGGACCTTTGCAGGGGGTTTTTCCCCTCTACATTTCTTCGTCTGTTTCGTCTGCTACCTCCCAATAATATCTACTATCGTCTGGTGGGGGTGTCTCATTCCCCTATGCTTACTTCTCCACCTATACACATCTACACTACCGAAAGAGAAAGTACTCGTGATGGTTCTACATGTAGATATATGTATAGAGGGTGGAATCCACCAGCAGGGCGAAAGTGTCGGGAAAGGCGTGGGTGGTGGCCTTGGCGTAGTATATAACATCAGAAAACCTCCCCACTTTAGAGGTTATGTTTGGAGGGGTGTTGGTTGTGATATCTGCGTGCGTGCGTGCGTGCGTGCGGGGTAGCTCTAGCTCTACGCTTGCACAATTTGTATGTGTGTGTGTGTGAGAGAGAGCTTTTTTGGGGGTTCTGAGCTCTCTGGTGCTGTGACAGCGGGGCAGTTGCGGCGCTCGCGCGGCCGCCGCTATACACGAAAATTTATACTATATATAGATATATATATATTTCGGGGAGGGCTATATTGTTATTATACTGTGTTGACGTCGAAGATCAGTGACGGGCGTGACGTAGCCAGAGGAGGATGTACGGGGCCCCGGTTGGAGTTAGCAGCGGCACGAGCTTGCTCCAACAGCAACAACAACAACAACAACAACAACAAAATTACCATCATCATCATCATCATAAACAACATTATCAACATTTACCCTCCTCGGCTTCGTCGTTGCTCAACGCCTGGTGGCTACACACGCCTGGTATGTACTTTTATCACGGTGTCTAGCTTTCATTTTTTTTTATGATAATCATTGGTTTTTTTTTCAAGTGATTTTGGAAGATTTTGATGTGAAATGGAGTGGGTAAACGGTCGGTTGTCGATGTTTTGAATTTGACCGCGCGCGAGCTTGCGACGATTCGAGAATGTGTATGTGAGTGTGTGAGTTGAATAGTGATTGGATGATTGGTGGGAGAGGGAGGGGGGAATTTTGAAAGCTACGTTTTCCTGGTAGGGATTGATTTCTGCTTTAGCTTATCATTATAACTTTTTCAAAATTTAAGACTGCATCGAGCTTTCGACTGAGCTTTCGTACAAACGCGGATAGATGAGTTAAATTTGATCCGCAATGCTTGCGTTTGAGTTCGAGAAGATCTAAATTGAGACATATGAGAAATTCAAAAATTTTGTTTCGATTTTGGTTTTTTGCGCCAGTTCTTATCATATCTGAGAGAATTCCTTCGTGATTCATTCAACAGTCATCGTTTATTTATAAATTGAATTAACATATAATTTCGTTGACATATTGAACTTTTGATCACCAAAAGAGGAATTTGAAGAATTTCGAAGGAATCCAATTCTTTTTTTCTAATTCTTTATCAACAGTCATTGATTGAGTAATCCGAAAATTTGAGTAAAAAAATTTGGCAGATTTTATTTTGAAAACTGTACCATTCCAAAGTTGAGACCGCGTAAACCGTTTGCTTAACTCGTCGATAAAGGCTTTCAACTCGAAAATGTGATTCTTTTAATTTCAAAATTTTAGACGAAAATTAACGAAGAACGTACGATTGTTGAATTAAAGAATCACCTTTGTGACGTTTGTTACAACCATAATGCTGCATCATCCCAATTGTTAAATTTCATACTTTTTTCTGAACTTTGAGTATTTCCTAGGTATCAAAAGGCGCGGTAGCGCCTTGCTGGCGAGTATATATAGAAGAAAAACTCGCAGCGCTGCCGTAGCCTTATATACGCCAAGTTGGGGTTTTTTAACCTCTCGTTCTGCCTCGATCATAGAATATTATGTATTCTTGCGCTTATCAGACACGATGTGCCCCAGTAATCGCAAGTTTGATCATTTCTCTATCGAAATACTATTTTGTTTCGTCGTTGAATGAACTAATGGCATCGTTCCACGACCGACAAATTTGAGACCCTCCCCGACGAAATTCATCGTGGATTTTCGTCTTCAGCCACTTTCGAGATTCGACTCATCTCGAAGTCGACACTGCGTCGGTGTGACACAATCGGCCTTGTGTGCGTGAATGAGCGACTAGCAAGCTAGCAGACCATATTCACCATTCAGGTTTCTGTTCCAGATGAGTGTTTACTCTCTGCACGTGTATCACATACAGTGAAGATTTAATACAAATTGATGCCAATCTCATTGTTGGTCTATTAGTGAAAAAGAAGCCATCTGATGTATGCTTTCTTGTTTGCAGTGATTTAAAAATGATGGTCTGATGGCCAAAATGTGTGCCATTCTTGCTGTTGTGCAGTGCAAGGTGAAATGTCAAGAATAATCTTCAAAATATATTTGGAGAGTTTATGATGCATGGGTGCCATTAAGCATCAATGTACATTTTATCAGTGAATTGATTTTTACTTCCTCCGATACTTGAGATAGACCTAACACTGAAGCTATAAATTGTGTATCTCAAGTTCATAATCTACTCTATAGTGAGAGAATTAGATTGCAACCAATGTATTACCCATTCAAGCTATTTCTCATATCTCACCAAAAACTTATTCGGGTCCAACACAAGAGAGATCGTCTCTCACATTTAGATGTTGTGGGACTGGTCAGTCCTATTAGTGACTGTGGAACAGTTGTTTTGATATGTGTATTAAGGATCTCTGATGCTGCTCTAATCAATTTTATATACTTTCATTGCATATCACTGTACATCTTAGTCTTGGCTACACTTTTACTCTTGATTTATGGGTCTGAGCTGTTTTGACGTGCCACTTACATTTATGCTAAAGACTTCATCTAGAGCTAGTGGGCATATGTCAATTCCTAAATAGGTCTAATTAAGAGTTGTTCAGGGATCATCTGATTGATTAAAATTATGATTGAGAAAGAGTAGCACATTGACGCTCTTAGAGAAAACTGGTAAGTTGAACTTGGAAAAATGTAGGGCGAAGAAGTCAATTAATAGAAACTGGATCCATACATTCATCTGAGTGTACTTTGAGGATCATTCTGTCTGGCATCAAAGCACTTCTCACATAACGCTATTGAATCTTCATTCTCAAAATGAGTTCTCACGCAGCACTTGAACTTCTTAATGTGTCACAGATAATCAATGTCCTGGTTGAAATTTGTTCAAGTTTTTGGTTTTCAAATAGTGTTGAGAAACAGATGTATTGTTATAGTTCCATGTTTCATTTGTTAGTCACCCATCAGTTGGTCATTTTGGTGGTTGGGATCCTCTCTTCTTGGAGAGCGGATGAACCAACTCGTGTAAGGAATTTTCAAAATTCAGAAGTTTCTCATCAACTGAAAACCTTGTACTATTAAAAGTAGAGTTGGGAGTCTTTGCATCAACTCAAGTTGAATTTCATGAACTAATTCCAAGTTTTGCTATCAAAAACAAAAAGTTGTACTGGTCCAGATTCTGTTGCTTGGGATTCAAAAATATTTATCTTGGAACATAGCACACTGCTGTTCATTGGAGGGATAATTTTTAAGAATAAGATATGAATAATTGATATCGGTTTTTCTACATGTTACTATTCACAGTTTATATTTGTCAATCTGGGAATTTTCAATCATTGCCATAGCCAAGTCCTGAAATCTTCCCCCCTCCCACTTTACTTTTTCCAAAAGTCTAACTTGGCGAGTATCACCATCCTTTCCTCCCATAACTTCATCTGAGATCAAAGTGTGAATTTCAATTCTTGAGGGTCATGAGATCAGGGGAAACATGTCGAGTAACTTTTTACCAAAATCTAAACGTCAAACAAATGAAGAGAGATTGCAAAATATTGATTTCAATTCTTGAGAGTCATGAGATCAGGAAAAGTATGTCGAGTAATTTTTTTGCAAAATCTGAATGTGAAATGCATGAAAAATTATTTATTACATCACAATCTGATTATCTCTCTGTAAGTTTGACTCAACTTGAATTACTCACCATCTTTACTGACTTCCAAACTGGAACGATCAATGCTAGATTGAATTTTCTCACTTCTGTTTTTTTTATTGGTCTATTATTCGCAATATATTTTAAGGAAAGAAGAGATGGTGAGTAACTCAAGTTGAGTCAAACTTACAGAGAGATAATCAGATTGTGATGTAATAAATAATTTTTCATGCATTTCACATTCAGATTTTGCAAAAAAATTACTCGACATACTTTTCCTGATCTCATGACTCTCAAGAATTGAAATCAATATTTTGCAATCTCTCTTCATTTGTTTGACGTTTAGATTTTGGTAAAAAGTTACTCGACATGTTTCCCCTGATCTCATGACCCTCAAGAATTGAAATTCATACTTTGATCTCAGATGAAGTTATGGGAGGAAAGGATGGTGATACTCGCCAAGTTAGACTTTTGGAAAAAGTAAAGTGGGAGGGGGGATACATTCTTATTTGAGAAGAACGCATGCGCACTAATGTTGATGTCTATGTAGTTGTTGACTCCCATCAGAATCCTTCAAGAGATTCGTGGGGTGACTTGAAAGGAGAGGAGGGGGGCAAGCATGGTAAACCCATGCTTGATCCATGCCTGTTTCCGATTTAAATTGCAATGGTGGAAAAGCCTCAAATTTCAATTGGTTTGAATTTTTTTCGTAAATGATTGAATTTGAATTAGCTACACCTTAAACTAGATCGATATGGGACAGGAATTGTTGATTCAATAAATGAGAAAAAGTTAGTTTTAGGTAAAACTTGTGTCGAGAACTTTATCATTAATAAAAAATTCTTAGAATAACCCGAATGTCAAAGAAATGATCAGGGTTTTCCCTACGTATGAAGTCACAATAATAAGTTCATCGTTTGAGGAACTTCGATAGTTGACAAGTTTGTTTACTTTTTGCATCGTCAATTCGATTGATTACTGGAATTTTCGTCGAGAATCTGACTCAATTTATCGAAACGAAGAATGTTAGTAACACGTCGAAGTTTAAACAAATTATCAATGGGAACTTGAGTTCAAACTCGAGTCTATATGAATATTTTTGGCACAAACTCTTGAAATTATCTCACTTTTTTACTCAGTGTTCGTCAGAAAATTAATAATTCAAAATCAGGGGGCTGTTGTGATTTAGTACGATTTTTACCCTATTTGACGAATTTCTCCTTACAGTGCGGGAATATGTAGTGCACGTTTTCAATATTATCGTGAAGAATCGTACAGTTCGGAGACTGTAAAGTGTTGAGTTGATTTTTAAATTTTGGTAGAACCTAGCATATCATTGAAAACCCATCGAAAAAATGGAGCAATCTACTTTCAAGTCCACCAATTTTGTCATAAATCTTTTATTTAAATTTTTCTAAAGTATACTTTTTGTATTAGTCCTCTACTTAATAATTTGAGTGAGGAGTGTGATGAGATCATATTTTTATCTTTCGTTGTCAATTCGCAGTATGATGAGTGGTTTATGTAAATCAATGTTTTGGATTAACCTAAAATGATACAAAAACAAAACGTAATGAAATTATGAAACGTTTGTTATACGATCTCATCACTGTTTTTCGAATGAATTTTGATTCATGATTCGATGATAAAATTTCTTCATCTCCCTCTTCAACACGAATGCCGCAAACGGATTCACATCCAAATCTATTATCTAATTATCGATGACTACTGTAGATATCGAGTTGTAGGAACTATAGTCATCTGACTTTAACACGTTCACTGTGACGGCAAAAATCGCGATCGGGTCCTGTGTGCGATGAGCCCCACCGGTGGGGCCAGTGAAGGTGTTAAGACGTTCATTGCGAGGGCAGTTATTTGAAATTTTCATTTGGTCATAATCTCAAATTTTACATTTCGGTTGACAATACCATGTAACAGTTAACTCTTTTCTGATTCATTATTCTTGTCTCAGCAAATTATACCAACATAAAAAATATAATCCATTCAGATTTGTGGGCAATATGAGTAAGAAAAATCGAATTTCGAAGAATTTTAAGCTCAACTTGTTGGATACATTCGAGGGAGCTTGCAGTAGAAATTTCCATGTATGATACAAAATTGTAATTCTATTGAATTTCCCTGTATATCAAAGTGTTGATCTCTCGCCTGAATCACACACACACATCTTAGCAAAGTACATAATATATATTTCGTGGTGGTCAAAGACCTCTTGAATCGTGTACATACATATACATATCCGCATCTATACTTTTCTTTGCTTTCTATACAGTCGCTTGTGGGCCACGCAATATCTATCTAGTCATATACTTTTTGGCTAATACCACATGTATTATCGCGATAGAGCATATCCTTATGAATGTACCTCTATATATACATGTCAAAAATACCAAATCGCGTGCGCGCATCGTAAACTCGATTTGGTTTGCGCTCTCGTAAAAGCTACACACGCATATATACATTGTAGTATGTATTATAAAAGGGGGGCTTTCGCGCAGTTCATAGATATAGATGGGGGAAGGGGAAATGCCAAAAGTTCTTCTATTATACAAGATATCTCTAGTGTACACGACTGCAATGTATATGTAATATAAGATTTAATCATAAGGACACTAGATCTAGGTGTGAGTGCAGAAAGAACGTGCAATGTGTGTAATACACGATAATATAGAGGGAGCAAGCAGGTTATACTCATCTATGAGAAAGAAAAAGAGTGGGGTGTCTATTCCTTTGGGTTATATGCACGTATAGTGGAAATGCTTTTCGTGTTGTCTATAAGGGCTGTATTGTTAATTGCATCAGTCGAGAGCCGGACTCTCACCTGTATCTATCTATCTATCCATCTCATATACGATTTAATTTTCTTGTAAAATTCAGTTTAAACCTGTGAGTTTGTGCAAATTTGTGCGAATTTGTGCAAAATTAATCGAATCACGGCGTTGAACGTTGTGTATTATTGCGAGCTTTTGCCAAAATTTTATAATATTATATACTATTGAACACGTGTGCGTGCAGTGCAGTGATAATAATACGTGTCGATCTCATCAAGTGATATTGAATTCTATTGCAGTCAAAATCACGTTGTGTAAATTGCACTCATATAAAAAGATCGTTATCAGCAGCAGTACATCCCCACGCCAGTGAGTGATTTGAGTCTTTCTACTTTATACAACCTCTACATTTTTAGTTCGAATCTGATCTGTCTCTACGAAATTGTTTTATATGCAAGCTCTTTGCTACAATTGCGTGAGTCATACGCGTATAATCCAACTTATCAGATATCTTTTTGAAAATTTTTTACGCGTTTATTGCATTTTACTGCTTGGATTAAGCTTATCTGAGTATTTTTTTTTTCACTTCTAACCGCCCACCTCCATTTTAGATATTCAACGCACATATCTATCGCCTTTCTAAAATTTTCTCGATGTGTACAACGTGAGATATAATGCGACAATACGCGAAAAATCATCTTTTTTCTTTCTACAAAATGTAAATCGAGATCGCTTAGTTGACAACATACTCGTGTACATAGTCAAAAAAAAACGCGATTGTACAAAATTTTTGCGTGACTGATGTCGTCGAGCTTTTCGTCGTTGCGCCATGCCATCAATAATCCGTGTGATGCGGAGGACGATATATATATATAGAACTCACAAAGGAGTCTCTCGTACATAGTGAAAGCTGCGCCGTGAAGCCCCAACTTTTTTTTTCTTTTATAACAAAAAGAAAGCCCGTGAATTCGAATTTCCCCTAATCACTCCGCAGTGCCCCCCCCCCCTCTCCATCTTTTCTTCCCATGTCTATCAAAGTTATCATATACCTCGTTCTGACTTTTGTGGATCAGGTGTCATTTATCAATAGGAATCAACAATAACGAATCCCGATACCTATACCTATTTGTTCAAGACGCAAAGACGAAAACGCGCGTCGTCGCTTTGTTTCGTATGTATTAGAATATAGGTACGCGAATCGCAAATTGCAACGATAACATCAGAGACTTACACACATCTCAAACGTATCAATATATCATCAATATATATAAGTTGATATATCAGCCACTATCAACATATTCGCTCGTTGCTAATGATATAGTTGTTGAGAAGGTATGCGACGAAATTCTTGGAAATGTCTCTGAGGAGTTCGTGTCGCAGTGTATACGAAAGCTTTTCCAAATTTTCAAAGCTTTGCATCGGTTTAGTATATTGTGTATATGTTAGCCAAATATTTCCGCTGCTTCTGCTGCTGCTGCTGCTGCTGGTGATGCGGGAAATGCGCGATGAGCTTGTATTCTAACTTGACCCGTAATATTTATTCACTTGAGGAATTTCAAACTTTGAACACCTACTTTGTAGCGTATGGTGATGCGAACTAATCTATACTACATTTACACACTCTGTCTGCAAACAATGTAACTTTGAGAGAGTCATATCCTATGTACACTAAATTCCTGCATCGTTCGAGTCATTTGGAATTCTCGCGACATTGAATTTGAGTATATTCTGAATAATCAAACTTGCTTATGTTCCCAATTGATTCTATCCTAATTATTCGCGATTTGTGCAAAATGTCGATTGTGATACGAATTTTTTTTTCTTTTTATTATTGAAGGAAAGTGGAATGTATTCGGACCAAAGATACATATGGTCTACATTTGGAACTTGCCGAAATATAATACAAAATTTGTGTGGACAATTGGACATCGAGATGTGCATAGTTCTGTGCATGTTCTGTGTACAGCGTGCGCAACCTTCTAAAAAATATTATTTCATCAACAGGGAGTGATGACGGACAGTGAGTCTTTAAATCATTGATAGTCTACTCGTAGATAAAATAAGCTGTTATATATGTTACACTTTCCATCATGATATTACTCTAAAAATTTGCTCACGAAAATTCATCTAAAAGACTCAGCTTAATAAGAAATGATGATGCGATTCTTTGCTCAATTGTAAAGTGAAGTGTCTTTGAAACTCGATAATTGAGATTGAATATCACATTCACCTTGGAATTTCACATGTCACAAAAACTACAAATAAAAACGATTGTATAATATACAAGTCTCTGTACACTCTATCTATGTGTACATAACGAGGGGTCAAGTCGAGGTCAAAAACGGCATCACGCCGAGTGCGAAAATGCTTAAGTAGTTCAGATTCTTGTCTTCGCAATTATTCAAAACTATCGAATTCATGTAAATATGAACGTGTATCGCATAAAACACGTGAATTTTCTCATTGTCATCGATCATTTTGGTGATCTACCCGAACAAGAAAGAAAGAAGAAAAAAAAAAGGATACAAAGCCTGTACTTAGAAATTTTGGCATACATAATGCATAGAGCTAGAAAATTCGTATAATATATAGAGGGATGTTTTTGGCGCATATAGGGTAAGAAACGTCACCGAAGCTTGTGTGCATTGTTGCAGAACTGCCCCGATACTACTATATATATAGAGAACATGCATATGTATGAAAATACCAGAATCTGTTGCAGTCATGCAAGGGTGCAGGCTGTCACAGTCATAGTTTATACACATACTAGAGCTACACTAGGAACTAGACGCGCGTCTGATGGGAATAATAGTCGAATTTCTGTTGCTGCCCCCTTGCATGCGTCGCGCAAAAATAAAAGACCCTTTTTCTTCCATATATATACATATATGAGTATAGTACTTGGTCAAATGGAAGCCAACAACTCTAATCTAAACCCATATATAGATATGGCACCATCACTTTCTTTCGTATATAATACTGGATGCATCTCGCTGTAATATACTCCATCGATTTTTCTATACTCTCACATACATTTTTTGGCTCAATGAACCTGTGTACGTGCACACACATTCTGCAATCTGCAACTCGTTGAAAATATTTAGTGTGTGCAAGTGGTTATATACAAGGTATAGGTTATAAGGGCAAGTTTTGTCGTACTTGCTCTATGGTGCACAACTAGATTGTGGGGTTATGGTGCTATAGTATAGAGCTGCATCTATGAGGGGGGGACACCTGCTTTCGTCGCCCCATCATCCTCTCTCTTTCTCTTTCTTTCTTTCTTTTTTTTTCCTTTTTGGCTTTTCTCATGGCCCTCTTCTGTATATATATGTATGATAAAATACAGGTACACTTATATATGACGGTACAATTTTTTATATATCCCACTGCACGCAACGCACCCTTATTTACGCCCTCTGTTGAGATTGTATATACGCGTGAATTCGCAGACATGCCTTGCATTTGAGTCACCGCTGCCGCACTGCGATCGCTGTGTATATATATCTCGACTTTGCAAAATTTTGAATACTGACCATGAAATCGAATTGTTCTTAAGGTGAGGCCGTAGTCCGCTAAATAGACGTAAATCCGTTTGGAGGATGAGTCGAATTTTACTCGACCAAATGACTTAGGATTTTACATGCGTGTGTAGAATGCATGTCTAAATCGCGCTACGAAGCCAAATATGTCATTTTCACTGAAAGAAAGTGTCCAGATGAGGTTTACTCGAGACGTAGTAGGTTGCCACTCACTAGCAGACGACGTTAGTGTACACCTCGTCTGGATACTTTTTTTAGTGAAATTGACATATTTGGCTTCGTAGCTCCCTTCAGACATGCGTTCTGTATGTGCATGTAAAATTCCAAGACATTTGGTCAAGTAAAATTCGACTTATCCTCCGAAAGGATTCAGGGCTACATTCAATATGGCGGCGGACGGCTTGGCCTTTTAATTTCTTGGTCACCGTTTGAGAGGAGAAAAAAAATGGTTAAAAAATTTACCAGATCATTATTTTTGCTGAATTTTTTATTTTCATTTTCATTAATAGAGGACTTGGTTTTTTTTTTTAATCAAATTTTACTTGTAAGTTGAAAGCGATAGTAGTGGAACATGGCTCACTGGACGTTTAGAATGGAACCCGACATTGACATGGATTTTTATCCTCGAAAGTCTATCCACCAGCGATCTAAAAATTTCACTGTGTTTTTTCATACAATCTATTTCAAATTCATACCACACGAGACCATCAGAGAAAGATTCATAGATGAAGAGAAAAAATCATGAAAAGTATGAGCTTATGATTACTCGTTTCAGGCTGTTCCACTTAAGCAGCCTTACTCGAAAATGAAGACAACAACGGAACAAGAATTTGCCCTCGGCTGGAACAGCTCTCATATTTTTACTGTATGAAAAAATCAGCTGGGAATTGATTTTTTTCCGATCTCATGTCATATATTTCATACAGACCAACAAGATTAGACCACTAATTATCAGCAAAATATTCTCCGCAAGACTCTAAAGCGCTGTTCCAGTATGGGAGACTTTTCGCGTTCGATTGAGGACACCGAGCTCAGGATTCGTTGTTCCACCACAGGAGACAACAGATCCGTAAACATCCAATGTCTATGAGATGGTTACTTCCAATTCGCAAAAAACTCAAGTATTATTCAAAAAAATTTAAATTATTGTTCAGAACTCATGTTTTGTTTCACTATTAGCAACTTGACCTCAGACAATTTTATTGGAAAATGGTTATTTCGTCGATTTACGCCAAAAATATTTTTTCGAAACTCCGTTCAATCTTCAGGGGATCCCTATGAATGGAAAACCAATATAAAATCTCATATTGAAGATTTTCTAATGGAAATTGATTTAAAAAATACTACAATTTTTGTAGATATGACTATTTTCACATGGATATAACTTGGCGATTCCCATTCGATTCTTGAAGATTATATGTTGCAAAGTCATATTTACACATGCACGATTCATTTCTTCAAAGAGCACAATCTTTGCACACCCCCAACTTGAAATATGATATCGTAGCTCTCGACTATTGTAGACTTATATTCACTTTGGTGCTTCAGCAGCTCTTTTTCCGTAGTTTCAAGATATGAAAAAAAAAAAAAAAAAAAAAAAACGAACTGACTGACTGACACTCGGGGAACCATTCAAAAGTGTATATCATTCATCTTCTTATAAAGCTCGTTTCCAAGAATTCACACGCAACTCGTTTCTCTTCATTCATTAAAAAAAAAGAAAAAAATTGTGACTAAG
Organism: Eretmocerus hayati; assembly: GCA_029851415.1. Classification (NCBI taxonomy): domain Eukaryota; kingdom Metazoa; phylum Arthropoda; class Insecta; order Hymenoptera; family Aphelinidae; genus Eretmocerus; species Eretmocerus hayati. The sequence continues at coordinate 167,490,735 of CM056742.1, forward strand.
AGCAGCATTTGCAGATGTACGATACGAATATCGCATCCCTGCACCACAACTTTCTTCACCTTTCTATACAAAAAGTCAAAAACCTGCAGCAAGCCTGCATCTTCGAAGCAACAGCCTTCGCTCTGCAAACTTCTTCCGGCTCTCATCCTGTCCTTTGCACATCATCATCCTCACACACACAAACACAAATCAATTTATGCAAAATTACCATTCTATGAAGGGGATGAATGTGGTTCGCAGATATATATACCCACGATTGCGCATCACTGCTGCGTTACCGGTTTTCTATACTAACACAATAGAGCATCCTCTATCTCTAGGATGGGACTTTTTTTTTCTTTCTTGATCCTTTACTTGGTCTCTGCATGCATGGTTGATGAGAGAGAGAGAGAGAGAGAAAGCATAGGTTAAAAAGTGCGGCCACGTATATTACGAACTTAACTGAAATGCATCTTATTATTCATGTAGCAAAATTAGCAACAGCAACAGCGTCAGAACTGGATTCCCCAGACGCAGTATAAGATATATAGGCATTACTCACTTCCTTGAAATGATTGGATGCGAGTTCTACAACGAGCGTGCACACAATAAACTCCTCATTGCGATATTATTTTTTTTTGCTCTTTGTCTAATGTGCACGCTAGGTACTCGTGAGATTTTTCAGACTACTTGCTCTTTATATCAGACTAATGTGTGTGTTTGCAAGTTCATCCTTCGTATTTGTATGACAGATTTGGTTCGGTTTGTACGGTTTTTAGTTTTGAGGTGATCTTCATGTATCATGTGTGCCATTTTCCAATTTTACTTATCATTTCACTTTTCAACTTTGAATTTTTTACTTTAATCATTTTGCTTTCTCAAAAGAGAAAGCTTTCATTTGATGGTAGTAGATTTTTCCTCGATTTTTTGAAAAAAATTTTTGCTCTTGGATACATGAAAATTGTACTGTCCTCTTCGTTTTCCCGAAATTTATCGATTGTAGGTAACAGTTTTCCTTGATAATGCCTTGGAAAATTACTATCACCCCATCTTCCGAGCCCTCTGTCCGTGTCTGTGTGTGTGTATATGTATTTTGTTTTCTATGTCTCAGCACAACTCTTCAATGTATTCACCAACCCCCTTCAAATTCTGCATTCATATTTGGTAGCATCCGTAGATGGGGACGCCACAATTTTGGTACCCCCCAACCAATACTCCCTGAGTTATGAAATTTTTTCTGAAAAATTGTCGTTTTTCCATATCTTGGAAACTATTTATAAAATTACCTCCTGCCTTAAAAATTATGAGTTGTTCAATGTGAAGGTTTTTCGAGGTGCTGAATTGATTGGTTAATACACAATTTTGATCTCTTCCCACTTTATTCTAGCTTTCCTGTACTCCTTTTTACACTGGTCTCTAAGACCATGATAATGACATCTCAACAAAATTCCGCATTAACCAATCGATTTAGCACTCCAAAAGACATCAGAATTATGTCTCTGAAAATTTTTTCAAGTAGGACTAGGAATTCCAAATCATTTTTAAATTATGCTTTTTCAATAGAAATTGAAAATTTGTCATAAAAAAGTTTGTAAGTCAAAAAATACCCATCGAATAATGCTCAAAATCCGCTGGCCCTAGCGTAAGAGTCTTTGGAGTCCTCTAACAGAGTTTAAGATTGATCTATCAAAGCATTTTTGAGTTTTCGTGTTACCTATGAAGCCATATTATTCCGTTCCCCCTCGAATTTTTTTTTCAAAAACTTTTTCGGTTAATTAATATATTTATATTTGATATCATTTGAGGATACAATAGAAAAGAATATGTGAATGGATTTCACAATAAAATTTGAATAAACGTATAAAATTATTTTCATTATATATGATGAAAAATTATAATATTTCGAATTTCACATAATCGATAGATGAATTTTTGATTTCATACATTCAATTTGAGAAAGCATTCTGCTAATCTCTTTTAGCAGCGTATTTTGTAACTCGAATGTTATGATGACGGAATTGACAAGTTTCCTACAAGGCTACATCCCGACTATCTCAAAGGATACAGAGTTTGCAAAGTCTGCGCGCGCGCAGGCACGCATCACACGGACATGGCCAGAACGCAAACTAGTGCGTTAGCAGCAGCCGAAAAATTGTAATCAAACGACATAACTGATCTGTCAACTGCAATGAAGAGATCAGATCCGCGCTCGGTTCCTGTGTGCGATGAGCCCAACCGGTGGGGCCCATCCATCAATGGGATTTTGATCACCGCCGCACTCAGAGTGGAACGTATCGCAGTGAAGGTTTTAATAATTAAATTAACAGTGATAATTAAATACGTTCGATATGCCAGGTTGTCGTGGAGACCATCCGCGTATGATTATATTAATGTGAGGATGAATTGTTTAGCCATATGTACTAGGCGTGTATGGACAAAAATTTTTGTGGTACCTACATATTCATCAAAAATTCAACTCTCTGGTACTCCATGCATGCATCTTTCCACATTGTGCATTCTAATCACTGTAAAAGTTTGAGTTTATCACTGTTCTGTATCCAATTTCAATCGACGAATGAGTTGGAATTTTGAAAAGACCAATCGCCTAACTTGATGGAACAAAGTTTCCTCATTGCTCAAGTGCAGTTCAAATGAGTCATTGCTGGTTTTTATTGATTCAAAAAAATTCATGGATCACGAGGGAGTCAATTTGTTGATGGATAAGTGCTTTGATACAGCAGGAATATTCTTATCATCAAATCTACCTGCATGCACCTGGTATAGAGGAGGTACTCATATTCACTCATAATCATACCCAGTTGGGATCCATCAACAATTGGCATCTCAAACTTTTTTAATTATTAAGAGGATTTTTCGCATTTTTCGGATGGTCGTGATGTCGACCTTCATTCTTTGATTGATGTAACTGACAAGGGAAGTCCGGAGTCTCCGGGTCCTGAAATCTCACCAAAATTTTTTTACAGTTCCGTACCACCTAGAATATGAAGAATCTAAAGCAACTCTGTCAAATGGGCCTTCTGTTCTGAGCTACAGCCAGAAACGTCAACATTGCTAGTATATCTATATATATCACTTTTCAACATGGGCCCATATGAGCAATGCTGATGTCATGGGCTATAACTTTGAACAGGAGGCCCATTTGACGGAGTTGCTTTGGATTCTTCATATTCTAGGTGGTACGAAACTGTGAAAAAATTTTGGTGAGATTTCAGGACCCGGAGACTCCGGACTCCCCTTGTGAGTGGAAGTAACTTTTTTCCAGCTCATCCTTTAGGGTATTGACAAGCCGAATCGCCGAGAAAGATTGCCATCGAAAATATTCTCCGAGCAAATATGAATCAGTAGAAATTGAATTCTGAAAAATTTTGGGCCCTACCGGTTTCATTCCAGTGGTTTTGTTACTAACAATCAGCCTGACGAATCAGTTATCGTCTGCGCCACGATCGAATTGCAATTACGATTCGGCTGCTGTTATAATACATTCCTGCAGGAGTGTGGGTTTTGGCTGCATGGCCACCTCGCGTTTGCGTGCGCGCGCCGACTTTGCAAATTTTGCGTCCTTTAGGACAGTCAGAATTTCCCCGCGTTGATGGGATCAAATGAAGTAGATCGTTGCAATTCAGAATGTAAATTGATAGGGTAAGAATTTTTTACAAACTCATGCGTGCACATACATATTATAATCAACAATGCAAATAATGTGGTACCTTTTTGGCTTCTGCAAAATTTTTTTACAGCATAACACTTGCAACCACTGCGCAATGAGCGCTAATTGATGACGAAAACCTCCTTTGCTTTTAGGTTTTTTAGCTTGGCTTACTGCATTGACGAATGAAAGCTCTCACTAAATGAATTCATTAATGACTATAATCATTAAATGTGAGATAGCCAGTGCAGTAGGTTGCAAGAGAACTTTTATTTGCAAGAGGTTGAAACAAGAAAATACCGAAAATCCCGAAATACCTGGAAAGCTACATCGTGGTTGTGAAAGTGTGCCATTTTCTGCCCTTGAAATTGGAAAATTCTTCGTCGCTCATTCATTTTTGAATGACATCTCTGTATTTTATAAGAAAATTTCATCTCGTACACCAAAAATTTATTCGAAAAAAATTAAGAATCAGCAACTTGACGTGAGGAAAGTGCATCGTCTTCCCAAACCGTTTCAACCGAATTAGGTATTATCATCTCCATAGTCAAAATTTTTCTCATTGCAGGAGCTCAAAACGAGGGATTAAAAAGATGTACGATGAATTAGCTCGATTTTCTACACTCGTATCACTACTATCAATCTATAAATTCACAGACAGTACACGCCTATTATCTTCTATCTATACATCCAGAAAAGCGCTGAAACAGAATCGCGTCGATATATCGATGCGTTACCTATACCAAAACCTCGCGAGTAAACGAGGAGGAATTTGCTCACGTGAAAAAGCCACCAGTATTTTCGATTGGTCGATGCTAAAACCCTATCCAAAATACCCCCATAATACACCTTATACCAATACATATGACCCCATAGACCCATAGATACGAAATCAGTCCCTCTTTCATGCATGCAGGCAACAAAAATCAGCATTATAGCTTAGAGGAAAACGCGGGGGATGAAAAAAAAAAAAGATAAGGCGCGATCCGCAGTACTACTACTACTACGCGGGTGGCGCACAGTGTGCAAAAAAAAAAAGAAGAAGTCCTGGGCGATTTTAATTAGCGCGTCCTTGAACGTGGGCAAACTCTTTCTTTTATTTTTTTTTCTACCCCCTTCTTCTCTGTGTTTCCACTATCAGCACTGAGGGATTCTGAGCTATACCTCTGATGCAGTGTGTGTGTATATATATATATATATATATATATATATATATATATATTCAGGTCTCATATCGCCATCATAACAAAGAGCTATATATACTCGCAGTCTCTGCGTGTTATACCATATCAAAACGGAAGCCCGCAAGTAGTATATAGTAAAGCCAAAGCTTTTGTCTTTCTCTCTCTTTGCGCGAAAGCGTCAGCGCTTTTTCTCCTCGTTACGCTCGTTCGGCTCATCTCTTTCTCTACTTTTTTTTTCTTCCACCCCCTGCTAGAGTCTACAGGTTTTACAGTTAGAAGTTCTTTTCGAATGGGTGTGTGTGTGTGTGTGTGTGTGTGTGTGTGTGTGTATACGGACTCATGACGAAAAACGAGTGAGCTGTGAATCTGCACTTTCATCAGAATTTGCGCGCAGCAATCAAACACACACACACATGTACAAATGCACACACCGATGAATTTGGAATATCGCTCGGGGCGCAAAAATATACAGAGAGAGAGACAGAGGGAGAGGAGAAAAAGCCTAGCCCAGGCATTTCAGTCACTGTGCGTGCATAGTATGTATAGGTTACTTGAGGGTTCGAGCCGCAGTTATGCAGAGAGAGGGTAGTAGTGGTAGTAGTAGTAGAAGCACCGAGATATTGGGGTGGCTTTCTCTCTCTCTCTCTCTCTATATATACTCTTATGTTATAGGCTGCTGCAGTATTGACTGCGTCTCTTATACTCAGCTCCCCTTGCATCGTCGCGCACTATGCCAAAGTTGTACTAGTTGTAGTAGGATATGCTGTAGGGGTTCTGAGAAGACTCTGTACAGAGACCGAGGACTTTCAGAACATATAAGATGCGAACATGCTGCACAACGACGACGACGACGACGACGACGATGGTGTTCCGTTAAATTCCTGCGGCAACGCACCAACGTGACACCCCTATCTATCTATCTATCTATCTATGCATGTATGTGTGTGTGTGTGTGTGTGTGTGTGTGTGTGAGGGGAGATTATGCGTGCAGAATGCGTTTGACTGTATTGTATTGGGGTGTGCAATAGTGTAATATTCGCGGTGCTGTATTAGGTTATGGTAGTGGCGGTGGTGGGATATTATGAGTGTGCACCTTGATATTGGTGAACTGCGCGAATTATAAGCGGCGCCTCGGGAATCGCTCATGCTCTGTGATGGGATGTGATCTTGCCTCATGCGATTCATTCTCTTTCTCGTACACACCCATGTACACACACACACACACACAGAAAAGTAGGCTCTCTCTCTTGTGTGCAATCTGAATTATAGAAATGAGTCTGATAAGGGGGCTGCCCGATGACGTTGGCTCATATCTTCCTTCTTCTTCTCCTCCCTTGCAGATTAAGTGAAATAGTTATCAGAAATGATTAAAAATTTGCTATTCGCGTGAGATTATGAGGCAAAAATTGTTCAAAAATCTCGTTAATTTTCCGACTCTCTTAGGATCCTGATAAAATTCTCAGCAAATTTGCATTATTTTTATATTTATTCTATTAACGCACAAAAATTTCCTAGGACGAAGTACTTATTACGAAGGCAGCGCACATTTTCAAGCGATAACTCAAAAATAAATGACTTTCATAAATTGGGAAATGTACATCAACATATTCCAGAATTCACGCTTCTTGAAAGGAAGATTTCAAAATTTTTTACAAAAACGTTGTGGTTTAAGTTTCAAACTAGACATCTTAATACGATGAACATTGTTTCAAAGGTAACAAATAGATAATATCATCGTGAAATCTTTCTGGCAATCGTGATTGTTGAACCATGGGTTGTTAACCATGAATTTTGTTTTATCTTCTTTTTCATGAAGCTGGAAAGTTGCGAAAAAAAACATCCCGATTAGAAAAATTCCTTTCTAACTGCTGATTGTCACGTAGTACATGCGCAAAAATTTACCTCACTGTTGATAGATTGGTCAAGAATTTTCTTATCGTTACTTACTTGCCTTCAAAATAGACTAAAGTTTCATGATGACATTTAAATCATCGTCAACATTTACTTCAGTTCATTCAAATTTTGTTTCAGTTTTAAATGGAAGTAATTCGTGCACTCCTCAAAATTCATAAAAAATCCGATTGAGCCTGCGAATTCTCAATAAGTTCAATTTGATTTCCATTAAAATGAAGAATTTTAGCCGAGATCGTATCATTCAAAGACTGATGCAGCAACTTCCACAGGATCAAGATATATTGAAAAGTTTCAAGTATCTTTACATAAGATATTTTCACAAACCGATGGCGACGTTGACTTTGGATAAATTGATTATTTTCATCTGTGGAAAAGCATCACACACTATTATAGTCAATCAAGAGTTCCCATTGGCAATTTTGCTAGCAACTTTTTTTTGCATTCAAGCTTCTCAAACCTTTGTAATTACCGATTTGTAACAATAATATTATAAAAAGTGCATCGTGTTGGAATTTCATTTGCCCAAGAGCTCAAAAGGCACATAAAATTCATCAAATTCAATCCAACTTTAGTTAAATCGAATAAAATTTGCGATATCAATAACGAGATTGAAAGGGAAAACTACTTCACGCAACATTAATTTAAAGAGATTCAAGACACTGGTAGATTCTCGCATTAACAGGAATGCCAAAATTCTAATCTGCAACGGAACCCCGGTAAACACTTACACTACATACTACGATACATCTCTTGCTCTTCCTAAGAGGTCGCAAAATTTTCCACCCTCGCGTTCGCAGTGTCATTCTGGTCCAGCAGCAGCAGCAACAGCAGCAGCAATTCATTCAGTCTTCTGTATACCTATATCTATCCGTAGAAACCGAAAGCGCAGGGAAGACGTTGCGGGGGATGATATGCTTTCCCTTGCACGTGCTTCTACCCTAGAGAACTAAACTTGCTGCTGCTGCTGCTGCTGCTTCTTCTTCGTTTCCGTCTTCTTACATCTTTCCATCCTCCTTCCTCCCTCCTGTTCACCCTTATAAGACAACTTTCTCTCCCTTCTCCAAAAGCTCTTTCCCTTTCTATACCTCCCAACTTCTCACTCCTTGCAAGATTTCTTAGATGGAACTCACCGGGGCAGCTTTTCGCCCTTGAATCCGCACGAAGAGATATATACTCACCAATATAGGATATTTATATGTAGTGGTGCGAAGAGCATCGCACTACTATTGCTTTTCTGCTGCACCGTGTAGCTTGCGAGTATTTTCGAGGGTCTGAATTCAGGGGTTGGCTCCTTACCACCAACGCAATACAAGAGTTGAAAATCTCTTACGAGTTGTGCGAGGATTTTACTATACGTTGATATATTATCGTCGAGTGCAAAGTTCACGTGGGCCTTTTAATTTTTTTTTTTCGCGTCTTCTTTCATGCTGGAGAATTTGAATGTAGGCTTCTATGGTATGGGCATTTTTTTCTGTAGAATTAGTCCAATTACTTTTGGATTTATAGTGAGGGTAGAAGGAGTATCAATAGTATTTGAATAATAAAATTTTAATCTATGACTGGCAAAGAGTCGAAAGAGGATTGAAAAAAAAATAGAACGAGTTACTATCTGATGGTCATTTCACTCGTTCATAACAAATTTCGTAATTGGAATGATAATTGACGATAGAGGAGCAATATTCAATTTTGTGCAGACTCCAGGTTTTCCTCTCAGTGAAGCTCAGTAATCACAAATCTGCTTGCATTCCGAATAAGCCTCTAACTGGTTGTGCACGGCTGCTAATAATGGGATCCTTCATTATATTCCCCTCGTGCAATACTTACCCTCCTCTATTTGCCAACCATCTCTCTGCACTGCGATACTTTCGCTTCTTACTTGAATATAGGTATACATCTTCTTCATCGTCAGTAACGCAATATTCGCACTCTTCTTTATTGCATAATCTCTTCTCCGGCTTGTTATTCATGTTATCAAGTTCGTGTTATTCATTTGAGTAGATGTTGGAGTATTCCTTATTCAGTTTCAGTATTGGTCATCATTTTGATGAATAATTCCATCTAATGCATTTTAGAAAAAAGTTGACACACATCGACGCAACTTTCTGAAGAAAATTTTTGGAAAAATATATAATATGCAAGCCATGTATGGTGGCCAGGAAGAGTTTGATTATCAAACAAAAATGTTATCCAAAATTGTGCATGTGTTGATTTTCAGTACGCCAAGAGGAGAGGAATGCTGTTTGGATCAAAATAGGATTCCAAAATACGGAGGAAATCAGTGTTTCTTATGAAAAATAATATGTGAAATTTTTTCCGAACAATATACATACGATCATTCAAAGACCATTTTTTCAAAATTTTGCAACAACTTGGTTGTGGATTTATTTTGAAAATCAGATGTATGTTATTTCGAAGGTTTTGCAACGAGCTCCCCAATGAGCCAAGCTAAGTTGTAAAGCTTGGAGATTGATGGACGTTATGTCGAGAAAAATTGCATGGACACTCATTGGACATTATATCTGTCCAAATTCGAAAAAGCTTTTGGTCCCTTCAATCCGAATCACATCGTTTTTGGTACCTTGATAATCGTAACTCCATCCTCGGCATCTCAGAATTGAAAGCGCAGTCTCACAAGGAGCACCCAGGGGTTGTGGAACACGGATTTTGCTGAAATTCTGGGGATAGTCTCCTTTTAGCACCAAAAACTGGAACCCAGAGCCGCACTTGCAAATTCCCAACCGTTTTCAAGCTATAGCCTATAACCTTAGCATTGCCCATACGGGCCCATTTTCAAAAGAGGTATATATAGATATACTCGTAAGGCTAATGTTCTAAGCTGCGGCTCGAAAACGTTTGGGCATTTGCAAGTGCAACTTTGGGTTTCATCTTTTTGCGGTAAAAGGAGACTATCCCCAGAGTTTCAGCAAAATTCATGTTCCACAACCCCTGGGTGTTCCTCGTCAGTATTTAAAGTAGCAGTCCAGAGACAGAATAGTACACCTCGATACAAGGGTGTAAATAAGTTTTACACCCGTGTATCGAATACTATTTTTGACAAACTGTGAAAGAAAGTGGAAAATCAATGCGAAAAAGTTACCGTCTCGCACAGTAACTTAATAAAACTTTTTTCAGATTTGGACAGATATGATGTCCGGCGAGTGTACACTCGGGAGCAGTCTGAACTGTCCACACTGTAGCCAACTTGAAGGTCACTCTCCCATGCTATTAGCAACGGACAGAGACCGTTCAGTTGGCTGCATTGGTGGACAGTTCAGACTGCTCCCAAGTGTACATAGTTTTAAAAAAAAGTTTACATTACAGAAAAAGAGTTACTTTCTACAAAAAACACCATTTTCCTCCGGGTTTTGGAATCCTAGTAGCTTTGAATTTGATTCGAACGGTATTCTTCTCATCTTATGATGTACCGAAGACCGCCACGTGCACCCCACACTGTTTTGGATGACACTTTTGTCTCATAATTGGTCTCTACCTGACTACCATGCACATTTATTTTCAAATGAAAGATCGACATTGAAATTTTGATTCCAAAGATGGAATCTGAGGATGTTATCGACAAGCAAGCTATGGCTCCAGCACGCTCCAATTTGTCAAACATAGTCATCGGTTTGTTGTACACTTTCTCATTTCTCAAGACCTTTGAAAATGAATTCACGAACCAAATCTCATAATTTTGACTCCAAAGCTTGATAAATTGACCAGAAATGACTTTGATCTTGTTGCGATATCTTTTTCGCTCTCATAGGTTATTCTCGTAGTTCTCCTTTTATCTCAGAAACTCATGAAATAATGAAATTTTGGTATAATAAATATGATGGAGGCTTATGAATTGTATTGCAAACATACGTTAACTACTAAAAAAGTCTGCGCGAAGCACAAACAGGACTCTCTACGTACATACCGAGGATATTTACACCACAGGTTGTCATAGCGACTGCACGTGCGTAGCCAATTTTGCACGGGCTCAGCTCGACTTACGAAAACAACACGCACACTCATACGAGCGACCATCAGAGCTACCATCACCTCTTCTGTACTGCAGTATTTCATGTAAATATATAATACCTCTGGGTACATTATGTCACACGCCCTCCTTCATCCCCTAACCTATACACCAGGATAATGTGACATTTGGACCATCCTTGTCTTTCATTATTACTTTGCTGTGTTTGCAGTGCTGTGTTGTTGGGATGGAAAACGTCAGCTAGAACTTGAGATGAATGTGAGTCTGTTATACATGAAGAAAAGTATTTGTAGCAATTTTCGACTTTGCAATATGGGCATTTGAAACATGACCGATGAATCAAGGTTGGAAATTGTTCAACTGTTGCGAGAAATAGCTTCTGTTAGGACATTCTCAATCCAATTTAATATATTTCGGTACAGTATTTTAATCTTGTCAATCTACAAGTATTGAAACGTGTCTCGTTCTAATTCCAAGCTTTTCCACTAACTTTCAAATTACGCTATTCCTACAAGTTTTTCCACAAACAAAGTCCATGTCTCTTGCAGTTTTAATGGTCAAAAAAAAATGTCAGAAAGGATTCGCTCAAGGTGTTAGGAATTTAAATTGTTTCTGTTTGGTCTATAATACTATCTATGGGCTATACTATTATGTTTCATCTGATTTGTATGTAAGTTCGGGATTTTGTGGTCCCCTTTGAGATGGAACCAGTGCAAATCTCGATGCTCATGGGTCCGCAGGGAGGCCGCATGCAGGGACTTCTTTGAAAATCAGCTGCGTAACCAACAGGCCGATTGATTTCCAAAATGCACCGATTCACTCGCAAGGTTTTGATCGCTTTACACTATACCGCAGTGAACCTCACTTTGTACAGTTACTGCACTGATTTGTCCGACTTCAACGATGACAGTCTTTGTCCAAAGGATTGCACGGTTGATCTGATGTGTGTCCATGTTGGTAAAAAAAATCTTGCAGAATCTTGTATGGGTTGGACGGACCTGATTTGCGTTTAGTTGATGTTTGTCCAAAACTGACATCGATGAAGTTATGACTCATAAATGTTTCTGCAAGATGATTTCAAAACCCATTGCAATATTTGATCTGCTCCTCTCGAAAAAGGTTTAAATCGACCTTGGAATTTCTTGAAAACTTACACCGATCCTTTTACTGGTCTTATCGATTATCACTGTCCCAAAAAATTCTAGTTATATCATACATATGGGCTTCTGACCTAAACAATGTCGTTGGGATACTTTTGGAGAAGATGAAAGTTACCAAAATTAACAGCCTCCAAAATACTAAAACCAGTGTTGCGTAAAACCATAATCTTTTTGTACTTTTGTGGTCTAGAGCTCACCATTTTATTCTCATGGCTCAAGTTTGATTTGCGTCTAAGTCATGATCAAGAATGGCAAAGTCATCGATCATCAATTTAGATCCAAATAATCTACTGGAGTATAAATGCACTCACTCTGATACCAAGATCAATTCCAAGATAAGGATAACTTTCTTGAATATTAGACTCGGAGTCCCGAGTCAATGTCTTTTCAGAAATTTCAACAATTCCACGAGCATCTTCTGTATTCGGCTCGTAAAAGCTGTGCCTTGGGTACTTGATCATATTGTTCTAACCTCAAATTTTGCGCTTCAAAATCACAAGCATTTTATGTGTCTTACTGAATATGACATGGAATATTTGAAAATGCTGATTTGGAATGTTTTCTTAAATGACAACAACCAAACTGTGTCTGTCAACCTAGTCATTTCCCATATTGTCAGATATGACTTGAACTATTTCGGATGAATGCAGTTCAATATCCATGAGTTCCAAGCTCCCGTGTGCGATTCAATTTCTTCTGTTGGTTAATTCCATGTGCTTTCTCCAACGTTGACTCAACCCAGGATGTCCTGAAACGGAGATTGTTCGTATGTTTAGCTAATATCAAAGCTTGACATGATTCATAGTCCAAGAAAAAAAAATAGATATCCAAGTAAGATGCAGTTTGTGTACAAATACAATTGATATCATCGACCATATGCACGTGCAAAACAAGTGTTACGACGAGAAGGCGCCAATACTGTCCTGTTTGCTTGCATCAGTAAAACACAAGGTAAAAAAGCATATATTTGGCAAAGAGGGCGTGAATAATGTTACAAACAAGTATGCATGTATAGAGAAAGAGAGAAGAAAGTTGCACGTGCGAAAAGCAAGGAGGCGTGGTTAAGTTTTATACTTTTAGCGATCGCGCGCGGGCTGTTTGAATTCGCAGAAGCGATCGACGGTTTAGTTTAGCTTAGAGAATGAGACAGCTAGATCAGCACTCACCATGTATAACGTGGCGCAGGCATACTTTTTAGGCAAAGCTGCTCCTATAATTATCCCTCTACGCGCATATTATAGTCAGTGCGGCTCTTATTCTGCATGCGCCACCCGTTGCGATGTTGCTTCTGCTGCGCTGCTGCTGTTGCCAAAAAAACACTTGCTGTCTTTCTTTCTCACTAACTATACTCAGTTAGAGTATGTATGAGAGATATCTCTGCATCGTACCAATGCCATATACATACTTCATACATGTAAATGTAATTTGTGAAGATGGACAAATCTACAAAATGAGTGTGCACGTGCGCCCGCATAACTTCCTTTGAATATGTGTGTGATAGTACTGTACATGCATTAAGTAAATCATTCTTTTTTTCCTTTTTTCGTTGATATAATTTTGTTATTAATCTATTCTTCTATCTTCAATTTGAACTTGCACTGATAGATTCCATTTGATCCCGGAGATCCGATCACACGCGCATGACGTCATAGGGAAGAGATTCATTGCCATTGCATGCATCAGAATGATGCGGCAACTCCTCAGCATCATCACCATCATCAAGAGTTCCTCCTCCTCTTTCTGGCCAATGATTCTGATGAATCTTTTGGCGATGATCGTGTATTCCAGATACCTACATGCGTCCTTCATTCGTTTTCGAGAAGTGAGTCGATTTTTTTAGGCTGTGTTGGTGCTTGGATCGCTCAAGGTCTCCTTTATACTCTAATGATGCATCGCACGCGCAATCGCCCAAACTTTTTTGTTCTGGGTTTTCCCTGTGCACGGTTATTATTATTGCGCTCGTGGACATATAATACGAGCACGATACTCATTTTTTATGCGATCGATATTCTGATCGATATGAGAAGTTTGTATGCTTTGTATGGCGATTATAATTAGAGGATTGCGAGCGAAACTTTTTGGATACCGAGCTCGTTACCGAGGATTTGGCCGATAATTTTTTCTTATTTTCATTGAATAGAAGTTTTGGGATAATTTGCTGTTATGAGGTTCGATGAGACTTTATTGTTTCGACTGACACGACTGATTTTCACATCGCTTGTAACACGTGTACACCTTAATCTAGAAATGGGCTTGGAAAATTATTCCGAAAAACTTCAACCAGCTGGTTGAAAATTCAACCAATTTTTTACAGTGTTGTTATCCACTTCACTTTATTCCGATACTTTTTGACAAATCATAAAATCTCGTGGTGTTTTCATAGTCTCGTTCATAATGATTGAAAATTTGCTCACTCTGCTTGCTCCACGTGACTTAGAAATGCCTGAACTTTGTCGATCTAATTTTGAAGCTCATTTACAGATCATCCCACAGAATGAATGAATTTCTGTTGAAAATTACTCAGAAGAAGCAGACTTACAGTAGTATCTGAAACAGGCAAATCGAGCGCCTACAGATTCGTCCACCACACAAGAGAATAGTGCATATTTTTTCAGCGTACTCTAATCAGGCTAAGAATCAACGAAGAATCACGAAAGTATCTCAAAAGAATAAACTAAGTAGCTAAGCACTATCGGTAAAAACGATAGTGGCAAAGGTATGATTTTTGTTAATTTGGCTCGTCTTACCATACTCGGCCGTTACCACTAGCCGTGATCGACTTCTTGCTCTCTACTTTTTCATTCCGCTCGCCCACATTGCTCGGTGTATTATCATTGGAGCGATGACCTGATTCTTTTGAGTTCATGTTGATGAAAGTCAACCGCAAAACAAGATTCAACATAATGAGTTGCCTATTAGCATCATGTCTCACAGAATCTTTATGCTACACCTACGATCATCATGTATCTTCAACATGCTTGACTTGGTGAACAATTTTGAAATGGATTCCCACATCGATATTTAAATTTTAGTCTGTCGATTGGAAAATTAGTCCATTCGGCACGACTAACGTGTTTTATGTTGGAAAAATCAACTTGATCTTGAGATTTTTAGTGCACTTTTCGGCTCATTTAAAAAATGTCTTCATACATTGAGCACTCCTTCCTGTTTGATTTGTTTATTATTATTCTGGTCAAAATATGGGCTTGCTGCCGACTCTGAGTCGATGAGAATAGGTGATTTCTTAAAGAGAATCTATTGTTGTCTATGTGGATGCTTAATACATTGTACCGATTTTATTTGAGTGAAATATTAATTTTTCTGTAAGTAGGATCTGAGTAAAAACATAATATCTCTACCTATATGATGAAGAATTTTGAGTATATTTTCTGTCACTTATACCAATCGGAATATGGAAGCTTATTAAAATCCTTTAGGTCGAACATGATGAATCAAAAAAGAACGTATTTCTCCATAAGGGTGGTGACGGACAACCCGCTACGACACGGATCTCACGACACGTCACGCAATGTATTCCGGTGAACCCAACCATCGATGGATTGGATTCATTTCTGCAGTAACTAATCATGGATTATGAGAATGAATTGAATCCATCGATGGTTGGGTTAGAATTTATTGCGTGTCATGCATGTCGTGAGACTCGTGGCGTGGCGGGTTGTCTGTCATTACCCTAAGATCACAATTTGAAATCACCAAAGTTTGGGAGCTTAGAAATTTCATCACAAGCAACTCAGGCTTCTAAAATTTCATTTGAGTGATCTGTACGCCAATTACTAGCTATATTTATAATCTCATCAAAATGCATCAGGTTAATCGATTTACGACCGTACTACCTTAATTGCCGAAGAAAAAGCTTTCAATCCCCAACAGCATATCCATGATATGTTTGGGCTTCTCATATACGTAATCATTTGTCGGTCTTACCTAGTTCGTCTGGAACTACTGTGTCGATCAAACAAATTTTGTCTATCTCCAGTCATAAAGTCAATTGGCGTAATAAATTTTCCCTCAAACCCAAAGTCATGTACAATTTCTGGTCCTTTCATCTTTATTTGGCGAAAATCATGCAACGATCCTACCGTTTTATTTCGTTTCGGAGGTCTGAAACCTTGTGCTACCGATCTTGCGGAAATGCCTACCGAGAAACACCCATCATCACACACTCGGTCAGCAGAGCAAGCACGCGCGTTTCTCATCACGGATGCATCTTTTTTTAGCGCGTCGTTTATTATTGTCCAGCTCTCTGCGCTTATATTGCTTGAGAGGAAGAAAGAGAGAAAGAGAAAAAGAATTACATAATATGCGGGAAGCTGTGCACGCGCGGAACAAGCTTCGTTCGAGGCCATCACTACGGGCTGTGATTGCAAGAACAGCACATCGTGTGTGAAACAAAAAGAAGAAAAAAAAGAATCACCGCGTGAGATGACTTAAAGTGAAAAAAAAAAAACAAATCCAGAGTGCACGAGCAGCGCATTACACGTCACCCGAAAATTGCACTCTCGCGATAAACCCAATACATGCGTATGCTCTCACATACGTATTCCTCCGAAACGATATACTCATACCGAAAATATCTATCCATGTGTCACCGTTTTGATTACACGCACACACGTACACTCGAATTTTAGAGATATTGCTTTTAAAAGGGGATGATGCATCAAATGCGCATGTGCAGCGCGTAGGTGAATTTCTGCATGTGTGTGTTGAAAAGAGCGAGATAGAGAGAGCCGAAAAGTCGCGCGTGCGGCCCCAGGGCGACCTTGGGCGCAACATTCGAAGCGGGCGCCCCTCCGCCTGAAATTACCTCGCTGCGCTGCCGGCATGGCCTATCCTATACACACATATCACCATCGTCGACCCTGTCGTCTGCTATCTGAACACATATATGTATATATCGATATCCCCCCACGCATACAAAGCGTATATGGGTGTTTCCACGTAAGTGTGTATGTGTGAGTTTGTTTGCGAGGCCCCCCGATTTTTGCGAGCCCGGCTATAGGCTTTGCAGAATCGCCGCGCACGCTTGGCGAATTTTTGCGATTATATACGTGTGTATGTGTGTATATTATATACACAGGGCCACTGCGCAAAGCTCTGGATGTTCCCAATCCGCGCACTCTTCGACCGGCTCTCTCTGCGCTAGCATTTCGCGAAATTTTTCGCAGTGTCTTTGGACTATTGTTTTGCACAATTTTTTGCGAAGTTGATTAATTTTTCTTTTTGAGTTTTGTAAGCGGTTTCGGATGCGGTATCTGAGTTTTCCGCCGTCGGGCATTTTTGCCTCGACCGCTCGACCCGGTTCAACCGTTGCCGAGTCGAGTGAGTCGAATGCATTGGAGATTGGAAGGGTGCAACAGCATCAAGTGCATGATCAACTTCATCAGAGTCGACGACCTGGTACATCATCAGTTTGTCAGATGATTGGTCCAGTTGTGAAAGGGTCGGAGTTGAACATGTACGATCTACTGGTCAAATTGGAAGGTAAATTTCAACATTATTTACACTTTCACGTTCTATCAGGGTTTGGTGGAGTTTCAAGATCAGTTGAGCTTGCATCGGTGCTCAAGCAAATCGATCTATTGCCGATTTCTCTTATGCATTTGATTAATCTTTACATTCTACTCATTCATTATTTGTAGATAGTGATAAGTTGATTGTACGTGTGAAACGTGAATGAAAATCGGTATGAATCGATTCGCAATTCCATTATTTTTGTGAACTTTGTGAAAAATAAAGTAATATTCTGTAGAAATGACAGTCAAGGATTCCCGGATGGCAAAAAACATCGCGCGATCTCAAGAATTTCTTAGTCGCGAGGGTAGACCCGTGTGATGTATTCCTCGCCATGCGCGCTCGAATCTGCTTGACCTACATTTTTATCAACTCTATAGAGACTCGAGCCGTGCCCCTACTCTGCTTACCGATTCGGTCGTTTCGATTTGTTTGGATATATAACTGATGGGTCCGCTAGAAATCCAATACATATGTAGCTATTGATGAGTTAATTTGACAGACATTTTGCTCTTCAGATAATGATATCATTTTCTAAAATCTAATCTTTTCTCGTAGAAACTGGCGAGGAATAAGGCTCATTATAGGAACCTGCAAACACTAATTTCAGTTTTGACAGAATATTAACCGACCATCACCAGAAATCGCTCATTCGAATCATTTTCATTGTTTTTCACGGGATACCGAATGGGACCGAATTCTCTATCCTAAGTGGAAAATATAGCTATATTTGAGAATTTAAACATTTTTCCTTATCTCAAGAATTGTTGTCCGGTTCCATTGAGCATTGATGAGCTATGAGTTACCCGCGTAAAAATTTTGGAAATTGGCAATATGTTAGCAACATATTGCAAATTTAGATTGGCAATATATTGCGGGAATATTGCAAATTGCATTTGCAATATGTCCGCAATATTTTGCCAAACCTCACTATCCAATATATTGCAAACATATTGCTAATTTCTGGTCGAAAAAATTTTTCAAAGCATTTTTGTTGATGAAGATTTGAGCGTCTCAAAGTTTCTCAACCGATGAGCATCGGTCTATCGTTTTCCATAATTATTGAAATTTTTCGATGAACACGCGTAAATTTTTTCAACGCTGTAGATTCGGAGAAATAATTTAGGATGTTTACTCCGTCAAGATATGTGCGATGATGCACCGTCCTTGAGAAAGGTTCAAGGAAGTGATCGCGGCTATAGAAACAACGTAGATGAATGCTAAAAAGGAAGGCGAAAAAAAGCTGTTGTAACCCGTTGCTCAACCCATTCAATACCGTTGATGTAAGAATGCGGGGTATAGAATGCAGCCCGATAACCCAAGGTCTTCTCACAATGGGAGCCAAAAATTTCAATATTCTTTTCACACTCGACGTACATTTTCAATGATGAACAATTAGGCCGCACCAAGAATTTCATCTGTCACTTGATACCGTATTTGCTTTTGTCTATATTTGAAATTGACTCTCAAATTGACGGTTCCGTTCAGAAAATTTGGCTTGCCTCTCCCTTTGAACATCATACATTCTTGAATAGTTTACATGAAAATGTGAATGATGAGCAATTCGATCTTATTATTGGATTTTCTATACTTCAGAATCATAAATGATTTATTACTTCCGTGAAGTCTTATTAGAAACAATCTAAAAAAGAACCACACCAAAAAATTCAAAATCTACTCTGATTCGTGTTTGTCTTACACCGTTTCCACGGTGCAAAATCACTTGTAACAAATCATCCCGATTGGCGTAAACATGTCCACTAAAAAAGTATTGTATAATGCGTTAGGAAAGAAACTCATCTTGTTCAGATAGAAACAGTCTACACATATCATTTCGATTACATATATTCATCGACAATTATTCGTGTCAATTATCAATAACAAGGCAGTAAAATTTCCTCTGTGGACCAGTTTATAGTCGAATAACGGGTAAGTCTACCCCTTGAAAAAAAACTCCACGTGGCAGTTTCCTGCCTTACCGACTAAGGAGAATAATCAAAAATTCGAATGAACAATGTAACATGTGTAAACTAACTCGTGGATCATTGAACTGCCGGAGATTTCGAGTGTTATGCATCGATGGGAGCTAGAAAAATGTCACATTCTTAGCTGCAAACTGGTAAAAATCCTAGTCTGAACTGCTTCCCCGGATTTTCTGCGATCACGATCTTATTTTGGGTTCTTCTGTGAGTCAGACCACAATGTTTCTTTCATTTTATTCAAACGAGATATACTAAATCCATCCACAATTGTCGTTGGTAAAGTAGAAATTACAAGATACAAACTCAAGTTCGCACGATATTCGCAACGGTAAACCAGCCTAATACTATGGACGAGAGCCATCCAGGGCTTTCACCTTTCAAATTACATCACCACAAGATTCGCCTTTCTCTTATTCTATCTAATTCTGAATTCTCCACATCACATCTACCCTCTCACTATTCCTATCTCACTCGCATCTTCTTCTATACCAAACTTTCCCGGCACTTCACATTTACTTATTCCTCGAGGTGTTTAACCTCAGTCTTTGAAACTCCAGAAAATTCCTCTCCGTTTCTCAAATTGAACGCAAAAGATCAAAAGCTCCGTGAAATCTGTTTACCATGCTATTGTGTTCCACTTACATGTGTTCGCTCTCCCACTCAATATGCTTGAGCAATGGGCGATTTCGCACGTGCGCTCATCTGAGTTGGTGATATGTATATATATAATTTGACGTCACAACGAGTCGTTGCTCAATTTTATTCGAGTCTTCTCAGAGTAAACATAGTCTTTTGATATACAGTTTCAGAATTTATGGACGGGATTTCCAGCACCTGTTGATAATTTCCTTCATCTGCGCGCCAAGTTTGAGAATTGAAAACATTGCAGAATATTGGCAGGCACAAGACTCATTCTGTTATCGAGCTCGTAATCCCACGCAATTTCATAATTTGTTATATCGCGATACTGATACCAGTATTTAGTATGTATGTACTCGCGTCAGTAGATACAGACGAAACCGTTCAGCCAACCTCTTGCGTACGGAAGCCGAAGTGGCTCACCGGTAAGTTACCGACCGGTGGCGCAAATCACCCACCGGTTGGTGATTTTTCAACCCCCAACTGATGGGTGGTGGAAAAAATTGAAAATCGTAGTTTTTGCGAGAAATGCGTGATTTTAACGCAAGCAAATGCTTTCCCCCTGTCATACGATGAGAAGGGCACATGATATCCGTGTTGGAGTGAATAAAATCGCTTTAAAAGGACCCCGCCATAAATGATAGGATTTTGGCTTTCAGCGAATTTGACCGAATTGGCAATCAATCGATAGAGCTCGACGTCCTGAGCAAAAGTCTCCATAGCCGCTAAACCCGAAAAATTCTCGTTTTCGAGTGATTTGGTTGCAAAGTCGCAGATTTTACCGAGCCAAAATAGGGTTATGGCATCAATCGAACAATAACATACGTTCGAATTCGTTCGGTTCGGTTGGTATTTGCCAGCTAAATACCTCTGATGAAGCAAGAATCTTTGCATTACACGCGATTTGATAATCCTCTCAAAAGAATCTTTCACTGTCGCCATTCTCGCGGGATATTTTCAAAGTCCGCACAATCGAAACGCTTCGAAAGATTTTGACATTTCAAACGGTCTGCGGGACATAGTATATGATCAAGGCAAATGCGGATGACGAGTTTCATCATCAACGAGATACATACAATATTTAGAGCTCACACCTCACGCAAGGGTGCGTTGAGAAGAGCGTTTTCCCGCTGGATGGTTGAAAAATACGTCTAAGATCTCAGTACAACTTTGAAACAAAATCATTGAATCTTTTTTTCCGAACTGTTTATCGTTTGAAGGTAACGAGATTTTCACCTTTCTAGTGTGCGGGGGCGGGAGGGGGGCCTACAGACATTTGAAAAGATCTTATGGGATTTCAGAGAGATATTCGTTTCGAATTTTGGGCGGTGATTGAATTCCGCGTTGTATCGCACTCCCCTCGAACATACGAAAATCGAATCAGGCCCAACTCTATATCGACAAAGGTCACGTACCTTCGCTGAAAGAAGGCGAAAAAGTTATACCTTTGACCCGTGTATCTCTGATATAATGCGCGAGACAGAAAATACATAGGAAATAGCTTCAAAAGTGTTCGTGGTAAGCTACAAAATACAATCGCGGAGAGGTCTGTACGACCAGTACGCTCTGAAATGTCTAACTCTAGAAATCACCACAGGTGTATTTACACTCTTGACCAGTAGTGTACATTCGAGAATATATCTATCGAAAATCAGAATGCAATATCTCTTGGTTATCAAACGACGATTACATTGTCTGTCAGATCGCACCTATTTTGAGAAAAAAGAATTCGATGCTTCACATGGTTTCAACAGAGTACTTAATTGACTTCTCATTCCTGATATCATCTCGCTGAAACGAATATATTTTCGAAAATCAATGGGCGTCTACTCAAATAACCGTACAAGTCTCAATCCGCGATCCCGGAAAAAAAAATTAAAACGATCTTCGCAACCTTTACCGATATAGAGTTGGGCCTGATTCGATTTTCGTATGTTCGAGCCGAGTGCGATACGACGCGGAATTCAATCACCACCCAAAATTCGAAACGAATATCTCTCTGAAATCCCATAAGATCTTTTCAAATGTCTGTAGGCCCCCCTCCCGCCCCCGCACACTAGAAAGGTGAAAATCTCGTTACCTTCAAACGATAAACAGTTCGGAAAAAAAGATTCAATGATTTTGTTTCAAAGTTGTACTGAGAGCTTAGACGTATTTTTCAACCATCCAGCAGGAAAACGCTCTTCTCAACGCACCCTTGCGTGAGGTGTGAGCTCTAAATATTGTATGTATCTCGTTGATGATGAAACTCGTCATCCGCATTTGCCTTGATTATATATAACTATGTCCCGCAGACCGTTTGAAATGTCAAAATCTTTCGAAGCGTTTCGATTGTGCGGACTTTGAAAATATCCCGCGAGAATGGCGACAGTGAAAGATTCTTTTGAGAGGATTATCAAATCGCGTGTAATACAAAGATTCTTGCTTCATCAGAGGTATTTAGCTGGCAAATACCAAGCGAGCCGAACGAATTCGAACGTATATGTTATTGTTCGATTGATGCCATAACCCTATTTTGGCTCGGTAAAATCTGCGACTTTGCAACCAAATCACTCGAAAACGAGAATTTTTCGGGTTTAGCGGCTATGGAGACTTTTGCTCAGCACGTCGAGCTCTATCGATTGATTGCCGATTCGGTCAAATTCGCTGAAAGCCAAAATCCTATCATTTATGGCGGGGTCCTTTGTCTTGCCCGGGATAAAGTGATTTGTGTCAAACCTAACCTACAAGTTTGACATACATCTGCACATAACTCGATTTGAGGCTCATATTTTTGTCCCAGGGATCCAAAAATTTTGGTAAAAGGTAATAAGTGTGCCTAATACGCCCCCACTGGTTCAGCTTTGCTCTCAACTTCGAACTGTTCAGTCTTATTTCGAGCTGTCACGATTTCCCCAAATATTGATTTCCCGCAAGCTCGAGAAAGGGTGTGCCTAATTTGCCCCCATACGTAAGGCCTACCTTCATTTCTTCATATTAATTAAATGATAAGGGAATCAATTTTGGATCGACCCCGGATGGTTTCTGCGTCTCCCAGAAATTATTAAGTGAGTTGTTGCATTTTTCGTCTTTGCACACTTCAGAAATCGCCGACGAAATTACGTTTAGTGAAAACGGTGCCAAAATAGTATATTACGCAACGATGTCGAAAAGTAAATCCACGCACGAGTGAAAATCTTTACACACGAGTGTGAGTCTTTACGCACTGGTGAGATTCTTTACGCACGAGCCGCGTAGCGGCGAGTAAAGCTAAGCCAGTGGGGGCGTATTAGGTACACTTATCACCTTATCCCAAAATTTTTGGATCCCTGGGTCAAAAATATGAGCCTCAAATCGAGTTGTGTGCAGATGTATGTCAAACGTATGTGAAGACATACTTTGTGTAGGTTAGGCTCGACACAAATCACAAAATCCCGGGCAAGACAAATTTTAAAGCGATTTTCTTCACTCCAACACGGCTATCATGTGCCCTTCTCATCGTATGACAGGGGGAAAGCATTTGTTTGCGTGAAAATCACGCATTGCTCGCAAAAACTACGATTTTCAATTTTTTCCACCACCCACCGGTTGGTTGTTGAAAAATCACCAACCGGTGGGTGATTTGCGCCACCGGTCGGTAACTTACCGGTGAGCCACTTCGGCTTCCGTACTTGCGAGATAAAATTCACACGCGCGTGTAGACCACTGCCTATAAACATCACCCTGTGACACACTAACATATATTTCATCATGAAATTATCTTTTTCGCTGCACTGCATCGTCAACTAAAAAAAAACCCACTCCACCTGTTTCATCGATTCGTCACTTATAAAAATTTTCCAACTCGTGCATACATTCATCTCTTGCATCCGATAAATGTTTACGTCAAAAAAATGACGCAGAAGAAAATTCGAAATTGGTGATTTCTCAATTACCGCTATCAATGCACAACAAAAATTCCCGACGCGCTTGGAAATTCGCGAATGGCTCATGCGCCATTTTATCGCTACAGTGACGCTGCATGCGGACTGGCTGCATCCTGTGGCGAATATATGCACTCGCGCAGTGTATGCAGTTTTGTATTGGCTGACGTGCGCGCCATTGAGAAGCGAGGCGGATCTGTTATATGAATAATGTAACCTCCGTGCACATCTTATCCTATAGATGGAGCTCCGAGCTTCGAAAATTGTGCAAAATGATGGCTCAGATCATTTGCGAATTTAGAGAGAGGCGGTAAAGAAGGAGTGAAAGAGAAGAAGCGATTTGTATATGCTTTTTCGCAGTATATAACGAGTGATGTAAAGCCGCGGTATGCAGGGATTTCCGGAGCAACGGATACCTTTTGACTCACGTCCTCGAGCTTGTTTTTGCTTTTCGATGGTCCGCTCTCGAATCCCATCATTTGCTCGTGGTTTAGACTCTGGGAGGCTGTTTTATTGTGCTGCAATAGCCAATTTCTACCTGTGATTCTCGCTATTGTGGTCTGTTTTCTAGGGAATCATGGGGAAATCCCATATTGACCATGGAATATGAAAGAAGAGGTGGATTAAATACCAAAATACATTGTGAGAGTATCGCAATTCCACAATGGCTTGATTTTTTTGAAAATCATTTCATTTGGACTATCACCAAGCTATAACTAGCAGCCAATCGTTAACTCATTTTGAAGCTTCTTTCAAGACCTTGTAAGTGGGCTAGAATAGCTTCATTCTCGACCAACCAGGGCCAAGCTATCGCAATCTTCCCGAAAAAGGAATTTTTCCCGAGTTTGCGAGAGAGTGTACCAAACATTCTTTGCGAATGATCTCCGTATTTTGCTCTCTAATTCGGCCCAAAGCCAAGTCTTGCAACTCCAAAAAAACAGATTTTTAGAGTCTTGTAAAAAGGCATCGAATGCATCGAACTACATCAAGATTGGTCAAAGTAAGAATTTGGCACCGATTTTTTGAACGCAATTTCCTCGGCGATTTTTTGGCCGTTCAGATGCGAAAAATAAAATTCTCATTCCGAATTTTCTGGGACACGCAGAAATCACCTTGGGTCGGTTTTACTCACCCTATGTTCTCATTTTCTAATATAACTCATTTAAACGTAAAAAAATTTGCGGTGAGGTGAACGAATACCCGTTCCTATCGGCATGTGAGGGTATTTTGGGCGTATGGCGCAGGTTGGGCACACCTTTGCAATCTGGAGTATATAGTTATTACGGTTTTATTAGAGGGTACGAAATCGTCGGGCAAAATTGCCTTGTTCCTTTGTAACGAGCAGAAATTTGTTGTTCCAAAGGTTTTCAGTAGTTGAACTCAAGTAGCTGAGTTCCTCAAGTTCTGGCATGTTGCAGTTTCCTTCAAAATCCATTTGAAAACAGTCGATACGAGCTTCAAAACGTCTTATTTTTACTTCGACCATTACAGATTGACTGGGATTGAAAGTTATTCTGATTAATCATTTTGAAGTCCCAGTATCCAAAATCTAATCCTTTTGGAATTATGTTAACGGACAATCGTTTATAAATTGAGGAAAAAGAAAAGAATCCCCAGCTGGTTCATCTTAAACTGTGATGACTGTAAACGAAGACAATCACAGATTGCATAAATCAGGCGTAAGCTCTGGTCTCAAAATTACCAGTTAATCAACTTTAACCCTTGACAAATGAGAATTTTCCGTAACCAAATTTTCTGGATATCAGTCGATGTTTTGTTATTGACTCGGTTATATTTTCCGGGTTCGTAGATTGCATCTATAGCAGCCTTATCGGCCTATTCAAGGAGTCATACAAATATAGTGTAGTAGTTATGTATTTATTTATATCCAGTTTTGCAGACAGTGACAGAGACCCAACCAGTTCAAATGCGACCTACTCCAACTATAAATGCTATCATTTTTACGTCATACTCGTACTCATTTTGCATTTTTTTAAAGTGAGAATTCAAGTGGTTCAGTAGGTTCCAAAATGGATTATATTGTTATTCAAGAAAAGTGCTCATTTTGTGAGTGCATTTTAATAAATATTCAAAGTCATACTTATCAGCCTTGAAACTATGGCATTGGATGCAGCCTTTTAGATAAATTCTTGTAGCTCAAATTACATTGGTATGAATGGCAAAGACGAATGCGGAACTGAATCAAAAACAAAGAGTGTAGTGGCGCATGGCGCATCGAATGACGCACACCACGTGCATGTGGATATGAGAATCAAGTTTCGGCGACGCAGTATATATGTGCATGGTATCGCACTCAGGAAGAACCATCAATGCATTGCACGTTCCATCGTTTTCCAAACAAATCTGACGCACTCGGAAGTGCTCTTGAAACCTAGTAAGCTGTGACCTGTGGTGTTTATATCGCCTGACTTATGCATACACAAAGATCCTTCATTCATTTGATCCATTTATGGCTAAAGTGAATGACGATGAACCATAGAGGTATAATACCTAGAGATAGATATTGGTATTATATCTCTATGCGATGAACTTGATGCGATTCAGATCAGAATATCATACAATACGCAATTGTTAATTTGGTCATTTCCAACATTATTCTCATGGGATTCATTAAAGACAGACCTAGATATCTCACTCGTACATTTGATATTTATTGTTTGGCTTCGACAGACAGAATTACATTTGTGTTCCCAGCCTGAGTAGATTGGTAATAACTTAGACAAAGTTATACAGAAAATTGTGAAAAAAATTTCACCAGAACAATAATCGAAATAGTTCCACAAGAAATAGTCCTTGTGTCTGATGAATTGTTGACATGATCAAAACTGTCTGTTTTTGCTTCTTTGGTGTTTCGGATGAAAATTCATTGAATGGTAATGTTCTTGATGTGGTATTATTTCTTCGAGTATGTCAAACTCCATACAGTTTTAGTCTTACATACACTCCTACAAATCAATCTTGATTCTTTAAAGTAGCTGAAGTATGGTGTCTTTTGATGATTCAGCGTGGAAATGGAAAGTAACAACTTTATTTGCTCATGACCCAACTCTTTTATGATCAAATGAAGATAATCAATGATCACTCTTCATTGACAAACAAGACTTTGATCAAAGATGCCATGGTCCCCATGACGCTTGTAAACTTCGAATGCGAATTTGCACGCAGAAATGCAAGGAAAATAGTTTTTTCTGTTTAGAGCTGATTCTTCGACTTCATTTGGGAAGACTTCTTGCTCGAACTGTTGACTATTTGAACTTGTAGCATCTTTCCAAGGTGAATGATAACCCGTTGTATGATTGATTCGATCTCGTAGGACTATTCGAGGTGTCAAGCGTGGCCTAGCAGACAATGTATAAGAGGTAGGAGTTGGCAGAGCGATAGTTCAACATTCCGCCACTTTACGCGTTCATCCGCGGTATTATGGCGCTGTAGTCAGGGTTGACACCTCGAATTAGGGCAGCTATGATAACAGTTTGATGATTTCACCCAGGCGCGGATACTGGGGCGGGGGAGCATCGCCCTTCGAACCTCGTTTCATTCTCAAATCCCCCCCCCCCCAACACATCAAACTTGATGGGAAATCCATGTGTTTTGTGACGTAGATTAGATTCATTGTTGTTACAAAACCTAATAATTATAAACAATTAACAATAGTTACTAATGATAATATCATCTCATGAGTACTTCTCAACAAAACATCACTCGAGCTGCATTACATGAATTTCTATCGAGGTGTATCCATAGGGAATCCCCCGCCTCCTCCCAAACCCGAATCCTGGATCTGTGCTTGTTTCAACAACCACCTTACCAAAGTTACTCCAGTCTTACTCGATTGAATCAATCATGTACGCTACGTCATCTTTTCCTCCAGGCTTCATTGAAGCTAGACCCGTCCTACAGAATAGGCTCCTACCAGTCAAATGAACTTTTAATTACAGTGACCTAAGTCATTAACTCATGGCAATGCATCTCCAGCGGCAGTGTTCCTTTGAGGCATTCTGGCACTTTTTTTGACCTCCAAAACCTTCTTGGCAATCAATTGTTCCTTCTTCACTTCATCATATCAACTTCCATTCTTCTTCCCTCTGTAGAGCTTTTTGCTTGAATCTAGTCTAAATCTTCGGCCAGGGCGCAGCCGCGAGTCTCACCAAAGATCGGCATGCATCCCAGATCACGCACATTATCATTTTATCGTCAACCGCTGGGCCCTTGTAGACGCACTTTGAAGCCTTTACTTCGTTGATTCACGCGGTGTATGATGCTGCACGTGGAGCTAAACAGGCGCATCATTTGCATCCGACTCTCCAATCTGCCGATGACCTACATACGACTCGATCCCACGCACTCCAACACTTTCATCTGCCACACACCCATATGAATAAAAACTCACACACATACATGTAAATCGGTATGGGCCATGATCAGGGCTAGAGTATGTATATGATGGAAGGGGCACGCTATACTGCTGCACGCGGCCCGCTCTCCAAAAAAATTCATTCTGAACCTAACCCATGCAAGAGAACCATCGTCTCCTACGATAGTTCATCCGAATGATGGTGCGCGCGCGCACTTGAACTCTTCTCTCTCACTCACTCACTCTCTTACTTTGGGTAAAGTTATAGAGAGAGAGAGGCCAGGGCGATCGGCAAGCATCAGCGCCAGCGCTTATTACACTCGGTTATAGACCGCCGGTGGCCACGACACTCCGCAGCCTGCAGTCAACGCGTGAGCTTCGAGTAATTTTATCAAACACGGAATATAGTGTTTTTTTAAAGCTCATTTGTATGAAATGAAAGCTTGAAACTTACTAGAAAAGCTGTGCAGTGCTGTTATAAACCAGATCTGACAGTTCTGTGATAACTTGATAATATAGTGACATTGAAAAAAAAATTTGTGATATTGGTGATGTTAAGATCGGTATAGTGAAACCGATTTTGACGCTGAAAAATAATAGAAGTATAGTTGTTGTGGTGGTGTGGTTGACTTTCGCGTGTGTGGACAATGACGCTAAATCCTGGCGGTTCAAAGTGTGTTTGAGGTGCATCAGGTGCACCAACAGGGTCGAAGGAGGAAGCAGTTACCTTGCCGATTCGTAAGGACGGGTTCGCCACCCGGTATGTCCTTTTTTTTCATCCCCTTTTTATCCAGTGATTTGAGGGTATTTCTATTATCACCGATGTTGTACGGCGTGACGATTAAAAAATTGTGGGTATTCGATAATTTTTTATGTCATTTCAAGTACAGTCTAGAACGTGGCATCTGATGTGCGCAACTCGATAATTTTGATAACGATCGTGGAAAAGTCTTCCATAGACTTCACTGCTCCCGAAATGGCTCATCAAATTGCTCGTGATTACGCCTGAGTGGATGATTGAGTAGAATCAATCGATAGTGTCAACACTTGCATTCGTAATGTATCTTGTGACCAAGTTTTTTACGTGCTTCATGAAAAATTCGTGTTTTTGACCATGTATTCTGATATAAAATGATTTCATTCTATGAGTGCATTTTTTTTA
The DNA here is from genome assembly GCA_029851415.1 of Eretmocerus hayati. Taxonomy (NCBI): domain Eukaryota; kingdom Metazoa; phylum Arthropoda; class Insecta; order Hymenoptera; family Aphelinidae; genus Eretmocerus; species Eretmocerus hayati. The sequence continues at coordinate 167,520,213 of CM056742.1, forward strand.
TTAACTGGTTTAGTCATGAAACATTTCTCAGTTGATTCAAAGCTTTTACTGATGGATACCTCATTTTTCAGTCAGAATCAGAAAACTCATGAAAAAAAATCAACTTTGGTGTGAAATTGTTGACACTGTTTTGGATCACAAGCGGGAAATTGTGAATTTTTTTTTTATATCGGCAGGCAGCCGATATAGTGATTACGTAAAAAGTTCGTTGGAAGAGCTATTGGGACATGGCGAGGTCGCGCATGGAGATGCACTAGTATAGTAGTTAACTTTCTGGTGTGATGTGTCAACCGCGTGATATACCGAAAAAAGCTTGGAGAGTGACGTTTATTGGTATACCCGCGAGCATTCGCTAGTCTAACATTGGACGATTTCGAGGTTAGTGGAACACGGATGGGCAAGTTAGCGTATTAGAAAGGTGCTAGTCGAGGTGCTAGTTAGAGTTGCACAAGTCACCCAAAACTTGAAACTTTCATATCTGTAATTCGGATCTTAGTTTTGGTGAAATTTTGCGATGTAAAATCGGCTCAACAAGTTTGCAATTAGTGCTTCAAATATTAGAGCATAAGATACAAGGAGGAACTCACCGGTCAATACTTTTTTGGAATAGAGAATTTCATGGGTATTTTCTTCAGTAATTTACTCATTGGGCAATTACGAAAAGAGTCGAAAGTTGCGCCGAATAGCTCGCTTGTGGTTCTGCGCGTGCGCAAAATATTTTCGCAATTCGCGCGCTCGTGTCTCTGCAAAGTCCGGGACAACGTCAGCGCACTGTGCGTATTGCCGAAATCGAGGTGTTCTTGCTTATGTGAGAATCTTGTTGCTAGAAAAATCGGTCACATGATCTGATGTTCTTCATTGCTTGTTTCCGGATTATATTTCCATATATTTCAAGTCCCCAACCATTGTTAGCTTGACGAAAATTTTCGATAAAAGTATTTGCCCATTGTAGAATACTTGTACTTGAATGGATGAATTTATCTATCCAAACATCTAATGTGTTGCAAGTAACCGATTGGTTCATACACGAGCCAGATCGGCAGTTATAAAGGTTCATTTGTTCGATCAAAAAGTGCATTTCGAATATTGTTGATGCTCTTTTCGATGAGTAGGTATCGTTTTATGGAGTTTAGTCGCCACATTGAGTCGGGTAAAAACTTGTGTTGAACTGCAAAATTGATGAAATTTCCAACAGACTCAACTTACTCTATTGAATCATGGCAAAAACGATTTCGAAGACCCATAGGAAAAATTGTAATAATGACTATATATACTATGGAATTACCCGAAATCATAAAATCGTCCGTTCTAACAATGATGGATGAGTGATTTGATTGATGAATCGGCATATTTATCCCGGAAAACCCTCACTTTCTATGCGTCTCATGGCGGCTTACATGCGTGACCTTGAAGACGTCAGAATGCAGTCATGCACCTCGACACGTGAAAGTGATGAATCAATTTTCCTTCTCACGATCACACCCCCATAATTTATTTCCCATAATTAATGATGATACCAAAGACTCGTTGAAAGATGTGAACAATGATATGTATAATGATTCGACGATGATGTTATGTTTTTTTCTCATCTGTTGTTGCAGCTGGAGGAGCAGTCGGGCACGGGTGCGATAGAGAGGGAAATTCAACAGCAGAGGGCATCAGTGACAGGGGTGGTGGCGTCCAAGGTCACGGGGTTGGCCCAAGGGGTGGCATTATGGACTCTCATCAACAGCAATTCTGCCTTAAGTGGAACAGCTTTGGCAGTAACCTCGCCACGGCCTTCTCCAATCTCTTCAAAAGCGAGAGTCTAACCGATGTCACCCTTTTCTGCGAGGGTGAGTACACACTTTTGCCTATCAGTCCTTTCTTCCTTCAATTATCCTGATTGCTATACGTCTATATTCTTGATGAGCGCTGTGTAAATTTTTCTGCACTTTAGCAGAGTATTGTTCGGAGGGAGAGCTGTGTATATTTCTAAGATTGTGAGACAGTTTTTGCGGGTTGTGCCATTTCATTTGCGGTGGATGTTTGTACAAATTTGTTCGGCCGGAAGATGATGGTCTTTATTGAGGATTAGGGTGATACAAAAGGACCGGAAATGACAGGATTATTCGTTGATTCGTAGGAACCTCTGGATATGAGATGATAAAAATCCAAAATGCAATAATTTGCACGGTGAGTTTGAGATAACTTTGCACGGGGAATAAGACCAAGGTACCGTTATTTGTTGTTCATAAAATTTATACGGAGCAGCAAGATTTTTTTCTGAGGCGTAAAAGTTTTCTTACCATCTTTTGTTTTCCCACGCCCACACGTATTCTGAAATTTCCGAAGATTTTGCCATGACTCCATGTTGGAAATATTGCCGGATAATAAGTTTATTAGAAGCTTGATAAGAACAAGCATTTCTCGACCCGCAGCGAGGTATGTATTTAGAAATCAATTTTTCCAGCGCCCTAAAAAATCTTGAATAACCAAAGAATATGCTGTCGTTTAGTCGTCACGAGTCCATCTGAATTCTTTTCGAATGCAATGGCATCTAATTTAGGTCAGGACAGATTTTTGCCTTTCGATTCGGTTAGAGAACAGCTTGGAAGCATGCGATGAGATGAACCGTTAGCTTAGAAAATATGTTGCGAGGTTTGAAAGAGTTGTGCGTGAGTGGTACGCATTTTTGCAACACGACGACGCCGTGCCGGGTTAGCTTTCACCACGGGTATTAGACCAGTTTCTACGAGTCTGCACTATCACATGGTTAGCTAATGTGTGCTATTCTGTGTCAAAACACTCATCGATGAATAGAAAGCCTGATATGGCCGAGTCAGAAACATTCAAAATTTCATAACTTACCGCAAATGCACGTACAAAATGATGTACAAATCGCACTCACATGATAAGCTCCAAAAATTCAATTTTCTTCCTGATTGCACGGATACTAATCTCAATAATACATAAATTTACTCTTGTTTAAAAAAAAGTCCATTGCGGTATCCCCAGCTCATACATAACCGAAAGAGAAATTCTCTTACCAGAGCCTCATCGTCACTTTCACCTCGCCGCGAGTTCCACATGCATCAGACAGCATCCAAAAAAAAAAAAAAAAAAAATTGCTCAACACCCAGCTAGAGATTTGATCCAATCTAAAATAATCTGCAGCCTCGGAAACTCCAATGCCAGCCACGACCGCATCGTGAGAGAGCTTTCATCGCGCCGGTATCGTCCTATATATATAATAACGTGTTTTTCATTTGAACACGTGATGCAGAGTAACGAACCAATGAGCTTTGAGCAAACTGACTCGATGTGCGAAAACTTGCATGCGCATTAAGGTATTGAGGCGTGTGCAAAATGTGTATAGGTAGGAGGGTAGGCGTTTGATGCAGTATAGAGAGTGCAGTTTTGTAGGATGCACCGAGTAGGGATTGGTTGAAAGTTTGCAAATTGCAACGCCCCCCGAGCTCTCGTATTCGCTAACTGCATTGGCGAATCTCTTGGCTTCGCTTCTCTTGTGGAAATAGCTCTACAGTCATCTTTTTTTCTCTCTCTCTATCTCTCTTCTTCTATATATGCTTGAATTTCTGCACATCAGCGCCAAGTGCAGCGTCAGAATGCGAATTCAGTTCGTTGCCGACTGCCAAACCTGATGCAACGCGCTGATGTGTCTGTTTTATAATGTGTGCATTGTGAATGGGTGGCTGAAGCGGTGGTGAAATTTCTTTTCTCGAGTGATGGAGTTGGCTTGGTAGCTTAGGTAAAGGCATTTTTGTGCGTTTTGAGGGAGAAAATTCGTGCGGTGTGTGTCAGGTTCGTGGTGCTTTTTGTGCAACATGATGCAAGATTCGTGTCAGCTGGGATATATGATGAACCAAGATTTCGAAGAATTTCTAGTTTGGGTTGATGATGGTGCAACGTGCAGTGCAAGGTAAAATGAAACTAGGAATAGAGTAAACTTATATATGCACCTGATGTAATCGACATGCAAATTCGAAGTTATGCTTTGATTTCACGTAATCAATTACAAATTTTGGTTTATTTCACAGATGGCATTTTGTTGAATTCATGTATTTTTGCACAATGTAAAGCGCATTGATTTTTTTTAGTGTTTGAACAATAGTCGAACGGCTGACCAAAATGATTCATTGGGAAATAAAATCTCCATTGTGAATTGCAATCTACCAACGAAATCGCTTCCATACGTTTGCCATGCATTTTTTGTCTGCAAATTCTGCTACTAGCGCATTGCATTCAATTATCGAAATTTCAAAGAAAACTCACAGTTCAAATTGCGTTGCAAATTGATATGAAAACTAGGACGAATTTGCTTTCCAATCCATTTTGAAGTGGCTTTTTATTTACATTTGAAGTACACGACGGTCGAGATCTGCCATACTTTCGGTATTTTTTCTCAATTTATTGATTACTTTTCGTGATTCTAAGCGACTATGACTCGGTTTTCGAAGACCATATTGTGCGATAATTCTGTTCCGTGACGTTTTCATTGAAATGATGAAGAAGTCACTGTGACAATGCCTATAAATGTAGAAATTATCGCAGTTATAATCATTGGAATTAATTGAAATCACATACTTTTGATGACCGACTGTAATGAAATGCGTGTGTTGTAAATAATTGATGCATCATTCGTTCTGATCGAGTAGATGATTGAGCACAGAATCTTGGAAAAAAATTCATAAAACCATTGATAACAAGATTCAAAGGAACGAATTTTCAGTAACTCAAAATTTGAAAGACAAACCTCGTTGTGTTGGAAAAATTTTATGTTTGGAAAGTTTTTAAAAACATCAACAGAATTTCTCAGCATCACGATGCTGGATTTCACAATTTTGAGTTGAATAGTGCGAAAAATTTTCCGGAAAATGCTCGGCGCGGTAGCAATCTGATCGTGCATGCAAAGTGGCATTATAACTATCAGTCAAACTGTGATAGAAGATTCGGCTATGCGAGGTGGCCAAAGTAGGTCTGGGTTACAGTTAGATCTAACAGCGTTCAAGCGCGTAGCTGATGCACGGAGGAGACATGGGAAGGGAAGGGGGCATTGCGTGTACCCAATGTAATTGTAATTCGGTGCATGCGCAGCTCTCTACTCTTTGTCCACGCTATGACATTCATGGCTTATAAATTCGTATTCGTACCTATACATCTAAAGTGCCCATGATGCAGCAGCTCATGGTACTCAATTTTACGCCTCGATTTCAAACTAATGCTTCTGACCTACGCTGCGCAAGCGAACTCTTTGTTCGGTTCGCTTGCCTCATCATATACACTTTTAATACCATCGCATTCGTTCAACCAGGCATGCATATATGTGCGCTACGCAAGGACAGATTTAAATGTCAGAGTTTAAATGCTTCCGGGCAAGTTTTCTTAGTATTAAATTCAGATTTTTTTTTTTCATAAATTTCACAAAATGTACGTGTTTGTGAGATCGACGATGCAGCTCGAGGTCATCAGGATAGAGTCAGCATGTTGCGAGAGGAAACTTTTTTTTTTCTATGCAATGCGTCCTATTAGAGTATACCTAGTAATGTAATAAAACCGGAAAGAGTGATTTGTGTTGGGAGATGGTTGGGAGGCGGGGTTATACCGAGAGGAAAACTCTTTGGAAATAACATCGGATGATTTATGCATGCGTGACTATTTTACGAACCGATATTGCGTTATAGATAAATTTGTAGTCGCTGCTATGGCTATAGCTGCAACTTCGCCTAGTAATCTTGTAGTTTTCTTTTTGTTCGTAGATTCGACCATTGGTCGATTTATGAGTGTAAGTAAAATCAGTTGCCGGCAATAAATGGGTAGATAGGTTTTTTTGTTAAATGATCGGAGGCGAACAGAATCAATTTGATCGGTACTTGCAGGTGATCCATTCAAGTTCTTGCAGATAACTTGTAACTACTAATTTTGCTTTTTTGTACTTTTCAGAAGAATCTCAAAAGTATCTGAGTTTGTTTATCTAGTAGGAAAATTTAGCGATGCAACTGCGCCATTGCCGATAAATTGATGCGTCAGATACGTGTAATGTTTTTACTCAGTGTGCGTGTGATTGAGCACTTGTTGAAATTTAAATGAGTACTTATATATGCATTATAATGCTTCGGTGTGATGTGTCGAGTAAAAAAAGTTCGTCAGCCGCTTCAGTCGCACTGCACTCGTTGTTATCGGTGACTGCTCGATAATGCCATATCGTGTATGAATCTATGTTCTCAACTTCTTATTTTTATCCTCGATGGCTTATAGTTGATGAAATTTTACAAGCATTTATCAAAAATGGTTACACTTCTGAATGCACTTTTCAATATTGCGTATGAGTATTTCCTAGACTCAAAGGCAAATTTTTGTATTTGATAGATCATCAAATGAAAATTTTATTGCATGTGAAAGTACAACGGGTGAACACGAAACAATTTTTTTTCATAATCTTGGAACCATACGGCGAGATTTCAAACTATCATCGTCACACGTCCCATTTTTGAAAAATCAATCAACAGACTGCAGTGCCTATACTCTCTCCCAAAAAATTCAAATCATCAAGAAATTATTTGCGAAGCAAAGTTCTTTCGTTCTCAACCAAAAGATTCGTCGTTGTGGCATCCGCAAAAATATTCGCTGGCCTCATTTTTTACTTACTCTATTCTCTTATATTCGTACAAGCAATTAGCCTCGAAGCGTAAAAATGAACGCCCGAAGGCTTGTTCACTCGTTTTTGAATCAAATGACGATTTAGAGGCCACCATACTACCGTCACGCGTTAGAAAAAGAGAGTATATAGAGAAGACTTTGGTGTTGTATATATGGCGCGACCCACATTATAACCTTCCTAAAAGTAGGTCAATAGGCTTCTGTCTCTCTATCTCTCTCTCTAACTCAACGCTTATTCATCTATACCATAGATATATATCTATATACCTCAGTCTCTGTCGCTGGTGTGTAATATATATGTGTCGAGACACATGCGTATATGTATGCAACGGGGCAGCCGAATTTCATCGGTTATACACTGTTGCGCTATTATAAGAGAGCTTAGAGCTGCGCTCGCATTTATTATGTCTGACGTTCGGTTGTCAGCGCAGTCAACAAAAAAAAAAAAAAAAAACTAGGTCACCCTATGGGTCAACGATGCATGCAGTGCATTGCTGCCATGCTAATGTCCATCAGCTATAGTTTTATTATTTTTATTAGATTGATTTTCCATACACCAAAACGTTTCGGTGAATTGAATATTTTGCATCAGGAGGTGCACCTGAAAAAAAAACAACATGTTTATGGACGTGCCTAATGTATTAGTATTTAATGAACGGGAACAATTGTGTTGTCAATTCTAGTCGACGTTTGTCTTGTGATGGTTATCGTTGACTTGTATCGGCCCTGGCATTGATGATGGATATCTCTGATCAAGATGTGGGAGGAAGAGGTGGAACACGATTTCAGAGATTGTCTACCTGTTGTCGTGATGTGTTTAAAGTGAAGTCTGACGAGTATTTTGTTGTTAATTTAGAATCAAAATTTGGTGCATCAGTGACTTTTTCAAGACTACAAGACAATGAATTTACGGGCTGTTTTGGAAAAAAAAATTCTAATTGGATGAGTGCATTTCATACTCAAAATTGAAGACAGCTTTGTTGAGGTGCTACTCATCTTTTGAGACGTTCATGAAATACGTAAGGAAAAATTCATCATTTTTTTGTCCAAAATTGTAATAGATTTTTCACGTCTGAGGATAACTTTTATCGGATAACCAGAGAATAACTTTCAAAGCCTTAAAATGATTTTACTTTATATTGGCGCATTTATAGTCCCTAGAGATTGAAATGATCATGGTTTCTAGCCACTACATTGAATTTTTTTTTCCACTTGATGAAACCTGAGTATATTAAAGAACCAAGATTATTTCGGTTATCAAGGTGATGTAACGATAAAAGAGCATTTTTGCTGCATTATCTTATTTTTTCATTCCATTTCTACTTTTATGCCCCAACAAGCCTCTGTCGCATGTGATCTTCAAATATACATCGATTCTCAGAAACTAATTCTTCCGAATCAATTGATTTTTTTGGTTTTTCACAACCTTCTCGTATGGTTCCTTTATTGCGTGTTAACGGATTTTTCATCTTGAGGTGTGATCGCAATTTTCAGATACAATATCTTTATTCGTTTGCCTTTGCGTACAAAAATCTTTTCAAACTCATCGTTTTGAGTTGATCAGCGGCGCGCTCTTGATTTTCAAGCTGTTTGAAGGCCAATAATTATTTCCACGAATATAAATGCTGGTCTATTTCGAGTATCTAGTTATACAACGTATGAGCTGATAGTGATAAGAGGACCTTGACGCGACTCTGAGCTATAATTTTTTTTTTTAACACTTTCAAATGGTCTTTGCTGGCCTGCGCTCGGCTTCACTGGATGTACAAATGTATTAGATGAATGCTCTTGCTTATCATATTCAAACTCGATCAAATTAGAATAGAGCTTGCTTTTTCGATCTTTCGAAATTGAAGCTGATTGATTGCTTCCATATACATATGAAGGGAATACAAATTTTATCTACGTGTTTTCTATGATTATGATTGCATATGAATGATCAATCAGACGTTAACAGTCTGCCTTTTGACACTTCAATCAGCTGTTCAAACTTATAAGTGGTAACAAAAATGTGAATTAGTTTTCAAAGACCAGCTTGGGCATCTTTCTTCATTCAAAATCTTGTCCTAATCGATTTACTTGCACATACTTTACTCATTTTGCATGAAAAAAAATCACTCCATCACTTACATCAAAGAGAGTTGGTTTTTGACATTTTCGGAAATTCCAGGGGTTCTTGTTGATATTTGGATCATATCTCGTTTTTAAAGAACATTGAATCAATTATGATGACAAAATCATCGATGTACTTGGAGAAGTGACTCTATTATTTGATATTGGCCTAATCCGTTAATTTTCTCATCAAAGATGTCATTTCGTGCTTGTACAAGTATCGAATGAAACATGCAATGATTTTTCTGATATTCCCATTCGGCGAGGGAGAAACAATTTGAAAAATGCTCCAAAATAACTCGTCAGCCGTGAGTCATATGTATAACGATAATCATGGATCTAAATCTCAATTCAAGCTCGAAATCATGTTCCGTGCCCTTTTTCAAAGCTCTTGATTTCTGAGCTTTCTCACTCGATTCTGATTCGATTCGATAATTCTCTGCTGGTCGACAGACCAGTTTTTTTGTAATTGCACTAAAAAAGGTTTCATTCATTGGAACGGCCAAGCTTGATATCGAAATAGTATATTTCGCACCGAGTTCATGAAGTTCTAGCTCGCTTCTGAGCGATCGGATTTCGGCCCGAGCCGAAGGGGAGGGTTGAAATAATCGCTCGGAAGCAGGGAACCTCATGTGCGAGGCGCGAAAGTTATTTTCCGCAATTTTGTAGGCACCCAAACATCGGAAAATTGCGAAAACTGAATTTGATTATCAACTGATAATCAAATTCGGTTTTCAGAGTCTGTGGCTAAGTTTTGCTTTTACATGCAATCGAATCTGAAAAATGACGATTCATTCATATCTCGTCAGTTTATAAAATTTTTCTTGGCTGCTCAAAAGTGTGCACAGTTCACCTCAGACGGTTTTTCTTTTTCTACAAACGGTGTATTCATGATCGTTACATAATCGTTACACTATTTTAACGAGTAACAAGATCCAACCATACATTATAAACTCTATAACCAGCCACTTTGCGGTGCACGTGTCTGTAATATTGCTTCGACTTTTGATGCGGATATTGCAAGGCACTTGTGCGCCGAAAGCTGACCATCAAAGATCCTTGACTCTACGTTTTACCTCCTTTTGCGGCTGCAGAGAGGTGCGTGACCTAATCCCAAACTTCCCTCCCTCTCTTCTTCTTTCTCAAATACCTCAACGCCATTTTTTTTTATAGTACTAATACAGACCGCATTTAATACATATGTGGCGGTTAATGGACCACTTGCGATTGTGTGCTGATGCTGTGGTTGTTGGATAGAGCTATACATAGCGCGGAATTTGCCTCTATATATACTGCTGCGCATGCCGATTGCCACACAAAGAGTGTTGACTCCACGAGGCATCATATACTTATATACCTGAGAAGAGGATTTTTTCCTATGTTGTTTCCGAGAGACTTATATCTTTGAAGATGATTTGCATAGCCTAACGCTCTGGGCACCTCGGCTTTTCTTAGACAAATAGCAATTTTCGTATGTATATGAATTCGGTTATCTGGGCTGCGCAAAGTTTGTATGTATGTACTCAAGCTTTCGCTCAGATAAGTCGATGTTTGTGAGAGTTCGTTCACCCTCAGAAGTCAAGAGGGAGAAATCGGTTGTTGTAATATACGGGGGTGGTCAGATCGAGGGTGCGATAAGGCACTTCCTTGATATCGCTGTAAGGCTTTCTTTGATCCGAGAGTTTCTCCTGATCGCAAGTCTTTTTTTTTTGGTTAGGCTACAACTACTTGTGGAAGCTTTTACCAAATTTTTCAAACACGCAACGTCGTTGTTTCATGATAATACTCGGAAAATCGATAATTTTGTGCAAGTTCTGTCTCAATTTCGATGGTGCATCTCACAAATGATGAAACGACCATAGGGTACCATTACGAGAGCGAGGTGAATCCAATGATCTTTCTATAAATTTTCTCGAATCTGAAAATGCGAGCAGCAAAAAAACTTCTCCTTGCACTTGCGAAATTAGGCTCAAAAAGTTGGAGACATCTGCACATTATTTTCCTAGAAAAATGTGTAAATCTGCTATATTTTGATAAGAAATTGACTCTGAAATGATTATCAGATCGTTAGAACGACGACGGGAAGAATAAAAGAAAAACATGGTGTGCGTCGCGTGCAGCACCTTATATTATTAGAGGTATCAGCCTCGCACATAGACAACCGAAAGATGTGTTATTGCAACACATATCATCCCATCATGCTAGCGCGTCAGTAGAAAAAGGCAAGATCTAGTCGGACAAAGGCGGTGGTATCCTCCAAGCGCGCAAAGTGGAACGCGGTGAGAATTGCGACTCGACCAACACAAGAGGAGTGTTGGTGTGAGAAGAAGGCATTACAAACACATATACGTATTATATATCTTCTTATATTCGCTAAGGCAGCAAGCAAAATAGAACGAGGAATAGAAAGAGAAAAACACACACTTAACGAGTGGCACGTGGAGCTTTCGCCTTTGGAGGAAGGGATTCGTCCACGGAGGGAGGCGAAAAAGGAGAAGGAGAATGAAATTGAGAGAAAGGTGGAGGAGGGAGAAGGAGGCGCCTCTTTGGAGGGGGAGGAAGAAAGCGAATGGGAGGGCTCAACTCCTCCGCGAACATCGCGGGAGGAAGAAGCTCATAGGCGCCTATTGATGCTCGCGAACTTCCATCGACTCTTGCGGAGTACATATGTGTGCTAGGATGCCTCACTCTCTGGGGTGCTTCCTGCGTCAGTCAAGGTTAAACACTTTGATGCAACAGGATGCCGGCCAGTGACATCTTCCCTCCTGGCATCAACCTTCTCTTCCTTTCATCTTCAATATCTCACTCCATAACACTTCTTCTTATTCTTCTGCATATTTTTCCCCCTATTCTATGCTGTATACGTTGAGAGAACGCGTATTATTCTCGTAATAAGCTTTTGCGCAGAAACCTTAGCTTCAAGGATCTATCCGTCATTGCCGAAAACATGTTTTGCTCATGAGAAACAGGATGACGAAACAATATGTAGGCCATCGCTCTCTGATGGACGAGTCATTTCCGCGAGTATGCCGAGTAAATCTATTTTCTGATGGACAATACAATTCAACAAGGGTATGAATATCGATTGAGTATAAAAAAAAATTGGGGATGAAGTATGGAAGCCATGATGTCCGCTCGTCTGAAAAAATGTGGAAAGTGTGGAAATTCAGGAAATTCAATCCGAGTCTCGGGAGAGTCTGGTGGAAACTCAAAGAATCAGAATGATTTTAGAATATGACTCTGGGATTCAGACGGTGCTGGAGTTCTTTTTACTCAAAGTGAAACTCCATTGAAATCACTCATGGCACATGGTACAAATCTGCAAGTTTTGAATTAACTAATGGAAATTTTGAAAAATATGATGGAAGAGCTCAATGAGATTGACGAAACATTGATGTAAAATGTTTCAAATGAAACGAAAAAATTCATCTATGCATGAACTCAAATATTTCTTTTGATATTATTTTCGCTCAATCTGAAAACAAAGGGACTTATGCGATTCGAGTCATCTATACCATTATATCTCTATGTTTCATTGTACCTGTCTGACTAAAATCTTCAAGTAGTAAAAGCTTGGAATAGAAAGTGAGCTCGTCCATAAACTTCATTTCCAGCTGCAAACTGAACCATTTGTAACTTTATAAAAAAGAATTACTGACGAATCCAGAGGATATTTTCAATCCTCCTAACTGTTTTTTTTCGCAATTTTTCCCCTTTTGTTCAATCCAAAACCGGCCATGCATAGCCTGATCAGGTGGGTGCATGCCGAATCAGGTGATCACAGTCTGCCAACAATTCTATAGGAATACAATCGGTGTGCTCAGCTACAAAATTAGGTTCTCGACTCATTGAAAGCTACCCAAAGTCAGTATCTACAGCACTCATTCATCATACTCAAAAGTAAAATGGAAAAACGTAACCAGAACATTTTCACCGGCTCACCTCTCGAATTTCAAGCCGCAGGGAAAACATAGAGCCAACTCGCAAATGAAACCTTTGCGGTGGTGAATGCCCAGGGCGTTTTTCGCTTTTATCTGATGTACGTATAACTACGATATAGCGTACACCTTATATGTGCTTGAAAAGCCACCCATGCGTGAGCTTACGTTTTTCGTGTAATCTCTCAAATTAGAGAATCTCTTGAAGTGCGCGAACCCAGCTTTTGTATGAAAAAGAGAATAAGATAAATGAGAAAGCCTTCGTCACCGACGAATCTTTTTTTTACCACGGCTTGCAGGAGTATGTGTTAATCTTTTGAAACTTATATCCTGACAAAATTTTCACTGAATGCCAGCTTTGTTATCTTCATTAAGGTAGTACTGTCGCGAATCGATTGGGTTGGAGGATATTTATGAAATAATTAACCTAGCCTGCATTTGACACACGGATTACTCAAATGAAGTTATATAGGCTTAGGTTGCTCGTAAGAACGTTTATGTTCAATTTCATCATGTTTGTTCTGATGGATTCTTCTTATTTTCCATATCTCGATTCATGATGAATGGAAATATGCTTTAGAAGTTTTTTCACGAGGCCCGGTTACCTTACGGCTGTGAGCCATCAATGTTTACCTCAATTTGTCCTGAAGTCACGAATAAGTCACTAATAAGATAAAAATTCTTATTTTTGCATCAGATGGAAGTCAGGCCTGTGCAATTTTGAAAAAAACTTTGGGCCAGAGTAATAAAAACCTTTGACGGGATTTGGACTGAATCGATGAAGGCTCAAACACTTTGAACATTTTGAAAAGTGAGTGTACGATTATGAGATCCTTAAAAATCTATAAATGGAACGAACCTATTTGAAATGTCATCTGACTCGAGCCTCAAGTCTTAGCATCTGATAATGATAACAATTTGAAATGAACCATGAACTGTCATTCATCTCAATAAGTGACAAAATTCTGTTTACAATTTGTCACTGAAAATATGAAAGCCACGTGGTATACTGCATCATTATGTACACTCAACTCAATTTTATGTACATTATTTTCAATGCTGTTGAACGATGAGCCCACGAGCAACAAATTCAGCGATGTGTATTGTTCTCCTCCCTACCACGATATATCTTCTGGTTGCTTATAAAAGTTCATCGACCCTCTGAGAGTTCAAAAATTATAGCATTCACTCATTTGCAGTGGAATTGTGCGTTCTGTTTTCTTAAGCCAAAATGTATTACCCTTGTGAATACGATTAAATGTCCGCTATTAGAACTCTGAGCTTGCTGGAAACTTTTATTTTCGTGTCTTTTAAGTTTCGCATGTTAATTTAGCTTGTATTTCGTACATCTTCATACATCTTTTTCTGAGAAATAATAGAAATCCGGTAGAATAGCAGTAAAAACATTTTATGGCGGTTGCGCCGCGCTTAGCATTAGAAATTCTAGTCGATGTGAATCTCTCGCTGCGCCGAGTAGATTTTTTTAACTTTTTTCAAGTCAACAACAGGTTTATAGAAATATCTAATGACACCCGAAATGTGTCTCGCTAGAAGATCCTAAAATGCGAATGTAAAATAGCCTAAATCTTGATAAAAATCTAAATTTGCCTGAGAAATGGAATCACACCCTATACAATCCCGTTGTGCATAAACTCTAATAAAAAAAATCACCCACTATGTGTAACCTTGATTTAAAAAAAAGGTCATCAAATGCGTTACCTCACACCTAGTTTCATCCCAGAATCAGAGATAGAACTTGATTAAGAGCATCAAGTCCTTGATAATTCCCCAAAAAAACAAGTTTCCAAAACTCGTTCTACATCCCTCAGCAGTATTATGTGAGCCTCTACCACAGCTTTTCCACCAAGTTTCAAATTTCTTACGAAAACGATACATCTTTCTCTATCTCACTCGAGTCATCGAACTAAAAAAAAATTTCAATCTCATAATGCGAGGCAATCAGAAAAAAAAAGTGGCGCGAGGCACAAAATTTCCCTGTGTAGTGCTCATCGTACATAATATATATCATCACAGTAGATAAATGACGTTGGTTGCGGTGATGGAGATTTCGATACACGTGCGCGCATTTCATCGCTCTGAAATTCTTTTTCCGTTGCCCCTTTCCTCATGGAGAGATAGAAGTCAAGTCATATACGTAATGTTGAAATTTGGTTGCGTCCGGGGGGACATCTGGCATCCGGACTCCCGAATATTCTTTCATCAACGCGCGTGTGCATGCGTTCGTTATCATACTGATGAAGTGGAGCTTGAGTCGAACTAATTTTATTCATTCAAATTTTTTGATTCTTGGTTACTAGAATTGACATTGATCTATGCGTATTGGTGTCAGAATTCAGTTGTTCAGAATCAGAGTGGACTAATTGTAAATCTACGCACTTTTGAGAACTCAGCTTTTCGCCTTCAGAATTTATCCTACACCGTTTGATTAGGCATAAATGCTTCTACCGAAATTTTTGTGGCATTCTTATCGTGTTCTTCTTCAGACAAAATCTTTGTAAGAAATTTTTCGGTCATACTTTGGAGATATAAATGAAAGTCTCCTTTCATCGAAAATATGTACTTACAAGGAGCACCCAGGGATTTTGGGCCACGGATTTGGCTGAAACTCTGGGAGTAGTCTCCTTTTACCACCAGAAGGTGAATCCCAGAGCCGCACTTGCAAATGCCCAACAATTCCTAAGCTACAGCCTACGACATTAACATTGCCCATATGGGCCCATGTTCAGAAAAGGTATATATAGATATACTCGTAATGCTAATGTTATGAGCTGCAGCTCGGTAACGGTTGGGCATTTGCATGTGCGGTTCTGGGTTTCATCTTTTGGCGGGAAAAGGAGACTATCCCCAAAGTTTTAGCAAAATCCGTGTTCCACAACCCCTGGGTGTTCCTCGTTAGACCACTCTTACTGTGAACAACTCAATTCATATCAGATGCAGTAATTTTAATCGAAAAAATCAATACAATGACGCGTGCATTATTGGATATTGTTGCAAAATAATGTCAAAGAATGAGATACGAATACTGGCACTTAGTCGTCCGCTTTATGCAAAAAAAAATTACTGTTGTTGTAAAGTGAGGTTGATTAACCTCCAGATTGAATATCTTCATTCTGTTGGAAAATTTCTCTGTATCTGTCAAATTTCAAAAACTTATTTTCCAAAAGTTCAATGACAAAAAAATGCTAATGGAGCGAATAGATAGATCAGAAATGAGGAATTGTAAATTTTTTTCTATGAATTTTATCACTCGAATAGAAGCGGTACGCGAATCTATTTGCTATAGAATCAAATTAACTGTGGCAATCGTCACACACATTAGTAGAAAAAAGGAAGATCAAGGCTAAACTGCTTATTTCTTATCTCGCTTTCTCGCACACACTCGTTTTCAAATTTTATAGACGTTGCGTTTAATCAAATTGACTTTCAAATAGATAAGAATTTCGTGTTTTCACTTTCGATGCGATTCCTCGATTGTGTGTGGGTACCCCAGTCTCGACAAAATTCAAACTTGAATCGATAATCATCATATATTTGAAAAAAGACAACTTATCTCCAAGAATATCTTCAACAAGACTGTAATTCTTAATTCGAAAAGAGATTTTATCTTCAATTCACTCTTATCGCATTGACAAAAGTGAATTGAATCCATTAATGGGTTTCCGCGAACACGTGAATGATTCAAATAATCGTTTTTTACATGCGCGAGCCGCGAATGAAGAGGTTCTTGAACTCTTACTGATGCTACTGCTGCTGCAATTTCATCTTATCGTAAAAGTATAGAAAGCTTTCGCTTCATTTGCGATGTTTGATGATCGTATCAGTGACGCAATTAGTTATATACTCTAAATTGACGCCGAAAGAGTTGTCACTTTGCGTCAGTTGATATAGCCGGTCGATCTTATCGAATATATAGGAAGTTGTACCATAGTTTTAGTTGTTGTTGTACAAAAATTGATTAAAGATTTTTGGATGATGACTACTTTTTTTTGTCTATTTTAAATGTCTGAGAATGTAATACCGGGGTAAATTTGGTTAATGGTAAAAATTGTGAATTTGCATCATAGGGATAAATGATGGTCGAGTAAATAACGGGTGGCGATGGAAGAAAGCGGATATTCGACGCTCATTTCAGCAAGGAAGTTTTCATCATTGTATCACGCGCATACTCGTTCTATTCCAACCCGTTCCAGAACAATTTGTCATTGTCAAAAGTAGAATTCAAGAATTTCATTTTGATCTATGTTGTACACGCGAAAAACGATACAGTCGTAGGAAAAAATTCGTGCTTAGCTATTCACTCCCCCACTGCTCTCCCCTCACTTTTTATAAAATCTAACCCACTCGATCAATTTTTTTTTCTACTTAGCGGTCAAGCAAGTTTCTCCCTTTTCATCAAGTTGCTCGTGGCGATTATCATTATCGAAAAACCACGTTGATCATGCATGAAATAATCGGTAAGAGCCATATGACAGAATTAATTAGTTCGCGATCGATGCGGACTTTTCATAGTTCTATTCTATGCGAAGACCTGTATTTTTGAAACCCGAAATAAAATAGGCAAAGGAGAAAAATTTTTATAGATGCGCGTGTAGAAACGTCGGTCGTTGCGCTGAAGTATCAAAAAGCCTGTCAAATATGATTTACGATTTTTCAGAGCTCGCATCTGATTATCACATCGATTGATTTTTGGCAGATTTTCAGCTGTTCAAATCGAGTTCAGAGAATCGTTCATAGAGAGCTTATTATTCGATGTAGATATCAGTATACAAGTAGTAGTAGTTTTTGATGATGCGTCGACCTCATCAGCAAACAATTTGTCTCTGTAATACAAGCAGAAGATTTTGAAAGAGAATGATGAATGTGGAGTCTGTTAAAGGGGCTTACGTAAGTGTTTGTTACACGAGTCGGATATTGCAGGGAGCTTTGAGCCGATTTCAGTTGGAAATTATTTCTACAGCCTCCGATGCATAAAATTTCGAACGTAAGTACCTAAATGCGGAGATGCGGTTTTTCTCGACTCGGGTACTTGATCTACTACTTTTCCTGTAGCAAAACAAAAATATCATTGGATGAATGTTGGAGGTTTCAAGAATTGCAAGTCGTATCGGACTAGCATAGAAATTATTTTTTCAAATGGTTCCTTCACAACTAGGATAAGAATTATTGCTAGACTGTTGTCAACAACAAAGTTTTGACACTGGAAACTCCCTGGGACCACACTAATCGAGTAAGATTCCACTCCAGAAATCTCACAAAAATTCATTCATTCGATCTTCCTGTGTTCAGTCAGTGAAAATCTGCATCGATGATTTCACGATGCTGCTAATTTATATCACAAACTAAAATGAAGAGTAAATTTTGCAGTGAAAGAGAAAAATTACGTAATGAAATGATTGCTGATTAGATGTGAACAACTGTGAAAATTGATTTGGTATATGTTTCCACAAATACCATATCAAAACATTCCTAATTCAAGGTGGAAGAAATGATTCCCCGGTGTGAATTAAAAAATTGTTATGCAAATCCGTCAACCTGGTCAAGCTCAGTGTTTGCAAGCTCTCCCACATCTCCGACGCACCCGAACAAAAAATTCGCAAGCTGGCATATTTTGGCAAGATGCGCCACCAGCTGCGCCAAAACCTCATCCTCCCCCTTCTCTTTCATTTGAATGTGAGGGCGGGGTGGCGAGGGGGCGGGAGGTGGCAAAAGTAAGAGAGAGAGAGAGGGTCCGACCTTGATCCCACGCGGTTATTGGCCGCAGCCACGCGCGTGCGAGAAAAGCCCGTGTCGACGGTGTGGCATCAGTGGTGTTGGCGGCTTCTCCTCTATAGATATAATAATAATACTATATATTCCTTTTCTCACTCGAGAGTGAGCTTTGCACGAAGTGCGACCTTGCCAGGGCATTGACCGCCAATCCAAGCTCTCCTATTGGCTTGATTTTGCCTCCAATGAAGCGCCTTCTTCTTCTTCTTCGTCATTGTAACATATATATAAATAAAGTATAGGAACCTGAAAGCTTCGTCTTTTCGCATCAGGCGTGCGCACCAAGTCCATCTATCCACTTGCGTTTACAGACATGAATATAGATGTATATGGTTGAAAGCTCTGAAGAAGCTCGATCCTTCGCGAGTATATAGGCGAGGCCCCTAATATGTGTGTTATCGTGTTAGTACGAGCACAAGCGGGGCAATAGGTACTAAGGTTATATATATCTTGGTTTTCCGACCCAACCCCTAACCACCACCACCATCACCACCCACACCCATCTAGGGACGGGTGAGATCTAATATATATAATCCAGGAGACAACCTTCGATTTTATGGCTTTCCGTAACGCAGCCCTCAACATATCGCTGTCATCCTAATACATGAAGAAACTTACATACACAAACTTATACTTACTTTACTTTGATTTGGTTTGGGTGGGATGGATCTGCGTGTGAGACTCAGCTG
The DNA here is from genome assembly GCA_029851415.1 of Eretmocerus hayati. Classification (NCBI taxonomy): domain Eukaryota; kingdom Metazoa; phylum Arthropoda; class Insecta; order Hymenoptera; family Aphelinidae; genus Eretmocerus; species Eretmocerus hayati. The sequence goes on from CM056742.1 coordinate 167,539,399, forward strand.
ATATGATGGTATATTCTCCGGTTTGTGTGAGGCTATATAGCTGATGTCGTCGGTTGCGCGTAAAGCCTGTTTGATTATGCTAATCCTTCACTTTCAGTTGACTGCGGGCTTCCGATGTGCCTCACCATCATATAAAGTACGCATGATTCAGATTGCTCTTTATACGCATCGTTGCTCAGAGCCAAGTGTCTTTTCTTATCAAGCCACGTTCTCACTGCAAGCTCAGCTAATTCTCAATCTAATTGAGCTATTGGGCATAAAATGCATTAAATTTATGCACTTTTCACTCTCGAGTTTGTTCGAGACAAATTTCATAATCATAGTTCCAATGCAAGGTAAAAAAGGTGGACGGGGCAGAATAATGACGAAAGGAACGATGCGCTCGCGAAAAAATGCAAAAACAACATCGTCACAACGAGGTCAGTCAAACTCGGGGTCATTGCTCGATCGTCGTCGACCGTTGCTACTATGCCTATATCGGGATGCAAAAAGTGCAAAACACGACTTTTTTGCTATGCGAGCATCTTTTGAAACACACCAGGCTTCCTTAAGGGCTCTGGCAACCATACATATACTATCTAGAGTAAGGAAGTGGGTATCGGGTTCGTTAGCCCCTTGAATCTCACTCCCCCACTCTATTTCTTGTTCTAATGCCTTGACGGTGGTATATACTCGGCGTCGTCCGGCTTGGCCTAAAGTCGATTGGCCTTCAGCTTTATATACCCATACTATGGTACACTTACTATGTACACTTGTGAATAGCAAAAGTAGCGATGCAGTGCCCCAACGCCTGGCGCACATAACGCAATTTTAACAGCAAAGAAACCCTTTTTATTTCTCACTCCAATGCTTATTTTTTGCAACGAGACCGAGATCATCGCCCCCACCCCCACTGCCCGTGATGTATATTCGGAGTTTGGTGATGGTATCCATCGCAGGGTTAGCATATTATAGAACAGAACCGGTTTGGCACATGTGCACATTTTATAAGGCAGGATGAATAAGAGAGAAAGATTTTCGAGGAAGTCCATCTAATACTAGCATCCACACGCGCGTGCAGTATAACCATCGCACCGATGATGTGGACAGATGTTTTTTTGCTGGCCTTTCGGACGAAATATGCGTTGGCTTCCTGCGAGGTGGTGCCGATGAGGCCTGGTGGCTATTTCGCCTACTTTTGCATCAAACATTCTTGCTCTTGGCAGTTTTTTATATCGATTTGCGACTGTCGACGATTTTTTCATTTACAAAGTTGAAAATTTGAACCTGCCGAAATTTTGGCGGACGCAAACCCAATGAAAGGAATTTTAAATCCGTTAATTGGAGGCATAACTCTGAAGAGAACAGAATAAAATTTTTTTTGGTTTCATTTTAAGCCAATAAAAATTTGAGCATTTTGTCGTCAACTACAAATATTCTTTCAAAAAGCTCAATGGATGTAGTAAGTCTTCACGAATTGCAATAACTGTTCTACATCTGATGAATCAACCAATTTTTGCCTGATATTCAGGATATCGTTGTCACTGTGTTTATAAATGAAGATATTCGTATCCAAAAATCTAACCAGTTTGGTATAGCTGAGATCGGTATTTTTGACTTTCCGGCTTGGGCAATTTGCTCGTGTCGTAAGTCAGTCCAAGCATGAAGCCGACCAATGCGGAAATGCTCAACTCCTCCCCAAGTGGATGGATCAGATATCGCCCTTCTTCGATCCCGCGTTGATCTAAAAATGCGCCAACTTTACCGCATGGATCTCATCTAAGTTACATCAAACAGGTTCATCGACCCTGGCCCATCGACCTGCACATGCGAAGCTCTTCTAAAATAAAGCGCACTTCAAATTATACCAGGCAAATTCCAATCGATCGATTCGATCAATCATAAGCATCATAAGTGCCTCAATTTTTTCCAATGTTAAATATCTTAGTAGAACGGGTGGTAAACGTCGCGACTGATCATGCTCATCCATCTTCTGTATGATTATTATTAATCACTCATTTTCAGAAGCTGGCAGGATTTTTCATGAAATCGTAGAATTTGGCCATGGAAATATAGTGTGGTATATTCGCACGCTTGCATTCAGAAAGCTCTTTCGTTCTTCCCAATCTAGAAAAAAATGTGTCATTTTTTAAACGAATAATTGAAAATGATACTATTCATTTCTTTGAACCGCTTCCTTTATCCTCGGAACCTTTCTATTTCTAGCGAATAAAATTGAATGCTGTATTCAGTCAATCAATTGATTTGAGTCGATGGCAAGGTGACAGAGTTCAAACTGATGGTCTTATTTCTACGAATTACCATTCTGCAAGTGTACTTACTTCGCTGAAGTGAATAGAATTGGCGGAAAATCCGTGTCGTTTCCAAAATTAGATTCTTCAATCTATTTGGGTTGATCAAACAGCAACCATTATGAGTAGTAGAGTTCAATAGATTATATCTTGTGCTCAAAAATTGGCATTGATAGTACTGCTGGAACGTGGTCCATTCATTTTCAAAATTCTATACAATTACATGGCATTGGTATTCAAAGTTGTCTTTGATGAATTCCTCGTGCTTGATTAAATAGTCATGCCGTGTTCTGGATCTCAATTAATTCAAAATCCAAGAATGGCCGAGTACAAAGAAGACACAATTCTTTAATTGTAAGCTGTTCGAACTCAAATATCTTTGGTAGAAAGAGCCATGGAGGTTACCTAATTTTCAATTTCAGGAATGCAAATGAGAATTTCTTCAAAAACCTGAAAATTAACCGAGCATTTTCAATTGAGGATTCTAATTCTAATTCAATCCCTTTCAGCAGATATTTCTTCTGAAAATTTCTTGAAAATGATAATAAATTCATCAGTTACTGTCGATAAACAGCCCATCCTTCCTTCAGATATCATCCGTTAAAACTAACCAATCATCGATCAAACTCAAAATCTCGCCAGTATCCTAACAATCACCACAGATACATCGAATATCGAACCAGAATCGGTTAGGCTCGCAAAAAACACGACGATATAAAAAATGACTCAGGCAAACGCGCGCGCGCGCACGGAGCTCGTAGAAAAATTTGCAAAAGGGGGCCCGCGGTGTTTACTGCGGGCTTCCTTCATCATCTGCACCATCATCAAACCGAACCGAACCGACCGTCACTGTAGTCCGTATTCTCGCCAATTTAGCCCGATCTCTCTTCTCTGTCCTTGGTGATGTATAGTATAATGAAATCGGTGCGTGGGCATGACAATTACCGATCCAAATCGGCGCAGTCATCATTATCATCCTGGGAGGGACGTAAGGATATATTATATTATAGGGAGGAGGAGGAGGAGAACTTTTGGGGCAACGATGAGGTGAACGACCAGCACTCGGACCAGCACCGATGGCATCGCTTGTCCAAAAGAAAGAAGTTGCTGCGCCAAGTGCGTGCATATACTCCCTCCATTTTTTTCCTTCTTCCTTCTTCTCTTCTGATCTTATTTGATGTTTCGGGTGTTTGGCACACAACGTAATAATGGCCGCCTGCATGATTTGCACGAGCCATGAAGGCGGACAGCAGTATAGAGATCTTGAGTTTCGAGCGTGACCCCCTGCGCGAAAAATCGGCAGTGGCCTCGGTTTATAACACGCGCGCGTGCGTTTGCCTTCCGCATTGGCTTTTTTTCCCTCGTCGAACAATGCCCTCCGGTGACCCATCAGACTCGTGCCGTTACCCTCCAGATTTCCTCGTGCGAGTTTTCTGCGCGACCGGATGAGAAAGTGTTTTTCTTGGTTATTTCACATTTTGCAGTGGCTAAATTTTTCCATCATTCGACTATGATGACCAAAACGAAAAAAAAGCAAATAAAATGAAAAAACCGAAATAAAAAGATGAGAATTCTTTAAAAATTGGTTAGTTTACATTTTTTATACATCTGAGGGCAAAAATCGAAACCACTCAGGGCCAATTTTCTAGACAAGAAGAAAGAAATTTCTTGAAATCCTTGACTGACCTGCTTCAAAGATGATGACTCGATTGTCCCATTTGTCACCCCTCGCATCGATACTCATGACAACAAACGATGGAGTGTTGAACTGGAACGCTACAAAGACCTTGACAGAACCACGTGAGCTATATGTAAACAGAGTTGATCAGCTGTCGTCGATATGATTTTTTAGCTTGTCTACATAGAATTTGTCCCCCAAATAACACTCGACACACCGACTCTCACTACTCATTTCCCCTACTTCCTAATATACAGCTCGACTATCTGAAACCGCACGTGTTTCCGCAAAACAGAGTCTTCTAGCCCATGTTTTACTAATGTATTCCATCAAAGTGTCGATTGAGATACCCAAAACACCATGTCAGTCGTCATCGGTATCTATCAGCTTTCGCTACTTCAATTCACTTGGCAATTTTCTCACAAATATGTAGTACGTGTTCAGGCTACTTTGAGTCGAAACCTTATAATTTGATCATCGACCCTATACTCCATAACATAGTCAAAGAAATACACTTGCTAATCTGCGTAATAAAACCATTGCCGCCGAATTATTTCCAACTTTGTTACAATGACTTTTCTTTTCTTTCTTCCAAACTTACATTTCCCTAGCTACACCCCCCCCCGCTGCTCAATACTTACCATCAGCAAAAGTCACTCTGCTAACATGTATTTATGCGTGACTGGGTGAATGAAAGTCATCAGTGGTATTATAGGAAGAAAATTTAGTTAGTGTGCGTGAGCTAACTCTCGCACGTGCGGCAGCGAATCTGGCCACATCGCACCCACACGCTCGATGAGCATCACAGAAGAAGCATCAGCAGCGACCTCAATGCTACTGCTCTGACTGCAGAGTGTTATATAGAATCCTGATGGGGTCATTGGCCCCTTGAATTGCCAAACTCGTGCACGGGGTGGCTTCTTCTTCTTCTTCTTCTTTGCCGAACGTGTGTGATGCCTTCTTGACTCTTTCCAAAAATTCATGTTGCACACACGCTATTCTTCGTTCTTAGATACCCTTCTAATCTATCTATCTTTCTCTTTCTGCTCGTTACTCATGCTTTTTTATGGTCTTTCGGGATTTTTTTACAGCGTTATATAGCCGTAAGCTAGAATGAGTATAAAACTGTTTGTGCTATTTTACTATGCTGTGACTACTACTAGACTTAAAAAATCATCCCACGAAAAAAAAAACAACGGCTAGTGCGCAGTTAGTAGTCATTTTCATCCACGTTTTCGAATTCCTCTCGCGTGATTTTTTTTTATCCACTCTTTTACTGAATAAAATACATGTTGACTTTTGTGTGTGACTGTGATACGTATTTTAATAGGGTCTCGAATTGGGTACTCGTGAGAAATTGTAAAAGTTGGCCTTCGAAGAAATTCGATGATTTCATCCTGACACTCTACTACTGTGGAGAAATTTTCTGATTGCTAAGTAGATTTTTAACGATTTTAATGCTGATAGAATTGGAATTTGATGGTATAATGGTGTGCGAAGATGACGCGTGAAAAACAAATATTTTTGTCGAGTGCAAAAATGATGTTTTGAAATTCTTGTTAGACCAGCTGATTTTGAGGAATCCCACTCGCCTTGAATTTATAGTAGACGAGGATACAAACGATTTCCGGTTTACTTGAGACCATTAGCTCGTCTCTTTCAATAAATGTATGTGTACCAACTCGGTGGCGCACCGAGTGAGGTTTTTTAAACTCCACGTGTTGTGCTCATTATTCGCCCAAATGGAATGATTTAAACGTCCCCGTATATCTAGTTCGCGATAAATTGTTTTGCTAGCTTTATTCGGGCTAGAACTAAGTTCTGCTGATAACATTTTTGTATTTAAAATCCAGCTGTGAAATGGCATACAAATACGATCGATTGGTGAATCACGCACGATTAAGAATCAATGACTATCACTTGATTTACGAATAAGGTCATGATGGGGATTTCATTTCAGATTTCACTAATGTAAAAATATAGCATGGGGCTTAGTTTTGCTACGCTTTTAATTTGGATTTTCCACAGTGTGCATGGATATCTAACATTTTTTCATACTTGTTTTGAAAAAAAAAATACTCAAATTAGAATTTAAAGATCCAATTAAACGCTTTGGGTAAATCCATATGATTTTCCTTTGATTCGTGCAACGTGCCGGATAATAATAGGTGTCACATAAAGAGATAAGAAAATGTGGTAATGTAAATTAATAGAGGGACTATTCTTAAAATGAATAAAACTCGCTGGCGCAGGTGACGTTTAATCAGTCTCAAAGAGCATCGACCCCTTTTTTTATCAGTCAGCGGTCGAGTAAAATCTACATCACGTATTACGTGTATATGCGAATCCACAAACGATATACGACGATTTTTGCAAGAGAAATAACGAATGCGCGCGTGCAAGTGCACGCGGCGGACGTTCACCGCAAGCTTTGCGTTTTGATACCGTCTGTTTATCATTTTGTGCGACGAATTCATCAAATTTCTCTGTCTCTTTTTTTACACACTTTCTTACTCACTTTTTCGGCATCACCCTAAAATCGCACGTGTGTGTGCACAATTTGCGATAAGGAAATTCCTCACAGTTTTGTGTATACCATCGGAACTACGTATACGTATATCGGTGGTAATGCTGCACGCGCTTACAGAATTTGGGTTAATGGCGATGCAGAAAGTGTAGAAAAAAACACAGAATAGTAGGGGTAAGATATAATTTTCCTTTCTGTTATCACGCTTGTATCTTTCCCTTGAAAACTATAAACTTATTCGAAATTGGTAATGACTTTATTCCTGCTGATTCGTCAGATCTAGTTGCAATGTGTTTTCCGAGGAATTTTCAGTCATGATAAATGTTGAGTGAAAATTTGAAAATGCAGTTTTTATTGATGATTGCTTTATTTGATTATTTTGTCTTGGGCAACGAACATATGATTTGGAATGATTGTCAGTGAACCGAGGCGGAATTAAAAGAGCTATCCTTGGAGTGGAATGATTCAAAGTTCATACATCATTCATCTGCTATTAATAATTGTGAGGAGTTACTCGTTCGAATTCTAAAGATTATCAACACGATCAATATTCAATTTTCATGACCAATGAATTTCATAGATAGAGTGCATTCGGACGAATTGCCTTCGATTTTGGTTCAAGGAAATCCCTCATTGTGATTTACTTTTTTTATAAAATAGTTCTTTCCTAGGTCACAGAATTCACAAGAACATCATTAGATCATAATATAGAATTCGTCAATCTGCATTAAGCTGAAAAACATCAGGCGTAATGAAATTTGAAATCGTCCGTGAGTTTCGTCAATAAGTTGACAATAGTATGTCTTTTGCATAAGAACTCGATGCTAATGGATCGATTACTCACCTTATCTCTGCTGTTATCTTTGAAAGAACATTTTTTATGCAAGGACGAGTAATCAATGTACATCAATTCAATTTTCATATATTCTTATCTGTATGCCCAGAAGTTTTTCCTTGATTAAAGTTACGTAATGTTTTTTCGGTCGAGTTTGGTGAGTGAGGGGAGAATTGTTCCGTGAATCTTGGAAAAAACAAGACTTATCCGACGATAAAATAAAGATAGATGATGTCGTGAGTGTTGCATTTCATTCTCCAATTCGTATTTTGAAAAATGCCATTAGAACCTTTATAGAAAAGAATCATTTTGGGGACGTCGGAGTCCTATTCTATTTGCATACTTATGGCGACATTGTCGAGTTTTCAAACCATTCGATATGAATTTCGGAAATATCGCAAATTCAGTAAGTAACGTTGGGTTTATGGACCAAAACAAATTGGCGTTGTTTCCCAGAATTACGATATTTTCAAAATTCATCGAACGGTTTGTGAACTTGACAATTTCAGTATCCAACATTCTCTTGTTGATGAAAATCTTCACAAACTTGTCTGGCGTAAAAAGTATTGTGATTTCATTCCCAATCGATTTCGTATCTGAGTGTCTCCATCCGATTCATGTAAATTGCTGATCACAGTTTTCATGGATTGTTCTTCAATTAGGCAGCAGAAGCAAACACATCAAAATATGAGCATCAGAGAACGCTGCAAGAATCATGGAAATGAATTTATGGCAGATAGTCAGTGGGTGCTCACAAAAAATGTTATCGACATTCTCTCCGCTTGCGCTCATTGATACCGGATTTTCGATAGTATTTACAAGTTCCAAAATCAAAATCTTTCATTTCGCACACAAACTTTTATCACTATATGGTACATCAAGACAATCTGTGACATATACAGTTCAGTGTGAGAGTCGCATAAGAGATTTTCTTTACAGATCATCATCTCCCCCGTTGCGCTCGCATATATACATCAGCATCATCACTTTTTGAAAGCAGCCCGTATACAAGAGCAACGGATTGTCCAATAGTCCACATCATCATCATCATTGTACATTTATAAGGCTTAGCGCATAATATATCGTGTTACCATATATATACCATAGCGTCTCTTATGGAGTATGCGCGCATCATCATCCCACATCGCGCATAGTCGGCTTCTCTCGCACATTATAAGATCGGTCTCGAAGATGGCCTACTTTATATATTTCACACATAAGAAGAAGAATACTTCCTATGCATGTATGTATGAATGTACTGCAGCAGCAAAAGAATCGTGATTGCTTTTTTGTATGCGATGTAAAAAAAAAACAGAGGCAAAAAAAGGAAGGGTTAGGTTTGCTTCCTCTTGCGGACTTTCCGCGGAACGCAATCCACCCGCGCGCATCCACTCGTCCTCGAGAACTTACAAAATGTATTACAAAAAATGCGTGAGAAAAGAGATCCCTTGAAGTACATTATATGTCCTTGCCATCACATTCAGCCACTTGCATGATATATTTTTGCTATGTATGTACTTATGTTGTAGAGAAAGGATGCGTACGTTTATGTGGGTTCTCTATTGCGGGAGTGAAGAGTTCGCTGACCCGAAAAATAATGCCACCCGCCGATTTGGCCCATCCTGCCACTTCTCGTATATACACAGCGAATTCATGGGAATCTATGTGCGTGTCTGAGTGTAAGATCAGGGATATTATACATACATTGCTAACGATCCAAGTAATGTATGACGAGTATAGTGAACGGGACTTTTTTAATGCATCGTTATTTGATGTGCGCGTTATGGATGCCACGATTTCCGTCTGATGATTCCAAGGAGAAGCTAGACTCCAATAATAGACATGCCAATTTTTTTTTCAACGCAAAAGTTTGCGCGCCAAAGGAATGCCCGCTCCTTGACTTCTGGTTTATGAGATGTATCCGACACTCTTATGCCATTGCAAAAGTTGATTGATCCAAGGCGCCATCCGGGTGTCTTCTGAGCCTCAGACAGAGTCTGAAACACGTGGCCTATCCGTTTGTAATTCAAATGTGTTCAAGATTCTGTTGCTTTGTACCCCACGTGGAATGGACTTTTCATTGGATGACCTTTTTTTTTTCAACTCGACCTCGGGTCATACAATAATGCATACTTTGCTTTGGATACCAAGATAATTATGCGAGGGAATCGTTTGTGCTGGAAGAGCAAAAAAATACTTGTAAAAGAGAGAATAAAGAGAAAGTGTGGCGAGCAAAAAAAAATGAACAAAGATGTGTACGGGGTGAATGGTTGTGGCATGCATTCAATGAGGAAATATAAGTTTAGAGCTCATTCAGGTAATTCAGGCGACAAAGCAGCAAGAGCAAAGGGTTATCTGACCATCTTGCACTATATTATTGTGTTCCTGTGGGAGGAAACGTACAAATGAGTCGTGCATCTGCTTATTAGAGAATTTTGTCACGTGATCGCTCTGATGATAATTCTGCCTTTAGAGTAGTATTTTTGAGCTCCCAGACGATATTTTGATCGGTTGGGAAGGACCAATTTGACAGTCAAAACATAGCGAAATCTCGTCGCGAATTCTCATTGAGGAACACAGGTGAGGGGGGACTCTATATAGGTATAGTTTGGTAAAGAAATATATACACAGAGTGGTAAGCGAGTCCTTGCCGAATTTCTGCCACCGACGGATTAGCTTACGATGTCAAGGTTAACGAGAATCCGAATTGCTAGTGGAGTAGAATTATGATGAATTTCGCACTGTCCATTTCGTTCGGGTCGCGTGGCTCATGCCACAAACTAGATGGACGAGGAGGATCTATTCCTTCCTCGAATACTTTGTTCTTTTTTGAATATCTATAATATCATTCATAATCAGCTCTCCCTCTCGCAATTTGATTTTTCCTAGTGCATCAGGACAATTTATCCTCCTCCCAAATGTCAGACTCAACAATAATCAGATTCTCTTCTTCTTTCATGTTTACAGGCGTCACATTCAAAGCACACAGGTTGATCCTGGCAGCATGCAGCAAGCACTTTCAGGAACTATTCGAAGGCATGCCACCTTCACCAGCTGGTTTAATCGTTATCCTCGATGGCACGAGTGCTCACAATATGGCTGCTTTGCTCGAATTTATGTACCGTGGTGAGGTGCACGTGGGCCAGGAATCTCTTAGCTCCTTTCTCAAGGCTGCCGAATGCCTTCAGGTGAGTTCTGTGTAGTGATTTTAAGTTATGTGTGTATATGCAATCGACACAAATTTAAAAGCAACCTTTCTCTCGATCCGCTTTCTCCAATTTGAGTGCGATTTTTTCATCATTGACTTTCTTGAGATCGCAGACCAATCTTAACGACTTTGAATGGGAGGAGATGTCCGTGCCATCTTTTTCTGCGAAGCGAATTGCTCTCTGCGATTCTTAGAAGAGCTATGCGGGTTCTCTCAATCTTTTTGAGGTCGTCGATCTTTCACCAAGTGAATGTTAGAAGTCAGAATTGCTGGTTATGAATATCAGTTCCTAAATTGGATGCTTTCTTCCAACTGTCTGATTATTAGTTCTGCAATGTCTATATCAAACTCTGATATACTTTTGGAAACAATCAGTTTTCATGATAGTATGTTTGTGACTTCGGATTCCATCTATGGACTTCATACTTCACAAGGAATGGTTAATATTTATCCAACGCGAAGATCTCAAGTTTGAGAGTTTCACCTTTATCCTGGGTTCTAATCCCGAAGCCCTAATTTGGAGATAAGCTGGATTTAAAAAATAGTCCTATCAATTGTGAGCTGACCTTCAATATAAAACGCGTTCATTGGGCTGTGTATCTCATATGAGACTGATTTGAAAGTCGGCCATGTTGGCTTACACTTTCAACTTGAACCAACTGAGGTTTCTTGTTCATTGAGTGCACCATATCTGGAGCCAACAGTTTGAAATTTATCCTTACCCAGGCTTTTTGCTTGATCAGTGTGAATCATACCAACTTCATAGTTAACCATTACTTCAGTCCACAATGCATCCATCTATGACAAGAAACCAGTACTAAAGAACCACTTATCACATGATTTTGCAGGTAAAAGGTCTCTCGATAGAGCACGAAAAACTTGCCGTTGCCCAAAGGCACGCCGCCGCCGAAGGTAACAATAACAACAACAACAAAGACAACAACAGCAGCAATAACAGCAGTACCAACAGTAGTAACGGCAATAACAATGGCAGCAATGGCAGCGGCCTAACAGGCTCCTCCTCCCCATCGTCAGCCGATCAACAACAGCCACAACAACAGTCATCATCGTCACAACAACAACAACAGCAACAACAACCACCACTACAACAACAACAACAACCAAGTAGTAGCAGTAATGTGGCAGCACATAGTTCAAGTGGCATTAGTAGCAACAGTAGCAACAACGGTAACGGAAATTGCAGCAATGGTAATGGTAACGGAAGCAACAATGGAAGCCTACCAACCAGTCAACAAAGTACTAGCAGCACAAGCAGCAGCGCAAGCAGCAGTGCTGCCAGTCATAATGGAAGTGCAGAAAGTTGTGGTACCGCTGCAGAATTATTATTGCAAACAAGTGGTGGTGCAGGTTTAGCACATCAAGAACCATTACTAGCTGGTGGACCATTAAATGGACCAGTTGCATTAGATCGAGGCATTAAAAGAAGACGCACACCGACGCCAGCGCCACCATCGCCACACGCTCCAACTTACTCTCTTCCCAATGTCTACTCATCCGCTACGCACTTTTACGACAGTCCACAAAAGAGGCTTATGAGGTTAGTTTCAACATTTGACTTTTTTTTTCTATGAAAGCTTCTATGCTGCTGTTACTGCACATTGGTTCGCCATTTTTTTTTTAAAGAGTACCGTTATCCAAAACCGCGCGATGACTTTGGCCTCTCTCTTTCTATACGTCTTTTATTATAGCTAACTTTCAGCTTTCTCTCTGTCTAGTATACTCTTCCACGGTTGTTTCGTATCCTTTGTGCCTCGTGTCCGATTGTTGCTTGGGACATTATAATATTATATACATATACGTGACTTTGCCATTCGGCACCATCTGCAATCTTGAAATTCGAGTTTTTTACCTACACCCTGAAGGCGTGACTTTGTATATGAGGCAGAGTGAGATGGCAGATGATGATGCCAACGAAGGTAGTTTACCGTTAGAGTGTAGAGTTTTTGGCTTGATGCATGCCAAAGTGGAGGAGGGACAATGCAGAGTCCAATTTGAGAAAGGTGTGCGAAGATCGATGCTTTTTGAACCGCAAGAGAAATTTGATCGCTATCTTTTACGGTTGCTTGAGACGGCTTGCAAAATGATGCGCGCACGGAACAATCGAGCGTGTGATCAAAATCTTGATCCCGAGGGGATTCGCCGGTACAGGTTACTCTTTGAATTCTAACAAGTGGTTGTATCTTATCGAGTAGAGTAACATTTAAAATGATTTGAAGATTATCAAATAAGCCGTTCACACCACTAGGTGGCGCCCTGACCATTTTGATATTCTAACTGCAGAATTGATTCGATTATTTGGTTTGCACATGCAATAAAACTTTGGAGCCAAGAAACTTTATAGCAGATTCTAAACGTGAATCGCAGTTAAAACATTCAAACATTAGGGCAGGCGATGGAAATTCGAAAATTCTTTGATTGATATCCAGTGTCCAGATTTCTAGAATTCGAGATAAAATTACTGGGAATCTATACTTTGATTTCATTCGAAGGTATTTCTGCAACTAGAGAGGGAGTCATTTTTTCACCATTGATTGGATCTATCGAAATGGCCCTCTAGTTCTAGACACGTACTTGTATCACAAGGAATTCCATGTATTGAGATTAGAAGAATTTCATCAGACGCCACCCGAGAAATCGGATATTTTCTATCAATCTGGACCAATTACAATGAAAATTTGAACCAATAAAGATGTAATTATGAAGCAAATGTGAAGAGATTGAATTTGGACAACAGGTCACCTAGCGACGTAGACAGCCTTGCACGTGCCTCAGTCTTGAGGGATGGAGCGGCGTTTCGTCCAGCCTCTGCACCACACCCGCTGCTATTAGAAAATCACCTGTATCAGTTTGGCGGTCACCCTTCAGCTCCGGATACGCCCACGCATCCGCACACGGCACCCCACACACCAACCGAACTTGAGCGCGAGGTCATCAAGCGCGAACACTCCGAGGAACGTGAGCACAACGGTGAAACCAAGGAGGGCGTCGCTGAAGGTAAGTTACACTTTGATCAGATATCCACCCTTAATGATCTCACTTTGTGTATATTAGAATCAATCTGATAGACTAAATATCTGATCTCGAGTGAGCTATTTTGATCTCAAGCTACAGACATCTCATTCGCGCAATTTTTTTTTTCTTTGCGAACTAGGAAAATATTTCAACCAAGTACGGTCAATAACTTTATGTTTGTGATACGAATTTTTGAGAATTCTATGTAGAATAAAGAAGGCTGCACGTGCACGCGTGCTTACTTAGAGGTCAAGATACTCTCTCGCAAAAATCGATGGTCAGAGACCTCTTCTTCCCTGAGTTAATCGCGGTTGCAACATCTTCCGTCCAATTTGGAGACCTACAATTTACGAATTTTGCATCGGTCAATTCTTAAAACTACCTATCGAAGCTCTCTCTCTCTCTCCTTTTAGTCTTCTCTTCCATTCTTTATACAATCTTCTAACCTGGACGCAACGCCCAGTAAATTTTGGGTATCCCCAAAAAGCAATCAATTAGCTCGGCCTAGATCCTGGCAAAGTTTCATCCTTCTCCTTCTGTTCTTCTTTGTGTTCTTCTTGATATCTGCGGCCCTTCCGACCGTTACAGTATTCTCCCTCACTAAACCAACTCTTCATTTCATCATCATCACTATCCATAAAATATCAACACCTAACATAGTATTTTATGATTTTTTTTTCTTTTTCATTAGATCTACGGATAAAAACAGAGCCAGTTATGAGCGAACGCGAGCGAATGGAAAAATTGGCTGAACGTCTATCGAGCGAATCATATTCACGAAGCAGTTTTGATTCGGGTAACTACGTAAACAGTACCGAACACATCGAGAGGCAGCAAAGAGAACAACGAGAGCAACGTGAAAGAGAAATTCATCGAGAACATCAGCAACATCGGGAACAGCTTCATCGAGAACAACGTGAAAGGGAGCATAGAGAACAACAGCAACAACAGATAAATGCTAATAATGTTGGACCTATGGGTTTGGCAATGGGTGTTATGCCACCAGTGCATCCACCAACGCCAGATCTTAGTCCTGCACCTGCGGCTCCTGCAACGTGGAATTCGAAGCTTAATAAGGCTGGCACCGTAACTACGCCCGATGGTGAGTCTTGGATTTGTGTAATACGACTATGCCATCTTCCACATTTGATATATTACTGATTAGTACTGGTTTTCTCTTTCCGCATGAATCAGTGAAAACTGGTCCCAATCAGAGAATTTCGCTGATTTTCAGTGAAATTTCGCTCATTTTTAGTGAATTTTCACTGTGAAATAGTGAAAATTCACTAAAAATTTGCAATCGGTTGGCATTATTCAATCTGACATATGAAGTAACAGTCGTATCTGCATTAAGAAAGTTCTTACGGTTAATAAATCTCACCGGTGTTGAAGTATTGGGTGGACTATTTTACTGATTGCGAGTCAAGGAATTTCGATTGAAACAAGTTTTTCCCACGAAACTAGTTTGAAAAACACTTGATCAAGTTTTCCCGAACGAGTTTTACATGTATAAGTACACACTTTCCACGTCATTTTAGAACCACTAAATCAGTAGTAGATCCTCCCATCGGACATCGCTATGCAGTATCAAAAACGTGAAGAAGGTGCGGTACCAAATATGTAAACCTGCTTTTCACCTGCATTCGTTCACGAATCTCGTATTCAGACACCTGGCGCAACTGTTGCATGGTTACAGTAATGATTAACACGAGAGTGAAAGTTACCGTATGGGCTCGTCTATGCCTATTGCTATAAACGATGAATGGTGCATCCGTAACGCTGTGCGAGGAAGCCGGTGAATGTTGGAAGCTCAGATTTTCTATTTGATGCTACCTGTTTCATCAGAACGTTTTTCCGATTGATGATACCGTTAGGAGAGATGCAATGCTATATATATTATGTTGCACCAGACCTGCATAGAGAAAATTTCACGCGAGATGCTTGGATTACTTTCTCCTTCGTCAGTGTTACTTATTTTTGAATGCTCGGAGCTTTGTAGGAGATTATGTTACAAATCCATTTGCATCGCGAGTGAGATTAAGCTTCGATGATCAAACTTTCGACATTACTCTTGGATTTGAAGCAAATATAGTATCATCCACCATCAAAATATTCATTCACACGTATTGCTAACGTCAACATGTTATTATCAATTAGGTTTCTGAATGGAGCGAGAAAAATAAACAAAATACAAATCCTCAAAAATACTTATATTGGAGTAAAAAATTCAATTTTAGTCAACATGTTTCATCTTCAGTAGTGTGTGATGGATTATTATCATTACTTTTTTTCATAACTGTTGAGAAATGAGTACTTGGATTATATCAGCTCATACACAAATGTCTTATACGTATTCAAAATTCTGAGTAAAGTTTCGTCTCAATTTTCTGTTGAAATATTTGCATGGGTGATCAAGAAAAGGAAGGTTATCTCGTATAAAAGCTCATCGAAGCATAATTGCATACAAAAATAGCAAAATCTCTGCTGCCCTCTTCGACTCATTAGCTTTTCGTCAACTTTTAAGTCTCTTCTAGCGTGATTTTATATACTCCCAAGGTGCAGCTCTAACTTCTCGTCGCATATCCCAAAATAACGTTGGCTTGACAAAGTGCAGCGAAGTATGCATCAAATATTTGCGCTTCAAGGCATCGAAAGAAGGCCTGCCTCTTCGGATACAAGCGCATCTTTGCAAGCTCTTTTGCAAGCTTCTCTGGAAGCATCTTCATTGATAGGGGCGAATGTAGTAGATGTGACTCGGATGATCGCTCCTGCTCAATATAAAATTGACTTTGATGCAAGCAAAGCACAATTTCTCAAAGTTATTGCACGTAGACACTTGACCAGACCCTAAAGTTTATGAAACTGTCTCGAAGAGAAGCCGCTCGTCGTTCAAAATGAAATAACAAAACTGCTCAAACAGTCTTTTAAACGCAACCGACCGTTCGAATTTCAGTGCAAGCTCTGCAAGTTCCTCTTGAGCAGCCAGTGTCTTCAAGTGAAGAATTGCACAGGCACAAAGGAATATGTTTTTTTTTCTTAGTACTGGGTTGAGGTACAGGCGGGCCAATGCAGCCCCAAAATTTTTTTCAAGTATCACCGCCCCTTGTGGCCGGTCTGCATACGCAGAGCTTTCGAACTGTGAAAGAGGACGCATGGGCCACCGTTATCCCCTTTTTTAGTGCTCTTCCCGAAATTTTTTGCTAACGGTACCTCTGTTTGCTCGTTCAGACAATTTGCACGCTTCGACAGATATCCTAATGTTAGTACAATCTGATACTCGCTGCACGCCAATTTGGACAATTATGCAGCGGCAATTGTCGTTGCTTTCAAAATACAATTGAGATGGTTTAAGTTGGTATTTTTGTGCACAATGCAAAAATGCAAAAAATGCTTGGCCGCCAATGGATGAGCTTTTTCGTACTTATTCCCGTGGGGAGGAAACTTTTCTGTGTAATTGCAGCTTTGTTATGCAACCCTTTTGCGACAACACACAGTGAGGCCGAAAATTATGAGCGCACCCTCGTTGGACATCGATTATCGACAATTGCTTTTCGTGCATTTTTAAGCATGTATTTGAACCCTATACTCGGACTCATTAACGTGTTGAGCCTCGATTCAGGAAAACAATTATCATCTTGTACATTCTGTATAAATTCATTGTCGTTTGTACAACCTTTGGGATATTCAATTTGAAACGATTCACCGACGATTTGTCATTTGTAAATGCTTCGATGCAACCCTGGCAGAACACTCGAAAAAATTCATACTCTGCACTTTTCTACCCTGAAGGCTCCACACGAGTGAAAAGTATCAATCGAGTTCGACAAATTGTTCTCGTTAACGAAATTTTTTCAAATCGATAACTCGTTATCTCTAGAAGTTGCATACCTTCCATAATTTTACCTGACACAATCGTCAATTGGATCTGAATAAATAATCAAGGTTACCAATACTCAAGGTTCATCAATACGAAACTCTTTCAGTCGTTAAAACTTTCATACGCCAATATAGGAAAAGAATAAAATATTGGACCAATCATCTAACACGATAAAGCGACTTGCTCTTGAAACCTATATGATGGAATGTGTTCAAATTATAGAGAACTTTGAATCTGCTTATCTATATACGTATTCATTCTAGTGCTGCCGCGATAATCGATAAATTGTCGATGTCGTATCGCGATATCGATAAAAACGATATCGACATCGAAATCGATAACCCCTATTGTTTTCGACATCGATAACGACATTGCTTGAGCGACATTAATTGTCGATCGACATTATATCGCGACATGTCGCGATATTATCGATATCGAGATTATTTTCCTCAATCCGAACAAAATCATCCTTAGAATGACATTCAAAGTATGAATTTTGAGAATATTGAAATGAGTGAGAGCGTCAACTAGTTGTGAACAGAAAATTTAATCATATAACGAAATACCCTGCCTAAAATTAATGACTCCTTTGGAATGACTCAGGGATTTGGGATATATTCAAATGACTCATTTGAAGAATGATCCAATAGAAATGACTCAATTAATTGGATCTTATGGCAAACGAGTAATTTCTGGTATCCCCAATCCCTGAATCAGTTCAAATGAGTCATTTATTTTAGGTAGGATAATATGCAATATATACCAGTAGTGCACGATAACTTAACGAGAATTCCAAATGAAATCATGTTAACAAATATTGCAGAATCTCATACTTCACACATTTGATGTTTAACTGATTCTATTGTCTTTTACGCACTATTTTTGAATTCATCGTTCGTTGAAGCTCTTGGCTTGGCTATATCCTCTTGTTGTCTGCTTGTTGGTTCATTTCTTGATTTCTTCTTTGATTGAATTTCTTGATCGGAACTACTTGAATCTGAATCTTCACGGAGTCTCTTTGACGACGGCATTAGTACGCGTGAATAATAGGATATATCTGATTGAAGGAACGGTTCCACCTGGCGTTTCGTGTTTACAAACTTACACTCGCACATTGATCACACGGCCACATTCAGCATACGGGGTGATCCATTAATCACGTGCGGAAAACTTTAGTATGTTTGGCATACCCCTACTCGCACTGAGAATTGAAAAAACTCCGCGATACCGATAATATCGTCGATAAAGTATTGTGAGGGC
Source organism: Eretmocerus hayati (assembly GCA_029851415.1). NCBI lineage: Eukaryota > Metazoa > Arthropoda > Insecta > Hymenoptera > Aphelinidae > Eretmocerus > Eretmocerus hayati. The sequence goes on from CM056742.1 coordinate 167,558,108, forward strand.
CGATACGATAACGACAATTGACCTTCGACATTTTTCGACATCGATAACGACATCGATAAGCCATGAAATGTCGATGCTCGATAACGACATCTTCAAATTATCGATTTTTATCGTATCGCGGCAGCACTAATTCATTCACGGTCTTGTGTATCTATATCTTGCTATAGTTGCACCTGCATGCACGAAAAGTACACAGAGAGAAAAGAGTTTTCGAGGTGGAACATATTATAATTCTAACGCTTGATTGTATATCTGGGTCACGGCTATACATTTGTACTAAGATAATGTTGAATTTTGGGCGCAGCAGTAGCAGTAGCAGTTAGGTACATAAATAACGCGATGCGTATCGCAACGGCATCAAAATTGAGCGATGGTGTCGCTTGGCTTGCGCAGCAGTAGCAACTTCGATGAAGGTTGAATGCGTCCGCCTCTTCTATTCTTCAAATAGTTACCTCATTTGTATGCACTCATACTATCATGTTGTACGATGTACTTGAACGCATTGATGAGAACGTATAGCTTATATCTTTGACTGCATGCATGTGAACGGCAACAACGCAATTGGACCCTGGATTATTATAAATATATTTGAGCTTGTTTCAAGGTGATGAGTCAATCGAAACTCGAAACTCGTTCTAATAGAGTTTGAGCTATGCAAGTTTTTTTAGATCGTTTAATTCGATGAATATCTATTGATCTTTGATGGAGAGTGACTTGGAATATTCAGACGCATCTGATTAATAATTCGATATTCTGAATCGGTTAGAAATATGCGTGATTCATGAATATTTGTTCGATTTTAGGGGACGAAGGAAAATCACGCACGTTTTTTTTTTCTATGATCAGATAAATTATTCTTTGCAATGAGGAGCCAGTTTTTGATAGAACTTGCTACCAATTTTTGGACGGGTGATCTTCAAGTTGATCTTGGCATGTTTCTTTTGGAGTATTGAATCAAAAGGTATTCTGTAAACCGGGGTAACTTTGGAGACTTTTCTGGAAAACGATTGTGAAGGTCGTAACCACGACGCTACACCACCTAAAGGGACGTTTAAAAGCTCATTTTAGAGCTTAGAATCTCTAATTTCAGAATAAACTAGTTCGTTTGTGGTGAGATGGGTTTCATTGCCGCTTTTCAATAGTTGGAATGGAGTGAAAATGTTGAAGTGAAATATCCATGTCACAAAAATCCACCACAATAACCCGTACTAGATTCACCTCTATCTTCATCCAATGATTCATTCTCTGTAGGTAACGACGTCCTCCACATTATGCGCTATTACCAATTAGGCGCGACAGTTATTTACAACGACCATTTGAACGAAAACTTGTAATTTTTTGGCTTGTCCACGGTGACTGTGGCCACCCCATTAGCCACTTCCAACGACCATTTGGACGACAAATAGTCACTTCTCGGGTCATCCAGGTCGACTTTGGCCACTTCAGCTGTCATTTCTAACAAAAATTTGAACTTGAACTCGTCATTTCTCTCTTTTTTTGAATCTTCCGGTCAACCGGGATGACTGTGGTCACCCCGGAATAGTGGGCTTAATTTCGTTGTTCAAACTAGGCTGGCAAGTTTCAAATTCATCGGTATGATTTTATAAGACTCTTATGTTATGTCTCTGAACTTATTCGTAATCAGAAATTATGTCCCAAGGAGAGAATACCCGTTTTTGTGTTAAAGAGTACACAAAGTTTGCGCTGCTCAGCGAAGGTGGCCAAAGTCGATCCGAATGCCCTAGTGATTTTGGTCACCTTGATTTTACAATTCTTAAGAATGCAAATAAGGTGAAATTGGATTCCGAGCGCGGCATTTTGAAGACGTGTCGGATGACCTTAGATACATAGAAATGTGATCGAAAAATCGCAGTGGGAATTCTGAAAAGCTCCAACGTGGCCAAAGTCATCCCGGTTTCCGATTGTCGAAATAACTGCAATCGAATCTTGCAAAAGCACTAATAAAAAATTCTGAGGCTGAACCAGTGTGAGTTGTGCTATAAGGACTCATGAAGTATCTCTGTCACAGTGTTGGAAAACTGTGAAAAAAGTACACTGAAAAAATATTATTATTGAGAGTGATGGTCGTATTTTTGATAAAAAAGCCTTTGAAATTGTAGAAAATTGGAAAACGATTTTACTGATAAAGTTTTGAAGTAGCTTTGATATAGTACCTCTGAAGTATTGCTCAAGTACTGTCTATGTACATTTGAGATATAAGTGCGAGTAGCAAGCCTTCTCATGTAATTTGTTACCATCATTGTGAAATCTTTATCGACTTGTAAACAAATTTTGAAAGTACTTTGAGGCAACGAAGTGGTATCGGTCCTATTAAAATCACCATCGATATTTCTTTTGTACTTGATTGAGATTTTGTGAGTCCTCTCGCGGTACTTTCGAGGTACTTTTACAGTACTTGAATAGAGGCTCAATAAAACTTGTTGGATTTGCATCCCTGGTCTGGATACTACAAAAATCAAATTAGAATCGACAATTGCTCACAGCGATTGGACGACATTTTATGGATTAAAATCGACATATTCCGACAAAATCAGATTCGAAACTATAAAATCTTCTTTTCATCTCGTTTATAGATAGTTGAGTTATACCTCCCTATGTAACGTAACGCATAATTGGATGCGAGTGGCTCGAGTGAAAATTACGCTAAAAATCACGCTGGTTCAGCATAGATAGCGAGAAAGGAAGAAAGAAAGAGAGAGAGATCCTGAGCTTTACTCGCCATTATTTTTACTCTCGCTTCCTGCACAATTGAATTACCCGCTCTCACCGTCGCGTCTCATCAGCTTTTCTGTTGCTGATGCACAGTATATACTGTAATACACATAACGCAGTGTCACTTTGAAAGACATAGAAAAAAATCTGCTGGTGCATTACATCGGATCAGTTCAAAAAAGTAAGGGTATCCAAGCAACCCCGTCTATTAGAGTCAAAATCCGAGCTTCATATCATTTTATAGCACTAAATGCATCTCTCTTTCAGTGTATGTATGTGTTATCTTGGGCAGTTGCCTGGCCACTTTACATTTTTTTTTTTTTTTCTAAAATTGAATCATGCGTGTAATTGAGTTGTCTGCATCCCTCACATGTTATATAGCGTTTCAATGTATAATAATAATCTCGGACGACTTGCATCACAGTCTACTTTTAAGCTTTTATCCAAAATGAATATTCGAATCGATGCGATGGAGGGCTATAAGGTACATTCTGTTTGACGTTATCAGCTAATGAGTTAGCCCTGCAGTGTATGCGAAAGCAAAAGAAAAAAAAAAACGTTTTATCCGAGTATTTTTAAAGAGGCGGTCTCTCAATAATCCATGTATGCACGTCTGTCTATCTGTCTGTCTGTCTGTCTGTGTCCTGTCTGATGTGCGTTCGTCTCTGGCTCCAATCTGATTGCTCTATATGCATTCATACACGAAAACGATTGATCGAAATTGTGAACAAGGATAAGAGAAAAAGAGTGAGCTGGGGCTCGACCCATCAGACATATTAAAAAGTAAATGCATTTCCCGTTGTATGTATATAGCTATCTATAGTTCAACCCTTGGAGCTTGCGCAGCGCGTATATGAGGGGGGTGGTTTGTGTCCAGGACTCTGTATGTGTGTATGTGTCCAGGGGAAGGTGGAAGCTTTTCCGCAGAGGTCTCCCTTTTTTTTCAACCATGCCGCAGCAGTAGCAGCAGCACCCCCCTCATCGTTTTTACTCACTCTCTTCTATGTATTGATCGCTGCGCTCTCTGCTCTCTCTCTATCCATCTTTTCGTATACATGTACTCATTTCGTCTATATATACACAGATAAATGTTATGTTCGGTGTGAGTGTGCTAGGTCCAGAAGAAGAAGAAGAAGAAGAAGGAAAAGAGGATAGGCCGATATGCGCTTGCGTATATATGCGTATACTCGCAGCAAAAAAGAGTATGGGTATAGAAAAGCTGGACGGCCCTATACTGATGTGCGTAAGCTGAATTAAGCTCCTGCGTGAGCTTTTACGTGTGCGTCGGTGGTGCCGTGCGCCTTTCGTATATGTGAGTGATTTCGTTGAAAGTGTGATTTTCCGTGTTCCAAGTTCCCCCAAGTTTCTGAGGGTTTGAATATGCATTATAACAATTTTCTGGGGTGTATTCCATTGGTGCGCAACTATGTTGATAGTTTTTGAGTCGATACTAACGTCCCCGTAATTTGTAGTGCCTCATAAAGGGTCCAAATGTCCATTCCGTCCCCTGTAGTAAACGGGAACTTAGACTTTTGAATTCATCACGACACATATGCGGTGTCGAAAGCCCCTATATGTAGCTATGCACTTCAATTTGTAACACTTCAAATAACATAATCCACCATTGAGCCCTCAGCTCGAGCACGGTCATCCGACACTTTGAAGACGGGTTTGCACCGAAACTGCTTGCACAGCACTGATTAGGCCGGCAAAGTCCCTGATCGTCTATTGAGCCTTTGTAATCAATGAGGTTAGTTTCCAGATACCCAAATACACCCAATCCATGTGCAACAGTAGCCGAAAAATCGAATCCGCACCCAGGCGCATCACATGAACGTGTTTTTCAGATGGCGTACAAAATTTTTGGTCAATTCCGTCCCTATGTTGTGCTCCTCCCCAAGGCGCCATATCGCTTTGTAAAATACATTTTCTTGTAGTATTTTGTTGCATTAGAGCAAATCTATGCGGAAAAGAGTCTACGATTGGTTGTCGAGCCGTGGGAATATTTTTTGAGGCGAAATATCAGTTCCGTTCTCCTCTTCGACACCTAAAACTTGGCGTATCTTTCTCTAGGTTCAATCTTGAGATACGTAGCCCTAGATATTTCCTTTTTGTGCTCAAACAAGTGTAAATCAATTACTTCTACAAGACACCGAGACTCGTCTGAGACTGAAATAATTTCCTAATTTAAATCACTCCCCGTGATGATTTTGTCCTCAAAAGAATCACACTTTCGGCGGATTTACCCATGCATATACATATCTATCTCGTGGACGTGTATAGAAGAGGGATGGAAGGGAGGTTAGGTTGGTGGTAGAATTGGTGGTGGTATGGCGGATGTTGCGCTGCAGAAACACCATAGAAGAGAGGAGAAAGAGAGAAAGCTGCGTACATGCGTGATATACCGCTCGTAATATTCTGCGATTTACGGGGGCTTTTTAATTTTCGAGCTTTTCCTCCTCTCTATATACATACCAACACACCATACTCTCACTCTCTTGGTGGCTAGCCTTGGCGAGGGTGCTCTCCCTTTCTTCTTTTTAGTTTTTTTAATTTTTATTCTGCAAGGCAGCAGCAGTGTGGGCTTCACCCCTTTTTTTTATATGCCTCGACAAACTCTATCCTATACTAACTGATGCTAAAGAGAATGGGATTTTTCTCTGTCTATCGAGGTAACACACAACCATAGGCAGAGTCATACTCTGTATGCGGAAACTCGCAATTCATGACGGTGGTAGTGATGGTGGTAAAGCTCTGCTGATTGAAGCGTTGAATTAATCATTTCGACTACGAGCATTGTTTTGACGATGTATTTATCGGCTATGTATATGTATATATAGATAAAGGGGTCCAGGATAAGGATATCAGGTCAATAAAATAAAGCACTTCTCAAATCTGCGTTTATATAAAGTTCCAGTGCAATGGTAATACAAAAGGCTCGTAGCTGTAAGATGATGCAACCGTGATGCAATCGGCCGACGGGCGCGCGCGACACTTGACTTTCCCAATCAAGGGCTAGACAAAGACTGACTTTCCATGCGTAATTCGGTGGCGAGGGGACCCAAGCGCGATGGGTTCCAGAAGCTTCTCTCTCGATGACTCACACCTACACGTACCCACACATAAAAGCTCCCTGAGATGCGGTGCGCTCAACTCACATTCCCACATTCGGCCATCCTGGCGGTCGAACGACCCGGTCGACAGACCCACACGTTCATTCGCGGATTTCCGCTATCATACTCTTCAAGGACTTTGCAACACACCTTGCTGCAGAGTCTTCAGCCGTCCACATCTCATACAAATTTTTTTTTCGTCGCGTTTATTCTTAAATATAAATCATACCGTCACACCATCCATCATTCGAAACGATTTTCACTCCCATCACATTCATTGATCGGATTCATAACCCATAAACGTTCATAGCCCATTCTAGGACTCATCTCCTAATCTGCGAGCTTACAATTTCACACTGCTCGCACCACGCAGCATACCACCATACCACTGATCACCCACTTTCACTTCACTTTTTGGCCCCAGCCCTCTTCCTTGGGCGCAGGCCCTTTCGGCCCCAGCCCTCTTCCACGGGCTCAGGCTCTGCAAAATCCGCAACTCTCGCATCAGCATTCAGATCAGCTTCACAATCAGCATCAAAGATGTCATCTTCGATGTCTTCTTCGAGATCATCTTTGAAACCCCTCCACGGCTTCATGGAATCAGCTGCAGATGTGGTGCGGCGCGGACCTTCATGATCGCCGATCATTTCAACAGCATAACGATCATGCCGATCGCACCGAGTGATCTTGTATGGCCCAAAGTACTTGATAGCTACCTTGAGGCCTGGACCCTGCTGGGTTCTTCGAATAGCTACAATGTCACCCAATTGATATTTTGTAGCTGGTTTATGGCGCCTATCATATTGGCGTTTGTTCTCTTCCTGGATCTTGGCAACCTGGCGACGAGCTGTCGCCCTGAGATCCTCTCTTGCTTGCTGGTAATAGGCTAGAATCTCTTCATTGATGATGTCCAAAATACGTGTGTCCTGGTTTGTTTTGATTCGAGTCCCGAATAACAGTTCAAATGGGCTTGTCACAATAGCCCGTTGGAATGTGCCATTGATTGCTCGTTGCACGCGGCTCACGTATTTATGCCACTTATCTGACTCAGTGTTTGATAATTTAGTCAGAACACTGGACACTATGGCATTCACCCGTTCCACCTGTCCATTTCCACGTGGAATGCCTGCTGTGATAAGACTGTGCTCAATCTTCTCATCTTTGCAGAACTGCTCAAACTCCGCTGACGTGAATGCAGTACCTCGATCTGTGACCATCCGCTGGGGATTTCCAAAATGTTGTTGAAGTATACGTAAGCGATCTAGTACCTCCGCCGTTCCCGTAGATTTAGTTGGGAAGAGCCACGTATATTTGGTAAATGCATCAACCACCACAAGGACATGTCGATATTTTTTCTGTGTGGATTTGAGTGGTCCTATATGGTCAATATGTAGTGTATGGAACGGGGTGTCCCCTTTAGGCATGGGGTTTAGGAGTCCCTCGCCTTTACCTTGCTTGCGAGCTCCCAGTATGCACTCTACGCAATTTTCAATTACGTGTTCGACTCGTTTTTCCATCGAATCCATATAGTACTCACGTTGCAGCAAGTCCATCGTCTTCTTAATTCCAAAGTGTCCAACATCATGGGCTCTTTTGATAAGCTCGGGCTGCATTGCTCGTGGCACGACGAGCTTTTCATCTCCCTCCTGTCCTTTGTACAGAACTCCTTGTTTCAACTGATAGTCCCGATGAGGTTGTTGAGTTGCCTCCATCAAACTTTTGATTGTTGCCAGATGTTCATCCCGTTCCTGAGCTCTAACGATCCTTGGTATGACCGGATCTTGGATGATGTTGATCGAATCCATGCGACTGAGAGCATCAACATGTTTCATCCGCTGGCCAGCTCGATGTTCGGTCGTGAAATTAAATTGATCCACGATCATCATCCAGCGACCAACTCTTGGCACCAACTCCTTTTTGTCCATAGTCTGCTTGAACGCAGCGCAATCTGTAACGACTTTAAAATTTAATCCCATCAAATAACATCGGAATTTCTCCAAAGCCCGGACCACAGCTAGGAATTCGAGTTCGTAACTGGAGAACTTCTTTTCTGCATCGGTTGTTTTTCTACTCATGTAGTAGACTGGATGTAATAGCTGGTCTTCTGGATTCTTCTGCAGAAGCATTGCTCCGTAGCTGTCCTTTGATGCGTCTGTATGTAGTTCTGTTTCTCGATCCTGGCTGTACAGTTGCAGTACAGGTGCATTAACCAACGCTCGTTTTAGTTCAAGGAATGCACGACGTTGTTCAGGGCCAAATGAAAATTTAATTTCTTTCTTCAATAGATCACTCAATGGCTTAGCGATTTTCGCGTAGTCGCGAATAAATTTGCGAAAATAGCCAGCTAGTCCTAGGAACCGTTGTAATTGCTTCGGTGTTCTCGGTTCCGGAAATTTGGTCATCGATTCAGTCTTGCCCGGTGATGGTGCAATGTGTCCACCTTCAACTATGTGTCCCAGGAATTCAATTGTCGTTTGTAGAAGCTGGCACTTCTTCCAATTTATTTGGAGTCCAAATTGCGAAGCAACATCCAAAACTCTCTTGAAATTCTCAAGAGCTTCTCTCGGAGTCCGGCCTCGGATGATGCCATCGTCCATAAAAAAGATTATGATTTTCTGCTTGATCAAATCTCGAAACACATACCTGAGAAATCGTGTGAAGACTGCTGGTGACGTGGCTAGACCGAATGGAACTTTTAAGAACTCAAATTGTTCTGACCTAGTCACAAACGAGGTATATTTTTGGCTCCCTTCCGCAACTCTTACATGATGGAATCCATTCTTTAAGTCAATTGTTATGAACCACTTAGCATTCACCAGATCATCCAACACATCCTCAATCAAAGGCATTGGTGTCTGTTCTTTGACGATCCGACGATTCAGCGGTCTATAGTTGACACAAACTCGCAAAGATCCATCCTTCTTCTTCACGGCTACCACGTTGCTAGACCATTCCGACAAACTAGGTCGAATGACTCCTTGCTCCAACCATTCCTTGACCTGTCGCTCCACAGCTTCTTCTTCTGCTGGGGCCAATCTACGCCAATGACATCGGATAGGTGTCTCGTCCGTCAGAATAAGTTTCATCTCGACAGGAGCGCTTTCAGTGGGCACCGGGTCATAAGAATCGATGATTGTCTTGAGCTCTTGCTTATACTCTTCTGGAGCAGTATCGAGAGCACGGTACTTGTCATTTTCCTCTACCAATCCGATGAAATTCGTTTCGGATAAAGGTTCAATTACAGTGACGTCAGGTTTCAAGGTTATTTTAGCCGCGTCCCGCACAGGGTCACCAATAATGACTTCTTTCGAGGATGAATGGTTGGGGACAATGGCGTATTCCAGCTGATATGGAGCATCGTTCAAAATAGTTGGTAGAGTTACATGACCCTTGGTCTTCACAATTGCACCACCAAATCCATTTAGGTTACGAGAGTTGTTCCTCACTTCATACTTGTCCGGCGACTGTTGATTTACTCTTGCCCAAAAGTCGGTGCTAATAACATTCACGTCGGCTCCTGGATCTATGTAAGCTTTTACGTCGATGCCACCTACCCGAGCTTTTGTGTGTCGCCGGTCCACTAGTCACTTTCGGTTCTTCGGCTCCAGCTTGGAGTCCGGATCTTCCAGATTGTAAACCTTGTTCAGACCACCTCCAGAATAATTAGATGGCTCCGAATTCCTTGACTGAGTACAGTACTTCGCTATGTGGCCCGGCTTGCGGCATTTGTAACAAACATCGTTGGGAACGTTGCTTCTGCACTCATTCGCTAAATGTCTTCTCCTCTGACATTTTCGGCAAGTGATTGATTTCGACCTTTTAGGTTGTCCATGCCCACCATTGCGGACCGGGTGCGGCCGTTTGAAACCTCTAGAACCAGTCGAGGGCGAAAGTCCCTCAAACGTGCGACCAGGGTATGAATGTTCAGACCTGTAAAGTTCTTCATATGCCAATAAAGCGTCCTTGAAAGCTTTCCACCCTTGAGCTTGAACTATCGTCTGTTTATCCAAAGCCGAACCACCTAAACCCTGTACAATGTAATGCCGAGTTTGATGTTCAGAGACCTCCGCAGCCTTGCCCAAAGCCCTGGCTCGGCTGAGATATTGAATCATTCTTTCCCCGTTCTTCAATCTGAGTTCTTTCAGCTCTTGATAGGCTAGCATCGGATGGGAGGAACGCCCAAACCACTCCTCCAGATCTCGACTGAGATCTTCCCAGGTGTTATAGGGGTCCTGGAAGTTGAACCAATTTTTTGCTGCACCTTCGAAAGCTGAACGGGCCGCAATTAATTTCTCATAGGCGTTCCAATTGCCTGACCTAGCCAACTCATTAAATATGGCAACCCATCTAGCTGCAGGTAAATCGTTGTTCTCTCCAGAAAACTTTGGAAGAGTCTTCAATTCCAACTGGAATGTTACTCTATCTCTGGAGCATGTCTCGTGTTGACTACTTGCGTATCCGAGTTGCGAAACCGATGCACGAGATTCATTAACTCGGTTCGTGTCAGTCGTTACCGATCCTGATATTGGCAAGGTATCAGATTGAGATTCTGAAGATCTATCCAGCACAATATTATTAGAACGCATCCTAGGTAACTGTGCCTCAAGCACGGACCGCGCCCCCAACTGTAGTGTTCTCACATTGTCCATTTCAGCACGCAGAGCCGTAAGCTCCCGCGCTTGAGCTTCGATGGTTGCCTGCATAAGGCGCATCATGTCATTCTGCGCTTCGACCGCAGGGTCTCTCTCACGACTGGGTTCGATCGGCTGAGCGCCAGCATGCGCTGCTGTATTTGCCCTGCGTCCGCGCCTCCGAGCTCTAGGATGTGGCACGAGAGCCTCACCTGTAGGCTGCTTGCCACCCTGCACGATGTTTCGTCGCGCACGTGTCCTCATCTTGACTATATCGCTGAGCTTTTCTAACTTCGTGAGGTGGTATTCACACAGATCCAGCTAAGTAAGGCTCGGAAATTGAGCACTAAATATTCGTGTCAGAAAGCTCTGCGACTAGTCAGCCTCGGTGCGTAGAGTAGATGTATACTCGTACGCGATGCGTTACTATGTAGGAGTCCTCTTTACTCTATACTACTGGCCCGCACATAGACGAGAGAATGCGTGTGGGCGGGCTAGCTGGCAATGTCCAAGGGCTGCCTAGCTATACAGCGAGCGACTCTACCTCGAGACTCTCTCCTGCAGCAGAGAGCCTCTCTCCCCCTTCCGCGGCCGATTTTCTATTTTCGGCGCGCTCGCTCTCTCGCTGCGCTGAGACACTGCGCGTAGAAGAGGCTTTCTCTCTTTCTCTCTTTCTTTCTTTCTTCTTCAATCTCACAAGCTTATACTGGGCTTCCAGAATTTTCCAGCAACAAGCGCGCGAGATCGGATAAGCTTAAAAGTATAGCTTACGTATTGCGTGGTTTTACACTGCAGCGTTTGCGACCTGTGCGTCAGATCCCGGATTCTTGCATCAGCCACTTGTAGCGATGCCCTCCCGTTTCCGTGGAACCCACGAAGTTGCAGTTCCGACTGCCCAGATGCTGGTACCTCCGATTTCCTCGAGCGCACTACAGAGCACTGGGAAATATGCGCCACAAGGCTGGCCAAGCCCGCGCGGCACCCCAGATGCAAGCGTCGACGAGTCCCCAGCCTCGCACGTACTCTCTTCGAGACCTCACCCTCGTCGAGCTGCAACCGCAACGCACTTCGTGTTCGCCGTTGTCACACACAATCACTGCACAACCACTTGTCGCGCGTCGCACCGTCGGCGTCGCGCTTGACCCGTCCTTATCCCGGACGAGCCCCCACTTTATATAGATAAAGGGGTCCAGGATAAGGATATCAGGTCAATAAAATAAAGCACTTCTCAAATCTGCGTTTATATAAAGTTCCAGTGCAATGGTAATACAAAAGGCTCGTAGCTGTAAGATGATGCAACCGTGATGCAATCGGCCGACGGGCGCGCGCGACACTTGACTTTCCCAATCAAGGGCTAGACAAAGACTGACTTTCCATGCGTAATTCGGTGGCGAGGGGACCCAAGCGCGATGGGTTCCAGAAGCTTCTCTCTCGATGACTCACACCTACACGTACCCACACATAAAAGCTCCCTGAGATGCGGTGCGCTCAACTCACATTCCCACATATATATAACAACTTCTAACTTCTACTCCTACTCCAGAGAGGTTCTTTTCAACCGATCCTAAGATATCTGCATATCGGTTTTTTTTTGGTATGATGAGTCTTTGAAAGTTTGAGAGGTTAGAAGTGGTGCACCTTTGTTTTAACGATTTGGAAGAATTTTAATCGATTGCATAATGAAACGGAAGGTATCTGCGTGATGAGTAGAAGTAGCGATTGTGATAACGAGTGCGAGATTCTTTCGGGTGGGATTGAATTGTTACAGATTTGTGCTTGCAATGCGATGAGCGCTCCGCTCACAAAGTTTTAACACTACTTGTTTCAATTTAGTATTAAAGGAAAATTCGGCTATAATAAGAGGGGAACATCACCTCTTACGGAATTTATTCATCAAATTTCATTCAAAATATCCTGGTTAAATGTTCTCAGTAATTGCAAGTAAGTTCATGGAAACTTGCCATAAACCCAATTGTAAATTGAATTTTCACGATAAAAAGAAGAGTTTTCTTTCAATCTTGATCGGAGCAAAGGCTTCCTCATTTCTTTTCTATAGTAATTCGTAAAGAGCCTGTGCCAAACATTGCGTTCGATTCAGAAAAAAAATAACATGAATCGAATCGCGTATTTTCGGCGTGTTAAGGCTAAATTTGTGCTGCCCACACTCAGTTCTCAAATCAGGTCGTCGTACACGAGCACGTGTCAGTCTTTCTAACGGTTACTTACATACATACTTACTTGGATACCTTAATAACAACCTGCAGAATCTATTTTCTATGCTTGATTCAAACTCACAAGCCGTTAGACACTCCCAATTCGACTACTTCATTCGAATGACGTGCCACATTTTTCCAATGGCTTGCAATAAAATCAGCTTAGAATTTTATCAACGTCGTGTACAATTTATTTCTTACTATCATCGTCAAAAAATTTTTTCACATATTGTAGGGCTTTGGTTCACTTCAATTATCACTAACAATCTGTGTTAAAGATATCAAATTCAAAATCCCTGAGGCATCCGATTTTAAGCATGCATGATTGCACACAACCCTTTTTTGTGAATCGGTGAATGATGTTTTATATATTTCAATACTTTGAAAAATTCTTTTTACTCGGGCTCGGGACGATCTAAATGCTGGTTATGGTTTTACCACACCACGCGTATTACAAATTTGGCCACTCGCGATTATCCGGCATGATTAACGGCATTTGATTCTTCACTTAAGTACCTCGTATAGTAGTAGCGAACTATTTCTAATGCTTCTCAAATCTCAAACGGTACATAATTCCAGCGAATCTAACTGCGACCACTGCTGTTTTGAATTTTAAAAGCGCACGAGCAGAACACGATAGAAACCTGCTTCCGACGCACGAGTTCTATAATATGGATAAATTTTATCAAGAGTGAGCTTATCCAGCACTGTGAGAAGAAACCCTTGAAATTAAATGAATCGTCTGAAATTTATCATTGAGGAGTTGCAGAATTTATTGTGATTTAGTTCGATTTTCATCTGATTTTAAAGAACTCTTCTTACAGTGAATATAAAATTGTCAATAAGAATGTTCATTGCTGGCATTTTGGCTACAATGCGTTGCTAAAGCGTTAAAAATTCGTAGATCGAATCGCAAAGCTAGAAGATAAGGTGCGACATCGCATCATCAATTTTCAGTTGCTATTAATAAAAATCCAGCCGTCCCACGATAGTGATAAGCATAGTTACAGCGGTCTGTATCTATGAATTGAATTCAATTCACCAAATCGTTCGCTCAAATATATACCGTGTAAATACACATACTCGAAAACTCCAGGCACTATGAATTGATTACACTAACGTATAATTTCGATTTGATGATGGAATACATTTATTCGAGGCATCCGCAAGCTTGTCAATGGAATTTTCTTTCTGCAGATTGGTTACAGGCAATCCTCAGTCGTTCGAAAAAATCAAATGTTTAGAGAATTTTTTTATGATTTTCATACTTTCAGAGTCTCGGTAATTTTCAGAAGAAACTCTTAAAACTATATCCGACATCGTACCCATTGCGGTAGATTTTCGACAAACACGGAATTGTAAGCGCACCGAATTCATTGAGAATAAATAGACAGATAATGAACGATTTCACAATCGAAGTATATATCTCTGCCTGTGTGCAGCATTTTGACTCGCGTCCCAAGAGTGTATCCGACGAAGGGTGGCTTCCGTGATACTCTTCATGCTCCGAAGTAGTGGCCTCGGATGAATATACATTGAGGTAGTCATTCGCTGACTATACGGTGACAGAGGCTACGAATAATTCTGCCATACTACTGTTCTCGACGGTTTCATTGACATAAGCTTTTCCCATTTGGTACTGCCATGTAATGACATTAACACATTTCGCACATCATTTTATACGTTCTTCCCTCGGTTCTATACACATATCAGGTGTATATTTCTGTCTGTCATTCATTTTCGGAAATTTCGATTGCGTTGGAGGATTTCTGCAAGCATTGTTTTCATAAAAAATCATACAAAGTATATGCTTGGAATTTTTTAGTCGGCTGTTCTAGCTTCGATATCAATTAAATCAGCTCGTGTCGTGCCAATAGATGTACTCTATTGTACAAATTCGACAAAACTATTTTTTGTAGCATATAAGCTACGAATTGATTGATTATAATTGCTTTGACATAATTATAGACGATTAGATGATAAAATTTGATCGTATTTTCGATATATTTCGATATATTATTGATCTAAACTCGATTTTATTTCGGATGTCGCTCGTGTGTGGGCCAACTACCTATTTTGCCCACGTGGATAGACGATTTTTCGCTAGTTGTAATGCTACCGCACTCAATAATATTCTTTTCATATGCACGTGGACACCGTGTCGTTTCGTCACACAAGGTCGTCGCCCAATCAACTCGACTCCATTATCATCTTGACACTTTACTAGATAAGAAACGCAACGTTACATCTATTAAGAATCTTTACTGTATGTATGTGAACACCAGATACGAATGTCTATTCTCGGTGTCTCTATACTCCGTGCTGTAATTATTGATATCAACTATCGAAACCACTCATCTTCAATACATTGTGGGTAAACATACCTTTGAAAAAACTTAATGGATTCTCATAGATTGTAATCAACTCACAGAAATGAAATTATAAGTTGAACCCTCGATAACTTTGGTTAGATTCACTTACACTCCAACCTTAGTTGGTAGCCAAATAGCCTACTTCACAAAAATGAATTTGATTTCAAAATTTCTTCCAGAAAACCACAAATAAAAATGATCATCATATACCCCAATTAGTTTCAGTTATATAATGGTTTTGGAGTACACATACTTTTTTAAAGAATTTCAGGAAATGTCATGTTTTTGTCTTTTTCTAGGTTAATCTTATGAAAAACATTCCAAACCCTGAAAATACCATATCACTTGATTCAGAGCGCTTTGGAAATCATTTTTATCTTACAAACGGACTTCAAAAAAGTTATTGGCAATCTACCTGAAAGAATATTGTCAAAAACTAAAATTTTGAATTTTGTAGGCGATTGGTTTTCGATACTCATTATGGCGATATTTTGAGAGATGTTTTCCCCTCCAAAGTCTGAATTTGGCCCATTTGAAAGATGATGGTAGAGTACGAAATGAAGTTCATGCCCTAGATCCGTATAAAACGATTTTCAGACTTTTAGATGCGATTGAAATTTCAATTGCGAATTTCACTCAAATTTTAGTCAAATTATATCATATTTCTACCACCAAGGTCCACTAATTCGAAACTTCATATGATTGTACTGTAAAATACCGGATCAAATTATTCGAAAGTGACGATGTTGTACCAAGTGACCAAGGAAATGAATCAAAATGTGATTTTTCTCTCAAATCAAAGACATTGGCCACACAAAGCATCAGACAGAGCATCTAAAATCCACCGACCAGCTCTCGAGTTTCGGCATTAGGTATATAGTTTAGAAAGAGGGAACATCTTGAGATATTCTCGCAGAGCTGTGCACACGCACGTGTCTTAGAAGTCAAAGCCTCGAGATTTATCCAATCATGCACCGCGCATATATTGGCTCACAACGCACGCGGGCCACACTTCTCAAAGTCAAGCAACTCTCCAAGGCCAGAATTTTCCACTCACTGCGCGCGGCCGCACCATCATCGCCACCACCACCTCTTCAATACGCATCCTCCTCCTTTTCCTCCCGCTCCTCCCACTTGACGCATTTTCTTGTTCGATGCGTGCGTGTACATTTTTTCAAGCACAGCCAAAAACCACTCTTTGAATTTTTTCTTTTTTTCTTTTCGGAGGCCACCATCGAGTTCGGGCCACTGATTTTCAAAGAGTTCTTCTACGGATTTTTGGCAAAAATTTTTAGAGTGAATCCAGGTAGGGGAGAGTGGGGCGAAATTGGACGGGGGCAAAATTGGATAAGTGAGATAGCTCGGTCGGAGGCGAGTCTAGGCTTTCGCCGCGTAAATTCTCTTTTAATACCATCACAGACAATGGTTTTTATCGCGGTTAGACCTCCTAAAACGATACTGGGAGGCCACGCTGACATAGGGGTGCTCTTCAAGGGCCTCACGCGGTTTATTTTCCAAATGCAAAAATTCACGCCACTTCTGCAAAAGTGGACGAGCTTAATCGCCGTTTGGGGGTCAAAAACTACATTACAAAACGAAGATTTTGAGCCGTCGTGGGCCAAAATCGGTTCACTTGGGCCCAAATGATCGCAATTCTGCGAAAAAAACGCCTGGGGGCATTTTTGGACGAATTGGTGGGGGCGAAATTGGACAATGCTAAATCCCATTTAAAACCGGTCGACCGATCGCGAGCCCGTGTTTTTCGATGTTAATTGCCCGTATCGAGGCGCGTATGCATCTGTGCGAATCTTTCAAAGCGCGGGAGGTTGAAGATGAGTTAGGTTATCGAAAATGGGTGAGAAAATGAAGTTACGATGTCCAATGGCCATCTTAGGAGTCAGTTCAGAGGTCAGAAGTCGCTTTCTACGTGTTCGAAAATAGCGCTCGATTTAAGCATTTTCGGCGACATTGCCTCGAATGTTACACACTATCAGCGGGATCGTTTATGTAGAGGCGAGTATGAGTACCTCCAATATGAAGAAAAACGAGAAAAGGTCAACTCTTAGAAGCCACGAGTCGATTACTGATTTGCTGAAGACGGTAGTGCACCAATGAAGCGCCTATTTCAATAATGCTGAAGAATGACACAAAAATGGCTCGCTTGGTCGGGCTATGGGAGGATGTAAAAGTCTCAGGCGGGTTTCCCTCTTGGTTCTGAGTTATTACCACGTGTTTTGATGAGCAAATGCGACTGTAATAGGTAAGAAATATTGCGGTATACCTCAGTTTTGAAAGGCTGTCCAAATTTGCCCCCAAAACTTGTCAAAAGTGCCCCCAAGCTCGGGGCGAATTTGGACAGATTTTTGTTTTTCAACTTCAAGAAAAAGTATGAACGCTGAGAGCTAGGGGTCTGAAAATTTTTTTACACTATATTCAATAGTTGAACTTCAAAGTCCTATAGCGCGCCTAGCCCCAAGTATCGTCAGATAGCCCCACTGCAAAATCCGTCCAATTTCGCCCCACTCTCCCCTATACTATACCGAGAGTGAGAAAACAGCTAAGATTTGAATGTCGTGTCAAGTTCTCGCGCAATTCATCTTTACTTCCATGATCTATTGTAACGGATCTTACTTCGGTGTCGACGCCAGAAATCAGTTATCGCATCAAGAAAACGTTTTTTCTTCAACTCGAGATGCATCTCGTATGTGATGAACAAAAGCTCAAGCTTTCGGACGCGCTCGCGAGGCTGCGCCACCTCATTTTTCCCCTCTCTTTTTTTTGTGTCAATTTCTGTCCTTTCAAGACCTTGCGAATCGATGTCTGATGCCGGACGCGAATGAGCTCAAACGAGAACACATAAACATACAAGTACGAAACGAACCAATTCTACGTCTATATACCCGCCGCAAGCTCGTGAAAAAAACGCGGAAACGACGAGCGTTACAGTACACGGTACCCGATGCACGTTCTGAAAAGAACCCCATTTTTTTCACAATCCAAAGTTTTTAGAGTGTTGCACTGTATCCCAGTCCTACCGAGGGCCATTTTTTTTATTTCGTTCCCAATTTAAAGGGTTTGAAACTTGAATTAAAAAAAAAAAGAGCCCGGGAAGCCGCAGCGAAGGTCGTTTTCTGTCGGTATAGTTGGCTCTGATAAAGAATAAGCTATGTATAGCTTTGAGTCTATAGATATCTTTCAGAGGCCACGCATAGAGCGACGAACCATTCCAGCTGGCTGCGATGCTTCTTTTCGATGTTATGCTGCGCAATGCATGTGTGGGTGCACGTGCCGAAAATGCGTCCCTCCATCATGTACGCGTAACCCGTGCTATACTACCTACTCATTTACATGTGTCTCAAACTTTTTATGCTGCATGCGCTCGTCTCGCGGCTGTGACTTTGATTCTACATATGCGGTTGCCGTAAAATGTGAACAAAATACTTGCATTGAAGTTCCTACTTACATGGTAAATGAAAGGGAGAAACCTTATCTGTTGAACTTGGCAACGATTTCCCTTGTTGGAAGTCTTCACTGAATCGTTCAATTATTGTATGAGTCGTCGCAAGTTTTAAATCCATTCACGTGTACCTATATGAGTCTCGAAATTACAATATTTCGTTGTCATAACACTCTATTTGTAGAAGTTAATAAATGACAAAGTGTAGCTTGGAAATGATATTCCAATTCCAACTGCGGATTATGAATTGGATTGATGAGAGGGGAAAGCTAAAAGTACATTGATTTGGAAAATTTTTATGAAAAGTTTCAATAGCTCATTTCATGGCTGCCCACTTTATCCGCAATTTGCGACTAGTTCAATGACGTTCTCTAAAATTGATCCTGCATCAAAAATAGACGCTCGAATACGACGGACGCAGAAGGAAATTAGCCATGTGGTGTCTACCATCATATTAAACGTATTCATCCGATTACTTCAATGTTTTATTCAAGAATCCAACCAGGATATTACCTTCGCATGAACAGTGCAATTCAGCATTCCATTCTTCCTGAACTTTGTCTCGTTCCGAAATTTCCCACTTTCAGAGACGGAAAACTCGAAAATTCTCATCAATTTTCATGATCAAACATGCAATGGTCACATCTTTTCCCTCGCAGAAGGAATTCCTTGTCTTCACCTCAATAATCCAATCTGGATAAGAAATCTAGCGCAATCTTCTGAACCTCCGCACCACACGCTTCTGCCTTTGCTCCTCCAAAACATCTTATATATCAAGACCATAACATCCCCCTGTCACCCGTTTCGCAAAAGTGGACCAACGTACCCGGACGCCTCAGAGATCGTAAACATCCCTCTCTCCTTTCTTCATACATAAAATCGTTTTCGCGTGTCTGCTGCGTATTTCAGCGACGTAGATAGAGCACAACAAACCCTAATACCATCACCATAGGATATATCTCTCCCGAATCTCGCAAAACCCTCATAGAGGGTGGCGAATCGGTTGCGTGGCTGCGACTTCCACCCCTTTTTACACGCACACCAATATACAATTCCATAGGATGCGCTGCACGCATCGCGCAGAAAGAGTGGGAGGACAGACAGCCAGCCAGCCATACAGCATTGATTTTTCGACGCCCTTTAGTAGACACACCGTCAGAGTTATATCACTGTGGCGCCCCCTTTCGTATTCCCATATCATCGTCGACCCTTTCCTTTTCTTCCATGCGCCAAAGCCGGCCGGCCTCAACTTGAGAATCGCAAGTCGACGGTGGCGGTGGCGGTGGAAGCGACCGAAATAGGTCAAGGCCTGCAAGGATGCCTCGAAACCACCCCCGGGGATTCCACCACCCCTACCTATTTCTCGAGATGCCTAACCTCTGAACTACCCCCTTATATATACCCTCATAGGCGTTGCCGGATATATTCTCGGCGTCTCTTCTTGCTCTGGGTCTGTGGGTGCTTTTCGTGCTTTTCGCTCTCCCTTTCGATATATGTCCTGGCGTCTTGCGAAAAATTTTCGCATGTTTCTGTATTCTTGTATATCTAGGTCTTTTCTTTTGCTTTCGTTTTCTTTCTGCGAAGGGGTTTTTTCTGATGACTGGCTATTTTGCGCGGGACCATCGTAATTGCCATGAAGGGATGGTGATTTTGGTTATCTGGGTGGTCAGTGATGGGCTGATATCCGAAGGACAGTGAAGTATTACTGGGTGGTGTAGTAGCTACCAGTGCTGCGTGGTCGGAGATTGCTCCTTTGAGATTTCCAAGCCGGAAATGGCACATTTCTCTTGTTACGTTTGGAAAAGATCGATGTGTTATCTTTGGATGACCTCGTTGTCCACTGCTTTAGGACTTTTTGGTATCTTCATCAACTGATTCTGATCTGATGGTAAGAAAAAGTCAAAGCTTCTTGGATGATTTTTTTTCGAACTGAACCATGACAATATTTTAGTAGACTGTTGAATTGTTTCTCGATCTATTTTCCCACAAGATCGTTTGATTGATATGAGAATCTTTAATTCGGTGCCGTCATTGATAGGAATTCTGTAATTCTCAAAAGTTTGGTTTGAAGTTTCGGCTAGTCATAAAACTAATTTCGCTGCTAATATTAATGTAACAATTTCATATGATTACGTGGCTTGATTCTGAAACAATATTTGTGATACCAGCGGAGGAGGTCCTGTCCCCTGTGGAGAGAGCTGGACATCATTTTGAGGGTGGATCTTCTAACACTGACGAATAAATTCGCATTCCATCCAAAGTTTAGGAAATTGTTTCAATTTTCTTATCTTGTAAGAAACCACGAAGAATTGGGAGAATCATACCTGATTCTTCAGCTTCTTCATATTAAAGTATTCCCTTCCCAAAATTCGACCAGGACATGAACAAATTGGAAAATTTCTCGACAAACATGAATGTATTTCCTTCCAAAAATTTCGTAGGAATATGAACAAATTGCGAAATTTCTCGACAAACAAATAAATTTCACTCCCAAACCGATGAAAATGCTTGAATTTTGGTAACTATTTGAATCTCAAACTAATGCTCAAATCACGAGAGCCTCAACCACCATAGCCCCGAAAGTTTAAACTGACCTTTATCCCCGCATCTAAGTTTGACCCTCAGAAAATCCCTTCCGCATTACCTATCACCAAAAATCAACACTTTGTTGTGAAAATCAGGTAACTGGGACAAAAGACCAGAGAGATCACTCCAACCAACCTCGAGTATTATTACATACATACACTCACTTACTTCGTTACACTGTCAGTGGTGCGAGAACAGAGGTGTATATACGGCCGCAAGGGTTTACTTTTGCGGTGACTCTGGCGTGTGTGTAGGTCGCGACCCACTCGGTCAGCCAAGCGGTAAGTTGGACAAGGGTGATATTGGCCCTTTCTATAAGATGTATGGTTCTGTAGACCAGTATAAGACCCGAGCGTTCCCTTATCCGGTAGCAACCACGACGGAGATGGATGAACTCAACTATCTGTTCCTCCTCCTCCGCCTTTTTGCTTTTACGTTGGGGATTCGCAATATCTAATCTTGCTGTTTTTCTCAGACCAATCTTTAGACCTTGTTTTCGCGATTGCGTCAATGGGTCATCCTTGTAACTATGTAGGGTTGCCTTCTTCTAACTTCTCATTCCATCTTTTTCCTAACCCGGAGAAGGTAGATAATAATGTGTTGGAAGAACGACGGAGCGGTCGCTTTTCAAACGTGCCTCTCTAATGGTCCTCCTATTCCGCAATATGTTCTACTTCCTATATGTCGAGATGTTGCTGATGTTGACCCCATTATTCTGATCTTTTTTGCCTCACAGAGAAGGGAGATCAGACCTTTTTCTTTCGCAACGTCATTTTTGCTTCCTCGAAGAAATATTAACTTCATCATTCATCATCTTTCGTCATCAATTATTACATCTGTTCCGAAGAAACCTCTACAACTATACGTATCTTTGTATGAATATTCTATGAGAATTTTACAGTGTAATCATCTTGGCATGGACATTGTCATGTTTTGCGATCAGCAACTTCAAAGGAAACTTTCTCCATCGACTTAAGCCATGTCTGACCAATTTCGGACTTTTCTACTGAAATCTTTGATTCTGAGTTTGCGCTTCTGCACTATTCAGTATCATTCAAAACGGAAGCAGAAATTATTCGTACCATATTCATTCAAAGAATAAGGTTCTCTACACTATTGCAATGGCTTATTTCTATCACATCTATGAACCGATTATCTAATGCGTCTGCTGGGAATACACTTTGGGATTTCTCCAGTGCACCAATAAGTTTTGATACACTGTCAGTTTTCTAAGAATTATTGTCTAACCTGTCGATTCCTGCCAAATTTCGATGAAAATTTCAGTACGAGTTGAATGGAATTATCAAAAAATTATTTTACAGGTAATGAATTCTAGCGTACCGAGGAAAATCAACCTACCTGGCTTATAATCTGCCTGCAGTTTGACAATTTGACATGACCACGATACAAATCATAATTTTAGAATATTTTGCGAGAGATAGTAGGTATTATCGTCTTCTGGGTCCCCTATGCTGATTGAAAGTTTCAAGTTTCGCCAAAAGCAAGCCCCCCCCCCCCTCCCCAGCACTTTACCATACCTTCTCCTCGTAAAATATTGCGTGCAGCACCAATCTCGATCATGGCCACGTCATCACAAAGTCACTCGCGTGATACTCATTGGCGTCGTCGTCGCTTCTATTAGTCAATTCGTCTGTTCTCTTCTCTAACGCGTGTCTATTTCGTCACGAGTATAGTCTTCGCGAGCCTTTGTTTCGGCGCGAATATGGCATACTCTTTATTCTTTGTTTGAAAATCTCACACATACATATGTATACACCTCACATAATACTCAGCAAGCATTAGTCAGTTGCAGCATTCGAGTACTTTCGGTGTCTCCATTTTTTTTACTATTGCCTTGGGCCATCGCGTCAGCTATTGTCTAGGAACCATCGAGCTATTTTTTTCCTTTCATTTCAATGCCACATGTGTGAGCACACCCTATCTAAATCCTTTCTGTGATGTTTACTTTTTTGCATGCACCAGTGCATCCATCCAATTTCTGCAACCCTTCGAATGCAGCTTCAGAATTCATTTCAATATTACTCTCACTTCAAAGTATTTTTATATTGAGATATTGCTGAGCGAGTGTGTTCTATTCCGAATATATTTGCCTGTAGCTTTTGATAGCTCACTATTTTTTTCGAAGCTGAATTACGTATTCTAGAGGTGATGAGGATATGGAGATTTGAGTTTGCCGCGGTAAAAGCATTAGATACCTTTGTGTGCCTCGTGTTCCCTGTTTTTTTCACCTGTTCCTCGAAAGAAGGATTCTCATACCTGGTATAAGTAACATAAGAGAGAGGTCTGGTATTTGGATTCACAAATGCGATGGAGAAAGGTGTTTCGTAACTGAGAGATTTGTTTTTATGTCCGAGGTTGATGCTCTATGATCATCCATTAAACTAATGATGTTTCTATGTTGTTTATGGCCAGATGGAAATCATATGGTTGGCAGACCCCTTATTTAGCTCACAAAAATCATGGTTGTAGCTGATCCTGAATGGTAAAATGTACAAAAAGAGCATATGGTGTAGAATTGATTCTTTCGGGATTCTTATCTGGTTGAGATCAAGTTCTGTACACTATGCGCCCATCGTTCATTGCTACTTGTCGCGTATGTGAAATTTACTACGATCCGGTAGAATTCATATCACTATCCAATGTAAGAAGACGAGTTTTCCCGAACAAGAGGATTCGGAGGCTTGGTTATGCAATGAACCCAGCGGTGTAATGGTTCAAAAAATTTCAGCCAAAACTACTTGATTATCAACTGTTATGTAACATCTTCCGTCTTTAGTGCTCTCCATCAATTTTGGACTTTTGAAAATTCCAAGATTAGAACCGTGACAAAATAATAGCCAGAATGGGTAGTAATGTACATCTCAGATCTTTCTAATGGCTTCGTTCGGACCTTGAGAAAAAGGCTTCTACTTCTGTCATAATAAGCAGACTGCCGATAGAAGATTAGAATCAAATTCAGTAAGAAATGAATATGCAAAAAGCATTAATTGAGGTGTAATGAAAAAATATCGCCCAGAGATTTTTCAGTCCCCTGAAAACTTCTTTCTCAAATATTAGTAGTAGCTCTTTTTCAGATTTCCTTAGAGTAGTGCGCCCGAAACGCGGTTCAACTTTGCGCAATGGTTTTTCCATCAATTGATACGGGGGTAGTCCCAAAAGACTTCGAATTGCTTCAGATATGTACACTACCGGTCAAAAGTCTGAGGACACCTGGGAATCAAACTGATGATTTTTAGAGTTGGATATCTCAGAACCTATTGGTCGTAGAGAGGTCTGCGTGGTCGCATTTTGTAGCTCGTATCGAGTACTTTCAAATCTATTTTCTGTATTTTCCGTCCCGCGTATTATACCAGAGACACACGAGTTAGAAAGATGGATTTTTTTGCAATTTTTCAGGCAAGGTACGAACGCCCGCCAATTTTGGAGAGATTGTTGGATCGCTACGAAACCTATGACATCTTCAAGCCCATGAAAAAACCTTCAAAATCCGTTTTTGAACTTCTCCCAAAGTGGTTTTGGACTCGAGATCTGACTGATTTCGCTGAGGGTGTTTGTCTCTCAAAAAATCACACGATAATCCAAAAATGATGAGAAACAGCCCGTTTTGAGGCATCTGACCCTCATTTCTGCAAGAGTTTGACTCAACATCGAAATTGCCAAAGGAAATCAAAACTACCGACCTTGAACTGGGCTGTTTCTCATCATTTTTGGATTATCGTGTGATTTTTTGAGAGACAAACACCCTCAGCGAAATCAGTCAGATCTCGAGTCCAAAACCACTTTGGGAGAAGTTCAAAAACGGATTTTGAAGGTTTTTTCATGGGCTTGAAGATGTCATAGGTTTCATAGCGATCCAACAATCTCTCCAAAATTGGCGGGCGTTCGTACCTTGCCTGAAAAATTGCAAAAAAATCCATCTTTCTAACTCGTGTGTCTCTGGTATAATACGCGGGACGGAAAATACAGAAAATAGATTTGAAAGTACTCGATACGAGCTACAAAATGCGACCACGCAGACCTCTCTACGACCAATAGGTTCTGAGATATCCAACTCTGAAAATCATCAGTTTGATTCCCAGGTGTCCTCAGACTTTTGACCGGTAGTGTACCTTTGGTGCGATCTGAGAGGATGAATGTCGCTCACTCTTCAGGAAAAACCGAAAAATCGCGAGATATTCGAATTCTGATTCTCAGAGAGCGACCTTACACGATAGATCGAGTCTTGCGGGAGATAGGAACATTTGTCCTCACTGGTCGTACCAGAGGCTTATTTCTGGGGGTATTCAGAGTCAATTGCAACCAACCCCATCTCAATCGATGGAAAAATCATTGCGTGAAGTTGAACCGCGTTTTGTACGAAACTCCGACAGGGCCTTAATCACACTTTGATTCGTACATTTTTCATCTGCATTTGTTTTTTAAATCGTAGAATTTTGAGTAAGTATGAAGAAAAATTTGAATTCGTGGAATGATTCCTCACATTTCCTCTCAATCGGGCTCCGTGATACCAAAATTGCTTAAATAGATATCAATTTTCCTCAATTGTTTCATATCCTTGTTTGCTTGTTACATTCATAAATAGGTATAATAGCATAATTGATAGACAACCTCGCGTTCAGCATTCGTTTTTCAAACTCGGTCGTAAGTTTGCGTCTATTCTATTTCCACAGCTTGAATTGCATCATCTCATTCTTCTTCCGGGTGTTAACTAACAATGAAATATACTTTAACCTCGAAATTGCTTATTCATTTAATACTAATTGCAAACATTACGTATAATTTTGAATTTTCTAACATTCAAATCTAGAACTGATGCATTAGAATATAGACTCAAATGTTAGCCCGTTCACTACTTTGTCCCCTTCAGGAGACATTATCGATTTTCAATGGCCCGTAATAGTTTTCTTGTAATGCATCGAAAAAATCTGAAAAAATTCTGGAAAGTCTCTGTCGCCACGAGGAACAAGATGAAACACCATTGAGGTCCAATACAAAATTATGCAAAAAACAAAAAACGAGAAATTTTCAAAATTCTAATTTTGCCATTTTTTGACCTAAGAAGCATATTTTGAAGAATAAATAGCAATTTCGACACCGGCGCAATGTGTATTCGCATGGGCTGAAAAAAAGGAAAATGGGCGAAAAAGTGAAACTTGAATAGTTAAGCGCGATTGGTGGTGCAATTGAAATTTATAGCTGACGGTTCACAAGAAAATTCGTAAAAAAGTCAGAATTGTGTGAAATTCTGTATCTTAGTAACAGGTGTAAATTGACTTAGCTGCAGTCATCCGGTGGCACACGTGCGCCTCCTTAACTCTTAAGGTGTCTTTAAGACGCCCGTCGAATTTGAAGGTCACCGGGCGCACCTCCATATAGTGTCACGTGAAATTTCAAGAAAAGCCGATTCGTTTTTCCCTCCCACCGAATATAATACTCCCACCTATACCATACACTCTATAAAACATGCACGCGTGCGCTTAGTCAGTTTATATATATATCATAGTCCAAACCAGAATTTTGGTGCTGCGATGACTTAATCACACCTTTTGAGCGGGAAATGAAATGGATTGGCCGCGCGTGGATGGCCTTGCAGCCCGGGCTAGAAGCCAATGCCCTGATGTTATATGAGAGCCAACTCTTCTAACTTTTGCCGCTGACTTTTTTTTTATCACATCCCCACCACCCTCTACTCCTTTTCCTCCTCAAAACCACCATCAACCAATCCGATTTAGCCGAGCTATACGAATTTTAGGCAAGACTTGCATACGAGTTTGTATCGAAGCATCAGGAGGCGACTTTGAACTTCACCTACGTCTAAAATGTGTACATATGAGAAGTATAGTATAGAGTGCGCCTCGTGTCTCTAGAATTTGTCATCGTCATGTATAAATACGAAGGACGAAAATTTCCCTGGAGAGTCCTTGACTTTGGACGGCGGTCGATCGTCAGCGCCCGAAACACTATTAATAAATTAGGAAACTATATTTACTTAGATATACGGAATATAGATTTCTGTATAGCTCCTGGCTGAATTTTAGGCTGCACGTTCGAGCATATATAACTTGTTTGATTATGCCATTGGTTGAAAATCTAGCTATACATACTTCTTCTGTTCGTCTATGATGAATTATGCATAATTCATTCTCGAGGAAACTATTTTAGAAGATGCTAGTAGAGGAGAGGGGATTTTTTAGATGATGAAACAAGTCTTTTGGTGACAATGTCACGAAAAGTCATCGCGAGACTTCTATTGAGATAGCACACCTTCAAATGGTTTATTAGGGGGAGGGGAGGGGGACACTGAGGACTGAGTAATTTTGAAGTCAAAGTGTAGAATTTTGTGTGTAATCACGATTTTTGATGCGCGCAAGCGTTGAGTGTATTATGTATGATTTTTCGTCCCTGCGTGCATGTGTGTAAATAAGTGCTCTGCTTCGCACGAACAATGAAGCATAATTTGATCGTTTGAATAAATATATGCTCTTTACGATCATACAAGAGATGCGTGATACGGGATGATGACCTAACGTTTCTCATTATCTAAAATGAATTTTGTCAAGGATAGAATTTTTTCTTTGATCTAGCCGTGCGATGTACTTTATGTGAATTTCCTGACTCGATATCTCGTGCAGATGAAGTTCTGATAACGTTTAATGATTTATGAATACAGAGACTGAGACTTTTTTTGTGTTATTCTTGCAATTCGGCATATCTACTTACTATTCTTGCTGTTATCCCACAGAATTTCTGATGATTAGAATCACATCTTGATTTTTTTCGATCATATGTCATTTTTTGTACAATGATTGATAGGCACTCTCGATTCAACTAACAAGGCCTTGACAACGTCGCATTGGTAGAATAAAACTCGATCGATGCAATAGGAATGATGGAATTTCACTGACACCCTTGGCGCAGAATTTATTACATTTATCTTTTTAAATATTTGAAATGACAATCAAAGGCAAACATTTGGAAATTGAAGACATTACATTCAGTTTCGGAGGTCAATGACTTTTTTGGCCTTCTGCAATAATGTTCCCACGATTTTAGTTTGACTTGACGATCAAATCGGATGTACGCTCACCGGACATGAATTCTGCCTTGAATTCTGCACGAATTTCGAAAAAGACTTTTGCCTTTCAGCTGTTGATGAAAATTTTAGAATCAGATTTCCGTTCTCGACGGGACACTGAGAGGATTGATTCGATTCGGACATCCTAATTTGGTATGAACTGGTTCTGGAGATCAATGAGGACAAACCGAGACAAACAACTGTTTGAAATTCGTGCAGAATTTATGTCCGATGAGTGTACATTTGATTCTAGAATGTCGCAATGAAATCTGCTTGAAAAATTTGTGATTTTAATTCAATCTTAGAAATGCAAAATGAAAGGTGCCACTGTATATAACAATTGTGTCGA
Source organism: Eretmocerus hayati (assembly GCA_029851415.1). Classification (NCBI taxonomy): domain Eukaryota; kingdom Metazoa; phylum Arthropoda; class Insecta; order Hymenoptera; family Aphelinidae; genus Eretmocerus; species Eretmocerus hayati. Next base: position 167,586,658 of record CM056742.1, read on the forward strand.
TACGAAACTAAGATAATCGAAATGTCGATTGAAATACATGAATTTCCTGCAAAGGTGATTGGAAATTCTTTCAAAATCCTGCGAATTTCAACTCTTGTGCTAATTTTAACGTTGGTAAAGATTTACCTCTGTGACGATTTCAAGGTTTTTTCCAGATTCCAGCAATTTTCCACCATGGAATACATTATCATATAGTCTTAGAATGTTAAATTTGATGTTTTTTACTCACCAAATTCAATTTTTTGTTTGCCAAAAACTAGTATGATATATTTTTTGACACACTATGCGAAATAGTATTTTTCAATACTCGGGCGTGAAGTTTGGTTTTGCTTTTCAAGTGATTGTTTTCGGCCCGAGCCTTGGTGAGGGTCAAAATTAGCACGAGTAAAGCAAAAAAACTTCACGCTCGAGTATCGAAGTATGTTTTTCGATCGACTGGGCGAAAAGTGAACGAAAACTGCCGTGCATAAAGCAGTGTTTTATGCATAGTCGATCGAAATAGTACATTTCGATACAAGGGTGGAAAAAAAAGTTTTACACCCGTGTATCGAATACTATTTTTTGACAAACTGTGAGAGAAAGTGGAAAATCAGTGCGGAAAAGTTACTTTCTCGCAAAGTGTGTCAAAAAAAATTGTTCGCATCGATTTTACATTTTTTCTCGCAGTTTGTCAAAAAACACGGGTGTCAAACCTATTATTCGCATCCTCGTATTGATTTCGACCTCCACCACCTACGGCTCGGGCCGGAAACCCATCACTCGGACGCGAAAAAAAGTTTTTCCACCCTTGTATCAAAATGTACTAATTTTGACTCACTGTACGAGAAATTACCTTTTTCGCACTGATTTCCCACTTCTCTCACAGTTTGTCAAAAAACACAGTTCGATACACGGGTGTAAAACTTATTTTTCTACCCTTTCATCAAAATGTACTATTTTGAACGAAAGTTACTCATTTTAATCCTCTTGCGTCTTGAGCAAGAAGTGAATCAGGATATCTTTCTGATTCTTTCTGTAGCCACGATGAGCGTAATAATCTATCTCGAGACACTTGTGAAAATTTCCTTATATACTAATTACATTCGAAAATTCTTAACACTTATACCTTTTCATTTAATGATTCCAGGCAAAAAGCTGAAATGTCCATTCTGCGAGAGGCTCTACGGCTACGAGACGAATTTACGTGCCCATATTCGTCAACGGCACCAGGGTATCAGAGTACCATGCCCATTCTGTTCTCGTACATTCACCCGAAACAACACGGTTCGTCGTCACATAGCTCGTGAACACAAACCCGAATTGGGACTCAAAGCTCTTCAACAAGCAAACCATTCGGTACAGGATGCAGTGCCTCAATAGCGGCGTCGTATCAACAACAACATAAATATCAACAGCAGCAGTGATGGAAGCAGAGTTCAACAATCGTCATCAGGGCGTAATTCTCGTCGAATAAGCCCTAATATCAATAATAATAATAATGATGATGATGATGATAGTTTTATCTCGCAGTCATCGAGTAGAAGAATGCAGTTGTTGATACCGCAGCATCGGCTATAATGCAGCAGCAACCACACTAACAAGCTAGTCAATCAAAGTGCAACGCTCCAATCAGTCTCTTTTTATCGCAAAATAGAACTGGTTATCAAGATGATGAAGAAATCGTGCCCGAGCTGATGAAGATGTGTGTAGTGATGATTCACGATGATCTAATGATCGGTTACAAAATGGGATCATTACGCAGGGGGTAGGAAAAAAAACATGATTAGGAGGAAAAAATAAGCGATGATGATGATAATGATGATGATCTACGCCCGTCGCAAAACATGTTGTGATTCCGTGTGTCTGTGTGTATGAGAAAAAAAAATGCGTGCGAAATAAGTAAGCAAAATGTATGTGGTGAATGATGAGAGGAACGAGTGATAATGTGCTATCGTTACCGCAATAATTATACCGAGACTAAAAGAAAAAAAACTCAGAGATAGTTTATTATATACTAAATGAAAGAAAAAAAGAGATGCAACGGGGTTGGCACGCCAAGATGATCCTAGTTTTTTACACGATATTAAAAGAAAAAAAAGCGCATAGTAATAGCACTGTTGATATGATGATGCTGATTATTAAGAAAAAAAAATATACGCAAACCGCAGCGTGTATTTTTTTCTTATAGATGAGATTGACAGATTATATAATTGACACAACAATAACGGTATAACAAAAGCCAATCCTTTTTTTTTTACTTTCTCTCTAATCAATTAACTAAATGATTGAATGACAGAATTTAAATAGAATCAGATGAAAAATAATATATTATTATAGGCTTTAAGTTTTGTACCAATTTTTGTGTACATCACAGCAAGCATAAAAACGCAAGATGCCTCAAATTTTTTATAACGACGCACAGTGCCAAAACCGCGCGCGGCTAAACACGAATATATAAGCAACCGATGAATACAAAATTCAAAAATGATTGAATGAAATACAAAAAATCATGCAAAGTATGCGGATGACGATTTTGAGATAGATAAAATACCATAAGGGCGATTTTTCATCAATGACCCGGCGAAATTACAAAAAAAAAATTTTCCTTTTCGATAATTATCAAAAATTTTGAGAAACAAACCTCGACCAATCGGATAACATGATAGCCACGTTGAATCATAAACATATTAACGAAAATAGCTAATTAACTATGAAATAGTAACGAATATGGTGATTAAATACGCATTGCGCGTCCGACTGCCGTTTCCTTACACACACATAAACAAGTACATGAACTGGCATAAATGAACGCATAGATATTATTATAGTAAAAATGGAATCTCGCGGAGTTGTTGGCCATTTCTCTTGCAATTTTTTTTTTTTTTTTTTTTTTTGTAAATGATTACATACGTAAGACTGCAATATCGATGTATCGACTATTTCCGTACGTGCAATAGATTGAAGTTGAATTTCCATAGTATGGTAATATACAAAGCAGGGCGCCTTTAATCGGTGATTCATTTTTTATAAAATGAGCCCCGACCACTTTATCCTGACACAATAAAGCACGCACTTTCTATATAGATTGAAAATATATAGATATATAAATAGATGAATATATATATTTATATACTGAAATACGTTTTTTCTTCTCGATGAAGATGATATACAGTTACAGATGATTGAAATAACCAATTTTCCGCGAGATTTCCATAGCATTTTTATACTGTACGTATTAAAATATTTGAGGCTTCAAACGGCAGTCGAGACGCGCCAAATTTGAATACTACTACTACTGATAACTACAGAGCAGAACAATCAATATCATTTTGTTAACTATTTACAGTGTTTAAAATATGAGAATACATAAATCGGACTTTTGTCCGGAGCAATAGTGAAAAAACGAGCGATTTTTTATTAGTGAAATAGTCAATAGTTAAAAATGCGAGATATCGAAACCCAGAGAGTATAAAATAATTATCCATAAATAGTAAGCCGCCGAATCGTCCGACGACAAAATGTATGAAGAGCAAAGCTTGTTCAAACCGGTTGATACAAATGAGTGAACTTTTTTTGAAGCAGGTTGTATTACGTGCTCAATTTTTTTTTTTTTTTTTATATCGAACAAGAGAACCGGAGTATCGCCAATATTATCATTAACGATTCTGAAGTTGAAAGTTTTCGTCGATGAGTTTTCCTTTTCCTCTTCTCGCATGAGAAATGAATGACAGGATGAATTTTTAAGACAGTCGATTAATCCTTGATGATTCATATCTGATATATATATATATAAATATAAAGCTGTGATGTTTTAATCTTGATGACACTCTTATTCCGATAAATTTTCACTTGTCATTGACTCAGTTCCTTTTACGGAAAACGCATCGATTATAAAACGTAAAAACAAATTACAGTATCGGTAATGAATGGCGTTACTATATTACATACCGATTCAAGATACCAGTTGAATATAGACAGTCTATATTTTACGCAGATTTAAAACTTGATACACAAATAGGGAATAATTCCTAGTCAGGATATGGCATCGCGGATATTAATTGTTGCAGTATTTACAGCGTTTTCTACATACCATATTCTTCTTCTTCTTCTTTTTTTCCTTTCATGATTCCAAATATAATAGTTTTTGTTACAGAATTGATTAATATAAATGGAATATTACTGAGAGAAAGAGTTACCTCACAATAATAGTGAATATAATAGTGAAACGTTGTTTGTATCAAAGACAATAGACAATAGAGATTTATTTGAAATGTTTTTTATTGATCGAAGCTTAGATATCACTCATACACGAAGAGGCATTTTTTTACAGTTCAAATACAAAATGATGATCATTTGGGAGAACAGTGACAGATAATCACAGTGAAGATGGCAGAATGAATGAGAAAACAATAGCAAATATTAAAAAATGAGCGTGTTTTCAAATAACGCAAATCTGCCAAATAATATGGAACTTATGCTACCTCATAGCCTTTTTCAGACTTTTTTACGTCATTGCGTAATATAACAGGGAACAGAACTGATATAGTCATTTGCAATATTATATACATAATCACATACCTACTTAAGAATATCGTTACACCGAATCCATATCATGTCATTGTAAACAAAACCATTTTTTCCGCATCAAATTCTTCCAAAATATCATTGCTCATTCAAGAAACAAGAATTTCTCTACCGTTTTTATTCTTTCACTTTGCATTTCCAACTTGCTGATCAAGATGATTAATAGACGTTTTAGTTGAGTTTGATTTGAATCATCAACAAACAAAATAGGAAGTAGATTATACGATATTTATTTATGTTTGTAAAGGAGTAAATACTTGGTTACTAAGATGATTTTATTTTTGCACTTTTGTACCTACATTAACTTTGAATTTGATAACATGAATCAGATAATGATTCCATAGGGTTCCTGCATCACTGAAAAAAGCCTCATTGTTTCTCCTGATTGATTACAATTTTTTTCACTCACGATACATGAAACGCATCATGATGATAAATGTTATAAGCAAAACTCTTCTATCAACATTTCTCTATAAAAGATGAAGCAAAAAGGCGGATAAAAATTGCGTGAAAAAGGGAATTTTCTATTCGAAAGATCCAGGAAATAATCGTACTTTCAAAAACCATACAAATCATGATAAAATGATGTTTGTGTGTGTGCATGCCAGACGAATAGGAGTGCGAATGGGATAGTGTTACACTATTTTTACGAAGAGGAAAAGAAAAATTGAATTGAAATTTCGATTATGTAAACCGTATGCGTAAGTGAATTATGATATGCATAAGCAGAAAATTAAAATTAAGGTCAGGCAAAATAACACGAAGAAAGATCGAGTTTTGACGGAAAGAAACGCATTCAGTGTATCAAATGTATTTGGCGGAATGAAACAACAAAAAAATACCCAAAATTTTGGATGAAAGCTGTGAGGGATCAAAGAGGACATTGATTCGGCAAGAAAATTAAATTCAATGCATAAAAATTGATGGAAAAATTTTCAAAGATTCTGAGCCGGTGTACCTAAAAAATTTATTGTACTACTATACTTTTGACCCATATCTATTATAAGAATTTCACAATTATATGCTTATATATCTTACTTACGCAATTATAAGCAAAAATCGAAGGGGAGAGAAAAATGTGCGAAAGGTCAAAATTACAAAGCTGCACGCCAGTTTTATTATAGTTTGTAAATATTTTATTTTTCATTACATCCAATTGTAGTAGTTGATTCAAATATCTTTTTTTATGTTGAAAGGAAAAAAATGATGAATATACGCAGTATATTTCTTTCTCTGTGACTCGCTCAAGTTTTTCCGCTGAGCGGAAGTATATTTTTCAATCCTTCGTTTCTAAGTTGATTGAGTTACCAAGTGGAGTAATTATTATAAAATCGTTAATGTTATTTTCCTCATCTTAATATTTTTATGGCGTTGATCCATGATGACATGCGCGAGAGCTTTTTTTTCTCTCTCTAAAAATGTGTCGATAAATTAATGTGATTTTTCATAAGAATTTCGTCGCTTTTCCAGAACCATACTCTGCGAACCCAATGTAAATAATCATATGTTTAACGTAGCAATTGTGATGAATTATCAAAATTTATTACGTGGATTAGTAAGTTTGGCATCTTTCTATTTAAACTTGAGAACATAATCGAAATTAAGATTCTATATTATATAAAGAAAAAAAATCGACACATTTTCTAGATTCGCGCTCATACTATGCAAGTAATGAACAGACAAAATTTGAAAGATGGGTAACCTCTGAGAATTTCTCATACCAGAGACTCAAAAATGTATTCTGAAATGTGAGGGCGTGTTCGAATTGAAGTTTGATGATAATTTTTAATAATTAGAATCGAATCGAATGGGTGCGAATCTGATATGTGAGTATGGAAGTAATTAAGTCAAAAATATATACATAAATTCTGTAGCAATTACAATTGCAAGTATCTCAAAATTATCACATCTTTCATAGAGAATAGAGAAGACGGAGGAAAAGGCCATTGAATCGTACGTGTATACTTATATACTGTAATTGTGCTTGTGAAAAAAAAATCAATTTGGTAGTGCGGTCGGCATGACAAACAAAAATATCTCTCCCTCTTTAATGCTTCTTTCGAGTAAGTGATAGTGATACAAAATTATTGAGTCGAAAATTCAATATAAAAATCTAAAATTCAAAAATTGAAAAAAAAAAAAATTTCAGGGAGAGATGAAGAAATCCGATACATTTGGAATATGGTCCGTTGTCGTCTGTATAAAAAAATGGCACAATTCACATTATGTTGTTTTCACTTTTTTTCATAATAATGGATAATCTGAATAATGTTGGTTGAATGAGTCAGATTCCTCTTTGTAATCAAGGATTTTGAGACAAAACAGATAGAAATGTCACCCATACAGAGATATGTTTTGCACTTGTGTGAAAATTTTGATCGCGATATCGCGAATTTGTTGGTTTTCCTCTTCTGTTTTTGTTGATTAGTTTGAAATATAAATAATAAGAAGAGAAGGAATGAAATAAGAACGTCATATGGTTCTTAAAAATTGATCCAATGACGTTTTAATTCTAATAGGCAGAACTTGACGAGGATGAGAGAAACAAAATTACTGTTCGTTATATATTCGTGATGTTTGAACACGAATGATTTCGGCAAATCTAAAAATTGTCACGGCCGTTGAATGCGCGAAATTCTCAGGTTTTTAAAATTCTCTGAATCGTCTAGTTTGGTCTATCGCACACCAAAGCCTGTCCCGGTTTTCGTGGAGTGTCGTAATAGGCACTGTGTATCTACGCGTTGCAAGGCAATGATGGAAAAAATAAATTGTGCACGCGTACTTATACTTTTGCCTATGTATATAATCTACATTTAAATATATAAAGAAGTATATATTGATTGAAAAATTCAAAATTGAAAAATGGTTATCCAGCATGAATTGAGTATGAAAACCACAGGTACATAATGAACACAGGTTTGAGTGTGTCTCGGAAAAATTTTGTGAAGCAAACATTATAATATGCTGTAGGATAGTATGTTGCATGTTGTTTATATAATATGTGTTTCGAACGGATTCAAAATCCTCATTTATAGATGTCGTGGTGGTGTGACACATCATAGACGCGCACGCGCTTCATTAGGCAAAAAAATGATGTTGAGTACATTTCAGGCCGTAAAAATTTAATGATAGCATACGCAAAAATGCTGTTATCATTACATTGACCGATGGAAAATTCTCCTCTTCTTGAACAAATTGAGAAAAAAAATTGAAGGAATGCGCGCAACCTCACGGAAAATACAAAAATAAAATTGACACGGCAAAACTCTCGGAAATGAATGTCTCGGACCAGACGAAATTCGATTCAAAATTTGTCAGCCTACATGGACATGACTATATCATTGAAAATCTTTCGAGGAATAATCCAATACATACAATTGAAAAAATAGACAGGGGAAAATTCTCTAACGTCAGAATGATGAACGATTGATATCAACTTGATGATCTATTTTTAAAAATATATAGATCATTTTTCTTTTAAATAATGACTTTATAATGGATGTCATCGCTGTGCAAACTTCACGCTCATGTATTGAAAAATTGTTTTTCACTTATATCATGCTCACATACACCTCAGCACATGATTCAAACATGATGTATCTTTCTTTTTTTTTTCACCAGTAAGACACAGTAGTTAGAAGAGAATCAAACATATATGAAACTGGTGCACTTATTATATAGGTAATAGACAAGTGAAAAAACTCACACAAGATTGACATCACACTGCACTTGTCAATTTATTCCTATAAAAAATCTGTAGTAATTGGAATTGAATAACTGCTTTTTCAAACTAATCCCTTTGAGCGTCAATTTACACCTACTTTTTTTCTAAAAGTTCCTTCTTGATTTCATTAGGAACTTCTTCAAGTTCATCAATGGAACAACGATCTATTAATGGGTCTGATAGATGCTCAAAGGGTTTTTGTAACAATTTTTTTTGCAACAATAGAAACATGAAATCACAAATCATCATTTCATATGCAGTACATGTTAACGTCAATCTTTTGTAGATGCGACACATGTGCTGGAATAGGGTAATGACTTAATATTTACGGTGTATTTGGAAGGTTGAAAATATTTGATCAAGGCATGCGGGATATGACGGAATTACGTGACAGAATAAAAAAAAAAAAACATAGGCGGCCACGGTCAATTGATCGTGGACTCATAGTACAAAATAAAGTTAATAATTTAAATCAACACGATGAATCATAGATGAAAAATATCATATTTGAGAAAGATGAGAAATGTTATATATTATATATAGTCCGAAGAAAAATGATCATGAAAGACGATCGTTTGCTTAATTACTGGAGCCATCGAAAGTATTCACTAAAGTTTCTTTTTTCGCGTCAGCTAAATTTTGAATTTCAGTTACATTGAATGTGGGATTGATTTCAGTTCTCTAGTTTCTCCTGAGTTTTCATTTTTCTAAACCTTAACGATTTTTATTCTTGAACGAAAGTATACTGATATGTATTTAATTTTTTAAATTTGTAAAAAAGTGATACTTGAGATGGCAATTACAAGCAGTAAAGTTGTTCAATTTATAAATAAGATCATGGTACATAAATTTCAAGTAAATAAGTACAAATGTTACCTCTGAAAGAGAAATAACGTATAAATAGTTATCACGACATACAGGGTGCATCAATATAAAGCTTACGACGTCTTTATAGATGATTGTTCTGCAATTAATTTTGATACAAGAAATAACTGGGAAGCAATTAAGTTAACAGATTTTTACATTGAATGATACAACATTTTGTGATCAACAGTGATATTCTAACATATTTTACACACTCTCATTAGAATTCAATCCAGTAAAGAGATAGAATTTTTGACTTTCTGAAATAGTGGAACAAGAATAGTGATCGTTCTACAAATCCAGTAATAATACTATAGATGCTATAACTTAAGATAATGATCATGAGAGAACAGCGTAAACTTAGATGTTTAATCACCAAAATGATGTAAAATCGTCACAAGTGTAACAGCAATCTTCTTCCTCAGAATGTAATTAAAACTGGAGTACAAACTACATTTTATAATAATAGTTAATAGGTGAAATACTTGAGGGATGAGTCACCGACACATTCAACTTTTTGTATTTTCAATGACGCAATAGCTATGAATTTATGACGACTCATATGGATTTTTACTCAAATTCATAATCTAGAACAAACTTTGATAAGATTTGAGATTTGTGGAATTCGATCATGATCACATCCAAAATAAATTTGGTAGAAATATTTGGAATTGGCGCGTGCGCAAGGAATCTGCGCTCGTAAAGGATATTCAAAATTCAAAAATTGAACCGATCCAAATGAAACACTTGTCAAGGAATGAGTGAGTGGTATGCAATTGTGCTGAGAAATGGAGTATCGTAACGTTTCTCAGGATATTTTGCACTACTCGACTATTTGTGACTTACTTTCTGAGACTCAGTTATTCATACATAATACTCATTACAGCCGTTTTCAACGACAAATATCATTCATGACATCTTGATAGATAATCTTTTCAAGTATACGAAACCGATCTACCTCAGTAATCACATTTGTTTCCCTATTTCATGCCTACTCTTAACTGATTAGATATTCACCATCCCTTATGAAAATTGATGATCTCAGAGTAAGTCACACACATTTCTTGAATGATTATTATCTTCCCTTTGAACAGTCCATAATGTAAATACAAATGCATAAGACCTCTGAAACATTTCATTTTTTGAGATTTTCATCATCGAATGATATTTTTCCAACTTATTATATTGTTTTCTACTTCAATTTTTCTTCTGATAGTATTTTTGGTAGTCAGACAGCACGTGAGATCAGTAATTAGTTCAAAATATTTATCTCACAATTTTTTTGTTTCTTACATACGCTGGACGTGACTCGATACGAGTAATTGCCAATAGAACCTTGGATTTTATAAATCCGAAAATGCGAATTTCTCAAACTGCCCCAGTCCCTCCTAAAACTCGATATATATAATAGATATATATCGAGCAAATACATAAGAAAAAAACTATTATAGCATGATGACGCGAGCGCGCGCCACGAGAGAAATATATATCGAATAATAAACAAATAACATACATATATTGTAAAAAGTATAGATTGTAAGATTCTTGTTCAAAATATTAAGCCGCCTTGACAGATTCCGTCAACTCGAACATGCAATGATCAAATACGAAGTAACTCAATTATGAGTGAAAGTTTATCAACCTTCTATTTTTTTCATCAAAGGTTCATAAAGTGCATAAATGATTCGACAGAATTTTTGAAAGAAGTGAAAAAAAAAATTATAACGAGTTGTGAAGCGAGCCGTAGGTGGGAACGTATACTCAATGTAAAATAACATACAACAGGGAGATAAAAAACGAAACGAAAACTTCGATTCCGAGCAATTTTGAAGCTTGAAATTGTACAATCTTAGCATTGACAATGATATGATGTAGACAACATTTTCCAAAGATGTCTTTTTCGGCCATTTGATTTTGAAATGCCCAAACAATTTTCATGTCTTGCATGTTTTTAGTAACCCTTCAAATTTTGGACGACACACATACAAAAATTGTATTAACCTGCACGTAATTGTATGTTGAGTATAATTCCTGTATACAATGACGTTGTACAATGTTACAATTTTTTTGCAATCACTTGCGTTGCAAATGCTACAGATATGAGCAATCACTATCTTTAATTAATCTGCGCATATTAGCATCGCTTGTGATTGCAGATCAACTTATTTGTTATTTTCTCTCTCAGTTACAGAAGTGTGAGAGAAAATGAAAGATGTTGGAGTAATCTCGCTTGTAGACAGATACTTTTTTTTTATTTCTCATGCATGATACATTTTTATTTACATTCGTTGCAATATTCTGTTCCCTTTACGGTTGGAAATAGTTTTTCAATCAAAAAATGTTTATTTCAAAGTCAAATTATTTGAATGCCGGAAGTTTGAATTCATACCTTGGATTGTGGTGAATTTTTTTTTCTCGTAAAGACGCATAGAGAATCAGATTTGATGGGAAAATTGGAAAAGTATGACCAAATGTCTGATAAACAGAGGATTTGAAACCCGATTAAGAGAAATGTGTGCTTGAAAAGTACGAGAAAGCTTTATTATCCCAATTTCGTTCGATTCTTATATAATTTGTAAATTAGAACGATTTAGGAAAGCGAGCGAGAGTATGAGAGAAAGTTGGAGATGAAAAAAAAAAATAATAATGAGAGAACGAGTGTATGTTCGAAAGAGAGGATGTCGAGCGCGCGAAGTATAAACCTCATCACGTTTGAGGTGGAAATCGAATAAGAAGAAAGAGGAGGATTAAACGCGGTGGATGGAGAGAAAGGGAGATATGCGTTTTTAACGTACAAAAAATAAGAGAGCGAATTCTCGAAAGAAATTTTGTAACTTTCGGCCACGCGCGAATCAAAATTTCAAGTTTTGGACATGTTTCGGCTTAGAAGAAAAATGTTACTCTCTGCTTTCTCTCCGATTTGCCCGAATGAAGGTGGCAGGGTCTGCACGGATGTAAAAAAAACCGTGACCGAGTGTAACTCACCTTTTTTTGTTTGTATAAAAATTAATTGGAATTTAATTAGGCTATTAATATAACTGTTTAATTACTGTAAGATGAGGAAAAACTTGACTATTAATTATAAATTACAAAAAATCTTGAAATATGCATTTATTTCTACTCTACTCCTTACTCCCTTTGCAATAATGCATGAACAGTGTCTCATTTCATTTTACTCAAGTCCGTGAAAAACCTGTCTCAAATGGAGGAGAGTTTTCAATATTTCAAGTAAATTGTCATGAATATTCTGTGAGTACAACAAAGTTTTGATTAAGCAGACATATCATTCGGAGAACATGGGGAGACAATAATATATTCTGAGAGAATTTTTGAATTTGAAAACATTTGAAAAAAATGTCGATGCAGACATGACGAAAAGGAGACGACAGATGTTTGTTTCTCGTTATTTTCCACAACAACTTTTTTCAAATAATTCGTTCTCATTCTCCCATGAATCATTGCTAGCCTTGCGTCAAATTTCTGGCAATAATCCATTCGAGTCAGAGATGTCAATCTCCTGAGAATAGACTTTGAGAATTTGATAAAATGAATATCATCAAGCCTCGATTTTTTACAGCAAAATCAGAGCTACATGTTGAAACTATCTGTTATTCCGACCAATCGATCCCCGCGTACATACCTACGTAGAGGTATCTACTTTAGCTTTCTCTGATATGATGAACGTATAAAATTTTGTGTTGAGAATCAAATCTTTCTTTGATAGGTTTGATAATATTCAATCAACTAATAATCTGGGGTCAGATGGGATGAGTAAATAATAAACGCACTTCTCATCATATACATACCGATGCTTTTTCCTGAGATGTTATGCGACTCTCCCTAGATGGCACCCTATTTTACTTTTTGTGTTGGATTTGCAAGCTCTGTACACTCTTGTTTTATCCAAAGTACTCATTCAGTGCTTCGAGGACAGGGATAAAGAATCTCCAGAATTATTCCATGATGATCTGCAATGACTTCTTTGAGGTCAAATTTTTAATTTTGTTCACTCAATGCGTGATCTATCTTTGTTCATTAGAAATTTAGATACGAACTGATTTTGAACAATTGAGACAATCTTTTACACAATCGAACATTTATTCATTGTTACACTCAGAAATCAGGCGCATAGGTAGTGAAATGATGAATCCAAAGGCAATTAAGTAAGCGGGATATGAAAGCTAGCCCGCCTTGGATTGAATTTCTTCATTTTTTCTCTGTTTCAAAATTCTTTTGGATGATCAACACTTTGCTCGTATCCAAGTTTGCACATAAATTCCAAATCGGAGTATCTTGAAACTAACGTGGACTGGTGCAAATTTGGATACCGACTGAAGATTTAGTGATGGGTTACCCCGCAGTTAAATTATATTATTCATGATTTGTTGAAAAAAAGTCTTTACAATTTAAATTTTTTCAGAAGAATGCAGGGGGCTCAAATTTTGTAGAAATGTCCAAGATTCTAGCTAGATTCAGAAATTCGACTCTTACCTCATTTGAGTAGCAGTCGAGATATTCGCAAAATTTTGGAAGCAAATGCAAGACGTAATATTTTAGACTCTTCAAATCTGTAATTAGGGTGGCGGTAACTGAAGTTTGTAATCAGTTATGTGAGACGATTGAAGAAATGAAACCAGAGCAATCCGATAGTGAATTCATTTCGTCAGTACTGATTTGAAAGCTCATTTTCTTCATCGCTACCGTAAACTAGAGTTAAGGTGTCCACCGGGGTGAATGTGTCCGCTTTTCCCAAAAAGATTGTCAGCATCATACCTTCGCTTCTATAGCACCTACAGAAACCTGCTGGGGGTCATTTTGAAGCTTGAAATCTCTACTTTCCAAATAAATAACTTTAATTCCATGGAGATGGACTCTAAAGTACTTTTTTGCTGTTTGATGAAGTTTGAAAATTAATGTCCCCAAAAAACAGGATTTTGTAGCTATCAGCTAATTCTAACGTGTTAGCTCGAAATGAACTATGTGATCGTATTGAGACGATGATTTTGCGTTGGAAAACTATGACTAGGTACCCCGCGCACGGGAAAATTTTTGTCTCGTGATCCCAACACAGCAAATATTATTGCAAAAACAGGTTTTTATGAAGAAACAGTTCTAACAGCAATCCATAGTGCCTCTACGGTTAACAGACAATATTTTTCTCATAAGCATGTGACAAAACGAAGAAAATGATGTGACCTGGAAAGTTCAAATTGGTCCATTCTAGCCCGTACTGTGATTTTTTGAAGATTCATTGCAAATTTTGATTTTTTTTTCCAAATACCAGGTGGACTAATTAGCTCATATGACCACAAGGTTGCCTTGTATCGTTTTAAAACCACTGGGATCATATTTAGCGGGTCAAAATACGTAGGATAACGTATCTTGATATGCATTCAAAATCTTGAATTCACGAGCTATGCGCTTCAGACGCAGGCGAGGTCACCCCTGTCGATGGGGTGAATGTGTCCATCCTGTTTTTTGCACTTTTTGAAAAACCGTGGGGTGCAAATCAAAATCTGACAATGGGATCTTGTAGCTGCGTCCAAGACTCAAATTTTTACTATGGTGATTGCAATGAACTCAATGCATGTGTTGTGCAAGAAGCTGTTCCAATATGTAGAAGCAAACACTTGCCGGACGACGCTAACTTCTATCGAAGTACTGATACTTTGATAGAAGTTAGCGTCGTCCGGCAAGTGTTTGCTTCTACATATTGGAACAGCTTCTTGCACAACTTTTAATGACCACATCAACAAGAGCGTCACCGATACACGAACCCTCATAAATTCTCACCATATGGCTGACTAGTTATTGAGCCCTACTCCTTCTAAACCCAAATATTTAATGGGAACAACAGGTGGAGTCGAGCTTACGCTCTTCTATATTTGCCATTAAGAACCCATCGATGCCCACTCCATAATAATTGTATGTGAGTTGAATCGAGAGTTTATACACGTCTTCGGCCTGTACCTTATCTTTGGGCTTAGCAATTTCAAATTGCTTGACCCAGATAACAAAGGAAAGTATTTTGCTAGAATTTTCAGGTAGCGACTCCAAAGAATCATGATATTCTTCGATCACAATGGTCAAGTCGAGAGTCAAATGTAAGTTTTTTTCAAAAGATGAATTAGATTGATTAGAATTACAGAACAAACCTACAGGTCCTCCTCTGTCCGGGCCCTAACGATAAGTAAATGGATATGTTGGTATATTCAACGAGATAAAAGTAGTAAAGCAAAATAAGGTTGGCTCGGTGAAATTATGTTTCAGTGAAGCAAACCGCTCAGTAAGTCGTGAGCTTAATTAGTTGAGAACAAAAAATATATGGCGAAAAACACTGACATGGTTCACTTTTTTAATCACTCACAATAATTCCATGTATTTTGGTAAGTTTTTCCGCCTTCCTTCTTCGACGTTAGCTCAAGTACGCATCTCACTTTTCAAAAAATAAGTTTGATCCAAATAACTCTAAATAACTAAAGGGAGAAGAATAACTTCAACCCCCACTCTTGACTTCGAGAAAAAAATTTTCTTGGGCCACTGAAACAAATTTTTTCGAACTTGTATTCAATCAAAAAAAGGGTGACCTACAATCGAAAGATTTCGGCGAGGAGAAGAGAATGGTTAGGGCCGAATCCCATTAAGTGAAGATTTTTAGAATAAAAAATGGATTTGAGTGAAAAAATTGAAGAAAAATCTCTTGTCACGAATACAACCCTTTCTATTTGAGAAAGCAAAAAAAGAATAGTCCGGCTAGAGTTGAAATCAGTGTGTAGGCATTATTTCACGTCTCTATACTTTTTTCTCATATTGCCAGCAGACATGAATAATTCGAGTATGAATTTTATAAGGCTTTCGGTGAACTCCGAACACCCCCTTCAATTGCAATCAAAACGCTATAAGAATCGAAATCAAATTGCGATTTTATTGAGGGATTTTGTGCGCTCTCATATCTGATACAATCGTCATCAATCTTTAGCGTTTGGTATTGCACTCGTTTATGTATCAGAGCGGCAGGAAATCCGCTGTTCCGTCATTTGCACCTTTTCACGCTAATTATATGCGGAACCGGATTTTCTAAGCGGGGAACGCGTTGTTCCGTATAACGATGCCACTCAGCCACGCCTCGCTTTTCCGTCTTTTGTTCTCGCTTTGCGGATTCGACCTTCGCATCGTTATACTCGTGCAGGTGCAACTGCGCTATATACTCTCAAGCTTTGCTCTTGGTTTATTTTTATTCTTTCTTTTCGATTCTCCGGGTCGCGTGTATATTAGGTGCAAGAGTGTCTCAGATTTTTGCTGTTCTTTTGCACTTTTTTGCTGTCTGAATGTGTATGCCCAAAAGTACGTAAAAGACAGCTTACTCATGTATGTAAAAAAAATACACATTCACATATACATATGAATGTATGATGCTCTCAGATTTGCTAGACAGCTTTTGATCATCATCAAATAGTCTTTCAGGCGACTTGGCCGAGAAGCTCAGACAATGCTCGGAATAGTCCGGTCAAGAATATTCTATTGCCGTTTCCTTGGATGGTTGGCTTAGAGTGATAGCGCTCAGCGGAAAAAACCGAAATTTTCTAGCTCAAATGTAACACGCTATAGTCATTCAAATCTTGAGTCAAAACATTTCGGCCTCCCACTGTGAACGTCAGGATATCTTGTTATGGAAAATGATTTCGAGGAATGTGGGTAACAATTACTGGACGAGCTTGCGCAAGCTCCGAGCAATGTATCTGATAGGCTAACAAGGAGAGGTCCAACCTTGCGGGTCTTGAATTCGACCCAAAGTCTGTGAATCATCCTGTTTTGGTGACAAATGAAGATATCTCAAAGAATTTAGTCGCCCATGGGCCTCCCATCCTGACATATTAGCTATGTGGAGATTTATAGATATACAACCAATGCTAATATCCACAGCTATATCTCAGGATAGGAGGCCCACGGGACTAAATCCTTTGGGATACCCTCATTTTTCACTAATATAAGACGATATTCAGAGTTTGGAACGAATCAAGGACCCGCAAGGTTGGACCTCTCCTCGTAAGCCCGGTATTCGTGGTGAATTTGGTTTTGAGAGTACCGCAAATTCGATCGCGAATACCGCGGTATATGGCTAACGAAAAAGGGGGGGGGTTATCCCAAAAATCCCTCAAAGTCAGGAATCATCCCTCTGAAAATCCAGGTTTTGAGGTCATTCAAGAGTTTCAAATTAAGGTCAGTGTACTCAACTCGCCCCCATTAAGCCATTTTCTCAATAACTTTGGCCCGTCATCTCCAGACTTTCCAACGTACCTTAGCTCATTTTAAAGCTTGTCTTCAAAATAACTTGAGGTACATTCAATTTGAACCAACTGGAGCCAAACTGTTTGAATTCTCCCAAAAGGTGATTTTTGAGAGTTTACAAAAGTGTGTACCCAACTTGCTCCCTTTAAGCCATTTTTCCAACGACTCTGGTCCATCTCAATATTTTCCAACGTATCTTAGCTTATCTTAAAGCTTGTTTATAGACCCTTGAAATGCACTAAACTACGTCCAATTTGGATCAATTGGAGCCGGACTGTCTCAATTCTTCCGAAATAAATGATGGAAATCGGCGATAAAGTGTTTTTATCGCCGTGCACGCACATTTGAAGCTTTTCGGTGGTTTTAAACACTATACCTGACCTATTTTGACGTGATAAACACGTTTTGAGTGGTAAAAAAAAGTCGTTCTGCGCGCCCTTTCGAGATAAACATATGGGGGCATGTTAGGTACACTCCGATGGTGGCATCCTTTGTTTACAAATCGTCCCCGTATTTTACACATGAAACAGCTCCATATCCAAATTTTGCAATTTTGAAAAATGGATTTTAAAGGTCTTGAAACAAGGAATCGAATGCGCTAAAGTACGTTAAGATTGGTTGAACTCAAAGAATTTGGCACCGATTTTACTGAAGGCGATTTCCTCGGTGCTTTCTTAGCTAAGCAATCACGAAAAATAGAAAAATCACTTTAGATTTTCTGGAGAACGCAGGAATGATTCGGGGTCGACGCAAACTACTCACTTTCTTATATTTCAACATAACAAACGTAAAAAAAAAAAAAAAAAATTGCCGGCCAAGGAGTGCCCATCCCCGAGATCGGCATATGGGGGCAAGTTGGGTACAGAGGCAAGTTGGGTACACTTACCTTATGTTTCTTTTGAAACAAATGATTATTTTAATCTATGATTTTGAAGTATCTGCTATATTATATGAGCATCTATTAGGTATTCATCAGCTTCCTGAATCTCAAGTTCGTCAGCGGGAGTTGATTGGATTGTGGCTTTGTTGACAGTGTGTCTGCTTGCAAGCTCAGTGACTTTTTTCCCTCCTCCAACAATTCTAGAATATTAATTAAATTGGGTAGCGATCATGTCTGTGACTTCCTTCAATGTTGACTTTATGCAATCTATTATGCATTTTTTCAAACAATGTTTTTGTGTTGACTCATAGGTGCATACTGTCGATTTTATTACACGGAATCATGATTCGCAACCAAAAACGAAAGTTCAACGTGCACAGATATATTGAAAAAAATTTATTAGGTCAACGAAATTTCCTAAATTTGGCCGTCACATCGTGAATACCAGGACAAAATACCGCGAGTACGGGGCATTTTCCTGAATCGGTAGACATCGGATATGCAGGAATCGTGAATATCGGAGTTTGACTGTACGTGGATATTCGATTTTGATCGAATTCAGGAACTTATAGTCAACGGATCCGGGAAATAATCAAGGTATTGACTCCGAATTGTTTTGGTGATCTCGTGACTTACCTGACGAATCACGATTATATAATCGAAACTTATTGTCACTACCAGTGTATATATAGACATGTACGTCAGCACTAAAACTTGAAACTTCCTAGGTATGCAGATTTTAGTCAGGAATTTTCGAAATACTCAAGTGTAAGTATGCCATATAAATTTGTTTCGTTAACTTATATCATATCGAAGGTTGACAATGCGATCGAAATGAAGGAAACAGATCGGGTCTGGAATTGATCCAGAATAGGACACGAGTAAGCACTGTTCAAGATTCTCGAAGATGTGAAAGAAGAACTCATCTAGTAAGAGTGAGATTATTGGATAATAATCTTTGCTACCAGTACTGGTATACGCAACGGAGCAGACGTTAAGACTGTGAAAAATAACGAATGAAATTGTTGATAAGTGCTGGTTCTCTTAATCTTCATTCAATCCCTCTCGTGCTACGGTTTTCATCATATTCACTCACACCTTATGTAGAGAGTGTCATACACTCCACTTTCTAAGCGTTGTTATGACATGACAATGAAGAACAGATTTGCCAACAGAATTGACTGTTTATTGATATATTGATATTGAAATTGGCTAGCTTATTGCATGAATGATGATTGAAAACATCATGAGTTGAGGGTTCATAAAATCTGTTGTAGTATCTCAGGCCAGTAACAAACTTCACACACAACTTGTTAGTAATCGATCGGATTTGAGGAAGAAACAGACTTCACTCCTTATCGGTAAGGGATGAATGAAAAGAATATGCAAAGAGTGAGAACACAAATTATATGTTTATTGTAAGGAAATAATCCTATTGTAATATAAATTCTTAAATTGAGGTTAAATGCATACTTATGATGGAAAATATAGGCAACAAAAGTAAAGGTGAGCCTTGTATGAGATTATCAAATGGAAAAAAAAAAAATAACCTCAATTGAGTTTTCAACTGCATAAATAGAAGCAAAGATTTCAAACATCGTATGGAGTAGGAACGTATACATTTCTACCTAACCAATTTTTTGAAGGGTACCCACGTAAAAAGTTACCATTCCAAAAGCGTAGAAAGTTTTCTCGGTTTATCATTGTCATAACAGATCTCCTAGGCGCCAAAGAATCCGTTTCCAAGGCATCCTCAAAATGAGGTTGTAACTCATCTTGGCAATAACTGCAAAGAGCCTCAGCTTGTCACAGTGACAATGGTTTTCTATCTTGTCGCACTACAAGGATGCTACCAACATAACTTTGCCAAGGCCGGGGGGCCCAACCTCAACCAAGTTCTCCATTGTGAAGACGATCAGTGCCTAATTTTGGATCATAGCAAGAAAGGTTCAAGAAAGTGGCAAGGACATTGTCATAGTTTCTTCTATCGTTGTTCCAAGATGGGTGCGGTGGGTATCGTCGTGTCAAGATGGGTAGATCAATACAACTTGCAATGTCACTATCGGTGTTAGGTTCTGCAAAAATGCTATCAGTTGGTGGTACTTCAATCAATTCCAAGTATGGTCTGTCACATATGTTTCTATCACCAACACAGTTTATTCTCACTCCCACTGTATTTGGTCTGATGGTATGCGGGATACGATGATCTCGTGACTCAGTTAGATAGTCAACAATGTGTCGAAAATCCACCATATCTAGGTCTCTGTAAGTAATTTCTTCAGCAATTCCTATACGCACTGTTCCGTTACTTCCGTAAGATGTAACAGGACCTTGCCAGAAATGTATGTTTCCTCCTGATGCTGACATGTTTGCAATGCTCTTGTTCGCTACCGATTCATCATGGCGAGGGCTATTACAAAAACTGACGTGGATCGAGTTGGATAGTTTCCTGTGCAGCACATGGTTATAACTAATTACATCTGTTCTCGAATCCTTCTGATTGTTCTCATCTAATCCAAGGAATGGTGATGTGTCAACAGACTGACACTTAGTACCTTCATTTTCACCGCAACGGAGGTGAAGCCATACCATTTGGGGTCTTGGATCATTAACCGGAAAAAAGATTGCTCGTACATGTTCATCAGTGGGCCGGCTAGAGATGTCAAAGGAAGCAAATGATGCACATAGCAGTTTGTGAGTACTCCAGTCTTTTTTCTGGCATCTCGTTGAGCAATAGGAGATACTGTGACATTTACTGCAGGATCGTGCTCCACTCTTGTTGCAAAAAAAGCATTTTGAATCAGAGCCTGCCATGCTGTTGCTGGAATACGGACAGCAATGGACAATGATGTCAGCAAATGTTCAGTTATTGAAAACGAGAAAAAACAAATAGTTGAAAGAAAGTCTACCAAGTTGACTAGGTTAGTCCAGCTCTAGAAATCGAAACTCACTGGGCTGCGAGGTATACGTCGAAATCTTTACACCATGGTCGAAACAACTGAACGAAAAATTATTGATGATTATGCTAGAACAGCAGTTCCTGTTAAAAAATCTCGAAAACCCAACGCACAACCAACGAATATAGACCTGTTTTCCTTTAGGAAAACCCAGGAAAACAAATCCAACAGCTCCCACGATACCAGCCCACCATCAGAGCTTTGCCGGCAGGGCCCAAACGGGTCACTTCGTCCTACTCACAAGAGATGAGGTCGCAGCATCTGTCGACGCGAAAAGAATTTTGAAAGCATAGGTATTTATGCGTATGTTGTGTAAGAATGTATCTCACTAATTTTCAAAAATTTTCCCGCAATTTTATGAGCTCAAATTTGCACCGTATTCATGACCCTTGTTTTTAACTTTGCAGGAAATTATATTCACAATCCAGCCTCTGTTGCTTTGCTAATTTTATATCCACAAATGCCTATTTGACGGCAAAACGGCATCTCGATCGTTGTTTCAAGGCTGGGGTGGGCAAGTGGCGGTGAGCACCCCTAACCCCTAAGACGTGTTCATCAGCTTATTCGTAATGCATATTGAGCGTGATGTTGAGCAAATTCGGTGCCACATGCAGGAACAGAATTTTATAACGATCTTCATAACGATTGAGTTTGGCAAGCTATCCGCTGCATCCGTTCAGAAAGGTGTTGCGAAGCGTTCTTAGGTTTCTTCACTTTTTCCGCGTTGAATAGTAAACACTTTCAAAGGGAGTAAAGTTGTTGCTTATGTTGTGCTAACATATTTTCGTTATCTCAACCTCAAAATGCCGCGTTTGATTCTGAATACAATTTTAGGATTGTTGTAATGGAGAGAAAAAATGTATATCGTTTGCAATCCCATTTTGGGTACTGGAGGACATGTCTGTCCTACTGCTCAAAATGGGCTATCGCACTCAGTATACGGAATTTGGACTGTTTTTCAGCACCTTTGAGATAATTACAATTGGAATGAAGCTGCCGCTGAATTTTTTGGTGGTTTTTTTTCCACTGAAATATCAAATGAATTTTCGTTCAAGAATACCCTCGTATCCTACGAGGTTCTTTTGTGAACCATTATCGTAAACGGTAGATTATGACTAACGAACGGCCGTAATAGTAGTACGAAACGGCGAGTATATCAACCTCTTTTTGATATATTATTAGTTATTATACTTTCTATATGAATTAGTAATTGGGCGAATTTTCTTTTTTTGCAGCGTTGTTTCGTGAGAAAAAAAATGATCAGATAAACTCTGACGAGATGTAATATAGTAAAGAGCATTGTCTCAGAGACTGATTATCTAATATAATTTACTGGATAATTTTCCCATTTTTTAGCAAAAAAGAAACGATCACTCAACATCAGTATTGCCGTTTGGAAAGCATCCGAATTGAGAGATTTGATCCGATTAACTGAACAGTATTATTCAGATAACTAATTGTAAGTTAAAAAAGCATGGCTACGTAATTTACGTGAATTCACATCACACGTTCGATCCGCAAAGTTCATCTATTGATTCAGTTATGAGTTGCTTAGAACCACAGTGGCCAAAAAGTTCACATCATTTATCTTACCCGACTTTTCATTTGATTCTAGATCCTCGAAGCCGGCTAGCTCAGCAACGAATCAATCATCGTCTATCTAATTAAATCTTTTTTCACCACGAGTTTCTTAACACGAGAGTTCTAGAGTTCTTTGTCCATTCCAAGTTTTATTTTTCATGCCATGTCATTAGACTTGCGATAGACCTCGAGAGAACAGAGTAAAAAAACCATTGAGCTTATCTCATGAGTCTCCAAGACTAGTTTTTTTTTTTTCAACTCGGGCGAGGGTACGACATTCGCGATCTCGAATGAAAAATGATTGAATCAAGAGTGAAATGAAAATTTGGTGAACTGGTGGAATAGCTAGTTTTTCCCCTTCTAAGATATGTTGCTTTTGGTATCGGGTGATTTTGATTCAGCGAAAAATTCAATTTAAGTGAATGGTGCAACCCCTTCGGCAGGAATTTTTCGAGTAATAGTCATTTTGAGTGAAATCCCACGCATCATTTGATCTGTTTTTTTTTTTTTTCGTTATCTCTCGTTCTTTCGAAAGTGTCAAGTAACTCATGATTCTTAGTTGAAGAATAAGTTTCCAGAATTTTTGTCATCCCACAGAAATCGAAAAAGATGGTATCAGGCGTAATTTGTGAAGGCTAAAAAATGTTTTTCAGTGCTCATAAGCGATTCTCTCGTAATTGTTTTGAACCTCTCCTCTGCGAGAACTATCCAATTTCCTTCGTCCGTTTCCGAGTACGCTGGGAAAGGGGTAACAAGCTCTGTGCAGTAGAACAGTACAAACTAATGAACGTTGATTTGAACGAAGAAATTTGAGATAGAAATTATAGAAGAAGATTGTGATAGCTCTATTTCCAATCATGTTTCTGATTGGAAATACATTAACGTATTTTCAATCAGCAGCAGTCTTGTCATATTACATTACAGCATGCTTTGGGCCTGTTCAACCGCAATTTTTTGATTTTAATTGCGGTTTCAGTTCCATCGAAATTTTGTGGAACTAGAACTCGATACGTGCAAGCGCGCTAATCTCTCAGGTAGGGATAGAAAATTAAAAAACGAAAAGTTTTTCACGACAGTTTTAATACTCATATGGAGTGAATTGTCATCGGATCCATGAGTAGAATGAGCTTTTCGTCGCAACACTTTTCATAGCTGCATGTAACATATGATGATAAGAAATACAACAATAAGGAATATTAGATTTCAATTTAGAGTCAAAGACGCTATTTTTGTGGATTGGAAAAGAAATTACCCATCAAGAAAAAATATGAGAAAGAAATATTATATATTTGAAAATTCCGATATTGCATTGTTGATCCTACTTAGGAACTGTCTTTTATTTTGAAAATTGGATGTTTTGAATCGTGCTCGATCCTTTCTGAACATTGTTGTTGACTGTATGATTTATACGTTAGCCATTTTTAAAAAAATCAGAACTGGGGTCGTAAGACTCTAGGTCAATTGTGATTTCGTGAGAGGGCACAGTTTTACAACTTGTCAGATCTTTTTCGAGATATTGCATTTCACGTAGCTCCCTTGATCTTCATGGCAACTTGAATTATCGAGTTTGAATGACTGTAAGAGAGCGAGTAAAAGTTTCAAATTTGCATAGACGAGAGCAACTAATTGAATTTTTTCAACCAGAATTTCAATCGAAGCTTTCACTTTTTGGAATACAAAGTGGAGTCACTATAATTTGCCAGTCTTTGTTATCGATTAGGGGAGAAAATAATAGCTATGGAGTTATAGGAAAAATTGTCCAAGAATTGAAATGAAATTAATATGCCGTATGAACAAATATTTTCAGGATGATATATTAATATACAGACACACGCACATAGGTACGGACATGAGCAAGGTGTTTGTGGAAATAATCCACGATGAGCGTAGCGTTGTATATGAGATGGGGAAAGTATAGAGGTACTATTCGATAGATTTTGGCGAGTAGAATAAGGGGGTTGAAGTGGATTTTGGATAGGGCTCAATCTAGGGGATGAAAAATGAGAAAATCGAAAAAATGTTAAGTGAACATTTCCGCACAGATACAATACTTTTTCTTCGAGAAAGCGAAATGGAAAAATCACATTTTATTCTCTAAGGAACCCAGAAGTGATTCGGGGCCCATCCAAAGCACTCATTCTCTCATATTTCACCATGACATACGTGAAAAAATTGTCGGGGAGGTCTACGAGGGCCCATTCCTGAGATCGGCATATGGAGGCAAGGCCCTTAGGAAATAATCAAAGTGCATGTGTCCAGCGTAATATTGTCTAAACTTTTGAAATATGTGATTGCAAACCCTGTTTGAGGCGATCCTGAAGAGCTAAATTCACTTTCACGCAAGAAAATACGATTTTCTGCTCAACATCTTGTTTACATGGCATTTTGATCCCTTGAATCGATAGAATGAGTCTAGAAGATCAAAACAACGTGTCGTTGGGTCCGGAACTACAATTTCATATCTAGCTACAATGCCAGACCCATATCCATCGATTGATGATGTCAAAATTCCGTCTAAACACGATTTCGAATTAAAAACATCATATTTTCTTGCATAAATATGGATTTAGCTCTTCAAGATCGCCTCAAACGGGATTTGCAATTTTTAAAAGTTCAGATTATTTCTCGTCGAATACATCATGCACTCTGATTCTCTTCTGGGGGCTGTTTTGTACACAAAAACGGACCCAAAAATATGTCATAAATGTGTCATTTCGGGCGTTAATGGGTTCAATGACTCGACAGATCGAACTAAAACTCGAGTACCAAGTGTAATTCAATAGGATACGTGCATGGAAACTTGAATTGAGTGATTCGGAGCTGGCTCGTGCAAATGAAAGGTCATAATATGTTTCGTGTAAGTTCTCGCGATAATACCCATATACATAAATCAGAATAGTACATTACGCGTCGAGTGCTGGAAACATTTTTTCCGTCGGGAAACCGGGATGAACGTGGGCGAAGGCAACGTCCAGCTTGGTTTTCCCACATCGGATCACCTGATCCGAGTTTTCTAGTAGCGACTAAGTAGCACTTAAACAGGATAGATTGAGCTTGTATTGATGGTAAATGTGATAACCACCAGTTGTATGAAATATCCTTGCGTATAATTTTAATCACGAGATACATTTTTCTTAGAGCAAGGAGTCGAGAAAAAACGAAAATTCGCTCTTCGAGTCCCTTTTTTCACAAACGAGCGAAGGATATTTCATACAACTGGTGGTTATCACATTTACCATCAATACAAGCTCAATCTATCCTGTTTGAGTGCTACTTATTAGTCGCTACTAGAAAACTCGGATTAGGTGATCCGATGTGCCATAGGGTCACCTGATCCGGGTGATCCGAGCACCTGATCGGATCAGGTAATCGGATCAGGTGATGCTTTTTTAAAAATGTTTCCGCACGAGACGCGTATGCAGTTTTATACGTCTGTACGCAGGAACACACTATTTCTACGTATGGACGTATAAAAGAATATATTCCTGATTCTATGAAAGAATCTGAGTTTTGGACTATAGCACTTGATCCAATCGTTTTTTAGGCTTATACTTGGTTGAGCGGCACACAAAATATCTGACTTATAGTATTCAAAGGAATAAATCTAACGATTCAGTTCGCTTACAGTGGTATTGTGAGTATATCTTGTTATCAAAAACTGATCGGAGGAGTGGAGATAGGAAAGATTGACGGACCGCGAGTATTTGCGCAATCACCGGGTAAGATTTGATTTTCGGCAACTCGATACATCATATAATATTACTTCGACATTAAAACCCGAAATGGGTATGAAGATCGTAATTGGCCAAAATACTCAAATATGCTTGTGTCGGCAAAAATTTGTTTCGTGGATTGGAAATTGTAAATGATTAAGATCATAGTTTAACGATGCGATGATATCGAACGAAACGGATCATGTTTGGTCAAAGTGTTATGAATGAATAAATGAAAACATGGTCGAATATACATTTACTCAGGGCTGAATAAAATGCTTTACAACCACGATAAGAAGCACAGATGTAAGATCGCGCTCAAGTCGTAAAATACTCGTCAAGCAAAATAGAGATGATTGAACAATTAACTTCGCCATGACAATTGATGAAAGCAAAAGTATAAGAGGCGTAAAAAATTGTTCATAAACGAAAATAGTTGAAGTGAAGAGCTTCGAGACTGACTCTGCTTTATTCATTTTCATGTGACTGCTCTTGTGCTACCCTGGTAGAAATATGCATTTTACATCTTAAGCGTTAGTTTGTTCGTAGTTAGCAGCAAAACTGAGTGTTCCCTTTTTAGCATATTTAGATCAAAAGTTGGAGGATTGATAATTTGATCTAGCATTATCTCCAATTGGATGACCTGTCAATAGACTTTGGATTAGATTTAGAGAAGAAATAGGCTCACCAACCAGTAGATAAGACATGAGTAGGAAGAATACACAAAGATTAAGGACACAACTTATGTTTATTGGATAAAAAATAATTTTAATGTAAAGTAGGTTCTTACATTGCGGTTGAATGCATGTTATTGTCAGATAGTCAAGGGAGGTAATGGTCAATCTTCTGCAAGATTATCAAACTTCATATGGATTAGGAATGTATATATTTCTTCCTAATCGATTTTTTGAAGGGTACCCACATAAAAAGTTACCATTCCAGAAGCGAAGAAAACCAGTTGCGTTTATCATTGCCATGACAGCTCTCCTGCTTGCAACTGATTGTTTTTCCAAAGCACTTTCGAAACGAGGTTGTAACTCATCTTGGCAAAAGCTGCAAAGAGCCTCTGCATGCCACAGAGACAATGGTTTTCTATCTTGGCGCACAACAAGGATACTACCAACATAATTCTGCCAAGTATCAGGGGCCCAACCCCAACCAATTTCTTCTTTGTGACACCGACCAGTGCCTAATCCTGGATCATAGCAAGACAGATTCAGGATAGTAGCAAAGAGGTTGACATAGTTTCCTCTATCGCTACTCCAAGATGGGTGTGGAGGGTATCGCCGAGTCAAGATTGGTAGGCCAATACAACTTGCAATGTCACTATCTGTATTAGGTTCTGCAAAAATATTGTCATTTGGAGGTACCTCCACTAACTCAAGAAATGGTCTATTTAACTGATTCCTATCACCAACACAATTTATTCTGACACCAATTATACTTGGTTTGATGGTTCGCGGAATACGATAATTGTGAGACTCTCTCAGATAGTCAACAATATGTCGAAAATCTACCATGTCTAGATCTCTGTAGGTGATTTCTTTAGTTCCTCCAAGGCCTACTATTCCATAAGCTATAACAGGACCTTGCCAAAAGTAAATGTTTCCATCTAATGCACAGGTATTAGCAACGCTTTTGTTTGCTTCTAATTCAACATCACAAGAAATATCACAAAAATTAACAAAGATCAAGTTAGGTAGTTTCTTGTCCACCACATGGTTGTAACTTATTTCATCTGTTTTTGAATCCTGTTGCTTGTTCGTATCTAATCCCATGAATGGCGATGTATCAACAGACTGACACCGAGTGCCTTCATTTTCACACCAACGACAGTGAAGCCATACCAATTGAGGTATTGAATCATTAACTGGAAAAAAGATTGCTCTAACGTGTTCATCAGTGGGTCGGCTAGAGTTATCAAAGGAAGCAAATGATGCACACAGCAGTTTGTGTGTTCTCCAATCCCTTCTCTGGCATTTAGGTGAACAATAAGAAATGCTGTGACACTTACTGCAGGATCGGGCTCCACTCTTGTTGCAAAAAAAGCAGTTCTTCAAGTCAGAGCTTGCCATGCTGTCGCTGCACTATGGACAGCAGTGGACAATCATGTATTAGTATCCACGAGACTGATGTTCTACTACTGAAAGAAAAAGAAGAGCAAAAATGGTTCTCATAGTCGAACAAGTTGGGTTGTCAGTCATGATGTAAAGAAAATATAGAAAATAATGGAATGAGAACTCACGTGGAATGAGTGCATGTGGGGAACACGATTTTCACGATGTATACATATGAGCAAGGTGTATCAAAAAGTACAACGAAACTGAACGAAACATTTGAACGGTGAGGTGACGACGATGTCTGCACTGTCTGCAGGCTGCACCAACGAAAACTGATGACAAACACACGCGCTTTGAGGTTAGGGTACGTTTCTATGTCATCACGACTCCACGGCCATAAAAGTTAAAACGAGGGATGAAATGATGAAATCGTTAATTACCAAATTGCTTTTATGTCTACGCCAAACATAGATTGAATAATTTCCACCCCGAGCCCCGCAGTCCCCGCACTCAAAACACGAATTACAAATTGGCAACAGATTTTCCGGCAGAATTGGGCTCTTTTTCTCGCTTTGAAGACAACTTCGGTGACAGACAGTGTAATCACTATTACAGTGAGGATTTGATAGAGCAAATTTTCAGAGTGTTTGTAAATTGAATATTTATTGAAAGGAATTAATTCTAACAAAAGGTATACATTGAGGTTGAATGCTTACTTATAATCAAAAATGTAATCAAGTATAGTTAGTTTAAGTTTCTCTAAGTAGCTCAAAAATCATATGGAGTAGGGATGTATATATTTGTCCCTAGTCGTTTTTCCACAGGGATCCCACGCAAAAAGTTACCTTTCCAATACCGAAGGAAGTCTGCTTGATTGATCATCGACATAACTTCTCTCCTACCCGCCAAAGAGTTTTCTTCCATGGCAGCCTCAAAAACAGGTTGTAACTCAACTTTACAATAGTTGCAAAGAGCCTCTATATGCCATAGTGACATTGGTTTTTTATCTTGACGTACAACAAGAATGCTACCGACATCATTTTGCCAAGTCATGGGGGCCCAACCCCAACCAAGTTCTCCTTGGTGTGGACGACCAGTACCCAATTTAGGATCATAGCAAGACAGATTCAAGAAAGTAGCAAGGACATTAGTAAAATTTGAACATTTTTCAGTACAATATTTTTGTAAAGGGTATCGTCTGGTAATTATAGGCAAACCAATACAACTTGCAATATCACTATCAGTATTAGGCTCTGCAAAAATTCTATCTGTTGGTGGTACTTCAACTAACTCAAAAGCAGGTCTATTACATATCTCTCTATCACCATCACAATTTATTCTGACACCCACTATATTTGGTTTGATGGTTCGCGGAACACGATAGCTGTGTGACTCACACAGATAGTCAACAATATGTCGAAAATCTACCATCTCTAGGTCTCTATAGATGATTTCCTTAGCCCTTCCAAGCCCTTTTATTCCGTAAGCTATGACAGGGCTTTGCCAAAAGTGAATGTTTCCTTTTGAAGCTAGGATATTTGCAATGCTTTTGTTCCCTTTTAATTCATCATTGTGGGAGCTGTCCCAATAATTGATATAGATCAAGTCAGATAATTTTATGCTGAGAATAGGGTTGTTACTAACTTCATCTGTTCTTGATTTCACTCGATTGTTTTTATCTAATCCAAGAAATGGAGATGTATCAACATAGTGGCACCTGATGCCTTCTCTATCATGCCAACAACAGCGAAGCCATGCTATTTGAGGTCTTGAATCATCAACCGGAAAGAAGATTGCTCTTACATGTTCATCAGTGGGTCGACTAGAGTTATCAAAGGAAGCAAATGATGCACACAGCAGTTTGTGAGTACTCCAGTCTCTTTTCTGGCATCTCGTTGAGCAATAGGAGATACTGTGACATTTACTGCAGGATCGGGCTCCACTCTTGTTGCATAAAGAGCAATTTTTTGGGTCAGAGCTCGTCATGCTGTCGTCGAAATGTGATTTACACCAATAAATGGTGATGTAAGGCAGATGAACAGTTGCTGGAAAAAAAATGAAAAGCAAGTAACGAATTGTAGAGACGACACTGCATGGTACTCAGGTTAGTCTTTTTGGGGAACTCACCTTGTGATGAGTTTGAATGGCAGATTCGATTATCACTGATGTGATTAACGGATACACATAATTACCAATAAAGACTACGACGGGAAATATGATCGAAATACATGTGAGGAACGTTATCGAGCAATTGAGTAATAACGATTGCGGCCGAATGCGGCAGATCGCGACGGCTGATAGCTACGTAGGCTGGGCTGGGCTAGCTGATGAATCACCATTGGTGATGCTTCATGCTTGGTGATTAGGGAGGGTAGAGAGATTGGTGATTCACCAAGCATGAAGCAGTACGGGCCTAACGAGTATTATTGCGGAAACTAAGGCTGCATTTTCACGCTAGCGATTTTTCGCCGCGGCAAGCGATCTACACGATTAGTGTGAGAGAAATAGCATATGCCGCTTTAATTAGTCGTTCCCTCCCGTTCCCTCTCACACCAATGGCGAAGAGGGCTTACCGCAGCGAAAAACCGGCAGCGTGCAAAGGCCTATCATTTCGAATAAATGAGCTCCAAATCATTCCATTCGAATTTTTCTACACGTATTTCATAGAAATACAGTTAGTATATTAGTTCTAGGTCGATCCGTCACCCTGCTGATAATAATTCCGTGGGACTGGGGTACCATGCGGACCCATATATCGGGACCTGTCCTCGGGAAAATTTTTAATCTTGATGTTTGCGAAATTTTTCATCGGAGACGGGCAGCATACAAACTTTGATCAAATTCGACAATTTTCGGTGGAATAATGGTCGAAATTTGTATGCTGCACGTCTCCGATGCCAAATTTCGCAAATATCAAGATTGAAAATTTTCCCAGGGCCAGGTCCCATCGGGTTCCCACGGAATTATTTTCAGCAGGGCAACACATCTGTTTCATTTACAAAGATTGAGGGTCGGGATGTCAGTTTCATATACATTGGACTTATATAGTTCCACGCACACTCATAGAGCTAGCGTCGTTGCCCAAATTTTTCTTCTAAAGTACAATATTGAACCAACTATTGTCCATAGGTATTATGACCATATGCTCAGATTGGATCCCGAACCACGCATCTCTTTCTTCGTGCTTTCTTGTACTTGATGGGATTTCCACTAAAAATGAGAAATATTTTTGAAATAACAACAGCCCATCCCCAATCCAATTTGAAGGTCCGAGTGCTGCTTCATCATTTGGAGCCGAAAATGAGTCATGTAATATAGCTTTGTAAGTACAGCGGAACACCATGCTACCCCACCAAAAATCAATTCATTTGGGCGCAAACGATTTTTTATTAGTATATGATGGGAATAGATGAAATCTACGTGGAGAAGTTCCTATTTCAACTTCATTATTTTTGCGAGCAGTTCTAGGGCGAAATGTCAGTTCCATGTACATACATATGTCAGTCTCATCGACTCAAAAACCGTTTCCTGGGATACTCAATAGCACCAAAAAGGCGGAGAAATGAAACTATCTGCTCCAGAGTATGTATTTCCGACTCAAATCAACCATTTAATCACGAACTCCAAGGTCACATTGTCCCATCGCGTCGCGATTTCACGCTAGACAATCAAACGCCAGAAACCGCGAATGTCAGTTCCATGCAATACTTTCCCTATGTTTTATACATGTGAAAATGACGTATACCATGCTAAATTGATTCAAAAAATTTTCTGCATATATTTTATCACATATTATCACTTGATATGCGAAAAGAAATGGAAAAATTTGGGATTGACACGCGGAGCATCAACTTTCAACTTTTGTATTTTGAGGACCAAAGCGTGTATTAGGTTTTCGCGACAATACTTATATGCATGTAATGTGTGTACCACGTATAAAGTTGATGGATCGACCCTCGTAATGATTCGAAAACTATCTGAAAGTAGAAGTACGCCAAGAGTCTCAAAAATCGCTTTGGGAATATATTTTAGGTAGTTTATTCTGGTCCAAGGTATGTCTGTTATGCTACAAGATGATTTCTCCCGTAAAATGAGTCCCAACATTCGTGAACGGTGAGGAGAAGTCGTTCTTACGGCGGAAGTCCCTTGATTTCTTTCAAGTCTCCGCTTTCAGTTGGTGGAAAGAATCTTCCTCTGAACTACTTCTATAATAACTATTTCTTAATACTCATATATTTATCTAACTATCAGTCCTTCGCTGAGAAAAAATTATTGGACCAAAAAGCACAGCCAAGAGAGTATAGCCAACAGAGCAAAAAAGCAGCTAACAGCATAGCCAAGAGAGCAATACCGATTTTTTCACAACACGAAACCATCGGAGTCATTTGGCATCTAGATTTTCTGCCAAAATAAATCGATACCTCCGACGAAGAAGAACACTTCTCAATGTGTATAAGCATATGGCGAAGTGTTTTCCTTCGTAGAAGGTAGCGAAATAAGCATAGCCTATATATTCCAAATACCCATATACCACAGGGAATCACAGTCATATCACGACTATTTTATACCCTGGAAGCCATCTAATTTTTTGCACGTGATGACAGAGATTAAAGGGGCTCTAATTTCTGGTAATGATACCAGTGAAGGATCATCATAATCTAAAAATTTTTTGTGGTCCATTTTTCGGAAGAAATCTTCTTGAAGAAAGAACAGGCGTACCTCAGATCAGGAACTAAGTTAGAATAATTTTCGGTAAAGAATTTTGAAGGTCTTGATTCCTACTTTCAGAAGCTTCTAAAGAAAATTCGTACTTTGTCGAGTACTGCTTTCTACTCCATAGATGGCGCCATGGTAATCCGCAAAGCTTACTTCAAACAATTTCTGATTTTCAAATGATTGCACACATTTTTTGGATCAAATCATTAAGTTAGTGCTCTTCGCGATACAATTTCCAATCATTTGAGCTTTGTCGCGTTTCAAAACTCACGATATTTTTCTAATGATTTGGAAAACTGCAATCTTCTCGTAGCTGAAGGAATCGGAGTGTTTCAGTTGGGCTTTTCATTTTCAAGTGTATACAATCTTTTGGCCAGTAGAGTTGATATAGTACAGTACAATCTCGGTTATAACGGACGGAATTGCGGATACCTTATTAGATACCGGACAATTTGAGATGCCTTGTTTGACTTCCACTTCATTTCTATAAGACCGAACCCTTGGAATAGCGGACAGTCAACACCGGACACCCCGTGTAGCGGATACTATTCCTTACCTTGATTGATCCAATTCCATGTAAATTCACCTCGATATAGCTGACACGCTGAATAAGCAATCTAACTTGACAATTTTTTGGCAAAAAACGCGGCTCCCACAAATGAGAGTCCAGAACAGTCCTATAATTACAATGGTAGGTGAATCGTCTATCACTTGCACTACTGCAGACAGAGCTGATGCAATATGTCTGAAGATGAGGATGAAAGTTCAGATTGTAAAGAAGAATTATTACAAATTTCTCAGGCAGATACTGAAAAATGCTTGTCTTTATTGAAGAAATGTTTGCTCAAAGAACCCCAGTAATATGTCTACCAAAAATTGCCGAAACTTAGATGAAGTTTCAAAATGCAGTTTCAAAGAGGTAAATAGAGTAAAAATTGATGACGGACACTCTATCGAGGGAAAATTGATATCAACTAGAGAATACCTGTATAGATTTTGAAGCCCTTGCTGATTCAAAAGCTGTAGACTTGGTCGATAGATGATTAGTTGTGAATATTATAATGTCAATTTTGGAGTCATTAGAAATGAAAGTAGGATCAAGATTCAAATTCAAATTATTATTATGGATGAGCTAGTGGAAATTCATACGCAAGACTCAAAATTTGGCAACCATCGATGTATAGTGGACAACTCGCAATATTATAACGTGTACACTGAGAAAAAATTCTTGGTCGTACGGCCAAGCGTATTGTCGTACGACCAAAATGGTATTTGCTGCAGAACAATACCGATTTTGTTATCGCATCAATCTATCAGAACGGTTTGGTGATCTGGTATTAGAGCCAGAATAGTTAAATATAACGCGTATATTTGGAATGCCCCGATACTTAATGGATTAAGAGTCGTATTACGGTTCTTTTGCTACAAATGCTACCAATTTTTTGCACGGGATAGCACCGCAAAGGGACAAATATGATCCAACGATTTTTTAGGTCATTCGTGCCAGATTGGTTTAATAACAAAATCATTTTGCTGTGGTGACAATCCAGTATTGGTCTGACGGCAATACCACGTAACAATACAGTCGTATTGTTCCGACGGCAATATTTAATTCTCAGTGTACGGTGTTGCAGGGTTCTACTGTATTTATCTTGGAATAGCGAGGACAATAATTATTGTAAGTTGAGACAAAAGCGAGCAGAACAGGACCTACCCATAAACCTTCAAAGAGCGTTTTATTTGTAACTATGTTTCGAGCAATTGAAGTTTTACGAACTGTACCTCTTTCTGAATGCATCAAAATGACTCAGAAATAGCCCAGATGTTGAGCTCCACATGAATCCGGACAATAATATGCTCTTTCGAGCGGTTCAGGAACGCAAAACTATTAACGTCCGGGAACTTTTCGACTGAATTTGCAGCAGAGATGTAAATTGATAGCCCTTGTTATAGTCCTTGAGATAACCTTGATGGTGAATTGTTTTTTGATGGTTCTTTATTGGCAATACGAAATCTCTGCTCAAATCAACATCTCATAACTTTCATAGTGAACCTCACAGTGTAAAATAATTGTCCTGATGCATATTGATCTGATAAAGACTCAAAACCGTTTACCGATATTTTCAGGGGTTTGGAGAACAAATTTTTCTCTCTTGTTTCTATACGAAATCAACAGTTATCTGCTGGCTCATGGCTAATGAATGGCTATGAATTATGAAACTTACCATCGCAATTGAGATCATAATAGTCTTTTCCGGCATCCATCATTGAAAGCGCGACTTTCGACGCGTAGCGTAGATGCGCCGAAATCGGCTTCCACGATGGATAGCCATAAAATTCTGTATGCATCTCGTTCCAAAAACGCGTTTATTAACAAAACTTGTGCTGTTACAGCACTCGTTTCGTTAAATAAACGCATTTTCGGCACTCGATACATAATATACTAGTTTGCTTATTGGGCATTGCTCTTCACCCATTGCTCGTGCAAATTTATGCTTTCAGTGATATTGTTAGATAAAGAGAGAGTGAGAACGAAACCACACGGCTGTGAGAATTAATGGTACCGGTGGAGAAAAATTATTCTCCGTTAAAAGTGCCGAGCTTTGTTTTAGAAATTGATTCTCCAATTTAACAAATTGATTTGAAGTGAGGAAATTAAAAACTGTGAAACTTGACTTGCATACATTTACCATGTTAGATCTACGATTGAAATCTAGACAATCTTGAGTTGCTCAGTGCCACAGTAGCCGAAACATTCACATAATTTGATTCTTGATTGAGCTTCCATCTGACTTTAGACCCTGAAAACCGGCTAGCTCAGCTACTAATCAATCATTTTCCATTGACTAAACTTTCTTGCTGTACAAAGTTTCTCACCAAGAGAGTTCTTTGTTCATTTCAAGTTTTACTTTCATGCTACGTCATTAATCTTGTGATAGACTTCGAATGGACAGAGTGAAAAAACCATCGAGCTTATCTCATGAGCCTCCAGAACTAGTTTTTTTTTTGACCCGGGTGAGGCTATAACATTTGCAATCTCGAGTGAGAAATGATTGAATGAAGAATGAAATGGAGAGTTGGCAAACTGATGGAGAAGCTAGTTTTTCTCCTTCAAAAATGAGTATTTTTCTTATCACGTGGTTTGAAGCCAGTAAGGAGTTCAATGTTGGCGGATGATGCAAACCTTTTGAAAGAGAGTTTGCTGATAAGAAATTGAAAGTGAAATCTCAAGTATCAAAATGATCATCGTTCTTCTTTTCTCTCCGCGTCTTCCTAGAAGTGTTAAAGGACTTGTAACCTTAGTTCGAGAATATTTCATCAGGTTTCTCATCATTTTAGAAGTCGAAAACAACGATTTTGATCATATTGAGCGTGTTTTGTAGAGACTTTAAAACGTTTACCAGTGTTCATAAGAGATTTTCTCGTAATTGTTTTGAGCCTGTCCTGTGCAAAAACGATCCAATTTCCTCCGTTCTTTGCCGATTGAGCAGGGAAAAGCGTAACAAGCTCCGTACAATGGGCAGTATCGAGACGCCAAGCACAAAATAATGAACGTAGATTCGAAAGAAGAAATTTGAGAAAGAAATTTCAGAAGAAGATTGTGATAGCTTTGTTTCCAATTATGTTTTTGATTGAAAATAAGTCAACTTATTTTCAATCAGAAGCAGTCTTGTTAGATTACATTACATCACGCTTTGAGCCTGTTCAACCGCAATCTTCTGTTTCTATAATTGCGGTTTCGAAAGGAAAATGGTGAAATATTCTTCCACTGTTACCAACGTAAATTATACAATGTTTTGGATATAACTTTTTTGCGTCACTGCAAATCCTTTGTAATTTATAAAAATCGATTCTGCCCATCTTATTTATAGTAGAGTGACAGTTGAAATACCAGTGAGTTACCCTACTTTTTGACAATGATAGGAATGAGTTTTGCTTCACTCGTGAGATGTTCTAATCTTCTTGATGTGATGTCTTGGACAGTTGATGGGCGTATCTCTGATTCAAGCTCGAGCTTGCGAGGCGTGGGAAGTGAAAGCGTCAAATTAAATTGAAAAGAAGGACATAATCTTCTTAATGCTATTTCTAGCTTGCCTGGCAAACAGTGAGAAGCTTGCAGATCAAATTAGGCGATTGGTATCAAGAATAATGGAGAAGTTACGTTTCGAATCGCATCTCTCTGTCGATGCTAATGTTACGATGAAAAAGGGATTGGCAAGTACTGCTAATATAGAGAGAGGAAAAAAAGCGAATTTCAAAGTCAGATATGGTCAGGGTTGAAAGCTCTTGGGATAATTTTAAAGCAAGATTCTTCGAAAAGATATTTCTATTTTAAAATGCACATGAAAAATAGTCCTGGCTTTGGATCAATTTATGATAATTTCATTCGAATTTATCGTCCTTGTTGTGAAGCCTACACTAACTAGAAGAATTTATAAAAGATGCCGAGTCACTCGTAGACCGACTTCTGTCTTACCTTTGAATTCTCTAATGTCATGGGAGTCTTGATATTTTCCAAGTAAACATTTCGTCTACCCCGATCATTTCGGGCCCTGACCAGAGAATCTGGGAAAATCACTGGCAAACCTGATAATCTTGAGAAGCTCGACGGTGGGCCCTGTATGTTCTCCCCCTCCCCTCCGACCCACAGTACTGAGAATAGATCACTCGTGGGTCCAGCTCCACCTGCGGGAGAATTACTGATTCCAGCCTCCGCAGCAAACGAGATAAAATATTGTTTTTGATGCAAAACTACATGATTATCACGAGAAATCATTTTAAAGTTTCCGTTCCTTGTTTTTTCATTATTTTCATAGCACTTTTTCGATTCTTTATCCTCTGATCAATCGGGGAAATGACGTTTTGTGCGCTTTATGGCTACACTTCAACCTCACGTTTTAGTGGGTTCTTGATTATCCACGCCTATGTTGAAAAAAGAACGGTGGAATGATTTTGAGAATTATTCAAGAATTCCAAATATAATGCAGTCATGATTTGTTCTTGACTCATGTAATAGATATTCGCTCAAATGCATTGTATAACAAATATTTTGGATCTTCATTTTAAGTATTTTTCAAGCGATTTTTCTATCATATTAAACATACTAGGCCGAGAGGAATGATTCATTGCGAAAAATTCTGTCTTGAAGTGGAGTTCTGAGTGGCTCGTCAATAAAATATTTTTCTCCCACACACGTCAAATTACAATCTCGTAAAAAAAAATCATAATCTGACGTTGATCGTGATCTAATTGCGTAGCAGGGCATCTCAACTTTTTTTTAGAAATTCGATTAGTAAGAACTGTGCCCTGCCCAACTTTTTTGGATCAAACTCAAGCTCCAACATTTTTAGAATTTCACTAAGCATAGCTGAGATCGCAAATTCATTTTGACAAGCCCCAGCACTGCATATCCAACAAGACAGAAAATATGACGATATAGAGTCATACATCATAGGCAAGATTTAGTCCAAACACAAACTTTTAACAAAGGCGGACGCATCATCCATAGATCGAGCACAAAAATATCGACAGATACTGAAGAGTTGAACGACAAGAGAAAAGGGTTGGAATATACAACTTTATCTCGCAGCCCTTCAGCGTACAGTAACAAAATATTGATTCGTACATCGTTAGTCAGCTGCAGCGACGACGACATCACTGTCGCGTCGTCGTCAGATCGGCTCAAGATATACGATGGAAAGAGTATATCACACTGTAGATACGTAAAGAAGACCCGAGGCGGCTTTTTTTTACCTTGAGATGCAGATGATGAGCGAGCGCGCAATTTTTCAGCGATCGTCACCCTTTCCCCTCTCACCCTCCTCCCATCTTCCTCCATCATACCCTTTTACTCTGTACCTCTATGATACCAGTACTTTGTACTATATTTAAACTGAAGCTGAGCAGAGCCAGTATTATTTTATGTCACCCGCAACTGGAAATTTTTACCTGATAAACGTACAGAGTGTATGTAGTATATGCACTGTACACACATCGCACTCAATATACGATTCCCGTTTATCAGCTCATATTGGCCGAATACAAACACTCTAATATGGCCTGTAGGCTAACTAGCCAAAAAGGCATAAATAGTGTACAGTACGCAATGGTGAAACGTTTTATTGGAGGATGTAGCTTGTTCGATTTGGACTGCGTCCAGCTGTGCTCGACAGATATACATGACATGCTATATAGACATGATTTGGATAGAATAGAGTATATGTCTATGCATAGGGTCGATCTGTCCACCATTTTTCAATTACAGGCCTGCGGACTCTTTTCTCTTTGGCACGAGTCACATGAGCTACAAGCGAGTTGCGTAGTGACATAGACGAGCGATGGATTGCTGTACCACAGTTTGGTGAAATGATTCTCGGAGATTGATTTTTGAGCGAGATTTTCTCGCATCTCTGGTGACGTTTGAGAGCCGAAGGTCTGGCTTTGTAATTTTTCAACAGTGCAGCGATTTGCAGCGGCCCTGTGACGATGTGACAATTGACAGGTTAGCTCGAAAATCTTTGTGATCCCGTAGTTCTTCTTGTTGCTGGGTTTCTTCGAATTCTTATTCGACTTTTGCTTGGGGTCAAGTGGCTTGTAATCAACGTGGGGTCAAATTGATTTCGAGTAGAGGAGGTCATGTGGAGTTTGTCTGCTGCTAGATTTCGAAAAGTTTTATCTCAATCCAGGCGACTTTTTTCTCTCGATGTTCGTCATATGCAATTTTTTCATTAATTAACACCTCCACGATCAAACCCGATCGTTAATTTCTCAATTAATCGATCTCAAACTCGAGATTGATAGAGAAATAAAACTAGTCCTCCAATGTCGATTCACGAATATAATATCATTTTATCTTAATTGGCGCTGAAGTTGGAGTGACGATTTGCATCCGTGACGTACACTACCGGTCAAAAGTTTAAGCTCACCCAAAAATTTTTTTTTCAATTTTGTGAGTTGAACTACTCGGCTCTATTTGACCGTAGAGGACTCTCCCGGAGCTCATTTTGAAGGTTTTTTCACGTACTTAAAGATGGCACTATTCATTTTTATCCTTACGGATCGGGATCTTCCCAATTTGAGCTTGAAAAAATGTCAATTTCAACGATTTTTGGGAGAATGTTTTGGCTCCTGCCAATTTGAGCCACATGAATGTTTCAATATGGGAGTTGTGGGATACAAAAGTACCAGTCTAGAGCTTCAGAATCCGTTTTTGAACGTTCCTCTACGCCACTTCCAGTCCGAGCTATGACACTTTCTCTGAGGGAAGATTTTTCGCAAAAACTAGCACCTGGATTCAAAAATGACGAGAAAATTCACTTTTTGGGGCATATTTCAAAGGTTCCTCGTTTCCTTAATCAAGATGTTGATAAAAGATGACAGAAATGATGATTATACTTCATAAAAATGCGTCTCTGTATCTCTCTCGAATTGGAGTGCTAGTTTTTTCGAAAAATCTTCCCTCAGAGAAAGTGTCATAGCTCGGACTGGAAGTGGCGTAGAGGGGCGTTCAAAAACGGATTTTGAAGCTCTAGACTGGTACTTTCATATCTCACAACTCCCATATTGAAACATTCATGTGGCTCAAATTGGCAGGAGCCAAAAGATTCTCCCAAAAATCGTTGAAATTGACACTTTTCCAAGCTCAAATTGGAAAGATCCTGATCCGTTCGGATAAAAATGAATTATGCCATCTCAAAATACGTGCAAAAACCTTCAAAACGAGCTCCGGAAGAGTCCTCTACGGTCAAATAGAGCCGAGTAATTCAACGCACAAAATCGAAAAAAAATTTTTTGGGTGAGCTTAAACTTTTGACCGGTAGTGTATGGTGAGCTTGATGATTTTCGAGTAAAGTTGTGTAATCCTATCGAATAGGTTTTGAAAATTCGGATTAGAAAAATCCGATTTCAATTTCAGTCGACGAAATCCGGTGAATTTTCTGGCGTAACACATGTTAAACAAACATTGCAGATTTGATGCTATTTGTTTGGTCGTTGTTGTCGCTCTCTCTCTCTTTATTCAGATTTTTTTCTCGAGCGTTGAATTTTATTTCACTCTTTCATAGTAAATGCGAAAAGGCGCCAGTTTATCAAGTTTGGCTTTCATTCTCTATTCCGCATCGCTGATTGTGAAGTGATAAATTTTATGATGGAAATAATGAGTTTTGTGATGATATTCAAAATTCAGTGGTCGTAGTCAACGTAAGGTCAGACGGTGTCACATCTCTATTCTAGCAACCCTCGTTTTCTGTTCCAAGACCCGATTCTGCTCAGACCGTGAATAACAGATTTGGAAGAAAGGTCAAAGTTTTTCACATTTAGACTTGAGTAGATACGGTTAAGCAAGAGTCTTTGTCCGTACAACACGGAAAGGTACAAACCCCTTGAGAAATTTGTACGTGTGCAAAGATCATGATGAGAGTACCAAGCGCACCACTGTCGCTCTCCCAACTTAATATTTTTGTGCACACAAACTCTAGCTATTACACTCGACTGTGCGATAAGATAGCCGAGGAATCAGCATAAGAAGAGGCATCGGGTATGAATCGTAGGCTTTGCTGAGCTTGTAAGGATAAGATTTCTTAATGAATCAAGTATGCTACTACAAAGTATCCTTTCCTGTATTATGAAATGGAAAAGAGGGAAACAATATTAGAAATGTATTGCACCGTCCAAAGAGGTCGATTTATTTGATAAGGATTTCTTTTGATATCTCGATAAGCTCAATAAAAACGAGAACAAAAATGGGGATCTTTAACTAACTGAGAGAAAGAATGAATTCCGTTCTGCATTGATAATAACCAACATTGTTGAATTTGGGTGAGCTTCTATTGAGATTTACACCGTCGTCTTCGGTTCACTTCAGTTTGGAAGCTTTTTTCGGTCATCTATGAGTGATTTTTGAAATCATTATTCTCCTTACTGAATACTTGATAACGGACAGTTTATTGCCAATCATCACGGTTTACATTGACTCGACGTTTTGGGTGCATTTTTCACTGACCACCCCTCATCTGGGGAAATTTTTCAAAGTACATATATATAGCACAAGGATATTAACTTCTCCACCATTACATGTGGTTGGAATATAAGAGTTTTATGGTTAAATATATTGAGTTTTCCGTGTCAAGCTAGTTTGAAAACAATCTAAGAAAATTCGAGAAGAACTCTAAACGAATTCTCCAGAGATTTTTTTTGTTCCAGTTAAGACTACATCCGATGTGTTGGAAGTGAGATTTGTTTTGGGCACATCTTTTACTGTGTACTCGAAGAATACTTTTTTTATGTAACATCTCAAATAAGATGTAATCAAACTGGGTAGATTTGCTCAACTCCCGATCGGTCACTGATGTCGGTTTAGTGTCGTGATCGTGTACGGTGGTGGTCAACGAGGAGGGGGACGGTCCGTGTAGAGGTGCTGTAGTATGAAAGATGTCTCTTTCATTGGTTGTGTAAACGAATCGTTGTTGAGATGCGAAGATTGTATGCGAGTAAAATACAGATGGATGTAAGTTTTTCGATGGAAGTGGTTTTCATTT
The DNA here is from genome assembly GCA_029851415.1 of Eretmocerus hayati. Lineage (NCBI taxonomy): Eukaryota > Metazoa > Arthropoda > Insecta > Hymenoptera > Aphelinidae > Eretmocerus > Eretmocerus hayati. Next base: position 167,629,541 of record CM056742.1, read on the forward strand.
CAATGAACAGTCAACGGTCAAGGAGAACCTTCATTATCGACGAAATCTATGTATGATCTGATTGAATTTTTCTTATCAACGTCATTTTCTCGTGCAGAATGATGGAAACGCTTATTTCAAAGGATTTATGGTTCTGGGGGTACCTTTGAAATCAGCCTGCAATCATTGCTAAAGATTCCAAAGTCTATGGAAAATTCTTTGGAATTGATGATTTTCCTCAGAGTCTCGCGAGACAATTTCATAGATATTATGCAAATAAGATCCTAGCTGAAGAGATCTTACACCATATTGATGTTCATCTTCACGATTGGATTTTGTATAATAATTAGCTCCTATTGCATTAGAGGTTACTGGAACTCGATATTTCTAAAGCTGTCAATTAGATTGATTTCAATTTCACCCACATTCTTATCGAGGTTACGATCTCAAATTCAGGCAAGCAAGTTTAATGATCAGTAAAAGTTTCACTCCCATTAGTTAAAGAACTAATTCAATCTCGAGTGATACGAAATCAAAATCTCACCATCCGCAAACTGCACCTTCTCCTTGAGTATCATATTCAAGGGGCTATTTTTCCTCAGTATTTTACTTCTAAATGAAATTTTCAGTCAAAGTTGACGCTTACAAACAAGAAAAACTGCATGAGAAAATAATAGTCGTAACCTTGTTTGTGAGTCTTTCGAGATTGGAACCCAAGCTATTCTCTTCGCAATCATTACTGCGCTAGCCGTTGACTAAAGCATTTGAACGACCAATCATGAAAAATCGTGAATGGGAGCAACGTCTCAGCGGAAATTGAAAGATCGAGCTAGGATAAATTCAATAGCCGAACGAATAGCTTTTTTCATAACACGGCCGGGAGTTGAGAGAAGTCTATCTTGAGGAGGAAGTTTTGAAGGTATATTATTTTTACCCCTTCCACTTCTACCGAGTTCTACGTCCTAGTTCTAAAAGAATCCAAGCATAGAGATAGAGTTCAGTAGAAAAGGTCGCGGTATAGTCAGACTAGCTCGTATGATACATTTTCTATCGATGTTTTGAAAAATTCAGTGAGTTGATGGAGCAAAAGGCTCTCGGGGTTGGATACTGATAGAAAGCTCTAGAGTGCTCTAGTAATTTGACAAATTGCAGGTGTCTAGGGTTTCATTATGTATTGTTCATTGTATTTAAATAAGTGGAAAATATAGATATACCTAAGCGATACGTGGGAATACGAAAAGTTTTTCGATAGGTAAAGCAAAATCAGGAAGATCAGAATATGCAAGTTATAATATTTCAGGTCTAATTTTATTGATGCTTTAAAAAAATTCGAAATTTCATTAGTAACCCTTCTTTTCTGCTATTACAAAAACAAGAGAATAGAATGCAATCAATTCAATATTCAAAGGTGCACCTGATAGTGAATGTGACCGTTATTTTATATCACGTTTACAGTCGGATGCATTTAGTATGAACGTGGGCGTTGTTCGGTACGCTATACTCTGGTTAATCACGTTTGCCGCCGGAATTTGCTACACGATTAAATCTGAGAGGGCTGAGAGAGTGAGAGAGGAGTTTGTTATAACCAAGATAAACTATCGCTCGCTTGCTCGGCTTGCTGCGGTACAATGCTTATCGCATGCCATACTTTTGTGTGCACTGATTTTCCAGAGATTATCAAGTTTGCCAATTAACCGTACCACATGTTATTATTCATAATTTGCAAAATTCTCCGTGGCTTGTGAACATACATGCATGATAATAGATAGATCAGTGTTCATCCTTTAATGACATTTTCCGGTTGGTGTATCATTTTATAGATAAGAAGATATCATCTCGGATCGAAGCATTATAAGATCCTTTTCCATAGTAGGGAGGGATTCTTGAGATCAGAATAATCATTTGAAATTCAATTGGACACGGTTGGGGTGTTGTTTGTGATTTAGTACTATCTTTATCTGATTTTGAAAATTTCTTTTCGCGGTGTTCCAAGATGAAAATTCTGGAATTGTATCTAGGAAGTTACATCACCATTTGTCGATTTCTATTTTTGAATGTTTGGAACTTCTGGACGGTTATTATTTCTGACGTGTCCGGTGCTGTCAAAATTCACATTTCAACCCATAAAATATTGAAAATTGAACTCGAGTCGGGGTAAAAAGCGAAATACTCACCGATGTAGGACACTCTCTGATTCTCATTCATAATTGAAGTGACAGATATCTCTTTCTTTCTCTTTCTCTCTGACTCTTGAGTTTCATATTCAATCCACGTCTAGCATCTTTGCGGATGATTTATTTCACGAAACAGAGTGGCGGTCGATCGGTCTGCTAAAGGAAATATAGAATTCCATCAAACACTCAGAGATATCTTCCAGAGTAAACATGACTGGTAAGGGCTTCGATATCATTTCCTTCAGTCAACCACATTTTGGATCGTCTCTCTTATACTATCTGTATATCTTTCAATTCAATCATTTTCACTCATGAATGAGTAAATATTGTTCGTCACCATCATCTTCTTGCCCCAAACCCAAACCCTCCTTCAATCGTATTTTATGTACATGTATAAAATAGCTTTGATATATCCTACTGATAGCACGCTTTGGCAAAGGATCAAATTGGAATTGTCATGCGGTCGAGATTTGCGATGCGCATATGCATGGATTGAAGGCTTTTGTGGAAATTCTCACCAGAGATAAGGAATTCGACCACGAGAAAGTGACGGTGGCGTCAAATATCTGATGCGCTTCTGTGTTACTTGAACTGTGCGATTCTTGACGACGACAACGACGGCCAAGTTTTCTCATTTGTTCCAGCCTAGGATGCAGAAGTCAACTGTGAATGTATAGTTGGACGATGACGACGTCAATGTCGTTGAATTTCGTTGAGTCGTGTGCAGGCTTTGGAAAGGAGAACTCGTTAGGTAAGCGTTTGAGGAGTTACGAGGGAGAAGGGGCCGGAGATCACGCCGTTAGGATAAAAATTTCCTTTCGGATCGATCATTTGCATTTAGATTGAATGAATTGCTCGAGAAAGGGATGTCTTGGCTCTGATTTGACTCTGATCGAATTCATTACATTGAATTGAAATTCCTCAGTGAAGTGATAGAAATCTGTAAGCTGTTCGGATGTGTACCGAGAAAATGTGATCTCAATGTTGATATGCGAAGAATCTACTCGAGGAACGTAAGAAGATATTCATGCGAATATTTTTTTCATCGAAATTTTGAGCTGTCGTAAAACTTTGCCTGACACGGTTCACTTTTATTCTCCTCTAGCTTGATATTTTTCTGTGAATTCATCTCTCGAATGAATAGATCAATAAACACCGAAAACTCTATTAAAGTTTATTGCGGCACATATTCATCACACTTTTTTTGGTGCCAGCAAAGCGTTTCGAGAAAATAATTCACTGAGGGCATGAAAGAAAAATCGCGTCGTAAAAAAAAAAACAACAACAAAATATCACGCCTCGTCAGAGCAAACGATGTAATTAAACGAAACGTTTCAAACGTGCAGCGAACGTCTCTCAAACTACCCATGTATAGAACATAAGATTCCATGAACATATATGATCAGGTATGAAATCGGTTTGAAAATTTGTCATTTTTATCTCGGAAAGACGTAATATACTAATTTTCGACTAATGTAACATCAATACTTGACAGTATTGATCAAACATCACTCAGAAAAACCTTTCCCGGATTCATTCTCAAGTTTTGAACATTTGAAGGACTGATGAGATAGGTTTCGTAAAAAATATCACTTTTTTGAAACTCGAGACCGCAACAGTTTTGTAAAAATTCCAATTATGAAGTACCGTTTCCTTTCGGCTATGTGAAATTGATTTCAAAAAATTTCTAGGCTGCATACAATTTCGATCTGCTCCACTCTTGGCTCGCTCAAAACACGTCGCAAATGCTCATGCAAATCAGCATTACAAAGCCTTTGGGCTGTTATATACCCTGCATTAATCTCACATTATACAGCATAAACCAGCCGAGTCACTCGTCATTATCGTCGTCAGCAGCAAATTCAGAGCTCTGCATCGCCCACAACCAGATCCCCAAATAACGAGCACCAGCATACCTACATACATACAAAACGATAATTCGTCTATACGGATCTCTAGAATATACATACACAACCGTACACTCGAAAAGCAAGTCGAGGGTCGTGTGACGTAGAAGTAGTATTCGTTGTCGGTAGCAGCAGCAGCAGAAGCTTCGTATCTGAAGCCCAGGGTAGTTCAGGCGGAAGGACGTGCCCAAGTAAGCCGACTACGATCAGAAAGAGAGAATATAAGGGACAGATAGCCAAGCCTCACTCCTCACTTTTCAACCTCTATATATATACTTACTCTCTAGGCTGGCCTGCTTTCTCGTCACTTTTGCCGCGCGTCCACCTCGTCGTCTCTCTATACTGTGTATGTACCTCACACGATCTCTCATATATATATATATATATATATATATATATATATATATATAAATGTATGGATGAGAGGCTGGTGCGCTCCGGCCGGCGTGTGGCTGCACCACGCTATAATTAACAATAGCGGGTCAAGTGCTGCACCGACTACGACGACGACGACACCGAGACCGAGTCTGAAGTAGTTTGGATTCTAGGTAGGCGTAGTAATGAGCTGCATCGTTGGGCACATACGCGAATTCGATGTTTTGGAAGATAAAGTTGGGATCATACGAGAGCTGAGAAATGTATGCAATAAGTATGGAAAATGGATTGTTGGGATCAGTTGTGAGTTCAGTGCATTGATAGAATACACCGACAGTTAAAAATTAAAATTACCTGCCTGAGAATTTTACTTGAAATTTCTAGTTGAAATTTTCACATGAGTAGTTAAATTTTCTAGATACTCCTAAATAGATGTCGAATTTACAACTAGAGCTCGAATTTTTATGCAGTAAATACTTTAAAATACGCCATATAATATGCAGTTAAAATGGTCAAAATATGCAGTTATAATTCTCTCAAAAATAAATACAAAAATCAAAATATACTAGTTATTTTCGTAAGAACTGGTGATGATATACATTTCCATATTTTATCCCGGAAAACTGTGTCTACTCTCACTCAAAATGTACTTGTACAATGAAAATGATCGCTCAACTTCAACCGAAGTTAGAGAAGCGTATTTATAAAATTGCATCATTCGAGGTTCTTTGAACTTAACTTCCTCATATTCAACTCTCGCTTCACTCTGCACTCGATCAATCTTCTCAAGAAATTCCAGCCGTTTATTCTTTTTCATCATATCCGCGAAACCGCAGTTCAGCCCTCTTATCTTCGGGAATTCTATTTATTTTTTCTATAACCGAATTCAGGATACTGAGTCGGTTTGTTTGGTTTCAATCAAATCAACTTTTGGGTAAAAATGACAGGTATGAAAGTAAAAATGTCAGTTGACTCTGAACAATCAATCTTGTACGAGAAATTTAGCTGATGAAACAGATTCTGCATCTTCTTCCAAATCAGTCACGACAGTCTTCTAATCTTGAAGATTTTCAGCATAAAATAGGGCAACTGATAACCAAGTGCCCCATCTAGTAATCACTGGTTGTAGGGTAGTAGTTTTTCCGGCATTTTTTGCCTGTATACTTCAGTTAGAGATGGGGCTTTCAAGAACATCTTCTTGAAGCAACTGATCAGCTGATTGACTTCGAAAAAATGATTCTCGGGTTTTTCCTGCTAAACTGTTCGAACCGTGCAACTTGACGCGAATTTTTATAAAAGAGTCTCAAATCCTTAGAGCAGCATCCGTTATCAGAAGTAAAATTTGATCTTCGAAGGACAGATTACCATAGAATCTTCACAAATTCTGATTAAGAAAACGGTCCAAAGTTGTGAGCAAGAATGTTTCTGAAGGAGCCTCTGAATTCAATGTACCAATCAACAAATTTGCAATACTCCACTCTCTAGTGTCTGTGGTTTCGGTGACACATATGCAAACAAAATTCTCACCCCCAATATCCCGGATTCTATCGATGGACCGTTCGTGGATAACAGAAAGATAATTAGTTCAGCTTGTTGGAAGAAATGTTTGATTCCACCATAGCATGTCAGAGATCCATGTGGTAAAAAACCTTTACTCCTGCGTAAAGAACGGTCTGCTGATCCTATATTGCTTTTTCTTCATAGCTGATGCCTTGGCATGTACGCCCGAGGGACAGAAATTCTCACGTTCAATTTTGCATTATGGAATCTGTTTCAGATTGATCCGAAGAACTCAACAAACCTGATTGAATATGTTGATCAATCTGGGATTTTTCATCAGATCCAACTTGTTCAGAACAGAGGTTATAATAAATAATCTTTGCATCAGTACTGGAGACTTGAAATTCTTTGTTGTAAGGTGCAATCCACGCACGAACCTTAGCTCCTATTGTTTGGTCAACTTTCGGCATTTCGATATTTCACTCAGCTTAAATGTAGGAGACAGGATTAACAGTAGGGAAAAAATTGGAATTTGCAATTTTGAAATGGAGTGAATGTAAATAAATAGCAGAAGATATGACGAGAGTATGCGCAATAACATGAAATATGCAGCAACGTGAAATATGCAATAACATATAAAAAATGCAATAACATAGAAATCTGAGCTCTACTCATAACATTGCAAAAGGTTTGATTTTCAAAGATGCGAGATCACGCGTTTGTACTTTCTCGCACTCTGAGACGGAATGCCGGTTTTCATCGTTGCAGTGATCGTGTTAAGAGAAGTTGGAACGATTCTCGTTACAGAATTACATCTCAGTCAAAAACTCTGATGCTAGTGCCTCGCACAACTACTGTGCAAGGCTCAACAAGTGTGCACAATCTGTCGCACCTCATTTCTACATCTAGGAACTATCTTTCTCGAGAATGAATTTCTACGCCGTAAAATGACAAGAATAGAATCCTAGTGCTTTCTCACCCTATTTGCCCAGTGATTCGACTTCACAAACTCAATGAACTACAAACAAGATAGTGACACCAAACTTCTTCTTCCTTCCATTAACTGATACAACTCTCATCTGTATGTTTGTTCACTAACTTGATGGAAACGTTCTGATGATTATATTTCTTGATGTAGACTCGAGAGCAAGCTGAACTGTCCACGCTCGACATCGCGCTGTCTCACTCGCACTCATGGATCGAGGTAGGAGAAAAAAGAGACAGAAAGATCGTGAAGTGAGCTGTTGGTGGACAGTTCAGCTTGCTCCCCAGTGTACATACTCTATGCGAGACGCATTTTAGATTTGACCCTTTGAGTGTTTTCGAGTCAGACTCGTGAAACTGATCAGAAGCAAATTGCGTTCCTAATCTGAAAATTAGATCATAGCAAGCATGTCACCTAAAAGTAGATATGATAAAATGTGGGATCTTAAGAAAAAAATTTCATTATTCATTCATAGAGCCTGTGCCAAAGAAAAATTTTTGATAGCTCGGCAATAGTGATGATATTGTAATCAAAAGATAAATCTTTTTTCAGTTCATTGAATGGCAGATTGCGCATGTTCTTATGGGCGAATCGCCTTGAGAGGCTATCCGTAAATTACTCGTGGGTCTTGAGTGAGAAAGAAGTCTCCCAATTTATTTACGTTGCGCATATGAATCGACGATTTTTCATTCAAATAATCTTACGAGCTGTAGAAAGAAATGGCTCTCAAAGCCAGAAAAAATCGTACTGAATCACAACAAACCTCCTAACCTTGTCATGTTGATTTTGAGGCGGTTATACTAATTTTAAGGATTTTTTCTTACAGTGATGAGAGGGGGGACTAAATCGAGGAATTCCTTGTAACGTTGAATGAAGATAGCCTCTAATTTATCTTACATTCGGGAAGCTTTCATCATTCTGGCCTCGTAAGCCTCAAACTCCCAAAAATAGCTTCTTTGACCAACTCAGAATTTTGTCTTGAAAATTCAAGACATCGATAATAGATTTGCTTAATGTTGCGACCTGAGAAGTACGACGAAATTAGGAGGAAAATCTTGCTGGAAATTTCGTCACCTGATTAAGAAAGCTGTGTGCTAACCCTATAGGGGAGAGGCGGGTCTGTTGGCCAGTGCGGGTCTAATGGCCAGTTGAATCATCCAAAAAGTAAGGTAAGTAAAAATCTAAAAAAAATTTTATACAGGAGATTTTCACACCGTCTATTTGCATATTACGCGAAAAAGTCGGAAGTGATCATTGTTTCTCGAAAAAACGCTATCGTATTTTGATCCCAATTTTACCCAACTTTGAGCATTTTTCATGGCAAAAAATCTATTGAATGTCGTTTCTCAACCTCCATGAGCCAATTTATCAGAAAGTTTGAAGCTTTCGCTTTCGATCCATGTAATACTGATTTGTATTTGAACAGCATTAACAATAATAAATATTTTAGATCGAAAGGGGAGATGTCGGGTGGGGCATGATGGCCACACAGTCGGGTGGCGATGGCCATAAGAAATTTGCAGTCCGGCGCTAGCCGACGAGCAGACGACATAACCATGCATTGTACCGAAAATTGATATATTAGAAAACTCATGTTCCGGCGCTTTTCTGGTGTTGATTCGCGATTCATACAATCATTTTCGACGTGTTATAGTGAAATCATGCCAACTTATATGGAAAAATCACAATTTATGAACCTTCATTCCCATGGCCAACGCGCCCCACTCGGGCATGATGGCCACATGATGGCTCGAATATTCAACTCATTGTCTCGCAAATTGTTGCCTCAAAAACTTTTTAAATTGATGTATTGTATTTTTTAGAGTCTCTACTTTCGATTAATGCCATTGGTTTTGGTCAGATAGTTCAAATGAACGTTCGAGCGGCTTGAAAAGGAAGAGTGGCCGTCATACCCCTTTCTCCCCTATCCTCTCACTCAAACAACTCCATTATTGAATATCTGTTCAAAAGACCAGATTAACTGGAAAAAGAATTTTCAGGGCTCATTTAATTCGTAGTACTCTTTATAAAACACTTGCGTTGCAATTCCATTGAGGTTGATGGATGTAGACTCATGTGATGTGTAGATATAAAGTGATGTATCGTATTCTCACGGCGTTCAAACATTCAGTGAATGATTCCTCTGCTTATATGTAGCTGATTCGCGAAGAGACACTGAAGACTGATTCCCTCTGACAATCGTGGAGTAATCCATTTGTAACAGCAGAGTAATATCCACAAAAAGACCACTTATTTATTACTTTTCATTCCAAAAGTCGATCATTGTGAATATTATTTGCAGACATCCCAGACGTAATATCAAGAATGAAGATAGCTCGTACTCGAGCTTGTCTCGTCACTCCCGCTTACACAATAACTAACTCCATTTTCCAATATTTTCTCCGCGAGCACAGAAGCAAGAGCATTGAAACTTTCACGGTTGATTGGCTATAAAAAGTTCAACAAAGTGAACTTCATATCGCATATCGCAAATGGTCCGCCTCTGAAACGAATAGACTGCTCACGCAGAATACAATATACATACATCACCCTGTAAATTCTCATCTCGTACATCAATATTTACACACCATTTTCCATCAAAGTAAGACAAATAGCCATACAAATGTACCACAGACCAACTTTCAATAAAGAAAAGGCTCTTACCTGGATTCCGAAACCCCAAACAAGATTCGAATTTGATAAATTTTCCAGCATTCAAAGTTTAAATCCCACACGGAGTTCTGTTGACGTTTGATTTCTAGACTCTGGCTTCTTTGGGCGAGAAAAGAGGTCGAAAAACTCGCACCAAAGGAATACAAGTATTAGCCGGGATTTCAAGAGCCACGCGGAAAAACTTCCGTATAGAAAGAGAAATTGGATTTGCGTCGCGCAAGACAACGAGAGTAGACCTGATGCGGTTTCAACTCGAAGAAACGCTCGTCGCGCGGCAAGTAGAAAAGGTCAGGATGTGGTCAGACCGAAATGCAGTATAGCGGCTGCCGGATATCCGGATGATTTATACTGGGGAAATTGTGGTAGAAAGTGGGAGGAGAGGAAGCCAATGTGTATAACAATATACGAAAGTCAGGAGGGCAGTGTGTAAGTGGCTCAACTATTCGCTCAACTGGGTTGAGGGAGGAATATGGGTTAGCCAAGCCAATAGCTTTTTTACCCTCTCACTTTTCATCCCTCTTTCGCGAGCTTCGGTTCAGATATATACCGTCTATCCGCTTCCGATGATGCTTCAGAATTTTTCCGCTCCCCCCTCCTCTCTTTCTTTCGCCACAGGCTTTTTTCATTGGCTGCTCTAATTGAGCTCGTAGCGTTGAGTATTTGGCCTGGATGATGCTATCTGCATAGCCCTCCTAGTGTTGCGGATGAAAAATTTCCGAGCGCCAAAGAGCGACCCAAATTTTGAGTTCAGAATAGCTCCGCAGTTTTTGACTACGAGTTTGGAAATTTTGGGTTAACACTTGGTGCAAAGTTTTAGTATGCACATGAGTGTTCTCTCAGTTGAATTTTGAAATACCTGGGTAGCATTGTTCTAGTACTAATATTTAATCGCAGTTCCAACGGTCAATACTCAGCCTTACGATCAGTGCAATTCTTCAACCTGTCATGAAGTAGTCGTATTAATTCTACTGAAAATCGTGTTAGATGGACTCGAAGTGATTGTCAGATTCCTATTCTTTGGTCTCAGAAGAATGCTTGGGTACACAATGGACATGAACATTCTTTAATTTATGCATTTTCTGATTTTTTTTGAGGTTGATATGCGGTACGTACAGTTTTAGGTGGGTTCCGAATCACTCAAAGGCTACTGAAAAAACACTAATGGAAAATATAATATGACTCTATCGCAGGAGAATCTAGAAGAATAATACTGATGATTTCATCGGGTATTTCTGCCTCTTTATTTATGCACTAATCGTGCAACGTTTCGGCCGTTTTATTCTACGGACCTTTTCAAGCTCGGGGAAAAACCACCATTCCCACAATTTCCCGGGTCCTTAGAGAAGGAAGGCTCACCTTCCCATTTACAACAGATTTGGATAATTAAAAAGTTTGCCTAATGACATGGTTTCTATCGTACCTTTTGACGCCAAGTGATCACTTGATGTTGATCTATTCCCTCTCGAGCTGAATTTTACTGTAATTCAAGCTTGAAAAGGTCCGTAGAATAAAACGGCCGAAATGTTGCACGATTAGTGCATGAATAAAGTGTCAGGAATACCCGATAAAATCATCATCATTATTATACATTAATGTAAAATTGACAGTGGTGCCATCCGCCATTGAAATCCAGGCCTTCTGTGTTGAAGGTAAGGACCTTTTTCACGAGGTCACAGTGGTTTGAAGGACATGAATAGTGTTGTCCTAAACCATGGAAAAAATTCTTGTATGCAACTGTGTCTCCAGAATAAATCATTACAAAAAAACTTCACCACTCAGCAAAAAATTTTAATAAAAAATAACGTACTTTGGACTTACTACTCTATGTTTCAATATTGCGGAATCAGCCACAGAGGGAACCAAATATAGCATAGAAATTTGTTGACTCTAAAATAGACGTGTATTTGTGAGGACTATTTCAGCAATGAATTATTCAAGTGGCTATCTCTGTTTCTAGTCCTGATATAGCTTTGCATCCGCAAGCATCTCTCTTCTGGGTCTCTTGTATATATTTACATTTACCTCGCTAGAGTAGCTCTCGATTGCGGGGGCATTTCTCTACCTCACCCTTTTGTATTTGCCCATCACTTGACAAAGTTGCCGATTCTGCATCGCAAGCATCACGTAGAATCTCAATGACAAAGTCCAGGGTAAACGTGTCACCATAGATATACATCAGCAAAATTCTTATACACGCGTGCACATACTACTTGGATAGATGCTTTTCCTGAGGTCCCAAGAGAAAGTAATAACCTCGGCTATGGTTGAGAAACGAAGCAGGATGTGATGCTGGGTTGGCAGCATCCGGTGAATCCAATCCGCAAAAAGCTTCCCGCTCGAGTAAGCATGAGAAAGTATAAGCGATGCTGACCTCGTGTACAGCTCGAGCGGAATGAGTACTCTTCACCATCACTTTTGTGGATATCCCTGCCTTTTACCTAACCGCTAGTTGGATTTCGAGCGATGATCCCAGTAATACGAGAGGATGAGTCAATAAAAGTACATTCATTCATGGTGTACGAACATCGTGTGTAACGTGAAACTTGACAGCTTTTTCTTCGATTATTAATGTAAATGCCCCACTTGAGATTTTAGATGGCAACATATGACAGTCCCATTACTGACATGAAAAAGATACTGTCCTTCGAAATATTCTACATCTTTTGAAGTATTTGCCGTACTGTTGCCGTTGATTGGAATATTTATCCCTGATATCCAATGATTCACCGCTCAATGATTCATCAGTGACTCCGTGAATAATTTTTTCATCTTCACAAACTTTATTCGAATTTGTTGTTCAGAAGAACTTTATAATGGAAAAAGGATTAGGCAATCCTACACTTGACTCGTAGACTTCTTCTAAAATCAATCAAGCTTCGACTGAACTTCAACAAAGTCAAATTGAACAAATCATATGGCCAAAGTTTAGAGTGGTTCATTGTTTTAGCCTCGTGAAATCCCGCACCTTGTCGCGTGAAAATTTCGTAATTTGGAAAGATCTGATTGTGAGAGTATCGTACGTTCACTATGTTTGAGCAAGAAGACTATTACCAATCGATTACCAATCGAATCCATTACCAATAGTATTTGGATGGTATAGCGCACTCAATCTCTACAGTTCCTCATCGTGACAAACTCTATCCAGTCCGTCAAAATTGTGAATTGAACACACGCTTATGACAGCCTGAATTTCCTACAAAATATCATGCTCCTTGTGAACAAGATGTTCTGCACCTCAGATAACTACCGTTCAACATGAGACTCGTGGATGAAGAGTTTATTTAATAGTACAAAAGATGTAGGTCATGAAGACAGGGGCCATCCACTACTGCCACTTTGAGACACTCTTTCCGTGTCAAACAGTGGGAAGTCACTGAGCTTCAGTTTATTTCGGATCAACTTTGACTGATGACTTTAATGACCTCGGGGGTCGGACGGGTCGCCGTCACTGAAGTTTGAGTGAGCATCGCTGATCTTTGAGGGTCACCCACCGATTCGCGAGTGAGACACATTGAAACTTTAGTCAATATATAGTCTCGCTGCACCTTTGAAGCACTGAATTTTCAGTGAATTGTTCTACTGATCCATTCACTGATGCTCACTGAAACTTTAGTGACGAAGACCCATCCGACCCCCAAGGTTACTGAAGTTTCAGACGTCCCACTGAAGACGTTAGTGTATACAGGGTATTAAAAGTAGTGTATTTCCCCGCATGGGGTGGGGGTACTTCGAATTCCAGATTGGATAATTTTTTTTCTCCTTTCTTCCCCTCAATAATCAATGGATTTTGTTGAGATCAGAATTCTTTGAAGACGAGCATTCCCCCTGAAATCCAATTGAGAATCACCAATCTCATACTAATGCAATACCAGTGCATGACTCATGCGGCAGTTCCGCAACAGCTCTACAGGATTTGAACGATACCGTGATGGTACTAGCGCGGTAGAACCAGTTTGAGTCTGATAGCCGCGTCACTTTTTCAGAACTTGGGTGGTACCACAAAAGTACTTGTATAGTCGTATCAGTCTTACGAAGCAGTCATGACAGTTTTAAATTGGTACTGCTTCTGCAGTAATGTTGTGGTACCATTGAAGTTCCGAAAAAGTGTCATGAAACTTCCGTATCAATCGCGAACTGGCGATACCGCGCTAATACCGTCACGGTACCGCTCAAATCCTGTAGAACTGTCGCGGAACTGCCACTCGAGTTTTGGAACGGTACTACATTAGTACTAGGTTGGTATTTCTCAATCGGGTCTTGGGGGAGCTCTTCCTCAAAAAGTTCTAATCTCGACAAAATCCGTTCACCTTTGAGGTCAAGAAGGGAAGTGAAAAAAGAATCATCCGATCTGAAATTTGAAATGCGGGAAATACACTAGATACTTTTGAAACACCTTGTATACACTGAGGTCATCATTCAAAGTTGATTCAAAATACATGGGAAATGACTGACTTTCTAGTAATTGCCATGGACAGAATACTTATCTAAATGAGCTGATACTCACCTGAACAGCCAGAGCCGATTTTCATCTTACTAGGATTGCTCCTTGTTGTTAGCATAATCATCAATTTTTGCCGAACAAGTTTTATGCGGGAATGTTTGTTTGCATAATTAACGGCCTACCAGGAACAAAAAACCTTAATTCATGAAGGAAATCACTAATCTACGACCTTCGATGAGATTTTATTGGTGATTTCTGTTAGTCTCTGAGTGGATATCACGCGAAGTTACCAGTTAATAAGCAGTCTTTCTCAATTTATAGGATGCGTATGAAGTGTCGAGTTTGATGATTTTGACTTTCTACAATATGCTATATGAAAAATAATTGATGATAATTATTTGCTCGAATCGAGTCACTGCATGTCAAATTTGAATGTCCCTGTTCTGAAAATCGGGCTCAAGCTGGAAGACTAAATCGCTGAATCTCACGATCTCTATAATCAATTTTTGTCTGCATTCATAGGTTTCTCCAATACTTGCAAACAAAAAGGGTCAGCTACATTTGGTTACTCGTTCGTTCTAGTAAAGATTAATAAATTAAATACATCCTCGCCATACTTACTTGGGAAGACTAGCTAGCGGGATTGCAACGAAGAACAAAACGGCGATTCATCCTCACTAGTGTAATCAATCTTCCACTCACCTCGTTGGAAATTCATCTCCGAGATTGAAATTTATATCTCCAGTGGCGTTTATTCACATCACGTTTTGAGCTCTACTTGAAATCTCGACTGTGGATTTAAGCCCCTGCAGGTATGAATGAATTGCACTTCTCGGGCCTCGCTCCGTTGCACAAATTCACCCTAATATGACGGGCAAAATCCGTTTGCGGTTACCAAATGACCTTAGCACAATCTAATTTCTTTCAGTTTAAAAAAAAAACTACCAAAAAAGCATGCTTCGCCTTGAGTAGTTTTCTTTTTAGCTTTTTACTTTTGCAGGCCCGAGCACGTGAAGATCGTTGACATTTTTCTATATACTCACATTTCTTTTGTAGCTACTGTTGCATCACACGGTGTCTGGAACACTTGTAATGACAGATATATTTTTTTTCTCTTTTACTGTGTGAGTGAGGAAAGAAGACGAGAAGAGTCACGGCTCTTGGCCCCGACCCGATTTTATCCAAGACCAGGACAATAAGCAGAGCTAATTACCCGGTGAACGTGCGTTTGCTTGTTTCGCTTGTTCTGTACATCGCGTATACAAGTGTAAGCGGCGCTGCAGACACTCGTCGTCGTCGCCTGCCAGGCTTTCATTCTAGCTATTTCTCCCTCCCTCTTTCTCATTTCTACTTTTCTATTTCACAGTCAGAGCTCTCAACTAGCAAAAGAATGAGCGGCTTGGTATATACCCTCGTGTTCATGTACCGAGATTCTTATACTCTTTTGCTTTCTGCTATCGTTTCATTTTTTTTCTTCGTTTCCCTCGTCTTTCGATGGTTTGCACTCATTGGTCTATCTTTCTTGCGCTCTTTGTGTATTTTCGCTTAGGGTCTATCTTCTGGCTTCCTTGGCAGTAACTACCTCGCTCTCCCTCTCGAGTCCCATTCACACAACTTGGATAATTGACTTTTTGTTTATGAGACGCAAGTTGTTTGTTTGCTTTCGCAAGGCTGATTTGAATTTGGTAAGAAGTTACCGAAGCATTTAGATCGATGACAATTTGCTATGCCATGCTTCGTTCACAGGTTTGAGAAAGGTACGCTCATTTTTATAGGGGTTGTTGAGTTTAACTTAAACCTTTGTACACGAATATCTACAGAAAAAGACATGCAGGGTAACAGGCAAATGGCAATAACTTTGACATGGTTGAATGGAATAATCTGAGAAAATTGAGAAAAAGAGTCAGCCCACAAGTAATAAAATCTCTCAGAAATTATACCGAAACTCATTTCAACAAACTCTTCAGAAGTAAAAAATATGAAATTTACTTAATACTTATCAGCTTTTTTTGCCTAATTTTTGTCTCAACAAGGTTTTCTGACGGGAATAGTATATCATGTGACGAGTCGCAAACGACATTTTCTAGCTGTGCTACGTCGGAAGCGCGACTTTAGACGAGTCCTCGCGTAGCGAGGACGAGTCGAAAATCGCGCTTCCGGCGTAGACAGCTAGAAATTTTTTTCCCATGTGCCAAAGTCATTCCGGGTCGAAAAAATTAATGTTGACTTCGTGTATTTATGATCATTTGATGAATGAATTGACCCAAGATTGACGGATCTTGTACGATCGCTTATTTTTCAATATGACATTCGATTGGTCCTGGGATAGGAAGAGGAGCTTCATGTCAAACATCACATCATACTTTCAGGCCCAAATCTCTACCGCGACATGATTCAGGAAAGGACAACACAAGTATACCTTTATTGCTTTCTCAAAGAGGAAGGGTTGCATTCGTGACAAGAGATTTTTCTCCAATTTTTTCTACTTGAATGAATTTTTTATTCTAATAATCTTCGGTCACAGGAATTTAGCTTCAACCATTATTTTCCTTCCAACGAGATCTTTCGATTGTGAGTCACACTATTTGCTCCATTCTTATGGCTGGTCTACTAAAAACTTATCTTTGTTAGTCAAGGCTCGTTTCAGTGAGTGTGTGTTGTTTTTTCTTCGTTTACGCCTTCTTATCCTCGGACTCTCGATCAATCTTTCTGAAATTTATATGTGTGATTATTGACCACTCAAAAACAAGCTGAAAAGATCTACAGCTCAATCTATCTAGCAGTTTTGAATGTGTGCATCTTGAATAACAAAAATGTCAAGATTTCTGAGAAAGAGATTATTGTGTTTACCAATACCTTTGTCCACAACTTCCAGGCCAAATTTTCGGTCACCTACACAACCATTTTCTGGCGATTCTTCGTCACTTGGTTCGTGCGGATTTCCATCATTTAAATCATAAATTTTGCATCAAGTCGAGAAAAATTATGTGCGAATTCTTTTTTATTGATTTCAGCCCGTATCAACAAGTCAACTGATCATGGCAGAATGAAGATTTCATTAGCCTAGAAAATATTAATAAAAAACCGAAGCAAATTTTTGAAAATTCAACATTTTCTATATTTTGGGACGCATGAATCGAAAATGGTTTAATGAAGTAAACTGTGACTCCTTCCAGCATATCTTTGGGTGGGTACCCTGGTAGAAATGTGACCAATTTTTTTGGCCACCCATGCAATACATAGATATAGTGACAATGCAACTAGGTTAGAATTGGCCAGTTTTTGGCCAAAAATTGCTCACAATTTCTACCAGGGATATCTACCATACATATAGATTTCAGAAAGATCGATCGAAGAGTTGAGAAGATAGCGTGAACAAAAAAAACGACACATACACGGGTACATGAACTATCTTTACAAATAACAGTTTTTCTTGACCACTAATTAGCTTCAAGGAAAAAGTGTTATTTATAATCGGGAGATGTCGCCAAGGGGAACAGAATAATGACAACTAAATACCTCTGATTGATGATTTTTAGAACAAAAATTGATTCGAGAAGGAAACTCACAGATTATTTCTCCATAAATTCAATTTTCCAAGAATACGTCATAGGAAAACTTCTTACAGATACTGTAAGTAATCTATGAAAATTTTCATTTTCCCATTCTTGATCAGATGTCTGACAGGGAATCACGTGAGTCATTCCAAAATTCCAGCTCAAAATATGTTAACATTTCACTATGAGAAAGCATTTTGCTAATCTCGTTGAGAAGCGTATTTTTGTGATATTTTCCCACAAGAATAGCAAAATATTCATTCATTCACTCATTTTCTTACATGTTTCATGAAATAGTGAAATGAATTCAAATATTTATCACGAATAAATATAACATGCTTAAGATTAGATTAATTACATATCGACAAATATGATTGTATGCACAATGAATTGACTGGATTCCAAAATATTTTCAGCGATTCTACATCCGAGTTCTGGTGGAGAGGCTTCGAATATATCAAACCCCTCTGAATTACCACTAGCTAATGTGCAGTTTCTATTCATGACCAAACGATCGTTCAGACCACCAACCAGACCGTCGATGTAGAAAGTAGGAAAACTATTTGCCCACAATGATCTGGGTGGTACATGGATTTTGATACACGATAACAAGGCTGCAGAATCAATTGAATTTTTGTGAAAAAGGCACCATTGTTTTTTTTTTTTCAATTAAATTCTGACAGCTATTCATCATTGTACTTTTCAGAATTTATTTAGATTTTCCCGCCAAGCCAATTATGACTTATTGCAAATATATAACAAAAATGGAAACCTTGTGTGTATTGTCTGCGGACGCGATGGGAAGCAAAGATGATCATTCCACAACTATCGAGCTAATACAGCCAAATCCCTGTTTCTTTCCTTTGTAGCTCAGAGATCAATGCCACTTTTGTCGATCGTTTTTCTCTTACATGTATTGCGCATCAACCATTTATTTGTAGTTTTGTCTTGGAAATCAAGAACTCTTCTTGAAGTTCACATGCATCAAAATTTCTATAGGGCCGTGGAAAACGGTATCGACAGTTCATGGACTTCACGCGCACTAAGTGAATATTGAATTTTACCTATTCAACCTCGTCCTTCATTTCCGATACCTGTACAAAATTAGGATTTTACGATAGCAATACTCTCTTGAAATGTAGATTTCAGCAAATACGTGTAACTGATGTTTATCCTTATCCTTGAGGCTACCCGTCTACTGGGCGCTTTGTATCAGCTAGTTGATCAATGGATTGTAACTTCTCTTTGATGTTCCAAATTGGATTACGTTGAAACAGGACTAACAAGACCGCATCCATCGCGTGAGCTGAGATAACTTTATCGTGAATAAGCTCGGGATGATCCCGACGTTGAGATCCAACTTTAGAACAGAAATTAAATGGGGTATTATCTCTAAATTGTCGTAATGAGTACGAAACAATATTGATTGTCCATGAACTCATTATCAACAGGTGTTGCAGCCTATGCTGTTTTGGACGAGAGTATATTACCCCCGTTTACCGAGATAGAACGACGATGAAACGATTCAAGGTAAAATCGTCCATCAGTCAATGTGATGGGTGATTTGGCTGTTCAAATCTCATTAGCAGAAAGTATTCTTTGAAATTCGAAATTTGATTCGAAATTGATTTGATGTGGAAGGCATTATGTAATTAGTTGGATCTTTACACTTCACATGAATGTTGACCTTCAACTATTTTTGAGGCATGCAGAGGAGTAGGCCTCGGGCAGTCTGAAAAATTAATTGTGGAAATCGCAGCTGCCGGGGAATTTTGGGGAATCATAGGAATATCTATGGGTCGGGTTTTGATGTGTAGAGTTTGAAGAATCACTAACTCTCATGATAGATGCTGAAAATGCGATCGAATTTTGACAAAATGATGCTCCATCGCTTCGTTCAAGCGTATGGGGCTTCGAATTTTACTAACAAGAAGAACACAAATCTTGCAGGTCCTGGATTTTGACGCAACTGTGGGAATCATCTTGTTTTGTTGAAAAATGGAGGTACCTAAAGGGGTTCCGGCCAATAGACCTTTCATACCGAGATTCAGCTATGGAGATTAGCATTGTCGGTGTATCTATAAATGTGTCATTTTAACATGAACCTATACGTCCAATGCTAATCTTCATGGCTGATCTCGGGATAGGAGACCCATTGGACAAAAATCTTTTGGGTAGTTTCGTGACTCACCAAAACAAGATGAGTCCCAGAGTCTCGCCAAGATCCAGGACCCGCAAGGTTGGTGTTCCTCTTGTGAGCTCTAAATTAGCGCAGTATACATGATATCGACGCGGAAAGTTTCCATAAAGTTTTTGGGAAACTCTTGAGAAGATCAGAAAGGTATTCTGCCTGCGTAACTAATGTTTGCACAAGCGTAACTAAGTTTTGTTTTCTCGGCCATCTGATTGTAGAATTTGACACCAAGGCAGTTTCAGGTAAGGCAGAAATGTAATCGGAACGATTTC
This sequence comes from Eretmocerus hayati, assembly GCA_029851415.1. NCBI lineage: Eukaryota > Metazoa > Arthropoda > Insecta > Hymenoptera > Aphelinidae > Eretmocerus > Eretmocerus hayati. The sequence continues at coordinate 167,649,598 of CM056742.1, forward strand.
AAGTAGTAAGAGACAACTTTGGTCAGACGTCGGATTTTGATGTGTGGGGTGGATTGCTGAGAGTTTGTAGAGTCCGCAATATCGATGGCTGTGAGCTTGTTTGGTAGCTTTTTGGATCAACTCTGTAATTCATTTATGGTAAACTATCATGTGGTGGCTCTCGACAGTGATTGAATACATACATATTTTCTGAGAGTTGATACGATTGAACGTTTGATTCACTAGTTTCCAGTTATTCATTTGATTCGAGTATAAGTTTCACCATTCTTGAAGAATTTTCGCTCATTCCAATTGAGAAGGTGGGTGGGAAAAGGGTGTAACTGCGAAGCGGTTATTTCGAAAGAATCAATAAGAACTTAATGAAAACCGCCAGAGTCGTACTTGGACGAGTTGACCTGACTGACTTATTGCGAAGAAGATAGCATTCTCGAAATAGCCCAATCCGAGCCGGAGGATGAAATTTGATTCTGAGCTTTTCTAGGCGATTCCAAAAAATGCAGTTACGCTCTTTTTCCACCCACCCTCTCAATTTGAATTCATCCTACTTCTTGGAATAATCTCTTGAATGAGATTCATGTACTGCATGTCTAGTGTTCAAAAGTCTCTCATATGACTAGATTGCCCAAATTTTGTGATGGAAGACTCCACATTTCGTTGACAGAATTTTCAAGCGCTTTAATTCTACTTATAGGAAGTATATTCTATCTATTTTATGCAATTTCCACATGAGTTATGATGCTTTCATGCTCTAAAAACAGTTGATATTTAGAATCTTGGTCCAATTTTAGCTACGTCTATGAACCGTCTACTCAACCCTCTTTCACCTGAGTTTGATATCATCGCCACTGGTGCGATATGCTTTTGATGCTGGGTGGGGGACCTCTTGCGGCAATCCAGAGTGAGTAAGGTGGCAAGGCCATCAGGCATGTATAGACGAAGCGCAAACCGTTGCATCCATCCGATGAGCCGCGATTTCACGCTTCGGCGATCGACAAAGCTGCCTCTGCTCTCGCCGTATTAATACACACTCGGTTGTACAGATATCTTGCTGAGAGCATTATACGTGGGTGGCCCCTTCATACAATTCCTAGAGCTTCGTGACGGCTATACCCTTATGTATTCTGCTCGTGCAATGCAAGCTCGTACATACAACACGTGCATGCAGATTACGAGGTGATATACTTACCAAGAGCATGAGGATGATATGTTTGTGTGGTTTTTAATCTGTTGCTAGATGTGACCATCTGCTTCGTATTACGTGCTGTGGTGGCAAGGATTCATAGGTTAGAATAATTTCGTACGAGAATGCAGATACAAAAAAAAATTACGTACAAATAGACAGATGAGTATTGATGACTGAATAAAATTGGTCAATATTCTGTCCAGACTGGGCTAGCACTCGTGTGGGTATTTGGATTATCAACCATTTTAGCACGGATGCCTATAAGCATGGACGTATGAGGTGATGATGGATAAACGATAATCTCGTTATGGATTGAATGAGTAATATGAGAAAATCTCAAAACTCAGGTAAGTGTACCCAGCATCGACTCTGGACCTAACATGACACCATATGTCAATCTCATGAATGGGCACTCGTTGACCTCCCTGCAAATTTTTTTACGTTTGTTTTGTTAAAATATGAGAAAATTAATGGTTTGGATTGACTCACAATGATTCCTGCGTTTCCCTGAAAATTCAAAGTGAAATTTACACTTTTCACGTTTGCGCAGCCAAGAAATCGCTGAGGGAATCGCAGTAGGAAAAACTGGGCAAAAATGTTTCAGTTCCATCAATCTCAATGTACCTCAGTGCATTCCATTTTTCCTTCCAGGACCTCCAAAATATCTTTTTCGATACACTGTGCGTAAAAGTGCACTTTGCGCACAGTTTGTCGACTTTTACTCACAGTTTATCGAAAATTATAGTTAGATACACGGGCGTAAAACCTATTATTCGCATCCTCGTGATGATTCCGACCCTTGCCTACGGCTCGGGCCGGAAACCCATCACTCGGACGCGAATAAAATGTTTTACGCCCTTGTATCGAAATGTACTATTTTTAGATTGCAAAACTCGAATTCGGAGCAGAAATACGGATATGATTTGTAAAACAAGCAGGCCAACATAGGAGTGTACCCGACATGCCCTCTCACGGTCATCGCAAAAGGGCTTGCAGTATGACCTTTTTTACCACTCAGAATGTGTTCATTGCATGAAAAGAAGCCGAAAGTAGTGATTTGGGTCGATGATTGAGCTTTAAATGTGGCTGCATGGTGATGAGAACAATTTTCTGTATACTTCATCGCAATTACATAGTTTCAAATTAGGGTCCAGTGGGGCACAACCTTTCACGAAATGGCGAAAAATCATATCTTGGAGAAATTGTCTTAGCTTGGGTCTCAATAATCAAAATTGAACTCACCAGAGCTCATTTTGAAGGTCTTGAAACAAGCTCTAAAATGGCTGAAGCATGTTGGAAGAAATTCAAGTAGGCTGAAACTATTGAAAAATTGGCTTGATTGGGGGGGGGGGGCGCACGTTGGACAGACTTGTCTTACTTGAACTTTTAAAGAATGAGATTCTCAGGAATTGGGCCGAAACCTACTCACTTTCAAAAGCCTGCGAGAAATGGAAAACGTAAAATTTTCAAGATTTCGTGACAAAATTTGGCTCCAAATAATATTTTCTGTTCAGAAAAAGTTTTTCTTCCATCGAAAGTTTATGAAGATCTTAACTTAGAAAATTTGACTATCCGATTAAAGTACCATGTTATTTTGGTTAAACTAGGTCATTTTTATCTCTAGAAATGTCAGTGACGAAGCTAATTTTAGAGCTCTCTGTAACATTCGACGTAGTCAGATGAATACGGATGGAGATTAGCAACAGCTGTGGACGCCCGCAAAGTGGTCTTCCATGTTCCGATCTATTTTAGAGTAGCTGGCAGTATTTAGCGTAGACTCATTGCCAGTCGGTCTGAGTGAACAAGTGGTTCAGGTTCTCAACTCTATGGAATAAATGGTTTTGATGTTTCTCGCAAATGACTCAAATCGTGGATAATAAATGAGTCTTGGTATAGGCGAATGATGTATGAAATGTAGATTCGACATGTGACGGGGTTACATAGATTTTGAATCAAGAACAAGTGGGATTGCCCATAGATGTTCATACTATCACGTCCATTGAAGGAGAAGATTTTTCTAATCCATTCCGAAAATTGAAGGAGGATTCACTGGAATTCAAATTTATCTACAGTAGAAATTCTCTAACTCGAATCTCAAGAGACCCGGTGAAAAATTCGAGTCAGGGAGTTCTTCGAGCTAAGGAGTTTTTTGGAATGATACTCGGTGTATGATGTTCTCGATGAAATAGCGTACTCTAAAATCAATCTACTCCAGAGAATTCATCAAACTTTGACATATTAGATCGAATGGACTTTCAAAAATATTTCAAGGATTTTCGATCACAGTTATTACATAGAATCATTTACTCTTGTTTGATTCTAAAGATTGTAGTTTCACACGATCGAAAGCATTCTTTTACCTAGACAAAGCTGAGAACATCTCTTCCTCAGTTCCTCCAGCTCCCTCAAATATGATGTTTGGAATGCCGAACTTTTATGCAATATCTTGTTTAGTAGAATTTGACGATTTGAATTCTTCGATAATTGTGAATTTCTCCGCTATAGTCAGAGTACGAAGTTGTCGCTTCGATTGTGCCATTGCGGCCGTCGATGGATCACTGGCACGTTCATGATAATCGATTTGAGACTTGCAAAACAGTGAAATCCGAGTTATGAAGTTTTTCGCTCGAATTTTAGGCAAAAATCGATAAAATTTTCGGGTTAGGGAGTTTTTGCCGGCTTAATTTTTTTCGACTTAGGCAGTTTTCAGTTTACCATGTATTTTTTTCGAGTTAGGGGGTTTTTTTCAAGAGCCCGTGCACTTTCTTCGAATTGGGGGATTTTTCGAGTTAGGAAGTTTCGAGTTAGAGAGTTTCCTCTGTATGATAAATCCATCAACTATCATAAATATTATCCTTATTTTTATACAGATTCGACAAAAATCATGAGATGGTAAAGACTTTGATGAGATTCGTAGAAAAGCCTTTCGATATATTTTTTGTAGTAAAAATGCTGAATTGCCCAAATATAACATCGCTCAGATTCGAAGATTTGATTCGACGCGTACGGGCTTCATCCGAATCAAGTCGTAGATTTATTTCAATCACACGTCGATTTGTCACCGAATTCGCCAATAAAACTTGTGCATGGCACATACAAATACATAGCCGCATTAGTTCATATCGAAAACCTATTTGATCTGAATTGAAACTCATTACATCAAAAAATTCCCATCACACGGACTAACACCATCACGATGATGATGATGCTTTCGGCAAGTGGCTGAGGTAGATAGACGCAAAGCAACTATCGATGTCTTCGCCCGGTTCATTAAGTGCAAAGACGCCCGTATCTGTGAAATGCGCACACATAGAGGCGCTCTCACATACATACAAACACACAAACACGCAGACACAGCAGCAGTATAAGAGGGTGAGTATATTAGCACTGAAATAGAGTCAGCACAGCTCACAGACAGCCGAGATTTCTATTCTGCTCGGAATCAGCGGGAGCTAATCGACCCGCATTCTATAGCAATATCCTACGATGCCTCATTTTCTGCTCGCATTATACCCACCTAGCTAACCCTTCTTTACAAAACCTCCCTCCAACTCCTACTCCCTTTTCCTCACTCTCACTCGTTTCATTTGTATCGTGTACATTCTACTATTTTTTATAAACCATTATACTACATCTCACTCTTTCGGAATTTTGTTTCAGATTTTCTCATCTGTACCTCCTTAGCCTGCTTTCTATTTTTATCCCATTATACCTTGTCTTCTTTTTTTCTCGCCCGAAATCTGCCAGGTACACTTTACCAAACTTTCACTACGAGAACAATTTTACAGGCATATTTATAGCCTCAAAACTGGCCCTACGAAAGAGCCTAACGATATCGGAAAGACACCAATTTTAGATAGTTTTCAAGGAATAGAAAGAGAAAGGGGAAGTTCGCAAACTGTCTGAGTTACACTTGTCTCATCGAGACACCGCGTCGTATACACTCGGAGATTTGGCATGCTCTCAGGCGAATTGCCCACTCCAATTATTCTCGAGATCTCAACCCGTCGATCTATTTGCGCGTCTCGTCTCGGGATAAAGTTAGCGATCTGAGAGGTGTCACGAGCCTCCTCATCCACACATCTGTGTATTTGTGTGTGTGTGTGTGTGAATCTGTTGTTTCTACTCTTGGAATCATTAGCAAGAATTTCGAGAACTCTGTACGAGTGTGGGCGAGGGTAAAAATTTCATCTTGGCCCTAATTTGCAGAGTGGTTCTTTTCTCGTGCTCGTTAGTCCAATTTTTCGAGCAATTATGACGGATTTCATCAAAATCTCGAACTTATCCCTCTTGAAATTGGAGTACGCGCTGCACTATTTATAGGATAATTTTGAGAGAGACTGGAGCAGAGTAGAGAAAATGAGAAGCTTGCGGGACGATATTATTGCACAGAGGGTGAAAATGGAGAGTGCTATTTGACGTTGAAATTAATCCTCATACGAGAAAATTGTCCTTCACTCACGTCTCGTTGACGCATATACTGTGTCATTTATATAACGCAATCAAAAAGCTCATTAAAACGTCTCTCTAGATTTCCAACTCACATCGTGCCTTTCGAAAAATTCCAAAAAAATTTATAAATTTCACATACTGAAAATTGACTAAAGCAATAAGACAGTGTGTTAATCGCATCTTATAGTCATGTATAAAGTGCAAAATGGAATATATCTCGGGATATGAGATGCAAGGCGCGCACACGTACACCCGTGGTAAACCAAACTTTCGTGGCTCATTTGAGACAACTCCGGGGGGGTGTTTTGTGTTCCAAATACATACGTACACAGTAGTGGTGTACTCTATTCCTTCGTGTACACCTCGAGGCGGCATTTACAGTGGCACACCGCGAGCACGTCGTAGCTATATAGTAGATACTACTATCCCTAAGGGAACTCAATTTTGCGGGTAAACTGAATACAATTATCCATTTCAATTAGAGGGTGATATGAGTGCGTTTAGTGCTGCCAAGTGGAACGCCGAAATAATTGAGAGAGGGAAAATTAGAAGGTGTGTGGTGAACCACTTGGTGAAAATCGTCCACTTGCGATAATGGCATGGAATCTCGGAGATTCGTTCAGAGAGGGCTATTTTGAGGTGACTTAGTTGACCCATACCATTACTCTAGAAGATTGGATTAGATTTTCTGCAGTGAAATAAACGAGTGAACCAGCTTTCGAGAATTCCTATTTCTTAAGGACACTATGATACATTCTAATACTGTAATCACATATAGGAAAATAGCATAGTGGGGTTTCAAAATAAAGATTATACTTGTCATGATAACGTGTATAAACGGATGAAAGTGCGGATAAATTTTCGGAATTTGGGGCCTCATTAATATGAAGTACGTGCACTGTAATTTAAAACAAACGTTATTGCCGAACAAGTGGTTTGTGAATGTTTTTGATCAGTCGGACGCACCTGAAAAGCTTTTGTGGTTCAATCATGATGACTTTAAGATGAGGTTTGATGATCGATTCAAGATGTCAAAAAGAAGTTTTGATGACGAAGAGAACATATAAAGACGAGGCATAAGATGTTGCATATTAATAATAAGAGTATTGGCTTTTCAAAATTCGAAAATACAGTGACGTCCCTTTATGGAATCTTTCCTTGCTTTGGGGGCATTTCAATACGAGTATAGTCCGGCGGAAATTTCAAAACAATGAGAACCACCTTATGCAAACCCTTACCACACTTGAGAAAAAAAATCATACAATTAGTTCTTGTTGATATATTTATTTTTAGTGCTACTTCTGGCTCCATGATGGGCCTTTCGATCCAGGATTACTAAAAAAATTATCATTTAAAAATGGGTCTAAATGTCACTTCCGTGCCTTGTGGGTTTTCGTTTTTTCGATCTTCGTGAGTATCAAATCCCTAAGTTATAAGTACCGAAATCCCATTCTTTATGTGCACGCTGAGTACATTTCGTGGCGCAGTTTTGCCTAAAATTCTACTCGTTCAGCTTTCCTCGATATAAGTGAATTTACCTCATTTCAAGTCTTTCTGCGCCAATTTTTTGTAAAGTCCATTGTGAGGCGTATTTTTTCATGATCCAAAGTATCGGAAAAAAATTGATTCCCACTTTTTCACTGAATACTTTTTCAAGAAAATCTACGCTTGCTGAATTCTCTTATGCCAGTTCAATGCCTTACTATTGCGACCCACTACAAAAAAAGTCTTTGGCTGCAGTTTGCCAGGTATCTGATGTCCGAATCAAAACCCCAAGATTGTTGCTTGAAACGTTTATCAATATCAATTTCAGTGGCAAAGTCGATGAGTTCCGTGTCCTCTCTGGAATCGTTCCCTGATACCAGGGTGTCCATGTCGAGGTCCATGTTATTCCCATGGCACCGATGGGTAGAAAAATGTACATACGTGTGTCAGTGAATTCATACTCTATATGTTCCAAAAAGTCGAGGTATGCATGTCACAGAACCTTTGAAAGCGAAATTCGGTGGTGGCAAATTGATGCTCAAATATCGAAATTTCGTTCTTCGAAACTTTCTAATTTGATTGAAAAGTGTTTTCCACCAGAACAGATGTTATGAGTTGAGGTATAAGAGTACTTCTCATCAAGATAGATATTAACATAAGAGACAAGAACCGCAGTGTACGTGTAATAACGAGAAAATATCCCTCACCGATTACACCTCGAATCTGTGCAACTCAATGATTCAACTCTAAAATGTATGAGAAAGATAAATTATGTGGCAAACGAATTACGAAGAATTCAATCAAATAGTAGTATTTCCTAGCAAACCTTCATGACTTCGTCATCAATCGCGCGTTCTATGGACGCACCTCCATTTTTTTTATATACTGTAGGTGAAAGTGTTCATTTTTGTACATTTTGTCATTATTTAGTCACCGTTAATCAGAATCCATATTTCGACACACGAGCGTAAAACCTACTTTTCGCGTGCTCGTGACGATTCCGACCCTCACCTGCGGCTCGGGCCGGAAACTCATCACTCGGACGCTATTAAAAAGTTTTTCCACCCTTTTATCGAGATATACTATTTTCATTAAGTGATCAAAGATGATATTATGTTGAGCTATAGCTGCTAATATATATATTGTATTAGAAAATTAAGATTAACTTATGTGATCTTCTGAAGTGGCAAACCGAACTAGGCCAGACCCGAGTGGCTTAGACAGAACTAGATCGTATCAATACAGAAATAGACCGTAGTAGATCGAACTACATCTAATTAAGCCGAACCAGACCGGATGAGGCGGAACTAGATTGCACTAGACCGAGCCAGACGGAATTAGACTGAACTTGGCCGAACTAGACTGAATTAGGTACGATGATCTCCGCATGGTCCTAGTAGTGACATAATTCTTACAAGGTGCTAGTACACCAATTCTCGTACGGTACTAGTGCGATCATCTAGGACGGTGATTCTATCACACCCCTAGTATGGTTCTAGTGTGGAACTATTATGGTACTAGTCCAGTTCCAGTATCGTACAATCCTTGTGTTTACGATTTATCAGCTTCCTAATTATTCGAGCTCGTTACTGCTCGTTACATACTCTTATACTTTTTATAAACATCGCGGGTTAATATGAGGATCTTCCACCGACGAGACTCGCAGATAGTTGCCGTGTATTCTCAGTCATAGCCTAATTTTTACAATTCATTGATTTATAAAAAATTGCAAGAATTGGAACATAACCTCTTCAGAACCGCAGTCCGCCGACTTCTCTCTAGTTTAAAGGAACTTTTGCATTTTACCTCTAAGCTTCGAGGTAGTCAGTGCTCACGGATAAACTTCTCTCTGAGTAGAGTTAAATTTACCTCGAAGACGATTCTTCTTTAAGCTTCGAGATGAGATCTACCTCTAAGGGATTTAGAGTGTACTAGTACCGTATTAGACCGCATTAGACCATCTTAGACCGAACTACACCAGACCATCCACCCATCTACCCGATTATCTATTCACTTACCCACCAACCCATCCACCTATCGATCCATTTATGACTCGCGCGGTCACCAACTATACTTTACCCATTTTACTTTACTCCAACGGAAGCAACTCGATGTGCACGATTCAGACGGACAGATTTTTGACCAGTACTTTATCACTATAATACGCATGCATCTTTGTATTATAAAATTTCATGACTAGAACTGATATGGCGTTATCTTGGAAGATCAAACCTTAGGAGGTTTCTTATATGATGCCACGAAGACTCAATTCTGTCTACATAATTTTCCATTCTAAATGGTGAGAGACTATTTTATCACAGCATCTTAGCCCTACCTTCAAATCTTCAAGCATTCATACCATTCTTCGAGCGACAAAGAAAATTTTCTAACAACACATTTTATTGTATGTTCAGTGATATGACAAGAGTATGTGCGGGAGAGTGTATCATTCAGTTTCGAAGTCATTCAAATGTAGTGCGCACAAAATCCGATGACACTGACACTGAACGATACAACTCATTTTCAGATTTTGAAAGAATCAATAAAATGTCGTTGGGTCTTTTTTTTTGTTTATCACGTGTTGGAAGATCCGTTCGATCACATGAATTGATTCGAGTCATGTGAAATAAGGAGCGTTTTTCGAATGATGTTGGAATTTTCTCCAAAGATTGTCATGGGTAGCCAAAAATCTGAAATTTGGTTACCGATCTGATCCTAAATCATCCTATTGATTTGATGAAAAATTGCTAAAATTTTGAGAATCAAGCCACGAGAATCTTTTCTGCGAAAGTTTTCCACGGGATGATGAAAATCACAGAACATCATGAAAACCCTCTGCGCTAAACAATGCAACATTCTGATAAAATCTGGAGAAATGGCATTTTTCAAATGTGCATCAATATGGTTGCAATAGGCTTTGAAATCAGCAAACAAACGGAATGGGTATTTACCGACAATATATTAGCTATATTGGCTTGTACTCAATTACCGTCATCGATGGTTGAAACAATCAAATCTCAATGTTTGGTAATACTATTCACGATTAATAACGGTATATTATATCGAGTATTACGTGCTCTCATATTAGTTTATCATAGTTCACTCTCAATAAATGCGTGAAATTCAATTACTCCACAGTAACTAATTTAATTCAGTCATGAAATTGAGAAATTGTGGCTCTCACCGATGTGATTCCATTTGAAACGTCCTCAGCTGGTCCGTAATGTACTATTACACGCATCCTCGATTCAATCACATCTACGAGCGTGAGTCCTGTAATTGTCGTACATTCAATTTCGAACATCAAATTGTACTCCCCCTTCACATGAACCAGCAAAATTACACTCCGCCTCACCGATCTAAACCACCCATCACAGAAATCAATCAATCACGGCATATTCCAACTCACACCATCCAAATCAAAGCTAAAACCGCGCTTTCGAAATTTACCAAACTTCTCACATCTAACTCTCTTAACTCCTACCATCGTCTAAAATCCAAAATTCTAACCCTCCTCACTTTCCACATTGCCACCAAACTCAAATCTCCACGATTCAATTAACCTACCTCGGGGGACAATCCCCTCATTTCAGGAATCGCAAATCGAATGGCACAATCGTCCACCGGATCGGGCAATTTCTCCAACGCTTCGATCAAGGAGAGCAAACAAAGCCTCGGCACAAAAAATCAGCTCACTCTCACTCTTTCTCCATCTCACTCTTTTCCACAGACTCTCAGAGCCGTGAGTATACCGGTGTGAGGATAGTTGAGGTTGGTCGAGAGTACCGTTGCATGCAGCCCGAGGCTGAAAGAGCGAAAAAAGCTTCGGCAGCACGTCTGACTCTTATAAGACTAGAGCTTGCGCTCACCTATACCACATGTATTATGTGTGTGTATTTGTACATGTATAAGTGCACTTGTAAATATACGAGTCTTGAAGAGATGATGCGCGCGCGCGCTTCGAAAAGACTGCCTCGGGGCTATAGCTGTAGGTGGTTGCGCGCGCCCTCAGATTGCCGGCTGCACAAAGTCAGGTTCTGTACTGCTGCTGGTGGTGCTCACCCCAGACCAAGCGTGGCCCAGTCACCAGTTGTGCTCAGAGTGCGACCGTTAAACCGTGCTCCTTTGACAACGTTTTTCCCGGCAGTTCAACCACCTGCCGAAGTCCAGTTTACAGATTCGAACATCTTGTGTATATTTCAAAAAGTGGCCCCTTACATACTTTCTCGGCTGTGCGGGTAACGACAAAAAATTGAGTGCTAGTGCCAGAGCCTTCCATCTTCCGATAGATTTGCAATTTTCGGAATTCCCGCCAATGAGCTTGCGATTTTTGATTCCCAAATTTAAGCGGTACATCGAATGAGTGATCGAGGCCTGGTATTAGTGGGATAATAAAGTGCAATTGCAAGTTCCCGAAGCAATCCTGAAGCCGATTTCGCAAATTCGACGATGAGAGCTTGCAAGCTTGCAAGCTCGTTAGCACGTATATGAATGTTGGTGTAAAACCACGTGGCGGAGCGCACCTCGTGCGCAAGATAAACTCGACCAAATTAACTCCTGCAAAACTTTTACCGCACTCCTGAGAGCTTGCAAGCTCGCAGACGTCTTTGAAGCTTTCGCGAGCTTACAACAAGTTTCGCGCGCTTCAACATCGTACCGTCTACCATGCTGTTTCCGCTGCGCGATTTCCAAATACGGTGACGCTACTGAGCTGACGGGTGTAATCAAATTGTCCGACGGTTCCACCAGCTGTAGGGTAACCGACAAATTGTTCTGCGGGACTTTTGGAGAAGGGCTGAAATGAAATTCCACTGCTTAAGAGTGATTTGGAAGCCGGTAGAAATTGCGCGAATCTTAGCTAGCATCATAATGAATCTTTAATTTTGCACTGCTTTGGAAGGCGAAGTAGTCGGTACTTTCTACTTTCGGAATTTCATCAGCATAAAGCTCTTGTTGAATTGAGATTCTTGAAAAATTTGAATTTAGAAATAATTAAGTTGCTTTTTACAGACTTTATAGTATGCCGTTACAGGGCTAGTTTGAAATGAGGAGAAAATATACCTGGAAACATTTGATTACTTCTTGATGATCGTTAGGGCTTCTTCAATCCTTTCATGTCACTCGTTGTTTACAATTTACAATGAGAATTTTCAACTGTTTAGGAGTTTTTCTTCAGCTCTAACTAAAATAACCCAGGATGAGATCCTACCTTTTGCTTTTGTATCTTTACCTCAATTTCTGATGTTTTTTTTTCAAGAATATTTTTTGAGATATTATTAAAAATTTGATCTATCATATTTTTAGGGTCGGGAAACCTCCGAGAGTAAGGATTATTCCAAATATAATTATCGACACTGATTTCTGAAAAGATGTTTCCTCAAAGCTATTGGCTATGACTGTAGAATTCACCACGTTGCATAAAGATTTGACAAACATATTCTTCGTAAATCCGAACCACCTGGCACGTGGTATATGGAATAAATTGAGAAAGTGGAGGATTTAGCCCCGGGCGTTTGGAAAATCAAAACTCGTATTGGCTCATGCATCGCTGATTCCTATATATTCCTGCTGCAAGCGCGATACTCGTGAAAAGTGCAGCTATGTCACGATCTCTCACCTCGAGTCACACGATACAGTTCAAACACGAGCTAGCTAATATCAACTTCATATTCCGTATCCGATTCCCAATCGTCATCTCAGAATACAATTCGCAGTCCGACATTTGCCCAGATACCAAAATCTAGTCCAATTTATTTACCGATTGCTCTTTACATGAACAGTGTTGTTGTTCCTGAATAAAAAAAATTTCTACCGCAGGAAAAATTCCACATTACCCTTATGCACCGCACTAGTCAATCCAATATCCAATCGGTACATTTTTCGATCATCTTGTCGGTGTGAATCTACATAGATGTAGATAGAAAGTGAACCTGAAGAACCTATAGCCGCAATCGATTTCCTCGAACGCCACGTTTCTAATCCACTCAGAGAGTAAGCTTCGCGCGCTTTCGCGACACACTGCACTCAGGACGATCAAACGCCCGTAGGATATCTTCTCTAGACTCGAGATACTGTATAATATAAACCCCCCAAGGGGCTCTGGCAAACTCTCGCTTATCACGTCAAGAATACACACACATATATATATACATATATAAATATATATATATATATCTAGGTAGGTATAGGATAAGTTTGTGTGAGTTTAGGCTGACGCATGAGTCGACGATCGTCGTCGACTGCTATTAGTAGGTGATACGACGACGACGATGATGATGCAGTGATCCAGACCAGTGGACCAAGAAACAGTATTAGAGATTGCCGACGAACTTGGCCGACCCCATTGCCAGTGCCAAAAGACGCTCAGCGCAATGGAAAAGCAGCGACATGTTCGAGGTAGATTATTCAAACTGTTTTTAACACCACACAGATCTTTTGCTTTCACTTATTTGTAGCTGAATTTTAGATATAGCCATATTATGAAAAGAACGGATGATAGGGTGACCACGTGAATTGGGGTAATCCGATGTCAGTGGTGGTGAAATTTGGCTCTCGGACGGATGAAGCTTTGAATCCCCTGTCTTAACAATTGAAGGTAATATCGTAGGTATGAAAGGGTTTTGGATTTTTTGTTGAGAATTTTGCGGGTTTGAGGATCCTGGGGATGCACTTGTCTGAGGATGCTATAAGAGGGGCCTTCTAGATGAAAAAATTCTCAAAGACTAAGGGATCTATAATCGAGGGGAATTTCGCGAGGATAAGACTCCCAAGGGTTATTTTGGCTAGAGATAGTGAGAGATATGACGGTTCATCTCTATCTAAAAACTTGGAGAGTGGTACCTGAATTACATAGAACTGTTTGTTTAAACCAAAATACACTCATGAATTGGGTCTGAAATCTGTCACGCTGCGAATTCCGAGATTGAAACTCTGCGAGAAGTAGTCCTTCGATCGCCATTTCGATAATAAGGACTGCTAGTCGTTCATGAGTTCGGAATGTCCTTGTTTGACACTTGCAATTATCCAAAAAAGTGATTTCGATTCATGGGAACCAGCAAGGCCAGGGATTGAGCTATGAACAACAATTTTCTGACCATGCCGATCTCCAAGATTATCTCAATAAAGATCATAAAGATCAATTCTGGGGTCAAAAAATGTCAAAACTGATGGTCCATCTGGTTTTGAATCTAAAAAATGCAAAGTTCCTAATAATACCTTCGTACAATTGAGGAATTTCATAACTCACCATAATTGAGAACAACAGTGGATGGATGGGTATAATAAAATTTCTTCATTAGTTCGTAGCGCGATAGGAGTACGATTTGATTTTCGGCAACCGCATTGTTTTCCCAGGCTTTGAATTGCATGCCACTCTGTATCTGTTCAAATACTGCAATATCCGTGTTGTTTGGGAGCCCTTGAATCCGGTTATCATTCATTCTCATATCGGTCGGAACAACTTTTATAAATAACAATCTTGAGGTAGAACTATCGTGAGTCGCGTCTGACGTTTTTTGTTGCAGTCATAACAAGTTCATGCCAGATTCAGGATCCGATTGAACTCACGATGGAGATCATTTCCTGTTCTGTGCGTGAAGCTATTGATGATACACATTATTGATGAGTTCGTATTTGAGCTCAATGCCTTTTATGAACCGTATGCATACGTTTTATTCACCAGGAGAGTGATTCAGTTCTGGGTCAAAAAATTGGTTGAGACTCCAGGAACAGTCTCATTTTAGCACCAAAATAAAATACCCAAGATCATAGACCGTAATGCCATAGGCTAAGGACCATAAATTACTCGATATTAGGGTTCCCGAGATTTCGAAATGTTTCAAGATGTTTTGGTCATTTTGGTCAAGATTGAGACAAGAATGTAATTTTGTCTTGAAATCAAAAATCTTGACGAGTCTAAGCCGGAAATTCTTGAAAATCTTTAAATTTTTCGACTGATTTGATATTGCAAATCGTGTTCTCTCAACCAGAAAGTCATGAGATCCTCTCATTATACGATGATATCATCTCCTACAATACTATTTACTTTAAAATCATTGACGCAGGTATTGATTTTATCAACAGACCACACAGTTCCTGAACTAATTTTTGATCAAGTTGAGAAAACGTCTGTCCATTTTTCATTTTAACGGTAGCCCTTCGCCTCAAGAACAACATCAGATGGGACTTAATCAGCACACGTCGGGTTCTCATTACGAAACAAAATCCTCACATTTTCGTTATGGAGAAAAAAAACATCAGTGATTCACACTCTATGAGCAATCTCAGGTTTGGTGCAATGTTTGTTAGATCTAGATGATAGCAATTCGGAAATTCTTTTATCTCATTTTGGGTGTATCGCAGACCCAAACAACCACCGTCATTGTCCTCTGAGAGTACAATTACGTGGAAGAATTCGTTCAGATTAGTTTTTGTTCCAACAGAAGAGAGCTGCTTCATCAAGCTCATCAATTTCACTTAATCGAAAAACGCGGAAGCCGCTGTTCTTGGAAAATTATTTCGTAGCGTTCAAAGGTGTTGGCATCTAAGGTAGAACCAAGTTGCAGATTCAGGTTTTGACTCAAAAATACATGATCACTGCTTGGGCAATGTCTTATTCCGACCCAAAAAATTTTTGGCCAATATTGATGATGAATTACTCAACAATAATGTGGTATGGTGCCCAGGGTCGACATGCGATGCATTTTTACGTTTTTTAGGAATCTCGGCGAGTCATAGACAAGATGAGATTCGTTTCCAAAAAATCTTGATCAAGATGAGACAGGATAGGGATATCTTGATCTTGATCAGGCTGAGATCGAGATGGCAAATAATCTCATCTTGTCTTGATCTCGGAAAGCCTACTAGACATCTATGTATCTCGCGCAATTCGAAACTAGTTTGCTGTAGCTCGGAAGCACTTTAGACTTAGGCTTTATGATTCTGAGTATCTCATTTTGGTGCTAGAAAAAGACGATTTCCAGAATTTAGCCGAATCTGGGATCCGGTTCTAAAATACTCTCCTGGTCAGTATATTAAGATCCAATCGATATTTTTTATATTTTTCCAAAAATGTTATTGCATAACCCGTAAACAGAGCATCGGATTTTTAGATGGGCTCCAATTCTGGCTATATCTCCGTTATTACACTTTTCATTCAGTGATTCTGTTGTTGGCAGCTCAGGAGAATGCTATCAGACGTCAAAAGAGTTTCAAAGATAGTGGGTATATAGATATACTCTGTGGTGGCAATCTCACCGGTATGGAATATCTAGAGTCATTCTTGTTCGAGGGTAAAAAAAGGAGTCTCTCACGGGTTGAGAGAGTTTCAAAGATAGTGGCCTATCTTCGGGAGCACTTTGACGACAGAAAGTGAGAGGAGTGCGATGGGCTGATGTTCGATCAACTCTGGTGATGCTCGTATGTACGCCATGGCGTTGCCGCAAAACCCGCAATACCATCTTTACACGTGGTTTTGCTTGTACTCTGATCGTCCGATACATTCTCATGTGAATATCTCTCGAGGTCGTTGTTTTGATATAGCAATACGTAATCTCCCCTGCAGGAATGTGAATTGGTTTTCTATCAATTATGGCTGAACGAGCAGGTATGGAGATATTTATGCGCTGCTGGCATACTGACACATCGATCGGATTATTCTATTTTTTTTTTCAGCCCCCTTCGTGTTATTGAGAGACGAGACAAGTCAAGTGGTGTACTGAAAACATAAGGCAAAAGCAGTGGGGGTTCGGTTGTTCCATGGATTGAGATGTGCCAATTTCAAATTCGTCATTGTTGTGGCGAGAAAAATCAATTCGAACTTGTATTACTTGTAAAAATGACTGGGCTCATACTTATTTCTTGTGAGAGAAGAATTGCGTGGGATCGTTGGTGGGCCATGAGAGACGTTGTTTTTTTTTAATGATCAAGCATTGATGACTGAAACATTTGTGAAAACTTTTTCCATTCTTCCTATCATCTACATCAAATCTCTTGCAAGGGTACACATATTTCTCAAAAACCGTCGGGGCTCGAGATCCGAATTTCAACACACAAATTTGGAAACGTGTGGGAATGTTGTAAAGGTTCCACATAAAAAAAGCTTCGAATTCCAAACTATGAGAAATCCTGACCATTGTGAAAACCTGTGCTGAGAGCATAGAGGGAATTTTGATAGAAAGTTGCTTTGGAATAATCTGCTCAGAATGAATGACAAGTTCTCAGAATTTCGGATGAGCTTTCGAATGAGAAGTTGCATTTTCTCGTAGTACAAAATTGAGCGCGTAATTATTCGCGTAAATAGGACCATCACGGGATCCATTTCCACCCATTCCTAAGACTGCAAGAAATCACATAAGATAGCACAGCCAATACGCTTTCCATAATCATTCCCTTCAAGATGTAACTAACTGAGATCGATGAATGTATTAGTTATCCTGACATGCAAGGAGAACATATTTGAAATCATTTTTCCCCTGTATTCTTCCATAGGTGAAAGATTCCCAGAGAAGTTCTATCACTATGAAATATTCTGTTGTTGAGGTTTTGTACGCGCATAACAGCTTGGATGGATGAATTTGGTCCTCACTTTCACGTTGTTACATTCGATTAATGAATTCTCAGTAATGATGTTCGGTCCGAATTCCACGGTTGTAACTTTTGGTCGTCCAACTCCTCTGGAGATTCAGATAGTTAAGAGAGAATGTTGAAATTATTTCCGAGTGACAAATTTGACTTTATTATCTTGACTTTGTATTCACAGGAATTCTGGTATATCCAATCCATACTCGGAATCAATCACGAAACTTTCTAATATTCACCAACAGTTTGTTGAAATAATCCTGTTTCGGTTAAAGTTATTTTGCACGTCATCGATCTGATCATTTTGTTGAATTTAGATTATCCAAGTAGAGATTCCATCCAAGGTGAGTGTATCCAACATGCCCCCCCCCCCCCTTTTAAGCCGTTTTGACGATAATCAAGTTGTAGAGAATCTTGAATCGTCCCCGTCAGTGAATAAATGTTGGTAAAACTTGAATCGATCTCGGAAGACAAGGGATCTCGTGCAAAGAATATTACAGCACGAGTACTTTGGCAAATTCATATATTTGCCACGTTTCGTCAAACGGATCTGTTTACCTCATAAGGCTACAAAAAAATTATTCATCACATCACAATACTCAAATTCACATCACAATACTCAAATTTTTGAACGGAATAACAAAATTCACAATAATGATTAAAATCACAAATATAATTACCACTATTGGAAGATGTTATTAGCGCTCAAGTTACACGTTGACAAATAAAATAGTAATTGTTTTAAAAATAAATAAAAAATATAGGCTCGAGAGAGCCCACTTGTCAATATTCGATTAAATTTGACTAATATTCAATACTGAGCATATACAGCTCTCGCACGCATAAATCAGTAATATATCCATTGTTAGGCAGGGCGGGGGACGCGAGAGAGGGAAACAGAGAAAAGTGAACAGGTGACTAGAGTAGAAAGATACCATATGTAAATGTGGAAGGAGAGCCACAGGTCAGCTGTGTCGTTGCTCGTTGAAAAGATTACTATATATACGATTCAGATTTTGAACATTTCCTTTCAAATGAATATTGTTACTATCAGAATTTATGTAAATCATTTCAAAGAGTGATTTTTTATAAAAATTGGTCGTTTTGACGATCGTTTTGGCCCACTTCAATATCTTCCAACGTACTTTATTGCCTTCCAAAGCTTGTTCCAAGACCTTTAGAATGAGCTAGGGTGACTTCAATTTCGACCAACCAGAGCCAAGCTATCACAATTTTTCTCAAAAGTGATTTTCTGCGAGTTCGCAAAAAGATGTACCTAACATACACCTTGAGGAGATTGAGACATTTCTCAACAACTCTCGTCTACCTCAACATTTTCCAATGTACTTTTACTCATTTTCAAGCTTGTTTGGAAGCCTTCGAAATGAGATGGAGTACGTCTGACTTTGATTAGATGGAGTCAAGCTATCTTAATTATTCGAGAAAACGATGTAAATCGGAGCTAAAAGGCATGAAATCGTATTTATCCGCGTGCAACCACATTTGGAGCTTTTTGCCAATCCAAAACACTATTTTCGACCCATTTTGACGTGACAAACACGTTATGGATGGTGAAAAAAGTCATACTACGCACCCTTTCGATATAACCACATGGGGTCATATTATGTACACACCAATTTTGGCCTTCATTTTTTCGAACGATCTCCGCATTTTGCTCATGAAATCGCTTCAAACCCAAGTTCTGCGATCCACGGAAACAGAACCCTGAAGGTCTTGAAAATGGAATCGAACGCGCTACAGTACATCGAGATTGGTTGAACCAAAAACTTCTGACACCGGTTTTACTAAACGCAATTTCGTTGGCAATCTCTTGAGTTAGCAAACACGAAAAATGCAAAGACTCACTTCATATTTTTTGGGAGACTCAAAATTCATCCGGGGTCAATCCGAACCATTAATTCTCTCGTATTTCAACATAACAAATGTAAAAAAAAATTGCGCGTGGGTCAACGCGACTGCTCAGTTTTGAGATCGGCATATGGTGGCATGTTGGGTACAGGGGGGGAATACCCCTACTTTATTTATGTTCCCCTTCTAAACATCCAAGTTGCATAGACATATGTCACGGTGAAGAAATTCCTTGTCTGTATATTCGCTCACCGCATTTTTCAACCGTAAAATAATGGAGACACGTACATGCATTTGGGAGTATTAAACATTTTGTCGATTTGTTGCTCATTCCAGTTTTGGACAAGATAAGCTGAACTATCTGTGTCGAACGACAATTCCAGTTTGACTTCAAAGACTTTCGATTATTCAGAGCCATGATTGGAGTAGAAAATACCGAAGGTTGCAGAGTACAATCCCAATCGATACCTAAAAATTTTTTATATCAACGACAAAACAAGTTTTTCATGTTGAGGTCAAGTTGTACCCCTTTTCAGTGGCTGGGAGATCTATTTCTTAGAAACCCAATTCAGAATCACCATGCAACCAAATACCAATGCAATACCAGTGCATGACTCATGAGGCAGTTCCGCAACAGCTCCACAGAATTTGAGCGATACCGTGACGGTACTAGCGCGGTAGAAGCAGTTTGAGACTGATACGGCAGCTTCATGATACCTCTCCGGAATTCGAACCGTACCTCAGTCGTATTACCGCAGCAGTGCCAGTTCGAGACTGATAACGGCGTCACTTTTTCAGAACTTGGTTGGTACCGCACTAGTACTAGTATAGTCGTATCAGTCTTACGAAGCAGTCATGACAGTTTTTAATTGGTACTGCTTGTCCAGTAATGTTGTGGTACCATTGAAGTTCCGAAAAAGTGTCATGAAACTCCCGTATCAGTCGCGAACTGGCGATACCGCGCTAATACTGTCACGGTACTGCTCAAATTCTGTAGAACTGTCGCGGAACTGCCGTATCAGTTTCAAACTGGTACTACCACGCTAGTACTGTCGAGGTACCGCTAAAATCTTGTAGAAATATCGTGGAAGTGTCGCGTGAGTTTGGACTGATACTGCATCAGAACTAGGTTGGTAATTCTCAATCGAGTTTTGGGGGAGCTCTTCCTCAAGAAATCCCAATCTCAAAAAAATTCGTTCACAATTGAGAAGGAGAAAGGAAATAAGACTTTCCGATCTGAAATTTGAAGTACTGTCATCCTATGTGATGAAATACCACAGTTTTGCAGCACCCTTTATATCATCATGACCTCACATCGATCGTTTTCATACATTCTGTTGGCAGCTATGTTTGCAATTATAATTGCGGTTCCGTCTGCTATCAGAATGTAAGAGAACACAATGATGTAACCCTATTCTAGAAATGGATAAGGTTTAGGATGGTGCTGCTCGACCAAAAAATTTTATTCATCCGTCCAATCTAGAGATACCACGCTTAAACGTAATTTTACGGTCCTCCTAATGAAGAAATATATTCGTAGTTCACTTGCAAGCCTATTTCAGACACTGGAGGACATGCCTGTTTCGCTTTGCTCGACAGACAAACTGTCCTAGTGCTCGAAAGGCGCTAACGTGCTCAGTATGGGGATTTCAGATCTGCGATGATTTAGATTGACGGAGAAACTACTTATTTGTAATCTGACACATAAGAATTGACCAAAAATTTTGATAATTTGCGAAAATAGTCGAGTTTTCATTAATTCGGAATCAGAGATTAGATACAAAAGCAGAAAATTACAGTTGATAAGGTTTGATACATTCGGTTTCAATATTTGGTGGATGATATGGAACTGTTTGTATACCAAGTGAACAACGGAACAGGTCGCCCAAATATTACATCATCAGCAGATCATCGAGACCATTGCGATGATTCCTTCAGATTCTCCAGAGATGAGATCTTCGAATTTTCTACCGAGCTTGCTATATAATTTTTGAAGATCTGTTTCCCGCTCTTATGAAGTCGATTGATCTCATTGATCAATACTTCGAGAGTCCCGTAATTTTTTTTTTACAGTATTGGACAGTGACTTCGGAAAAACTCGATTGATAATCCTTCAACTACATTTGGGAATGAGTAGTCCCATCAGAAACGCATAAGTGAGTTAAATCAATGCCTTCGCAGAAGAGATTATCGAAGTCTTCCCTCGATCCACAGCTCGATTTCTTAGAATTTGATAATTTTCTCAATGTTCAAACACTGATATTTCGAAACGCAACAACTTCCACGTTGGCAAGTTTTATGGCCCATTGACGTACAGTAATGATCCATTCTAGAACAAATTTTTGGTATGCTCATAAAGGTCACGATCACGAGGAAAAAGTCAAGAATCCAAATCCGTCTTCATCAAGAATCTTTTTGTTGGAAATATATCTTATGTGTCATCCAAGTCCACTTACTAAAAAATTGTCGGATCATATTAAATACAAGGAACAGTGCGCTCACGTTTCAAAGCTGATTTCTATAAAAATTTTTTAGAATCTGACGATATGAAATCCGATGCAACCCACGTATGGAACACCTGCAGGATGCTTAAAAATAGATGGGTAAATGAAAATCAAGCCTTCGCATACTTCCGAGTACTTACAAAGGAATGAGAAAGTTCAAGCAGCTGTAGACAGAATTGATCCGCCTTGGTGTGCTTCAGATCCGGAAGTTTTCCCCGATTGTGCTGAGAATCAATTTTCAGACTCTTCTCTCAGTTTTGTAGAGTTCAATCAAGCACTAAATAGTAAAAATCCGAAGTCGAGTCCAGGTATTGATGGTATTGACTATAGTCGTTTCTAGAGGCTCGTGCTCAGATACAAATTGATTCCCTTTGACATTCTCAACGAGATGTACAAGAAGGGTGAAGTTTCTAGTCAGTGGAAAGAGAGCTACATTAGTTTCATAGATAAAAATGATAACCCATGTAGAACATAAGATATCATGAACATATATGATCATAAATAAAATCGGTTTCAAAATTTGTCATTTTCATTCCGGAAAGGTGTGATATACTAATTTACAACATCAATACTTCAAGGTGATGATAGAATATTACTCAGAAAATTTTTTTCCGAAGTCATTCTCAGGTTTTGAACATTTGAAGCACTGAACAGAAAACATCCACATTGGATAAACTTTTCCGTAAAAAATGTCAGTTTTTGGGAACTTGAGACCGGCTCCTGGAAAGATTTTTTTCAGTACTATAGGATCAGTATCGTGACGTATTGATGTTAGAATAGGTTCGAATCAATACATCACAACATTCTGGGATAAAAATAAAATGTTCAAAGCGGTTCTACGTATGATCATATATGACCATGGAATCCTCGGATTCCATGATGATACCTGTTCATGGAATCGTATGTTTTGCATGAAAAGTCGAGCGTCCGTCTCATTGCTTTGGCATCGATTTTGCGCGAATTATCTGAAACTTTAGTTGAGAACAGACTCCAACACCACGTAGAGATCAATAACATCTTACCAAAATTTTAGACTGATTTTCGGAAAGAAATAAGAACTATCGACAACCTAGCTAATCTCACCCAGCAAGTCGGAGATTCATTGAACACAAACAAAGATTCACTTGCTGTATTTCTGGAAGCCGACGGTGCGTTTGACAATGTAAATATTGATCTATTACTGCAAAAACTGGACGATATTGGCAACCCTGAAAGTACCGTCAAATTTGCCAAGTTTGTAACCGCGAAAAGAGTTTTGCACTCCACGGATACTGGTCCTTTGCTCAGAAAAACGTACAAAGGTGTCCCGCGATGGCAGAGGAGTGGGGATCAATTCCTCTTTTATCTTACATCTATGTAGCTCTGAAAGCTTCTGATATTCCTATTATATATTCCTATGTGTATATATTACTCTTTCTGTGGATGACATAGCTCTATGGTGTAACCACAAGAACAACAAAAGTTTACTTGAGAGAACTCTCACTTCGATATCTGATAATCTTTACGAGTTGGGACTAGATATGAACTCCAAGAAATCAATGTATATATGTTTTAGTTATAGTTTATTGAACGAGGGAGATGATCAAATCAAGATTGAGAACCAAACAATTAGAAATGATAGTATACTGTTGAATTTCTAAGAACAACTCTTGGTCCCAAGTTAAGGGCAGGCCTAAGTCAACTTTTACCGGCACTCCGAATCTCCGCTTGTTAAATTCTTCCCACGAAATCTATGAGGTATATCAGAAAATTGATTCCAAGAAGCCCTGGACATCAGATCTATCTTTTAAAGAAAGAACCGAGTCGATTGAGTGAATAGTGCCGTCAGAATCAACTTTTGAAAATCACAATTTCATTGAAAAATTATGCACACACTGGTTCAAAATTTTTTGAACGATAGATCTGGTGTGTAAACAGGACTTTGTGGTAGCAGTTTTTTCCGAAATGGACCTTGGAAAATTTAGAAAATGATCAGAAGCATGGAATTTTTGGAACGCTTACGAGCCGTGATTTTGGCTGAGTCTTAAGGTTGGGTTAGATATTCTACAGCCTGCACAAAGTTGTTGTTTGTTGTAGTGCAGTGGGTTGAAGTGTGCGGTATTCTTTGAAGTGCCGGGTGCGAGCAAAAAGTGATCAAAATAGATCTTAGGATCACTCAGGATGATTTATACAAATTAGAAGATGTTTGAAGAATAAAGTTCAAGTTGTGTCAGCAAGCCTGTGTTTCAGGCAATTGGTGTGTACAGATTACCTGGTTTGTGTACAGTGGATCACGGTGATGCTTTTGTCTAGCCTTGAATTGGGATAATACTCTCTGTTATTGATATCCAGAGATATACACTAGCAGGTATGAAACTGTCTTTCTCGAACACCAGTAAGATATTGTGGTGTTTGCGTTACCTTAGGTTTTGAAATCATATCCTTTGCCATCAGATCAGGAGGAGAGGAACTAGTTACTGATCAAAGAACTTAGAAAATAGATGAACATCCACTAAATTCCCTAAGGATGCTATGTCCATGGAACCAATGAATGAGATAGCTCAAACCGGTCATTCCAACCTTTGATTAGCCCAAGCTCCTGATGTACGGAGTTCCTATTAGTCTCAGGTATAGATCTATTGGCACTAAAGCTGTATGCTGTATTGATAGATCTCAGAATGTTCTTGTTATGTAAGGACCTCTGGATTATTCCTGAGCTATCCAAAATCTTCGTTATGTTGAAGTTTCGAACTAGAATATCCCAAGTGCTTGGTCTAAATAGCGAGCCCGGGTGAGTTTCAGAGCGAGAGTTAATGATTAAATATTCTTATGAAGTCCAAATTGTGTCTGCTAGATATTTGAACCGAGAATTATTGTAAACTAGCTTAACTTCATATGTATTCATTCTTGTACCGGAATGATTTTTTCTATGACTGAAACTGCTTGAATTAAAAAAAAAAAAAGGAAAAAAACTATCGATATGAATGTGAACAATCCCTAATCCATTCAATAGAATCCGATAGAATCACCATAAATCTCCTCCCCATTGTCTCTTTCAGACTCAATTTTCACAGTTGATTCAAAGACCAAGGCGCAAGTGTGCCATACAGTTTAGTTCATAATCATGCTCCCTTATCTATCTATCCTGGACGACTATGATAATCAAGCGAGCAAATCCTGATATAAACATATACGAAATGTCACGATGAACTAATCGTATACATATCTCATAAATGTAAGCCTATTACACATCAGTCTAGTCGGCTTCTCAATCTGCATTTTATTGGATTATTCATCTTTTGAATATCCAACGAATAGTCGTGTCCGAATCAGTTCTATTCACGAGCACTTCTATAGTATCTCTCTTCCTTTTTACTTTTTCATTCATCAGACTCAAACAAAATGCATCATACAAGTGTAAATTTTATATAGTATAGGTAACATAACGAGTACATTCGCTCTTTTCATCTCCCTTGGTGATGTTAATTAGTTACTAGATAGAAAGAGCGACGGAAAAGGCAATTCTCATCTCATAAATAACTGAGTAGAGAATCATTTTTTCATTTTCATTTATTGAAAGTCAGGTTACAATAGAACTGTACATTTTTAGTACACCGTAAAGTCGCACTAGGCAACTGCACACGGCTGACCTACTAACTAGAAATAATATAAAAGTTATATAAAAGAAATTTCAATACACTTACAAAACTAAATAAATACTAGTGAATAGTTACTAATTCTATATTTCATGGGCGTAGGGGGGCGTAAAAAAAGAAAGAAAATTAGTATGAGGGAGGTTAAAACGATTATTTTTTCAGTCGTCTGATACAGAAATGTGACATAGATTGTATGGACTGATTTGAAGAAGGAAAACAAAACTTTGATAGTAGCCCAGAAAGGGAGTAAAAATACAGAGTGCCTTGTAGTAAGAAAACTTAGGATAGTACATATGAGAGAAGTGCTCATTTTGTGTTCGATGCAAGTCATTCTAATTTGAGTGTTCGTATATATCTTTCAAGCACCTTTTTTCTACTCGTGGGCTCCAGATTCTTATAATTTGGTGGCAGCTGATTGAAAGTCATGATTGCATGATATTTGTGGCTACGCTTCCAAACTTCTTTCATATTTTTTGGCAGATGTATGATTTTATTTCTAGTATTAGACTTACTCTCGGCATAATTTTCGACTAGAAATTGATAGTTGTACATTAGGGCTTCTAAGAGGAACTTTTCTTGCAAATTCAAAGGGTTCGAGGAGCAATATTCTATCTTGTCATAGAGTTTCATGATTTTTTTGTGAATATTGTATATCTTAGAGATTTGGGTTTTGTTAGCAGCTCCCCAGCTAATGATACCATAGGTGACCTTGCTGTAGTATAGTCCAAACATGACCATTCTCCAATTTTGAGGGCTTAGCATAACTCTAAGTCTACTCAGGACGTATATCAAATACTTGGTGCTTTTTACTTTTTGATTCAGTTCGCTTTCCCATTTCAAATTTTGATCTATATATATACCAAGATACTTTGTATGTGATACTCTTTTTATTTCTATTCCATCAATGATGATTTGGAAAGAGCGTGGTATACTGTCTCTATAATTTCCAAAAGTTACTACGACACTTTTTTTGATATTTAGGAATAATCTATTAGCATCTAGCCAATTTTTCAAAATTTCCAATTGCTTGCCCATAAGCTTTTCAACTTTGACCCAATCATCATCAATACATATTACTATGGTATCATCAGCATAAGAGATGATAA
The DNA here is from genome assembly GCA_029851415.1 of Eretmocerus hayati. Taxonomy (NCBI): domain Eukaryota; kingdom Metazoa; phylum Arthropoda; class Insecta; order Hymenoptera; family Aphelinidae; genus Eretmocerus; species Eretmocerus hayati. The sequence continues at coordinate 167,676,410 of CM056742.1, forward strand.
TGCAATTTTGTAGGGTTTCTTCAAAAATATCATTGATGTAGATTATGAAAAATAACGGTCCCAGAATGGTTCCTTGAGGGACTCCCATTTCTATTGTTGTTGTTTCGCTCGTGGTATTGCCAAGGCGCACACATTGTTCTCTTCCTATCAGGTAATTTTTTATTAGATCGTTTGCTACTCCTCTGATTCCCATACTATCAAGTTTTTCTAGTAAGATTTCATGATCTACCGTATCGAATGCTTTTGATAGGTCTAAAAAGGCACAGGCTATCGGTCTGCTAGAATTAAGAGTATCATAGATGATTTGAGTCAATTTTGCAATGGCATCTTTAGTTCCTTTACCTTGTCTAAAACCATATTGCAAATTTGAGAGAAGGTTGTTTTCGTTCAGGAAATTTATCAGTCTAGTATATAGTATCTTCTCAAAAATCTTAGCAAGGTTTGATATGAGAGAGATGGGTCTGTAGTTACTGGGATCCAATTTTGATCCATTTTTATGAATTGGGACGACCTCAGCTTTTTTGAAGTGTTGGGGACATATCCCTGTCTCTAATATTCTATTATTTATATGTACAAGAGCTTCTATGAAACGTTCATCTTCTGACATCAACTTCAGAGTGTTTGCATGAATGCAGTCTACTCCTCCATTTTTCTTTTTGAGATTATTAATTATTTCTCTAATTTCTATCACGTTTGTCGGTTTTAGGAAAATAGATTTCAAGATAGATTTTTTGCTTTTTTTTCTACTTGCTTTTTTCAAATTTCTCGCCATTTTTTTACCTATTTGTGAAAAATAATTATTGAAGGTGTTTGAGATATTGTGTTCCCCAGTAACTTCAGTTCCATCTGTCTCAATTACGTCTATACTTTGGTTAATGTTTTTCTTACCCTTCCCTATTTTCTTATTTACAAAATTCCATATCTTTTTAGGGTCGTTTTGACAGTTTTCAAGTATTTTCTTCTCGTGTTTCATTTTCTCAATATATATAAGTTTGTCTAGTTTTTTCGATAAAGATTTATATCTAGCTTTTCTATCCAAATCGTTAGGAGACTCTTTCATTTCTTTGTAAAGCTTTTCTTTCTTTCTACACATGAGCACTAGTTCATTGGTAATCCAGGGTTTTCTGGGTTTGACATGTTTTGGCAATTTGTACTCTGATTCTTTCAAGATATTAGTACACTTATTTACTAGAGCCTCAACTGCTTCTTCAGGATTTTCAAGATTAAGGATTTCAAGCCAATTAGCATTATGAACTAAATACTTGAATTTCTTCATATTAAGTTTGTTTGTATCTGAATGCTTTTCCGGAATAGTGGTGGCTTTATCATATATTTCTAAGAAAATAGGGTAGTGATCTGTCAAGTGATAGTTGAGTCTAAAAGATTTGATATCATATTCTGACTTTATATACGCATTATCTATACATGAATCTATAGTGTTACTAGCACCAAAACGAGTAGGATTCTTGAAATAAGGTTCATATTTCATTTCATAAAAATTGTTCAACATTTCATCTGCATGAGTATCCTTTGATAGAATGTTCAGATTAAAATCCCCAATGATTACATGATTTTTGAGTTTACCCTTGCTCTTGATGAATTTTTTTAACGACTCTACAAAGATGTTTTTGGGAAAGTCATGTGACCTATACAGAGCACTCACCTGTAGTTCTTTATTTTTACCTAGTTCAATATCAACGTCTATAACACATGTATATTCCAGATGCTCGTAGCTTATGCTATGATTGACATTTTCCATGACGTAGACTGCAACTCCATCCGCCTTATTAAGTTTGCTGTTATTGATGTACAAGTTATATCCAGGAATCTCGTGTAGTAAGGTATCATCTGCCGTCCATATTTCAGTACAAACCAATAAGATTGGCTTACGTTGTAGCTGCGCAAGTAGCATTTGTAAATTGTCGACATTTTTTCGTAGACTTCTTATGTTCACATGTAGTATAAGTTCACTTTCTACTCTAAAGCATTTGTTAAGATCATCTACATCATCAATAATAGTTTCCGATTGTTGTAATTCCTGCGATACATCTTGATTTTCTTCATCTTCACTCTCATCTGTTGTTTCTCTCTCCATTTTTCAATGGATGATAGGGATAGTCAATTTTTTGCACGCATCTTTGCAGCAGGAAATTGTACGTATCACATGCCTTTCTATTTCCTGCACTATGTTTTGTATCTCTGTTAGTTTTGTATTTCTCATTCGATTCACAACAATTTAAGCATTTTGGCGCTTCTTTGTTTGTACAATCTTTTTCTTGATGATCAAGACCACATATTTCACAGGCATAATTTGAATTGCATTTTTTGGCACTATGATTGTACTTCTTGCATTTGTAACATCTGTTCAAGTTGAAGTCATCATATACTGGGCATCTATTGCAGCCAATAAAAATTTTTTTCTCTCTCATAATTATTGAGTAAGCTTCCGCTGTAACTTCTAGTATAATTCCTGTTTTATTGGTCTTCTTGCTTGTATATTTGTGCACTACTGTCACTTGATTCTTCCCTGACTTCTCTGCAATTCTGTTTCTTTTGCATATGTCGTTTTCTATCTTATCATTTGCCATGTTGATAAAGTCGCTATCTACTTCTACCACTCTTACTCTGGGCAGATTTTTCTTTTCCAAAGATATATTTGCATCAAGAACCTGTTCATTTTCCAGAATTTGCCTAACCATTTCTATGTCGTTGTATTGTTCACAACTAATGTATATGTTGTTATTCGCTGTCGTTATCTTCTTGATGGGGTAGGCAGCCTTTTCAGTCAAGACATCTTTCACTTTTTTCATATCAACAACTTTGTTGTTATCTTTGGGTTCAAGTATTATACTGGGTATATTCTTTTTTAGCTTATGCTCAGCAGTGACCATTTCAGCGTAGGTGGTATTAAATCTCATTGTATTGTTGGCTATTTTCTCTTCCAGCAATTGTGCGTTCTGTTTGAGCAATGCATTATTTTCTTTAAGCCCATCGTTCAGCTCTTTCAGCAATTCGTTTTTGTCAAAAAGTACTTCATTTTCAGCATTCAATTCAATATTTCTGTCTTCTAGTGTCTTAATACGTGCTAAGTATTTATTATTAGCTTCATTCTGTATGTTTACATCACACTGACTCACCTCAGTGTTGTTGACTACACTGCTTGAATGGAGTTTCTTTTGTAATTCTTCGTTTTCACTTTGTAATTTTTCCAACAGCTCCTTGTTTGCTTTATAGGCTGTATCTAGTTGTGCATATGCATTTTTATATTTGATGTATTTTTCTTTCAAGCATGCTATGACAGCACGTGTGTCCTCTTTCGAGGTTAGGGCATTTTCTTCGTGATCCCCACAGACACCAAGCAATGTTGTTATAAATTTTCCTTTTTTCCTATTAAAATCACTTTTGTGATATGCACTATCACACAGTACACATACCACAAGACTTGTTGTTTGCTTAGGGTGACACTGAAAGGGAATATCAGGAGGCACATTTTTCGTGGCCAGCTCTTCCTCCGCCATCTTTGGGCGAGGAAAATTACATCCCTTTCGTTAGACAGAATGCAGCGATTGCTAAAGCTCAAAAAAAGCTTTAAATAATGCTCAAAGCCACTGGATAGCACACTAGTGTAAAATTTTCAAACGTGAATTTTATTCATCAGCCATCGCACAAGCGTATATACTCGATAATTATATTCCTCATAATGAGCTTGGGTATAGCAGATCCTATTAACTATTCCACCCTAGTCTATAAAACTTTTCAAATAATTACTCGCTCATACAATGTGAGAAGGGATTTATACTTCTAAAAGCTCGGATGACTGATTCTCGGATGAAATTCTCTCGTTAAATTTTACCAACTAGCGTCCACTTCTCGTTTTACCCCAAAGCCACAGACATACATATTTTTGGAATTACGATGGTATATATATGTATAGAAGAGGTGCCCAAACTCGTTGCTCGTTCTCGTAATGAATACTGATTCGATTCACTCCGTAGGAACCACCAGTACCAGAGCATCTCTCTGCATTATGCATTAGAGCTTGTATCTTCAAAATCGAGATCGCGGCTGGCACTTTGAATAAATTCAAATTCTCTCTGTGTCTGTTGGAACATCTGTAAAATTATTATTCGTTGAAAATTCGATAATTATCATTATGGTCTGAAAGTATCAGATTTCCTAACCAAGTGGCGTATCCTGCATATGAAATAGGGTTAGTGTACTTCTTAGAAATGTCTACTCTTGAGATTACTCGATTAGCCATGAAGGAGCTTCCACGCCTTGAGTTTCATATAATCGAAGCAATGGCCGGGAACTTGGTCGAGCTTGAGGTAATACAAAAAGTCTTGAGAGTAGGTACGTCGTTTGCTTCTATGAGAAGGGTATCATCCATATTCTGTCCGTCCACCGTGTCGATATATTCTGTGGTCCAAGCCACTCTCAGCGCTCTCTACACCCTTTACTTATACTCCCCAACCTCTGGTCCACATTTATACACACACACACACACACACATACACACACACAGAAACAAAAAAGCTCCCCGTTTAGCATCAGCAAGAGCGTGCAACACTTGTCCGAGTACATAGTATAGCAACAGCATGTAATAGTCCAATGCACATCCGAGCTTTTGTGTCTGTGTAATAGTCCGTATATATACGTGTTAGTCCCTATGCATGTGTATGTGGTGCGATGCTTGTCGGGTATACGGTATAGGTGGCAGCGATAATTTCGCTAATGCACCAGCACCGGACCCGGGAGCTGGAGCTGATAAATGTGTATGACATATTTGCATTTGCAATCGAGGACCGCGATTTACATCGTTTCGTTGGGCTAAAATAGACATACACTCGTCTATGTGTGCGTGTATGAATTTTGGATGAATGCATTGGCGAGGAACGAGGGATTCAAAGGATATAATAGGCTCGTGAATATGTGTTTTGGTACTTATTCGTATATGTACATGCAGTAGTATTGACAAACTGCAGTGTATGGCGCTGATAAAGGAGTTGAACGTAGTAATTCTGAGCTTGAACGTTATACGAGCTCAAAGTCGAGTTACAAGTGAGGGTCGTGTGTACGGAGGAAATTTAGTATTGGTAACACTCTAAGATACTTATCGAAAATACAAACAGCTAGAGTGGTCAGAAGCTCTCGGGAGCTGTAAATGCCAGTCCTACCTCACTTTCTACCGTTGTGTACCGCAGTAAAATGCACACTTCTAAAAATAAAAGTTAGCTTAATGCAAATCAGAAACTAGTTTTTTTCTTTTCAAATTTTGCAAGAATCTGAAGCATAAGTGAGCTCAAAAATGTCAATCCTGAAATATCTGGTCTGTTGCTTCTTCATTCTCAAATGGAATCATACGAAATGATTTGAAAACAATTTTGACAAAAAATGAAAAGGCAGAAAACCGATTCTTCGAGTAGCTCATCTAGCGTTTGATCTGATGATCCATCAGTTTTTGAACTATATAAGAACAGTGCCGAAAAGATGGAATCATTTCATAATATTCCGCCCATTTGATTTGCCTTTTCAATAACTTCAAAATCCGTATATCAGATTTGCAGAATCCAAATCTGAGCTTAGTCCTTGGACACAAATATGAATTCTCATATGGGGATGAGGAAAAGCAATAAAGGGAAATTTTTCATTCTTTCCACATTTTACGAGTAGAATTTTGTAAACAACAACTTCAAATCTACTGAGAATCCGATCTTGATTCTGGAGTCAATTTTCACGAATCGCCCCTGAATTGGCGATAATTTGGCTCTATAGTATTCAAACCGAATAATTTTTGGATCAAGAATGTTACATAATCTGATCCGATTGAAGTTGAAAGGTAAGACGCATCGAATAATAATCATCCAAAGTCGTTTTACTTCAAAAACGATAGCCGAAATAAAAAAGAATGAATGGGCGCATTTTCAAGATCATGGTTCAGGAAGTGGTGACTTGGGTCATAAATTTGGGCATATGGGCTCACAATTAACAAAAGAATCACTTATTCGTGAATTGAAGATTACTCAGATTACACTTATCGAAATCAATTGTGTCCCAGATCATTCTTGAAGGTCTGAAATGAATATAATGGGCTAAAGCGCGTAGACAGCTATCGTCTATCTCAGTAGGTAATAACATGGGGCAAAAATGATTAGTAGAATCGCAAAATCAAGATTTGAGATAACCTGCAATATGATTTGTGACATTTTCAATGGAATTTTTCACTTAAATTCAGTATTATTTGGAGGATGAGCTCCATTTATTTTTCAACACAAAACTAGGCAAACGCAAATAACAGTTCTAACCTTATTGTAATCAAACCGATGTTCTAGAGAGATCCTCTTTCAGTCACCGTTTTTCACAAAAGTTACTCAAGTTATTTTCCACTCTTGCAAAATTTGAATGAACGAGCGAAATAATAGGGATCCATGAAAGACAGACATTTTTTGGGAATTGCATCATAGTTCGCAGACGAAGAATTTAAACAGAGCCACTTTCCGAAGATATCTGGAGCTACGTATTTTGAAATTTTAGAAGCTTGAGATCGTGAGTCGTGGTATACGAGCATTAAGTAATTTATGCAAAATTCATCTCACGAGCCCCCTCGCTTTCATTAGTACGTATAAAAAATTAAAGAGATCAAATTTTCATGAGCTACTTACGAATAATATGATATTCAAAGCTGAGTAGCTTATGAGAGTCATTTGATTTCATCATTACTTAATGAATTCGCAAAGACCTACGATCCTCTATAATCCCCATTCATAGCTCTTTCGTAGATAATATTCCGCTGTCGTGAATAAATGAGATTAAAGACCACCATCCCACAATTTTTCTTCGTGGTTTGACACATTTCTCAATGTTTGAATTCATCCTTATTCGTTTTTTGTAGTTTTGATGATAATATAGGAGGCCCAACCTCGTGATGCTGATTCATCATTATTTTGTTTCGACGAGTTACCGATTTGCAGACAACCCCATGACTAAGCAAGTTCGAAAGTAGGAGATCACAGGATAATCCTAATGCTCAAGGTGCAAGTAACGTCAAGGATTATGGTTATCTGATTTTGAATCTGATATGCCTTGAAATTGTCAGCCTCACTTTGTAAATTCTTCAAGAGTATTATTACGTACTCGACACATTTGATGCGTCATGATCAGAAAAGTTGTGTTCTGTTTACTGCGCAGATGGACAACAATTAGATGGGATATGATCACATAGAATAATTTTAGTGATTGTTAGCTTTTGCTCCCTAAACCACCCTTATATTCATTGGATAAATGATAAATGAAAAAAGAAGCTCAGTTGGACTGGGAAGATATTGATTGATGAGAAGCGTATTATACAATTCTCAAGCTACTTTGAGAAGTTATTCTTCATCGAGGGGCTCTTTTATTTGCATGTCGACATAATTCTGCTACTGACTGCGACAGCATCGCAATCCGATTCTCACTTTTCTCTTCCAACATCATAAGCCAAACAGATCACGACAACTTGTTTTAACTTTATTAGGAGTTTTCCTCTCACAAACAGAGAATCAAATTAATGCTTTGACACCAAACTTTTTTGAATGGATAGAAAACTTTTTCCTGAGAATATCATGCCAGTAAAACGAAATGTGAAAGAGAAGGCGAATAAAAAATTATTTTAAATTCACGAAGTAAAGTCTAAGGTCTGATTTTAGTTCCATTTTGCACGTTATTGTGTACCTTGTTAGATGATTGTACAATACATAGACCTGAAAATAGGCACCTCCAAGATTTTTTTTTTTTTTGGTACTTGTAACATATTTTTGATAGTGCGTGCACAAATGTGGATTAATATGATCATGGCAGATTTTTCAATCTTGTCTCGCTTGGCCCGCACGATTCTCTCGATTTTAATCAAGTATGTGTACCTAACAGACTTGTTATTTCCATCATTCACGATAATTTCATCATTTTGCAACATCCCTCCTATTAATCCGCAGGCTAATCGAGAAGTTGGCGTATCTCGAATTTTTCGATATTTAATTCTTCTGGGTAGATGAGTATGAGTGTAGTTGTGCGCTTTGTTTTAATTTTGAATTTTGTTGATTTGTTGTGATGAGAGAAGTTTGAGGCTCAGTATCAATTTTGATGATATACTAATATCTATCGCATGACAGATAACAGAGAGAATGAAAATCAAGATCGAGGTTATAGAGATGCAGCAGGATTCTATTTTGAATAACTGTTATCACAACGAATTAATAATCACGGTCCACAATATGGATGATATTCAGCAAGGCTTCAGGAAGAAGAGCTCATACTAATGATAAAGAAAATTATGCTTACACGTTGGAATGGCTAGAGGAAAGATTTAGCCTGAGAAATTTGACTGTCCATCGCGCATTAAAATCCACGAAAAAGATCGAGAATATGAAAATCTGATCAAGTAAGCATTGAATTCTTCAAAAACGTATATGATTCCATCTTCGACTGTCACATTTATTGAAATAATGTTTGATTTTATTCACTCAAGTTTGAATCTGGTATATTATTTGATCAATTTTTAACAATCAGTCCATTATCAATTAAGGTACTTTGTTCTGACATTGCGAAACTTGATTAATGAGCACAATTCCGTTGAAAAACTCGAATGATCATCAATCAACATGAGCTATATCAAGTACGACTGGGAACGAGATGAAGTATAAAACTCAAAGACGGTAAAGAAAAGTACCGACGGCTACCACATTTTATGGATTTTTACAATAATGTTTGTTGCAGAGCCAGTTTTTGCTAAACTAACAGTAGTTTCATGAAGTTATTCGAAAATTGTGGCAACCAGCATCAAATTTCAATCTTAGCATCGAATACGAACCATGCATCTTTGGGGGAAAAACGTGAGTCAGTTAGGCGATGTCACCTTGATGCAATTACAAATCAAAAGACAGGATTGATGACATGTTTTGCACGGGCCAGAGTCTCTCTTAGTTTGACTCAATGGTGCAAATTTTCCAATGAGAATGGATTAACGCGCAACGCTTCTACATCACTTTACTTGACTTCTCTATTTATTATAAAAAGTCGCACTTAAATTCCTTCGTGACGAATGATTTTTTTTACTCCGAGCATTGAGGGAAGAGAATTGAGAAACCAAGCCTACGTAAAATTTTCAAACTACTGAGATTAGTTCAATTCGAGCTATTGGTAGCTCTCGAACCTCTTTTTTTAAACGAGTATGATAGAAGTCGAAAATTCGCAAACGCTTCAAATGGCGAAATAATTCATGAATTTTTGGTTTCTTGGAATCTTGAACTGCAAATCTGCACAGCAAGTAAGTCCCCCCCCCCCCCCCACACACACAATAACGTAGTATTATTTAGGGGTCTTGAATCAAATGAAAAAATCTGACCTCGCTACATATGAAATAATTCATGAGTAATGAATGTTATTCATTCTCTCATGGTAATTTCAAGAGTCAGCGCACCTGCGTGCGTGGAGAATTTCTAGTATTATTGATAATCATATAACTTACCGAGCTCATGGTTCGTTTACCTTAGCATACAATGTTACATTCGGTAATAATCAACTTACATTTGGTTAATGATATGATTACATGATTTATTACACAAAATATTATTGATAATCAATGTTATGCATAATGATTATAAATTCCCATTTTCTTTATTTTCTCAATGCAAGGATCCCATGAAACAAATGCAAATTACAGATTAACAGATAACCCCATACAAATATATAATTCTCACAAATAATCTTTCAAAATATTAAATAATCATTTTGGAAAACATTCCATTCTCGTATTCTCGAGACATCTAGGCTTCACTCCTTCTCATTCTCACGCAGTATAGCTTTTCAGTTGGATTCTCACACATATCAATAGTGACAGAATTTTCATGTTATTATTACAGGCGTCCCTCGTTCAACGCGGTTTTGGTCAACGCGGTTTTGGTTATACGCGGTTTTTGAATTGCCACCTTTTTTTTCTAACGCCGTTTTTGACTTGTACAACGCGGTTTTGAAAATGAAATTTTTGGAAAAAGCTTCGAATGACGTCAGCAAAAAGACGCAATCGACCGCAAGAATAACAAACAATTTACATCGAATCTATTAAGTGCTAAGACTTGTGAATAATGATACATATAACAGTCCTGAGGAATTCTACTTTTCAATGCTCTCTTGGGTGAACGAATCGAGAACGTATTCATCATGATGAGTTATTGATTTTCTTAGATAATAACGTTTGATTGTTTGAACCCCTAGCCAAAAAAATTTAAATTCTTGTTTACATAAATCTTGACTGTATTTTTAGCAAAGTAAAATCTAGAAAAAAGTAGTAAATTCACAAGTCTTCTCCATAATGCCTGCAAAACGAAAACAAATATCACCTTGTAAATGCTCTCCCGCTGCTAAGAAGTCTCGAAAAGTGATGGACTTGGAAGAAAAACCGAAAATTTTGTGGACCTATTGAAAACAGGTGTGAGAATTGCAGAAGATGCGCGGTAATTTAGTGTAAATGGATCAACAATAAGAACTATTCGTTATCAAATTTCATTATCAAATCCTCTATCAGATTCCATTATTAAAAAGACTCCTATTTGATCCCAAATTCACAAAAAAATCGGTCATAGTTGGTCGATCATGAGTCTTGGTACGCATCCCCTACTTCTCCATAAGAGCAATGCTCTGTTCAACGCGGTTTTGCTCAACGCGGTAACCTGCCGGAACGTAACCCCCGCGTTGAACGAGGGACGCCTGTAAGTATTCCAACAGTAAACCCGTTGAGAATGTTGGACGACCTCCAGATATACGAAATGCTTCTTTTATGTCATTCGATATTTCTCTTAATTTGTTCACACTCGGCAGATAGTTGCGATCAGCGAGCTGTTTCCCCAAGAGATTATTGTATTTTCGTATTATATCATTCAATAAAGCGTTCTCTGGTGACGATGGATTCCGCTGAAAATGAATAATTCTCATTACATTGTATATGCACGACGACATGAATAATTAATCTACGTTCACATTTTTACAATCCTGTACGATCTATTACCATAGTTATTTGTGAACTTTGGCCCAGTTCAAGCTGTTCCATAGGAAAATTTCTAAAATAACGAACTATCCCGAAACAGTGGCACTCAGGTTGCAAAATTTTTTGTGTTTACAATAAACTCACCATATAATTGGATTTTGATCCACTCAGAGTAGGCCAGCCTTCTATGCAAGCTTTGCAAGCACATGTGAAATCGACAGTATCCATATATTCTTGTCTAATGTCTTTTGCATGTTTATAAAATGATCCATATTCGGCACTGGTGATCTGAGAAATTCAAAAAAGTTTTGTTAACTGATTTACTACGATTCACTAGAGATGGAGTGAATTATTCTAGAGATGCCACTCACCATATCGCCTTTGTTAATTGGTCGAAGAGCAAAATAGATCAATCTTCCATCATAATCTTTGAATATGGAGATAGCATTAGGATTGCAGTCACTCTTGATGCGATGCTCACCTGGCACGAGAAGAGTACCTCTCCCACAGGAACGGTATGCCATGCAGTCTTCCCTAGAATTACCTCCTTTACAACAATCCTCATCGCTTAGACCAGCCTGTGGTAATTATTTTCCTATTAGATAGATTAGTTATCAGAGGTATAGGTAAATACTTGTGATATTCAGGAATTTGGACTCACAGAAGTATGATGAGAATGGGCCAAACACACAAGTTTTAGAATGAGCACAGCTGGAGTGATAATACGTTTATCTCTGGCTAGTTCCCGGCCAGTTAAATTTTTTAATTCGTCATCACAGAAACTAGTAGTTTGAACGATCAAGTTCAAGATAAGACAAGTATTTTTCAAGTATTTTTCTCGGCTAACGCCTCGCTTTTGCAAAAGTCGGGCGGACGAGCATATCACATCACAAGTCGCAGTGAGTAAAAGCTGTAAGGTCGTCTGCTTTACTGCCACCCCTTCAAAATTTCGTTCGAGCATTTGGAAAAGTGATGTTAAATGCGGACTTTGTATTAATTCATTAAAGTTTCGACGTACTTTCGGGCCGCGAGTAAGAAAAAATAGTATACAGCACACGGCAGAGAAGTGAGATGCCCGTGACCGTGTGATATCAATGCCTCGGCTTCGCCTCGGCCGCATTATCATCACACAGTCACGGAAATCCAACTTCCCTGCCTAGTAACCCGCAAAGGGGGTTGGGGTATGGTGCCTCATCCCTGGAGTCTGACCAGCTCCTGGACTTGACCAAATGAATTTGTCTGAATTCGTATACAAATCAGCGGCCTGATCCGACGGGCCCAATCGTGTGAATGGAGCTTGTTAAATGCAACGCACTGGGCATGCAACTCGGTAAATTTGTAAATTCATAAATTTGTAAATCCTTAAGTTCGTAAATTCGTAAACGCTGAAACCCGACCCTGTAAGTCTAAAAGGGGAAACAACCAGAATCAAGCACGATACACATCGATCCTTGTCTAACGCGCACTGCTTCCAATGAGATATTGGGATTTCGTGGAATCTAACTCTAATTTAGAAGTCTGGCCCAAAAAACATTGGGGGGGGGGAGGGGGGTGTCTTGAGATTCATTCTTGAAAGTACTTTCTCGGAATGAAAACAAAGGTCCATAGTCAGTTTAAAAAAAAAATTCTTTCGACCACTCATTTTCAGGGTCATACCCCCGTCAATGAATCGCTGAACCCATATACGACGTTCTATTCAAAATCATGAGAACTACCCCCAAAAAATATTTCAGACCGATTTGTTTAGTTATCTAGGACTGGTTCCATTTAATTCGGTCCACAAGTCTGAATTTTTTCATCAAAATGCCTCAAAACCCGAGATAAATCGACTTTTTCAAAAATGAAGCATATAATATGTGATTTTTTCATGAAATTTTTTGTGTACTTCTGCCATCATTTCATCATTACTTCGATTTACTCTTTCAATCTAAACAAACAGGCCTCTCAGTGATGTTAAGAAAAATCGATATTTTCGGGTTCTGAGGTTCTAAATGCAACTAAAGCTACGTAACTAGGCGAATCGTCCTGAACATTTTTTGGGGTCTAGTAGTGGTGTTGAAGGAAATGTCGTAAGGGTTTAGCAATCCATTGAAAGGGGTACAAACCAGAGATGAAAATGGTCAACAAACTCACTACGCCATTGCTTTCTTCTCGAGGAAATACTTATATATAAATATGAATCTTGAGCCCACCAGAACTTTTTAGTCTGGAATTTAGAATTGAGGTCGCATCGTCTTTTACGTTGGATTCGCCTAGGAGAAGGGAACTTCTAACATCGATGCTGGTCAAGCAAATCGAAGTATTGAAGTTTTTGAAATTGTTGATTGCGGGTGTGGTGCAGAGTTATGTATGAGAGTTATCCAGGCCAAGTTAGATGATAATAAAGCCTGGATAACTCGTCGTTTAGGCCACAATGGAAAAGATTTTGAGAGTTCTGTGAACAAAGTTCAGCGTGCACGGTGACCGCATCGCCTTAAAAACCCCAAACGAGTGTGAACGACGCTTATATATAGTCTGGCGCTGTGTACGTTCACTTCGCCATCTCATCCATCGACGTGCTTGATGACTTGACTCTGCAAAAGCGATTCGAATCCAATTGTGTCGATGGTTCCACTTTTTTTCAGAGCCGCCTACATGTCGATTCAGCAACTCGTTCGTATACCCTTATGCCAAGGGCTCTGGATCTATGATGCCATCCTCCGTTTCTGCTGCCGCTGCTGGCTGCTTTTGTTGGAGTTCACTTACCGCGCATCTCCGTCTCTTTGTTGGCCATCGAATAAGCTGTTGCTTTCTGTAGCGCTCTATATGCCTCGCATTCAGACCTTTTTCTTTATTGCAGACACCCTTGTTCGACTTCATTTTTTTCATCGGTATTATTTTTCACTCTTTTCTCTATTCGTCCATGTACTTCTTGCAACGCTAGGTTATCAAAAGGTCATTCTTTTTTATTTGACTCTTTCTGTAATTTAGTTTGAAAATGGTTACGGAGAAAAGAACAGATGATTCGACTGATTCGTTGAAAATGATGGATTGCACTGGTGTGATGGATTTTTCTATCAACTTTGAAAGGATTTCCGCTTGCTCGGATATGCGCTCACAAAAATGAAATCGTCGCTTCACGGATTCATAGAGAATTTTAATCGTACCGAGATATTTTGTTTTTTCTAGTGAGTCAAATTCCATTGGAAGAGCTCAAAAGAGTGGAAAAATGCAGCGTTTGATAACCGGTTTCCGGGAGTTTGCTCGATATCAAATCATTTGTTGCGTGAAATGAGATAAACCTTGTCGGATAAATATCACAATTCATTAGTGTTGATTCACTCGTATTATACGGGCTTTAAGGGAACGAAAATGACATTAATTATTCATTGAAGCATCGACGACAAAATTCATTTCTCTCTGGCAAAGTGAAATCTCATTCTGACTTTCTGTATACTGTGTGCACATCGGGTAAACATCAATATTTACCCGAGGAATGCATATTTTTGGTATGCAAACAATTATGCATCCATAATGTAGAATTTCCTCGAGATGAGGTGGAAATATTCTCTCCATCTTTATACGCCAAAGTTATTCATTTCATTTCAAAGGCACGTAATCCAATGCAGAGAATTATCCAATGTAAAGACAATATTTTCGTAAATTTTGTGCCCGAGAGTCGAAGAGTGTTGATTTCAATCAGTAGGATCACTCATTTTGGAGTAATTGAGTTCAAAATCGAAGTCCATTAGAGTTGATGCAAATGAAGTTCCTCTAATTGATTGAAAGTATGATCAATTTTATGAGAAATCACGAGCTACAGAATTTGATTAGTGAGCAAGTATGGAGTTATAGAATTTCCTACTCCAGAGTATACCCCTGAGTATACTATTTGGGGCGAACATTGAAATGGAGTTGGCATCGGTTCCACAATTTGAGAGAAGACCAAGATGTTATTTTCAATAATTTGGCAATAGCGGATGTTTTCTTTTCATCCAATGGCATAGTCCAAAGCCATATATTCACGAATCACAAATCCCCTTAATAATTCTGTTAGTAGAGAGTTGAGGTGCAACCTCGGGATAGTTGATAATTCTAATCGGAAATGTTCTTAAAATTATCTTCATCAAAGAGCGTTTATAAAAATCTCTGTTGCGTTTAATTTTGGATGACGCTGGAATATACCACAGTACCTTCATTAGCAAGTATACATCATGTGGTAAGTTTCGTGATAAGTGGTACCCCTGACGAAGATTGATACACGAACGATGAGCTTGCAAATTTATTGTGTACCATACTGAGCAATACGGACACATTATTCCTGACATTTTGATCCAATTACTCGGCCACGTGTGCATAAGAATTCACCATCCCTTTTGCTTACTGCTCCACTAAATCGTTGCTCTGCTTTTGCGTGGGAGTATGCGTTATATACATGTATACGTGGGTATTATAGCAGTAGGAGGTCGGTAGGAGAAGAAAAAGTGCGCCTACACCAGTAGCTCACGAATAGACGTTTTGATACTCACGAATAGACGTTTTGATATGCAAGTGACTCGGGCATTTTTGTTTGGCCTCCGAGATAACAAATGAGCTTCGTAGGAGTCTGTAGAATCAAGCTTCTATGACCTTGCTCAGTTCAGATTTGGATCTTCATTAGCACAGCGTCGAGTGGTGCATATTTTAATATCGATCGCTTATTTTAGCTTACAATAACATCTCGCTCTCATTTGGGATACTTGAAAGATTTCAGTGGCCTTATTTTATGAACGTCGCCAACTTTAATGAATTCTCAGGGGCTTTGAATTCGAGTTGCGAGTATCGTGGAATAAGGACGTAGCTCGGTTTTGTTAATGAGATGATTATCATAATGAGGTTCATTTTTCTATTCGATTCGGATCCCCCCGTTGTTGAGAAGAATTATTCAATAATTAGGTGAGGATGCCTAACTTTTCCTTTATCCAACTTGCCCCCATATATCAAACTCAAGAGTGGGCATTCATTGATGACCTTCCAGCGAATTTTTGTTACGTTTGCTATATTGAAATAAGAGAAACAAGTGGTTTGGACCGACTCTGAATCATATACGAGTTGAATATTTGGTCTCGTCGATCTTGAAGGACGGTGGGGAACTAAATAAATTCCCAAAATTTCATGATGGAAATTTTATTGCAACGTTTTCTCCACTAGGTTTTGTGGGCCTCATCAGGCTTCAGGTTTGTTATTCTTTAGATCGTCATGATATTTTTTGAGCGATCTTGTAATAGAGCACAGACATAACGTCTGGCTCCTGTCAATACAAGTAAATAGAGTCAGTCACTCACGATCTAAAGAATAACAAACCTGAAGCCTGATGAGGTCCACAAAACCTAGTGGACGAAACGTTGCAATAAAATTTCCATCATGAAATTTTGGGAATTTATTTAGTTCCCCACCGTCCTTCAAGATCGACGAGATCAAATATTCAACTCGTATATTAACCATCAAGGACGAAAAAATCTACCAAAATCACTTACGACTCTGAATCAGTTCTGCTTTTCCCAGAAAATTTAAAGTTAGATTTGCATTCTTACTTCTGCACAGCTAAAAAATCGCTAAGGAAATTGCGTTTAGTGAGACCGATACCGAAAGTTTTTGCTTCGACCAGTCTTAAAGTCCTTTAGCGCATTCAATTACTCGTTTCAGAATCTTGATGTTCTTTTCATAAAATTGCCAGAGTGTAATCAGCAATGACTCGATGTGCAAATTATGAAGACCACTTATGAGCCTTAGGGCCGGTATCGAGGCTCCCGGTATTGGAGTACCCAACTTGCCCCCTCGCCGTCATCTTGGCAGCATATGCGCAGCTTATGAGTTTTTTCTTACTACTACTCACAATGTAATAGGGAACACGCATGTGTCAGATTAAAATGTTCTAGCTTATGCAGTCGATAGTCGATATAAAAAGAATAACTTCTGTGAAAACAGAATATTTTTGAACGCTATGAATTTTTTTTGAGAGTCGATTGAAATTGGGAATGATTCGGACGCCCGTTCAAATCGATGTCACGTGATTGCTGTCTGCCGCCGAGCCGACTGTCAGCAATCCAGCCGGGTTTGTTCGTCATCTAGTTAGGGTCTCTAGACAGTTTAGTACTATATATAGCGACTGTAAGTCTGCAGTGTTGTGTCCGTGTGCCGTTCAAAACTCCAAACTCCACAATATGTCGCAAATAAAATGAAATTATGAGAAAATATGAGGCTCAAACACTTCCCTGGGATAGGTAGTTGCTAGACCGATAACCAAAGGCAACACCGAGTTCTCCATGTGTTTTTCCTTTCATCAGATGAGTATTTACCAAGTTCAAATAAGGATGATCTAAATGAAATGAGAGAACTCTGTTCTTGGTGAAGAGATCCCACTTTATTTTCAGGTTTCCGGTATATATGAGAATACAGTGAATATGATGAAGTCGTACAGTTCTTGATACCACTGACCTTCATCAATACTCAAAAACATGTAATTGGCGATTTGGCAGACCATAATATGATGCTGTCACCACTTCATGTCGTGCTTCATGTGCATATGTTTCCATTCAGTCCCAAAACCCAGTGAAGCATTCGAATCCCCAAGTACAGCAAGGGGGAACGGTGAGTTTATGTGGACAAATTGGATACTCAGACAGGTATTTCTCACTTCAATGTTCTTTATATTTCAATATCATGGTGCATATTCCACACATGTAAGTGTAAAATGTTCAATTAAGAAAAAATCCTCATCTGCTTCTATGAGATTATCCTACGTTGGCACAAGACGGAACATTCTTTATAAAGTCAACCGTGAAATTTCAGAGATTTCAGGTGTAGTCAGATTCATGACTGGAATAAAAAGATTCTATATATTTTGTATCAAGCACTATTAATTAACCAATCTGAAGGTTAGCAGAAGAATAAATTGTTTGGGTACACTGACGACTGGTGAATAACATGAAGGATGAAATGAGACATGTTCTTGTTGCAGATTGTACCAGCACAGAAAAATCTTCTCTCGATAGAGATGACTCTTTATTCATTATACAGATTATGAGAAGTGATGGTTCTTTCAAAATACACAATGGTATTATATCTCAGTATAGATCACACCAATCTTGTGACAGAATGAACCAAATCCACTCCGATATCACTGATACTGTCACTGACTCCAATACTGCAGATGGTAAAATATGACCAAAGAGTTTGCATATCATTCAATAGGAAGAGAAGTGTTCATTTAACTAAATCCATTACTCAAAGGCTTGCTCAGTGCTGATGTAATCTGCAATAGAAAAAAATGTCCTTCTCAATTATTCATGTTCCTTCGCAGTCTCTACTCACATTGTCAGAAACTCACTCTTGAGTCTCCCAAAACAACCATATTCTTCTGCTATGCTTCAGATTGTTTGGTCTGTGATGATGAACACTGATAATGGCAACAACCGTGCCAAGGGATCGACACCAATATCCAAAGTCAGCACAGACTAGTGTAGTGGCAAAATTTAAAGAATGTTTATATTCCAGTTATGAATCTGACTACAGCTGGAATACCTGAAATTTTACGGTTGACTTTATAAAGAACGTTCCATCTTGAGTCAACATAAGATAATCTCATAGAAGCGGATAAGGATTTTTTCTCAACTAAACAACTTATAATTTTTGTACGACATGCACCATGACGTTGAAATATCAAAGACTATGAAATGAGAAGTACCTGTCTAAATATCCAATTTGTCCACATAAACTCCTCATTCCCCCTTGCTGTACTTGGGGATTCGAATGATTCACTGGGTTTTGGGACTGAATGGAAAGATATGGATATTGAGTGGTGAAATCATCCAACTATAGTCTGCCAGTTACATGTTTTTCAGTATCGATTAAGGTCAGTGGTATCAAGACCTGTATGGCTTCATCATTTCCATTGTATTACCATACACCAGAAACCTGAAAATGAAGTGGAATCTCTTCACCAAGAACAGAGTTCTTCTATTTCATTCAGAACATCCTTATTTGAACTTGGTAAATACTCATCTGATGAAAGGAAAAACACATGGAGAAGTCGGTGTTGCCTTTGGGTATCTGGTCTAGCAACTGAGGGACGTGTCTGAGACTCACTTTCACAGTTCTCATAAATTGTTATGATTTCATTTTTGCCACATGTTGTTATTATCAGATAACATAGGGGTACACAACAACACCACAGCCGACTGACTGCTAGTCTAGTGCATGGCTGTGCACAGCTGTGCACGCTCGCATGGAAATAAAGTTTAGTGATCCTGCAGCACCGAATTTGTCAGCTGCGGAAATTCCAAAATGAGAAATCGTTAAAAAACAATGTTATGCAGATGCAGCTCATATGGCCATGGGCATACTTGTGGGCACGCACGGGAGTAGGTAATAATGCGGTCAATCCCAATCTACGACGTCAACTTTACCACGCCGAACAAACCCGGCTGATTGCGGACAGTCTGGTTGGCGGGAGACAGCGATCACGTGACATCGATTTGAACGGGCGTCCAACTTTCAATGATTATTTAAAAATACTTATCGTTCACCAAATGAAAAACTGTATTGTAACTTTGTTTCTCACGTCATCAACTTTATTTCAACAAAGTAATTTCATTGCATGCGTGTTCTCTATTATCATGTCATCATATGATGGTTCCAAGGTACATGATATTTTTGAGAATCAAGCTATATCTTCAAACTATATTCAGAAAAAGTCGATTTGTGGAACCGGGCCGCTTCTTCATTGTCGGCACTGAACAGTCGAAACATGATTCAGTCATCCGGTTTCACAGTGAATTAACTATTGTAAGAACATCCCAGAAGAGTGACTCTTTAGCTACCAAGAATTTCTCGACATTCTAGAAATAGTCAATAAGTAGACTTTTCGCCTAATTTTCTTTGCCCTATTCATGATAGAAAAACTGACCATGTGATGGATACCTGAAATATCGAAACTTATGAAACCGAACGACAGAAATTTCATCAATTTTTTGGTGAATACATACATCTTTGAAGAGTTAGAACCTTGCACGAACAAGATGTTCTAATCACTAAATATTTTAGCCGTGTGTTGATCTATCCTGCTAGCTGCGTAGGAGAAATGACAAACTTGATCAATATTCTTTTAGAAAGACCTCCTGGCCCTTTCCATTTCTCCGATCCTTGTCATTGACAAATGAATATCTTCTAATCCCTGAGAGCCAAAAAAACTTTACCCCTCGTTACACTTGTTTCCATTATTTAGACAGACTATCGAGATCTATTTGTGTGATGATTGGTAACTTCTTTCCCGTCTATGATTATCAACAAAAACGTGTTAGCTCAAAGTCTGTCAACAAAACAGTTGGAGTAGCTACAAAACAGAGAAATAGGGACACAAACTCTATCTCTTTTGTTGATGTTTGCTTGTTTCAACAGCATTCTTATATCCTTCAATACCCTCAAATCGATGGAACAAGTTGTCTCGTACTCCCGAGTATATCGGCTGAACATTCTTGGATCACGATAATGTATACATACTCTGCATCGAGGCGCATATGCTTTTGCCGATATTTATTTATAAACTGGCGCGTTTCAAGGTTCAAACGAATATATAGTTAGGTATATAGTCACGATGAGCGTGACATCGATGTGGAAACTCTTTGTAGGGACAGCTTTTGATTGACGAGCGTTACGCTTGCAGCCTGATCGCTCTGCTGGATAAATTTATCGAACGATGCATTTCGATGGAAAAAAAACACGATGTGCAGTCACGGTTATATCAATCTTGCTCTGGAATGAATTATGATTGAGCTTGTTTATTATTGCGAATCAATGACGATGTTCAGTGACCTATTATAATTTGATATTGATGCTCATATTTTGGTGCATTGGTTGCCACATTTTTTGGCGTGAACAATCTATCGTGTCATGTCCGAAATCTGATTCATTATGAATGAGGATCGTGGATGAATCTATTCGTGACGAGGATAGTTCTTGGAAAATATCTGTCCTGACTGGTAAACGCTACACTGTAAAAATTTTAAAATTTACAATACAGGTCGGTAAATATTCAACTCTGATAGTTGTAAATTTCAGCGAATTTTTGTGATTTTACAAGCGCTTGTGAATTTACCACTCTCAGAGGGGGTAATTCTTGGATACCACTCTCAGAGTGGTAAATTTCATCCCACAGAAGTATGCACTGCGCGTGCGTGACGCGAGTAAGCAGAGTAAGCTGACAGAAGACTCAATCTGTAAACATCTAAACTGCCCTCGCCTCTCTTCGGCATCGCGAGGTTGCCGCTGCAGAGGGAGTCTGTGACTCCGACGACATCCCCGAGCAGTCCAGGGCAATCCGGTCTGCTCTGATTATTTCAAAATTGAAGTAAAATCTCGTGACTTTATTGTGTGCGGTTGTTCCGCCCGGAGTAGGATTTGGTTTTGAGGTTATCTTTTACAAAACTGTGTTCTTCTCAAACTATTCTAAAATAAGTTTATATCATGCGTGTCATCAAATAATCTAATGAATTCGATATATTTGTACACAATATTCACATTACACTCTCATTCAAGCTTCTATCTACTCTGCTGTGCTCAATGAGAAAAAAAAAATAAAATTAGCAGACAGAAATTTACAACCGCGACGGTAAATTTCAGCTGACGAAGCGGTGGCGCTGCTGTATGAAATTTACCGTCGGACGGTGAAATAATCTACAAGCCGCTTGTAAAATCACAACTCCCAGAGTGGTATCCAAGAATTACCCCCTCTGAGAGTGGTAAATTTACATAAATTTTTTTTACAGTGTAGTACCACAAGTATGATCTTTTTGATGGGTCCTCCGTGAAAACGACCCACAGAAAAGGCTTATCTTTCACATTTCTCTAACTTTTTTTCATTCGATTCCATAGCCCAAGAAGGGAAGCTGGTACCCATCTATGGGACCCAAGGTATGACGCTTATTTGTTAAAAAAGCGAAAATTCATCGTGTCGAAAATTATGCTCTCTTATTTACTAAAATAGAGACATTTCGAATCGTTCGACAGGTACGAGCTCAAGGTTTGCGGCATCTAAAAGGGCATAAAAAAACCTATCGAAAACGCTAAGCAACGTTGTTTTTGGTGACTTGGGAGCCTGCTAGAGTGAGAAAGGTGTTTTCTACAAAAATGTCAATTTCTCTCAAACTCATTTTTTTCGGGAAGAACGCAAAATTTTACATCAAATATGTAAGGAAATGACTCTTTGAGAAATTGACGTCTGTGTGAATAATACCTTTCTGACTTTTGGAGGCCTCCAAGTCGACAAAAACAACTTCGCAACAGCGTTTTCGATAGGTTTTTTCACGTCCTTCAAATTGCAAATTCGCACCTGTTAAAGAACTTGAGATATCCTCAATTTAGTGAATTAAAAAGCGAGAGATAGAATTATTTTAGGTCCCATGTGTGGTTCAAAGTTCTCATTTTGGGCCATAGAATTAATTAAAGAGGGTCAGAAAAAGATCTGAGAGCTGATCTCTTTCCGTAGGCTGCGTGGGGCCCTTATCTCTTACTTTTTTATTTTCTTTTTACTATTCCATAATGACGCATTCAATATTGAAGCGAACCCTTTGAAATAGTCTCTATCAACTGAGGGATCGGAGTCAGATGAACTTCAATTTAAGGAGATTTCTGAGTGCCTTTGGCAAAAAGTATCGCTTGATATGTATTGGAATCCAAAATTCTATGTACTACTCTACAAAGAAAGAGTATTGTCCTGGTTTCTTGGAAGTTGCAGATAGAAGGGACAATGTCGCAGTCAGACTTGAATGTACTTTCATTGATCTATGTCATCTTCGTTTGAGATTTTCTTCTATGTGTTCGAACAGTAATGTATTATAATATGATATCCAACCCAAGTGAGAGAGTACCTGCGTGCGAAACGTTTAGTGACAAAATAAATTCTTAATTCAACTCTTTAGTTCATTGGTTGTTATCCCTATGATCGCCATCAGAGTTAAGAATAATTTGCCTTTGATGATTCTCCAGAAGTCTATATACTGGTTTTTGTATACTTTTGCATCATTGATTGAGAAAGTTTAGAGGTCGCAACAGGCCGAGACTCATTGATCGTAGCAAGTTTCAATGGGAGTCAGTTCTACTCATATCTGTATCTTCAATGCATTCATCCGGGATAATGGCGAAGAATATTGTAAGGACGTAAAGTTCTATCAGAATTGGGCATATACTGTATCCATGCGTACAATTTCCAATGTTCTGGAAAATATTCATTCATACCAAGTGTACATCCATGTGAAACCAGTGATAACAATATGAAGTTTCTTCATTTCTTAGCATCATCTAAACTTAGCGGTCATTCATGAATAACCATCCTGGGCATACAACAGCAACAGTATTGTTTACTGAAATCTTTAGGAGATTCACATTCAATGCCTGTTTTGGTCAGAGTATGATAAGCGAATCTTGTAAATTCTATACCACTAGGAGAAACTCGAGAGGGTTAGCATCTCCTTGACCAAACACAATACAAAGTATCGATGAAACTGCATTTGTAGCATTGAGCCACAACATCCCAGTTGCCATCGGATAGTTAGCATACAAACCCAGTCAGCCAAAGTAAATGATCCTCCAAACATCGTAAACCGCAGATGTATCATCCGTCTCGGACCACTAGCATCAAAGCCACTATCATTGATCCATTCCTGTATATACATCCCCATCTATCTCAATATCTGGATGTCTGTAAACCCTATAACCTTACAGCATTCCATATTCCATAAAGTACAACTTTGAGTTTCGAGTCACGTACAATAACCAAAGCTTGACGATTCCGTTATACCTTGGCGTCACGCGTTCATCATTTTATCCGGAACTGTACCTCGAGGCAATAAATAGAAGGGAAGACCAGACGGAGAGTTTGCTTTAGTTGTTATCAGGGTTTACTTTGCTTTAGGCTAAAACTCTATTTTCTGTTCTGATGGGTGATGGAACCTTACTCACGTTTCGCTCGTGAAACTTTGACCGAACCGACAGGCATCATCTGATGAGAGCTTCTAGTTAGTGGTATGGTTATGTATACATACAGTACCGTTCATAAGTTCTCGATGGTCGATCCCTCGATTACCCTGACTTGGAACAGCAATAAGTCAAATTCTATGCGTTGTACGAAAATTGTCAAGGAAGCATCTTACAGAGCAGAAAAAATACTAACTTTTACTGGGTTTTGATGATTTTTATCGAATATTTTTGAAGGTCCTACACGCTGATGAAAAAATAGAAAATCTAAAAATTTTTTACTTTCATTGAGACACCTGCAGTTTTAATGCGAATAAAGATACGGCAATTCTGAAAAAAGCATCTTGTAGAGCGGAAAAAATGCTATGTGTAGCCATTTTTTGATTATTTTTTACGTACCGCGCATGAGAACGTACAAGCTGTCTAGATACCCAAAATGACTGCTTATCATCGGAAACGGCACAGAAAACGGTGAAAAACCATGATTTTGGGGGTTTGGACAGCTCGCACGTTCTCACCCGGGATACGTAAAAAATAATCAAAAAATGGCTACACATAGCATTTTTTCCGCTCTACAAGATGCTTTTTTCAGAATTGCCGTATCTTCATTCGCATTAAAACTGCAGGTGTCTCAATGAAAGTAAAAAATTTTTAGATTTTCTATTTTTTCATCAGCGTGTAGGACCTTCAAAAATATTCGATAAAAATCATCAAAACCCAGTAAAAGTTAGTATTTTTTCTGCTCTGTAAGATGTTTTCTTGAAAATTTTCGTACAACGCATAGAATTTGACTTATTGCTGTTCCAAGTCAGGGTAATCGAGGGATCGACCATCGAAAACTTATGAACGGTACTGTATATATGATACGGTATATAATACTGGATTTTGGAGACCTTCATTGGACCTCGTTTGCGGTACCATATTAACTTGGCTTCTGATGCCTCGTTAGCCGACATTTCTGTCCCTTGGGATTACATATCGGTCGAGAGAAATTCGTCGAATGGGAGGGGCAAGGTATAGCTAGTTGAAGAGGAAGGATAGGGGAGAAAGTATTTCCGAGTTTCGTACGGCGGATGTGAATTTGGCGGTGGCGCTTAACCAATCAAGTTTCAATCGGCTTAGCTCAGAGTCTTTGGTAATCATATCAGATCGAATTGCGGTCCAAGTGATGATGGCCACATCCTATTTATCTAATGTTTTCAAGGTATCAGAACAGTTCCCAGATAGTTCCACGTGTTTCAGCGAAATTGAATGATTACAGTTTCCGGAAATTGAGCCATTTTGCTCTCATAAGGAAAAAGGTATATGAGTAATTCCGCGCGAAAGCGGACCACGAATTGCAAACATGTTTCAAACTCTTTTTCCGACATTTCTAATCGATTCTATGGTCCAAAAAATGAACTTTTCACTCTCTATGGGGTCCAAAAAAATTTTTTGTTTCCGTGGGGAATATCTTTGTGATAGTGTTTTTAGGAAGAAATACCAATCTTTTTTCAGTAAAATGGGTGTAGTTCCGACTTGAGGTAAGATACGACCACGCAAATAGTGGCATTAGAAATGTCGGAAAAAGAGTTTGAAACATGTTTGCAATTCGTGGTCTGCTTTCGCGCGGAATTACTCATATTTTCTTGACTGCAACATTTCCTGATATTTTTCCATAGGAAATTTTTCTTTTCGTCGCTGACTCATTGATTCTATCCCTGCAACATGTGGAGGGTTCCGAAT
Source organism: Eretmocerus hayati (assembly GCA_029851415.1). Lineage (NCBI taxonomy): Eukaryota > Metazoa > Arthropoda > Insecta > Hymenoptera > Aphelinidae > Eretmocerus > Eretmocerus hayati. The sequence continues at coordinate 167,702,142 of CM056742.1, forward strand.
CAGAACGGTATGAGTCCACTTGAGATTTCCAAAACACTGTCTTAGTATTCCGGAGGCTGTTGTTATCGGTTAGATACTCTGGGGAAAATTAATTTTTGCGTCGTATTTATGAAGTTCTATTTTGAATAATGTCATTGGAATTTTATGGATCGAGATATTCAATGGAAACACTCCAAAAAACCGAAGCGAGATTTTGAGAATCTGGAATGGACTCACATCGTTCTGATCTGAAGCCCTCTATACTTCTTTCTCTTTCCAAGCGAAGTCTATCGACTTCACATCAGATATTCCACCGAAATCTCCCTTCAAAATCTCGAGAGCCTTTTTTGCCCTTCTCGTCGTTAGAAAGTTTTTCTGATTTGCAACCATCCGCAGAGCTGTATTTGCTTTGTGATTTCATTTTTCAACTCTCAAATACCCAAACCATCGAAAAATGTATAAATATTCATTCACTATTTCTATTTATTGACTTAATTTACTTCTTGTGAGGTTTTGATGAGGCGCAACCCACGTGAAACCTCGTGGGGTATTGAATGAGGGACGTCCCTTTTCAGGCCGGTCATGCAGAGCGTCATTCTTAATCACCTTTCGAAATTTTTAATATCTATAAAATTTTGGTGGTGTAGTCTCGGTCAAAAAAGTATCATTGGTAAAAGAAACCGTAGACTAAAACCCGATTTGAATCACTTAGTATGTAGATTTACCGTAGGGTTTGTACAGTGACGAGTCATTTGTACTTATTCGAGAATTTGGCATTATCTTGTTTGAAAACGTACAGAGTATTAGTAGACCTAGTGTGATATTTTTACTTAGAAGGAACTCAGAACAAGATGATAGATTCCTGTAAAAACATGGGATATCGACAAAAATGTACGAGATTCAACATCAATAGGTCCTGCCGATCCACTGGGTTATCATGGGTGAAACATGACAATGTCAGAATTTTTCGATATTATTTTGATGATAAGATCTTTTACCAACGCGCTTCAAAATTTTGGGAAAGTACTATGAGATTTCTGAGACGTCTGTTCGGTTGGGTTGAACAGCATTATGTTTTTATTTTAGCTCAGATGCGTTATTTTCCTGACGGAAAAAAATATCCATTTAAATCTTCTTGGCGATGATTGGGCTTGAGTATCATCGATAAATAGAGTGCTACAAAAAATCCTGATGAGGTTCATATGATGAATTTAGAACTTGTGTTATGAAAATTATACATTCAATATGGATTTCCCGCATAACCGGCGAATTCCGAGGCAAATTTAAGATTAAAAACACTCAGCTGATCAACCTCCACGCGGCATCAGCATGGTCGGCAGTCTGTTGTGTCTTTGGACTCGTGTGGCGTTAACTGCATAGCAAACTGTTTTGCTATGCAGTTAATTACCAAATACCATGTACAATGTTAGAATATCGACTAGTGACTTTAATCTAATATAGCACATAGATGATGCCTAAAAGAGATCGACATTGAAATCGGAGGCAAATTCTTGGTATGTAGCGCGTATGCTTTTCGATAGCTTCTTGTGACCAAAACTTTGTTTTGATTTCTATCTGTGCGCCGGCAGGATGTCCAGGATGAAAGATAGTCCAGAATGCCCACAAGAATGAAGGATGGGACAGGGTATACTCACAAACACAATTTATTAGTCCAATCAAGATTAAAAAGTTGACAAGTCGGTAACTACGATATTACAAAAGTTGAGAGTTGAGCGATCTCATTGACAAAAGCTTTTCTACAGGTTGTAAACATTTTTGATGGATTGACCGAAAATTATATATATCAATGCCTCAAAGATAACAAATGAGGAAAATGGTACATTTCGGTACAAAGTTGGAAAAACTTGTTTTCGCATCCTCGTGCTGTTCCGAACTTCGCCTACGGCTCAGACCGGAAACTCATCATTCGGACGCGAAGAAAATTTTTTTCACCCTTGTATAGAAATGTACTATTTCGACAAACTGTGCGAGGAAGTACAAAATTAGTGCGGAATAGATACTTTGTCGCACAGCGTGTCGAAATAGTACATCTCGATACAAGGGCGGGAATGTTGGTTTCCGCACAACGAGTGATATTTTCCGGCCCGAGCCAACGGTGAGGGTTGGAATCATCACGAGAATGCGGAAACCGACCCGTCCGAGTGTCGAATACTATTTTCCCATCTTCTGTGTGGGGACCAAAATTAAAAACCCGTGCGGAAAAGTCATTTCCTGCATAGAAGATGGTTAGCAAAAATAATGGACAGATTTTGAAAGATAGTCACGATCTGAGTCGATGTGTTCGTTTGGCTTCGAATAAGCACTCTGCGGATGTGATTTATAGCAGCGGTATTCCCCACGCGTGTAGCGTCTTTTCACAGGATTTTGACCACTGAAATTTTATTTTCATCTATCGAGCAAATTCTCCTGGATGATGTATCTCTGAAAGTGAGATGATTCTTGACATCAACCAACTGAAAGATTCCCACTGATTCTTCTCTCAATCCGCATGCTTATATCCGGAGGCTCCGAATGTACAAGGCAATATTGCTTCAAATGACGATACTTGCAGTTCATCATCTTACAGCATTTGTCAGCGATAATACGAGGCATGGTTCGTTCAGGTATAGCGTATTTTCTTTCACAGATTTCATCAAGGGCGTCTGAAAAATCTTTGCCGCATAATCTTCTGTTACCAATCTCCATCGAATATCGGGCTGGGATTGACGCATGATACGGTAAAAAGAACGCCATGACGAATGAAATCTGTAGGACCAGCTCCATTATGCAACCCTAAGAACCGAATAAATATTGAAACAAATCCAAAATTGGTAACTCAGGAACCCGAGTGGAAACTAGCAAGAAAATTTGATCTGTTAATTTTCATTGTCAAAGTTGATCTTGACAACATTGGTAAGGTTTCAGATAGAGATTAGTTTCGAAAATCGTACATACAATTCCCAATACTTGTGGTACATATTTTGAATGGAAGTATCGCGAGACCTAAATACGAACGTTTCGAGACCGCTTGTCTCATTTTGTGTATTATTTGAACAATATTTTACAAAAATACTCCGAAAATTTCTATCTAACTGTAAATTCATGATGAAGGAGCATACTACTAGATTTTATGCTGTAGGAAGCAACTGGGACAGACCGCGCAAACGAGTCAATATGAGTGGTTTATGCAATTTTGGAAGAGCTCAGTGTGGTAATCATGTACGAAATCCAGGGGAAAATGTTGTGAACGCCATCAGTCCTCCTCTAATCCGGACACAAAAATTGAATGAAAGCTCTACACCAATCGATCCCAACACAATGAGGAATAAAATAATTCATTGGGAAATTTTTCATAAACATTACAATGCGAGATTATCTTACCTGCGTGTGAGATTTGAGTTTATAGATATTTCGGTTTCAAAAACTACTGACTCGTTGAAATTTTATCAGAATGTAGTATTCAATCGATCGAATTTATATCCCAAATATTTCAATCGCAATCTGTCATCTACTGATTGATTGCTCTCAAAGTTCAGATATTCAATAATATGAAACTGGAAATTACCACCGTCAATCACTCTTATTGTTTACTTAGTTTTTACCAGCTCGAAATTTTTTAATACGCGATCACGCTCTTTGCTCCGGGTACAGTAAGGCTTTCTACAATTTGACAATACTCTGTCATGATCAATGAATTGAAGCGGGAGAACTTTCTTTATGTTTCATCATTCCTTATCACTTTTTGATCAATCAAAAATTCCATTTATAATCGTGTCGACGACTAAAGTATGTACAAACGGAGGCCAGAATAATCTGAGGTTCTTTCCCAAGTTCAAGGTGCTAGAACAAAATGAATGAATAATGCTAGAAATACCCGTGGGCGAATGGCTCACGATAAAACATGTTTGACGTGGTGGTTGTGTAAGTCGAACTACGTATGATAGAGCGAGTTTGCCCAACTTGCTCCCATTTACTGAAAAGTCATCGTTCAGCAAATTCACGACAATTCTGGAAAAAACTCTACAAAGAACAACTCTAGAGTGAGCAATCTGGCTTAGCTGTTTCAAAAATTATTCCCGAGCTGGAGTAGGCTAAGTTTTTATTTGTTTTCTCTGAGTCATTGCACATTGACAGAAGTGCGGTTCTTTTGAATTAGGTTAGAGACCGAAACTGAAAATTATCCTAAAGTTCAGAATGCAATGGGGACACGCTCACACTATTCCACTTTGCTTAAATTTGAATGGTACTTCCGGTCTGAAGTCTATATTTCATCAAAAATTAAAATCTGAGCCCTACTACTTCTACATAGTACCGTAGAATATAAATTTTACCTCTCTAAAATTTCGTATCCTGCGGAATTGATCTCTGACGTCTCGCAGCAAAGTTCTTCTGTAGCTCTTCGGGTATAGTCTAATTGTAGACAGGATTTAGATTTTATCTATTTGCATCACTTATAGTAGAAGTTAACCTTGTCAGCCTCGTTGCAGCAATATTCTCTTCTGATATTGATTTGTATAACAAGAACAAATAAGTTCCAACCTCAATTGTTTTCTGTCCGGATATCGCATTTTATGACAAGTACCAAACTCAATCATGGCGCAATCGTAAAAGTCACGAACTGCTGAAAACCTGGTTTATTTTGCATTCTCAAAAAGAGGGATCATTTGCTTGGATGCAACTCTTCTTCATAGTTTTTCAATCCGAATCATTTTTCTCTTATTTCTCCCTTCCAACTTATATACCGCCACTTTTATTTTTGTTAGAGTCCATCGATGGTACATCACACAATTCTTCACACAAATATTCCGGCAACATCGTTACGAACCCAAGGCCAGTCGAGTGGATGCACAGCCTTTGCCATTTACTCAATTTTTTATTCATGATTTGATTTCTTCAGCAAGAAGATATCGGATTTTTCCAATACCTTTGGTCATACTCATGTTACATGATCTATAAACACGCTTTAGAAATTTTGGAGTTTCCGGGACGCTAGATCAATTAGTTATAGGAACGCACCCTGATATCAGTCTAATTTGATGAGTTTGATTAGCGGTGGAGAATTACTCATCAAAATCCAGCTCATGATGACTGGGATTAAGATTTCATATGAATCACGAATGGAGTGCCTGAGGAAATTCTGATGAATTTCATATTATCATTGTGAGCGGAACTCTTGAAAAAAGGTGAATCATTATTCAGGCATGGAATTTCTGCGATCCTTGCCAATTTCAATTTGAAAAATTATTGATCAATGTCCGCAGTAATGGGAGAGTTTATAGCTCTAACGACCCCGTCGATGAGAGCTTCTTTGCGAACCGTATGAATTTTAGGACGATCAACCGAGATCCATGAGGGCAAAGAGTTTACGTTAAAAACATACATAAAGTCATATACATAGACAGAGTGATTTGATAACAAATATGGATAAGAATAGTATATTTTAGAAAGAGTGCGTTAGAAAGAAGATCAGTGACAGATTTTTCTAGAATAATAGTTAATAACTAGAAACTGGAGTCTCCGTATCAAGGAGAAAACACTCTGCTAATGCCATCCATAACAGCGATCCTCCCCTTGTGTATAGCGCACTCAAGTTCAAAAGTTTTTCACCACTATACAATTCTATTTTATACATCAAAATTTTCTGGATGTTTCTTTGAAATTGAGTTGATCGTTGGGATTCAGCCAACGGAAAAATCTCACCAATTTGGGTGTTTTTGTTAAACTGCATGATAATTTTTAAGGCTCTCAAGGATACTTGCAATATTCTGACAAGTCAGAAGTGTTGCATCCTAGATTACAGCATCTGTCAGCGACACCTAAGGGCATGCCTAAGCCTTGTCCAGGCGCAGCTACGGTTTGATCATCAGGCCCGGCAAATTTACCTTTACAGACAAGGCGAAGTAGGTCTGCCAATGGTTTGCCGCAAGTTCTCACACGGCCATTACGTGTTGAAGGTTTGGCTGAGCCTAACGTAAGGTACGACAGCAGAAATACTAGAGCGATAGAAATCATCCAGATCGGCTTCATTGTGATAACCTAAGAATAATATATAAGTTTAAATATTCCGATCATTGCCAACTTGAAAATCAACGTTTCTAGAAAATCTTGGAGGAGAAAAAAAATTCCCAAGTTTCGAAAATTTGCCACTCTTTCGATCGTCGAATAGAACATGGATTTGCTCACGTTCTCTGTGTCTAAGTTGACTTTGACCTCATTGATGAAGTTTCAGAGGTGAATAATGATTGCATACGTAATATTCGATACAAGCAATATGAACGTTGAACGGCAAGTCAAAATATCACCAACAAACATGGAACATTCATTGAAAAGTAAAAATTTACATTGGTATTACTATATTTCCTCACGGGAAACCTTGCACAAGAGCACATGAAGTAGCTTCTTATAGAAATGAATGCATTTCAAAATTAGGAGTAATATCAACTCAACTCGAGTTACACATTTTTCTTCTCGACATTGCTTTTACTGATAAGCGTAGTCTTTGTCGGATTCTTGATAACTCATCGTGGCAACTCTATACTGACGTTTGAATTTGAGACTTATGTATACAAGTGATCGAATTCCAAAGGACTATGATCAACATCCTGCACTCTTCTCACGGAGAACTCATGGACCCTGAGTGAATCTATTCATAACTTCACTGAGCAGTCAGATTTTTGAGATTTCAAAAGACAAAATCAAATAAAATGAGCCGTCTACAGTGAAACTTGAATTATTTTGGAATATTCAATCGAAAGAATAATCAAGGATCCGCTTTTATGTTTAGAAATAACGAAAAATTTCGTGTCGAATCACAGATTGGGTACTTCCGAACGCTAGGTCATTGTTGTATTCATACATGTAGTATGAAAGTATATTTCGGCATCAGGAAATAATTTCGAAGATGCAATGAGCATAAACTAAGCTAGCAATCTCATTTAGAGGCCATGACTCTCCATTACTTCTATTTCAAATCGTTGATACAGATTCATCTCGATAACACGGATAAATGGTGCAATAAACGGCTATGTTAAACTGACCAAAATAATTTTGCAAATAGAATATACCACTGTACATGTTTTATTTCAAAGTAATCAATTGCGAAGTCAGTTGCGAACTATTAAATAAAAAAAATCTTACCTGCGTATTAAAAAAGTTGAGTGCCAAGGGACTCGAGTTTTAGCAACTACTAACTTGCTGAAATTTTTGTTCAATGTACCTCTAACATTTTACCGGCTTATTTATATCCAAACTATTTCCATTTTGATTCGTCGTTATTTGATAGATGGCATATCAAAATATTAGACTTGACGAAAATGGGATTTTGCAGAATCGATCACTTTGATTTTTTCATCATTTCCGAAGCAATTCTCTGATATATAGTTACATTCTTCCTTCTGGATTTACCAACGCTTCCTACGATTAGACAATACCCTTGCATGATTTATGACCTGACACAGGTGAACTCCCTACGCATTTGGTCTTTTTTTATTACTTTTCGACGAACTGGAAAGTCCAATCATGCTCCTAATAACGGTGAAAATAAGAGGCAGGAACAATTACCATAGATCAAAATAATTTGATGTTTTTTTTTTGAATTTCAAAGTGCTGTGAATGAGCGAAATAATAGTGTTAGAAAACCCCACGGGAAACGCCCCGCGTCATTTACCATACATATTCAAGTTGGTCGAGTAAGATGAACTAAGTATATTTGATGACGTAGATGAACCTAACCATTAGGGTGGGCCGAAAATCCATTTTTCTCGAGAACCGCTTCACGCTAGTGAAATTTCACTGTCTTTTGATAAGAAAATACGGAAATTTTTTTCTCTGCATGCTTAAGAATGAGTTTTTCAAATGGAGCAAGAGCCTCGAAGATTGAGAAAAATGGAGAAAAACGTGTTTTTTGAACCTTTTTTGCTACTGTTTCGCATGAAGCTTCGGTGCATCTCCACATTTTGATACGTGCTTTAGCTAATTTTGAAGCTTGGTTCAAAACCAATAAAATGAGCGAAGGTACGTCCTATTTGAGTAACGTGGACCAAAGTTGTTGTAAATCTACGGAAGATGGTTTTCCGACCTTTTTCTTACGTTTTTCATCCGCGATCATAAGGAAGCTATGGGTTATGTAGCCATCCGACAAATGGAACTCTGGTCAAATTGTTACGCTCAAGTTTCCACAGTTTGTCTCATTTTGCATTTAAATGAGGGAAGTCAACTCCAAAATGCCGAGGAATGAGATCTTGTGATGGAGCAAAAGTTTGAGAGATCTTGAGAAAATTAAGAAAAACATGACATTTTGATGGTCCTTTCGAAAGTGATGCGATAGAGCGCAGACTATTTTCTTTGCCTGAGTCGCCACGTAAACAACGGTTTTTTGTGCATTTTCACCGGTAGAAATAAAACATGAGGTCCACTCAGGCCTCAAGGATCAAGGATCTTTATAACTCGCGAGATACCGATTCTGGCTATGGAACCACACTTTCCCAGAAAACGCCCAAACCCGTTCAAATCGCTGTGCTGCTGAGAAGAGCACTTCGAAAGACCTTGATCACTCATGAAACTATGTTTTCCTACGTATTTTTTCCTCCTGAAAACGATCTCGGTGTTCCCATCGGGCTTGGATGCGTCAAATTGAAGCACTGAGTAGTTGATGACCCATATGTCTAACCTGTGTATGAGGATAGGTATTCCATGCATAAGATAGGACGAAAATATTCCGTCTTCATCTGCTCATTACTTGGATTCGACGCACCCCTGCTTGATGAAAACACCGGGACCGTTTTCAGGAGGACAAAATACGTAGGAAAATATAGTTCCATGAGCGATCAAGGACCAATTGAATGCTATTCGCAGCAGCACAGCGATTTGAACGGATTTGGGCGTTTTCCCGGAAAATGTAGTTCCATAGCCAGAATCGGTATCTTGCGAGTTATAAAGACCCTTGATCCTTGAGGCCGAAGTGGACCTCGTTTTTGGTTTCTACCGGTGAAAATACATAAGAAAACGTTGTTCACATGGCGACTCAGGCAAAGAAAAAAGTCTGCGCTCTATCGCATCACTTTCGAAAGGACCATCAAAATGTCATGTTTTTCTTAATTTTCTCAAGACCTCTCAAACTTTTGCTCCATCACAAGATCTCATTCCTCGGCATTATGGAGTTGACTCCACTCACCCAAACGCAAAGTGAGACGAACTGTGGAAACCTAAGCGTAAAAATCTGGCCAGAGTTCCATATGTCGGATGGCTACATAACCCATAGCTTCCTTATGATCGCGGATGAAAAACATAAGAAAAAGGTCGAAAAATCATCTTCCGTAGATTTACAACAACTTTGGTCCACGTTACTCAAATAGGACGTACCTTAGCTCATTTCATTGGTTTTGGACTAGGCTTCAAAATTAACCTAAGCACGTATCAAAATGTGGAGATGCACCGAAGTTTCATGCGAAACAGTAGCAAAAAAGGTTCGAAAAACACGTTTTTCTCCATTTTTCTCAATCTATGAGGCTCTTGCTCCACCTGAAAAACTCATTTTTAAGCATGCAGCGAAAAGATTTCCGTATTTTCTCATCAAAAGACAGTGGAATTTCACTAGCGCAAAGCGATTCCCGAGAAAAATGGATTTTTGGCCCACCCTACTAACCATACCCTCATTGGTTCAAAAATCATTTCTGCGTAGATTTGCGATAACTGAAAAACAAAATACCACAGGACCAGGCGTATGAAAATCGTTGTGGAGGTTGTTCATAGGTCAATAAAAGAAGTTGATGATGGCGAAGTTTCGATTCTTTGCTCTCTGAGTTATTTCCATTGACAAAACTGTGGTTCTTTAGTAAACGGGAACAAAATGGATACGTTTCTCTTACTTCCCATTGGTTTGCTGTGACTTCAGATTTCTCCAACATTTGATACTTACTACGTCCTTCTACATAACACTGCAAAATTCAATTCTTTTTTATAATTCTTCGTATCCATTGGAAGATACTGACTCTTGTTAAAAACTTTATGAATCGGTTTATGCAAGAGATACCTTTGTTATAATGGAATCTTCATATACTAATGGTATCTTTTTGCATGAGCTGATCCGTATACCATAGATTGTGTAAGTACCCTTATAGACTTCCGATAAGTTTGACGCATATAAGACTGTGGGTACCAAAGCATTGTGTTTGTAGCGTAATTCACCTCAGTAGTGAATGTTTCGATGAGGCTCAATGGACGTAGAATTTCGTAAAATATTTTGATAAATCGCTCTTTCGACCGGTCATCCAGAGCATCATGCCCAGATTCCTCCCAATTTCGTCTATTTATGAAAATTTTACGAGCGCATTCTTGGTTGAAGGAGTCTCATTCACATCCTTGTGGAACACGTGCACACTCAAACCCAATCAAGGTCTCAAAAAACGTGAAATAGGGTTTCTTCAGCAACAAGTCATTATTGGCAAGGGCTGCATATAATGTTTTGAGACCAGTGTCGCAATCCATAGACTGCTGGTACACCTCAAGCAGGGGCTGATCCTGGGACCGGTCTTGGAGAGATGGCGCATTGGGTCTTGGGACAGGGGGGGGGGCGCTTTTCGGAATTCGTCGGTCACACACGCTCCCGCGCGCGTGCGCGTTCGCCAATGTTTTCCGTGTCAAATTTTTTTCCTTGGAAGGGGCAATCGTCTCTACCGCCCCTCCCCCTACATCCATCCCTGATCTCAAGTGAGATAGTTAGCTAGTATTAAAAAATAAGTCATGAGAAGGATGAGATATTGTCATAGATGTACGAGATTTGACATATTGTTAATGAGTCCCGCAGGACTCACCAGGCAACAAAAAAGACGTGCTTTCCGTTTTGATTGCACTATTTCCTCTACAAATCTCGATATGACAAGAAAAACTTTCTTCTCATATTCATAGAAATCTGATGCCCAAATGAGTGTTTTCAGGTATTCGATGAGAAAAAAGGTGGGTACTGATTTCTAATCCATTATGAGACTACGACACTACAAGTTAAATGATGCCGTATGGACTCTGGGTTTCCCGAGTCCAGACTCAAATTCTTCCATTACCAAAGATATAATAGTGAGCAATCTTCATTTGTTCCAAGAATCTCCCGGACTTTATTTGAAGAAGAAAAAATCTTCCCAACTAAAGAACCCGAATAAAAGAAATGTCCTTAATCTGAACTTCAGTAAAGGAAACGATAATCTTTGGATCTAAAGTCTTATGAACATTGTCACAGAGAAGAACGTTTGAATGCAAACGAGGTGATATTCCCTCTAAAGACTCTTTTGCAAAAATGCAGATGCAATTAGAAGAATGGATCAAAGTAACCAATCTCAAAGCTCTCGTAAAGACACTGATCCCTACAAAAGTTCTTGAATTATCCATAAAGAATGAGCTGAGCAGTTGAATACACTTTCATTGAATACCTTTGACACCGAGATCTTTGCAAACATAAAGTTTCTTAACGAGTAAAGTTTCTTGTCAATGCGATTGAGATGATGAGGCTATTCATATCTCGGTACAGACACTTATGAACATTTAAAAGTACATAAAGGATTAGTGTTTCAAGTCTTCATTCAAACACTCAATGAGATCATACAATCATAACTTATTGAGTACGTAAAAGCATATTCATCATTCGTATCCAGTCCTCCCGAGAATTAGGTATCAATAAACTAAGTTTTGAAAGTGAAATATCGATCTGATGAAATATTACGTCAGATGCAGAATCTCTCGTCACAGTTCGAATAAAATATGATAATTCCACTTTTTCTGAAATCTAGGAATTCCAAATTCGTCACAAGACGTATCGAGTTCTACGTCTGTGTGTCTGCCAGTATATTTTGATACATGTAAGCGAAAAAAAGTCAAGAAGACTCAGCAGAAAACTGCCTGAAAGTCTGACATGGATGAAAGGTTTAAGCTGGCCGATGACACGGGCCACGTCTTTTCTGTATCGGGAATGGCGAGCAGTCCAGAGAGCCCATCGTGAACTATATAGACCGATCGATACCGAATGAACTTTAATCTAGCCTGAGATACTAAAGAAAAAGAATATCATCTAGCCGTTTACTCTGCACTTTTTTTCGCTAATAGTCTTGATTTATATTTTTGTTCTATTCTCGGCTTTTGTTCTTTTTTCCTGACTTCTTTGTGTGATAATGATTCTGATAATGTTCCTTGCGATCGCGGTTACCAGACGTACTGAAGATACAAGTCTTCGACAATTTTGATTCATCGATTCCCCTCGGTAGGTGAATTAGATGATATTAAAATTTTCCACTTCAATTTTTGACACGTGTACCTAGTTTCAGTATGAATATCTCTGCTATTATTTTGACTCTGATTCGTTTTGAGTGCAAAAAGAAGTCCAAACAAACAAAGAAGAACAAACACTGGATAAGTTCTCAACAATGTTTGGTCTTCTTAGACACTTCGTCTTGAATAACCTCTTACGTTTTTAACAAATACCATTCAAAATATACAATAGGAGAAGGTTTTCACCAACGTTTGATAATCAGAAAGAATCATTGTGGGAACTGTGTTCCATATGGTTTTGCTAATTGACCGCAGTTCCATTTGCTGACTCCATCTGAAAGTAGTAGGATTTAAAAACCCATCGAAAACTTACGGCTGGACTATTTACTAAAATACCTGTTACAGAGATTTGCAAATATTCCACTGTTGAACCAATTGGCATGATCCTGAATCACTCCTGAATTTCCCTCACAACAGAGTATCTGACCTACGAACGTCAAATCAGAGATTATTTATTTTCCCATGAATATTTGAAAAAGTGTGAGTTGAGACAGAATTGTTCAATGAAACTCCTTTCATGAATAAAGGTCTGCGATAACAATCCATTAGTGAATTCCAGGACAAAACGAAAATTTGTTGGAAAGTTTAAGCTTGAATCATTTTCACGAAATCAACTGGTCATCAGGAAGTGCCGAGTAAATAAAATTTTAGAGAGCAAGATATTAGTGAGAGGAATTCCAAATTGGAGTATAAATTAATTCGGTAAGATAGATCATCCACTCAAAATCCTTGAGAAATTTCATGAACGATAACAAAACAATGAATCGCTGCTTTCAGTGCCGACAATCAACTAGATTTCAATATATTGAGGAAGTACCGCACCAATGGAGGGGGGAATTTTTTCTATCTGAACAGAATCACGCGATGACTATTCTAACAATTGGGTTGCGATCAATTGAAACTTCCGGTAAATTTTTATAAGCCCAGCAGTCATGGTTCTGGTAATATGAATAGACAAAATTTGACAATTTGTCTTAATCTCGACATGTTCGTGATTTCATGTCTTATTTCCATCATGGATCATTTTTTTTACATAGATAAGGTAGGCAATCGTTTTGAAAAAAAGTTTACGATAACTTCAGAAACGTTTGTGTGTATGAAAGAATTTCTGTCAAAAACTCAGCGTTGAGTTTCCTGATAGAGCTAAAAAACTGACACCTTCCATAAGACCACGTGTTGAATGACCGAAAATGAATTCGCCATAACCTTTGTGTCGGATAGGCGAAGTTTAACAGAACTTACATGGAGTCTTTTGGCACTAATATCAACGTGTGTGACGAGTTTCATCAAAATCTCAGCGTTGAATCTCTTAGGTGCGGTTCTTCCTTAAAGGTACCACGCTTTGCCGATGATGTATTTATCGAAATGATCTTGTGCTGTATGAATATCCTTCGATGAAAATATCATACAGCATTATTTTGTTCACATTTACATACAACAATAACAAAATTCCTCGGTAGATCTCGAACCACTTGCAGTTACCAACCCAAGCTCTTGTCTAACATAAAATGTAGAGCAATATCCTCCTTATGCTTACCAAGCAATGAGAAAGAACATGCATGGACGATAAAGTTTTCTTGCTTTACGATCGTCTCTACATTTGCATGAATAAATGTTGAATAAAAGTCTTTGAACCGTTTGCCTTAATGTCTGACCAAATAGGTACTTGAACTACTGAAATGTGCCGTGTCTTGAATATTACGTCTCGGTAAGCACAATGTTGTTGTCATAAATCACTCTGAGCTTCTAGATGCTGAAAATGCATCTCTTGCTCGCATTCGTGATCGCATTTGTCGAACAATGGACGTCGTTGAGGGTGCAGATTTCCTCCAAAACGTTGCGTCTTTTATCTTTTCCGCCAGTTTGAGCACACTGGAATTTTGTGCCAACTGCGACTCACTGCTTTTGCTATTTGACGATTTCTCTTCTCCAAAAATGGTGCTATTGTTGACCCAGTCGAGCTTGGTGGCGAATAGAGTTAGCACGAAGTCAAAGAAAAGAGTGGTTATAAATAAAAACTTCTGACAGAAAGAATGAAAAAAAGGGGAGAGTGAGCGAACAATGAGAAAATGCTTACGAGTTACGTGACATGAATTTCGGTTGGCATAAATTTTCATTTGCATTTTCACTTTTTCGACTGTTCCAACATCATGACATGAGATTATATTGCTGTGCAATTCTCCAAATTTTCTTTTAGAGAAAATTGATTCAACTTTCAAATGATTTTACATGTTTACAATTCTTTATGCCTAAACATTTTGGACAGTTTCGAAGTTAGATAAATGATGAAATGATTCACGATAGAAAACTTCTGAGAGTAATAGAATAGCGCTGTTCGTTCATCCTATATACATGTCTCACTTATATGATAATTCATTACGATCCATGTTCACCTAGAATTTTCATTATATTTAAATGCGTTCAATAAGCTGTTTGAGCAGAATTGCGCAGTTTCGTCACAACTGCTCTTGTACTTGAATAATACTCTTCTGTCGCTTGCTCGCGGAATTTTCTCCATCTTATAAAGTTATTGTATGTCGCTCTGGCAATATTCCCTCCCTTTCATATTCAAAGCTATTCCTTGCAAGTTCAACAGATTCCGTACAAAAGGAGATCTACTTGCTCGATTTATTCATGGTCCTGCGAATTTTTCGAAATGGATGAAAAGAAGTGCGTCGGATGTATAAAGTACTTTTTTGCTACAGAGATCAATCCACTCTCGTTTATGAGTACATTCTCTCGGGAATTGACATATCTTCGGTGATGATAAGATATATCATGATTGGGATAGAAAAAAGTTTGGAATCAGTTTTGCACAGATTCAATTGCTAACCCACACTCCAAGTATCAGGTATCAGGATTTTCTAATTCAAATTCTTTAGTAGAATTCAGTGGTCAATTCAAGAAACTATGTTGGAACGAATAGGTTGAACTTGAATAATAGTTCCATTCGTAGTATGAAGAGAATCTATCAGTGGTTCAGTTTCATTGAGATATCAGGCTGGCTCCCGGCTAGATAAGTTTATCGGACTTTTTGAAAAATTAGGTTGCTCTTCATTCGTGCTTGAAATAATAGACATCTTCGCGGAAATATTTGAGAATATCGTTCATTTGCCAAAAAAACTTTAACCGTTCCATAATTTTCATATCACTACAATTGCATTGGATGTATGAGTTTTTTACAATTTTCAAGTAGGCACGAGTAGCAAAACCAATAATACGTAATGGACTAAAATGAAAAGTTTCTATTTTCATTTCTCTGTCATGCAATGATATTTTGGATTTCTACTAACAGGGAGATCATGATGATTCGAATTCTTTTAGCCAGGGGTTATAAAAATATCCATTTTTGATTTTGTTGAATTTCGTCGAGCTTCATTCGCTACCTAAGTTCATAAAGGAGCCTCAATTTCGCGAATTATAATCGTCATAATCATCAACAAGTAAGCGGTTCTAATGAGTTTTCGAAATAGAATTCCGAAATCAAAATTGGATATCGGCACAAACTTTGCTTCGAGCTGATCGAAAAAAGTATTTCTTCTCATTTTAAAATCTACGAAGTATACATTTGGACAGTATTGCGAGTATGTATACGCTGGGATTAATATATGAGTGTTAGTGAGATGAATATCAGCTCAAGAAGATTTCGACATGAGCCACAAAGATCTTGAAAAAGTGGAATGACACAGGCTCCTTCATTACTGAAGTAGTCCTTTTCTAACCCATCCTCCTTCCTTTCTTTTATTCCCCAGCGGTACAGCATCCGAGTGGCCGATTTACCTGTTGCATTCAGGCGTACTGAATACTAACTCTTCTTTCAATTCGAAAAACTTTTCCGTGGTGAATGCGCCTTTTCAGTCTCTCATTTCAGGTCACGATGGAGACTATCGCTTTCATTTGAATTTACAATGGAATTGAAGAGAATTGTTTTCGAATAAAATGTAACGTCCTACATTTCTGTAACTGCATACATTAATAGAATTGCGCTCCTACATCTTCACGAATCGAGTTCATTCATGCATCAATCTTGGTTATATTTTTGTTGCAACGAATCGATCCAATTAGACACGAGATTGTTTTTCAAGTATTCTTGCTTTGCATTATTGAGTGAATGATTTTGGAGATTCTTCCAATTAAGACTGAATGGTGAGACTTTTACTACAGAAACTTTCGTTCAGTACTGACGAAAATATGACCATCTTGAAACAATGTTATCAAATTAGTTATCAATCAAATCTACCAACACTTCTACGAATAGTATTGATTTATACGAAAACTGTACTCAATGCCATTGTGCGGATTTTTTGAGTGCGCTGTTCATGTAGCGAGATCTATTTAAGCCTCTGCGCGCGCCAGTCTTCCCCGAAGATGTCGAGCAAGATTAGAGCTTGAGAAAATTCAATAATGGATCTTATCCTTCAACACTTGTTGCGTCATGCGTCGAATATCTGGTTCATCTAGCTACATCTAGCTTGATACTGTACAGTAATCAAATTTTCAAAGCAATCTTGTTTCCACCCTTGTGATAGTGCATACACTAAATCTCTCACTCTCTTGCAGGATATCTTCGGTTCTACTATTATACCCGATCGAGTGAAGTCTGTAGTGTGATTAGTTCCTGCTTTCTCTATTTTTATTATACGCTTTTATTCCATTTCACCGAGCTCTGGTTTTCTCCCCCCTAGATTCTCGTTTTGTCACCCTATTCCACCTTCCGGTTCAGCGGATGATCTAGTGACATTAGTACGTGTGCGAGATTGCCCACCGGAAAAGACTGCCTACTCATCGCATCAATTGACGAATCTATACCTCGCGTCAACCATCCGTGCAATGTGGTGCAGAATTGTCTATGCATGTCTATCGTCTGCTCTGCATTTAATCATGAGTGTGAATCGCGACTGGATGATGGCGCCACATTAAAATACGATGGATAACCATTATATTCGCCACCCAACAGCGCGCGCATCTTCGCTATAGCTATAGTTGAACAATACTCAAACTGTTTTGTGCATTGAGCAATTTTTTTTTTAAAGTCTTCTCAGTTCAAAAGTTTTTCTCCATTGCACCATGTCAAATTTTACAACGTTTCTTGACGCAGTTAGTAAAAGCGTATCTTAAAAATTCTTTATAACTCTTACTTATTTCTACAACACGTTCGCTGCGACGCTGTTCTTTCATAATTTCATTACGGTGCTGAATTGGACCATCGCAACTGAATAGAAACGCCCATATGGAGCTGAACTCTTTCTTGGCTCATTGTTCATGCCCTTGGTGAAGTAACATTACCTCGATGGATTTCTTGGGAAGAATTTACCGAGCATGTCTGAGCCGGCAAAGATTGAAGAAAGAAAAATTGCTGGTCCCGGACCCTCTTTTTGGCAGCATATCGTAGTTTCAGGAAAAATATATAATAGTACACATGTTTTAGGTAAAACCTCATAGTACTGATGCAATAAGTGGAATGAATTCATTTCCAACCTGTCAGGGGCTATCCTTTCGGATGAAAAGTTCGGTTCGCGGTTCAAGCAACAAAATTCAAACTTATGGTCAAATTGGATTTAAAATTATAACACTTTTATTTTTGATTCCTGATATTTTGTATTGGTGGTAATTGGATAACACTTACGATAAATCTGTTTTATTTACCAAGCTTTATCAGTGACTTATTCCTTTGGATGATGTGAGAAGAGAAGGGAATCACGTTGGGTAGCAGGGAAATACTAAACGGCACTCGACAGAGTTGGACATTGTATATATTGAAGTTCCCTGATCGAAAAACTCCATAATATTACTATTTCACCCCCGTCTTCATCGGAGAAGATGGAATTCCGTAAATGTTCAGATAATTTTCACAACTACAAGTAGTAGGCCGTCAATTTGGAATTACGCATCAATTTGCACAGTCAAGTGGCGATGAACCGCATAATAATGGACTCGACTTCAGCAACCAAGACTCAGGGTCCATAAAATTTACTGCTCACTTTCGAGTGCGCTTTTGTGCCAGATACTATCCTCGAGATCCATCACACACGATTTCACGCCACTACGGCTTCGTGCATCGCTTACAAGAACTGAACGCGATACTCCCGTTGAAGCAAGCGTATAATCTAGGTACTGCTTGAAGCTCTTGTGTTTCACTTACGAGAATTTTCAAACGGGTAGTGACCAGTAAAAATTCGAGCAAACTATACTGAGTCTTGCAAATTTTAAAGAGTGTAATATTTTCAGTAATTTTATATTTTGAATGTTTTGGAATATGAAAGAAATTTGAGAGAGTGCTGGGGAGCATCGGATTATTATGTATCAAAGTACAGGTAGAAAATGCAAAGTCAAAGATACGATTACCAATATCGAATCATGCTAACATCAGAATTGGAGATGGGATTTAGTTCATTCAGTTTGGGTTGATCGTGTCATTATGCTTGATGATGATTTCTCTTCTAAAAAGGAAATGAAAGTGAGTGGAGAGACTTTCTACGCAAATCTCTATATTGCCCTGTAAATTTGGAATCTTTAGAATAGTGAATATTATTTTGAAGATTATACTAAAAGTATTTTTAAATGAGCAAATCCTTAAGATTTCGTAATTTTAGCGGTCCGGTCGAAGTAAAATGCTTACGATCCAAGCAAAAGAATGTTGATTTAGCGTTCGTCCTGGCACTCCTGGCTCGTTTGTTGGTCAAGCTAACCTCAATCTGGTCGAACTCTCCACCATGCAATACCAAAACAATAACAAAGGTTTGATAATGCGTCTGAATTTATCATTTGCTAATGTTTACGGAGTGGTATTAAATCGAGTTAGGGCGCGCGACGGGGCTCGTCAGGTTTCCCTAGCTGTCCGGACAGCGCCCGTACGGGCGGAAGACGGGCATACGACGCTTAGAATGTTAGCGCCCTAACAACGAGTTAGGGCGATATTGTGGAGTTGTGCGGGCATTATGAGGGTGGCAGTCGGTGGATAAATTGTATGGTATATAGGTGCAATGCAATCAGTGATATAATTAAATAGTCACTGTGTTAGAGTGCCCATATCAAATGAGACTGGCTCATCATCATTATTGCCCTGATATTTTACTTTTCTCTGGAAAGACGTTAGACTCTTACGTCAGAAAAATCGTGAAAGAGAATTCTCACTCAATGAGCTCTTGAAGCCGCATAAATTCAATTATGATTTGGGATTGAATGATGGAGAATAGAAAGTCAAAAGCAAAGAGCGTGATATCATGATATTACAAACTTTTTATTCAAAATAGAGCTACTTTACATATGAAATTATGGGTCACGACACTAGTTGTTATCGATTCTCCTTTATCAATTTTCATTTCAGACAGAAATTCAATTTCTCAGGGTCGAAATTCGCCATATTAATCGTTCCATTTCTTACATCAATCAAAAAATCAGGACACTGTTCATAAAAAATTGGCTTGATCAATTGCTCAACACAAAACTTCATCCTTTCGCGCATTCACGACAATTGATGATCTGACTAAAAAAAAAGGAAAAACATTGTATTTTCTAAAAACTCTCTACATCTCTTCAGATTTTTGTAGATTTGTGTTCATCAATCAACTCGTTTTTCTTGCAATTAGATGAAAGACAGTATTATTTATTTCCATCAATTGAGGTTAAGTTGTCTGCACGAAGACCATACGAAGACTAGTATGCGGGCGTTAGACGGGCCATGGACGGGCTCTTGCTGAGTTATCAATTTAGGTTGGGTTTTCTGCACGAAGACTCATGTGCAGGCGCTATTGAGTAATCGCGAGGGCGCCAGACGGGCTCTTGCGACGTAGGGTGACCTGAAGACGCCCGTACGGGCCCCTACTAGCTAAGCGTCGCATGCCCGCTTATCGCCCCGCGGGTTTCCCCAGTCCCGCCCTCAGTCCGCCCGCACGGGTCCCAATGAACGAAACGGGCATCCCTAACAAATTTCTAGCCGGGAATGGGTAGAGTGAGTGTATCGATTGATTCAGGGGAGAGATTCTCCATTAATATTTGCAAAAGTGCAGGTTGATATCATGGTTGATGATGGCTTGTGCACGGTATTTTTTAAAAATCTGATGATGTTGCGATGATTATACCGAGTGCGATTGATGTGATCTCACCTAAGCCACGTGTGCCACAAATAGTACCGATCCCGGTCCGTTCCTTGTGCGATGTTGTACTGAAAATGAAAAATCATTCCAAAATCAAAATGTCAACTTACGTTCATGTATTTCCGCCAGATTGACACGGGGTTCATCACACTGTAATTCCAAACGACGTCCGAGTTCTCACCAATATCTCGAGATTTCTCACGCTGATGTTTACAACAAGTGGGCCTGATGAGAACTAATTAAATCATTGAGCTCAGCTCAACATCACACAAGGAACGTAGGGAGAACGATACGGTTCAAGACACGTGGCCTAAGTGTGATCATTTCAATTACACTCGGTGTCATCATTTCACAGCACAATCAGACATTTCCAAGAAACTGCGCACAATCCATCAAAACCATGATATCATCTTGCGATTCTGCGAATATTATGAATCTCTCTCTTGAATCGATCTAATAAACACTCACTCAACCCATCCAATTGGGCACCGCTTTGCAAATATTATGAGCAAACGATGAAATACAGACGCATCATCAAACTTTTTTTATTGTTTTGATTTCGTATGCTGGCCAGTACTCATGCTGGCTGCCTGGTCGAGCTCTCGAGCTTGACCCCATTAAGGCGATGCGGTCACCGTGCATCGTGACCATGGACCTTGAAAATACACCTTACATGAAAAGTTTGATGATTCAAAGGGTGAGACGAGTTTTCGAATACTTGTTATTGTCCAACTTGTATTCTTCAATCCGTCGCTTAGCCCAAATCATAAGAGGATCGGAGAGAAGTGGGAATAACTCGGACGCGGGAACCTCCTAACCTATAATATACGCACATTTTCATTCCCAACTTTCTCCGATTCTATTGCAATTTGGGCTTAACAAAGAGCAGTAAGTTAGATGATAACAAATATTTGTGTGCTCGTCGGTCAGCCAAAATCGCAACAGAATCGGAGAAAGTTGGGAATGATTTTCAGCTTGCATGGTGACCGCATCGCCTTAAGGTTAGCTTGCCTAACAAATGAATTCGAATGCAAAATCTTTTGCATAATGCAGAAAGACGAGATAAACGGAAATGGGCGGGGACTGCTTTGGGAAACTGCCGGCGACAGACAAACGATGTGAAAATTTTCGAACGTCTGTCTCGTCGACGAAGGAAACCACTTCTCACTCAGCCGCTCCACTGGTGAATGTAATTTAATGTCATGGAGTAGTTGCTCAAAACTGCCTGGGCAGAGGAAAAGACCGTATTTCAAACTAGCGCGTATCAAAAACCGTTTGAGACGTGTAGCGACTGGATCTGAGACGCGAGTTCCGGCCCCTCGATTGGGAACATTACGGATACATTCTTTCTAAGATTGTAAACTAAAGTTACTTGTTTGCTCATCAAAATCTTCACACCTAGTAGAATCGTCGATTTTTTGTTGGCGAAAGCGGACGTTGTGCTTATTGGTTTATCGTACAACATAGGAGAAAGCTCAAATTCTGTTGAAGATTGCCGTACGTCGATCTTTCTTCGCAATTTAGCCGTTAAAAGGCCATAAAATACTCATGTCTTTCCCGATATTCCGTAAAATGAGAGAAGTTTCGATTTCCAAATGCCAATGATTTAAATAGCGCACGGAAAGATCTCAATATGATTGATATCAGACTCGTTCATTGAATATTCATTAATGAGTGTTTCTGAAAGGGAGATTATAATACCCTTGTCGTGGGGTGCAAGATATTAGCTCTGGAGCATTTTTTCTTTTCGTCCAACTCATTGAATAACCCTCGCGATTGTTCAGTCATGAATCTTTTATCAATTGACGGTTATGAGATCCCTCCGACCCAGGTTGATACCACGAATCTTACTCATCCAACCATGTGGTCTCCATTCCTGCTGTTCATAGAGAATCCAAAGCAATGATTGTTTCTGATTTCAGGTGAGTTCCCAATGCTGCGGGTGAAAATCTACTGCAGAAAAATGTATGTGATATTATTTATCTCAATCTATATTATATCTATGCGACCCTCTGCCAGCACTACAGTACCCTACAATTTGGGATCTTGCACAAACCACATGGGCTCGTTTTGAGATATTTTCTACCACCTACTCGTCTCCATACGGTTTGATATGGCATTCCGTCCGACACTCATGGTATGGTCCTTCGCAAAAATTGAGCGATTTCTCGAAGATAAATCTGGATCATTGTTTTGAGGTCTATTCTACCGGAATTTATTCAAATTAGCATAATATAGTGTTATCAGACATCGGGATGAATGAAGTTAGCCATTCGTGTAAATTATCAATGATAGGGAATACATTTGTTTCCTTCGTTTGAGGTAAGAAAGGAATTGAGTCAACGTCATTGTCGAAATCTTCTGTTTCTACCCACTCTACGAATAGTTTCAAGGCGCCAATCTCGCAGAGCAGCTCATACCCACGCTTTGACAAAATGCGTTTAGCTTGAATTTTGACATGACATTCTCTGAATCGTGTTTATATTTTGAGTGGAGCTCTAAATTTTTGCTGCTGACAAAGTAATTTCCACACGTTTGGCACAGGTAAACCTTTGGTAAGGCATAGTCTTAATCCAATGTATTCCAAGGATTATATAGATATAGATTCTCTCGTGCCGGATCATCAGATTCCAACCGCAGGCAACACGCGCCCTAATCGATTGCGTGTTGAATTTCGGAGAAATTTCGGTGAGATATAGTCGAAGATCTTTGAGTCTTCTCAGTGCGATCAGACTTTATGGTTACTAGCTTTACCTCCTACCCCCTACTCTGGTTTCAATATGATGTTTTTGATGACCATCTACCCACCCCTTGCGAACTATATCGTTTGAGAACATAAAAGACGAATATTTTCATGGTAATATTGATATCTTCGACACTCTCGCATCTATTTTCTGAAGAGCATTTGGAAGACCCCAACAATATTCATCTGCCTATGTCTTTCTAAAAAATTTTGATCGAAATTTCATTGTTTTCAATGGTACAAGAAAACGAAAACTTTTTCATTTCATTCAACCGACCATACACAGCATGATACAAGCGTAGAAAAGTTTGTCCGATCTGACGCAAAAAACTAAAAATGGGGCTTTGTTTGGGACTACCCGAAGGCATGAAATTTCACTCACAGGAAATCGGAGCTGATTCTATTCGCCAATTACGTGCCGAATGAGTTGTGTACCTCTCACTTGGCAAATTATGACTTATGAAGGCTCTGAGGTGATCTTTTTTGATGATGAGAGCACTGTGTTCTTTGAATACACATTATCTCCTGTCCTATTCCGTTCCGCTTTGTGCGATGAATCTTTGAGATGTACGAATGATAGGCGTAATCATTGTCCTTTCAATCTACCCCAGTTTTCAATCAGCTTTCTCCATATCATTCAAACTAATCACCCAGGCGAAGTGATATAGATCATCCCAAACGCCAGTTCGTGCTTATTTGTGGGCTCAAGTATGAAAAAGATGGCAACAGCAGTTGTGCAAAGTCCTACGATAAATATTGACGTGAATCTCGGCGCCAAGCGGCTGATGTTTGCGATATCGTTCGTTTTCGTTCACATTTTCATAATCATAAATCGGTATGGGGGAGGGAGGCTCGTTAAGCACGCAATTTTTGGAATGTTTTTGTCTAATCTCAAGTTATTAGTTGCTCGCACTCGATAATCCGCGAAGTAAGCAAGCCATCCGACTAATTTACATCGATAAATCTCTTGGGGCGGTCGTCTTTTGATATTCTCCTCGTACTCTCGAAGAGTCAAACGACATGTCGTACAAATGCTGGTTGGATATCTTCCGTCATCCGGATTGTAATTTAGCTCAAGAAATCTCTTGATCAATTCCACTTGATGACTCTTCAACTGGAAATCGTGTAATTTTTTGCCGGGCACAGTCTTCTGCCCTCATGGGCCACAAATTTTTCTTCTATTCTTGTCGTATCCACACCTTTCCTGAGGATGAGGTTCTAGCATTCTTATGTACTAAAGGAAATATCACTTCGAGAATGTAACTTGAGGATCTCACTTCAGAATATGTACTATAATTGATTTATCGATGTAAATTAATCGGATGGCTTGCTTCTTTCGCGGAGGAGCGCGAGGAACTCAAAACTTGGGATTGGACAGAAGCATTTCGAAAATTGCGTGCTTCGCAGGCTCCCCCCCCCCTCCGTCGATTCTGCGATTATGGAAATGTGAAAAAAAAACGAACACTATCGCAAACATTAGTGACTTGATGCCAAGAGTCACACCAATACTTACCCAAGGACTTTGCACACCTGTTGTTCCCATCTTCTGCATACTTGAGCCCACGAATGAGCACCAACTGACGTTTGGGATGAGCTATATCAATTTGCCTGTGTGATCAGTTTGAATGATATGGAGAGAGCTAATTGAAAACTGGGGTAATTCGAAAGACAATGATTACATCCATTCTTCGTACCTCTCAAAGATTCATCTCACAAAGCGGGACGGAATCAATATTCATTCCTATAAATTTGATAGAATTGGAGGTAATGTGTCCCAAGAACTCGCAGTGCTCTTATTATCAAAAGCAGATCACCTAAGAGCCTTCATAAGTCATAAATTGCCAAGCGATAGGTACTCAAGTCATTCGGCGCGTAATTCACGAATAGGATCAGCTCCGATCTCTGTGAGTGAAATTTCATTATTTCTGGTCATCCCACACAAGACCCGATTTTTAGTTTTTTGCGTCAGATCGGACAAACTTTTCTTTGCTTGTGGCACGCTGTGCATAATTCTTACGAGGTTCATGAAATTGCTGAAAATGTCTATACGGAATTTCGCAAGGTCGTTTCAAGACTCTATAGAAGAATTTCATACTCCACAAAATACCCACACACACAAGCAGGTTCTTCTATGCGTGAATTATTCTTATCCTTGATATCGACTGAATCCCAGATACACAGACTCGATATTTTCATCTAACGTGTCAAATGGACGCAACTTTATACATCCACTTAATCTCAATAAGACACTCCCGGCAAGAAGTTTTGCCCATGACAACGTTTCCAAGGTAGCAGGTTACTCTTCACTCGAAAGGTCTGGATCTAAAATCCCTGTTTCAGTCGGCTGCCAACTTCAATCCTCACCCGACCCTCCGGTGCTGTTGTCCGATCACGTGTGTGGTGACGTCGGTATACTTACTAGCCCGGCGAAGAAAAAAAGTCACCAACTTTCCCGAGAGACATACTTTGGCTGTCAAAGCAAAGTTTATGTACAGGAATGAGCAAGATATGATTGAGTTACTAAATTTTTTCCGGCGCAGACACACCAGTTTTGCTTTGTGCGCTAGAACGAGGATCATTTAGAACAGAAAGGGAAA
This sequence comes from Eretmocerus hayati, assembly GCA_029851415.1. Taxonomy (NCBI): domain Eukaryota; kingdom Metazoa; phylum Arthropoda; class Insecta; order Hymenoptera; family Aphelinidae; genus Eretmocerus; species Eretmocerus hayati. The sequence continues at coordinate 167,727,869 of CM056742.1, forward strand.
CTGGGTATTTTTGTCAGGTACATACATTACTCTCGTGAAAATGGAAACTGCGCATCACAGGATGCAGACGAAGTACTCTGAGTCGGCTTCGAGTTTCGCAAGGGATTTACCCAGACTCTGTGAGCAAAATATATCGAGTTCTCTCACGAGAGCCAAAGCCCTGTCCAAGCTTGAATAAGGAAGCCACTTGGATTCGCAGCTGTTCAGGTACTTTTCAGAATTCAGAGAAAATGTCACTGAATTTGATTTTTCCTACTGAATTTTATAGATTCATCTGTGATGGATTATAGATTCATCAATCACAAATAGGCTTTATTATCAAATTTTAGAGATTATAGTCTGTGTAACGTGGAGGATTTTGACGTGAAAGGTAACTATAAGCGTGCTGCAACGGTCCACATCGCTCCTATTTGGTATCATTGTCAAAATTTACATCATGTTTATGAATATTTTCCGGATGAATCTATTCAGGAACTGATGGAAAATTCTTGATACCAGTATAAAGATGTATCGTTATCTCACTAAGGGCCCGAGCGAGTTGAGTTTTCCTACTATTTTGCAGGCTGATGAGAAATCGACACGAGTCAGATTGTTTGTCGATGTTTTTGTTTTGCTCTTCAATGAATGACTAGAACTTTTTTTCTTCGACTGATAAAGCATCTTGATCCGACACTTGTCATTATAGTCGTTTATAAACCAAGGATTAAAGTTTGATCCGCGGATTAGGTTTCGTAGTCGGTGTGGCCAATCGAATAAATTAACATCTCTGCATTATACTAGTGCAACAGAACACCAAAAATCCAAATTCGTTCTTTTACCACTCCGACTACAGCGCCTAATTCGCGGGTCAAACTCTAACCCTCAATTTACAAACTAGCATAACCAGAGTGAATATTCCGAACGTACAGTTAATTCATCTATTCAGCCTTCCGTTCATTGTTGTCATACATTTCAATAAAATACTCAAGTCCCTTCATCTCGTTATCCATTCTAACTGAATCAGCGGGTATCTAAAAATCTGCCTGATCGAGTAAACAATGTTGCCTAAATTTACTTTGAGTTTTGTTCGGCTCACAAGTAGAGGTCCGTCTTGAACTTTGGGAATCATCTTCTTCTGGTGAGAAATGAAGGTATTTCAGAGGATTTAGTCCCATGGGTCCCCTATCCTCAGATACAGCTATAAAGATGAACATTGGCCATATAGGCTCATGGTGACAAGTCGTACATATATACTGCCAATGCTAATCTCCATAGATTTGTCGCAGGATAGGAGGTCCATGGGATTAAACCTTTGGAAATACCTTCATCTCTTACTAATACACGATGATTCTCAAAGTTTGGAACGGATCGAGGACCCGCAAGGTTTGACCTCGCCTTGTTATTATTTATTTGATTGTCAGAATTCGTTTTTCCTGATCAAATAGAGACATTGATTCTAGGAGCATACTCTTATCGATAATTTATAATGCATACGCTGCATACTGAAACGCAGTAAATACCGTTTTCCATCAAAGAACCTCGGAGTATCGTCGAGTGCAGTAGTGAACTCGGTAGTGAATTCGAATCAGAGCTGATCTTGAAGGAATAATACATTCCACCAAAAAATTTAACATGTTTTGAATGAGTTTTCTGGAATTGTTCCTCCGGATGAATTCCCCATAAGAATGGAGAAGTTCCGTCTTGAGGTTTGACATATTAGCGTGTAGCCTCAATGAATAAAAGTTACGATCACTGTAAGGCTGACACCAACACAATTCTTTTTCAGGAAATCACTGGACCAGGCGAAATTATTCATTTAGTTTTTATTCCGGAATGAAATTGATTTGAACTAAAATAGTTTTTACACCGTCTCAAGATACAGACGTCCACTTGCAGGGGATCATACCCGTCTGAAAATTTCTCTCAACTGTCTTTGAAATGCAAGATGCTTTTAGCCCGGGAATGATGTATGAAAAAAGATGCACATATTCTTAATCCCTTCGAGTAACTTCAGAAGTCCATCAGAACAAAATATTGGCATTTTGAATGCAGTAGAACATATTGCAATTGGCAAAGAGTGGGATGCTTACCCCAACCAGTGCAAAATACCAGCAATTTTCATCATGGCTCTGTCCTTTTCGCGTAGTATTCAAAATATTCCGATCACTCTCTCACAGATGAATGGGCATATTGTGCTCACCCAGACCACATTGCTATCGCGATATTGCTTTCAAGACAAAGGAGTCACACCGCCGCGGCTGGGAGCGTGAATGCGTATGACACTGAAGAAATATAGTGCCGAGATCGAGTTTAGATGTGGATAGAGCACCTCCTTCATCCTTCTTTGTCCCTTTAGTAGAAGATTGAAACGAATATTTCTCGTATTGAGATTTAACGGATTGAAGTCTCAGCGTTACCTAAGTCTATATTTGGAAAGACATTTCTGCAATATTTGGATCAACAATTGTTGAATAATAGAAGTACTGAATTACAAGAAATATCATTTGTGAGTTGTCGGAATATCTCGGATTCAGTACTTTGTAATGGACTCCTCTTTATCTGATTTGAAGTTTTTTAAAGTGTACACAACTTTTCTCGTAAGCCGTTCGCTTGGTCCAATATCTAAATAAGAAAAAATCAAAATTTCAAAATCTTGACGAATTTGTTAGAATCCATGACACCCAAGGGGTAATATCACTTTGCAACAAAATTTTGAGGTTGGTATATCACATTGACCAGACTATGATTCGCTCAAGTATTTTCCACGCAAGCCCCGAATTACTCCAAAATGTCAGGGTTTTTTTCAAATCGTGAAAAACTGTTTTTCCGGATTTTTATGGCGTAGACAAGAACTCTGACGTAGTAGCTTGGAATCGTGCTCAGACGGACAAATTTTGGTCGGAGAAGCATACTTGGATACTTCGCGTAAGCAAGAATTTTCTTCCTTGCAATTTGGAAACAGTAAGGGTCATCGCGAAAACATTGTCACGTGTTTTTGCGATAATCCTTGATGTTACCAAATTACGAGGAAAACAATTCTTGCTTGCACGGCTTACCCAAATATGCTTTTCTGTCGTAAATTTGTCCATCTGAACACGATCCCGGGCTTTTTTGAGCTAGTCCGTGAGAGTTTTTGTTTACCTCCAGAAAATCTCTAGAAAAGTGATTTTCTCCATTTAGAAAAGAAAACCTGACGTTCTGGCGCGATTCGAGGCTCGGGTCCAGTTTAAGCGTCGAGAAATTTCATTTATTCTGGAGCTTATTCTAGTCGAGAATTCGATGCATGTTTCCGTGAGAAAATTTTGTCTAAAGAAGAAAACCGTTATCGGACTGTCATTGGTAATAATGAGTGCAAAATTAGCAAATCATGAAGAAAATTCTTCAGAATCAAATTCGAGTTCAAACCGATAGGCATCAGAGAACATCGAGTATTTTGTCAAAAAAACCTGTGACTTCGATACTGAATTTGTACCTCATGGAACATAGAAACAGAAAAAACAGCTTCCCACTCTCACTTGCGTTTCTATCCCAAACGATTTATCGAAAATCTTTGAAAATAATCGACAATCAAAGTCACTATATTGCCTCTACATATACATACATTTACAACAAGGCATCAGTAGTATCAGAGGGTGCAAAGTGTCGCTGATAGGGATTACGTGCCAGGGGGTGGTTTATGAGGTAGAGCTTGCAGGTGGGTAGATCTATGCGCAGGCGCTACTTTCGATTTGCCCTCCGGCTACATTTGATATATCTATATATATGTATAAAGGTTTGGGGTTGCCAGCAGCAGCAGCACGTGGATTTTCGACGCATCCAGATACACGGCAACGAAGCTACAACGCTAGTTTCAACCGCACCGTCGCGGTCGACGCTTCGAGACTGTTACAAAATTCCACGTGGAAATCTATACATACATACGTCTCTGTACTATTACCGTGCCATTTTCATTTTCGCGATCGAGCTTCGGCGGGTAATCAAGCTTTTAAACTCGATAAAAATCGAATCTCTTTGATGTACGTGCGTATTTAGTGAGAGTATGGTTAATGTGGGTGTGAAAATTTTCGTGAAAGGTTAAAGATTCGATCGAGTGAGATTGAGATTTTCGGCTACGAGATTTGCACGTGGCTAGCTGGAGCTTGCAATATTTATTTATAGTGTGTTTGAAAAGATTTGCAGACTTGATTTGATGGGGGAAGGTATATTGGCGCGAAAAAGCTTCGTGAAATTTTTAAGGCTATTGTGGTGATCTAAGGCTTTTGTGGCAAGCTGTGGAGAATTCTTTTGAAGAGTTTTGAAAGATGTAGGTTATGGATTTTTTGCGCTGGTGTTTGACTGACGAATTATTATCAAATAATGACAATTACACTCGCAAAAATTTTGCACACAATAATGTACGGATTGGAATGGCGATGAACAGCCAAATCATATCAGATGAGACTGGGATTCGTTCACCCAATACTAGTGCGTCTTAATGACTGCTCTTCTTAACCCATAGGAACCGAGACCATCTAAAAACGGGTTGATATCTTGTTTTTTGAGTTAACTCGATTCTTTGGAGGCTCCGATTCGGCGCAATGCACGTAGAATCCCATGAAACACTCTGGAACATTGGTTTTCGGGTCGGTCATGTGAAGCGTCATAATGAAATTTCTCATAATTTTGGTTATCTATGAGTATTCTAGAGATGCATTCTTGGTCGAAGGAGTGTTGTTCACACCACTGAAGAGCCCCGTAGAGTCAAACCCGGTTGGAAACTCAAAAAATGCAACATACGCTCCGTACAATGACGGGTCATTTTTATCGATTTGAATTTCTGTCCGAATGATGTTTTGAGAGTGATATGGAAACTTGGAGCCTGTTGATGGGCCTCAATAACCACACAAAAGAATTAGGTATGGCCTTGAACAAGATGACTGAATGTTGAGAGGCATAAAATATTGATTTAAATATACCAAATCGAACGTATTGTGCATGGGTCGTGCAGGACCCATACGGCGCCTATGGGTTAAACCATATTCAGGTATCTTGTGTGCCTTAAACAAAGTTTCTTCTTGTTACAGAAATTATCCGATTAGATTGTGCCCAGTTTATAATTAGTGAATCTCGGTATTGTTTAAGAGAAAAATCTGATTCTAAACACATAATATTCCATCTGGTAACTCCGTTTAGTTGTGGCCTCGGTTTTCGGCCGCATAAAAAGCTCGTATGAACCACTGTCCGAAATGATATTGTTGTCCGATTGGATTATGGGAATCGAGGGGCTGATGAGTATTCAGTTCTTGTTTCTATGCTTCTATTTTCTGGTCAAAGCACACTCACTTCAGATTTTGTCAGAGGAGATAGGATCTTTTAAGGCTTCCATAAATTCGAATACACTAAAAAATGTACAATTATGTGTGTAGTCATGACAAACACTTGTTTCCTAACAACACCTTCAAATACCGGATATTACACTCTTTCATGTCAAACAGTTGTAGAACGACGCAGCCTTTATCACTAACGATCTAGCTGGCTCAGCTTTTGTAGTCCCAAAGAATGGTCTCGCTATGTAATTTCATCGGTGGTTCTTTGACGTCAAAGCTCGTGATATTATCAACGGATTCGTGAGCTCCAATTGTCCGAATCCATGATAATCACTTTTTCGTCATATTATAAACGACTTTGACGACCAGTAATTGATGCAGCATTGCTTTGACCTGAGCTTGAAAAGAAAACTTTGTTTGAAATCTCATTAGGATGGTCTTATGATTTGAATGAGAATCAGAAAAAAACTGGTGGAATAAGAAAGCCGGTAATGTTGGAATATAATTAGCCATCATTATTCCACATCCGTCGATTTTATCAGACATGCAATATGCTCTTGTGTCAGGGTCGATAACGACTTTGACAGATACTATGATTGTTTTTGTATCCATTCATTCACTCGGTGCACTAGGTACACTTTCGGAGTTGTTTAATAGAATTTTATACTCTAAAGTTCCATTATATTTATAGCTATCGGGCGGGTTTGAAGAATTTGAGCGATTTGAGTTAAGTGGAATTGTTGAATATTCTTCGGAATTGAAGGAATTTTTCTGGAATGAGTGGATCGTTTGATGATGCCATACTTGGTGAAAACTGGTTTGTATGGACGAATTTTGGATTTGGTTCCCACCAGCTGGCACGATGCTCTCTTAATTGGACTAACAAATTGGTTGCACCAATGAGTTCTTGCAATAAAAAATTGTTTAAAAAACCCAGAAATCATCTCACGACAAAACTCGAGTCCAAACCTTTGCAAAACTCTCGGCGGGATCTTGATATATTCATTGGATCTGGGGGATTGAGGTCACTCAGATTCTTCTTATGCCGAAAAAAACTTGCCATCGGATTGTACATGAGGAACCACAGATCTTTTCCGGAAACATTTGATTCGAAATTTCTCCGGGGTTAACCTAAAACCTTTATTTTTTCATAATACTTTTACCCACAGTAAAATACTTGTCACATCACTACTTTTAACATGAAAGTTAAGCTACCTAGATCTTTGTCAATTATCTTTGCAACCGTGATAAAGACGAAAATATAAAAAGCATCTATTGCATCACCATGTGATGCTGTCCTTCGGACCAAGACGAATCTACAAATAAATCCCACTCCCACTGAAAACGCACTACTCTTAGAGTCAGCTTGCCTCATCGGCTTTCCAGACCGCAGACAGATACAAACGAGCAATTACATCGCCTCCCCCTCATGCCTCTCTTTCTCACGGAGAGATCGACCCATCTCTAGGACATCTCTCCTATCCACGATAACGAGACTTGTCCCTATCATCAGCCTGAAATAGATTTCTCATTGTCACCTTGATACGGTGAGTGTACCCAACATGCTCCTATACGCCGAGCTTAGATATGGGCAATCATTGACCTCCTCGCAATTTTTTTTACGTCTGTTATCTTGAAATATGAGTAAATTAACAGTCCGGAAACTGGGTAGGCTCCCGTATGTACTAAGGGCTGCCACCATAAAACAAACGTTTTCTAACATATTTCTTTGCGTAGAATCCGAATCCGTTGGAATTTTTCCGATAAGTGGTGGAGATCACCCTCAAAAATGCAATTTTTAACCTAAAAACTGTTTTTATCGCGCGGGCAAGGGGGACAATCTACCAAACTACTTGCATGACCTCGGAAACATAGAAGTATAAGTACAGAAATGTCTAAATGTCATAATTCAATACTGTGCATCCGATATACAGGGTGGTGAAACCCGATCGGGGTCGTTTTTTGTATTTGAGGGTCCCAAACCGGTGTACAATAGTTGAATAATTTAGCTTGGTATATTTATGTTCCCAAATCATCCAAGCGACTCATTTCTATTCGATATTGCAATCCAGAAGATGATTTCTCCGACTCCCAGGTAATTTAAAGCGAGTTTTGCATTTTTCGCTTTTGCACAGCTAAGAATTTGCCAAGGAAATTGCGTTCAGTGAGACCGATACCGAAAGTTGTTGGTTCGATCAATCTAAACGTACCTCAGTGCTTTTAAATTCTTGTCTCAAAATCTTCGAAATCCCTCTCCTATAATTGCGAGAGTCCGATTTGGTTCAATTTTAGGAGCAAAATACGGGGATCGTTCGTAAAACATGAAGGCTTAGCGAGGAGTGTACCCAACATGCCACCATGTGGCTATCTCAAAATATCGTATAGTACGACTTTTTTCCACTCAGAACGTGTTCATCACCTCCAAATATGCCAGGTACAGTGATTGAATCGATGAAAAAATTTCAAATGTATTTATACGGCGATAAAAGTGATTTTATCCACCTCATACCTGGTTTACATTATTTTGAAGGATGGGGCGTGTTGGGTAGATCCTTCCGCAAACTCGCGAAAAATCACCTTCTGTAAGAAATTTGTGTCAGCTCAGTTCTGGTTGGTGTGAATTGAATTGATTCTAGCTCATTTTAAAGGTCTTCAAACAAGCTTCGAGTACATTTGAAAATGTCAAAGTTGGACCAAACTATTGGCAAAACAGCCTAAGGTCGGGGCATGTTGAGTACACTTACGTCATATATATCCTCGGTTGACAAGATACAGCTCTTCCAGCTCAGTTCACATATTCAACATATATTATGCACAACCTCGACCTTTCAAGAATGAAATCATACATCCTGAAGATAAATAGGATTTGTATAGATAATCCAAAACTCGCGAAAATCTCGGATAAGAAATTTTCACTTGGGTCGAAAATTAAAACGCCGCCGGCTGCTGCAGCGGACGGAAATCTGCCGCTTTTGCTGCGTCAGGTGCAATTCTAACCGGTGCGAGATAATTGCACCGGAAAGCCATTCCGTGAATGACGAGAGTACGACTCTCGTCCGGAAGACCTTGAAAAAACAATCACAGAGTAGAGAGTTAAATTTTGCAATGTAGGGGAAAGGGGTCGGTAGCATTGGGATACGTGGATTTGTGTTTCACGAAGAGATGGGGAGTGGGGGTTGCAGCCTAAATGCGAATTAGCCGATATCGATTTGGAGCTTGACTCGATTCAAGGGTGAATGTCAAGTATTCCGTTGTGTCTGCTGGGCAGCTTTTATTACAATTTGATTTGAAATTTTAAAGTTGTTAAAAAGTTGGTGAGGTGGACATTTTGATGAGTCGTTTAAGAGATATGAGATTTTGAAATTGAATGTGTTGGAGGATTAGAGAGATTCTTTTGCGAAAGATAATGAGAACTTGAGAATTTTTCTCTGCTCTTTCTGCTTCCCGTTATGCCCGTGCATAACGAGAATTCTTCTATGATGAAAGAACGTGCGAACTAGAAGGGGTGCGAACTATATAGCCAGTCTTTAATGGTTGAAGCTTGAGAGACTTCATTCACCTCATTATTGCTGCTCTCTTTTGGCTGCTCATGAGTCGTTCGTTTGATGATGACTCGCAACTTTTTTCATCCTGAGAATAGCTTCTTCAGAAAATTCTGATTTCATACATATTCCAGCATTTATTATTCCAAAAAAAGGAATTGAGTGCGACACCATTCTGTGCACTCAATACTTGAGTGAATGTTGAAGACTTTATCAGATTGATATAAATTTTTCAGGATTGGGTAACAAGATTGAATTCTCAATATTTCGGATGAACTGTACTGCACGTGGATCAGGTATTCAATATTCATCCTTGAAGCGTTTCAATATTTCATAAAAGATATTGCAAGTCTCGTACGAATTCTAAAGAGGAATTTCATTTCAAGACTCGCAAAATTCTTATCCTCGACTCTTGGAATTCAAAATACCTACTGTAGCTCTTGGAATTCTCTTTAAATTAAAAGCCAAGGTTACGATGTAGAATTCTCGTGACCAAAAATATATTCATCGAATCAACTTGTACGTATTAAAATTTCAAATTCAATTTATCGAACGATTTGCTGCAATACTAACAACGTTACGGTTCTAAATAAAGGCAATACAAAACCTTGACGTTTTGGAAGGCCGAGGATAAGGGTAAGATGTGAGGAGAAAATTGAATTTCTGAAAACAAGGAGAATTCTTGCCATGCAAATCTCGACTTCCAATCGAGCTAACTCTCAGCACGTATTTAGTATACATCAGATGCTGCATATTCACAGAAATTTGATTAAAGCTTTAAAACTTGACTGCAAAGTCATGCGTCCTTGTGTGAGGCCTGAGTACAAGGGACAAACGAATCAATTGATCTGATGGTGAATCGGCAAAAATAAAATCCAACTTGTTCTAGAGGGTTCGAGACTTAAATATGTTCCACGATATAAATGAAAAAATGACTGGAGGACCTGATGAATAATGACAGTCACTTTTATCGGAAAAACTAACACACCCTCAGACTCAGGTATATAGAATCGCTGAGCGCGTATCACCGGCCGAATAGCTAAAGAGGGTAGATTTGAAGCGGATTTGGGGACATTTGGTGTCGCTCATAGGGGTAGTCAGTTTACGTTAGACTGAAATGATTGTACCGGGGGTGGATTACGTCGTATTAGGGCTGACTGATGGGTCCATGGTTGTGCGATATGTTTTTCTGGCAGATTGATAGAGTGGTTAGATTCTAAGTCTGGGGAGTACAAGATTCTCAATGGAGATTTCACGATCGCAGTGGATTTTTGGTGGATAAAGTTCGAAGTTGAATATGTTCATCACCGAGTTTCTGAAAATTGCAGCTTATAGCTTCATTCTATTGAAATTTTTGTTGAATAGGACTATGTATGGTTTTTACGGGCGATTTAAGTTTATTTGTTGGTATCACCGGCCTTTATTAATAGCTCCTTCAGGGTCATAATTTATGAGAATCATACACCCCAAAGATATGTACAGTAGAGTTGACTGTCAGGTAGAATAGGTTGAAATCTCAACATTAAAAACTTTTAAAATAAGTACACGATAAAATGAAAAACTAGCTAGCAATATCAAGTATAACGTCAAACAATACGAAAAACTCTTCGTTATCGTGCAATCCGCATTTGAAGGTTTCGCGTATTTTCGGATAGGAAAATGATCTCTCATCTCAACTTTTTCATAAGAGAAATGCTCTGATATTCCCGGGATTTCGTATTCACGGTAAATTTTCTTGAAACGTAACCCCCGCGAATACGGGAAGTCACCCGTAAATAAACGTTCAGTGTACCTACACCCATTTTCATTATTTGAATTACAACTTCTTTGTCCGATTCATTAACCATTATTAAGAGACTACAAATTTTTCATCCTCGAAAATTTCGAGCCAAGTTGGAATACATTCATGATGAATTTCAATATGAGACTTTCGTAGGGTCAGACGAACCATGGCAAAATTACGCTAAAATGAGTGGTGACCGCATGTATGTTCGATATGGAGTTGGAATTTACTGGAGAGAATGTATAAAGGAATCCCAATTATTCATGAACTCGAGACTGCTCAGGCTCGTCGTAATCGCACCCGAGCCGGTATCATGTGGAAAATTCGTTGGGTGGTATTTGTACGCCACTTGTTGACCGCAGAGCTTCCAGCCTTGTGGGAGTTTCTGGCATTGTACACTTTCTAATTTTAACTATATCTATGGTATGAAATTGAGAAAAGAGAGATAATTTTCAGGGTATGCGCCAGTAAATGCAATTTTGGCTCCGAACATCGCAATGAGAAACAAAATCCATAGAATTTTGATATACATCAGTCAATCGAAAATCAAAGCTCTCTGATGGGGATATGAAAGTTTTCTCCTCGCTTGCCACATATAGCCCATTGAATTTCATGGAAATACGTGTTTGACTAATCAGAAACGTATTGAATCAAATGTGAAACTTCTTGATTCAGTAAAAAGCAATTTCGATGAAAGGAAATCAGAATGATTAGGGATTCAACACGCACAACACGGTTTCCATCATGATACATATGAAGTGCACCAGTTTAACAACAAATGCATTCAAATGAGTGACTGTGACAAGATGAGTGATAAAAGAAGATTTGGCTCAGTTTCGTCAACGATTGATTTTGAAGACAACCAGAAAGACAGTCTCCAGAAGCTTCTTAGAAAATGCAAGAGCGCGACTTTCCATGTCGACGGAGCAACGTACACAATAGGTATTGTATATTTCAAACAATTTGTCTTTCATGCTTTATCACCCATTATTGTAAGGTTTTGAAGGTTATTCACCTGAGATAACTCTCAAAAAATTGAAATCCCATAGATACGTTTTTCAACTAAGACAATCTTTCCCTAAAGATAATCCATCGTAGAACTAATCCAAAACTGTGGCTTGTTCTGCAAAAGAACAGGTTTTATAGGATAATACTCCTCCCCAAATTTTCCTCATACGGGTGAGTCAGATTCTATCTAATCGACCAAATTGGAAATTGCGTGATGAGCAGAACCATGTATGTACAAGATGCGAAATGAATTTCAGCTCGAATAAATCCGTTTCTCCTTCCTTGCGTTCTTATCGTGGTGGATTTCGCTCTCCCCCCCCCTCTACTTCTTTCAACACTTTCACTGCGAAGCCAAGATCTCAATTCCGGTTTAGATTGCGAGAGAGTACAAATGTGCATTTCAGCAATTTTGGAAGCCAAACCTTTCGGAAAATCATTTTGGCGTCTATTTACAGATTTTATACAAATTTTTGTGGGCTCCACTGGTGAGGCCCACTGCACACAGAGTTGGCGGCCATCTTTCTGTACGGTGGGCCTCACCGGCGTGGCGCAAAAATGTCTCTATAGCGCTGAGAATATTTATCAGGTGGGAAATCTTGTGGGAATCTAGGCAGATACATCGACAAGGAATGACAATTTATTTCCCAAATTGATTACCAAGGTAGCCTTTCTTCAAATACTTTGTCCAAAAGTTACATGTACACTCGGGGTACATCGTATCTGCCTAAATCTGAAAAAAACTCTTTTTTCCCTGGACTGCTACTTGATCCTGAGACTAGGTTCCAATTCTAAGATGTTGAAGATTAAGTTACGATTGTCGGGGTACCGTAAATGTTACCAACAGCATTTGAGATATCACGCGCGCGTCGGCGTTCTCGCTTTGAGGCGGCTGCGACATCAAGAATAACTCGGAAAATAGTAATGAGTGAGGTAAAGTTCAGACAAAAACAGCGTGGGAGTGAGAGAGAGAGAGAGAGAGCCGTTCTAGAGAGCGACCTCGCCGCGAGATCTAATGTTGCGACGTGGATCAACCGTGTTCACACGACAGGCGGAGTGGTGGCGGCAAGGCAAGCAGCTGCAATGCAGGGTTGGCCGCGGAGAAAGCCGTTTGCGTCGCGGCCACTATAGTCTTATAGGGCTCATCCCACTTGGCGCATCGAGAGGTTTGAGCACAGTACATCACAGGTCCGTCCCTCGCGCGCGCAGGGCCGTGTTGTAAGACATAAACGAGAGTTTCCAAATGCAATTTTATGTCATATTAATGATCCTGCCAGTTTCTCTTCTACGGAGAGCGGCGCGCGCGGCTTTCATCGGACAACTTTATAGCTTCCGCGTGTACAAACTCCGCGTTGAAAAATCTGTCACTGATCGGTAAATCAAGCCACTCTAAAAAATGAAATCCGACGAAATGAGCCGAACCACTCAGCAGCAGATTGAACTCCGCGTGAGAAAAGTAACGTCGCGTCAAGGGCGCGATCCGTGCGACGCGCCTGTGTGTCGAGAATAAAATAGTTTGTGTTAAGGTATTCTACGCACAGGCGGGAAATTTACGGCATAAGAAAAGTTGCGTAAACGAAAGCGTGGGAGAATGTTGAATCAATGATCAAAAAATTATTGTGTTAACTTGGCAGAGAGATTTGATTCAAAATATAAAATTGTGTGATTAGAAATGAATGTATCTTGTATGTACTGTACTTTAAGAAATAACAAAATGTTGAAGATGAATATAACCTGTATAATCCATATGATCAATCATTGTAATCGCACATGTATGATTATGAAAATTATTCATGTATTGTTAAATTGACAATCATAACTTGTTGGTATGAGTCACTATGGATAATTCAGAGAATCTGGAGGCAGGGCAGCGTAAGTTAAGGTTGTTATGAATCTTGACTGAAAATTCAAAAATTGATTGGAATTAAGAAATTCAGCCGTCGACGGTGCAGAGTACTTTGGAAAATCCAAGCATCTAGCATCAATCATTAATCATGAATCTATCTGTGTCTCGCATGTGAGAGCTTGCGATGGACGCGTCGTTGGGCCCTCACGTGCGAAATATAGATCACGAATAATTCGCTATTTGTGGAAGAAAGGGATGCATCGAGAGCGAAAGCTCGGTGCGCCAGTTCGAGCAAAGATCGAATTATTTCGTCTGCAATGTTCACGCTCTGGTATTCGGCACCCCGGCGGTAAAATTTTGGTATAGTAATATAGTGGCAAGACCACGTGTGAGCTTTCGGGCTGCTTTGTCGCTGGATCCTATACGATGGTGTATCTAGCGTGGAGGGGCGAGTCATGGCGAGCCTTTAAAAAGGCGCGCCTCGGAGGCGGCGCGCACTTGTCGCCTCGCTATCCTACCATAGCATTGTGACTAATCTATCACCTATCTGTATACGTATTTGTATCTTGATTATCGAGTTTTCATTATATCGAAACATAATCCAATTTCCGTTTCGATTTATTCATCACACCCAGCCTGAACCCTATTATTCGTTTCGAACAAGTATCAATTTTTGGTGCCGAAACCCGGGAATTCACTGCCGGAAACAGGCTGGGGTTCAGAGTGATAAGAGAAAGAGATATTCATCTCGTCGTCGAGGTTGTCTGAAATATACGACCATGGCTCCGAGGAAGAGGTCTACTACAACTGCAACCGCAGCTGGCCAGTCAGCGGCTAAACGGACAAGAAGAGCAGCCGAAGTGAATGAAAGTGCTATTCAAGCGCCTCCGATACCTGTCAACGCCGAGGGCCGAGCTCGTGGACGCCCACGCCGGGCAGCAGTAGCAGCGACCGCACGTGTTCAGCTGCCAGCTTCTACTCGCACCGACCCCATTCCCGACCTACCACCAGCAGGCCCACCCCGGGACGACGATCTTAACATCGGAAGCAGCAGCAGCAGTACGTCGGACATCATCGCATCTGAAACACGAGGTATGGGACCCGCGTGGTCCAATAGCACCGCGGTACCGGTGCGCAGTGAAGTGGCAGTGAATGCGATGAATAGTGGACCGAGTGACGTGTCAGAGCGATTTTTTAATGCGCTATCAGATACTTTAAAGACTGTACGTGAAGCATCACTGTCAGAAAATAATTCTCGCCTTGTAAATCGCTTAACAATCGACCGCAAGCTCCCCGAGTTCTCGGGCGACCGTTTAGAGTGGTTACATTTCAAAGAGGCTTACGAAATTTCATCCGAACAAGGTGATTTCACGGCGCGCGAGAACATGGCGCGCTTATTCCAGGCAATCAAGGGCGATGCGCGCGAGATCGTGGGAACATTGTTAGCAACCAGCCGCGATGCGAGTGCAGTGATTAGTACGCTCGATCTCCATTATGGTAACAAAGATGCTCTCGCTGACAAAATCATAGCCGAATTGAAAAATCTGCCCTCAATCGTATCCGGCAAAATCAATCTTGTGCAGCTAGCGACAAAGGTTAAAACCGCGGCATCGGCGCTAAAATCTCTAAATCTTGAAGGGTATCTCGCGAGCCCGGAACTTTTTAAATCTATAGCAGGAAAATTGCCAGCAGTTCTGAGATATTCTTATCCGAAGTATGTATCATCTTCCGTCTTGAATTTGAGCAAGCTAGAGCGATTGGGAGAATTTTTATATGCCGAGGCCGAACTCGCCGCCGAATCTGGCATGCTAGAGACTGAATCACCAACAACGGTTGACCTACCTGCGCTACCAAACGCGTCGAGGAGGGTTGCTCGAAACACGAGACCCGGTGCCGTCCACCTGACTGCGGGGGAGCATGCGACTCGGAAAGAAAACGGTGAAAGCGAGAACCAAGGCGCGAAATTGTATGTTTGCAAGATGTGCCCTTCTGGCGGAACCCACCATCCTGCCAAATGTAGTGTATTTAAGGCTGCAAATTTGAATGACCGCTGGGAATTGGCGAAAAAGTACCGATTGTGCTTCAATTGTTTGCGTGATGGCCACTCAGTGAGTGCATGTGACGGGACCAAATGTTTATTTTGCGGTAAGACGCACAATAGCATGCTCCATTATGCTAAGCGATTGACTAACGAACGTGAAGGCAAGAAGGTTGAGAAGAGTGGAACGGGTGGCCCAGCGACGGATACTTGTAATAATACGACTACCTCCCCCCCATCCTGACTAGATCTTAAGCGAGTTTTGTTAAAAATTTTACCTGTGCGTATATTCGGCTCGAACCGGTCTGAGATTGTTTACGCGCTTCTAGATGACGGATCAACCGTGACTTTGCTTGACAGAAGTATCTCTGAAAAACTGAATTTGGAAGGCCAAAGGATAGAATTTTCCATGACCACGGCGCACGGTCGCATGTCCATACCAAATTGCGCAAAAGTGAATTTTTTTGTTGCCAGTGAATTTGGAAACTTCCCTGTCCAGAATGCCATAGCGGCACCAGATATTAGTCTCCCTGTACAAACCCTTTCACACGAATTTTTGAGTAAATTACGAATACCTTCAGGTGTGCGAGTTGAGCCGTATTGTGACGCACAGGTAAAATTACTCATTGGGATGGATCATTGGGAATTACTGAAAACTTTGGAGATAAAAGAAATTGAAAATTCGGGGTTGGCTCTCTCTCGGACTCGTTTAGGATGGGCGCTGCACGGGCGATCGTATCGGACTCCGCATTCGATTTTGAGAGTCAATAATGATGTAGTAAACGTGAATAGTGTTTCGAATCATAGAGCTCCCCGATCCAGACGGCTAAAATCGCGAAGCTTCGAGGTAGATGAAACACTGGATAAGCTGATGCGGGAATATTTCGTACTCGACTTTATGGGGGTTGTCAATCCTACCGTGAAAAAGACTGAACACGATCACGCGTTGCGCATTCTGAACGAAACCACCCGGCGCGTTGGAAAATCATGGGAAACCGGGTTACTTTGGAAAAACGATTTTCCACCATTCGTCGACAGCTACCACACGGCTCGTAAACGACTATTCATTTTAGAAACAAAACTCGATCGTAATCCGGACTTTGCCGCTCGATATATCAAAGAATTGCAGAGATTCATCGAATCAGGGTACGCGACGAAAGTGGACAGATCCGTGACTCGCACAAGGTACTGGTACTTGCCTCATTTTGGTGTTTCTAACGTGAACAAGCCCGGAAAGGTTTGTCTCGTATTCGACGCCGCTGCAAAGTCGGTAGGATATAGCTTGAACGATCAACTCGACTCGGGACCCGACTTACTACAGTCGTTACCTGGAATTTTGATGCGTTTCCGACAGTACCGGTACGCGATTAAAGGGGATATTTCAGACATGTTCTTGCGAATAAGTGTGAGGGAGTCAGACCGTGGTGCTCAGCGTTTCCTCTGGCGCGACACTCGGCGAACGGGAGAGCCAGATATTTACGAAATGAACTGTCTTATATTTGGCTCGGCAGCATCCCCTTCGAGTGCAAATTTCGTAAAAAACAGGAACGCGGAGGAGTTCGCGGAAACAAAACCTGTTGCATCTCGAAGCATAATAAAGAATAGTTACATGGACGACAAACTGGCTAGCTGCAAAACTGAACGGGAAGCGTTAATTTTGATGAATGATGTGATTGAAATCAACGCCGCGGGCAATTTTAAGATGCACGGATGGGCCAGTAACTCTTCATTAGTTACAAAAGAGATAGAGCGATCAGAACCGCAGAAAATCGAACGAGAGATGAGATTGTGTGATTCGGGGGGAGAGCGAGTGCTTGGGCTATTCTGGGATATTATCTCGGATACTTTGAAGTTCAATCTAGGTCTTTCGAAGATACCCTTAAAGATTTTAGACGGAGCCGATAGACCCACGAAACGCGAGGTTTTGCGCGTTGTTATGTCAATCTACGACCCCCTCGGCTTAATAGCACCGTTCACACTGCAATCAAAAATACTAATGCAAGAAATTTGGCGGAGTGAAATCGAGTGGGATGAGAGATTGCAGGATACAGAATACGCGGCATGGCTTTCTTGGTTTGCGCGAATAGAGTCGGTGAAGAATTGCAGCTTGCCACGGTGTTTGACCCCTCAAAATGACCAGAATGCGAAGGCGCAACTGCATATTTTCTGCGATGCGAGCCTATGCGCCTATGCTGCGGCCGCTTATTTGAGATTTGTGAGACCAGATGGTCAAGTTCACGTTTCCTTGCTAACCGCGAAGACCAAAGTTGCGCCGTTGAAGCCCGCGTCGTGGGATATAGTAAAGTTGGAATTACAAGCCGCATTACTCGGCACGAGATTGTCGAAATTCATCAAAGACGAGCTAGAGATCGAAGTCACCAGCCGAACGTTTTGGTCCGATAACACTACGGTTCTGTATTGGGTGAAATCCAAGCCCCGAGCGCGGCAGGTATTCGTCGCGAATAGACTAGGGGAAATCGCAGAGCACACGGAGCAAAACGAGTGGCGTTGGGTACCGTCAAAAGAAAATCCGGCGGATATAGCGACGCGTTTTACCGAGGAAGCTCTCGGGATGGGCTCAATGTGGTTTAATGGCCCTGCGTTTCTGATGAAAATGGAGAAAGATTGGCCCACGCAGACAATCTTATCGGAGGTAGAAAAGTTGCGCTTTGACGCCATGCACTCGCGAAACGTGTTCACAATCGCCGCGACAGTTGACCCGCCCAAGCGCATCGCACCGGCTTTCGCGTGTGTACTCGGATGGGAAGGCCTCTTGCTGGTTGCGCGACGCGTACGTAAATGTTTTCAGCGCTGGAAGAGTCTCGCCCTCCCCCGCGAAAGAGAGCAAGAATGTCATTCGTCTCTGATAGATTTACAACTGCAAGAGAAGCCCCTCGTTCACTATTGGTATCGCACTATACAAGCCTCGATGTTCCCGAATGAGATAGAAGCTCTCAAGAGAAAGTCCATTGTCGGAGCAAAAAGCAAGTTGGCTTCATACTGTCCGTTTTTAGATGCAGACCATATCCTGCGCGCAAATGGTCGCGTGATTTCTGTGTCCTCTGATGAGTTCGAAAATTGTCCAATAATATTAGATGCGAAGCATAAGGCCACACGATTCCTGATCATGTACTATCACAGAAAATTTTTGCACGGATCCCATGACACGGTTTTGAATGAGATAAGGCAGAGATACTATATAGTCGGTTTGCGCCATGCACTACGTTCGTTGGTAGGTAGCTGTCTAGTATGTCGAGTGAGAAGAGGGAGGCCTCAAAATCCGATGATGGCGCCTCTCCCCGCCGCACGCACGGCTTATAGGCAGCATCCCTTTTCGCACTGCGGAGTTGACTATTTTGGCCCCATGTGGGTCAAAATTGGACGGAGACGCGAGAAACGCTGGGGAGTGTTGTTTACGTGCCTCACTACGCGAGCGGTACATTTGGACTTTGTAGAATCATTGAGCGCGGATTCCGCCATTCTAGCGGTGATAAGACTTGCAAGACTCCGAGGCACGCCGCGCTTCATGTACAGCGATAATGCGACGAATTTCAAGGCAGCCGATAAGGAACTCAAACTAGAATTCCAAAAAATGATCGGTGACGAAATGCTCGCGGAAGCCAAATTACGGAAGATAAATTGGCGATTCAACCCCCCGGATGCGCCCCACATGGGAGGCGCATGGGAGCGGCTTATCCGCTCGGTAAAAATTGCGCTCAATGCGATTCTGCAAAATCAAACCCCGAGACCGGAGGTGCTTCAGACTACTCTGGCTGAAATCGCACACACCGTCAATTCGCGCCCGCTCACCCACGTTTCATTAGACCCGCGTGATAGTGAGGCACTAACGCCAAATCATTTTCTCATTGGCACATCGTCCGGAGATAGGATTTTCGGAAATTATCAGCTGAAAAACATTTGTTTGCGAAAACAGTACAGGCTCGCGCAAGCTTCCGCCGACTCGTTTTGGCAACGTTGGATCCGCGAATACTTGCCTGACCTCATTCCACGCAAGAAATGGACTACAGACGAAGTTCCAATTGAAGTCGGCGATATTGTATTGATAGTCGATTTGCAATCTCCGCGGAATTGCTGGAGGAAAGGGACGGTTATTCGCGTCTTCGCCGGATCGGATCGACAAGTCAGGGTTGCGGAGGTACAGACCTCGAATGGGACCTTAACTAGACCAACTCGGAAACTCATCAAGTTATTGGGTTTGAATGAAGTGCGAGAATAATTTAATCTCGCACAGGGGGGAGAAATTGTTACCAACAGCATTTGAGATATCACGCGCGCGTCGGCGTTCTCGCTTTGAGGCGGCTGCGACATCAAGAATAACTCGGAAAATAGTAATGAGTGAGATAAAGTTCAGACAAAAACAGCGTGGGAGTGAGAGAGAGAGAGAGAGCCGTTCTAGAGAGCGACCTCGCCGCGAGATCTAATGTTGCGACGTGGATCAACCGTGTTCACACGACAGGCGGAGTGGTGGCGGCAAGGCAAGCAGCTGCAATGCAGGGTTGGCCGCGGAGAAAGCCGTTTGCGTCGCGGCCACTATAGTCTTATAGGGCTCATCCCACTTGGCGCATCGAGAGGTTTGAGCACAGTACATCACAGGTCCGTCCCTCGCGCGCGCAGGGCCGTGTTGTAAGACATAAACGAGAGTTTCCAAATGCAATTTTATGTCATATTAATGATCCTGCCAGTTTCTCTTCTACGGAGAGCGGCGCGCGCGGCTTTCATCGGACAACTTTATAGCTTCCGCGTGTACAAACTCCGCGTTGAAAAATCTGTCACTGATCGGTAAATCAAGCCACTCTAAAAAATGAAATCCGACGAAATGAGCCGAACCACTCAGCAGCAGATTGAACTCCGCGTGAGAAAAGTAACGTCGCGTCAAGGGCGCGATCCGTGCGACGCGCCTGTGTGTCGAGAATAAAATAGTTTGTGTTAAGGTATTCTACGCACAGGCGGGAAATTTACGGCATAAGAAAAGTTGCGTAAACGAAAGCGTGGGAGAATGTTGAATCAATGATCAAAAAATTATTGTGTTAACTTGGCAGAGAGATTTGATTCAAAATATAAAATTGTGTGATTAGAAATGAATGTATCTTGTATGTACTGTACTTTAAGAAATAACAAAATGTTGAAGATGAATATAACCTGTATAATCCATATGATCAATCATTGTAATCGCACATGTATGATTATGAAAATTATTCATGTATTGTTAAATTGACAATCATAACTTGTTGGTATGAGTCACTATGGATAATTCAGAGAATCTGGAGGCAGGGCAGCGTAAGTTAAGGTTGTTATGAATCTTGACTGAAAATTCAAAAATTGATTGGAATTAAGAAATTCAGCCGTCGACGGTGCAGAGTACTTTGGAAAATCCAAGCATCTAGCATCAATCATTAATCATGAATCTATCTGTGTCTCGCATGTGAGAGCTTGCGATGGACGCGTCGTTGGGCCCTCACGTGCGAAATATAGATCACGAATAATTCGCTATTTGTGGAAGAAAGGGATGCATCGAGAGCGAAAGCTCGGTGCGCCAGTTCGAGCAAAGATCGAATTATTTCGTCTGCAATGTTCACGCTCTGGTATTCGGCACCCCGGCGGTAAAATTTTGGTATAGTAATATAGTGGCAAGACCACGTGTGAGCTTTCGGGCTGCTTTGTCGCTGGATCCTATACGATGGTGTATCTAGCGTGGAGGGGCGAGTCATGGCGAGCCTTTAAAAAGGCGCGCCTCGGAGGCGGCGCGCACTTGTCGCCTCGCTATCCTACCATAGCATTGTGACTAATCTATCACCTATCTGTATACGTATTTGTATCTTGATTATCGAGTTTTCATTATATCGAAACATAATCCAATTTCCGTTTCGATTTATTTATCACACCCAGCCTGAACCCTATTATTCGTTTCGAACAAGTATCAGTAAACGATCTGCTTTTGATTGGAAAAACAGTCTAGGGACAAAAAGCCTTTTCAGATTCGGATAGATCAGATGTACGCCGAGTGTACATTCTTCAGGGAGGTGAACTGCACAGCTATGATGAACCGATAACTAATCGTCATTGACGTCATTGTCGTCAATGAAGATTAGTTACCGGTTTTCTGTCTTACTGGTATTCATAGTTTATGATACGAGTGCATGTGAGACAGAATATCTGAAACGGTAACTCACTGTCATGACTAGTGCAGTTTACCTCCATGGGAAGTGTACAATAGTGTTCGGATTTTGTGAGCTCTCGAGTGTTTGAGAAGAGCGCTCAAAGCGAGACGAGTGCAGTGATTTACGGTGTTTCTCTTGCTTACCGTAAAACCAGATAGGAATATTGCCATCAGCCCAAAATCGACACCCTTCCTCACGCACCTCCAACACTGCTGCTCACCTCGAGTATATGAGCGGTTAGTTGCCTGCCTCGGTCCATCGATCAGTGCAAAATAGTTAGCTTCTCATTTTCGGCGATGTAGCAATTTCCCTCATTGCGCCCACGTAGTATCATCATCTCTGAACTATTTCCGCACTGACTACGTATACAAGTGTCACACACATTTTTATAGAATGAGTTCAGTCATTCTATAGGGGAATCACGAGTGCTATCAATTTCACGCTTCCACACCTACAGGACACTCACGATAATATGATGATACCTCATTTTTTTTTTTCATTTCGAAGTATTTGAGGTACTTCTTGGATCACTTTACTATTTTGTAATTCTAGTTTGATATCGATCGAAACCATGAAGTTAATTACGTAATGAGATGCTTTCTAACTTTCCAAAGACTTCACAGGGACTTCCAAGGAGTTCGAACCCCTCCTTTTCAATCCTCTGAGAGAAAGATGAAACTTTGACTTCACTCGACGAAGCCATCCTTCTTGGCGAATCCTTATCCAGTCGCTTCATATTGTAAAGAGCTTGATGTCATGTCTAGAGTAGAAGAGCGCTCCATAGTTCTCCTTTGATAATTTTCACCCGATTACATCTTTTCAGTTCATTCCACCACATTTTTTATCTCGAGACTTGGGAAAATATAATTCCTGATGATCAAATTTTTAGATACTAGTCAATTTATTCCTTGGCACAATACCTGTTACAAATGTGAATAATGTCACAGCCTATTAACACGTTGGCTGCGGAGGGGCCTACCGGTGGGCCCCGCCGCCGCACCTGGGGAAAGATGATCGATCCCAGCATCCGCGGCGAACGTGTTAAGAAAGTTAACATACGTGTGAATTTCGTACGCTATTATATTTCGAAAGCATTAGTCCTGCAACCAAGGGTCTTTGAATTTTTTTTCCGAAGGTTTTCTCGGTCAAGGATTCTTTCTAAGTCAAACCCTTCATAACTTGATGAGTCCCGCAGAATCCATCAACATTATGTTGAATTCCGCACACCTATGGTAATATTTTATGCCTCTCAATAAGGTCGCATCATCTCGTGATAGGCTCTATGTAAGTCTTCTGTATGGTGATTGAGGTCTATGAACAGTCTTCGAGTTTCTAGGTTACTTCCAAAACATCGTTTGGCCGAGTTTTTAAATCGGTAAGAACGACTCGTCATTATACGAACCCCATTCTAATTTCGCTCAGTTTTTGATCAAATTTGAGTCTACGGGTTTTCTTAATGGTGAAAATAGGGCTCTTTCGCACGGATGTAACCATACAATTTTCATAGATATCCAAAATTGTGAGGAATCTGAACATGGCACGTTACATAATCGGTCAAAAAGAATGACGATTTTGGTTATTTTACGAGATATCATGTGCATTGCGCAGAATTGGACCGTCCACAGAAGTAGTTTCACTCAGAAAAATGAGGTTCCGTTTGACATTGTCACAGTCTTGGGGGGTTAATTGCAGTAGAATCCGGTAGAAGAACGAAAACACTTTGTTCAATCTTATTAATCTAAGCCTGGGTTCAATAATCTCCCAAGTACGTGTCGGATAGATCGAAAATGACTTGAGTCCTTGTTTCTCTGTAGTCTCATCTGTGCAGCATGTTTAAACGATCACAGGCAATCATCATTGAGGGTCAGTAGATTTTTATGAAGAATGTTAGTAAGATGACAAAATATTTTCTGATATCATTTGTACATGGTGTCCACAATTTTTTCCTCGAATTTGAATAGATACTTGTCCCTACTTAATTCAGTACCTATCGCAGATCAAATATAGCTCAATCAAGCTTGATTATCTCTGAATTTTATACCGTTGTGTATACTATATAATCCTCATTTTTGCACTAAAAAAATACCTCATGTATCATTAATTTTATTGCGTGATGACTTTGAACTCATCGCAAAAAACTCACCTAGTAGTTTCTTCAATTATAATGCAATAATTGGTGATTGAAAAATCACCACATCTTGGTAATAAGAGCATTTTTTATTCTATAATTTTTTGAAGCTGCATTTTTCCCTCCAACCCCTCGCACCATCCATGAAGTTTTTGCAAGTTTCAGTATTCTCAGCTTATCTTCAAAGTTTCGAAGTTTTCTCAAACTTTGTAGCAAGTAGCGATACGTGATTGCAGTTGTAGGCACGCAATTTCCTCATCGCTTGTAAGAAACGATTACCGCTTTTTCACACAATTATACGACTTACCATGAAACTGTTGACGAGTTTACAACTTCAGTCACGGAGTTGAGTGACCTACTATAGCGTTTCGGAAAGGTTTAATCTATTCACCTATCTTGTCTCGTCGCAAGAAGTTTCTTTTTGCATTCTATCCATCCAATGTGATATCAATGGTTTAAAGAAAGCAAAACGAAGTAATCAGACAGATGGATCAGGAATCACGTGGAAGATTCAACTGTATTTGAAAATTCGATGGAAAATGGCAAGAATGAACCTGATATATAAACGAAATATCTAAACGAAACAGAATTTCAAATTGGAGAGGGGTACCATGAATCATTTGTTCTTCAGACAGAAGTGTTCAACTTTCTCTTCCATTCATGAAACCTAGGGAGGTAATTATAATGAATATTATTAAGTACAGTGAAATGAGTTGAGTATTTAACCGAGTAAGAAAACGCCTGAATTGCATCCACGAA
This sequence comes from Eretmocerus hayati, assembly GCA_029851415.1. Lineage (NCBI taxonomy): Eukaryota > Metazoa > Arthropoda > Insecta > Hymenoptera > Aphelinidae > Eretmocerus > Eretmocerus hayati. Next base: position 167,752,434 of record CM056742.1, read on the forward strand.
GTAATTGGTACTGTTGCAAGTTCACTAATTCTGCGTCTAAGGCAAAAGGCGACAGGTTGAGCTTGTTTGATTTCTCAACTTGTATGAGATTATAATCTCAGTTCAGGATCAAACAGTCAATTCAAGTTGGAAAGACTTATACAAACGTCCATCGCGTCAAGTTTCGAAAGTTTTCACCTACACTTGGAAATGCCAAGTTTATCCCTCGGGTAGTTACTAGCTCAGCGAACCAATATAGCTTCTTTAGACGTCTATTCAAGTTCTGCAGTTCCCGTACAACTCGGTACATTTGCTGTCATGATGCTCACAAAGAACAAACTTGATGTTGAGTGACATACTTACCAGAGAAAATGTGATTGCCTCGAGCACATGTAGCTTTTCCAAATTGTGTATATTCTTTCTTGATGTATTAGATTTTGAAAAAACCACTTTTCCAATTGATGGTGATCAGTCGAATCACTTCAAAATTCCATCATATCATCATCTCCTACGAGATAAGAGATTGATTTTGGATGATTGTTATTGAGCATCATTGAGTCTTATTGTATATCAAGCAGTGTATTCGTTTATTCAGCTCAGATATGAATAGGAAGGATTATTTTGATTTTCCAAATTTTCCGGCGGGTATCAGGAAATTTGCAGTGGATTTTTTTAGGATAATATTTCTCTCCTAAGAAAATTGTTACTCATCACACGAATCGATATCAACCCTCGTGATAGTCAATCTTGATAGAGAGTTTCAAAATTCAGATTTTTCATATTGAACTGAAAAAATGTAGATTTATAATACATGGACTCTATGGTCGCGAAGCTATTTGAGAAATCAACCATAGTTTTCAAAACAGAGACCGGCAAAACCTCTCGATGGTAATGGAAGTTGCAAACATTTTGAATAACAAAAGACATCCTCAACTACATTCTATTCTTGAATAAAGCTCTCAAACAAGTTTGCCAAGTCTATAAACCTATTTTGCCGTAGGAGAAAGCCCAATTGTATGAGATTGCAGTGTGACAATGGGAGCGCAACTGAATCAGCGACATCGATTTTTTTTTCTTCTTCAAAGAAATGGAACGTTGTCAACGATTGGATTTTTTTGTTATATATGATCAAAATCTTGAGTGATTGATTGTAGGCATCATACAAAAAATAAATAAGACTCGAGTAATCTTCGTATTTTTATGGATGTGGTACATCAAAGCCCCATAGTTATCAGGCTCGGTGCTCGGGAAAGGACGATAGGTTGAACAAAATTGTCACCAAAAACTGAACACGTGGTGATTTAGTACTATGCCCGAGGATCAAAATCCCGTTTTAACCGAAATAGAGCAATCCCCTTTTTTGAAATGCGAGCTTGATTCGTATTTTTACATGTTAATCAAATGGAGCTATTTTAAGCAACATACTAGTCGAGACAATGACGGCTCCCCAAGTCCATAACTTCAATGAATCTCAATATTTCCCAACGTACTTCGACTTATTTTGAAGCTTATTCAAAGACCTTCAGAATGAGCTCAGGTGAGCTTGAATTCAACACAATAGACTTGAGCTATGTCAGGAGTTAGGAGCTCGAAAAGTCTCAAATTGTTTTAAAAGAGGAAATCTCGGGGATCGATTCAAAATGAGGTTTCTCGAGTCTAGTTTGTTGAAATTAAACTCACTTCAGATCATCTTGAAGATTTTGAAATGAGCTGTAAAATGAGCTCAAGTACGTTGAAAATAATTGGGATACGTTTGAGTTATGAGTTTTGGGAGCTGTTATGGTCTTGACAAAAAAAAGTGCTGAAACAGCTCCATTTGATTAACATGTAAAAATACGAATCAAGCTCGCATTTCAAAAAAGGGGATTGCTCCATTTCGGTTAAAACGGGATTTTGATCCTCGGGCATAGTACTAAAACACCAAGTGTTCAGTTTTTGGTGACAATTTTTTTCAACCTATCGTCCTCTCCCGAGCACCGTGCAGGGCTATTCCCAAAATAAATTTTCGATTCTGGTTTCATTTCGTTATTCAAGGTTTTAACTTGAATGTATCACTGAATATGTGTCAGAACCATTTCTATCCCGGTAATAATGATAATTGTGATAATCTCAGATAGGAAGTCTGTAGCAGCCTTGGCGCGATTTTTTAAAGATAAAATGAAGAAATCCGAGTTTATAAAATGAATGTTGTCAGAAATCTGCTTATTTGGGAACCACTTGTATAGGTCCGGTTTTCAATAGTCTGAATTGTCGAAATTGAATGCGCATGGTTTCCGGGTCTCGGGAACGACTTGGATACCTAGGATCAAAATCTTTCACCTTACCCTTTACTCGCAGGTACTACCAGGATAGAGTGAGTGATTGGTCCTTGATGTCGATAATCCTGATGACTCGTAAGTGATCATTCGCCAATTTTGTTTTATTGGCAAGCTTAAGTAACCTTTTTCCACCCTGAAACAAAATCATTTGGATATGAGTGTAACAATTGTAATTTGATGCATTATTCACGATCAATCAAAGGTGGAAAATAACTAAAATTAATTTTGACCATCTATAACGTACCTAGTTACTTTGAAACGCGAAAATGGATAGCAATTTGGAAATGGTATAATGAATTATTTTGAGCGTGTCACGAGCTAAAATGTTTCCTCATGCAGCAGAATCAAATTTCAAAGCTTCGTGAGCAGCTTAATTTATAGTAGAGCTTCTCGATCTCTCTGTGCACATTTCTCCTAGTGTAAACTCTTTGGTACTATATGTGGCTACGTGTATGTTTTTGAATTTTCGACGAAAAATCTACGGGCTTTGATTGTAGCAATCAAAATTTCTCAAGCGAAATACTTACAATTAGTGAGTCTGAGCGCTGACCCAAATGTTTGTTTTTGCTAGACGGTTTCTAACTATTTTTGAGATTCGGTGCATATGTATGAATGTATGTATCTTCATTTCTACACTTTAGGGCTCAGAGATGAACTTGTATTACAAATACGTGAACATATCAAACCACTATCATATCTTGACGCCAAGTACAGAATCCTTACAGCCTAAGCGTGAAAAGTACACTCCCTTTCACAACTACTTGATATCCGCTCATATTCTTACTCTCTTTTAGTCAGTCTACTCTCTTTATTCTTCCATGCATCGTCTATTTCCTTCAGTTCTCTAATCACTCTCATATCGTCACACATCTTATACCAATCCCATCATGTATTCATCCCTTAGTAAATCAGATTTCCCACGTATTCTCGCGAATTGACACAGTTGCAAAATGAATTCTCCAGAGTACGGCTCGTTTGTTCATCACATAGCATACATATCTTCATGTCATCTTCCATCCAGTATTTATATTTTCCGAATCTGCCTCGCGACTACGTTTATATCTACCTCTGGTTTGTAACTAACTAAGTACTTTGGCAATCCATTTGACAACTTATTTCTTTGTACCCAGGATTATAAGTCGACTCTCTTATCTCAGTTTCAATTTTCCGATCCCCTACTTTTTTCATTCTTTTAACTATTTCCGGGTACATTTCAAAGCCGTTCTGGATGTAATAATTCATTACTGGATAGTTTCATTCCAAGTCATGACAGAATTTCTCTTCTTCGGGATTCTATTTTTCGATCTCCACGCTCTTATGATCTCGTAAAAGTCATTGGACTTTCAAATCTGCACCTCGATCTGCACAAATGTGAAAAAAATTGTTCGTCCCTGGACTTCTACTTGAAAATTGGAGACATGGTTCCAGTTCTGAAATGTTGAGGATGAGATTACCAAGGCACCAAAAATGGGTAGAACCACAGTGCGGATTGAATCTACCTAGGAATTTTCAAAAATGAAGGTTAGTTGTTAGAACCGTAGGATTCTTCACTGTGCATTTGTTGTGCCTCATCGCCATTTTCATCGACCTGGAGAAATTCTACAGGTTGTCACAACCTTGTATCAATGGGTGCACGAGGAACCAAAAAAATTTTCGAGAAATTTCCCACAACTATTTGCATTATTCATCAACCGTATGGAATGATCGATCATCAATTCGAGAACCCATGACTCATAGGAATAATATTTATCATAAAATCTCAACAAAAGCACCTGTTGATCTCTCGAATGAATTTGACATCTGTATTGACTACTCGCAAAAACTACATTCAAACAGAATCAATAGACATTTTAGTTTGACCTGTCGAAAAGCTTCGATAATCAATCCGAAAATGCATCCAAACTCGAGCTCGACCATTGTGTGTACACGAGCAAACCATCCTGCCAGCCGTGCACAAAACGTCAAGTGCTAAAACATCGGACGGTGCGCTCAAGCGTGAAACTCACGGTTCGTCGTGCGAGTGTTTCTCTATACATGTATATATTTTTGTACATGCATACGTCCAACTTTGAAACTAAAAAACTCACATGCACACACACACATACACACACATCAACAAACGTATCAACAAATTTTCACGAGTCTCTTCATTCAGTATACAGGATAACAACAGACTCGCCATGCCACTCGTGTTCGCTTACAGAGCAAACTATTCATCTCGTACACGTATGCCTGTGTATCTTTGTATGAGTTAAAACCTCGAGAGTCAGCTCGTAAATTTTGTGATGAGAGAAACGGAAGGGCTTGAGAGAGCTTGCAAGTTCAGAATCAGTTCGCGTGTGCCCGTAGCTTAATCAGAGAGCCGTTGCGGGTGCTTCAGTGTAAAGATATATCTCGGTTCATCGGCCTATTTGATAGCACGGTTTGGCAGTAGGAGTATTAGATACACATGGGCATTATCGCGCTAACTTACACATTTTGTGTCCAAAAATCCAAAAGTTGTAAATTGAGTCTCCGCGTGTCTATGGTAACTTGTTTTGAATTATTTTTGCATATAGAATGATTATTTTTCATGAAACGTATGCAGAAGTATAGTTTCATTTGTTGTATGTGTTCGTCTTATTGATTATCCCATAGGAATTGACATTTGAGACCATGGAATTGACATTTGGCTCCAAAACTAATAGCAAAAATAACAAACTTGACGTAGAAACTTCTTTGCGCGGATTTCATCTATTCCTATAATGCGATAATGAAAAAATAATTTTCCGACCTGATAGATATCTTGTGGGTTAGAATGGTGTCCATGAAACTGACAAAATTAGCTTCATGGCTAATTCCCGGCTATAAATGTAAATGCAACACTCGGAATTTGGATTCTGAGCCTTTTCTCGCGCTGGCATCTGATTATTTGACACATTTTCATGGAAATTGATCCGGGGCAAAGCGACGTTGAGTAAATCTAAGATGAACTGTTGGAGTTAAAAAAAAATTACACTATCACGAGAAAGAGATACATGATCCGTGGTCTGATCTGATTATTCTGGTCATAAAACCTATGGAAAATAGTCGGTTCAACATTGTACTTTAAGAAAAAACTCGAGGATACTTTCTGTATTGGTTACTTCGACGCTGGGCCTAAGGGTATACGCGGAACTTCAAAAATCACGGAAATGACATTTCGAACCTTGATCTTCAAAAATCAAAAAGACGTGTTAATGGATCGACCTGGAAAATTCGTAACTATTCCTAATAGAAAACGAGCAGATATTTTTGAATGTAGTGATTCGGAGCTCACAAGGAGAGGTCCAACCTTACGGGTCCTGGATTCGTCTCAAACTCTGGGAACCATCATGTTTAGTGAGAAATGAAGGTATTGCGAGGGATTTAATCTCATGGGCCTCTTATCCAGAGATCCAGCTGTGGAGATTAGCATTTGACCATATCAAGCCCATGTTGAAAAGTCGTACATATAAATATACTGACAATGCTGATCTCAATCTCTGGATCCCAGGACAAGAAGCCCATGTGATTAAATCCCTCGAGATACCTTCATTTTTTACCAACCGACGACGATTCCCAGACTTTGACGGGATAAATCCAGGATTCGCAAGGTTAGATCTTCCCTTGTCAGTAGTCGAAATGGAAGACCAGCATACGTTCTGACTAAGTTTGCTCGATAATGCCCATATACATATACTTATGTGGGTATAGAAGTTCCAAACCACGATTGTTTCACGCGCGACGTGGTTTCGTATAGACTATACTAATACTCGCGATCGATCATCAACGCTCGCATTACCCAAGAGCATCGAACGCGAACAAGTTGTACTAGTTCATTGGCTCTTGTACGTCGCTACAAGTTCTCTTTCGGGTATGTTTGTAGTAAAGAAAGTGTACCCACTTGCTCCCTTATGAGTCAATTTACAGATAAATATGACCCACATTAATAATTTCCAATGTATGAATATTAGTTAATTATTAGTTAATGTGTAGGCTTACCTCAACACCTCCGAAGTTAGCAAAGGTACGTTTAATTTTAACCAACCAGAGTCAAGCCATCCTTTCCCCTAGAATAAAGGGGTTTTAAGAGTTGGGAAGGAGATACTTAGCGATACATTCAACCCGTTCAGCCACATGGACGGTTTCCGTACCAATTCCTGATAGTCGGTGATTATATATTCTGGACACATTAGAAAAATCTGGAAGAATTCGAAAAAGTTCTCATTGGTACTAAAATTTGTGATCGAGGTGAAATACCTGACTGCAAAGTAGAGTCAGAGAAAAAAACCAAAAAAATTTTAAAACCACAGTTTCGATCCTTTCTTATCGATTTCTTAATCTAAATATCAGGAATACGTTTTTCAATATCCAGAGCTTGCGATAGTGATGGATTTGAATACCTAGTGGAAATTGGCGATAAAATGCACCATTCGATTTGTGTTGACCAACAACCGTGTTTATAGCAATTTTATCCTCGTAAATCATCATTTCCATCATGACACGATTAAAATTTTCTGAGTAATGTCACACTGCAAGCTTACTCGAGATAAGCATCCGGTGAGATGCAATTACATTCACCCGTTTTACGGCTCATCTCCGCGTTATTTCATAAAAAATCGTTGGTTTTGGGTTCTGAGACAAGGGATCGATGGAGCGAAGATAACTTATAATTGGCCGAACCGAATGCATTCGGTGCCAGATCGATTGATCGCAACTCTTCGGCTGTGCAAACACGAAGATGCGAAAAGCCAGTTTCACTGTCCTGGAAATCGCAGGTATTTTCGGGGATATTCGGGGTCGATTCTAATCACTAATTCCTTCATATTTCAACATCGAAATATGAAATCAATACATTTCAATATCCGTCAGTTAATGTTTGCTATATTAGCGTATGGGATCAAATGGGGTACACTTCCTTTTAACTTCCAAAAGCCTTCGTATCATTGACGAGTTTGAAAAGAATAGAAGAATGGTCGGACTTTTTTTGTGCCATCAATCGATTTGAGCTCTCTAATGAGCACTGCCCTCGGATCGACCATCGCAACCGCAGCTGCTTGCGGGCTCTTTCCTCCTTTGGGAATTTTCACCCTGGTTTCGAGCCTGATGAATTGCTCGAGCCAAACTGGATGTCCGGGGCTTGGAAAATCGAGAGTTATTGAATTCGACGAGCTGATAGAGCATCATCTGTCGGATTGATGGAGCACCCGGTTTTGATCTGAACTGATTGCGGAATGGATTGCGTTGGAGTGGTCAATGCAAGAGATTTTGAGACGACCCTTGCTTCCTAATGAATCTTATCGATGCATAGGATCATATGGATCGATAGAGTTGTTTATATACTATGAAATTGAGGGTACGAGGTATTTTTTCGAGATTGTATCGGATGGTCTTGAATAAGTGAATCCTCGTTAAAACTTTATCACTCACTGCACTAGGCCGTAGGGTGGTCTGAAGAACAAGAACTTTTCTGAATCATTACGATTGGGGTCAGGAAAGTTGTGTCTTGACATATCTAGATTCGAACATTTTTCCGCTAGGGGCTGAGAATTTACATCTAGTGTTGGAACAAGAACCCTGAAGACTTCCAAATATGAAGGAATGAACGCTATCTTCGGGTTATTTTTGAAAGTCAAGTAACAAGTCTCAGGGTATTCATGTGGTCTGAATCATCATGCAAGCTATCATTTTTCATGTGCAAGGATCCCTCGTTATCCGCGGTTTTTTGGTTCCAGAAAATTACCGCGAATAACAAAACCACGGATTAAAAGAACTTGGTCTTATGAGAAATAGGGGGTTACGTTCTACTAAGTTGGCACATCATGGGAGACGTGATAGTCTATCAATTGTTTGGATTGAGTAGAATACTTTTCATGGGAGCACTTTGTTATATCAATACATAAAAACATCAAGTCTTTGAGGTCGAAGAAAGAATAAGTGCTCAAACCTCCAAAAAATCCACCAGAAGCTGCTTCAAAACTAGGATGAATCCGTCATCTTCGACAGTATTACTGATCTTGTGTAATCTTGTGCATGTCCTCAAATTGAATGAGCGATTGCCGAATCTCTAACACGCTTGTTGTGTAAGTTGGCCCAAGCGACAGGATCTGAGGTTGATTAGGAACAAGATCATTTCAACCTCATGGTTGAGATACATATATTATTCTATGTGATCACGGATCGTTGAATACAAGCGAAGTTGCATATAAATAAGATAATTTCCGAGTAGTAATGACTATTGACTCGGGTGGATAACGAAACTCAGCCCGCGTATAACAAGGGGCCGGCGCAAAGTAAGAATCCGTAGATAATAAATTCGCGGATAATTAACTCGGAGATAATGAGGGATTTCTGTATATTCACCTGTAGTAACCGAAAACGAAGTCCATCGAGGGCCATAAAAATCGCGAGATTCCAATCATAGCAAGAAGACGACACTTCCTGGACTAGTATCTCATGATGGCTTCCTATGTATTTTGACCTCCTGAAAATGAAACCAGTGGTTCTATGAAGCTCGCAATCGTCAATTTCAATTATGGAGCAGATGACCGAAGACGATTTTCGTCCTGTCTCACACATGGACTGCCCGTTACTGTACACGTGTAATGAGTACTATGGCATATCTGCCATCACCTTCTCAACGCTTGAATTCGACGCATCCGAGTTCCACAAATCACCCGAATGGTTTTCAAGTCAAAATACATGAGGAATCATCTTATTGTTACGATTCCAAATTAATTGGAACACTCTCCGTAGCAAAATACCAATTTGAACGGACTCTGGTGTTCCCCGGAAAAGGGTCTTTTTCCGCTATGATCAGAATCCCGTGATCCATAAGGACCCTTGATTCATGAGGCTCTAACAGACCTCGTTTTCTGCTTGCATGTGTGAAAGTACATAAGGATCGGTCGTTCACAAGATAGATTAATCCTCAGCCACCGGCTAAAAAGTTTTTGCATCCATATGTAAGAACACAACACTTCTGACCCTGACCGTACCGATTCGAGGAATCTTTTCTTTTTAAGCCCAGTATTCACGAATGTCTGAATATTTCGTTCATTGATTCGTTGAATGATTAATGAAGGGATCAGAAGAAATTACTTTCAATATTTCAGATAATTTTTCATTCAATCAAGTTTGTCAGAGAAATAAAGCATGCGTCGAATTAGTTTGATAGATAAACTCAAGAAACCACTCATGACGGTGATACCATAACATCTAACGAGAGAGAGGGTACTTGTTTTTTTATTGCGAGAGGGGCTGCAGCCATTCTACCTTCTTTTAACTTTTCAGTCATAAAAACTTTGGGAGGAGATAGGTACCTCGCGTTGCGTTGAACCAACTTATCTTGACTTTGATACGGCCATTCATCACTTTCAACAAATTCTATACGAGGCTCTCAATGTTGGGTGATGCCGTGGAAACTGTTGTGAACTGAGGTGAAATGCCGTGAAAACCGAGGTGGAAACTGTTTCGAGTAGCATGCAGGTATCTCGCTTTCGGTAGATCGTACAAGAAATTTTGATTGATGGTCAAAAAATGATTCTCATTGCGATAGTTTTCCCGCGAATTTCAAGCATTTTGAAGCTCATTTAAATGAATCACCCACAACTTCATCCTCGGCTCGGGGTATAGTTGTCAAAGATGAATCATCAGACACTCGTGGCGGAAAATAATGTATTTGTCTCGCTGCAAGGATATATATCAGCACATATATTCTCTGCATGATAAATTACAATCTCTCAGCAAACTCCTCGTCCAAAAGAAGCTCTACCCAGAATTCCCTGTTTGACTCTCGGCAAACCAGATAAGACTTTTAAGATAATTTAGATGTATTTTTTTCGACCCAGAATTGACTCCAAAATTTTTTAATTTCTCCCTCTTTTCTTGAAAAAAAAAAAAAAAAAAAAAAAAAATGTAAGCATCAGTCATCTACATGATACTCTGTAAGATTCCAACCAATTATTGGCGATTGGTCCCGATTATTTCTTTTTTATCATGAGATTTAGTTCAAGGAATCTTAGAACGATTCCGTGTGAAATTATGATGTGCAAATCGTCATTTATCTCACATGACTTGAGTTGAACATGTCAAGGGAGATAATTTAGAGAGATAGATTGATTTCGAAGCTCGCTAGCTCCGAAGCCTCTGTACAATCAAAGCTCAAAATTGTATACTTGTAGAGTGATAGGTTTCTCAGAATTAATAGGATATGGTAGGAATAGATCCAGAATGACAAAATTTTAGGTAGGGTCTGGTTATGTATATATCAATATTCTAGAGTGGATCCTTGTCCCTACTGAGGCTATCGATTTGGGTCTGGAATTATAATTTCATTTCTGTACTTCTCAAATGAATCATCGACATAATATAGTCATGTTGATGAAAGACTTATGGAGCGGATAATCTGTTAAAGCGGACCGAAAAGGTATCCGGATGAATTACGAAGCTTCGTGGTGTTAACTAATATATGAACAAAGTAGACTCGAAAATGAGAGCCATTTCTATAAAAAACCTTACCCAACGTATACATGTTGTAATCCGTGAGTTGAGAGTCGCCGTTAAATCTCTGAGATAAAAGAGACAGGTAAGCCGTGAGATTTTATCGACTGAAGACGATACGGTTTATGACCTCATGACGTACTCGAGATGCACTTAAGGTACCTACATTGTGTTGCGACATTTTTCATTCTAAATTTTAATATTCGATAGGTAGGTTTGCAATAGCTCACCTTTCATTATTTTATACATTTTCATCACAGTATCATTCACCTCCTGGATAAACACATACAACCAAAGTGACAGGAAGATGCTTAGATTGAATAACCTGGTGAAAAATTTACTATTCCTAACCTCTCAGAACTAAAGAGTCGTTCGAATGAAGCCTAATACTAGCGGAGGGCTGCAAGATTCCATATCTGCCGAAGTATTGTGTTTCAAGAATGAAGTTGAGAATGCATTTTCTTCGCTCCATTTGATTTTCAGAAATGAGTAGATTGTGTGCTTCAAAGCTGATGACACACTCAGAAATGCTAAGTTAGGGAGGAATTGGAGTTTAGTTCATCGATTACCTGAGCTCAGATATTGATCAATTCTTGGATGAAGAAATTTTTCGATTCATTTGTAGAAATTTCATCGAAACTTGTTGCATAAATTGAAATTAGGGATTAGGGTGGGCCGAAAAAGGAAATTTTTTCCAAATCAAAAGGCTTGGGGTCACAGTTTTTGCCATTTTGCAGGTAGATAAAGAAAAAATTTTCCTGCGATTTTTAAAATGAGGTTTTCTGCTGGAGCAAAAGCCCTGAAAATTTTCAAATTTGGAGATTTTTTATACGATTTTTGCGTTATTTTTCATACTAATCGAATGAGGCGGAGAACGCACCCGGGATCTGAATCATCTCACAAACCATCATTTCTTATGTATTTTTGCACGTAGAAACCGAATTCGTGGTCCGCTTCAGCCTCAGAGGTGATGACTTCCTGTAGAATGCAAGATAACGATCAAAGCGAAAAAACGGCACTTTTCCGGAAAACAACAAATTACGTTAAAATCGGTATCTGTGAAAGAGCCCTCTATTTCTGGGTCCAGAACAGCACCACACTACTTTTTCTTACGTATTTCGACCTGCTGAAAACGATCCCAGTGGTTTTAGGGAGCTTGGATACATAAGTTGTAGGTATTAAGCAGATGACGAGGAGCGATTTTCATCCTATGCTTATACATTGACTGCATATCGTTATACACGGGCTTCGACACATCGGTTATCAGCTCTTCTTTACTTGAATTTCACTCATTAAAGCTTCCTAAAACCACCGGGATCGTTTTCAGCAAGTCAAAATACGTTCAATAAATTAGTGCGGTACTGTTTTGGACCCCCAAATAGGGAGCTCTTCCACACATACCGATTTGAACGTAATTGGTTGTTTTCCGGAAAAGTGCCATCTTTTTGCTACGATCGTAGTTGCATTTTACAGAGAGCCTCCACCTCTGAGGCTCAAGCGGACCACGAATTACGTGCAAAAATACACAAGAAATAATGGTTTGTGAGATGATTCAGATCCCGGGTGCGTTCTAGGCCTCATTCGATCAGTTTGAAAAATAACGCAAAAATCATTTAAAAAACCTTCAAATTTGGAAATCTTCAGGGCTTTTGCTCCAGCAGAAAACCTCATTTCGAAAGTCGCAGGAAAATTTTTTCTTTATGTACCTGCAAAATAGCAAAAACTGGGACCCCAAGCGTTTTGATTCGGAAAAAATTTCCTTTTTCGGCCCACCATATTAGGGATCCATACATACGGATAGAATATCGCTCGGACATCATATTTTTCGATACAAATGAGAGATTGAGGTGGATTGACCAACATTAATAATCGCGAAGCGCCCGCCACGAGACTAAACTTTTCAAACGCAATGTCGATGCTGGTAAGCTGAATATTCTTCCATCTTCATTATTGATCAGCATTTGATCGCGGATATAACGCCATAACGGTCTGTATAGTCATCAATAGATTGCGAAAATCGTTGAGCGGTATTTGCCTCGGTATTTGCTCGCTCGGCAGCGACAATGCGGAAAATGATCAATGCTCGTCGATTACGGTGCAGCTTAATACTCGCATTGCCAATGCTTCCGATGAATTTTCTAAATTAATTGCGATAATCTGCTATCGGAGTATAATGAAGTGGATATTTCAACTCTGTTGTCCAGGAACCGACGAGGAAATTGAGATGCATGAAAGGTTGAGGTCGGCATACCTGAATATTAATCATGTTCATCCATCCGAATTACCCGGTATAAGTTCGATTTTGTTCATTGTAAATACTGAATCCTGCTCTTTTTTGTCGAAAAAGTCCTGGTGATACTGAGAAAAATTTGTCTCGACTCATATCTGGGAGAAAATTATCATGATTGGTGATATTTTCATTCAGCTATCTGGTACACAGATATTGTTTGGAGTGATTCATCTGAAGATGAGGAGCTGAATACAGTTTTTTGACCGAAATGAAGTTTGCAAGGCGATCCCATAAATCAGCCGTGCCGCGTCTGACCCATCCTGACTTTTTCTACTAGCACGCAAAGTAGTAGCGCTCCAATCGGCCTCGCTTACTCAACTAAACTGAAATTTTGGGCGGTACAAATTTATAGACAACTATATGAGCGGAGTCAACATTAGATGTAGACAGCGGGACATTTTGATCTCGAACTCATCAACTGGGATCTTCATCATAACAGTCAGAATTTAGGAAATACAGAATTCTCAGTCAAAAACGAAATGCAGCATCAAATTTTCGGGTATTTTATCAGCCGCATCACCTATGACAGTGTGAAACCTCAGAAACTTTTTGTGTTTGGAGTTATTGATCCATTAGCGCGTGGTGGACCCTCCATAAACCATTAAAAATATTCTCAATTTCGCACACGTTTGGATATATTTCATGCTTTTCATGGGTTCAACATTTCGGTTTAGGTACTTATTTTTTATGATAATTGGAGTCTCTTAGCACTTTCTAAGTTTCCAGAATACTTTTAAAACATCTATCGGCGGAGTTCACTAATCGTCAAAAATAGCTCGGCACTGTGCGCACACTATTTTACACTTTTTGAGATTTTGATCGGATTCGAGTCTACGAATATTTTTTCATGATGTGAATGAGATTTTCTGATCAACAGTACACCCTTAAAAAGTTTGAGATCTTACAAGGGGAGTCCGGAGTCTCCGGGTCCTGAAATCTCACCAAAATTTTTTCACAGTTTCGTACCACCTAGAATATGAAGAATCTAAAGCAACTTTGTCAAATGGGCCTTCTGTTCTGAGCTACAGCCAGAAACGTCAACATTGCTAGTATATCTATATATGTCACTTTTCAACATGGGCCTATATGGGCAATGCTAATGTCATAGGCTGTAGCTCTGAACGGGAGGCCCATTTGACAGAGTTGCTTTGGGTTCTTCATATTCTAGGTGGTACGAAACTGTAAAAAAATTTTGGTGAGATTTCAGGACCCGGGGACTCCGGACTCCCCTTGTTAGTATGACCCTCTACATGATTGGCTCAAGAAAGGTGATGTCTCCGAATGTTTAACGAGATTCTACGTCCATTGCGCCTAATAGAAATCTCCAAATTCGCGAATCAATTAAAAAAAATATAATTACTTATTTTTAGAGGATCTCGGTCTTCATTACTTGATAACAATCGAGTTTATTCAGAATGTCTTATGAATAAACAAAGCTTGCAGTACCGAGTGTTTACAGAGAAAAATTGTTCACCACAAGTTAGACAACTGTTTCTTGTGAGTGACATGCGAAGCACACTTGCACCTAATTGTATTATAGTTTGATGGGGTGATGGGCTAATCAAGTTTTCGCAAAGATGTTGCTGCAAGCGTTTTGAACATAGTTAATAGTTGAGATCGGTAGAGCTTTGACGGACCAAAGTTTAAGTAAATTATAAAGTTACAGGCTTGAAACAGATTCACTAAACTACTTTGATATCTCATTTTTTTGTAATTAAAGTCGAACTCATGATTGACACCGCATTTACTTAGACTTCACGAAAAATTCTAGAGTGATCAGAGCTGACAATTTTCAACCCAACAAATTGGATGAAGGAAACTTTAATGAACTTCGTCATATTTTCACGATATCATGAGAACTTTTATCTCGCAAGTGAAAACTCTTACATGAGTTTCCTCAGCATGAATTCCCCATACAATTTTATTTCCTCAAAGATTTTTCTAAATGTTCAAAAGAGGCTTGCAACCTACACACATGGAATAAAATATGATTCGACCAGTTTAAAGAGTGATTCAAATGGCTATTTGGAACATTAACTTGTATTTCTATGCAATTATGTGCATCATCAAATCATGAAATGAAAATTTGCCCAATGTATAGTTGATCGATAGAGACCAAGATCAGGCTAAGGGCTCTTTTTGGGATAGAAATTAAGATATATCAATAAATCTCCTCCTCTCTTTCACGAGTCTTATTAGTGCTTTACATATAATTATCATCTCCTCATACTTGAGGAACTTTACAAACCTCTGTATCGGAAAATGTCATGAGGGTTTGAACTCTGAAGTAAGGGTTGAAAGCAGTGGGAAGCTCGCTGTAACCAAGCAAGGTCGGTAAAGTTGAAACTGGAACAGTCGGTGACCGACTGCTCTTCAAGCTTTTGATCTGAGCTTCGGATGAGAAAACAGGCTACCATACAGATATCCGGTGATAAAATAGAATTTCCCGATCACTTGGAAAATTTTCTGGCTTTCAAAATGAGGAATGGGGTGTAATATATACCGGGAGTGTTTTTGAGGTGTCTCTCTACGCAGAAAAAAAATTTCCAAAAACGTAGCAATAGAAAGATCAGAGGTACAGGATTTTCATGATTAGAACTGGGAGTGATAACTTTTGTACAATCATTGACCATGAAAATAGTTTGAAATGAAAACCCTACTGTGTTGCTTCGGAAGGGCCGTCAATATTTTTTCATTGATTATCTTTATTTCGAATACTGAGGATAGTGACAAACTATATCAGAGGCAGAGGATGAATGGCTTTTTTCACAATTTAGGAATAACACACATATCAAAACTTACATGAAGTGACTGGGTAGTTTTTTCCATTTAACTTCGTCTTGGGTGCGAAAGAATAAAATTTTGTTCACTCTATTCGAGCAATAGGAATTTCTATAGAATCATCGCACTTCATTATTTTGTATCAAATAATACTTACGAGGAGGAGGTCAGGCCTTCGGATCACGGATTCGCCTGAAACTCTGGGAAAAGTCTTCCTTTAGCACAGGAAGAAGATTTCCAAAACCGCGCTTGCCATCGCTCAAACGTTTTTGAGCCACAGGCTAAAACATATGCATTACAGTATATCTATATGTACCATTTTCGATGGATATGGGTATACTGTAATACACGGGTCGTATGCTGTAGCTCACAAACGCTTGAGCGTTGGCAAGCACCCAAGAGAAGACTATTCCCAGAGTTTCAATCGAATCTGTGATCCGAGGGCCTGACCCCCTCCTTGTTAGTTAAGGTCATACAATATTTGGAAAGGAGATTGATGTTTGGCATATGTTTGGATAATGTGATCCATTGATTCATTCCGGCGTACAAACGCATCAATTGAACAATGGGATATGGAACATTAATAGTTCTCGCTCAATCGAAGCTGAAAATCTCTTTGTACGATTGTACAAAGCGTGTGCTATAATTGTAACACCCACTGATTATGAGTTAGTATAGATCAGAACCAATAGAACAGATTATGGTTGTACGTAGTTGCATAACCTTATCTATTTATAGGTTTATTCTTAGGTCATGCATGGTCTAAATGAAAATGATGGGAAGTTCATGATTAGGAGAATGTACACAAGGAAAAAACTCGTACAAACTTAACATAATTAGAGGCATCACATCACTGGATCAATGGAACTCTATTCCCCCATAAGATTCTCACCAATTTCAGTATTCAAGAGAAACATGAAAAGTTGCAGGAGCCCTCTATGAACGCACTATATTCGACCTTTCCATGTTCTATATGAAATGATTGCAACTTGACCAAATCGAGTCTGTGGAATGACATCATAATATGGCTTAGAGAACTTGTCAGATACCTCGATGATCACCGTACAATTTTGTCTACGTAGGCTGTTCTCAATGATACTGGTTACATTCTTATTAGGTTCCTTTACTCATTTTCCAAGAATATATGAGGGATTCCTCGAAAATTGTTAAATTTGATATCTTGAGATGACATTCTCAAACGATGTAAGATAGGTCCAATCTCAAAATGAGATCTATAAAGTGTTCTCAGGGCGATGACATACAACGGGCTACGACGCGATTTTTCCGCCACTCCACGATGCGCTATCGCCCGCTACGACCCAAAATTCATTCCAGCGAACCCAACCGTCCCATGGATTGAATTTATTTTCACATAACCAGTTGTGGATTATGAGAATGAAACAAATCCATTGATGATCGGGTTCGCTGGAATGAATTTTTGGGTCGCGGCGTGCGATAGCGCGTCGTGGCGTGGCGGAGCAATCGTGTCGTAGCGCTTTATCTGTCATCACCCTTAGGAAACGTACGGAAATGGAGCAAGGTAACGACATAGACTGTTTTCCATACCTTGAGACATTGATTCAGAGCGAAAATCGTGGTTTTTGCTTGACTTTTTTTTCCAAACCACCGCTTCCTGCTCAAAAGATATTGCATTCCCACAACACACCGTCTAGAAGTTCATGTCGGAAGGGGTAATTTCATGCACAATTACAAAATCCTGACACCGATGTTTTGTAGTGTATCCACGGCAAATAATGTGGTCCTCGGATAACGTTTCACATTCCATGGTACGCCGAAAAGAATCTGAAGTTTCCGTGTGCAATCTCGTCTTATTCGCATCGGAGCTAAGATCCTCGAATTTTTTCTCAGGGTTAAAAAACATGTGACACACTAAATGGTTTACGAAGACGAACTCATCAATGGCTCCAATTACTCCATTCTGTGTTTTCCTACTGTATTGCTTTGGTGGCACGAGATATATGAGGGTTTTCATGGAACTTTTAACTATTGACCCTCCGAAATAGGAGAAAGAAAATTTCCATCGCACACGTTTAAAATGGTTTTTATGTGATACTAATATCTCGAAAACATGTAAAAAGAGTGGTGCCACTCTCTTTCAAACCAAGGTATCTGGTTCAGAACGACAAGTACGAAATTCTACTCTTGAAAAATTTATGAATCAACTCCGATCGAGTGAATTCGATTCAAAACATTGTGTAGACGATCGATAGGGATTATATTTCACCTGACTTGGCTCTAAGATGAATGTTATCATTTCTCCAAAATTGGATGTAAATTTCCAAAGTCGAGTCATGACTTATGAGTCTCATTTCAATTTCTGGAGTATACTGTGGTGTTATTTTATTCATATTTCAGCCGAATACTATGTAGAAATCAAGAAATTCGCGATACCATCACATTTAGAGGCTTATTTAGCTTACCATCCGGATTCAAATATTTCTCCTCAGCTTCTCACAGAAATACCGATCGACAATTGCAACTCAAAACAGTGCGGTTATATCCTTTTTGTGATGAAGAAAAAAGAGCATAACATTTCAATCCTGTGCTTTACGTCTCCTGAGTGTGCCACCAAAAAATGACCATTCTCAAAGCCAGTGGCGCGATAACTTTATGAGCTTTGAAGCTTTATAAAATTTGTCCGGATCAACGCACACTCACTAACCAAACGGGATTCGATTTGTCCTCTTTCTAACTTTGAAGAGTCATTGTTGAATTCCCCGTTTCGCAC
The DNA here is from genome assembly GCA_029851415.1 of Eretmocerus hayati. Classification (NCBI taxonomy): domain Eukaryota; kingdom Metazoa; phylum Arthropoda; class Insecta; order Hymenoptera; family Aphelinidae; genus Eretmocerus; species Eretmocerus hayati. Next base: position 167,771,053 of record CM056742.1, read on the forward strand.
CAGGTATTTCATCATTTTCGTAAACAATAGCCAGAGAAAGTATTCCCACAAAACTCGGTTACATGGATGAATGAGAGCTAATATCATAGCCAAATCAGCGCACACCTCTGAATCGAAGATTTTCTCGAAATATGAGATTAGTAGATGGATATATCATTCCAGCAAAGTATTTGAGAGATAGGTATTTTAGTTACAGCCTTATCAATTCAAAAAATCGCGTTGGCTCGTTTATAAACTACCCGAAAATCATCTTTTGCAGCCTTCTGTTGGCAAATCAGGATGCGTTTCAACAAGAAAGAATGTAGGCCATATTGAATGATGCCAAATACTATATAACGCCATTCCTGTGCACTCCCCATAGTTCAGAATACTCCTGGAACATTGCCGTAACACAGAAGTCAAAAGTTCCGTGGAAACCCTCGTATGTGCGGCTGAATCGATCCGAAATCATGTACGAGTTCATGCGGTGCTTTAGAAGTCGAAATGTCACATTCCGTGGCACGGTAAAAATGTCACATTCCACGGCCTTCGATGACAAGTAATAATGAAGGTAGCGTCGATAGCATGGGTGACAGATACAGCATTGGGTTCAAGATCATCTGTCATTACGATACATCGTCTGATACTCATTATTGCGACTTCAATATGGTGCCCGGGAAATCAATGGAAATCGAATTAATAAAGAAGTAGACATCCGAAACTATGGAGGACAGACCCCAAGGTTTAATAATTTCGGTAGAATTATCCATATTTTATCGGTAACAGTTGTTCTCCTACAGCAGAAGTACGGGGAAAGGAGAAAGAATCTCGATAATTGGTTCGGCCTTCCTATCTTTGCAGTTGAAATAGATTCAAGTTTTCCGATCCAATTTTAACTTTCGTACTGATAGAATATATATCTAACATTTTCCTTATGGAAAGTAGTCGGCGTGTAATGAGCATGCAAGAAACTTTTCTGGAACAATTTTCATGAAGTTACCTAGCAAAGAGCTTATTTGAATCAGACAATTTGATGTTGATCGAAAGGGACTAGGCGGTTAAGCATGGTGAAGTGGACCTTGTCAGGTATGGCCCGGAAAGTATTTTTCCCCACTTTCTAACCCCAAATTATGACAAGAGCAAAGGTTTGTAGGTCCCAAAGTGACCCCTGTTTTCTACGGCACCCTAGGAATCCTCTAAAAAACCCTCGAAATCGATGTTCCTTCTATCAAATCGCATTCTGATGCATTTCAACGAATCAATCTGAAATTTTTTTGACATATTCTTGAAACTCAATCAAATAGAAGAAAGATGTTTGCATACTGACAACTTTGGATTTAGACCCCGAAAAAAATTCTTGAATATTGAAAAACGATTTTTCTCATAGAGGTTGGGGATTAGCACAAAATTTGAACATTCCACCGTGTTTGTGAGGTTATTTTACAACGAAAACTGCTTAAAAACATATAACTTTAGGTGGTGGAACATGGTCAAAAATGCAAAAAACCATTTTCAAAGCAAATTTTGAGTCAGTAATTTGCATCTTCTGCGCATGCGCGTCCTCCTGCATCTCTGAAAGTATTCTTAATCGATAGCTGATGCAATTTCCTTCAAAATGACCCCTTGAGGAGTTGGATTTGATGCAGTAAAACCTAAGATCTAGCTGGTCCAAGAAATGAAGAGATCCAAGGTATCAAATCCGTGAAGCCGTGGCTCCTTCAATGGGCCCGAAAAGTGCGAATTTTGAGTCGGACTGTTTCAAAGATGTAAACATGTGTTTTTAATGTAATTTTTGACGTAGAAACCGAATCCGTGGTCAGTTTTGTTCCAAACCTTCAAGATTTTTTACGATTCTCAAAAAACTGATTGGACAGTGTACGGCCATTTCCAGCCTTTTTCTACACATTTGAGATGTATGTTGGGTATAGGCAAAGGTTTGGACTTGTCGCGTAAAAGATGCAAGTATGTTTTTCTTTGTATTTTGACCAGCTGAAGACGATAGCGATGGTTTCGAGGCTTGGGAATGGGTTGGGAGTCAGATTTGGACTGATCGAGCTATATTTTGTTTTATGATCTTATCAGAGAGAACTGCATCATGCACCTCATATCTCTCTCTCGAGTTATTCCTGTGCCTCAAAACCATCAGCATCGTCTTCATCTGGTCAAAATACAAAGAAAAACATACTTGCATCTTTTACGCGACAAGTCCAAACCTTTGCCTATACCCAACATACATCTCAAATGTGTAGAAAAAGGCTGGAAATGGCCGTACACTGTCCAATCGGTTTTTTGAGAATCGTAAAAAATCTTGAAGGTTTGGAACAAAACTGACCACGGATTCGGTTTCTACGTCAAAAATTACATTAAAAACACATGTTTACATCTTTGAAACAGTCCGACTCAAAATTCGCACTTTTCGGGCCCATTGAAGGAGCCACGGCTTCACGGATTTGATACCTTGGATCTCTTCATTTCTTGGACCAGCTAGATCTTAGGTTTTACTGCATCAAATCCAACTCCTCAAGGGGTCATTTTGAAGGAAATTGCATCAGCTATCGATTAAGAATACTTTCAGAGATGCAGGAGGACGCGCATGCGCAGAAGATGCAAATTACTGACTCAAAATTTGCTTTGAAAATGGTTTTTTGCATTTTTGACCATGTTCCACCACCTAAAGTTATATGTTTTTAAGCAGTTTTCGTTGTAAAATAACCTCACAAACACGGTGGAATGTTCAAATTTTGTGCTAATCCCCAACCTCTATGAGAAAAATCGTTTTTCAATATTCAAGAATTTTTTTCGGGGTCTAAATCCAAAGTTGTCAGTATGCAAACATCTTTCTTCTATTTGATTGAGTTTCAAGAATATGTCAAAAAAATTTCAGATTGATTCGTTGAAATGCATCAGAATGCGATTTGATAGAAGGAACATCGATTTCGAGGGTTTTTTAGAGGATTCCTAGGGTGCCGTAGAAAACAGGGGTCACTTTGGGACCTACAAACCTTTGCTTTCGTCATAATTTGGGGTTAGAAAGTGGGGAAAAATACTTTCCGGGCCATACCTGACAAGGTCCACTTCACCATGCTTAACCGCCTAGTCCCTTTATTAAATTTTTCGATAAAATGTTCGAAAATCGACTGTAACGATAGGATATGATATCTATAAACACATATGATCATTTTTATTGCGTCAAAGTTAGAAAAATATTCGATTAAATCAGCCCCAAAATGAAACTTTATTCTGAAGATAAAAAAATGGCTCTATTCTGACGTATTTTTTAATTTCGTATGTTCTCAGGTAAATCGAACGCTTGATGGGTTATGGCGTTCTTTAAGTCTCTGTATCAGCGTGTGTCGGATCTTGCAAAAGAAGGTAAAAGTAATGATTATTCGCGCGCTTGACTATATATATTTATGACATGTTCACGTAAATTTTCTGTATCTGCATAATATACATCATCTAAATATTTCTATCTTCTTCAATCTATATCTTTCAAGCCAACTCGTTGAAAATTTTTTTCCGATCAATATTACATTTTACTACCATTTTGACGATTGAATGTGACACAAAATTAAATTGCATTATATTTTAACACGCATTATATATACTTCACCGATGATAAAATGTACAAGTACAAGCACCCACTCGGTTATAATATCTCGACAATATCGTATCGCTCGATATCTCTATTCTATATGTTATAATCTCACTATGACACTTTGGTCGATATTTCGAGAGTGAGAAATCGCCTATACACACAAACATTATCATCATATTAATCCACACACTCCTGTGTTATACAGAGGCTTGAAAATCACGCATACATATACTCTCAAGCTTGATGAGCATTACGAGCACGCGTTTGCGATAGATATATATCTATATCCTCTCTCGAAGCTTCACATCCGATTGATATTATAACAAGCTTTATACTCGTGCTTATTCGATATATATCTAACTTGTTTGCGTCGAGTATGTGTTTCCTGCATGTATTTATATATTATTATATTGACGTGAAGTCATATCCCGAAGTGGTTTAGCTGGCTTTGGCATAAACATATAATCCGATATGATCTGTCAGTTAAGCATGCGCAAGGCAATTATTAACGTAAACGTGTTCTATTATGGAGGTGTTATGCCTTCTGATGCATGGATGTAATAGACGTGTAATATGAAAACAGCTGACCCACGTTAATGTCTACACTTGATTGTGCTTTGCCAACTCAGGGTATTGGTCATTCCTCAAATTTTTCTTAATGGATTTTTTTACCCCCTTAGAAGGCTTACTTATGACCAAAATGAAGGAAAAACTCCGAGTCTGAGCAAATAAAATTTTCTAACGGTACCTGTAGAGCCATTTTTAGTGTGATTTTTGAGCAAATTTTTTCCCTCACTTATTAGATTCTTCTGCGGATGCGCATGGTTGGATGCCTCTGAAAGTATTCTTAATCACAAGCTGACAAAGTTGACTTCAAAATGACACCTTGATGAAGTCGATTTGGTGCACTACATCCAGAGCTGTGACTGGTTTCGAAGAGTGAATTAGGTAGTCGAAGGTGTCAAATCAGTGGGTCGAACAGCGGTTGTTTTTCATGCCTAAGCTGACGGATTTGACACCATGCGGACTCTTTCACTTCACGAAACTGATCACAATCCTGATTGTAGTGCATCAAATCGACGTTACTGATGGGACGTTTTGAAGGAAATTTTGTCAGTCAACGATAAGAACAGTCTTGCGCATTCGCAGGAAAAGCCAATCTGAGGAAAAAATTTGGCTCGGAAATCACTGAAAATGGCTTTTTAGGTAGAGATAGGAAATTTTTGACCCACTCAAAGACTTTTCCGTAATTTCTGGGCATAAAGAAGCCCTCTAGGGGGTGAAGAAGCCTATCAAAAAGTGTTGGGAAATAACAGTCACCCTAATGTATATCTATTACGATGTCGATTATTTCCCAAATTTTCTTTACAGACTTTCTTAACCCTAGAGGGCTTCCTCATAGCTAGAAGTGAAGTAAGAAATTCAAAAGTAGTGGAAAGATTACCCGCCCCCCCTGAAGAGCCATTTTTCTTGATTTTGAACCAGACTTTTCCCTCAGCTATTAATATCTCTTGCACATGCGCGTGATTGTATGCTTTTGAAAAAAAAAAAAATTTTTGAGTCGATAGCTGTTAAAATTTCCTTTGAAAAAACCTCCCACTAGAGCTCATTTGATGCATTTTCACCAGAGTTATGAGTGATTTCAAAAAGTGAAGGATCCCAAGGTGTCAAATCCTCGAGTTCAGGGCCTGTCAAACCTCCCTTGATTGACTGACAGATTTGATCCTTACCATGTTTCAAAACAAATCACGGTTCTAGTTCTTTTGCATTCAATTGACCCATCAGAAAGCATTTTGGAGGCAATTTCATCAACTGGGGATCAAAAATACTTAACGCATACAACCACGCGGATGCACCGGGATGTCCATTAAATGAGGAAAAAATTTAGCTCAAGATTTATGAAAAATGGCCTCAAGAGGAGGCGGATGGTAGAAACTTTCCTTCGACTACACTCGAGGTTTTTACCTTCATTCCTTGCTACGGAGAGGCTCACTAGAAAACAAAGGGGTCCATAAAAAGAAATTCGAAAATAAAGGACACCCGAATATTTATGTATGTAGTTCTCATATCTTGGTGCATCGCCAATAGTACTTTCACTATCTTGTCTGCCAGAGCTGATTTATGTGTTGAAGGTTGATGTGTTGTTAGTGAGTGTGTCTCAGTCTGCGCTGAGTCTATGCACTTACTGAAATTACTATAATTTTATTTCGTCCTTAGCTGATGAATTGGATACACTTCTTCATCGCTCCGGCAGAACTTTGCCATACAACGTAATGCTCCGATAAGTAATCGTGCGCGCAAGCACGCTCACTTTAGCTAGCTTTGCCTCTATCCTGAAATTAAACCCCTCGCAGACGAGTAATAAACATCGATGCAATCTCGTACTAGGTGTTTTTTACATCCCTCGACTATCATATATATATATATATATATATATATATATATATATATATATATATATATATATATACTAGGGGGGGCAAGCCCCCCTGCTCGCTCCGCTCGCCAACCCCCGCTACGCCTGATTATTGATTTGAAGAACTGAAAAATCAATAGTCCATCCATAGCAACATATCAAATGTTTACTATTTACATCCCAAATTGTTGTTGTTTCAAACGTGTGGAAAATCAATAATCTTCGTCCATAGCAACCATCAAATTAGCAGACACCGAATGTTTTCTATTTATATTCACATCATGTTGTTTATATTGTTCTCACATATATCTGATTGACGTCTGCCAAAATTTCATCTTTATACACCAAGATTATTAGTGTATGACACGAATGAATAATTTCAACTGTAAGTAAAATTTAGCAATATTTTTTATGATTTGAAGCAATAGAATTCCATTGCTTACATAGAATTTTGTTCCAGAAATGATACTATTTGGATTGGATGTGTCAAATTTCCATATTTTTTCGAAATCTGCTGTGATTTATGCCCTTGTAATATTTCTTTTGGAACAATTTCGGTACGCAGTTTTTTCATTGGATTTCATTTTGCGGCAATATATCGATTTGTGGATTACTGGTTTACAAAAAAAAAGGTTAGTCTTTGTGCTTATGATGAATATATCTTTATCGATTTGAAAATAACTACATATACACTTCCTCTTCAGGAATCATTCCATCTGTAAATAGAATTATTCCACCACATACGCAACATATCTTTTGGAAAATTTTGTGATATATTTTTGATATTGGATTGCATTTTGCTTCTGGCGTTATTTTGGATTGCAAATAATCCTTCATACCAAACCAAAGGTTAGTCTTTTTTGTAATTTTGATCATCCCAATTAATCTATGAAGATCTATGACCATGAAATATTCAGAAATCCAACTTTTTGCTAGCCGCGGGTGTGCAAATCACGCGGGGCAACTTTCACAAGGATGTATCCACAAATAGAGTGCCCGCGCCGCGCCTTGGCACATGGCACCGCTCAAGAAACTCGCGCTAGCGCACGCCAAAAATTGTTCGTGTTAATTTATAGGTACACACACGTCAATTCATCTTTTCAGAGTTGTACTTAGCGATCGAGGTGGGTAAAATCCTGTTGTATATTTGTGATATAGTGGGTAACATATGGAATTTGTGAGCCTGCCAAGAGCGCGGTGCTAGCGCGGGTGTCATGAGCGGCACCATGCGCCAAGGCGCAGCGCCAGCGATTCATTTGTGGATACACTCTAACCAAATATAAGCGTGGCAGAGAGCTTGTTGACTAATTTGGAGACTAGCGTTTTTGCCTTACTCGCTACCGCTCGTTCGGCTTGTAAATGTTCTTGATAAGTCATAGGCACCAGAAATGCTTCTATAGTTCAATAAGAATAGTTGTAAAATAATGATTGCTGATCAATTCAAGGTGTCTAAAAAAAGTTTTGAAGTTCGCAAATTTGGTATTATATCAAATTATACTGGCTAATTGTGGCGATATAACTTCAAGAAAGCAACAATGAATATTGCGGAATTGCATACTTTCTTTTCAATTAGCTGAGCTGGTATATCTTTGATGAATCGATTAGGCTGAAAAACTTCCGTTACATGGTGTGAATGTGAAAGGTTAATCAAAGTGATGTCAATTCAATTCATTGTGCAGTGTGCATAAGTTGACCGTTGATCTCCGGACTTGGTGCATATAAGAGCAACTACAAACTAGAACAAATTAGGCCAAACTAGACCGAACTAGACCAACCTGATTGGACCAAACCAAACCGAATTAGACAGATCTAGATTGTACTAGACCTAATTGGACCGAACTAGATCCTATTAGACCATACTAGACTGAACTAGACCGAATTAGACCGGAGTAGGCCGAACGAGACTTAATCACCCCAAACTAGACCGAGCTAGACTTAATTAGACCGAACTGAACTGATATAGATCGAATTGGCCCGATCTAGACCCAACTACACCGAGCTAGATCGAAAAGGACCAAATTAGACCGACCTAGATAAAAGTAGACCGAATTGGATGGAACTACACCGTCTTTGACAATACTAGACTGATTTAGACCGAATTATACCTTCTCTCATTGCTCGAGCTTTTCAAAGTGGTAGAAGAGCAATGAGAGTTTACCACTGACACGCGGCTCAAGTGGCCGAATGTTCGATACTTAGAACGTCTTTATATACGAAAGTTCATCTTCGTTAACCGTTTGCGAGAAAAGTGATTCTAACCCGCTATTTCTATTTGATTTCTCACCATTTTTACTTTTGGCAGGTCTTCGGCCTTCTGCCGGAGATATATGAGAGTTTCCACGGAACTTTTAACTTTTGTGTTACTGCAATGTTCCAGGAGTATTTTGAACTATTCGTAGTGCGCAGGAGTGGCATTTTATAATATTTGGCATCGTTCAATATGGACTACATTCTTTTTTGTTGAAACGCATCCTGATTTGTCAATAGCAGACCGCAAAAGATGATTTTTGGGTAGTTTACAAACGTACCAACGCGATTTTTTGAATTGATAAAGCTGTAACTAAAATACCTATGCCTCAACTACTTCGGTGGAATGATATATCCATCTACTAATCTCATATTTTGAGAAAGTCTTTGATTCAGAGGTGTGCGCTGATTTGGCTATGATATTAGCTCTCATCCATCGATGTAACCGAGTTTTGTGGGAAAACTTTCTCTTGCTATTGTTTACGAAATTGATGAAATACCTTGTGCAAAACGGGGAAATTAGCAATGAGTTTTCGAAGTTGAAAAAAAGACGAATCGAATCCCGTTTGGTTTGTGAGTGTGCGTTGATCCGGACAAATTTTATAAAGCTTCAAAGCTCATAAAGTTATCGCGCCACTGGCTCTCAAAACGGTCATTTTTTGATGGCATACTCAGGAAACGTAAATCACAGGATTGGAATGTTGTGATCTTTTTTCTTCATCACAAAAGGGATATAACCGCACTGTTCTGAGTTGCAATTGTCGATCGGTATTTCTGTGAGAAGCTGAGGAGAAATATTTGAATCCGGATGGTAAGCTAAATAAGCCTCTAAATGTGATGTTATCGTGATTTTCTTGATTTTTACATAGTATACGGCTAGAATATGAACAAAATAACTCCACAGTGTATTCTAGAAATTGAAATGAGACTCATAGCTCTTGACTCGATTTTGGAAATTCACATCGAATTTCGGACAAATCGATGATCAAATTAATCTTAAAGTCAAGTCAGGCAAAATATAATCCGTATCGATCGTCTAGACAATATTTTGAATCGAATCTATTCGATTGAAGTTGATTCACGAATATTTCAAGTGTGAAATTCCGTACATGTCGTTCTGAACCAGATACCTCAGCTTGGAAGAGAGTGGCACCACCCTTTCCACATGTTTTCGAGATCTAAGTATCACATGAAACCCATTTCGAACGCGTGCGATGAGAAATTTTTTTTTTTCATTTCAGAGGGTCAATAGTTAAAAGTTCCATGGAAACCCTCATATATATAATTAATTATGACACTCGATCGATATGATCGGATATCGTATTTATCACTCGCGGGAATTTCAAATTATGGAAGTATATTTGATCGGTCTTTGCGAGTTAAAGTCAGCTGGTATTTCTGAAATTGATCGAGAGTGGAGAAAAATCCATTCTCGATTGATGCCAAAAATTTCAGCAGTACCAGCTGACTTTAACTCGCAAAGACCGATCAAATATACTTCTTTAATTCGAACTAGACCTAATTTAACAGAACTAGACCGAACGAGACCTAATTACCCCAAAACCAGACCAAGCTAGACCGAGCTAGACTCACTTACCGAAGTCGACCGAATTAGACTAAACCTAACCTAATCAGAAAGGAATAGACCGCATGAGAATAGGTTAGACCGAATTTGACTCAATACGCCAATCTGGACCAAACCAGACCGGACTATACCATTTCAGCCCGGTAGTTCCCACCCCCATCCCCGTCCCCATTATCATCCCCAACCATCCATCCACTCATTAATTCACCCATTCATTCATCCATGCACCTCCTACCCACCACCCTTATACAACCACTTGTTATACCGGATTGAACAAATTAAATCTAGACTGCCTAGTATAACTTTGCAAGTTTTGACTTAATTTTGTTCTAAATATAAGTGTTGTGGTTTGGTGATTTTATTTAGTAATCTCTCTTTGACATTCATTAAAGTAAAATATTCTGATAGTAAACCTAACGGAATTGTTGCAAAGCGTTGCAAGCAATAACTGGGTGCTTACTTCTTGAAGTTACCAAATGAGAATTTCAAGTATGCCAACATCCTATTCTTTCGTCTCATTCCATCACCAGCGTTGCCAGAAATCAGTCAGTCCCCTGTATAAAACAGCTACACTTTACAAAAGCAATGAATGCGCACACATTGCATGTAATATCAATCAATAAAGAACGCACGAACCATCAGAAGCCAATAGGATCTGGCATTTAAAGATATTTGACTTTGAGAATACTTATATTGTAGAGCTCGAAACATGTCATCAATGAATGACCTATTTCCACTATGTTTTCTCAGCATGAGCCCTTGTGGGCAATACCAAAGTCTGTAACTCTAAAGCCCTTGAGCATCCAACTGTAAACCTTCAGATATCGTCTTTGGGGGTTGGATGAGACTGTTCACCAAAACCAGAGACCTACATCTCGTGCACCCCTGGTTAGCTCAAATCGATATAAGTTTCGCAAAAAATTTACGTTATCTTTGTGCCTCCACGCTACTTCTCTGTACCATTGCCATAATCCATAACCCATCACTCACCAACCTACCCATGACCCATACGACCACCCGACCACGGAACCAGCCACTCATCTACCCACTCATCCACCTACCCATGATATTTCAGTCCTTCCACATAGGCAACCAGATACGAGGGATCCGGACGAACAAAATTTAGACTGGCGCTTAATTATTGGAAAAAAAATTCGATGATACAATTACATTGGAATGCCTAACAGAGTATCCAAAATAACACACGACGTAACCTGTGAATGAATCGAACAACCTTTCACGTAACTCCGAATCGAACAATCTGCTGTAACCCTTCATAACTCAATTCCTCACGACTCAATTCCTCATAACACATTCCCACCAATTCACCAACCCGTGTCCCACACGGCCACTGTTCCACCTACCCATGACCCATACGACCACTCGATCACAGACCCACTCATCGACCCATCACCCACGGATTCACCAACCTGCTCATGACCCATACGGTCACCCAATCACCGAATAAAACCCAACCGGGAGAAACTAGAACAAACTACACCGGATGAGGCCTAGGTACACGTAATTAGACTTAATTCCAGCATTTCTATTCCCATGACCATGCCTCATTTCTGATAATTTATTCCTATCACAGACTCCGCAAAACTCGTTCCTCATAACTCAGGTTCCTCATGACCCGAGTTCCTCATAACTCGAGTTCCTCATGACTCGAGTTCCTCATAACTCGAGTTCCTCATGACTCGAGTTCCTCATGACTCGAATTCCTCATAACTCGAGTTCCTCATAACTCGAGTTCCTCATAACTCGAGTTCCTCATAACTCGAGTTCCTCACGACTCGAGTTCCTCATGACTCGAGTTCCTCATAACCTGAGTTCCTCATAACTCATGACTCGTTCTTCAGAGGTGTTATACCTCATTCTCCATAATTCGTGCCTCATACCTCATAGCAATCCATCCATCCATCCATCCATTGACTCACCCACCCACCACCCTCCCCAACCATCCACCCACCTATTACACTTCACCCCTTCCGAAAAGGCGACCCGATGTGCGGCATGTGGACGGACAAATTTTGCCTGGCTCCTTAATTGTTATAATTCTAATCATTTCCATCAACTTACTCCGCAACCTCGAAGATCTATGAATGCAGAAAAACAATATAACAATTTGATTGAATTTTCAACCAGCATGTTGAGTTTTCAAATACACTGGTTGAATTTCTAATTCAACCAATTGGTTGAGATTTCAAACAATGTTTTTGGGTGCATGCATTGTTTGAACATATTTACACTTATTTACACTATATTGAAATTTAATTTTAATATAGTGACACTATTTAAAAATTGGTTGAATCCTCACCCAACATTTCAACCAGCTGTTTGAATTTCCAAACATACTGGTTGAATATTTTTTCATGCATGCATAGGTCTATGCGTGAATGAGTGCATGTATGTGTGTATGTCTGTATGGATGAATGGATGGATGCATGGATCGGTTGATTAATGGATCGATGTGTATATGGGTGGTTGTATTGATTATATTCGGTGATTGATGCATGTATGGATGGATGGATTCGTGATAGTTACATGGCTGTTTGAATTTTTGAATGATGGATGGGTGGCACGATGGGTGATTGATGAATCGATCTATGCATGGGTGAGTGGGTGGATGTATGTATGAATTGATCAATGGACAGATGGATGTAAATGAGTGCATGTTTGTATGTGTGTATGGATGAATGCATCAATAGATTGATTAAAGGATAGATAGTTGATTGTTCTTTGGTTGGGTTGAGGCCAGTCCGTAGTGCTTACACTTGCTCACTAATACATAGATCGCGCCAAGGTGATTTGCATAGCGTAATTCCAACAATATTTAATTTCTAAATAGTTGCAGTCATTAGTGCAAATCATTGAGTCAGCGCCCTTCCCAATAAAATTTCCAATCATTTGAGCTTGGTCGCGTCTCAAAACTCGCGATATATTTTGCGAGATTTGGAAAATGGCAAAGTGCATGACAGCGTGGTTCCTACGATGCGGCAGCGACAGCTCAAGATTGCGGTTTTCCATATCCTGCCAAATATACCACGAATTTTGAGACGCAACGAAGCTCAAATGATTGGAAATTTTATTGGGAAGCGCACTGACTCAATGATTTTATCCGAAAAGTGTTTGCAATTATTTAAAAATTAGATATTGTTTGAAAATGTACTCCGGTGCGTGTCTGGTTGCAGTATTGCGGGAACTGCGGACTGGCCTTAATTGATGATGTGTGGATAATCGACGTTTTCATGGAATGATCAGCATGAATCAGTCAAGAATGGATGGATGGATGGATAGGTTGATTGATGGATGTGTATATGGGTGGTTGTAGTGATTATATTCGGTGATTGATGCATGTATGTGTGGATGGATTCGTCATAGTTACATGGCTGTTTGAATTTTCGAAGGATGGATGGGTGGCACGATGGGTGAATGATGAATCGATCTATGCATTGGTGAGTGGGTGGATGTATGTATGAATGGATCAATGGACAGATGGATGTATTAATGTATGAATGGATTGGTGTATGGATGGATGGATGGATAAATAGATGAATGCATGGAATGGATGGATAAATCGATGGAGAAGAGAGTTGTGATGACTCCCTTGCGCAGCCATCATAACTCTCTTATAGAAACTCTCCTACTACATTCATCGAATACACTGCTTGCGGAGCTACTTGATCACAATATTGTCCCATCATCCATTCCCAGAAAAACTCTCCTACTACATTCATCGAATACCCTGCCTGCGGAGCAAATTGATCACGATATTGTCCCATCGTCCATTCCGAGAAATGCGTGAGTAGATCACGAACATTCTCTCGGGCAAATATTGAATTACTATGATTCAATATACAAAATTGATACCCCGCTTAGCTTTTGGCATCTGCCTGGGTCAAATGAAACCATTGTTTTTAGTCATTATAATGAGATGAAATGTTGTCTGAATTGAAGAATTATGATCTAGAGGATCTTACGGATGATAAGTTTCCCCTTTTCAATATTACAGACTGAAATTTTAGAAAAAATCATCGGTTTGGAGCACAGTACATCGCTATTCTGAAATATGTTGGTGCTTATTTGTTTATGAATTCTAGATTTCAAATCATAACTAACATCAGCATGTCTGTACATAGTGTGTACGGATTTTATGGGAATTTTCAGTGTTTACTCGATCAATATTTATACATGTTTCTTGTGAATTTTTAGTCTTTCCTAACTTTTATGAAACAATACTCTCTCTCTCATGAACTTTGAGTTGAATACAGCTATGATCAATGATTGCTACACTTTTAACAATTGATTTTCCCCAAAATTCCATGTGATATACACAGTTTTGAATAACAATTGAGAGACATTTGAATTTTTTTTCTCATAAAAATCAAACATTCACGATATCGGAGACATAACTTCGTCTCTCAAAATTCAGTTCGAGAGAGAGTATTGACCAATAATTAAGACGCTCTGTAAGTTTGTCCCATAAAGATCAAACACGCTGAGTGAAAACATCATTTTCGTCGACCTTTGTGAGTCAATTTTAATCGGAGTCTCACATACGTATAAGAGCAATGTGAAGCTGGTCTGTTGAACTCAATTCACTCTAAAATCATTATTTGAATTTTCGAAGTCTCCCATAACAGTTTTAAGAATTATGTTTTTTCGAAAAACATAATTCTTCTTGGTTTTTCGCACTGTTTTCAAGGATCAATCAGTCACTTACAATCTGACACATGTGCGAAGGTCAAGATTTAGGATTTTGGAAAAAAAATGTGATTGGAAATTTTTTTCATAAAAAATCAATGACTCAGTTTGAACCTCACACATAATGGTATGTCAAGATCTAGGATTTTCGTATTCAAAATTTGTTTGCAAATTCCTTCTATCAAATAGTTGTAATACATATATACTGCTTTGTTTTCAACAAACAATTCCATGTCAAGTATTACACATGAGTGAATGATCTGTTTATTACGTGCATATAGAAGGAAGGCTTGTCATTTGAGAAAGTTCAAAAATGGACAGGAACGTAATTTACATCATTCCTGATGGCAATTGCCTGTTCAGGTGTTTCGGTTATTCACTGCACGGTAATCAAGAATTTCATAAGAATATCAGAACTAATATTGTGAGACATATCTGCTTGAATTGGAATAAATTCAAAGAGTTCATAATCGGAAATGAATATTACAAGACGATTAAAACTCCTGAACAATATTCTAGGTTCATGTCACAGAACAGAAATTACGGTAGTGAAGTTGAGATCAAGGCATTTTGTGAATTGTATACAACAAACGTGTACGTACATATTGAAAGTGGGGATGGAATTATAGCTTTTGCCCTTGAAGGCAATCAGAAAATACTGAATCTCCTCTTCTCTGGAACGGGAGAATCAGCTCATTATGACGTACTTGTGAGGAATTCATCTCTGTTTCCTGAAGAGTTGGATGATACTTTCACTAAAAGAAAAGTTGGTCAACACACTATGGATAATGTTTCTAAGAAGTTTAAATCTTTTCATTCCTTCCAAATCAGCAATAAAAAATTCAAGTCATCTCATGTACCACGATCTGAGATGAATCTACAAACTCGAAAAATTGATAAATTTGACATCGCTTGCAAATTGAATTCTGTAGGATTGAACAAGTCATACAGTAGAATCAAATTCAAGTCACCAGTAGTTGAACATTCAGGGAAACACCTGGAGAAAAATGTAACAGTTGATAAGTGTAATGAAAATGATGTAGATTACAATGTTGATTTTGGGACAGTTTCAACTGATGACAATCATGGGAAAATCAAAAGGTCAAAAATATCTTATAAAACGAGGAAACGAACTTCGAAAACAAAAAAGAATGAGCAATTCATTCCTGTATCAGACTACGGAAATCTGGACTATTCATGTAGACACTGTGGGGCTGTTTTTTGGAAACAGGAAAAGAAAAAAACTACTTGTTGTCGGAATGGTCGAATTTTTCTGTCACCTCCAAGTAAATACGATTCACGATTAAGAAAATTACTTGTACACGATCTAGCATTCAGACATTTGATAAGATTCTATAATAACATGTTCAGTTTTGCAACTTTCAAAGCTACCGTTAAAAATGAGAAAGGTATATACAATATAAAAATACAAGGCCAAGTTTGCCACACAACTCCTAATCATATCATCCCAAGCCATAACAAAAAACCTGAACTGTGTCAATTGTATATTTATGATGATAAAATGGCAACTGACATCAGATTAAATGAATGGAGGAAGTTGAGAAAAGAGTTCAATTTTGCTCCAAATATCGATGATGACTTGAGAAAGAAGCATATGAATCTGTTGACAGACGTGATGAATGACAATCCCTATGCTAAGCAGTACAAAAATTTACACGAAGTCACGAAAAATCAAAAAATCCCTGACCATAAACTCTACTTCATTAGGAAAAATAAACATCACAGACATACCTACAATAAGCCTCTCACGTCCGAATGCGGAGCCATTCTTGTTTCTGATACAGGATTTCCACATGACTTTGATCTATGTGTTTACCCTCGAGCTGATCGAGAGAAGATTCAGCATACACGATTACACAAATTATCCCATAAAGTAGATCCAATGGTTTTTCCACTTTTTTATCCACGAGGAGATTTGGGGTGGAGCACAGGATACAAAAAAAGACCTGATGCTGCACCAGATGAGAAACAATTGTCAGTGTTGGATTACTACGTTTATAGATTGGCTTACAGGCCGAAATCCAAAAGTTTCTCGCCAATTTTATATGGTGGTAGACTGACTCAACAGAAGTACATTCACGCGTATGTTATGGTAGAGAGCAACAGAATGCGATTTTTCCGAAAACACCAAAAGGATTTGAGGATTGAATGTTACCAAGGACTGTACGATGCTGTACAAAACTGTGCATCAAATATTTATGCGAATTTTGAAAAGAAAGAGAGGTTAGGTAACTTATTCATTTTGCCATCAACCTTCATTGGCGGACCTCGTTACATGCAACAGAATTCACAAGATGCGATGGCGATTATGAGGGAAAAAGGAAGGCCTGATTTGTTTATCACTGTCACTTGTAATCCCAAGTGGGATGAGTTCATCAGGGTTCTCAAGAAGTTCCCAAAGGGTACAACTGTGAATGATATACCTGGGTTAGCTGTGAGGCTATTCAAAACTAAATTGGAAGAGATCGTGAAAGATATAATGGATAGAAAATTGTTTGGAAGAGCGATAGCACAGGTCCATGTTGTTGAATTTCAGAAGAGAGGTCTTCCTCACGCTCACATATTAGTGACCTTGAATTCAAAAGATAAACTGCTGACTCCGGAAGCAATCGACCGACATATCTCCGCGGAAATACCGACAGATGATCCTGAATTACGCAAATTAGTTCTGCAACACATGTTACACGGTCCGCACTCTCAAAATACACCGTGTTATGATTTTGAAACCAAAACTTGTAAGAGACGTTATCTAAGAAAATTGCAGAATCATACTACTATCAACAAAGATGGTTATCCAAATTATATGAGAAGAGATAATAGATCAGAAAATCATCACTATATCTCGAAATTACCGAGTAAGAGGTTATCTAATGATAATTCAATGGTTGTGCCGTACAACAAATTTTTATTGAAGAAGTATAAATGTCACATAAATGTGGAGTACTGTGCATCTATACAGAGTATTAAGTATGTATACAAATACCTCCATAAAGGACATGACAGAGCCCGTTGTTCGGTAGTGAAAGGGGATCAGAATCAAATGAGAAATCCAGAGATTCACAATGAAATCAAGGAATACATCGATGGTAGATACTTGAGCCCAATGGAATGTGCTTGGCGATTATCAAAATTTCCGTTGATAGGGAGAAGTCATTGCGTCGAAAGGTTACCCATTCACCTTGAGAATCAGCAGAAAATTGTTTTCGAAGAAGGAGAAGAGAAGTCAGCAGTGAAGAAGTGGAAAACGCCATTGCTTGCGTGGTTTGAATTGAATAAAAGAGATAGTTTCTCTAGGAAGTTGAAATATGTCAACATTCCAAAATATTATAGTTTTGATAAACGAACTAAGGAATGGGTAAGACGGGTGAGGTCGCAAAGATTTCAAACAATTGGTAGAATATCTGTGGTATCTCCGAAAGATAGTGAAAGATTTTTTTTGAAACTGATTCTGAATCGCAAGAAAGGTGCAACTTCTTACAAAGATCTGTTGACAGTCGATGGTATCATTCACAAGTCTTTCAGAGAAGCAGCAATGGCTCTGGGATTGATAGATACAGATGAGAAAGTCTATGAAATTTTTGAAGAGGCTTGTACGATCATGTCACCATATCAATTGAGGAAATTTTTCGCTTGGTTTCTTCTTGCTGAGAAAATTCAAGGTAATGGAATTTGGGAACGATTCAAGAAATTTTTCACGGAAGATTTTGTTGAAAACGGTGATCGGCTTGCTTTGAGTCACATAAATGATATCTTGAATTCTGAAGATAGAAAATGCGAGGATTTCAGTCTACCTGCATCAGACATTTCTTTCGACGATTCCAATGGTGATTATTTCAAATTGAGTATGAGTGAATGTGAAGAGAGATTCAAAGAAATGTTTGGTCAGTTGAATGATGATCAGAAAGAGATTTTTGAAAAATTACGAAGTAATGAAAATCTAGTCAATTTCATTGATGGTCCTGGAGGTTGTGGGAAAACTTTCTTGTATAGATGTCTCATTTATTATTTTCTGTCCCAAAAGAAAAATGTTTTGTCAATGGCGTGGACAGGTATTGCATCGATTCTCCTACCACAAGGTATGACGAGTCATAGACACTTCAGACTACCCTTGGATCTAGAGAGTATTGAAAGTATTTTCTTGAAATCTGATGCTGATGAAAAGAAATTGAGGGAGGCAGATGTTATCATCTGGGATGAAGCATCAATGATTCCCAAGAAAGCTCTAGAGGTGGTGGATAGAACACTCCGTGACGTTTCTTTCAATGACTCACCCTTTGGTGGAAAGTTGGTGGTTCTAGGCGGTGATTTCAGGCAAATCCTGCCAGTTTTGACCCATGGCAATAGACATTCTATAATCCAGGAAACTATCAAATCTTCAAAACTATGGCCATTGTTTAATGTAATGAAGCTTACTAAAAATTTGAGATCGAAGGATACTGATTTTTCTAAATTCCTTCTGGATGTAGGTGAGGGCAGAATTGATAAAGTGAAAGTGAGACCTGAATGGAAAAGTAATGATGTATGTAGAACCATATTCAAAGACATTAATGAAGATATTTCTACAAATAGAGTGGTTCTGTCATCTCATAACGAAAATATCATAAAATTGAACAAGAGAATCTTAAAAATGTTAGATGGTCCTACATCCTCTTACTACAGCGTAGATTATGCGACTCACAAAGGTGCAGATCAAACAGAGGAGCACATTCATCTGAAATATCCAACCGAATTCCTGAATAAAATTAGAGATGGTTTACCTCCACATAAACTTGATTTGAAAGTGAATGCTATCGTGATGTTGATTCGGAATCTGAGCGTAGCAGAGGGTTTGTGTAATGGGACTCGGTTGAAGATTAAGAAATTGTACAAGCATAACATTGAAGCGGAAGTCATAACTGGGGAGAATATGGGGAAAATAGTTTTCATACCTAGGATAACGCTTACCACAGGTGAGTCTTCCCTCCCATTTATAGTTCACAGGAAGCAGTTTCCTGTGGTTTTGGCATTCGCAATGAGAATTAATAAGTCTGAAGGTCAAAGTTTCGATAAAGTTGGTATTTATATACAACGGCCGCTTTTCTCTCATGGACAGCTTTACGTTGCTCTTTCTCGGTGTAGAGATCCGAAGAATTTATTTATTGAGAATAGATTTGACGGTTCAGATGAGATCGAAAATGTTGTTTGGAATGAAGTTTTTGATGTTTGATGTTTTCGTCATCTATTATGAAATTGTTCTCAGAAATTATTCAACAATATTCTGCTGTGGCGAATACGACGTTGGGATGTACAATGAAATAAATTTTGATGATATACCTTCAAAAAGAGGGCCAATCACTAAGTTAAAGTGGTAATGTTTCAACTATGATACATGATTTTTACATAATTTTTGTCGATTATTTAGAGATTGAAGGTTATCTGAAGGATCAATTCGTTCAAAAGAATAAGAACAATGAAAATGAAATTCTTGGTGTAATCACGAACGGACGTCACAAACTCGATATTATTGTTGTGAAAGATGAAAACGAGAAAATTGAGTCGTACGATCGTGGAGTGAAATTAGAGGTCTGCGGTGACTTGCAAGAGAATGGTTAAACTATATAAACTATATAAAATTCAGAGAGGAATCGTTATGGAATGGAATTGATTTCATTGAGTGGTCTTTACAGGTTCAACGTACATGGTGAAAGTGAAGGGTGTAGATAAATTGAGATTTCTAGGTGGTGAAAAAATGGAAATTGAGAAGTTGATTCTAGGAAATGAAGTTCATGTTGTAGAAGAGTCTCCTGTCAACAAAGATATTGATTATTGAATTTTAATTTGATGGATACATTGCAAAATTTTTGTGATTTATATTTTTTTTAAAATAAATATACATCCTCTCTTCATAAAACAAGCTCACCTTGAATTTTGTGATGATGATGGCAAGGAGTTAATTTTTCGGAAACTGGAGAGTAAAATTAAGACTGAGGGACCACGAGGGGCTGAGAAAAAATAAGGGGCCCTCAGGGGCCCTCGGGGGCCCTCGGAGGCCCTCAGGGGCCCTCAGGGGCCCTCAGGGGATCTCAGGGGAATCTCTCAGCCCCTAAGGTAAATATGCAACGTAATTTAGGTTAATTGGTCGAAGGCACTCGGGGCCCTCAGGGGCCCTCGGAGGCCCTCAAGGGCCCTCGGGGGACCTCAGAGGCCCTCAGGGGCCCTCATGGGCATTCAAGGCAGTCAAGGGAATTCAGGGGAGTTCAAGGGAATTCAGAGGAATTCAGGGGAATTCAGAGGAATCTCATTCTTACTACTATATATTAGGGGGAGATATATTAGCATGCGTTGGTTGTCTTGGATTTTGAATTCCATTCTCTGTAGGGGCTTTCAGGATTACTATATAGGTTAGAAGGAGACCGAGAGGTTTCCACGAATTTTCATCATAATCCTCCATGTAGATTTTTAGTAACAGTAATCCTGTGAATGAAAATTGATTGATATACACAAAATATCGATGAGTAATTTGTCCCGTCCTGTTATGATTTCAAGCTGTTGGCATGAAATTGAGTGAGGATTCTTTTCACAACTTATTTTCATAGGATCAGCGTAATGGTTTCGGACATTCTCGATAACTCTAATAGAAATAATTAAGTTGAATGCATTCTAGGTTACTCCTCTTCACATGAGCTTTTGTACGATTCTCGTGAAAGTTATCAATTTTGTTTGTGAGTTATCTGGTTACCATAAGCTTATGCAAGTTCTGGAGCAACAGATGCTAATTGGGTAAGGTTTAGCTTCAGAGTATAGTGCTAATTCGTCTCAGAGTTAATCACCTGATGGTATCAGCTGAAAAAATTGAATATTATATTTAGTTACACAAGACTTTATGTGATATATGGAGGAGGAGTGATTATTATCTCCAAAAATCATGCAGATCAAAAATTCTACTCCGAGAGAATACAAAAGTATTTCATTGATTTCAGAAACTTGGGCATAAGTGTGCAGATTAAAACTTCTGCAAAGCACTGAGTGCTTTCATTCTATACACATCGATTGGCACATACATCGGGTAGAAGGAAAAGCCTATTATTTCTTCAGATTTTTCCGAAATACTTTTGAATGCATAGATTTATTTGATATCAACATCTTACAGCCTCCAGATAACCTTAGAAAATTTTCATTTTCCATGGTCCGATAAGAGTGTGCCCTATTTTTGGTATCATAAGACTGCATTACCCTCGAAATCAATTGAATACCTGCAATTCTGCGCCACGAGATTGAGAAAAGGAACAGGTTACAAGTACTCTCCCAGAGTAATAGCAAACAATGCTACAATGAGTGAAGTCCTGAAATCCCGCATTTAAATTCGAGTTGATGCTACCTGATATTTCTTACAGGTGACATTTCTGAAATGACAATCCATAATTTCGATTCACCCCTCACACAGAAATGGGCGACGTTATTGCTGTGAATCCCAATCGACTTAGTCTCAATGAGTAGGTTGAAAGCAGTACTGAAGAAAAGTTCATTGACTGTGGAGATACTATCAAAACCCCTTCAAATATCGTCTGCTCGCTTCAAATCATTGGGACGAAAGCAATCTTCAGAAGACCAAAGTACTTCAGATATGATACGACACCATCAAAGCACTAGACCAACTTACTTTCTTCCTCTCATAATTTCTCGCAAACATTTTTAGCGCGCCAAAGGGATCGCTTTCGCTTTAGCCTGGTCATACTAGCCGGATGGGTAATTCAATCGCGTGAACAAGTCCCATGGCCATCTTCTTTATTAATAAAAGCTCTCCAGAAGCTATACTCAGACGATAGCCAATCCACTCTACACCACACCTCTATAACGAACACTTCGAGTACACTACTACTTCAATACACAAGTGTACAATCATAGACATTGGAAAAGCGAAGCTTGATTCTGGACGGTAGGGCAAGCTTGCTATAGTGTTGTAGCCACTCCTCTTCCTACACTTGATCCTCTATACCATTAGGGCTCTACGGATCAATTATCGTGTGGTTCAACCATTGTACTTACTTCTAGCTACGCAGAGCTGTAGTAGATGTTCAATTGACGTGAAGTGAGAATTAGAGGTCCTTTGCCCAATCGCCACTGATTTGTTCCGAGGAGACGTGGTAGAGTATGTGTCAGAAGGGAATTGAATTCCCTAAGGATTTACAGTTCCTAAAGATTGAAAAACTTGATTTTGAACTCTCTTAACTTTTCCGAGTGAAATCTCACTCGGAAAGAGTGAGTTCTGACTCGGAGTTCGGAGTGAAATCGTGGCAACTCGGTACCGAGTGAGTTTCACTCAGAAAAAAGAGTGAGATTTTTCACTCGGGGAATCCGAGTGAATCCAAATGTTATTTAGCTGAAACTGAATATTTTCGTTTAATCAATACGTTGCGGGCTATAAAATGAATAAATAATTATTAATCATCCGAAGGTTGGAGGAAAAGAAAAAAATCTATCACGCCTGTAGCGGCATGGTCACTTCATTATTTTTGTTATTTGGGAAGTGCGGGGAATCGAACTCGGATGTCATGATTGTAAGTCGGACTGCTTCTCCACTGGGCTACTGCTGCTGTTGAAATTTGAGGTCCAGAGCAACCTGTTATGTGAATGATGCACCGTGTATCTTTATACGTGTCGTATGTGGAAATGGAGATATGAAAACTAGCCATTGTTTCGGGTGAAGAAATAACAAAAGTGAAACCTACATTTCCCCGGTAACAGGGCATTGCTTCTATATTAATAGGATTGATTAATTTATACGTAATATGATATAATATTGGTCTGTACATGCATTTATAAAACTTATGGAAGAGGATATTGACATTTCTTAGCTCAGTTTTTCAAGGAATATTGTAGGAAATCTACTATTTTCCTCTTTATGAGCTACGCATTGATCCATCAGTAACAAATAAGCGGCAAAACATAACCTAAAATTTGATTTGAGCGTCTCACTCTTGCATTCGAGTGAAATTTCACTCGAACTTGTGAGTGAAATTTCTGATTTTTTTGATATCTGACTCTTTACCGAGTGAAATGGACTTTCACTCGGAATCCGAGTGGAAAATCTCACTCGGAGAAGTTAAGAGAGAATCAAGAGAGATTCATATCTCCAAAATACCCTATTCTATCTTTTAAACATTGCTTGGATTACTATTTTGTGAAATGACCGATGCTCAGAAACATTTCGGAGATGGATAATCGTCTTCTTTTTCAGGTCTAAGATACTTCTATGGAAGTCTATTTAAATGATCTATTCTGTACTTTCATCTCTTCCATCAGATTGGTCAAGGTATTGTTCCACGAATAGTATCTTACACCATCGACTGAGTTCGCCAGCTTCTCAATTTTAACCGAACCAACATCACCAGGGATACTTTATTCATGAAATTAATTTTAAGTACAAATATAATAAAAACCGGGGGGCGCCTATGAGGAAAATCCTA
Organism: Eretmocerus hayati; assembly: GCA_029851415.1. NCBI lineage: Eukaryota > Metazoa > Arthropoda > Insecta > Hymenoptera > Aphelinidae > Eretmocerus > Eretmocerus hayati. Next base: position 167,795,052 of record CM056742.1, read on the forward strand.
CAGAATTTCAATTTTCCTGTAGAAGATGTATGGATTTTACTGTCAGAGGGCAATACACTACCGGTTAAAAGTCTGTGTACACCAACCAAAAGAAAGTTGCATTTTGCTCACTTGACTGCTCGGGATTCCTTGGTCCAAAATGACTCTACTCGGGCTCATTTTTTAGCTTTTTCCAAGCACTCCGAGAGCTATGTGGTATTTTTCCGCGAAGTTTAATAGATTCTTGCAGAATCAATCTGATGCCTTGTAGAATTCTATAAAAATCGTGTCAATACGCAAACCTCAGCAAGTCTGGCGGTAATTGATGGATTTAGATGATTCAAGAAGCATCTCTAAAGTAGAAGTCAAGAGCTTTAAAGTCCGTTTCTGGAAATTATTCTAGCTTGTTTCTGGCCCGAGCTGTGACTCTTTTTGTAAAGGATGATTTTCCTCGGAAAAGGACCAGTTATTAAGAAATTATGAATGGACTCATTTTTCTCACTGGTACAAGCATTGATCTTGGTTCCTTACACTAACAAGACAAAAAAACTTGAAAAAAGTCAGAGAAATACAACCGTCAGCCCATTTTTTCATCTTTAGTGGTTTTTGAAACTCTTCTTTGAGAAAAATCTTCCTTTACAAAAACAGTCACAGCTCGGATCAAAAACAAGACAGAATAATTTTCAAAAACGGATTTCGAAGCTCTCAACTTTCACTTTCAAATGCTTTTTGAATCATACTAATCCATCGACTCATGTTTGGCTTGCAGAAGTCTGAGTGTTGACCCAATTCCCATAGATTTTTCCAAGGATTCGACTTGACTTATTAAAATCGTGTTGAACCGGAGGAAAAAAACTACAAAGAGTCCTTGAAATACTTGAAATGAGCTACAAGATGAGTCCACGTAGAGTCATTTTGGACCAAGGAGATCCGACCAGTCGAGTGATCAAAATCACTTTTTTTTTTGTTTTAGGTGTGCACAAACTATTGACCGGTAGTGTATTTCATTCTTGAGAATCCTTGCTCAAATCCAAGAAATCATAACTTTGGATATCTGTCATCTGAAAATACGAAATTTATCAACGTCCACCAAGTTAGATTTTATCATCGAAACTCCTCCTGGTAGAGACAATATTAAAAGGTTGTCATCAAATTATGCTGATTAACAAGTCCAACAGCAAAAATGTCCTCATTAGAAATTATTTCACGGTAAACCAGGCGCAGAGATAGTAATCGCAAGTTGAAAATAGTAGTAGAGAGGAAATTCAAGTCGGCAAACTTGCTCACGTGTGAGTAGCTTGGGGAGTATTTCTGCGCACGATTGATTTCGCGACCCAACCAAGCGAACCCTCCCTAGTATCCCCGCCTAGTAGTCTGTAATTGCATTCACTATGCAAGTTTCTACTACTAGGTACTGCTGTTGCTGAAGCTTTCGCTATACTACTGCTGCTGCTGCTATGCTATACCGCCACTATACGTATCGAATGCGGTGGATATCCGTTATGCGACGACGGGATATCGTTGCGAGACCAGATTCTCCTACACCCGCAAAGCGGTTTATCCTCCCGAGGGAATATTGTATACCTGAGAGAGATTGATGGTGCGTTTTGCGGGTGCACTTATGCTATAACACACTGCATTGGGTTTGACTTGGTGGTTTTGAACTTGTGCAAAAAGTTTGAAGACATTCTTCCCTATATCATCGGTATTTGCCGTTGAATACAGATAAAATACCGCATTACCTGGGGATACGTTCCGAAAAGAAATTTATCGCAAATATGGTATATTCCACGGTTACTAAAATATTACTCTCATGGGAATATCGAGATAGGGGATCATTTACCTATCCGCGGGTAAGCGAGAACTCGCAAATACGTAATCCACGGATACCGAGTTTTACCTGCAGACCAATTTTTTTATCAACGAAGATATGATGGAAGTCTTTTACTCATATCTTTCTTCCTTTTCTTTACACACGCGTGGCGTGGTGGTGAGAATGAACTTCGAAAATAGACTAGGGATCGTAAACTAGGAATGTCAAGAATCCTTTGCTTCTAGGAAAAACTCGGATTAATATGAGTATTCAAAGAATCGTTTTGATTTTCATCGTGAAATTTTGTAGCTCTTGCTTCTTGGCTTGACCTCCCTATCTTATACCACAGATTTATGCGCCGAAAATTGAAACTAATCAGTGACATTCAATTGCTTTACCTCTCGAATATTCAAAAATAGTTCATCTAATATATAACAAAAAGCTTCGGGAATGTGGACCGAATTCCAGTGGCATTCTGGTGGAATTTATCACCCTATAAGATTTTGAGAGGGAGGCTTTCAAAATATGAATTTTGCTAGTCTGTGAGTGTGAGAGTAATTAATGTTCGGAACCATTTTTCGTGTTGAAATTTTGTATGGTAATACATTTTATCAACAAACACCCAAAAATGAAGCTATCTATTTCAAAATGGCTCATTTTTCATTCAAATTGAGTTTGCTATATTGAAAATCGACGAAGTTCAGCCCTTCTGGTTCGTCAGAATATCATGAATGAGAAGAATATCTCATCTTCAGCCCTCTCATGCTCAGACTCGCTGAGAATCTGTCGCAGTCATCTTCATTCCATAATCCATGAAATTCAGATAATAATGTGAAGTAGTCCACGTATTCTTCCGTTTTTGGATCTGGACTCCAAAGACTTGTCTATTCATATTATAATTAATGGAATCATCATCGTGAGTACATCCTCAAATCCAACTTGCAACCCATGACGCAACGACTGAAATTCAAGATGCAATAGACGCTCCACTTCAAACTCAATATCGGATAAAATTTTCGATGAAACTTGTGGTTAAGGGATGCATGAAAAGCTATGTAAAAACTTTATTGAAGAGATAAAGTGTTCAATATTACCCGACCATATCAGAAGATACTATTCCATATACATGCAAGCAGCAAAATTTCATATGTAATATCAGAAGGCTTATAATACGATGAAAACTTGCAAGTGCACATGTTACGATTCACGATTGTTGCCTCGACTCTATATATATGTACTTCCGAAAGCATTTTCCCAAGTAAAACTTAAGTCACGGTTATACGCGGGCGTCGACCCTTGCTTCTATAATATCGTGTTTTCACGCTATTTTTTGAACGAAAAGGGAAAAAGTAATCCAAAAGTATCTTGAGTAAATATCAACTCCCTCAACGATGAGTTTGGAAGAGATTCATTGATGAGTTGTCACTCGGATATCATAGCTCAATGTGGTTCTTTTCTTACACACCACTGTAATTTATTCATCATCTTAAGCCATAATCTTAGCATCCCACCGCATTTTATCAACCTACAATTATCTCAACCAAACAATGGATAAAACACTCGGAAAACTCCCACCACTCACCACCAACGTCTTTCTTCCCTACAATTTTATCAAATAAAGGAAATAATTGAAGACATGACATTTTAGTTTTCACCGTTTCGCACTTACTTTTTCCTTTTTCGTACACCGTTCTCGGCATGAACAAGCCACGTCGACACATTTATCGTGCCAAAAATAAAGCTAGTCAAAGCTTCGTCTACCTATACAAAAGTCTCGAGTCATTGAACCAAGAACTGCACTTCCGTCTGTCTTCTCTTTCCAACACACAGAGGCCGACCTTTATATACCTTTCCGCATATCGATCAATAATACCCATATATATGAAGACATCATACAAAAGTACATATCTATGCAACTGCACATCCCAGCAATTGACTGCAACACAGAAGACGAAATTGACATAACTCGAGCCTAGCCTGGAGCAATCGAGGAATCGAGGCGTCCACACACATCTCCGGTGTAGACCATAAATTGCATCCACTATCCATCAGTGGTCCGTTTTTTCTTTATATCTTCCTCTTTTCTCTTTCTCCATTTCTCATTCCAACAACTTTTTACCACCACACACTTTTTTAACCATTATTTTTTCTTTTCTTCCTCGATACCTATCCCATTGCTCGAACTAACAAAAAATTGAAGAAGTCAAAACAAATGAAGAACCAATACTCTCATCTACATCCTTGTGTAAATAATTGAAACTCCATCGACACGTCTAGAATCTACTTGGATAGATTTTGTTAGAACATGGGGTGAAAACGAATGCTTGGCTAACCTCAAGTTCTACCTTGTATGAAACCATGTACGTGATTCTCGCAAAATCCACACGAAAGCGAATCGGACCAGGGTGCATTAGGTTATAATGGTCTTTGTGAGGGGTAGGGGAAGGGAGGGGGTGCATATTCTGCTTTGCGGTGCCGACTAATGCCTTAGTCTATGTATGTTTGTACATATATATAGACTAACCACGTAAATTCCATAGCTTGAACACATACATATAAAACAAATGAAACTATATTATCATGGAACCGATCGCGTGATGCGCGGATGAGCCGGTGGCGATCTACAAAGCTGGCACGGCGAGTATTTCGGATCTTTTACTCGGTCGTTCTGTTCTACTACATACCTACATACATTTCTATATATCAAACCACCGAAATGCCGGTATGCCTGAGTTTCTATATGGGCCAATGTATCGATCGAGTTAGGAGGGTGAACTATCCTTCCACGAAGGCCTCCAAAGTCTTTCAAGTGATTCTATATAGATGTGGATTTGGTACATATATCTATATAAACGTTACTCGTTCGCGTGAGCCAACTACGTTTGTCGTACATTGTGTCTAGGGGTTTGGTGCAGTATAGTAGGTGAACTCGTAGTCGAGATGTATATATATATATATATGTATGGCTACTGCCGCATTGACTTTTGGGAATTGTTTGGTCTAGACTGACTGTGGTTGGTGGTAAGAGACGACGACGACGACGACGACGACAGTGGCGAAAGGAAGAATGGAATGCGCCACGGGTGTTTAGGGGTTGATTTGTGTGTGTATATGGTAGATTTCGATGGAATTCGTTCATTTTTGTAGCCTTGTTTATTCTGTGGGACTCGTGTCTTTTGAATTTATTTGGAGAGAGGTATCACCTGCTGGAATATGCTACGTTCCAGGATTTATGCTAACCGGGAGGGGCCGGAAAGTGCGGGTCACGGATTCGACCGAAACTCTGGAAGTGATCTTCTTCTAGCACCAAAAGATGATACAGTAGAACCTTGAATAGCGGACACCTTGGAATAGCGGACACTTGCAATAGCGGACACTTTTCGAGGCACACAAGGTGTTCGCTATTGCGAGGTTGTACTGTATTCAAAGCCTCAGAGTCTAACGCACAAGCATTTTTGAGCTATAGCCTAAAGCATACCAGTATATCTTTTGTTTAACATGGGGGCTAACAAGGGCAATGCTAATGTAATAGCTCGCAGCAGGGACACGCTTGAGCGTTAGACTTTGCGGCTTTCGGTATCATCTTTTGATGCTAAAAGGAGTAGATTCCCAGAATCCCAGCCAGATCCTGCTCCCGAACCCCTTGGACTCTCCTTGTTAGGTCCTTGGATCAATTGTATTCATTCTTGACTTGACTGAAGAAGCAGTCAACTCGAACTAACGTCAGGTATGCAATGATATATCAGTGAAGATTTCATTTTAATTATAAACTTCCTGTGAAACTGACTTCGAATTCATCCAATGGTTATGAAAATCGCTCGTATGGTCGAAAAGTGTTGTTTTTGCATATCATGGATGGAGAAGATGATTGATTACGCAACCTCCACCTAAACATCTAAGCCTAGCGTGGTCTAACGAGTTTATTATTCCAGACACCCTCGCTTGACTGGAACATCGAATCTTGTTTACAATCTCATTCACAATCTAGTAATCAACATAATTAAGAATTCTGTTAACAAGTTCGGATACCATTCTCCTAATTGATTTGAGAACAAGGTTCTTTGTAAACAAGGTAATTTACAGGGTAGTTGACAAGGTTGCACACTCAAGGTTGTCTATCAGCCTGAAAACAAGATTCTATGTTTGAGTAAGTCATGTTCCACATTTAACGGTTTTATCTATGTTCCTCTTGTGAGTTCACTAAATCAAAGAAGAAAAATGATTCAGGACTTGGTTTCGGAATTCAAAGACCATTTGTCAACGCAATTATTTTTTAGCTTATTATTTCATTTCCATTTCAAGGAGCACGAAGGGAATAGATAGAAGCTCGGATGAGAGTAAAATGTGACATATCGTGTAGAAATATATCGAATTCATTGAATTATCTGGAGACAGACAAGATGGGAATCTATTTTAGAACAGTTTAAGAGAAACAGATTCTCCTGAAAGATAACCTCAAAACCAAATCCTATTCCGGACGGAACGCGCCCGCACACAATCAAGTTATGACATTTGACCCACGTATTGCCTCCTTAAGGAGGTTGGATAGTGACTCGTGAGTCAAGATAGCAACCAATACAAAACTCTCATTTTTACGCTCCCAAACATCCCACATTCCACGTGTAAATTCAAATAATGAATTTAGACGAAGCTAGATGATATTTTTTTCGTCAAAAAATGTCCAAAATAATAAGTCTCGCTTTTGTGTGACTCGCTTGATTGCTGAAAGTTATAAGTACTATAACATGTCTGCTATTGTTTACGTTGCGTGTCATCCGTGATACTTGTGAGCTTTCGTGATTACAATCAGAAAAAAGTGATTTCAAGTGCGAAATGGAACCCCGAATAAATACTATGATTATAGTCAACGTGTTACTTATTTCAACAAAAAACTTTGAAAATCCTTGAGCAAATTCAATTTATTAGACGTAAATAACAAGTGAATTGCAAGGTCTGCATCTCTCATACGGCAGAGAATTCATTCCAACAAAAAATATTGAAAATCCTTGAGCAAATTCAGTGTATTAGACGTAGATGACAAGTAAATTGCAAGGCCTCCATCTTCCATACGGCAGAGAGTCTAGCCTCATTTCAGAAAGAGTTGAGCCGGTGAATGATTCCGAAATAAATCACCTACCCTGCCTCGAGATCGAGCCTCCCTCCTCCGTGAAATCATTATTTCTATCTTGTCAAAATCCTTAGTGCGATCAATAAAACTGACTTGTGTGTGTAGAATGTATTCGAATTCAGCATCGTTCGATCGCGAGTTTTCCCCGCAATACCGTGACCTGTACGTCATCGAATTCAATCTCAAATTCCTCTCGTAAAAGTGCGGCAACCCACAATTTTCATGGATTCATCAGAAAGTACAAAATTCCAACTTCCTCCGACTAGTTTTTTGATGAAGTGAATTATAATTACGAAAAAATATCCCATCACTTCCGGTCGAAAAAAATGATATGGCCGTAAGAATAAGGTTAAAAATCCGATTTTCAAAATGCTTTTTCTTGTGAAATCTTGCGGCAACCCGTACTTTTCTTCACGGGAAACGATGCACAAAATCGCGATCTATACGGCTGCATGAATCTCAATCCTCTGTAAAAAAAAGTCATTTACTATCCAACCTCCTTAACAGGGTGTACCCTCAACTTTGAATTACTGAGAGCTGACCGAACTACCCTGGACTGTACGGGGATGTTGTCGGAGTCACAAACTCTTCCCGCAGCGGCAACCTCGCGATGCCGAGGAGAGGCAAGGACAGTTGTGTTGTTGATTCATTCCTCAAATCGGGAGTCTTCTGAATTGCTTAGCTACTCGCATCATTTCCGGGCAGTGTAGAATATTGTGGGATGAAATTTACCAGCCTGAGAGTCGTATCCAAGAACTACACCCTCTAAGAGTGGTAAATTCACAAGCGCTTGTGAAATCACAAGAAGTAGCTGAAATTCACAACTATCAAAGTTGGGTACTTACCAACCTGTATTGTGAATTTACATCAACGTTTAATACAGTGTAAGGCTTCCAAGAATCATATCGGCTTTTTCTGATCACCAGGTAGCTACCTGCATGTATACTTGCGATTTTCCGCGAAATCGGGCGTTTTGCGTTGTCTGCTGTGTGCTTCTAGTATATCTGTGTGAGGTGAATGACGCCGACTCCGCCATCAAAACACGCCCCGACTAATGTAGTCGCTCGTGAACGCCCTCAAGACTCGAGGTAAACACGACTATTAATGCGAATATAAATCCAGTGCGATTCTGGTGAGCAAAATGGATAGTTCAGATACAAGGAAGAGACATATTATGATGAGTGCATCATTGTAAACTTTGACGCAACATTAAAATTTCTCAGCTGTAGCTTTTGACCGGTAGTGTACTACCGGTCAAAAGTTTGTGTATACCAACAAAAAAATGTTCGATTTTGCTTACTCGACTGCTTGGATTTCCTTGGTCCAAGATGACTCTACATCAATTCATTTTGTAGCTCTTTTTAAGCACTTTGAGGGATCTTTGTAGGTTTGTTTCGCATTCTCAACAGGGTTTCAATAGGTCGAGTTGAATCCTTAGAAGAATTCATGAAAATCGGGTCAAAACGCAGACTCCTGCAAGTGAGACATGAATTAATAGATCAGGGTCGTCGTTCAAAAAGCATTCGAATAAGTGAAAGTTGAGAGCTTTGTTTCCCGTTTTCGAAAATGGTTCTAGCTTGTTTATTGTCCCAGCTGTGACTGTTTTTAGACAGGAAAGATTTTTCTCGAAAAACAGTCCCATGAATCACGAAAGGTGAAGAAATGGGATCATGGCTGTATTTCTCTGATTTTTTTCAAGTTTTTTCGTCTTTTTGGTGTGAGGAAACAAGATCAATGCTTGTTCTAGTGAAAAAATGAGTCCATTCATATTTTTTCGATGAGTGTTCATTTTTTCCAGAGAAATCTTCCTTTACAAAAAGAGTCACAGCTCGCACCAGAGACAACCTAGAATAATTCCCAAAAACGGACTTTGAAGCCCTTGGCCTCTACTTTGAGATGATTTTTGAATCATCTAAATCCATTAGCTTCCGCAAGACACTACTCACACTTTTGTGGGTGTCGATGAAGATCTCCCTTTCGCAGCTACCAAGAAAAACCACCCAAATTACAATGGTGTCTGAGGCAGGTCTCTCTTCGTCTCGCTGACGAGCCCAAGGGAGAGATAGGGCAGAAGACACTTAATATCACACACGTTTCTACCAGTTGAAAAAACTCAGTACAGTGTAGAGACAAGGATGGAAACTATCATCAGCTCTGGATTTGAGATTTGAAATGTGCGACGGGCCCCTTTGCTATGATACCAGTATAGCTCCGGTACCCGCGCAATTCATCGAGCAGTTAGAGTAACTCAAGCCTCAGCCGCCAGGTGGCTGTCTCGAAAACATCGTTCACAAGCGAAACACCTGTCAGCATTGATGTCCACCCGATGCCCGACCAGAATGAACCAGTCTGCCCTGAGCGGCGGACTCACGCGCCTCTCTTGGCACCAGGAGCTCTGGTCCAAGAGATGACTCTAGAGTCTGGTAGCTGGCAACTCCTCTCTGTCTTAGGAGCTCTAAGGCAGATGAGACCATCTAGTAGCCGACTTCTCAGGAGCACTGAGAATCGTAGTAGACCGTGACACCGGCCCACCCACTTTTGGCCACGGAGGGAGCTCCGTGGCCAAAAGTAGAATCACACACCCGCGTTGGCTTCCTGGGAGCTCCAGGAGTCGAACCTCACACACCGGCTATGCCCCGTGTTTGAACCGGAGGGAGCTCCTCCGTGGCTCTAGCATAACCCGTATTAGTATGTACCCTATATCAACCATTTACTGGGCTAGACCGCATTAGTAACACACACAGCAGTAATAAATATCAGATCCCTTTTTGACTATTTATCATTCATGACTATTTGTAAATATGGTTCCAATATATGTTTCTATTAATGGAACGCTGTCTTTAAAGTCTTAAACCGGACCTAAACCCTAACTTACCTAACTTTCCTGATCCTAGTAAATCCCTCAGCTACAAATGATATTGGAGTTGGGCTCTTGATATCTTCCCGGTGGCTTTGTGACTCTATACAGGGGTTGTATGTTTCCCAGACAATCAGAGTGACAGAACTTCTGTCAAAGAATCTTGCTCCAATAATAAGTGCCTCAAAATTCTACTATCATATATTGAGATCATTCGAATTCGGGCTGATGAATGCGGAGTCCGGTATAACGAGGTCCGGGTATAGCGAGCATTTTTCTTCAGTCTTTCGAAGCTCGTTATATCCGGATTCTGATGTATTTTATCTCGGGGATGATTTTATTCGAGTTTGTATGACAACCATACTCACTTGCTTTCTCAGCAATGAGCATTCGCCCAATTTTACGTAATGGATACAAATTTCACAATGGGCATATTAAATGAGTAAGTTTTCTGTCCAATGATTCCAAAGTATCTCGGACAGTCTTTGAATACAAAATCAGGCTCCAGACTTTTTTGGGGCATTCTTCAAAATACAAAGAATCTACTTCGTGTTTTTTGAGAACACGATTGACGATAATTTTATCTGGCAAATGTGGTAAAAGTTCCACAGTATGCAGAGTAGAACATGATATACTTGTGAAAAATCTGTAAGTTCCTTCTCCAATATGTATCAAAACATACAGAGCAAAATCTTGCTCCCGTGGCTGTAAGCTCCCATACAAAAAACTCAGGAGCATTTCGAGAGTAGCTACAATTCATGAACAGTTGGACACCATCATTGTTGAATCCCAGGTTCGCTCCAATCGGTTTAGATAGTTCATCTTCATGGTTACGTTCTAGATTCTGAAAAGCTAATTTTCATCGTCTATTTATTTTTGACCGTTTTGACCGTTGACCGTTGCCAATTTTCTATAGAATCACTCGTATTCCGTGTAGTATAGGAACGTCTCATTTTTGGAAAGGGAAGGTCAAAGGGTCTAAATGTGGAATCAGGGATTAGCTTGTGGTGAAGTGATTTACTGGAGGCCCCTTTCAGGAGGATCCTCCGAAAGAGACGCTCGTGCCGAGTTGTAAGCTTCGGATTTGATACGACGCTGCGAACACTGATTTCAATTCAATTCGATATGTACTAGAGACGTTTTCAACGGGAAGCTGCAAAGTGCAGACTCTCTGCTGAGTAGTCGCATATTGCTCGCGAGTGGCGGAATTATTATGCGGGACGTGTAGAGTCAGGTAGCGGTACGTACAAGAGAACTTGAGACTTATGTTGACTTGCACGTGTGTGCGTGTATGATGCTCTTGAACGGAAGTTGATTCCCGGGTCGAGATCAATTCGTCGAGCTTTTGCTTCGGAATCAATAATCTTCACAGACAGTATACCCGCTGTGACTTGAGCTTTTTGTCTTCTTCAGTCAAAGACGCGCTGAGTCAGAATTTGATTGGATTGATGGTTCAAATGAAGTCTTACAAATCGTTCTTTCATTCCCGGCATTCAAGTGTCCTGGAGCAGTGTATCCTAAATTCGTAGAAAACTTGTATTTGATCAATATTACGTCTTTGAGAGGGATTTCAATTTCTACTTTGTTTGGTACCGAGGTACGATATTAGATTGCACTCAATGGGAATTGAGATTTTGCTACTGGAACGTTTGTCGTTCATCTTTCGAATCAACATTGAGAAGTAAAAGAGGACCAGGCGTTGTAGAAGCGATTGATGGATTTTCCGTCGCTGAGGATTTGAGTCTTATTTGATATCGGTGAGGAGAATTATACTCCTTCGCCCACTAAGATCATATATGTGTTGGTATATTGTTCTCATCAAGTAGAGATATGGGATCGGAAAATCATTACAATGAGATGTAGAAGTTCTACATGATATTCTATAGAAGAATTGGCGATTCCTGCACTGAGAAAAAAAATTACTAATGTCCAATAAATATATTCATTAATAGAATATTTCATCGGTTACGGGTGGATACGGGTCCATGGATGGGCACGGGTATAACGACGACAGTCCTTCAAAACGGATAAGCACGGGTGCACGGGTCAACACGGATGAAGTGGCCATAACAACATAAAACGGATTGACACGGATGCCCAACGGATAGGTACGGATACGGATTCACACGGATAAGTGGCAATGACATCGGCTACGGGTGGATATGGGTACATGGATGGGCACGGCTATAACGATGACAGTCCCTCAAAATGGATAGGGACAGGTCCCATAGTGGACTGAGTCCATTTTTACGGCTTTTGGCAATGATTTTGGACTTAGTCCAATATGGAACTGAAGTTTCGGCTCGAAATTTTAATTCCGCAGTGGACTAAGTCCATTTTTTGCACTAATTAGCCTCTCATTACCAGGCAGTAATGCAAGTTGTTCCGCAATGACAATAAAGTTAAAGTAATGACTCATCTTCATGATAGAACATTTACTTTGACCATAAATATTCACTACAATTGAATATCTCAAAATTACTCTGAAGTTGATCTACTCGATCGTCGAAAATGGACTCAGTCCACTATGGAACTGAACCATTCATGTAATGGTAGGAGAATCCGGTCAATATATATCGTTTGCCTATTGACCCACTCGAGCTGAAGCTTCATCTTTCGTATGCTGTAACTTCGAGCCAAATTGATGAAATCGACTTCGTCAAGTAATCATTTCAAAGAAAATTTTCTTGGCTCTTCAATGAAAATGGTTTTAAGTGTCGAAATTCCTGCGCATGCGCAGTAAACAGAAAATTCCAAACTGCCTAGAATCTAGGTTCGCGAAAATTGGAAAAACAGGCCTTAGACGGTGAAGAAGGAAATCTGGACCACTTTTTTCTGATAGAACACAACATTTTACATCGACTATGTGATTTTCGGGAATCAAAAAGAGTGGGCAGCTGAGAAATTTACTATTGGGTGATTTTCACACTCTTGCTCGTACAGGCCGCCCGTAACTTGGAAATCAATCTTTCAATAGCTATTTTCATATGTTTTTGGAAGTCCTTTTTTATGCCGTAAACCACATGTCTCTATCTGTAAGCAAACTTGACTTATTCCCATTTTATTGTAAAAAGCTGCTAGGATCTAAAAGAATGTATTCTACTTCGTTTTTGAAAATTTTGCCATAGGGCCAAAACAATTTTTCGGGGCCCCATAAGTGGTGGAAAGTTAATATTTTGTACCATAGTATCGATTAAAAATATTAACAAAAGGATCTGAGACATGATCCTGTTTCGTAGGTCGCTTTCGCGTGGGACTACTCATATGTGATTCACTCGGAGTGCGATCGCCTGTGCAGTTTGCACCCGTAACGCCATTTGGAAACCGAAAACTAGAATGAATTCTACCTTTAACATCAGTAACTTATGACACGGTAAGAAGTTGAAGTAATCCACGAGAACTCATTTCGAGGATAATGAAGATTCAATATCATTATGTGAGACATATTTGGATTCCAGAAGAAGAGATCCAATTCGAACATTAATATTCCATGCCACGTTCCTCAAAGTACACCCAGATGCATGTATGGATCCAGTTCCTATAATGATTGACTTCTCAACCGCTAATTTTTTCAAGTAGAATTTACCAATCTCCACATAGAGCGTGAATGTGCTCCTCTCCATATCAATAATATTTTTGATGCAACAGATGAATCCTGTACCACTTTCTGGACCTATTTAGCAGTTAACCCATGCCAGTTAGTTATTAATGAAGTTTATAACAAGAATGTGAGTGGCACGTCAAGACAGTAGAGACTCATACCATGAGCAGAGTCTAGCTGAGATTATTGGATTAGAGTAATTTGGAATGACAGTTTTTACACAACTAATCAGAGCAGCACTATATATCACTGCACATATCACAACAACTGTTCCCAGACACACTGAACAGTAACATGACATCCAAATATGAGGCACAATCCCCCTTGAGTTGAACACGAACAGGTTTTTGGTGAGGTACAAAAAGCAGCATCGCAGACATTACTTTGGTTGCATTCCAACTCTCCAAATGGAGTCAATCACGAATCATTTCTCTGAGATGCAAAACTCAGCCTCAAAAATGGGTCTGTTCCGAATATTGAGGAAACTAGAAGTCATTACAGTGCTCTAAAATCTAAGTTAATGCTGGCCATACTCCTGTGACGTCCCGTCCTCCTTGCACCCACAAACAATGTTTCTAATAAATCATAACTAACCATACAATAATCATTAAGCTCAAACGAAAGACCAAACCTCCACAAAGAACGAAACCCATCGTCAACGCCTACGTCACCGCAACCACCCGATCAGCATCATCACCGAAAAAGGCCTACGCCACTGCAACCACCCTTACAACTCAACTCCCACCATTCAGTGGCGATGCGTGCTCAACGCCGCGCCGCCAAAAAAAACCAAGCATCTCTCTTCGAGCCACGCGTTGTGGCTTGAATTCTCACTCATCGCGCTGGCTCCAGCGCGCGCACACGCTCCTGCACGAGGTCTCTGGTGTAACACCAAGTATTATTCCTCTTGGAGAAGTCCGCGATCTTGTGTCGTTGTCTTAGTCGTAGTCGTGTCGTCGTCGTGGTGTCCTGGTCGTCCTGGCTGTTGTCTGCTTCTTTTACCTTGGTGACTCGGCTGTGACGTGGGCCTTGGAGGCAGTGGTGGATCGTCTGCTGGATTGTCTGCTGGATCATCTGCTGGGCTTGTTCTTGTGGGTTGGTTGGTTGCTGTACTCTGTTCATAAGTGAGTATGATAAATTTTCCTAAGAGAAGGTCCTCTTGGTTGGTATGTAGGGAGTGGTGGTTGTATCGGCTGTGAGATCGAGTTGTTTTGTGCCAGAGTCGATGAGGTTTTAGCACTTCGTTTGTCTCGTTTTTTCAATTTGATGTTTCTTTCTCTTCAGAATACAACAAGCGATCTTGCAGCAAAAGCCGCTCTGCAACGATAATTCGGGTCTGGTGATGGTGGTAATTGGCCTTGTTCAAGCAAATTTCTCAGCTGTTCGGGAGTAGGCGAAGGTTGAGCGAGGAGTCTTCCACCTCTGTCGGCGCGTTGGGCAGCGCTGATGGCCCACTCGAGAATTTGTGTTCTGGTACCGAATTCTACTTCACGGGTGTCTAAAATCTAAGGAACTCCGAACACGACAAGACTTCCTTGAAGTTCGTCTCGTAATTGATTCAATCGATGTCTCTCGGTTTGGCCTGGCCGTCGTCGCTTGGTGGCCTGCGATCTCGGATGCTTGGATACTGCCTGCGATGCTTGGATGCTGCGACTCCATTACTTTTTTGGTATCGGGTGATGTCGCGTTGCAAGGAGAACGCGTAGGCCGCATGGCCACGATGCGTGAGTAAAGAGAATACGCAGATGAGTTGAAAAAGTGTTCTTTCGTACAAGTTCGAGACAAGTTCTAAGTGAGCTGAAATCGACGGAGGGAGTCAATACGAGGGAGGAACTCTGGCGAGGTAAAACTGTCGAATATTCTTCCGTCTCAATCGAAGAATGAATATTCTTTCATTCTTCCGTGAGGTAAAACTGTCGATCCTTCCTCGGGTGTGGTGGCCAGACTCCTGCATGCTACGCAGGTTGCCGTATTGCACCAAAATCTCGCTCTGGCGCGAGCGGGCGAACTCTGGCTGCGTGATTCTGCCCAGCCTTTGCGGGGTCCACGAGCTCCTGCAGTATCACTTCAGGCTGCTGGGCCACTGTTCCAGGTTTTGGCCATATCCTAGTTTGAAGAAACACATTTTTGGGATTAGAAGATAAATTCGCAATTCTATCCCTGATCATGTTAAGCTTGAGAGGATGTTATTGAGATTAACGGCCAATGAGGATGAGATTGATCGCGCTGAAAATCAGACTTAACCCCGAGGCTAGTATCGGTTCTACATAATTATAATGGCGCTGACTGGGTTATGTGGAATGAGTAGTGCAGATGTTCTGGAGTCCATTTCAGAATGTTTGAAAATGTCTGAGAGCCTACGTATGTATTGCATTCGTTTTAACAAGATTTCCCCCTTCATCAACAGGACGAGTCTGGGTCACTATTTCTGTCGATTTAATTTGATGTCAGATGACTGTATCACATCCCCTCATTCCTCATATGATTCAGAATCGGAGACATTGTTCAAGGCCAACAAGGGTCTTGAGGAGGCCCGCGCAAATTCTAGCTAAACAAAGAAATTGTGTAAAACTTACTGATATTCATAGATAAAGGATGAGGAATCTTGTTTCATCAAGAAAAGTGGGGGTCGGCGATGAAAAGTTCGAGGAAATCATTCGCAGGAGAGATTCTTACACACATAGTCTTCTGTACGATAAGTATTACTCTATTCGTCATCTCCCATAAGCACCCGTGTTAAATCGACTTCCGCGAGACTGCTCAGAACTTCTCACTCTGACTCTGAAGGCTTTCGAAAGGACCCCGCCATAAATGATAGAATTTTGGCTTTCTTTTTTTATACTCACTATTTAGATTCCGTCATACGGTGTTTTCCTCTATTTTAGAGGCTTTGCAGAACAAGGATTAAAGCATCAAAAATTTGTTTGATTTCACTTCGACAAAGTGCAACTAGCATGCATGTGCATTTTCGCGAAACACAAACATTGACAATGCATGACAATGCACTCAGCTGACGGCTCAATGCGTGCGTGGTAGATAAATTTGTTGTGTATGGGCATTTTGAGCATTTTTTGTTCATACATAATGCAAAAATAAATCGGGTCAAAGGTTCATCCGCAACTGCTCGTTCAGGGCATTCGTTCCTCATCCCAACTTCAACCCTCCTGCGCACAAAGCCGAGTATACTCGTCCTAATAACACAGGATCCCTATATAAACTCTGCGCAAGGGGGTTAAGAGTTGTTGCCCAGGCTCATATCTTAGAATCCATCGTCCTAAACTTAATATGCCTCTTGATCGTTTCACGGCAGGGGATCGAGATTCGATTGACTGATTGTCTCATTCTTCCGTTTTTCACTTCGGGATGTATTTGACTATGGATCTAGCATCCCAATTTCATCGTGAAGCATGCTCGCTGGCAGGGTCATTGTCATCATTGATCATCCGCGAAGGAATATCAGATTCTCGTGCTGTTCGAATCAAGCTGTGAGTTAAATATCGGCGCTGACGGCGGGGAGACATACAGTCGATTCTTATCGTCATTTTGAGAATAACGATAAGAATCGACTGTATCTTGGTTGGCCGTAGCATAATTTGATGCGCATACCTGGATTATTTCAAAGATTTTGGCATTTTTGAAACAACAGCACAGGTATTGGAAGGTAGCTGTCGATTTTGAGAGGAATACAAACATTCGAGAAAATTCAAATAGGTCCTTTTCCCCAATACTGAGTCAATTTTTGGGAGACTCGGTCCACTAAAAGTTGAATTACAATGAGAAATCGAGTCCGATACCCTCCAAATTTCTTCAACACATCTGAGGAAATTTTACCAAACCTTTGAGATAGTACTAGCGGTCTTCGAATGACCGCACAGAAAATTACGAATTTCAGCACAGTGGTAAATAGATAGCTCAAAATGCCTCAGATAAAAGGACCCCGCCATAAATGATAGGATTTTGGCTTTCAGCGAATTTGACCGAATCCGCAATCAATCGATAGAGCTCGACGTGCTGAGCAAAAGTCTCCGTAGCCGCTAAACCCGAAAAATTCTCGTTTTCGAGTGATTTGGTTGCAAAGTCGCCGATTTTACCGAGACAAAATAGGGTTATGGCATCAATCGAACAATAACATACGTTCGAATTCGTTCGGCTCGCTTGGTATTTGCCAGCTAAATACCTCTGATGAAGCAAGAATCTTTGCATTACACGCGATTTGATAATAATCCTCTCAAAAAAATCTTTCACTGCCACCATTCTCGCGGGATATTTTCAAAGTCCGCACAATCGAAACGCTTCGAAAGATTTTGATATTTCAAACGGTCTGCGGGACATAGTATATTATCAAGGCAAATGCGGATGACGAGTTTCATCATGAACGAGATACATACAATATTTAGAGCTCACACCTCACGCACGGGTGCGTTGAGAAGAGCGTTTTCCCGCTGGATGGTTGAAAAATACGTCTAAGCTCTCAGTACAACTTTGAAACAAAATCATTGAATCTTCTTTTCCGAACTGTTTATCGTTTGAAGGTAACGAGATTTTCACTTTTCTAGTGTGCGGGGATGGGAGGGGGGCCTACAGACATTTGAAAATATCTTATGGGATTCCAGAGAGATATTCGTTTGGAATTTTGGGTGGTGATCGAATTCCGCGTCGTACTCGGTCGTATCGCACTCGGCTCGAACATACGATAATCGAATCAGGCCCAACTCTATATCGGCAAAGGTTGCGAAGATCGTTTTAATTTTTTTTCCGGGATCGCTGATTGAGACTTGTACGGTTATTTGAGTAGACGCCTATTCATTTTCGAAAATGTTTTCGTTTCAGCGAGATGATATCAGAAATGAGGAGTCAATTAAGTACTCTGTTGAAACCATGTGGAGCATCGAATTCTTTTTTCTCAAAATAGGTGCAATCTGACAGAAAATGTAATCGTCGTTTGATAACCAAGAGATATTGCATTCTGATTTTCGATAGATATATTCTCGAATGTACACTACTGTTCAAGAGTGTACATTTAGTGTAGAGTCACCTCTGATGATTTCTAGAGTTAGACATTTCAGAGCCTACTGGTCGTACAGACCTCTCCGCGATTGCATTTTGTAGCTTACCACGAACACTTTTGAAGCTATTTCCTATGTATTTTCTGTCTCGCGCATTATACCAGAGATACACGGGTCAGAGGTATAACTTTTTCGCATTCTTTCAGCGAAGGTACGTGACCTTTGCCGATATAGAGTTGGGCCTGATTCGATTTTTGTATGTTCGAGCCGAGTGCGATACGACGCGGAATTCAATCACCACCCAAAATTCGAAACGAATATCTCTCTGAAATCCCATAAGATGTTTTCAAATGTCTGTAGGCCCCCCTCCCGCACACCGCACACTAGAAAGGTGAAAATCTCGTTACCTCCAAACGATAAACAGTTCGGAAAAGAAGATTTAATGATTTTGTTTCAAAGTTGTACTGAGAGCTTAGACGTATTTTTCAACCATCCAGCGGGAAAAAGCTCTTCTCAACGCACCCGTGCGTGAGGTGTGAGCTCTAAATATTGTATGTATCTCGTTCATGATGAAACTCGTCATCCGCATTTGCCTTGATAATATACTATGTCACGCCGACCGTTTGAAATATCAAAATCTTTCGAAGCGTTTCGATTGTGCGGACTTTGAAAATATCCCGCGAGAATGGTGGCAGTGAAAGATTCTTTTGAGAGGATTATTATCAAATCGCGTGTAATGCAAAGATTCTTGCTTCATCAGAGGTATTTAGCTGGCAAATACCAAGCGAGCCGAACGAATTCGAACGTATGTTATTGTTCGATTGATGCCATAACCTTATTTTGTCTCGGTAAAATCGGCGACTTTGCAACCAAATCACTCGAAAACGAGAATTTTTCGGGTTTAGCGGCTACGGAGACTTTTGCTCAGCACGTCGAGCTCTATCGATTGATTGCGGATTCGGTCAAATTCGCTGAAAGCCAAAATCCTATCATTTATGGCGGGGTCCTTTTATCTGAGGCATTTTGAGCTATCTATTTACCACTGTGCTGAAATTCGTAATTTCCTGTGCGGTCATTCGAAGACCGCTAGTACTATCTTAAAGGTTTGGTAAAATTTCCTCAGATGTGTTGAAGAAATTTGGAGGGTATCGGACTCGATTTCGCATTATAATTCAACTTTTAGTGGACCGAGTCTCCCAAAAATTGACTCAGTATTGGGGAAAAGGACCTATTTGAATTTTCTCGAATGTTTGTATTCCTCTCAAAATCGACAGCTACCTTCCAATACCTGTGCTGTTGTTTCAAAAATGCCAAAATCTTTGAAATAATCCAGGTATGCGCATCAAATTATGCTACGGCCAACCAAGATACAGTAAATTCTTATCGTTATTCTTAAAATGACGATAAGAATCGACTGTATGTCTTCCTGCCGTCAGCGCCGATATTTAACTCACAGCTTGATTCGAACAGCACGAGAATCTGATATTCCTTCGCGGATGATCAATGATGACAATGACCCTGCCAGCGAGCATGCTTCACGATGAAATTGGGATGCTAGATCCATAGTCAAATACATCCCGAAGTGAAAAACGGAAGAATGAGACAATCAGTCAATCGAATCTCGATCCCCTGCCGTGAAACGATCAAGAGGCATATTAAGTTTAGGACGATGGATTCTAAGATATGAGCCTGGGCAACAACTCTTAACCCCCTTGCGCAGAGTTTATATAGGGATCCTGTGTTATTAGGACGAGTATACTCGGCTTTGTGCGCAGGAGTGTTGAAGTTGGGATGAGGAACGAATGCCCTGAACGAGCAGTTGCGGATGAACCTTTGACCCGATTTATTTTTGCATTATGTATGAACAAAAAATGCTCAAAATGCCCATACACAACAAATTTATCTACCACGCACGCATTGAGCCGTCAGCTGAGTGCATTGTCATGCATTGTCAATGTTTGTGTTTCGCGAAAATGCACATGCATGCTAGTTGCACTTTGTCGAAGTGAAATCAAACAAATTTTTGATGCTTTAATCCTTGTTCTGCAAAGCCTCTAAAATAGAGGAAAACACCGTATGACGGAATCTAAATAGTGAGTATAAAACTTCTGGCCACAACGGAGATCCGAATATCACTGACGGGATTGAATAAAATGAGCAAACTAGCTAAATTCGAGAAATCGCTCCTCACCTCAAAGTTGGGCACTAGTCAATCTTATACTTACCTCGTGGTTGGGATTCGCGTACAAACCATATGGCCTCAGTTTGGCCATTTTCTACTACCCACCCACGCCCTCATGGTTTAATATGGGATTTTGTCCACCCACCCGCCCCCCAAAGCCATATGGTCCTTCAAAATTTTTTTTCTTGAAAATTAAGCAATTTTAGAAGATGAATCGAGACAACTCTATTGGAATCGATTCTTTCGGAATTTATTTCATGCAAATTTATGATACAGTGTCATCAGACGTCGTGAGGGGTTGAAGTTAGCCACTCATGTAAATCATCAATGACAGGGAATACATTGGTTCCCTCATTTTGAGGCAAAGAAGGAACTGAGTTAATGTCACCGTCGAGTCCGTCTAATTCTACCCACTCCACTAATGGTTCCGAAGCGCCAATTTCGCAGAGCAGCTCATTCCCACGCTCTGACGAAATGCGTTTAGTTCGAATTTACCATTACTTTCCGAACCGTGTTTATATTTTGAATGGAGCTCTTTTCGTTTCTTGCTGCCAAAGTAAGCTCCGCACAATTGACAAAGATGGCCTCAAATTCATAAAGTCTCCGATAATCGATGATCAATAAAATTTTCAGCTTTCAATAATGATTACAATAGTAAAATACCTGTGATTCGATTACGAACTGAAGGACAGTAGTAATCATACGATACGGGTGAAGCCGTAGTCGTGAATGGTCTTAATCCAATGGATTGCTTCAGGAAAAGATCACAGAAACTGTCATTCGAATTTGTATCTTCTCGTGTTGGTATTTCAAGGATTCCATCCTTGCTCCTTCGCAATAGAAAAGGGGGAGGGAGAACATCATCACTTTGTGGCAGGATATACTTTAAGCTGCACCCAAGGTCACCGCAACAGTCCCTGTCATTACACTTGACAACCTGAAATTTGGAAGATCGAGATTATATGCATATTATCTGAAGGCTCGGAGTGATCCTAATATCAAGCGGAGAATTTCGAACTAATGATGGAAAAAATTATACTACACCTGAAGTAAATATTGGCTCTCTCGTACATGTACATCGTACCAATCCATATCAACCTCTTCTGGCTCGTCAGCGACGCTAGTTTCGCCGGCATGAACTGCAACAACTGGATAGTCATCGATACTGATATCACTCCATACTTGTGCAAGGGTCTGACCAGTAAATTCAGAGTTTTTAAGCTCCAATTCCTCATCGATGGTTTATTTCGAACTGTCCATGTGAGAGCCAAAATGGTCGTGTGGTCGTGTATCAGACCAGCCAGCTCACGGCTGAGGGGGGCCATCCGTGTTTCCACTGGATTGAATGCACCCCTTGCCGGGGCATTAGTAATTAAAATGACAATATCGAAATTCTATTTCTTGAAACGTTCAATTGCATGATGTATCACTGCTTTATAACGTGGGTTCTCATCTGGTCCACCATCCACCAACATCACAAGCACGGGTTTCATCTCCTTCTCACCTGAAGGTAGAATCCAAGACATTATTCTGTGCATTTTGTTTCCTTCAAATACAGAATACAATCTAAATTAACCCATATAAAAAAAAAAAAATCGCGGAAATCATCTATCTCCACGAGCCTCTCGAAATCGAAAGCGTGAGTAGCGGCAGTGCTCGATCTGTGCTTAGCACTACGTATGGCAATATGGGTCGGCTCAGAATATCCTACGGATTTAAGATCGCCAATTCTGTCATCCGCAATCGTGAGGACGGCATAAACACTGGGAATAAGCTTATGGTGGGAAGCAACAACAGAACCGTGATCTGGTAAAGTCAATTTGTACTCCATGTGCATCAATATAGGAGCTTGGAGTTTTGCAGCAGCAAGACCCAGATAGATCTTGCTCTTATCATCTTGTGAGACCACTATCACTAGTTTCAGACCAAGTGCCGATATAATTTGCTGTACGGACCTATAAGAAACTTCAATGCATATAGAGAGAGAGAGAGAGAGATAGGGAAAAACAGACGCGAGAATGTTGATGAGACAGATTCATATATTCCAACAACATTGCACTCACATGATGGATGTGGCACAGAATTTTCCATTTTGGTGCATTTTTCTCGCGTTATTTCGAGATCGAAACAGTATTACTGGTACGGTGATTACGTGTCTCTTCCTTTCTGTCGTACCAAAACTTCGGGGTTGCAAACGGAGATAAAGGCCACTGCGAGACAAGTGGAAACCTAAACTGTCCAGCTCATCACTGAGATCGTCAATCGTCTTACAACTCCTAATTGTAGTACAACGACGCCACTCATCCGCGGATCCACCGAACATCGCGATGTCCACGTCGATTTCAAGAGCGCAGGTTGAGCCTCTTCTAATCTAGTTCGACCGGGTTTACCAAGTGCCTAATAAATAGTTCACGAAAGTGCAATTCGTTCATCAGTCATTGAATCATGTTTATCAGATTGACTGATCAGTTAGCACAATTAATGTATCCACTTACGGGAATTTCCTCCAAAAGATCTGGTCGCTGTATAACAATTTTCTTCATGACTTCCATTTTTTGCTTGTGGTAATTTTTGTGACGTTTGGCCTTACTCACTTTCGGTGCCAAGTCTTGTTTACTTTTTTTCATGTCTTTCCAAAATTGAGATTTTTTGCTGAATATCAGTTTCACCAAAGCCCGAATCACGGGGTGCGATTGCTGCCAATAGTTGACTTTGAAGGTAATTAATTGTATTCCTTGATGTATCCTGGGCTGGCGTGGAGTATTTACGTAACTTAGTCTGTTCACTCCCAATATTCTTCCGAGTACTCTTTTCGTTATTTTCCGATACATCTTGATGACGAGCAATTGTCTTATTAGATCTTGCATAAAGCATGAAGTTGTTCAACTAGACAAATAGATGTTACAGAGGTTTTGAGTTGTTGTTGTGACCACTTTCGAAATCAGTTTATGATACCCTTTCAGACGATATATATTGGTAACGAACGCACCTTCTGTCAAATTTTGAGTAGGTAGTATTACATCTTGGCCCTCGACGCAAACGTTTTGTGGAGTTTTCTGGAACGGAAATTCATATAAATATTCCACGGAACTATCAAAACCATCAAATTGGGTAACTTTGGTACAGGGGTCGCAACTTTGGTACCCCCTTGTGAAAAATGAGTTTCAAAGCTGCGTTCGGCAAAGTATAACTCTGTCTCTCTGAAACCTGTTCTCTCCATTTGGGGAAGTATGAACAATAATTGAGCCTCTATAAGACCCGCACGAATGATTGTGGTTGTTTATTGGTGTTTTTCGAAAAGGCTGATTTGGCAGTGATACGCAAGTGGTCTACTTAATGAACCAGGCAAGAACCGTTCCAGAACGAACCCCGGGTGGATAATGCTTTATTTCGACCATACATATCACCATATTGAAGGAGCCATCGTTGCATTAGAGTATCTACAGCATTTAGAATTTTTATGAATGAGAAACGGGGGAGAAAAGCATTGAAAAGTGTACCAAAGTTACTGCACTCTGGGCAAGAAGCTTCACGGAGGGGTAACTTCAAGGCAACTCTGTACGCTAGGTCTAATTTGACTCATCTCCAATCTAATGATGGTCCATGAGATTACAAAATGTCCGAAAGAGCTGAGAACAAGATTTCTGAACGATACAAATTGATCCATTCGCGCATGACGGGCGCTAGGATTGAAATATTTTGTCAGTTTGCCAAAGTTGTCCGGTCGAGGTTTAACATTGATATTTTCTATAGACCGCCGCCAGGTAGCTCCAGCTAAACACATCAAATTTGGATTACGTAGGCCGCCAATGAAAAGCTGAGACTGTAAGCGTTTGATTGACTAGTAATAGAGCTGGGTTTTGCCAATGTATGTTGGTAATGCCAAAAAATAAAAAAGATCAAGAACGCACCAATATTACCCAATATGACGGCATTCTCAACCATAGATACGAATAATGGACAAGAGTTATCCACTCAAACATCTTATATACCGTGGCGTATCGAGTGAGCCTTGCGCGATAGCAAATTCTGTGGTGTAAGTGTCGCGTGTAGTCGGGTTTTTGTATCCTGGCCAACAAATTTCGTATCGTGTCACTTGAGATTCTTGCATATAGACGAAATGATGTGGGATGAGGAAGTGAACAAGAAAGAGATTGTTGTAGAAAACGAGTCAAAACAAAACGCATTGATTGATGCTGCGAGAACGTATGTTCATCAAACTTGGCGTCT
This sequence comes from Eretmocerus hayati, assembly GCA_029851415.1. Lineage (NCBI taxonomy): Eukaryota > Metazoa > Arthropoda > Insecta > Hymenoptera > Aphelinidae > Eretmocerus > Eretmocerus hayati. Next base: position 167,819,848 of record CM056742.1, read on the forward strand.
GGGTATATATGTATTACTTATATGTCCTCTCGTTGCGTCGTATGATCAGAATTCAAGCGAAGCGCGCCCCAATCGAGTACATATTGAATTCCGAAGGAATTCCGATAAGATATTGTCGAAAGAACTTTGAGTGTTCTGGATAAGACGGCTCATAGTCAGACCATATGGCTTTTGGCTTGACCACCTACTCACCTCATCTGGTTTATTGTGGTGTTTTTGATGTCCACCCACCTACCCCTCGGAGATCATATGGTTTGTGCACGACCCCTTATGTGCCTCACTCATATGAGATGGGTACTGTCTAACACCATGTCCACATATGCTCTTGTTTTTACAAGAGGACCAACCATTGCAAGGTATCTTGAGGAAATGTGAGCATGGAATCCTGTTCAACAACGGCTGGTGTCTACACCAACCTCCAGTAGTCTACATAGGCCCAAATAGAAGTGAATGACAGAGTGGCACGTGACATTACCTAATAAGACGACAAATTATATCGTGATCTCGCTATGACTTGATTATCGATTATGAAATCATAGCATTTTTCCGGTAAAAGCTGAGCTGAAAATGATGTCAAATACTACGCCAGTCTTGGATAAATTCATTTTGGTCTGAGCATATCCTACTATATACAAAATTGATCACACTCAAATCAGTTGACAAAATGGTCCTAAAAATTACAATCTGATTTAACCTATCTCATTCTATCAGTTTCAATCAATATGATGTCATGTATGCCTTATATGTGGGGATTGCAGCACTAGCACCAGGAGTTCTTGTACACCAGGAGTGCCATTACTGTTGGTCAAAAATAATTGGTCCCAGATGGTCGATAATTTTCCATACCTTTGCTAAATTTGTGTATGTTCCGTATGTTTTGACTTTCTCTATAGTGAAAAAGTCGTGAATCTTCCAAGGCAGAGAATTCCATAAAAATCAAGAAACGCCGTCATTACCCTATCTATAGTTTTCAGAATATATCCAAGGGAGCAGTGACTGTACAGCGTTGACTTCGAGATTCGGTTTAGCTATATGACTGATTGATATGATTGATACCTGAATGATCGATCATCAAATTGCATCCCCGAGTGATCAATTGATCAGCTTTGAAACATATTATTGGATTGAAGTAGTGCTCGAAATGACTCAATTTAAGTTTGCAAACATATTTCTGATGATCTAGAGTTGTGATTTTTATTTGAAAGCAAGATGTACATCGATGTACACAGCCATTATACTCATTGAACAGACTGTCATTCCATTCGATAAGGAATCATCATTTCCATTCTTCAGCTCATACACTTTATAGCGCATTCTAGAGGGACTCCGCGATGGAAATATATTATAACTCCCGAAAAGACAAAAAAATCGACCTATGTCAGATTCATATACAGCAACGGAGGAGTAGCGGAATCACGTTCAACCGGAGAGGAATTAGTGTTACTTGAGGTACATCTACGCCATTCTCGGCGGTGTACACTTGCTGTAATCAACGGATGACCTCCGAGATATCAAAAATATCAGATAATGGTGTCAAGATCTCATACCAACCTCGCTACGCTCAAAGTTTTGCGCGTTCAGGAGTACCATCTCTTTCAAAGAGGGCTATTGAAAATTTTACATACCGAAATCGTCACGGATCGTTCTAAAGGATCTTCCGAAAACTTCGAAGACATCTTGGATTCAAATGAAAATGACTAGAATCGTATTTGATATTTGTATCTCTTATGCCTGTGAATGATAGAAACACGAGATAGACTTCGGTCATCAATGTAATCATCATGTAGATATTATCTCTAATGTTAGATTCAGTGGATGTGTCTCACATTTCGGACATTCACGTATCATACCACTGTGACTATACTTTACTGGAGAAGTTTCCACGAAATATCGAGTTGACCGGCTTTTCGCAGTGATGAAGAATGTAATTTAACCCTCTGTCCTATAACTCTCAAGAGTACCTTGGAGAGTCGAGAATCTTTAGCCTTAGAGTCGAGAAATTCGACAAACTCATTCCATTTCGTCATTCTCCATGAAAAAATGTTCCGAGACTCATCGATATTTGGTGAATTTTTGCCACCTTTTGATAGCTCACAAGCCTACATCATAGCCATTGTGCAATTCTAATAATGGAATCTGGAAGTTGAGACTCTTGCACGTTCATTCAACTATTCTGAGAGACTCCCCAACCCTCACCTAATCAATGGAAATTTAGGAACGAATTTTTCAAAAATTTCTAAAATGTGGTGCAAGACTTGTGTCTAAATGCCGGATTGAATTTTCTAGCTCTTGATCCTCCTCATTGGGCTAGATAGATCATCATTTTTTGGAATTTATTTAGTGAAAATAAAGAGATGGTGAGTAACTCAAATTGAGTCCAACTAATAGAGATAATCAAATCGTAATGTAATCAATCATTCTCCATGCACTTCATATTCAGATTTTGCGATTCACAGTGCGATTTTATTGACGACTACGTTTTGGTGACAAATTTTTCACCTTTTTCAAGTCTAAAATAATGTTCTCGAATATTCTTAGAATTCACAGAGTACACAGTAACAGCGAGTTATATCCTCAACATCCATACCTCGTAATACAATACATTGTGTCTAATCAAACATATCATCTTTTATCTTATTGATGAGTATCAGGGATTTGATCTAGAAGATGAGTTCGGTTAAGACCAGTGTTCACTTTTTCATAATCCTTACATGTGATTGTCCAGATATATCCAGATTAAATCGCTCATAATGATAATTAGATAGAAAACAATTGGCAATAAGGTACTAATGATCATGTATTTCACACAATATGGAATTTAAAGAGGTAATGTCTGGACAATCACTTGTAACGGTTATGAGAAAGGAAACACTGGTCTCAACCAAACTTTTCTCCTACATCAAATTCCTGGCACTCATCAATAAGATGAAAGATGATATGTTTAATTAGACACAATGTATTGTATTAGAAGGTATGTGTATTGAGGATGTAACTCGTTGTTACTGTATACTCTGTGAATTCTCATACGCGTGATACTATGAGTAGGAATGAGGTGTACGATATTGACACGCTAAGGAGAAAATCTCTCCTTCAATTTCATATTTTTCGATCAATTTGGCAAACACTGGGTGTTGGGCACCTTTTTTTCCAAAAAAGCGCTAAGTTGAAACTTAATGCGATCCAATTCAATCCAAAAGTATGCCTTGGCTTCAATACCTGTCAAACCTATGTTGATACTATGGAAATGTGCGTCAGCATTTGAATATATCAGAGTACCCAAAACAATTCTACAAGCTACGGAGTCGATACAAGTTCGCGTGTAGCTCAAATTCAACTGATCTATAGCCATGGTTAAAGGTAGATTTTTTTGAAGACTCGGTACTGTTAGCTTTTCTCTTGAGATCACGATTCTTTCTTTCTGTTGGCATTGCCTAGAAGTGAAAGACAGGACCATTTCCCTCCGCAAGAGTTACATACTGTGTTAAAAGTGGAGTTTTGGGGCAACCGACCGTACACATTGATGTATAACTCTTATAAATCTCTGATGCACCTACGTAAGATGATTTTATCTATTTTGTGCAAGATGGAGCGCACAAAATTCCGATAACTGTCCTCAATATACGATACAGTTCCCAGGTTCGATTATTTTCTGAGATGATATCTCCAATCATTAACCCGAAATATCGAGCTAAACAGGCCATCTGAGACGCTGATTGCTTAACACTTTCCATTTTACATTTGCCTGATATCGGATCATGAACGCGTTCCATGGTTATGGGGCTGGGCTTGTTCGACGGCTCCAGATCACCTTAATTGAAGTGTTCGAATCGAAAATTTAGAACATCAAGTTCCAGAAAACCTTCCGAAATAATCAACGTACTCAACACTCTGGTGAGTATATACTTGGTAATTTCTTCATCAATGTCATGCATGGAATCAAGCGATTTATTCTCTCCAATATGAAACACACGCATCGTGTTGAAAACGCATTCCTCAATAACTCCACATGTGAAATTTTTAAGATCCCTCTGATAAATATTTCTATCGCGAGGCAGATGTGTGAGCTCTTAAATCAAATATTTGTATTGCTTCGATGTGGCTCTGCATATTCTACAGAAATAGTGCGCGACAAAATAATCCGTAAAACCAGTAGCACCGTTTGCTCCCAAACTGTCCGCAATGAGTTGTATGCATGTGAAACGAGTCTTACGTATTGTTTCGTTTACGACGGTAAAATGCCATGATCAAATGAAATATTGGAACCCCCGATTACTGGAAGATTTTTTGATTTCCGAACTCAACTCTTTTTTTTTTTTTTTTTTTTTTTTTTTTCTTAAGCTTTGGAGCCCTTCTGGTCTCATGCAGCTGCCTGTGTACTGTGTGTTGTTGTTACTCGTGTTCTGTATGTACCTGGGTTGCTTACGGTCTTATCCAAGAGCCAACCCCTGCAGTGGTACCTGTAGTCAGATAGTTCACTGCATCACTGTTTTCGACGCACCAGGTTTTACTCACACAGTGAGCTCGTGTGGCTCGCTCTCTCGTAGTCGAAAGGCACGAGACACCTCTGCTTTCGAGACTAGCTCTACTCACACAGTGAGCTCGTGTGGCTCGCTCTCTCGTAGTCGAAAGGCACGAGACACCTCTGCTTTCGACTCAGTGGTCTACTAGCAGAGTGGATGACTCCGTTGATGCAACTCGTGAACTTGTGTCAGTGTAGTGACTGTAACGTGTATGCACTCTCCGCATTTGCCCGGGACAATTCATCCCGTGGGGCAGGGGAAAACTTCCTTGTGAGGGAAGAAAACCCGCCCCAGAGAGCTCGGTGCCACTATCGTGTTACATATTGGGCATATATCTCGGATAAAATACCCAATCTGCGACACTTTACACCTCCCGTTCACATTGAAAAGTCATAAGCATCAACCAACCGATCAGAAAAGCCAGCAAGCCGGGGTTGATTAGACCGAGATGGGCGGTCACCCATCCAAGTACTAACCGCGCCCAACGTTGCTTAACTTCGATGATCGGAAGAGCTGGCACTCAGCGACCCCACCAATGCGTCGGTCCGAACTCAACTCTGTCATGAGCCTTGTAAATTGTCACGAGGAAGCGATTCAGCAGTTTTCCGATAAGATGAGCAGGAAGGCGTGCCGAGAAAGCAAAGACGCCTCCGAATTTTTGATTTCTCGCATGACTTCCGTGAACGTTGCCGGTGTTGAATTCATCCGTAGTTATATGAATTGGAAAAAGTTCTGCATTGGGATCGTCATGTTGCGCATACTTTCTATTCCAGAGATTTGTTCGAACGATATTTGATACTCTATCTGATTGGTCAGCTGAGGAGGCCGTGGACGGAGTTGCTCTGGATTCTTCATATTCTGAGTAGTACCAAATTATAGAAAAATCTTGGAGTCGATTGTCGACTCAAACACTGTGGTCCCCCCTTGTGAGACTTGTCTCTCACCCAACCCGTGTAAAAATGGTAGGGACGCGAACGCGCGCGATCGCGTCCCCGCCGAGGGACGCGGTCGCGCGCGTTCGCGTCCCCCTCGAGAGACGCGGTCGCGCGCGTTCGCGTCCCCCTTGAGGGACGTGATCGCGCGCGATCGCGTCCCTCCAGGGAGGTGATTTCGTGAGTCGGGGTAGCATTTTGACAAATTTTAGTCACAATAACAATTGTTTGGATACTGTTCAATCTAACAGTTCAAAAAATCTTCTCAGACACTCAAGTGTGGTCTTGATAGATTCCAATGATTTTTTTGGTCAAAAACATGTCAGGAATTTTGCGAACTGATCAATTGCCAAGTCTTTGAGAACCAGGATAGACTAAGTGATGGCTTTACATTATTCACAATGAAAACAAAAAAATTTCACTCGAATCGTCTTGAAAACAACTCTTAATTGCTTATCAGGCTTGGAACTAACAAGCCCATGCTCATTACAGGAAGCTACCTTGCCATGGTCTTCTCAACAAGCATTTTCAAACGATCAATTCCCATGGTGGATCACATCCATGAGTCATTCTTTCTGATATTGCCAACTTTTGGGTCGAAGGTTATATATTCCTCTGCAACTTATGGAATATGTTGCACATGATGGAGCATCAAAATCGCAGTTTCTAGGCTCCGAAAATGTGGCGCGCTATCTATTATATTGGCAACCTATAATATTTCAAATTTTTGATTCATTCCTCACCAGTATAGAATCCTATCATAAAGATACCCCAAACATCTATTTTGACGTGAAAAAAGCTGAATTCCACATAATAATACTTTCAACATCGAGAAAGGGCCACATAGCCCCCACACAACGAGTTTTCAGGAATTTTGATTTTTCGGTCAGGGAATCCTGTATTATTACAAAATCTGAGATTTTCATCAGATTTCTTGTCACATTGTACGTCGAATATCGTTTTAAACAAATTGGGCGCATGGTGAGTTTAACTACCATGAAAATTAGAAGTGAGGTCATCAAAATAGCGCTGAATTGCGTGTTTTGAGAGGGTGATTTATTATCATATCGGACAACAACATTTTGGGTCAGAAATAGTGCGTGCACCATGAGATGACTTTATTTTGTGCGTTCCTCGACGTAGAGACTGCATACGACCCCAGTATTGCTCCTAGACATCAGGATTTTCTTAAGAGGTTGTTGGATACCGACATTGTCGCATTTCCAAACCATTCGACGAATTTTTGAGATATCGAAATTCTATTAAGTAACGCCGATTCTATTTGGTCCATAAAATCGGCGTTACTTATTGGAATTGCGATATCTCAAAAATTCGTCGAATGGTTTGGAAACTCGACAATGTCGATAACTAAGCAAGTAGGATAGGACTCCGACATCCCCTTGATATTGCAAAATACTGAATTTATGAATAACGGCGTTTCCAGTGTTCTTTGCTAATTTTGTGAACACATGGTTTTGACGGTGCATCCTTGTGGTTTGCTCAAAGCGTATCCGAGTTATATCTCACGAATTTTGACATGGTAATGACGATACCAGGATCTTGAAAATGCTGGGATGCCTTCGAGACTAGTGAAAATCTGATCTTTCGAGTTGCTATCGGCGAACTTTGACCAATTTTGGAACAAATCTGAAAGGGCTCAGGAAATCGACAAAACACATCCTCTTCGATCTGATACCGAGTCCACATTGCCTTCGTCTTGATACATTAGTATGTCAAGACAAAATTAGTTGCAGTAGCTCAAAAAACGAAGGATCAGATGAACAGGTGTTATTCCAAAAAGAAGCCTTCGATAGTTTGTTGAGGTAAGGCCAAGCCTCCCCGTAGTGGGTCAAATATGCAGTTTCCTAGTGCCACGTGCTTTTAAATTTATATAGATAGTCCTTTCCAAAAACTCGAGTTGATATATCTCGCGGTTTATCTAGTGCTGAATGTTTTAATTCAATTGCCTCCATGTTAACAACATGGTGAATCTACATGAGCTCAAAGTGAAAAACAATGAGGTATCTGAATTCCCTCCAGAATTCGATCACTAACAAGGAGAGGTCCAGCCTTGCGGGTCCTGAGTTCGTCTCCAATTTCTGGAAATCATCTTGTTTTGGTGAAAAATCAAGGTATGTCAAAGGATTTGATCCCATGAGCCACTCATCCCGAGATATAGCAATGAAGAGCTTGGGCATATAATATGTCAAGTACTAATCTTCAATATGGCCAATACTAATCTTCATGGCTGTATCTCAGGATAGATGGCCTATGGGATTAAATGCTTCGGGATACCCTATTTTTCACCAAAACAAGATGTATCCCAAAGTTTGGGACGAATCCAGGACTCACAAGGTAGGACCTATCCTTGTAGGTGGCTGAACTCGGTAAAACAGGACGATTTCTGGCTGAAACGTTAGATGGCACATCCTACAATTGATACTATCAAGAATTATTGTATGAAAATTAGGGCGTGACATCAATAAACGACGGAAAGATGCACTCTCTTACATCTTCTTCGATTTTTCCGTTATTAGTCGGAAAGGATTGATTTTTCCATAAAATATGTACAGGAATGATTCGTAGATCTTCCAAAGATCCACAAAGTTGGTCTGATTACTTTTCCTCGCAAATTGCATTCCTTCGGACTGATTCGCATCATCAAAGTCAAAATCGAATACATTAAAAAGTTCGCCGAAATTATTCATAATGGTCTCAAAATTATTTTCTCTAGATAATTGAGTTATCCAGGAGCACAAAGGATCTCCTCGTATTTTTGTTCAAGTTGATCGTTTTCGAGTGGTGAAAATATCAAATTTCGCGACTTCCAAACTCAAATGCGATGCTTTCATGACTGCATTTAGGGTTGAGAGCTGCGAATTTTGCTATTTACATTACTCGGAAACGACCGATCGAATTCAAGGAAGATAACCAAAAGACCTTTGCTGATCCAAATTGCCTCAATTATCTTAGAAGAGTAGTTTGGGCCCATTATGAACAATTTTAGTCAACTTTTTTGATCAACTTCGTTTTGACCCCGATGAAGAATAACTCCAGTGGGATGCAATTTGCGAGGAGAAAAGTACAGCTCAATTCCGTAAATCTTTGAACACCTTCACTGCGATGGGCCCCACCGGTGGGGCCCATGCATCCAACTCTGCGTGCGGCGGTGATCGAAATCCCATTCAATGGACCCCACCGGTGGGGCCCATCGCACATAGGACCCGATCGCGATTTTTGCCGTCGCAGTGAACGTGTTAAGAATCTACATATTATCTCCGTACCAATTCACCTGAAAAATCGATATTGACTATTATGACGGAAAAATCGAAAGAGACGTGGAAAAACGCACGCCTTCTTTGTTTATTTATGCCACGCCCCAATTTTTGAAAGATAATCCCCTATACTATCAATTATTGGATGTACCACCTATTGTTTGGGCCCGAAAATGATTCCATTATACCGAGCTCAGCCACTTTCTGTCACCAGATTCGTCTTTTGGAAAGCAATTCAACTCCCTCAATGTGAACATGATTGTTCATATCTTGATGGTAGTTATATCAAAGGTTCTTCGACATGATCAAAGTATAGGTCTCCAGGACATCTGATATCGTATCATGGTATCAAAAAGAGTCCGTTTCAGTAGTTTTAGTATCCCGCAGGTACCAATTCTCGAGGTTTGACTTATTACGAGGAGCTAGAGCATCATCTCAGAAAATGATAGAACACCTCTTTCGGAATAATGCATGTATATTCGACCCATTCAATTCGAGGCTACAGCAAATAATTTTCACTCAACAAATGTATGAAAACGGAGAAAGTATGGACTCGCTAGCTCAAATAAAAATGTATTCCGTCGATTTTCTGAGTCCTTTCAGATTCATTGCGAAATTGGTCAAATGCCGATTCAACTCGAAAGATCAGCTTGTCACCCGTCTCGTGGGCATCCTAGCAATTTTAAGATATTGCCATCGTGTTTAGCAGGTCAAAATTCGTGAGATTTCATACCTCGGCTACGCTCTGAGCATACCACAAGGTTGCACCATCAAAACCATGTGTTTACAAAATTAGCAAAGAACGATAGAATAACGCCGTTATTCATAAATTCAGTATTTTGCGATATTAAGAAAATCCCGATGTCCAGGAGCAGAACTGGGGTCGTATGCGATTTTTTCGTCGAAAAATGCCCAAAAAAAGCATTTCACGGTGAATGCACTATTTCTGACCCAAAATGTTGTTGTCCGGTATGATAAATCACCCTCCCCAAATACGCGATTTAGCGCTATTTTGACGACCATACCTCTAATATGCTAAGGGTGGACAAAGCCACCCTGAGCTCAATCTGTCTAAAACGGTATCCGACGGAAAATTAGACGATGAATCCGATAAAAATCTTAGATTTGAGATGAAATAGGGCTTATTGCCCGGGAAATCAATTGTCCTGAAAAAATTGTCGTTTTCGGGCTACATTGACCTTTCCTGATTCCAAAAGTGTTATTTTCGTGGAATTCAGCTTTTTTACGTTGAAATAGATGTTTTGGATATCTTTTTTATAGGGTCCTACACTGGAGAGGAATCAATCTAAAACTTGAAAGATGGACAAGTCCTCAATTTTTAAAAACAAAAATAGTGCACAAAATTCGCAATGATATGACTTTTGAGGCTTAGAATAGTATATCATGTACCTGATTGCGACACATTTTTTCACCCGGAATGTGCTAGATCATAGCTGGGCGAGTAAAAACTGTGCTTTCCACCTTGTTCATCATATGGAACATATCCCTAAAGTTACAGGAAAATACATGACCCCCGACCCAACAGTTGGTGATACTAAAAAGAATTACTCATTTATGAGTAGTTCCACGCGAAAGCGACCTACGAAAAAGGATCATGTCTCAGATCTTTTTCTTGGCATTTCCATTAGATTCTATGGTACAAAATATGAATTCTACATTACCTGTCGAGCCCCGAAAAAATTTTTTGGTATCATGGCGAGAATTTTCGAAAATAGAGTAGAATATATTTCTTACAAATTCAAGCAACTTTTCTGCTCTAAAATACAAGTAACTTGAATGCTTGCAGGAAAGGACACACAACTGACGGCGTTCGAAAGGTCTTGAAAAACCGATTGAAATTGTCATTGGAAGAGTGATATTGAGATCATAACGTCCTGTAGGAGCAAAAGTGTGAAAATTATTAAAAAATGAATGTCTCAAGAGCCTACTCTCTCATCTCCTGAACATCACATATTTGTTGTACAATTTTGTGTTCTTTCAGAAGAAACGGCCTCGATGCACTTTTTCGTGTTCTTTTTCTTATTTCTCGCGAATCCATTATACAGGCAATTCAAGACCATCGGTCGACTGCACATGCGCAGGAATTTGCATCGCTGAAACCAATAACATTGGAATTGACCAAGTCAATTTCATCAACTCAGCCCGAAGCTACAGCGTACGAAAGATGAAGCGTCAGCTCGAGTACGTCAATAGTCCAAACGACCCCAAATCGCGCCCAGATTCCCCTAATATTGTCGTGGTGGCTTCGACTCACCTGGTACTTGTCGGGACCCAGTGGTCTTTTAAACGTTGTAGCTCCGAGACAAATTTAAGGAATGGACCTTGTCAAGTGGTCATTTTGCAGGAGATTCCCTTCGGCTTCCCAATGCAATCGATTCCAGCTTTACAGAGCCCTGAGCATGAGCAGTAAACAGTAGACAATGTCAAATCGCCACGAAAATAAGTTCGCAAAAAATAAAAGGAACAGGCCTAAAAACGCAAAATACTTCACAGGGACTATGTTTCCAAAAAGAACACAAACTTTTATATCAAATTGGTGATTTTCAGAAGATGAAAGAAATGAGCTCTTGAAAAACCACTTTATTGTGATTTTTTTGTATTTTTGCTCTGACACGTCGTCCATGACCTCACTATCATCTCTCCAATAGCGATTTTGACGAGTTTGATATGTATTCCAAGATCTCTTATAGATTGCTGTCCACCGCGTGTTTCTATCTGTGAGCAAATTCGAGTGGAAAAAACTGCTTAAATTCGTAAAAACTCGTCATTTTCGAGAATTCTCGCTATGGGATCAAACTGAGAACTCCATATTTCCTACCATAGAACCGAATTGTATCTGAGACATGACCTTTTGTCGTAGGTTGCTTTCATGCCGAATTACTCATATGTGATCCACCATGAGAATTAATCGTTTGGAAATGCTTGTTGAGAAGACCATGGCAAGGTAGCTTCCTGTAATGAGCATGGGCTTGTTAGTTCCAAGCCTGATAAGCAATTAAGAGTTGTTTTCGAGACGATTCGAGTGAGATTTTTTTTTGTTTTCATTGTGAATAATGTAAAGCCATCATTTAGTCTATCCTGGTTCTCAAAGACTTGGCAATTGATCAGTTCGCAAAATTTCTGACATGTTTTTGACCAAAAAAATCATTGGAATCTATCAAGACCACACTTGAGTGTCTGAGAAGATTCTTTTGAACTGTTAGATTGAACAGTATCCAAACAACTGTTATTGTGACTAAAATTTGTCAAAATGCTACCCCGACTCACGAAATCACCTCCCCGGAGGGACGCGATCGCGCGCGATCACGTCCCTCAAGGGGGACGCGAACGCGCGCGACCGCGTCTCTCGAGGGGGACGCGAACGCGCGCGACCGCGTCCCTCGGCGGGGACGCGATCGCGCGCGTTCGCGTCCCTACCATTTTTACACGGGAATTCAAATTCTTTAGGAGGAGTGTATGCGCATTTTCTTTCGTATATTTTGAAACATCTTCCGTTAGTAGAACGAGCTACAAAATTGCTATCGCTTTCACTCAAAGTTACAGCAATTTCATTGAAGACGTCTTGATTAACAGTACCCTTCAATCCATTCCTGATTTCATTCATCAATCAAGGTAGCAAATATTGATAGATCAAAATAAAAATATGTTCATAAACTTGTTGAACTGCCAAACGAGAAACCCCAAGCAAAGTATACAAGAATAATGAAAGTTTTATAATTTGGCTACCTAGCTTAACATCATGAATGTTCTTTCCAAAGCAATGGCTTCAGGCAAAATCCATCTTGAACTGTTTAGAGAAAATATACAGTTAATCGCTCGCTGCCCAAATAGTGAAGGTATCTCAGGTAGCTATATCAACAAGCATTGGATTGGAATCACGCCTACGCGTCCATTGAATTTGTTGCCGATTTCATTCTTTGACTTTGTATTTGACTCAAAACTTTCAAAAAGTGAGCATTTTTAATTTCGATTGGGAAATAATTCACTTTTTTCTTGATCAATTGTCACACATCCGCGTTAGTTGCCGGGAACTTCTTCTTGAGAGAATCCACGCACTGAAAACACACGTCTACAGCTTTGATCGGTGATTCGACTTCGTACCGCACGCCTCCGATGATAACATATGAGTGTTTGATCTCGCCTCTGCTGCCAACAACTGCAACGCAAAACACAAAGTTCTGAGCTTTTCCAATCAACGTCTTTCTAATGTTTGTCAGTTGCTTATTCAGTTCTTCCTCGGTCTGAAACAGAGGAAATAGTATGTATCATCTATAGAACAAATGGGTTGTGCCCCTTTGCACCCAAAAATCAACCGCCACCTGTACGCGCTAGAAGAAAAATTTCTGACGAATTTCTGCATCAGGTTTCCAAGGCTTTTCCTTCGTGGAATTCGCGCTGCGTATCTGCGGAGGGTCAAGAAGTAACGGGAGTACTTTGAGAGCTACCATTCGAGGGCGTACTAAGATTGCAAGAATGAGATATATATTGCTTGAGCTTTTCTGCATTGATTCTTGAATTACCCGACATATATTTATCGCTTGATGCGTTACCCTCTTGTAAGCTAGGAGAAATTCCAGTTCGGGATGAATTAGCTTAGATTTGTGCTGCTGCGATGATAGCATCCGCTAATTTCTCCCAGGCTTGGTCAAACTTGTCCAAAACATCTTTTATATTCCTTTGGAAATAATCTGTCAACTGAGAATGACAAGAATAGTCTCATACTGAAGATAGAAACGAATGATTCGTAAAATGATTAAAAAGTCTCACTAATGTGCAGCCGTTGAGTTGCCCAACAGAAAGTTGATACTCATATATTCCTGGCACAGATGAAGCCATGAACAAGCAACTTATCAGATCAGACAAAGATCTCCAAAGATCAAAATAAACGTCATCGATAACAGCTCCAGGTTTGCGTAATTCAGATATAAAGTCGAGAGGTGTATTGGGAAGCACTGAAGGGATATTGACATCAGTATAAAAATAATCTTCCATGCAAAGAATTCATGCATCATTGAAATTCAAATTGGCACTGTCATTTTTTTTAATTTTTTCCGGAGTGGATACCTTCGAGCGCATACCGAAACTGTTGATATGTTCATTAGCATTGTTAAAAAAACTTTGACCACTTGAATACTCAGCATCCGTAGGATCTAATTCATTCACTTTCTCAGAATTGTGTTACTTGAATTCGTCTTCACCCTCGAGACTCAGTTTGATGCAATATGCCATGAGCTCGTACCTCTCTTCAGTGGTTCTGCGACGAAAAAGTTCTGCTTTGCCCACCAAGTCGATTCCAAAGATAATTTCTAATGTTATTATCAACCCAGTCGGTGAATCTGCTTTGACGACAGAAGGTCGTGAGTCCAGTTTTCATTTTTCATCTTCACAAAATCAATCTACAATTAATCCTTTATCTTCTCATCACCAATTCCCAAGTTGTATGCAATCACAATCGTCTAGCTTGGAACTTGATGTCGATTCTGACATAGCTGACCTGCTTAATGGTACTTCTCATGAGGATTCTTGCTCTGATTATGATGAAAAGATGGATGGTACTGATGAGAGTGATCAGCAACTTATTCAGGACCATACTCGTGTAGTAATTACATCATCTGAGGTTGATCAGGACTTGGTATCTGATGTTCAATCAGATAATATCTCAAATAATGGCTTTGGTATTTCTTGTCTTCCATTGTCTCCTCCATCTGATGCTACCATTGAAGCTGTTGTGGAAAATGTGTCAGAGATTTCTGGTTATACTCCTGAGGAACCAGCCTCTATTAATAAGCATTCAATGGAGACTAATGGTATTGGTTTCAATGGGAATTCTTCCTTTGATGTATTGCCAAGTTACATTTCAAATAGTTTTTATAATTGTTTTTTCTTTGTGAGTAACTTATTATTTTCTTTGCAGCGTATTGCTCGAGTTGAGGATGGAAGTTCATTTGATGTCTTGAATAACGCCTTCTGTCCAATATCATGAATCTCATTTTTTTGAAGTATGGGGCAGCTTATTCTTTGAGCAATGCTAAGCCTATTTGCAATGTCATAATTAGCAATATTTGATTTTCAAAGCTGTGATGGAGTTGAAGATGACAGCTCATTACATGTTTCAAGTAAAATATCCTCAACTCATCAAAATAAACTTTCGAATCAAATGACTACTAAAGTGAAGTTATAGAACAGATTTTATTTGACAAGCCAAGTAAAATTACATCAAGTCATCAAATCGAACCCCAGGTCCCAGTTTCAACTTCATCCCATCAATCTGATACTGGAACTCCTGAAGTGTTCTCTAGAGTACCATTGTCATCAAATCAAAAAAATTTCTTTCATCAAGACCGCTCTACTAAATCAAGGAAGAGATAAGCATCAGTATCTTCGCAGGATGATGCAGAGCCCACTTCTCGTTCTCGTAATCCCTCAATTAGTTCTGAAACTGTTCAATCATTGAGTATTTATTTCGAAGAAAATGTATACAGGATTGGCTTTACCACTTTTAAAAGGACCCCGCTCAAGAAGCGAAGAAATTGGCTCCCGGTTAAATTTGATGAAACTTGGCACTGTCGTAGATTTTGTTGCGCTGATCAAGCTCCTAATGAGGGTTTCGGAAAAGAATCAATCGTTCCCGGTATATTTTCACTTAAAGATACGGAATTTTGAGGTTACAGAGTTTCTGTTTACGTTCGTCGATCTGCACTTCCAGTGGGAATTCCACTCGTGTGTACTCCTCGATCACATCAACCTTTTTTGAATTCCATGACATGATAATTCAATCCAGCCCGGCACGTAAAATGTTAATATTAAACAATGGATAGGTCATTGCTAGGAGCAAAAATATCGCACTCTACTAAATAAGGGTTCAAATCTTTACTTCGTATGACACAACGCAGATCCAACATTCAATCATTATTCTGGGCATAGCTATCGATTAAGGTGAGAAGATTCTCTATTAATCGATACGAATTGTGTATGTTGTTCATCAGATCTGAAAACGGGTACATCTTCTTGAGTCAGACAAAGATAAGAACAAGTGGCATTTAAATAATAGTTACAAACTCTTGTATGGATTGTTTGCTCGCGCGATGAAACTCACTCAATATTTTCAAATGTAATCACCTTATCGACAAACTTAGAAAGTAAGATAAACCCCACTGATCAATGCCTTGCTTCAAAAAAACGTCTGATGTATGACATAGAGCATGGAGTGTTTATATTGAAGTTTGGGGCTTTCTTACCTGAACACGATGATTCTCCGATTTTTTGAAGTTTGCGCTTTGATTAGGTAATAATCAAATTATATCGTCATTTCAATCTAGATGAGATGATGTGTTTGGGGCACAGACACCGGAGCAATTCGAACAGAAAGTGCAGGTCACCAAACGTGAATCTAGATTATCCATAACCTCAAAATTCAGTATCTTCAGGTGAAAATATTTCGAAAACGGTTGATTTTTCCTCAAAACACTCATCATAACAGTGATTACCGCAACGTGATCCACCACAGTACCAAGATTCATCAAATTTAACCGGGAGCCAATTTCTTCGCTTTTTGAGCGGGGTCCTTCACAACTATGGAACTATTAATATTCATTCTCATAAATATTAAACTCTTAATTTTATCATTTTTTCTCAGCCTCATTTTATGTCTTTCTTATGTCTAACCACACGTTGATTCTAATCTGATCCGAGATTGAATCATTTGATTAAGTTATTTCTTGCAAGTGATTCACTCTTCTCGTCATTTTGTATCCACAAATAAAGATCCATATTATTATCATGTCCTTTTATCAACATTTGGTACACATATCAATCATGATTAATATGACATCAAGCCAAGTCATAGCAGATGTTTTGGTGAGACTGTGGCTAGTGTATGCTTCTGCTTCAGGTAAACCTGAGTACTTTGCCACTTCTCTGGGCACACTGCTTATTGTCCTTTCACTACATGCAGTGCTGATTGTATTAAGATCATGATTTACTAGGAAGAATTTTTTATGCGGGTTGTTCTGGCGTGCTTCCAAGTATTGTTTGATCACACGAGAGAAAGGTCCAACGATAGAGAATGGTTTTATCGTCATTGCTTTAATTTTGTTTGTGAGGATAGATACTTGGGTAGCGTTTTTAGTTAATGACAAATATTCCATCAACAAGTTCGCTAATTCACTCTTTGTGCAATGTCCCATTGAACCCACAATCAATATTACCTGCAAAGAGGTATAGTTCTGTATCTTGTCTAGTATTGTGAATCTATCCCATCAAGTTCAGATTTGTCCTAATCTTAGTCACTCAATATTCCTCATCTGGAGCTTCATTGATGAACTGAATTACATTTAGTGTTGATAGGATACGAGGATTTATTGGGCGTGGAATTGTCATTTTCGTGAGTTTTTTCTATCGTTCTTTGTTTGCTATTTACGGCATTAAATTCACAGGTTGAGTAGTACTGAATAATCAACATTACATCATCTCACGTGTCGTGGTTGTGTATGTTTTGTGCGTTTTCGGGTCTAATAGTATTTGGTTTAATCATGGGTAAGCCGGTTTCGTACGTAGCTGCACGATAACAGGCGCATTTCCAGGTCTCCCCACCCGCATCAATTGCCTCGCAAACAGAGGGGTTTCCAGCACGAATGATACGAAGAAAGTTTTGGTGAGAAGTTTCTTCGAAGCGACGATGTGTATACATTGACCAAGTGTTGGAATTATATAGAAGTAATGACCCGTAGGAAATATTCTACACTGAGAGTAAACTATTACCACCCAAACTATACAACTGTATTGTCACTTGGTATTGCTGTCAGAACAATGCTGGATTGTTATGGCAGCATTATGATTTGTCATTGCTGTTAAATAGTCTCAAGTACCACCGGTATCATTTTGTGCAAAAATTGATTTTTCTCGTGTCAATCGTGGCAAAATAGTCGTGATGTGATTGTTAGTCGATCAAGTATGGGGTATACTTGAAATATATGGAATATGGTTACCTACTCTGGCAGAAATACCAGATGCAGATTCATTTCGATGGCTTGGTGTCGTGACATAATTGATATTGCTCTCCTGGCAATACCACTTTTTGATTGCGCGGCCGTCTGACCAAGAATCTTTCTCCAGGGTATGCTGTGTTTGATACTCCAAATTAAAAATTCGCAATTTGCCCTCCGAGATATCGGGGGGGGGGGGGATCCCATGTATATTTTTTCTCAGCTGAGAAAATCAGTATATAAAGTTGTTTACAACGTCGTTTACAACCTTGTTTAGAACGTTGTAAA
This sequence comes from Eretmocerus hayati, assembly GCA_029851415.1. Lineage (NCBI taxonomy): Eukaryota > Metazoa > Arthropoda > Insecta > Hymenoptera > Aphelinidae > Eretmocerus > Eretmocerus hayati. The sequence continues at coordinate 167,837,868 of CM056742.1, forward strand.
TAGGTTGATAATACAAGGTCCACTGCGGATACCCACTTTCGTTGTAAATAGTCTTATGAACGACATTGTAGCCAACCTTGTGAACAATCTTGTGAACAATTTTGTTCACAAGTTTGTTAACAACGTGGTTCACAAGGTTAAAGTTTTCAGTGGGTCAAGCAATCGCTCGTATCTCGTGTATACAATCTCCGAAGATGTATTGAAATCAATATTAGAAACTAGAGCTTTACTTGATCAAGTACTCCTCACCCGCCGTGGCTCAAGTTACTAATCTGATCCGCAAATGCATCACAAGCTGAACATTTGTGTTCACCAACCTGCAAAATTCAACGGCCTTTGAGGTCCCCGCAGGAGGCTTCGCCGAACTAGATTCTTGTGGATGGTGTCGTGGGTCGTTCGCTTGGAATCAAGCTCCTACGCGATGCAACCCACACGTCGCGAAAACACGTACACTACTTCAAGGGTTTGTACGCGGTGTTTTTGAGGATAGAACTTCTGCAGCTCCTCGAAGACTTCACCACGTCCTTTTCATGACACCAAGGGCAGCGGTTGCGCAGAAATCACACACAAAATCTGATCAGCGTGGGAGCAACTCGCTGCGACCAAATGCTTTCTTGGCGTGGAATTGGCTGCGCGTCGTGGTCACTCGAGGCACAGGAAAGGAAAAACGCAAACGCTCAAAGCAGCAAAATTGCAAATGCGCATTTCCTGTCGAGGCCCTTAAAGAAGAGACAAGGAATAAATACACTGAATGAGCACCTACGGATGAATCTTTGACCCGATTCATGCCCGCATCGTGTATGTACAAAGAATGCTCAAAATGCCCATACACAACAAATTTACCTACCACGCATTGAGTCGTCAGCTGAGTGCATTGTCATGCAGCGTCAATATTTGTGTTTCGACAAAAAGGACATGCGTGCTAGTTCCACTTCATCAAAATGCATTCAAACGAAATTTCAATGCTTCAATCTTCGTTTTGCAAAGCCGCACGAAGTAAAGAACATATGACAAAATTCAAACAGTTGATTCAAAAGATTCTGGCCACAATGGAGATCCGAATATCCCTGATGGGATTGAATAAAATAATTACAATAGCTAAATTCGAGGAAGATCTCCTATGGTTGATGGTATTCAAGTCTCTTTGAGCTTGTAGTTTGCTCGAGATGAGCGCAGAAGAATGTATCGTTCGCATGAATTGCAAATTTCGCATGTCCTGCTCAGAATTTCACGCACGGTTTAGCTTATTATTGCGATTGACCAATCGTTTTGATTACCTAGGAGACGATCAATTGAGTATCGGAAAACCATATGCTGTGAGCGTTGGAATATGCCTATCACTGTGTAAGAGTGGTGACAACCTGGGCCAAGAGCGACGAATTCCTGATTCTCTAAATATCGCCACTGCAAATGCTTTGGTGGTTGGCGCGATCCAAAACCCATCTCTCTCGCGATGGTATCTTTTTTCGTGAGTCTAAACCTACAAATTCAGCTTAGGTACAAAGGTGAGCTCCGCTTTCGAGAAAGTGCGAGACTGAACAAAAAAATGTTGTCCTCCGTGATTTTGTTCGAAGATAGTATATTAAGCAACAAGGGCGCCAAGAGGTCTTTGCGCACGAGTCACTCCGATGAGCATGTAAACGCCTCATTTACGCACAGTTTTATCGTTTACGCAGTGCACAAATAATCCATTCGCGCACTGCGTAAACGACGATACTGTGCGTAAACGGAATGTTTGCACACAAGCGCGGAGATGAGTGCGCAAATGTCGGGGCCCGAGTTGCTTACGATATTTTATGCAATTCTCTGGTGTTTGGGTGCTCGTAAAATTGCATGAAATAGTATTTGCACCTCGTTCTTGGGGTTCCCCGCTTTTGAGCAATTATTTCGACCCTCGCCTGCGGCTCGGTCCGAAAACCAATCGTTCAGGAGCGAGCTACAACCTCATGAACTTGGTGCAAAACATACTATTTTGTCATCTCTGTGAGCAAAAATGTAACCCACGCTTCAAAACACACAGAAGAACGAGGGGATGCTGTGAGAGTTGGCCATCGTCTCGAGAGTTGTCGGACTTCGTCTCCTTTTCGCATTGGTGTGTTCGAATTTTCCGAGTCCTTGTGCCTCCTCAGTCATATTATGAACCATTTTCTGCGGAGTAACATGGTATGATGGGGTCATAGGAGGGCGGAGGAAAGGGTCCAGGAGCGGAACTCCGCAGGGGGGGGGGGTGGGAAGGTTCGGGGACGGAGCCCTCCGACTGAAGAAAAATACTGGAAAATGTATCAGAAAAACTCTATTGCTCATATAGGGGTCTGACATCGATGTCGGGTTGCCTGCACACAGGGGTAAAATGGATGCGCAACAGAACAGATTTAGCATTGGTAGCATAAGGGTTTTGCTTCATTGACGTCTCATCTCCCACAGTCTGGCACAGAACACTTATGTAAGGACCTGATCCTCTCACTCTTGCGTTTGATGGACATTGGTCAACACGGGAGGGCTAGAAACTCAATATTACCAACACGGCCCTATGCATCCAATGTCAAAGCTGCTCTTATCGTCGGCCATATTGGAAGATGCTATGCCTGTGCGCAAGCAACCCGGCAAGCGTGTCAGATCTCTATGGCGTGTTACCACGTTACTTGAAACTGTCACCAGCCCTCAGAAGATCCAAGTTTGATATTTCTCACGATTATGTATGATGATGATTCGTCATCTCAATGATATATCTGAGAAGATGATCGTAGAGATCATGAATACCTCTATCCATCAAGTGTAGGGAAGAATTTTTTCTTCTTGAAGACACATCGACATGATGGGTTGACTCATTAAGGGGATGTCGGATACCGACATTGTCGAGTTTTCGGATTTGTCGATGAATTTTCGAGGTATCGGGATTTTACTAAGTAACGCCGATTCGGTATGGCTAACAGAATCGGCGTTACTTTTTAGTTTTTTGATATCTCAAAAAATTATCGAGAAATCCGAAAACTCGATCATGTCGGTAACTGTATAATATTGATAGGACTCCGACGTCCCCTTAATATTCTTCCTACGAGTCTCCCAAGTCTCTATGAAAATTGCAATGAACTCATTATTCCACAGATCTGGTCATCAAAAAAAAATAGTAAGGATGTTGCTCCATACAATTTTCCGATGTTTGGGTGCCCACAAAGATTGCATAGACTGGTATTCGAGTCTCGTTCACGAGGTTCCCCGCTTCCGAGCGATTATTCCGACCTTTGGTTGTGGCTCAAGCCGAAAACCAACCGCTCGGAAGCGAGCTACAACCCCATAAATTCGGAGCGAACTATATTACTCTCGCAATCTGTATGTTCAAGCACTTTTCTTATTAATGTGCTTACAAGAAAGTTTGAATTGTGACTATGGAATATTCGATTCGTAAATATTCTACCTCCAAAGATTTAAGTAGTTGTATTTAATTTGTAGATTGAAGTATGATTCGCATGGGACTCAATTTGCAAGATTATAGTTCCTAAAGTTAGCTCGAATGGAATCATGGAGTTATTCAATTTTGGACGAGTTATTGGTTATTGGTCCATCAGGTATCACACATGACAGACATCATCTTGGGCGCCCAATTTTTCAAGCCATGTTCCAAAGAAATTTCTTTTTCAAATTATCTACAATTATCGATGTTTGAGTCTGACTCTCCTACTCGGTATAGAATGATCAGACAACAAATCGAGTCCAGTGCGCAAATGAAATTTGCACAATGCGTCAGCGCCTCATTTGCACACTGTTCTTCGTTTGCGCAGTGCGTGAATGAAGCATGATGCCTCATGTGCGCACTGCGTGAGAAGATATTTGCACACAGTTGTGTCGAAATGATAGGCAAATTCACTATTTGCACACGCACAGTTGCGTCTAAATTGCCATTTTTGCGCACAGAATAACAAAATAATACATTTCAATACAAGGGTGAAAGACATCTCATTCGAGTCCGAGTGTCAGGATCATCATGAGGATGCAGATAATAGGTTTGACGCCCGTGTATGTAAGTATACTTTTCGATAAACTGTCAGTGAAAGTCGATGAACTGTGCGCAAAGTGCACTTTTACGCACAGTGTATTGGAAAAACATTTTACGCGTAGCACATGAATGTACTAGGTTTGAAGGGCTTGGAGCCCCATGTGATCTACCCTTTACACTCATACATGTACCGTAGAATCGGGTAATTCGGACCAGGGCGGGGAGGGGGGGGGGCAAATTTTGCCCACTTTTTAGGAGTGAGATTATGTTGGTCGTAACTTTCGGCTCGTGCATCCTACAAGGCTTTATTTTGAGGTCCTATACCTCGACTACATTTCTAGAGACCTCGATTGATCAGTACGATTCTTGGATCCTATTCTCTTCAAAATCAAGGCAGTAGAAAAATTCTACTTGACGATGGTGTAGTCAGTGCGCAAAAAAAATAAGGGATGGACTCAATGTAAAAGCGCAGCACGACCATACCCGGGCACGAAATTGAAAATCCATTCAATCAATCCCGGGAGTCAATAAAAATGAATGCTTGGGCAGGCCAAGATGTATGCAAGAAGTTATTGCTGGATCGGAATGATTGAGATTATATAAACAAGCACTCGCGCATTTTCTGGCTGTCTGCAATTGAGACTAAGTCTCGGGAAGGCTTCAGGAATACATTGTTAGTAGATTGACAACACTGTAGTTGAGGTAAACGAATGCAAATATATTGAGGAGAGCAGAGGGGCGCACAATAATACTTAGATATTTTCACTTGTACAATGTCGAACAATAGGGAGCGATACACGCAGGCGCACGTGCATCGCTCACGCCGGCGGAGCCAACGGCGTGTTCGCGCGGAACTTGACCATTCAGAGAGGCACGCTATGCCGACCATTCGTGTGTCGTGTGTGCTGCACGAGCGTGCTTATATACCCGTGGTCGTGCGTACGAAATTCCAGGACATTCGGTCCGTACTCGACTGGCTCGCTGTCCGTGAACATAGCGGGCGGGAGTTCACGGAACGATGGGTTGACCGTGACCTCCTTAAAACCACGCCGGTCGCGTCTGTCCGGATTATCGTGGATGGCGAAGAGATAAGTGAAAGGCGAGTAAGTGCGACGACCCGCGAAGGCCAAGACGATTAACTCCGGCTCTCTCGGACGGGCGTGAAAGTGTGTACATTGAGGGTCCGCGATTTCTTGGACGGTCCGGATGAGCCGGATCCCGTTTCGGAGTGAAATACATGAGATTTATGATACTATGAAATTTTGTTTCCTTGAGGCAGAACGTCGGTTACGATAAGTCACGTACGCCCTGCTCCAAAGTAAACGAAAATTTCCGCCGGCTGGCTGCCGCTTCTTATATATTTGCATTTATGCGCGTTTTGTGTATAAAGCAGGGACTCGAGTTATGCGCGATTTGCGAAAAGTATCTTTATGGAAAAAGATGAAATAGCGTGTGCTGCTGCGCGCGTCATACTAAAAACCGACCCTCAAAAACTTTCATCTGGTTCTTCACATAAACAAACCTCCTGAATCAAAATCCGTTCCTCCATTGTTGTTTGTGATGTGAACATCAAAATTCAATTGCAACGGAGGTCTGGAAGATTGTCACCTCATCGACAGGAGGTGCGAGTTCGAAATAGTTTGAGAGAGGGGCTTCGGCGGAGTAATTTGGCTCACCCGAAGCAGCTACACCTTGAGGTATTATTTATTCGTCATTTCATCCTTAGATGTATAAATCTAAACAAATTCCTGAAAGAAATTGAATTGCTATCCAGACATACGTTTAATCGTTCCGATTGCACGGGCTCAAGTCGCAACAATCATTAGCCATATGTCTAATTACTAAATGAGCAAAGCATTCCATAGCAGCAGATATTGCTCCGAAATTCTCACTAATATTCCACTTTCCAAATCCAAAATCGTTCTGACTTCCGATTTCGTGTACCCGTCGTGATTTTCGGAACGTTTTCTTTCAGCTTGAAGATCAAATTACCATTAACAAGGAATGATGTGGCAACCAAATCAAAGAAAGTCTCATACTAGGATTAAAAATTATTCCCAATCTGATTCGGAGAAATGTCTGCAGCAATTCAGCGGAGACAGAATGTCTCAAAGGCGAGCTTGCGAATTTTACCAAATCTCTAGGATGACTATACGGAGAAAATGAAAAATGGATGGGTGAGTCAGAATTTCTGCTGGTCAACCTCCAGTACTGACAGAAGATGGGGGACAGAGTTTTGTTGATCACATACTAGCCTTGTCAGAATATGGTTACCCTCTAACATGTACTAATCTCCGTTATCTGGTGGAAGCATATCTAGATCCAAGTAGCCGCAAGGTGTACATTTTCAAAAATAATATGCCATGTAAAGACTGGTGTACTTCATTCCTCGAGTCGTCCATTACTGACAAAAAGAATAGCAGCTTATATTCAAAGAGCTCGTGTACAAGTGAGTCCTGGTACTATTAAAGAGTATTTTACAAATGCAAAGGATGAACTTAAGGGAGTCTCGCCAGAGAATGAGTGAAATTCTGATGAAGCAAACATAACGGATGACCCTGGCTAGATTGATGATTTGTCAGCGTGGAGCAGAATACCCGGAGAGATTCATGAACTACTCTGAAGGATCGACTTCTCTGATGTCCTCTAGAAATGCAGTAGGAGATTCGATGAGCCCGTATGCAGTGTACCAAGCAGAGCATCTATGAGATTCTTGGTGTACAGCAGGTCCCAAAGGTTTCCGCTATAATAGAACAATTAGTGGGTGGTTTTATCTCACATGTTTCGGAGACTGGTTTATGAACACAGCTCCACCAGTCTTCAAGACACTTCGAGGGAAGAAATTCATCTTCTCACATTGATCAAAGAGCACTGCAGTTATGTAAGAAGGTGATCTTTTCTAGCATTGCCATCAAACTCTCTACCCATCTTACACAACCATTAGATGTGCCATTTATCCGACCAAAAAAATGCATTGGAGAACTTTTCTGAATGAGTACAGGATGAGACATGGCAACAACTTGGTCACTAAGGATAAATTTCTTAGGCTCCTGAAAAAACTCACTGAAGCAATTGGAATGCAAAAAAGTCAACCACTCATGAATGGGTTCAAAAAATGTGGCCTGAAGCCGGTCAACAAAGATGAAGTACTGAAGAGAATTTCATTTTATTACAGCGAAATATCAGCAACTGAGCAATCAGTATCTTCCACAATCAGTGAAACTGTCCTGCAATTTCTCTCGAAAGAAAGATATAGTGGTAATGACAGCATGAATACAACTAGACAACGAAAACTAAGTGTTTCTGGCAAAGGTATTCCTAAGGATGATGTGCTTCCTCTACTTCAAAGGAGAGAAGGCAAACGCAAGCTCAATAAAGATGATCAGCTCGCTTCTGACAAGGAGAATCACCCGCCAATGCTATAAAAGAAACAGAGAGGTGAGAGGTGTTCTGAAATGAATAACAGAGAAGGTAAAATAAATAGTATGCACTGCCTTAGTGAGGAATCTGATAATCATCCCCTATATGATATTGGAAGTTATGTTGTTGTGGAATATGAACAGGAGTATTTTCCTGAGCAAGTAAATAGTGGAAATACGACTAATGGATCCGCTGAAGTTAGTGTCATGATGATGCGAGGAAGAGATTGGGCTTGGCCCGAATCTGTAGATCAGATATGGTACACCAAAAACGAAATTGATGAAGTCATCAAGAAGCCAAAGTTGAAACTCTCTAAGTCGAAAGTTTGCCAGCAACGAGTGTACTAGATTTCAGAGTTCAGAAAGCTCGAGAAATGAACAGTTATCACTTTTTTTGTAGATTGACTGTTATATTATTGTACAAAAATTGGTACCTGACTAGAATAATCAGCAAATAATTTGTAGGACCGGATTTTGGGATAATGTTCGGAGGTTGTATCAGTTTATGTTCACCTGCTGTGTTCAGAGAAATTAGTAAGAGTCGATAGCTCCCTAGAAGCATCTTCTTCCTTACGGGCCAAGAGGGAGAACAGTTCATCAAATTTGAATTTTTTTCAAAGGTTGATCAATGACTCAAGACATATATATATATATATATATATATATATGTACAAATCTACAAAGTTATATGTACAAAGGACGATCGCCGTCAAATCACTAAGTCGAGCGGATTCAAATCTGGCGCGCGTCTTCGAGACGGTCTCTGACCATGGCGTGGGCGCGGAGAGGAAGAGAGAGAGTATTCTTCTTCTTCCTCCCGCGTCGCCGCCGCACACTGGGAACATATACAAATTTTTTCCGGACCATCTCTCACAACCGAACCAGGCAAGGTTTGACGAAGTGAGTTAGCTCGATGTCTCCGCCAACTCTTCCTCTTCTCAGGAAAAGTTCTCAAATTAGTGACAGATCAATATTTTTCCCGTAATATTAGCAAATCTGAATAAAAATCTGCACCCGTTAGGCTCAAGTCAACTTTAAGTCGATGTAGAGACCCGAATTTTCACTCGATCGAGGTGAAATTTTGAACACTCTCCCAGTTCGATAGGAAAAAGGGGATAATGCGTTCAAAAATTGAATTATAATGATAGTCTTATCATTATAAAGTTTTTCCATTTTTTGGCCAAAATTAATCAAATTTTATATGTATCGATAGAGAAAAATTTTTTCAATGCAGAAATGTAATGGGCTAAACTTTCTGACTATTGGATGATATGATAAAAGGACTTTTAACCCTCTAAGAGAAGCCGACACAGAAGTAGTTGACTTTGCGGTTTGACTTTTAGAGGCCCATAAGACCGATACCATCGGTAAATCCCGACGGAAAATATAAGTCCGCAGCCAGGCTCGGGTCATAAACAACCCTCATAAAGCCATTATGAACTAACTCCAGCCAAATTCTGAATAATCGAAATAATCGAATCGCCCCCATTCTGATTGCGGAATCTGCTTGCTGATACCAGGCTGATCAATTACAAACTTGAATGGGAGAAATCGGATAAGATTAACTATAAAAAATGATGATCGGCGATATCACTACAATCGATATAATCTTATCAGATATTGGCCGATTTCGACCATTCGAGTTTCTAAATGATCGGCTTGATATCAGTAAGCATATTCCATTATCAGAGTGTGGTTAATCCAATTATTTTGATTAGTCAAAAGTTGGATAAGAGATTCCGTAATGACTTTATGAGGGTCCTTTATTACTCAAGCCGGGACCGTATTGAGTAATAAACGACCCTCATAAGGTCATTACGGAATCTCCTATCCAATTTTTGACTAATCAAAATAATTGGATTAACCACACTCTGATAATGGAATATGCTTACTGATATCAAGCCGATCATTTAGAAACTCGAATGGTCGAAATCGGCCAATATCTGATAAGATTATATCGATTGTAGTGATATCGCCGATCATCATTTTTTATAGTTAATCTTATCCGATTTCTCCCATTCAAGTTTGTAATTGATCAGCCTGGTATCAGCAAGCAGATTCCGCAATCAGAATGGGGGCAATTCGATTATTTCGATTATTCAGAATTTGGCTGGAGTTAGTTCATAATGGCTTTATGAGGGTTGTTTATGACCCGAGCCTGGCTGCGGACTTATATTTTCCGTCGGGATTTACCGATGGTATCGGTCTTATGGGCGTCTAAAAGTCAAACCGCAGAGTCAACTACTTCTGTGTCGGCTTCTCTTAGAGAGTTAAAAGTCTTTTTATCATATCATCCAATAGTCAGAAAGTTTAGCCCATTACATTTCTGCATTGAAAAAATTTTTCTCTATCGATACATATAAAATTTGATTAATTTTGGCCAAAAAATGGGAAAACTTTATAATGATAAGACTATCATTATAATTGAATTTTTGACCGCATTATCCCCTTTTTCCTATCGAACTGAGAGAGTGTTCAAAATTTCACCTCGATCGAGTGAAAATTCGGGTCTCTACATCGACTTAAAGTTGACTTGAGCCTAACGGGTGCAGATTTTTATTCAGATTTGCTAATATTACGGGAAAAATATTGATCTGTAACTAATTTGAGAACTTTTCCTGTGAAGAGGAAGAGTTGGCGGAGACATCGAGCTAACTCACTTCGTCAAACCTTGCCTGGTTCGGTTGTGAGAGATGGTCCGGAAAAAATTTGTATATGTTCCCAGTGTGCGCCGTGCAAAGACGCCTCCGCCATTACCGCTGCTGCCTACAGCCAGCGTGTCTCTCGCGTGCGCGTCTACTCAAAAATTATTTGTGGAGCAGCATTTGTCAACAAATTAAACTGTGTTGGTGAATTATTGGTGACCCTCGACAAAGGGTGGTAACAATAAGCAGTGGTGGCGTGGTTCAAGGACAAACAGAGTGTTCTCATCAAGGAAATTGTGTGTGCAACAAGGCTTTAGCCTTTTGTTTGTGGTTACTGACTGCTTTTTCTATACACACCCTCAATTGAATTGCCTAAATAGTGTTTCTACGTGTTGTTCGTGTTGCTCCAGACCGGTGGTCAAACCAGTATGTGATCATGCTCTACTGTGTCTAATTTTTGACGTCGCTGTGCAATTATTGCTTGCGCCACTGTTACCGGCCAACAGCACAGCTCTCACAAACAACAACAGCAAAACAACACCGCAACAGCTCAACTACAGCGAAACAACAACAAAGGCTCCAGATCCGCAGCAACAACCACGCTTGTTTGTAGTGCGTGTGTATAGGAGCAAACCGTGCTACATCGCGCTTTGGGAACGCCACCAATACCACAAACCACGGCCGCGTTTTTGCAGAGGAGCACACGGTGGCAACATCACATCCCCTGGGTGACTTTGGCATACAATCCAGCAACAACTTCTTATGCCCAAAACTGTTTGTGCGTGTGTGCTGTGGCTGTTGTGAAGAATTTCGTGGACGGTTGTTGTTGTGGCCGCAACACCACTTTCAGTTGCATGACAGCAATTTTTACGCGAAACAACAACGGCAATATCACGAAAGTTGAGGGGATTGCAGCAACAACTAACATATATTAGGCCGCGGCTGACCTGCAATGGCCATCTAAGAGGGAGGATTGACTCAACCGTTGTTTTCTTTTGTGGCAATTTTAATCAACTTTTGTGTGTGTAGTGTATGTGCTGTATCAAACACCATCAGATTGCCGTGCGGTGACGCGCAGTAAGACACACGACTCGGCGTGAGTGCACCAAGAGGCGAGCATCAGGCCCTTCATCAGGGCCGCATTTTCTCTCGCTCGTCCTCTCCTTGCCCTGTTTCTCTCTTCTTCGCCTCCCACGCAGTGCATCAGGCCCCCAGCATCAGCACCGGCGCGCGCACCTAAAACACCCCCGCAAAGAAGCTCGCCACGCCCTTTACACCAACAAACAGCAGCTTCATCCCCGCCACCCACGTCACAGCAGCGCCGCCGCAGTTGTTTTTGCCGCATCACCACCCTTTAAGAAGGGCCGCTCCTGCTTCGAAGAACCAGTTAGGTGGTCCGCTTTTCTTGGAACACCCGGCACATCAGAGTGATTTACAGCTGTCGAGCTTTGAGATTCTGTAAGCCGCTTTTGCCGAATAAAAGTAAGAGTTTTTGTATTTTCTTGAGTTTTCTATAGTTCAGAGTTTCTGACCCTTATTTCTTTGGTTGAGTTTGTTACTTGATCTTCAGAAAATTAACACTTTTGAACTCTGAAAATTTTTCGAGTCTGATTTTTCGGGACTTGTAAAAATTTCGACAGTTTCGAACTCTGAAAATTCTTCGAGTCTGATTTTTCGGGACTTGTAAAAATTTCGACAGTTTCGAACTCTGAAAATTTTTCGAGTCTGATTTTTCGGAACTTGTAAAAAATTTTTTTTTTTGACAATTTTCATTTTTATTCTGAAACAGTTTTTGAGGTGTTTTTCATCTAACACGTAGATATATTGATTATTTCCAGTTTCTGAGGTAAAATCAGATAACGGGTTTTTCATATCCCACTTAGTGATTTTTCATTAATTTCCAACGTTTGTCCTAAGGCTGTTTTCGAGATAATTCTCGTATTGTTTTCTCTTATATCTAAATAATATCGCCTCTAATATTTTGGTCCTACCACCTCTCAGAAGCATATTTTATGATTGAGTTGTAGTTATCTCTGCCCATAATCTGGAAGGTATTTCCCAAGAGAATATCCTGTGTAATTCGCGGATTGTGTCACTAGCACGGACCCGAGCCGTAAACGAAAGTTTGGCTCGAACCGCGTAATCCCATTATCATATCAAAGGGACGTAACATAATGATAAATAGATTCCAGGCCACTTTCTCAAATATTGTACCCTAGTCTCAGGATATATTGTGAAGCTTGTGAAACCCTATGAGAATCATTGATTATATCCAGTGACTTCGAAGTTTTTCCAAGAAATTCTCCGAAACTCGATAGCAGATTGCATACAATAGGCAACATGTACATCTTCTCATGATCAATCTAATTATGGTTTTTTTCTTTCATGTTCCAGTACTGTCTCGAACTTAACTACAACACCCATGGAATCAGAATGAATGAACTGTCAAGCTCATCACCTCAAGTGCCGACTGAGGATTCTTATCATTCATTATCCCACGACAAACTCGATGAATGAATCAAGATTCTCATCTGTATTCAGAAAATAATAATTGTTCTCAGTTCTTTCAATGCTCACATGGGATATCTGTCAAAAATCGTGAAAGTACATCAAGCCTTCCACCAGTTGACAAAAATCACTCGCTAGCAAATCTCCCACATCTCGAAACTACGGTACTCTAGCGCCGTTCCAAGTTTTTGTTGATCTAAGTGAAGGGCCTTTTAATGACGATTATTAATCTGGAAAACTAATGATGGTTTGAAACCTTCGAATAAAGGATAACTTGAATTGCTGAGATATTCAGCTCACAGCATAGTCAATCTACCACACTTGGATCAAAATTCGTGTGCGTTTGAGCAAAGCGTAAGGGACGGAGTTCCAAAATTTGCCTCGATAAGATAAAGTGGAAATATCAATGAAGTCTAAAACTTTGATCGACTTCAAACTGAGGTTCAAGCTTTCGAATGCTCATCATATAACGATATCGATAAAGATGCCTACCATCAAGCCCCTGAGTGATTGAGGTAGTTTGCATCATTTTTTTCAAGTATTAAGCACTATTATGTAAATAAAATGACGAGTCCTCGCCCTTGTGAGGGCTCTTTAGAAGTTATGGTGGGGGACATAAAAAGCTTCTAAATTTGGATCTGAATCCTCACTACTTAATTGAGGTTCACAGGATCTCTGTGCGAAAGTTAACGGTACGTTACATCTAATAGACGGTATTCTGGCTATAGCTTTCTATTGCAGTTACAGCTAACTCACAACTGCACTTCTAACCTGTTCTGTACATACCTTATATATTCGGAAAGTTAGTATTCCTATCAGAAAACGATCCTCAGTTTGATGGAGAACTTGAAATTAATAATGATTCATGTGATATCACACTGGTTGAATCGAATTCCACGATGTTGATTGAGATTCGTCCATACATTTCACCTCTGCAGGAGCATAGATGTCTATGTGGAGGAGTCAGTTTAACCTGGGGACTCTCAACAATATCATGAGAATGATGTGCTACCTCGCACTCCATGTGACGATTACGAGGAGCGAATTGATGCAGAATCATGAGGACCTTATGCTTTCCTCCAAACATCCTCAGCTACATTCTACCCTGTAATACTTTGAGGAAAAAGTAGGATGCGGGGAAGAGATCACAACTGAATCCTGTGCTCCCAGTCATGTCAATCTGAGACAATTCAGCTTATATATTATAGCATGTTCTGAACTTCCTTCTACTCCAGCACAACATGAAGTGTTGAAATAATCCTTATTGCAACATCTTGAGTTGTTCCAAAAGTATTTCTCGACTCTCATTCTGAAAAGCACTCATTCTGTCATGTTGTTCTTTTTAGAGCTTGCATATTCGTCTACATCTTCCGGCTCCATGCCCCTTGTCTAACACTATAGGATACCAACTGTACAATTGAGCATAATGTCAACTTAACCGTTGCCAGATTATCAATCTTCAACTTGATCAAACCGAAAGGCATCTTTCTTCTTCTTATGAGGAAGGGGATGCCAAAAAATATACAACAAGCCGCATGAACAAGAGTTAATTCACCATCATATTCCATATTCACAGTTTCCGGAGGAAGTCTCAATGTAAACCCAAGATAATGTTGAATATTGTTGAACATGCCACGAGTTAGGAACCTGAGAAGTTGGGGGGGGGGGGGGGCGGGAGGGTGATATTAGGCACATCGATCGACATCTAAGTCTCTCACTTTTCGATCTCTTTTAGATGCAAATCAAGTTTCGGTCGATTTACGCGATAAACTGGCCGTTTTTTATCTCACAAACTGGTGCTGATACTCCGATTGAGAAGGAACACTCGTCAAAAGATTTTCAAATCCCATTTTCGGGACCTACTCCAGTGTTTGGGTGGAGAGTGCGAGCGGAGAGAGCGCGCGCGTCCAGGGTGAGCGCGTCTATGTAGACTCGGTCAAAAGGCCGCAACTACATAAGACGCGCTTAGCACGCGCGCACGGGTAAGCGCAAGCGCGCGTGCATCAGAAAGTTGTTAAGGCGATGCGGTTACCGTGCAAACTGAAAATTATTCCCACTTTTATTCGATTCTCTTTCAATTTGGGCGAAACGACAAGAAAGCGAGTGTTTATAATCATCTAATTTGAGTTCGTCCTCTCGTCGTTTCGCCTAAATTGCAAGAGAATCGGATAAAACTGCGAATTACAAAGTGCCTATATTATAGGTTAGGAGATGCCTGCGCTCAAGTAATTCCCACTTTTCTCCAATTCTCTTGCGATTTGAGCTAAACGACGGGAAGACGAATTCAAGTTGGATAATAATAAGTACTTGTCTCCTCCTAGTTTAGTCCAAATCGCAAGTGTATCGGACAAATGTGGGAATAATTTTCAACGTGCCCGGTGCATGGTGACCGCATCGCCTCAACAAACACATTTTGTCGTTCTGTTTAAACAATTCTCGCCATGTTTATCACTCAAATGAGTTTTTGAGTTCGTCGCGATGGAATAAAAGTCAAGAATCATTGATTGACACCCGATCAATGTTGAAGAGCCATTCACAATAATTCATCATCGAGCCGAATCAAAGCAAGATCCATAACATGTTACACAGTACAAGTTGGGTGAGATTTGTACACGATATCTCCTTGGACGAACCCTGAAACTTCATAGGAAGATAGACTATCCCCGACTCCATGGGATCGTCTAGGTAGAATGAATGTACAAATCTTACCCAACTTGTACTGTGTAACTCGAAGTGTAACTAATAGCTTGAAATCTTGCTTTGATTCTACTCGATGCTGAATTGTGAATGGCTCTTCAACATTGATCAGGTGTCAATCAATGATTCTTGACTTTTATCCCATTGCGACGAGCCCAAAAACTCATTGGAGTGATAAACATGGCGAATATTGTTTAAACAGAGCAACAAAATGTGTTTGTTAACGAGCTTCTGATGCACGCGCGCGTGCGCTCACCCGTGCGCGCGTACTAAGCGCGTCTTATGTAGTTACGGCCCAAGGCTCGTTCTACATAGGATGCGCTTAGCACGTGAGCGTACGCGCATACGCTTGCGCTCAAACCATTTGATGCAGGGATTTTCATGAAGCGGCCTCACCAGTCGTTTTCCACTCGGAATTTCCAGAAGTGAAGAGTTGGTTGATGATTGGTGGACCCCGAGTGATATTATCGAGACAACAAATCAAGTTTCTCAGTGTTATTCCATGAACAAATAGGGAAAAAACATCAACGTTGGCCGGGCGAGCCTTTTCGAAAAAAATTCAGGTTAAGTAAGGGTTTCGGAATTCAGTATCCGGATTGGTGACCACTCATCTTGTTCTTGCCTAGTTTCTGATCTCAAACAAAGATAAAATCTTCGCAAACTAAGACGGGTGGTCACCAATGCAGCTACTGAGTTGCAAAAACGTTGCTCAACCTGGATTCTCCCCCGAAAAGTCTCGCGGTGCAGCCACTGCTGGTTTCTCCTTCTTGTTCATGAGAAAACATGAAGGAAATTGTTTTTCTGATCCAAAAATGAGACTAGGAGACCGCCATCAATCAATCTCATGGATCCCGTATTTCACCGATAATGAAAGAGCGGATAACTTCTAGGCTGGTCGTCGCTGATGTTTTCCTCTGATTGGATGTGGAGAAACACGAAGAAACTTGATTTTTTGTCTCGATAATGTCACCCGGGTTCCACCAATCATCAACCAGTTCTTCCCTTGGGGAAATTCTGAGTGAAGAACGACTGGTAAGGCTGCTTCATGAAATTCCTTGGATTAAATGCTCTGAGCGCAGGCGTATGCGCGTACGCTCACGCACTGAGCGCATCCTATGTAGAACGAGCCAAAGAAAAGGGCCTGACTACTTGCGCGCGGGGCCCCGCGCTAGGCATGGCACCACACGCGCGAGCCTCCTTAATACGTATTATGACAATATTCAAAGGCTCAAGGTAGGATCGATTGTCAATTAGGATTTTCTATAGAAAATTGAATACATCTCTCTCTTTTCCAGTACTTCCCCTCAGTTTCGTGATCTGTACATATTTCAGATCATAAACGTTTTGGTTTCTTTGACAGAATTACAGGATTATTCGTGAAATTCTGATGTTACCATTTGACAGATAGATCTCGGGAAAATCTCTTCTCCACTCTTCCAGCAATTCGTCCGGTGATAAATAACGTCCATAATCCGGGCGTATTCATATCGAGTCGTCGTTCGTTCGAGCGGGGCAAGCTTCATCCCTTATCAGATTAAGTTTACGATCCGGCCGTTGAAACGAGCGACGACGACGACGACGACGACCGGGGGGATGAAACGACGAACGGAGCGCATACTCTCTCCCCCTTTCGGCCCTTTTTTCTCTACCTCTCCATCCGAGCATAAGACTCGACATTTCAAAGGTTCCCGCAAATTTTTTCAACCCGTATGTCCTACATCTAGCTTTCACACTCACACAACGACAAAAGCGAATTTCCCTCAATCGTACATACGTACCCGAAACCATAAACCTACTCGAATATACATACATTCAAATATACCAGTTCACACCCCCCTTCAATCGATAAAAATTCCAACCATTCTTTCTTCCAAAGCTCATAGAACTAGACTCATCCCATATATGCATGTATGAGAACGAATGTGAGAGCTTCTACGCACATACGGGAAAGCTCTAGCTCGAGATACCTTCTTCCACTCATTCACACTCACTCATACTCGTTCACACTTGCTTTCAATCATACTCGCTCACACTGACACTCACACTCACTGACACTCACTGACACATTCTTACACTCACACTCACAGACATACTCAGAAACATAAAATCTACATAGCCACTATATCTTAGTGCGTGTGTGGCTCTCAAACGCGACGGAGCGAGAACAGTCGGAATCATTGGCGCGTATACGACAAAAGAACCCATAACCGATGTATTCGTTGAGATCTATAAAATGAGAAAATATATAAAGCTATTCATGTAGCGACAGGCTATAGATAGTATAGTGGGGAAAAAAGGAAAATGTAGATATCCGGGAGAGCAAGAGATACGGTTTAGGAAGAGAGAGTGGGGCCAGATTATATATATATAGTGGCATGCAGGGGAGTGAAGAAAAAGCTTGAGATCGAAGCCACTTGCTCGCAAGATGAGTGTAGAATCAGATCGAGTATAGAGTGGCCAGACTGACTTCGAGGAGAGATGAATCGACGGGATGAGAGGTATCTATAGGTGTAGATATAACGAAGAAAAAGAGGCGCCAAAAGGCGTGACGTTTGAACGCCTGACGAAATCGAAATGTATTCTATATATTGAGGTTAGGTCATTTATATATGTGTTCGTCTGCTCGTGTAGACCGGCCGGTCACTGCCACATGAGAAACGATTTACAATGAGAAATAAATACGGAAGCTCAATATACCCCTCTCGTTCTACTTTTGATGTATTCGTGATAATATACGCAAGCTCGAGCAAAGAAAATGACCAAGACGAGCGCGACATGGCATTCACTCGTTTGCAAGCCGCAATGAGTAAGTTGATCTATTGACGATCTAGACGCCGAAAAACTTATTTTTCACGCTGTTGAGAATGATAAAATGAACTTGGACGTCGTCGTCGGCGTAATATCTTTGGCAACGAGTCATGCAAAATTTGATGTATAATATAACAATTCTTGAAGGCTCGTGCAACATCGAGATTTGGCCAAGTCACGCCAGACTGGTTCTTCCGTACTCTTCATCACTCCATCTTATTTTTTTCCTTTCTTGTTACTTTTCGTTGGTAGAGGTACACGATACCCTTTCTGATTGGACAGACTTTTTCATCCCTTTAGACGAAATGAGCGTATACAACGAGATTACGCGAGGTAATTAGAGAGTGGAATTAGCGCGTGATTAAAACGCCACGTCGAAAGAAATTTTCCATTGACGTTGTCTTTTTTGCAGTTTTTTGATTGAGTCGTCGAATTTTTCAAGCTTTTTGATTTGTTCCATTTTAAATTGAGATGATAACTTTTTGGAGTTCGAGAATTATGTCGAGAGTGAATAGAAGAGGTTAAATAGATTTAGAAGATTAAAAAAATCTTACGATGATTAGAAAGTAAATGCTGTCAATAGTCCGGAATGGAATCCAAATATTTTTTGATAAGGGTCATTACTGTTAACTTCAATGTATGAGAGTGGTGAACACGACTCATTTTCCCACAAGAATAGAGATGAATATTTCCGACATCTAGGGTCTGTATCACACACGAAGAAAAGCAGAAGTTAAAACTGACAATGACCCAGAGTAATCGGATTTGCCTCATTAATTATATTGACTGAAACCTGGATGAATTGGAGATAATGATGTTAAGATCATTAAACTAGACATTCTGCTTCGACTTGAGATTCGTACTGATGTGATTTTGCATCCATCTGTCATCTCAGTGGGTTGAAAATTCTTGAAACTTGGATTTTAAAGACGTTACAGCGTCACGTTTCGACGCTCACGCACAAAGCCACAAATTTGTAGAACGTGAGTCAGAGTTTCTACGGTTTTCGCTCACTTCATTGCATCAACCAACTATGAGGTCGTCGGAACTCATAATTATGAACGGAATACTTGAATATTTTCTTGCATAATTTGATCGAGCCCACCAACTGATAGTCACAACAGATTTAGAGAAGATGAATTTGGTTTACAATCAGAAAAGAGACGAAAACTACTAGTGCGGGTTCCGAATTTTGGATTCCTCTTATTATTTCCATTTGAAATGATGCTATAGATTATAACAAGACAATCATCTTCGGGGAAATCAATGACATTTGAGTTGTTGCAATTTAGATACAACTGTTATCAAAACATGATCACAAACAATCAGAAACATTCATGCCCGTTCATTGCTAAAGAAAACAGATGAAAAATTGAAGTTGTTTCAACTCTGATCCCCATATCAGTGGAATTCTCCCGTTTCATTGCGACAAACTGTCAAGAGAGCACGAGTATTGCTTTGAAAGCTTGAGCTGGGCTCTTCGCGAGAGCTCGTGTCAATGATACGTGCAGAAAAGCTATTCGCAAGGATGAAGAAAGATGGTATCGTCTCTCATGAAATGGCAATGTTTCTGCTGCGTTGAAAGATATCATAGACTGAGAAATAAACGGCATCAACACGTTCAAGAATTCTCCTAGATCCGGGTATTGTTGCTTTACGTAGGATTCTCGAGCGTGTCTCACAAATCGAGGATTATCTGGTGTTATTTCCTACCAGACGAAACGATGATCAGTCCCGCTTACGCACGCTTCATAGCTTCCACAAAACAAGCTTTAGCAGAAGCTATCACGGGTCTTTGAACTTCTGTGCAACAATTTTCGGTTGACAACCTCTTCTAGAATCTTTGTGCCAAGAATGATGGGCTCACGTCAACTACTGATCATGTTCAAAATCGTGTATTGAAACTTCGAAAGAGCCTGATGATCTGGTTGAAATCTAATGTATCAGTTCCATGAATCCATCTTTTTGACAGTTTTTGTGCAGATCGCTTATTCAAGAATATTCTTTCCTGTTCTATTTGTGAGCTTGATCAAAAATATGCATTGGGACTTGTTGCCTCCACAAGCAAGTGCATCTCAATTTTAGTACATCCTTGCATACGTACTGTTCAATGCCAAAACTTGGAACAAAAAACAATATTTTAGAAGATTTATTTTGGAAACTAGTTATGAATTTTACCCCAAGATACCGTTGTTGAAGTGCAAATTGAGAGCGTTGGCTCGATAAAACTTGAACCAGAGGCTATATTTTGGAAAGAATTCGAAGAGCTCGATAAATTTTGAATTTCTATAACTTCGTGGATTGAATACACCGAATTGTTGATTTCTGCGTTCGATTATCTCGAAGGTGATACCATTTGGTATTCAACAAAAAAGTGGCCTAGAATTATGGGCGAGTCACGAAAATCAAAATTCAACTCGCAAAGAATGTCAAAATCTTAAATAATGAAAAATCTTGTGTATCGTGTCTTGCCTTGAATTTCTCATCATAAATTATGCACATAACTTTGATCTTCTAGTGAGTCCGATTTTACTACTCTTATTGTTAGCCATGTTCAAGTTAGGAGCTTCCCAATCTCATATTTCAGAGTTTGACAAGGCACTCAATCAAATACTTAGTAAGCGTTGGGATCAAATGGTAACTGTGACAATGACTCGAAGGCTCAATTTTTCGAAACGTCCAATTTTGCTCACAGTACCATCAGAAATAGTCAAAATTGACTCATCCGTACAAAAAATACAACGGTGCATTTCATTAAATTTACCTATGAGCAGCAGCAGGGGAATGTAATGAGTACGGACGCAACAAGTAACGAGTGAGGGAGAGGATAGCTAGAGCGCGTATATCGATCGATTGAAATATACAGCAGCTCTGCGTACACGCAGTGACACAGAGAGTTTGGAGAGCGGTCACCAGGTTAGAGAACACTATAGACAAACCCCGCGGGGGCCTCGGCCACGCAACATCACCTTTCACGAATTCTGATCTCTCCTATCGAGCCTATACACAGTCTGCAATCAGAAATCGCAGAACGGCTCAAGAGATCAAAAAAAAAAAAAAAAAAACCCACGAGTCTTAACCCGTATTTTATATCAACAAAGCGA
The DNA here is from genome assembly GCA_029851415.1 of Eretmocerus hayati. NCBI lineage: Eukaryota > Metazoa > Arthropoda > Insecta > Hymenoptera > Aphelinidae > Eretmocerus > Eretmocerus hayati. Next base: position 167,859,043 of record CM056742.1, read on the forward strand.
CTTTGGGGATCAGTCCGTAACATCAACATCATCAAAAATTTACTGTTCATAATTTGAATATGCCTACAAGAGCGTGTAGTGGTGAAGATAACGCGAGAGTCAGAATGAGGGGTAGAACAGGTAGGGGTTGTCAGCGGCGCAGAGGTAGGGGTTTCTGTTCCGACTCTGTGTGCGCGGCGCGGCAACCAACCAACCAACCAACCGACCGACCGACCGATGCCTGCCTGACTGCCTGCCTGCTCGTAGCTACCTCGATTTTGTAGCAAGGCCATCAGTCGTAGCGGCAGCGCCGTCCGGCTAGCACTGCTTCTCACTTATCCGCGTCTTCATAAAAAAAAGCTCCCTCGTCTGACCATACGTGGCCCTATACTACTGATTTTTAACCCGGAGTTCCATACCAACGCCCTGGACACTCTCAACCTGGCTGGAAAAAAAAAAAAATACTCAATGTGTGTAAAATTGTAAATAGTGGATTGAGGTACTTGGAAGCAGTGAGAAGCACGTGCTTCTAAAGTGTGAGATGGACAGAGTGCACGCTGAGTGAGAGCTTTCGAGTATCGTCGCGTGGGCCTATTTATAAGTTCTGCCGTAGCCGTCGTCGTTGCCGGTGTAAACATCCTCTCCTCAGAGATATTGAGCTGCATAGTAGCGGACGCTTGACACAATCTCACAAATAGAAAGATTGGAGAACGTAATTCATAGGTGGGCTCGGGGCCAACCAAAACAAAAACCATATACCGGTTTTTTTTGTATAGTTATAGGGAGGGGGAGCCACGCGGCGGTCGAGCAAAGGCCGTTATCTCGTCGCGAGTGAGTTTCTTTAAAAAATTTTAATGATAAAATGTTTAAAAGTGAGAGTGATCGACGGTGGGCTTAAGATTCTACACAGGAGTGAGCGAATGAAAGTAAGTGAATGAGATAAAGAGGACATGCGGAAATGCACCCGTACGTAGAATGTCACGGGAGCAACAACAACAACAACAACAACAGCAGCAGGGTAGTAAGGACCCAGTGCATAAATGTCACTCGGATCCAGGACAAAATTTTATTTCAAGACGATTACAGCCTACAGATAATAAAAATTTGGCTGATGTTGCTAGTGGATCGACAACGACGACAAGGCACGTATTGTTATCATCGAATCAGGAACAGAATCAAAATCAGCAGACGTTTGTGGCAAGCGGAGTTGGACAATCACATTTACCGCAAGCACCGGCTGCCCGCAAGTGCGTGCTTACACTCGATGGATACAGCTACGTCATCGGTGAGTTTGGAATGATCGTTTGGTTTCTGTGGTGGTGGATAATGTCGTCGGCTGTCATTGACTGAGCCAATTCTGTCTTTGTAGGGGAATTGGGTTATAGGTTATAAGAGTAGGGTGTTTTGCTGGATCAGTCACGTGTGATTGGGGGAGTCAAAGGGAGAGATGAGGGTAGTTTATGTACGAGTGAGGGTGGAAGTTAGGCTGATTTACGTTGTCAAGAGTTTATGAGATTCGAAAGACAGAAAAAGTTGTAATGGTTTAGTCAGGAATGAGCTGAGCGATGAAAAATAAATTTCACGATCTCAAGGGGGATTCAAAGTCTCCAAAATTCCCTTTTTTTTAATAGGAATATTCAAAATAATGATGTTGAAAATTCTTGAAATTTTTTCGATTCTTAGACCAAATTTTTTGTTGATTGATTCAATCCAAGGAATGTCAAGCTTTACAAGCCCACAACAATTTATATAAATCAAGTGCATCAAAGAAAAATTTAATCACTCTCCACGGAGTTCCATAGGAATTTTCTCTCACAAAATTATCATTCCTTGAAAACACAGTGCTCGTCTTTTGCTCCATCAAAATCGAGAAACTCATTAGCGCAATGATGCATTCAAATAACAAGCTCTGCTCTGCACCTCTTCTGATAACTAAAGACTACCAGAAGACTCATTTGCTCATTTCTAGCTAACGACGCTGAAAATTTTGTCTTCTATAACGATTGTATATTTTCAGCTCTCAACATTTCACTAAAGATAATGACATATTGTATTTAGCGTTGTAAAAAAAAATAGTATTTTCAGCTTCTTTATAGCTAATCTTAATGAAATTATCAGGAGCTCGACATTGCACTATGGAATTGATGATGTGAAAATCTCGGACTCATAAATATTTTGCGTACATCGTGGTAAAATTGATTTCGTTGGATTGATAGGAGGAATCCTGAGGCACTTTGAATACAGTCATAACATTTTACCAGAGAATCGTCTGCTAAATATTGATATTATGATAAAAAAAAATGGAGAATAAAATATTGAAGATGCTGTACTACCAGTAGTATGAACAATCGATCTTGGTTTTCCATGCGATCAATATATATCAGAATATATCATTGTTTCTCATGTAAACATCCTTGAAAATGCCAAATGAGAAGCTTACTTATACAACAATGACATGAAGTATTGAAAAAATACCATGCGCAAAATTCCACTGAGAACGACGCATATTTCAACACTTTTTCGAGAATCTGAGAAACTGAGTCACAAATGAAAGTCCGTAATTTGAGAAAATATGAACATACTCAAACGAAAGTTTCACACGCGAAACCTCCTATTACTTTGCAAGCCCATGAACAGAACTTCGAACAGCAGTTCCATCCGATAGCTCCGTGAAATCTTGTCTGTTCACACCTATTTTTGTACTATCTCACATGCTATCGAATTCTAGAGAACCATACCAATATACGTATCTTCCAACAACAAACAAAAAGTAGAAGGAACATCTTCACCCACTCAATCGAAAAAGTTAGCCAAACGCGCAAGGTGCAACACTCGACTTTTTTTTTATCCTCTCTCATCCAAATACAAACTCATTGTAGCGTAAGAGAATGGTCGCATCGCTTTTTACCCACTCTGTGCTCCTCTTGCAAAGACAAGCGTTATCACTACTGAACAAGACGATGCTCCTCTTTCAAGCACAGTTCTCTGTTTGTCTGGTGACATTCGTTAGATATCACGCGCAAGAGCTCTGGGAAAACCGTGAAAAATTGTTGCAATTTCTCTAAAGTAACGACGACGACTTTTCCGCGATTCACGCGGATTTTATCCTTGAGACTACTCTTGCGTAAAGAAGGAATGGAAAACGTTCGAGACGAAAACTCTTGACTCTCTAACTCTTGATGCTTGAAACTTGGAAGGTTAATTAGGACGAGAAAAAGTCGCGATACGAGAGAGAGAGAGACAGACAGCCTCAGGCGTTGCTACCTTGAGCCCTTTCTGATGTTTTGCTACCGGTGATTAAAAGAAAACTCGCTATTTCCCTTGTTTTCCCAGTTGATATTCTCGAGTTTTGAATTTTCACATTTATTTGAACATTGAAGATGATTTAGGATTATTTGATATCTTGAAAATTTTGTAGTTGATTCGGAAATTTGTTAATTGGAGGAAGTGGCTATTACTGGAAGGGGTGATAGTCAGATCGAATGACGCACGTGAGTAGGTTGCTCACCCCCTACGTACATCAATTTACTTGGTCGAGTGTATACTTGCTGGAAAAATCGACAATTTGGGCTCAGATACTTTGTTGGTAATCATCTTGGATCAGGGATGGATCGATTACAGGATGAACTTGGATCCTAAGATTGAAGCAAACTCGTTCAACTTTTCAAAATACAAATTTTTGCTTAACTTAAAATTTGTCTTTCTAGCTTGGCCACGTTTGAAATTTTTTTCCCTCAGGTCGTTTAAATGAAAATTGCTTTAACTAAAAGTTCCTTGAATTGATGCGATCGGAAATTCTCCAAGCGAGTAGAATAATGAAAAAGATCGTCCAGTATCTGATTTAGCGTATCAGAGGATTTGGTTTGGACTTTCCCACCATCGCACAGAAATTTAAATTAGAAACTCATTTGATAATTTGAGCTGAAGTGTAAGTGAGAAATCGTTTGATTTATTGCTCACATATTTTCAGCATTGAGTAGCTATAAAAAGCTCTCAATGCGACCATCGGGAGACGTTTCTCGTTTGCAACCAGATACTGCCTGGTGACATATATCATTTTCCGAGATCGTGTTAGATACACGGATATGATTTTGACGCTTCCGGGAGAAATCGATAGATAATACGATCAGCAAACTCGAATTCGTGCTCTCTGAATGTAAGGAAAACAGTGCTGAAATTTATCAGCTACTATCTCAGTGAGTTTCATTTCTGAGTCATGCTGTTACACGTTCGATGAATATTGTTGATCCCGATATATCCTGTGACGATAAGACTACATACGCAATATGCCTCGTTGGAAACTTTGCATTATTTTGTGAGATTCTGTGCACACATGGGAATATTTTCATGGCTAATAAAAACATTTTATTTTTACGATTGATTGATCATGAGAGAGTACAAACGCTTAGTATTTCTTTATTCTGTATCCTGATTTGACTTATTCAGAGTAAAAGTAGGCCAAGTCATTTTCCACTGATGTAAAACAATGACACGCGTTTGAATCCAAAAAAATCTTCCAGAACATATTGAAGAAACTTCGTGGTGCCTAGGATCACAAAAAAATGAGAATTCTTGTGCGGGGTCCATGTTCATGTCCGATCAATTTTGAGGTACAATAGAATGGCACCTATTGAATTGGGATTGGATTACTTCGATTCAGAAAGACTCAATTTTCCTTCATTCGTTGAAATAGGATCGAGAAATCACACTTACACATGGTGCCTATATATGTAACACACTGGCGATTGGGATTTTGCTGGAATTTTGGAAAGAATGAGATGTGGACGTTTATCATCTTGAGAGTGGTTCTGACTTGCATTGTCTCTGGTATTATAGGATTACCCAGAACTTTGTTGACCTCTCATCAACATGATGATATTAATGGGGTTCGGTAAGAATTATTGGTCCAATTAATTTTTTCAAATCATCTGATATCACAGTCAGACAATATCCTAACAATCTCCACCAATAAGTTGCTCACTTTCATATCCTAGTATTGTTGAAGATTGCTGGAAATTTTCTTATGAGTCTTGAGATTAATACGGAATCGTTGGGTGTATGAAAATTATCGAGTCGACGGAATCATCTTGTGTACATATGCTCATAAACATGTATTGATCGTGTGAAATATTTATGAAGTATTTGGTGAGCATACAAAGAATCGTGGGTTCGAAAATATTCAATGTTGAATTCCTCTTCTTTTATAAACGGTGTTCAGAATTGAATTGATACAATCAGATATCACGTTGACAATGATTACGAAAACCTCGGTGATTCCAACAAATATTCGTTGTGAAAATCACCACCCGTTGCTCATGATACAACACTGGAATCACATGCTAGTTGTTCTTGAACTCCTAATATAGATCAATTTCCAGGGACATGAGCCACATCTCTTTGTATCCTATTCAGTCTTGGAGCTTCCGTTTAAATTCCATCCATCCACTAGCTTGAACTCTAGATACTTAAGAATGTACTTCTGACGTTCAGGTTATGTAAATTTGGTGGAAACAGGACAAACGATAGAAAAATTACAATTTCTAAAATTTTTTGGCTCTTACTTTTTCCTCGTGCAACCAGGTATTTGGCCTTGTTAATTCATTCTTTGCATTATTGAAGACGTGTAAGGATTTTTCTGGAATCTCAGATGTGACCGAAAAGAGTAATCGGCGGTTATTAGGAATTGTTAAAAAAATGTGTCCCTTATAAGTCAGACATTGTGAATGAAAGGGTTTAGTGGATATCGATACTCACAAGGGGCAGGGGGGCACCAGCACCAATCTTGCCCAATATTTGTCACAGTTTTGTAATCCCTAATGAGAATCTTGAGTAACTCTGTTGAACGGTCCTCCTTTCTAGAGCTACAGCCATTGACATCAGCATCACCCATATGGGCTCATGTTGGACAGGTGATATGCAAGGATATACTGGCAATATTGAAGTTGTTGCTTGTGGCTTCAAACAGGAGACCCATTTGACGGATTTAAATTGGACTTTTGTATTCCAACCGGTACCAAACTATGATAAAAAAGTCTTGATGAAGATCGGCGACCCGTACCCCATGGTCCCCCTTGTCAGTCAATATCATGCAAATCGTGTTCATCTTTTGTGAATTTGAAGATATCTATATTCTTCGCATTTACGAGCGTTCGAGGATGAAAATCAGATTTAATAAAACCAAATTGAGGCTGGGACATCTTTCTAGAGCCGATGATGCACCCTCGACTACTTCATGCAAGAATTCAATTTTATGAGAATGATGATTGGTTGAGGAATAATTAAGCAAAAGTTTTTTACACTCCTTTCGATTCCACTTTATTGTTGGTGAGGTGAGTGAGGAAATCATCCGGAACGATATCTGGTCATGGTATGCTTTTGGTGTTACAAGAAAACTCGATATGTTTAAAATTTTGCCTCGTTTCATGATTAGGAATTTCCTTCCATGAATTGGCTCGTTTTACCATGTAAGGTCATACACGGACAAAGTTTGACGAAACAAACTTCCCAAGTAATTCCACTAAGTTTGGGGTTCAGATAGAAACTGCTCAGTCTTAGCTCTTTCAGTACAATAGAAGCCGAGATATTACCTTGATGATCCCAACTACTTCTGAATTGAGATATATGGCTGTGAAGTATCATTCAAACGCCGCAGATGAATTGGGACTGACCGCTTATCATCCATTATTTTTAATTCATGAACCTGGAATAAGGGATATTAAAGTCAGATTATTTCGCATACAAAGTTTCGATCTTATTGCGCTTCTAATCAAATGTTCTTCTGCGAATCTATCTCCTCTAATAATTTCATCATGAAAGTTTGAGGGCACAATGGATTAGTCTTCCCCATCTTGGGAAATTTCTCTGAGTTCATGAATTTATTTGCACATTGTTAGAGATCAGTGAAAATAACCTTTTTACGTCTTCTAAAGAGGAAGGGTTGTTATCGTGATAGCAAATTTCTGATCAATTTTTCCATTCGCATATTCCCTTGAACAAAAGTCTCTTCATCTAAAGAATGCTTAGATAATTTTGTCGCTCTCGCCGAAATCTATCGATTATAACGCTTTTCCTCGAGGAAGCATTTCACTCCTAAAAGAACCCCATCTTTGAGGCCCTTTGTCCATGTGTGTGTATGTGTGTTTGTGTTGTTTTTTCCCGACACGCTTTCTCTTCTACACTTGAACTGATCAAGCTCTGCTCTTCCATAAGTTGTAGAGAATCATTCAGAGATAAGGTTAGTGACTTGGCATTTCTCTTCTCCCAGTCTCATCCAACGTAGAGGCTTTTTAAGCAAAAACTGCTCGAATCTCGTCTTTTAACAGTAAAATATTTTTTTCCAACAAGGTCTCACAGGGATTCGAGTTACCTAGACTATGGTTATTCCGACAAAATCTATCGATTGGTTAACACTGACATTCTATTTGATCTCTGCAAACCTCAATACTCTGGAAAAATCGAAATTTCCACGGAAAATTTCATTTTAATCATCCTCAAACCAAATGTATCAAAATTGTATATTAACCAAATGAAGTATATTGTTTGGAAATCCTTATTTCAGATGCCCCCAATTTTTCTAATACGCTTCCTAAAAAGAAAACCCAAAATAACCCAAAATATTTTTTTCAATATAAATTTTCCTCCCAGATCTTCCGAAAGAACTAATTTACCAATTTTGCAACGACATGGAGAGATCGTTTCTAACCATCTTGTTTTTCTATACGACTTCAACTAGAATTCGGTTTCAACGAATTGATGAGGAATGATTGAAAAATATCAATATTCAGGTCATTGAAAATTTGGTACATTACTTGTAGGGGAAGGTGCAGGAGAAAAATTAATATTGAATAGGATATTTTCCTATATTTTGAGTTATTCTCTTGGGAGAACTTATTACGGGAATCCGGAAATCCTACATTCAACTTTCTTTGGCAATATCTATCGTTTGGTCGAGACGATATTCTGATACAGTTTGTTCAAAGATGATTAAACTGAAGCTTTTGGGGAAAATTTTGATTTTTCCCAAAAAACTGAGGCCTATGCTGAGTGAATGGAATTTCGTATTAACCAATCGATAGATTATGCCAAGAGAATCATAGTTCAGGTGATCCTTCGAGCCGTCATACCGTGGTGAAAAAAGTCATTCCCAAATGGAACCAGGAGAATTTAGCGATTTTCGTTTAAAAAATCTCAGAATCAAATATGGCTAAGAGAGAAGACCTGCCGAATCACTGGATTCACCTTTGGATGATTCTCTACAATATCTAGATATGCAAAAATTGATCAGGTAAACTTCAGAAGAGGAAGCGTGACGGGAAAAACAACATACATGCATAAGTATCCACACGGACAAAGAATATGACGTGATTTGTTCATTATAAAATTCAGCAAGAATTTGACGTGTAATGTACAATCTCCCTTTAAAATGGAATTGGTCCTGATTATAGTCAGGTACCGCATAGAGGAAGCATTCTGCTAATCTCGTTTAGCAGCTTGTTTTCTAAATAAGATTGCATCATTTATGAGTGTATGGAAGCTTATGCTGAAGAAATCTCAGTGAAATTCGAATAACTTCTAATTTGATGTAAGGTTATGAATATAAATGGACTTTCCCATCTCTTCAATGGATAATGTATATCGTTCAGTAATTCATATCAAGTCTCCTTACAATATTGATCTGAACAACTTTTTCCTCCAGCACAATATGAAGTAGATTGAAAAAACTCCCCTGTAATGAAAACAAAGGCATCGTTCCTCTTCAGTTTTTATTCATTCTTGTATCGATCACGCCATTCATACAATCTGGAGTTTTATGGGTCATTTAAAGCCAATTGAGCAAAGATTAATTTTTAAAACAGAATGCTCAATGTAAGCCTATTGAGCTCGGAAGAGCTTAGCTTGAGGAGATAGACCATAGAATCGTCAAATATCTATATCAAGCACCTTCGATGTATTCATCCCTAACAGATATGACTTTGAATGGAGATTGATTACTAATCCATCAAACATACTTATCCATTCAATGCCCACTCAACCATCTTGATGGTCCATTACCGATATGATGCGCTTATTCCTGATGTCGTCTTTCGCTTGAATTCGATTGAAATTCTTCCTAGTTTGTAGGATTGGGTTTCATATACCCATTGATTTTCAATACATTTCACATTTTTGATCGTTCATATTCCTATCGCTCATGTTGCCGTTGTATAGGATTTATGGGGTTTTTATCGGTCAATTTAATGAGCAAGAAATAAGTATTCCTCCAGAAGTGGCACAAGGTTTTGGTGATTGTATTTCACCCTTCTAAAGTGCCTATAATTTTATCAAGCATTGACAATGGAATCATTGGATATCACTTATTGGACGTTTTACATTTTTGTGAAAAACATCAGAATGAGAGAAAAATGAAGAAACCAGTCATTCACCCGGCTACACTTGCAAGTCTCAGCATGAATTTGTCTCATTACATAATTCCCCGGACAACATTTGGACGGACGTAGAACAGAGCGGTCCGTTTCAGATTTTCGAAAAACCTATTTTTTCGCACTTTCGTGGTGATTCCGACTCTCACCATTTGCTCCGAGACGAAACCCCACCATTCGGATGCAGAAATGAAACTGTTTATTACCTTTGTATTGGAATGTGCTATTGGTATTCTAGAAGCGATTCTTGTCGGTCACCACTACTTAAAAAAAAATTCTGATGACGTAATTTAGAATGGGCGTTCATTCCCGTAATGCAAATAGTACACTTCGATACAAGGGTGGAAAAACTTTTTTTCGCGTGCGAGTGTTGGGTTTCCGGCCTGAGCCGTACGCGAAGGTCGGAATCAACACGAGGATGCGGAAAATAAGTTCAACACCCGTGTATCGAATACTATTTCTTGACAAACTGTGAGAGAAAGTGGGAAATCAGTGCGGAAAAGTTACTTTCTCGTCAAGAAATATGTATTTTCCTTGAGAGTTATCATTGATGAAAGATAGTTTTTATAATACCAAAGCAGCTATTTGAATAGCTGAAAGGACATAACCTATCAAACTGACTATAAGTTGCACCATAGATAATATGCACCCCAGTTTTTTGGAGGAAAAATAAAAAAGTAATAAGAACCTGTAGACAGTATGCATCCCTGTTCACTAAGTACTTAGCACGTTCACTGCGACGGCAAAAATCGCAGTCGGGTCCTGTGTGCGATGGGCCCCACCGGTGGGGCCCATCGCAGTGAAGGAGTTAATAGGAAAAAAGCCAGGAAAAATGAGGAGAATGGTACCTATTAGAACGAATGTCCTAGTGGACGATGTGGTTGAAGAATGCCAAAGAGGCACTGCATGGATCTTTATATGTTTGCATGCATTTCCACAGATGTGAACACACTTTGAGGATTACCTATCTGAATTTTATATAAATTGTTGATGTATCTTATACACGGGCGCTGTCAGGAGTTTCCTGATAAATAAATTATCAAGTACCCATAGATAAGATGTACCCCTGATTTCGAGTGAAAACTGATATTTTGGTGCACTTTATAAGCAGCTGAATGCCGCTTTGGTTCAGAGCGATCCATGATCATAGGGGCCGCTGTTCATAATCTACGTAGATAGATTTCAATTATATTTGATCGCTTCCCTCCCCCCGTAGCTAATTTTAATTTTTTGGTCAATTTGACCCCCACCCCTTCCCCCAAAAATTTACGTAGCTTTTTAAAAAATCATGAGAGTTCAAGTCCACCAGAAACAAACAAAGAACATAAAAGATTAGCCATTAATAACCACAATGAAATATCGACGCATCTTTAAAATATGATAGGAGAAACTGTCCCAAGTCATCTATTACAGGCATTGAATACCCCGAAGGTTCGGCCAAGTCAAAACGTGAAGAGCGAAAGAGGAGTGCGGGCGCATCGTTGAGCTCACAGTTTTAAATGATGAGTCCACGTAGCAGAGCCGATGAACCCCCCCCCCCTTTTTCCCCGTAGCTCTACAAGGCTTTTTTATTAATTTTTTCACCTGTCCCCTCCCCTTTGGCCGTCTACATAGTTGATGGACAGCCTCATACGATGCGTCAAATCATTAGATTTTCAAATTGAATTGGCCAGACCAACAACTTTTCTCACGCGGAAATTACACTTATAGATAGGTATACATCTATAACTATACATACAGTACCGTTCATAAGTTCTCGATGGTCGATCCCTCGATTACCCTGACTTGCAACAGCGATAGGTCGAATTCTATGCATTGTACGGAAATTTTCAGAAAAGCATCTTAAAGAGCAGAAAAAATACTAACTTTTACTGGGTTTGGATGATTTCTATCAAATACTTTTGAAGGTCCTACACGCTGATGAAAAAACAGAAAATCTTAAAATTTTTTACTTTCATTGAGACACCTGCAGTTTCAATGCGAATGAAGATACGGCAATTTTGAAAAAAGCATCTTGTAGAGCGGAAAAAATGCTATGTGGAACCATTTTTTGATTATTTTTCACCTTCCGTGTATAAAGACGTGCGAGCTGTCCAAATCCCCAAAATCATGGTTTTTCACCGTTTTTTGTGCCGTTTCCGGTGATAAACAGTCATTTTGGGTATCTAGACCGAGCTAGACAGTTCGTACATTCTCACACGCGTTACGTGAAAAATAATCAGAAAATGGCTACACATAGCATTTTTTCCGCTCTACAAGATGCTTTTGTCAGAATTGCCGTATCTTCATCCACATCGACACTGCAGGTGTCTCAATGAAAGTAAAAAATTTTTAGATTTTCTATTTTTTCATCAGCGTGTAGGACGCTCAAAAATATTCGATAAAAATCATCCAAACCCAGTAAAAGTTAGTATTTTTTTTGCTCTTTAGGATCCTTTTTGTGAAATTTTCGCACAACGCATAGAATTCGACTTATCGCTGTTGCAAGTCAGGGTAATCAAGGGATCGACCATCGAGAACTTATGAACGGTACTGTATAAGTTGACAAGACCTCACCCGTGACGTGCCCGTGACCGATCTCGTGTATAGCTCTGTCTCCCATTTTGTCGGGCAATAGGTAACACGCGCCGAATTCGCTATACCTACTATATCTGATCGCAAACGTCGAGACGGGCAAGAGCGCGGTCTGATTGCCGAGCTCTAAATAATTCATACGACGAGAGCTGATGCCTTAGCCGCCATCGCCATCACTTCTGCGAGCTGCGTGTCGAGAATCTGCCCAGCCGAATTGCTCACTTCTAAATAGAATATGTACACATACGTATATGCTCGCGGCTGAGATTTTCTCGAAGAGTGGATTTTGCTGAGTGAACGATTGAATCTTTTAGAGAGATAGATGAGAGCTTCTTACTGCGCGAGATATTTTTTGAGGACGTAGGGTTCAATTTTCACATTGTGTTGCCTGTTTTTTTGTAATCTTATTGCGGTCGTAAAGTAGACTCACATTATTGTAGTTATTCACATTTATTCTGTTACGATCGTGTTGGAAAGTTTTTTGTAAGTCAATTTTCACATTCAACCTCTCCGTGCACGCGCCTACTATCTGTGCTCCCAGACCTTCATTTTTCATTTAATTTCATAGTGAGGATCGTAAGAATCATTTTGAGCCCAAACACGATATGATAAAGTCATGCCATATGAGAGTTATGTCAGCATAAAATTTTCAAGGTCAAACACGAATGAGACACTACCAACGAGATTTTTATGATGAACTCCGAGATGAACTCCATAGAAAATCATCCATTCGGATCAAAAAACATGACGCGATGAACATCTCTATCATATCATCAAAATTCAGTAATTTATAACAGTCAAAAGGTTAATCGTGCCAAAGTGCATGGTCAAGTGAGATGGTCCATCATAATCATTAGCTATAATTCATAACTGAAGATGAGACTATGTTCATTGAAATCCGATGAAATTCCTACATTTTGGGCCAAGGAAGATGATGCATAATAGTATATTACTGTACTAGGCAGGGAAGTTGGATTTCCGTGACTGTGTGATGATAATGCCGAGGCGAAGCCGAGGCATTGATATCACATGGTCACGGGCATCTCACTTCTCTGCCGTGTGCTGTATACTATTTTTCTTACTCGCGGCCCGAAAGTACGTCGAAACTTCAACCAATTAATACAAAAGTCCGCATTTAACCTCACTTTTTCCAATGCTCGAAAGAAATTTTGGAGGGGTGGGCAGTAAAGCAGACGACCTTACAGTTTCCACTCACTGCGACTTGTGATGTGATATGCTCGTCCGCCCGACTTTTGCTGGTCGGGGCGGACGCAAGCAGAAAAATAACAAAGTGAAATGTGAAGGATTTGAATGGATGCTAAATGCTATTATCATGATCAGCACGGGTCTTAGTAGTGGAGCTATGCCGTTCCTGGCGCATGCCGGTCCTGGCGCAACGGTTCTAGCGCAATGGGAAATAGCATGTGTGCCAGTTCTGGCGCACGTCGGTAAGGTAGGTCACCACCTTAACCACTGTGGGCGAGTATCGATCCAAACCGGTAGGAATCTGGTAGATTTTACAGCCCATAACCCATATCTGTGTAGAATTTCATAACCCATGACCCATATACGTGTAGATTTTTACAACCCATATCAGTGTAGATTTCCATAACCCATGTTTGTGTAGATTTTATAACCCATAACCCATATTTGTGTATATTTTACAACCCATAACCCATATTTGTGTATATTTTACAACCCGTAACCCATATTTGTGGAGATTTTCATAACCCATATCTGTGATGAAATTCCCCAACCCTACTCGTGTAGATTTTCACAACCCATCTTTGTGAAGTTTCTCATAACCGATATCTGTGATGGAATTTTCCTAACCCATATCCGAATGGACTACCACATAACCCATGTCGGTAAGGCAGGTTGCCACCTTGCCTACTGTAGGTAAGGGGTACACTTGAGCCGATAAGGTAGTGATCTGCATTACCATCAGATGGTAAGGCTCTGCTTGACCGATGGTAACCGATCACAACATGTGCAGGACAAACAGCCTGTACGTCAAATGTTTTTGATGGCCCTGAAAAGGGCCGATTGTACTCCCCGCTCCGCCTAGCAATCCGGAACATCATTCCTCCTTGCAGGCCTTGATGTTGGCACCGGCTCAGGCCTAGTCGGGATCCTAAACCATGGTTCTCGAGGAGGTGGTGGTGGAGGTGACTGGAACAACCTGACCTCGATGACCACCACCGGTTCCCGACGTCTCGGTTCTATGTCGATGATAGGCATCGATGGCAACTCGGTGCGGAGCTCTTGTTGATCCATTGTGAGCAAGCGATTGAATGACACCCTGACGCTCGGTAGCCTTGCTTTATAGTCGAGCCCCCTCCATCGAGCCACCGCAACGCATGCGCACTTTCTTTTGGGGCCCAGGGCCGCCTGTTCACTGGGTTGTCCAGTCATCCGAAAAGGAAATCCAGCAATCTAATTCCACGATTTCGATACCTAGCTCCCCCATCCGTGCATGATCATCTTTACCTATTCCGCACTCTTTCATCTTACCTACGCAGTCTTTCAACTTGCGTAAGAACGGTGTCTCCCATCGAACTAATCTCTGCATGTACAGATTGACATCTGTGATGATGATCTCTGCATCTCTCTTGTAGTAGTACCCGGTGTCGAAATTATAGAAGAAATGATCATCAATCCATAAATTGCCATCCACTGTGTTGAACTCGAGTTTCGCCGATTCTACACATCTCTCGCACGACTCCTCTTCATCGAAGAAATTAACGCTGACTGCTACCTCACCAGGCAAGAGCCTCCAATCTTCGGATACTGGATACCCTTTGCAGGACTGCAAGGTCTCCTTTCTTTCCGTACACCCATCTTCACCCAGAAAATGGATGCAGATATTGAACGAGAAGCCCATGACGACAGAATGATCCGTCTGCGTGTCCGACCGAGCTTTATATGCCAGTCGAGCCGCCGACGCCGCACGCATGCGCATATCTCGAATTCTTGAGTGTGTGCTAGTGTAAGCCAGAATGGCTCAATGGTAGAGTGTATGACTTTTGATCATTCGGTTCTCGGTTCGAATCCGGGTTCTGGCATTTTTTTTTCTCCAGTTCAATGGGTGTTAATCATGGATACTCTAGAACTCGCCGAAGTAGCTCAGTGGGAGAGCATATGACTGAAGATCATCCGGTCCTCGGTTCGAATCCGAGTTTCGGCAAGTTTTTTGCTTTCAACTCTCAAATTTTCTGTAGGTGTCAGAACTTTGGAGCTTTCGATAATCTTTGTGGTCGGGATACGTTTGTTTTTGAGCTTTATACGTCTTTTGAGAGTACTCTCTCCATTCGGAAGGTTCTCCTTGCTTCTGCTTCCCCTCATCTAAGAGAGGAGTACGCTCAGCGCTGTTACTCTGACGGTTACCCATTGTAGACTGAGTTAACTACGTCATGTTCACTCGCTATTTATATCTTCCCACTCCATCTCCTCGTCAAAAACTGCATGCTCTTGCAAAAAGTGTCTGATGAGCTTGACATTGTGCAACGCACACACTGCCTTCTTTGACTCTGTGTGATTAGGGCACACCGTGACTCGCTTCTGATTATACAGCTGATCCAAGGATAGGTATCCCGAATCTTCGATATCTCGGACGTTGAATCCAAACCTCTCGAGCCACTCCTTGTTCATCGAACCTTTGACAGTGACTACCTCGGCATTACCCAACACCTCTCTGAGCAGCTCACCGATACGATTGTATGGGATATCTCCAGAGCTCCAGGGAATGCCATGATAATGTTGCTCCAACCATTTATTCCGATCTTTGTACTTTTTCGCAAGCTTCTTCCGAGGAAATGGCTCCTTGAACAAGAATACTTGGGGTTCAGCTTCGCTTTGAAGTGGTACCACAGCCAGCTCTTTCAGAATACGACTTCTTGATCAAAGAGCAGACGACGATTCGGTCAAGGCTCCACGTGATAGGAACCGAGACGCGCAAGAAGATCGTGCTTAGTACTAACGATGACAAGCGGCATCTTATTCCAGAGAGTACAGACACTCTCCCGCATGGCCATTACAGTCTCCGGAGTGATGGAGGAGGGAGACGATCAGTAGAGGGGGAACCGTCGGTGGAGGGGAGACCGAGTTATAAGCGAGCGAGCACAGCAGCGGAGCTCACATCTGCTGATGAGCCCAGAGAGAAAAGACCTCGACACCTGGACAACACACGCACAGGGTGAGTACACCTGGTGATCTTCCTCTCGGACTACCTCCTAGAGTACTAATTCTCCAACCTCTTCTAGATGGATCTCGCGGAACTAAATGAAGTCGCTCGAAATAGCTTCCTCCCGACGAAGAAGATCTCTGACCTCGAGGAAGACCACTCATACAGGATCACAAAGATAAAGCACGTGGTTACCAAGTACGGGCCCAAGGTAGTGGCGAGACTCGAAGACGAGTTCGAGGTCTTCCTTCCGAAGAAGATTTCCATGACTCTCATGGCCAACCCCGAGATCAACCTCAGCATGATGGATGCTGCGGACAACGGAAGACTCTCTGTCAAGAGACACGGGCCAGGCCTCTCATTTGCTCAAATTTGAATCATGTATATATGTTGTAAATAAAGCGAAAAAAAAAAAAAAAAAGAGAAATAAGAGTCAACGGAGGAGTAGTGGCTTCCTATTCTTGGTTCGGAAGAACGGTATAGGAAGCGGGTAGACTCCACAGACAAGGGCGGTGGCGGGGCCTTTGTCACTCTTATTTCTCTTTTTTAAATGCCATCTCTTTCTATCCAACTGTTGTGAGAATCATCGAAACCCAACCATTTCACAAAGACTTGGCTCCCCCGCCTTCTGATAATTTTTTCCACTAGATACACATCAGGATACTTCGATGAAGAAAGTTCCTGTTCATAGAATCCTCCAGAAACATCGTTGCCCTGATAGTCTTTCAAGTGGTAGGTAACTGGATTCGTCAAAGCTACTCTCCGGATGGTAAAGATCTCTGTTGTCCAGTTAGCCATAAACCTCCGAAAGAAGGGTTGCTCCATAACCCAACTTGCTCCATAACCCATGTGTCTTCAAAAGAATGTTTTACTCCATAACCCAACTTGCTCTATAACCCACGTGTCTCCAAAAATGCAGGTTTTCCGGTAATGCAGGTTTCCTCCCTACCAACAGTCGGCAAAGTAGAGTCTCTTCCTCATCATCAAGAGTTGAGCGGAGGTGATGCAGGTATCATGACAACTACTCTCCCCAGGTCCCGATCTGCGGGACTCAAGGTCCGTAACTCAACGAATAAAACTAACTCACACGATTGAGCGTCAGCTATCGAATTCACGTCTAGTAGGCAGCCGTCCAGCGGCCAGATGCCAGCAGCCAGCAGCCAGGTGCAGGTGTCAAGTGGGGCAACTCATCCCGGTGCTCGCATCCTGATGCATGCGCTCCCCTCTAGCGGCCTGTTCTGATCATTCCCACGACGTGCCGGTACTCAGCTATACCGCGCGGTATTCCGTCGGTATTTGGCTATACCGCGCGGTATTCGATCGGTATTCGGCTATACCGCGCGGTATTCCGTCGGTATTTGGCTATACCGCGCGGTATTCGATCGGTATTCGGCTATACCGCGCGGTAATCCGTCGGTATTCGGCTATACCGCGGGGTATTCCGTCGGTATTCGGCTATACCGCGCGGTATTCCGTCGGTATTCGGCTATACCGCGCGGTATTCGATCGGTATTCGGCTATACCGCGCGGTAATCCGTCGGTATTCGGCTATACCCTGCGGTATTCGATCGGTATTCGGCTATACCGCGCGGTATTCCGTCGGTATTCGGCTATACCGCGCGGTATTCCGTCGGTATTCGGCTATACCGCGCGGTATTCGATCGGTATTCGGCTATACCGCGGGGTATTCCGTCGGTATTTGGCTATACCGCGCGGTATTCGATCGGTATTCGGCTATACCGCGCGGTAATCCGTCGGTATTCGGCTATACCCTGCGGTATTCGATCGGTATTCGGCTACACCGCGCGGTATTCCGTCGGTATTCGGCTATACCGCGCGGTATTCGATCGGTATTCGGCTATACCGCGCGGTATTCCGTCGGTATTCGGCTATACCGCGCGGTATTCGATCGGTATTCGGCTATACCGCGCGTTATTCGATCGGTATTCGGCTATACCGCGCGGTATTCGATCGGTATTCGGCTATACCGCGGGGTATTCCGTCGGTATTCGGCTATACCGCGCGGTATTCCGTCGGTATTCGGCTATACCGCGCGGTATTCGATCGGTATTCGGCTATACCGCGCGGTAATCCGTCGGTATTCGGCTATACCCTGCGGTATTCGATCGGTATTCGGCTATACCGCGCGGTATTCCGTCGGTATTCGGCTATACCGCGCGGTATTCGATCGGTATTCGGCTATACCGCGCGTTATTCGATCGGTATTCGGCTATACCGCGCGGTACTCTATCGCTATTCTCTCCCTCAAATCATCCCGCAACTCGGGTCGAGAGTTAGAGTCCTTGGACTAAGTTTACCTCATCAACCGAGAGACGCTAGTCGCTCAGCTCCCTATTTCTGGCTCCAGTTTGGACCAGTAGTATCTCCCATTATAATGACGCCTCCTGATACCCTGCACATATTGTATGGTCCGTGGGAGAGTCTCGTATGACGGAAGTCCTAATCGTCTGAATGATTGACGTGCGAATGTGAGCAATAAATCTCTGTTCCTGGACCTCGAAGTTTGCTGACTCTTTCCCGAATAACCTTTGACTAGGCAAGGGACCCACGCTCCGGCCTTTGGGGCTCGGAAATCCATGTATGGAGAAGTTCCCCTATCGTATATTTCGTCTGTGGCGTCACCTGTCGCAGACCCTCTGGAGTAACAATGGGGTTGCCAATGATCGCGAGTTAGCCATTGCTCACTGGACTCATTTTGTTTGGACTCCCAGTTATCAATGCATGGATTATCTGAGTCAGACTGTGAATCGTCCCTCGAACTGAAAGGGTAGGATACTCGGGTACTTCCGGAATCATTCTGTGAACATGATTACTGCTAGGGTCCGAAATATCAAAGCTAGGGTATGATTCCGCATTACCCTGTGAACTGGTGAGACCCGGATTGTCAGAACTTCTATCGAACATTGAATGACTCTCATTGCGACCCTCCTTAGGAGTAACACTGTCGACAGCTCCCTCTCTATTCGATGACTCGTGAGGAGACGATTCCACCGAACTCTTGGAATTCTCAACGATTACCGACTGGTTCTGATCACGACTCTCTGGAGGCGCAACATTGCCAAGAGCTCCACTATTCTCTGCATTCTCATACGTAGACGGTTGTGTTCGTAAAATGAACTCCCCGGCATGGTTGTGATCGCCAACGCTGACCAGATTCGTTCCCCGAGTCACTGCTGTACTTCGACATTTGGTCTTATAGTATGCATGGCATTTCCATCGAACTGAACCGTCTCGATGGACTTTCTCTCGGTTAAAATGACTCCCATTCACTACAAGTTGATCCTTGCCAAGACGATTCTTGATGAATTTCATCGATTCATCGATCTCTTCTGCCTGTGGAGGCTCCTCATTTCCACCCGGTACTCGGACCTGATTCGATTTGCTCAGGCCCCCTCGATATGAGGGCTCCTCGCGTAGAAGCTGCAGTTTCTTCTTCACCGCCATAGCAGCTCTCTCGAGAGCTTCCTCCAAGTTCTCACCCATGTCGTCAGCTTAACTGCTCAATGAGTAATGTTCCTCTGGTCATTCTTATCTGTATTTATACTAAATCTTGCTCAAGAATACTAATTCAAGAGTAAGTTGTACTTATGTAGCCCGCCAGATACAAAGATTCTAAGATAGCTCTTATCTCATCATCGTTATTTCGATTACCAGCTGACTTTTCATCAATTAGACCCCGAAGTCTGTCGACTATCTTATTCGGATCATCCCAATATATAGTGATCAACCCACTCGCCAGTGATCCGCCTCGTTTATCCACGTCAAATAGTGGCGCGATTATGTTCTGGAATTTTCGGGTCTTGCTCTTGCGCAGTTCTCCATCGTGCACGAATCTTTTACGGTGAACATGCGAGACATCCAAGATTTTGCGATAGTTTCTCATATCTTCCTCAGATATCACATTTTGATCTGGGGATCTTTTGAAGATCAATTCAAGCAAACCAGTTGTGGTTGGGAACCGGTGGTTATCTACTGTGATATAGTCATTGGTTAGCTGTACTCGAGATTTACCGATTCCCAAGGAATTCCCATTCCGTCTGACTCCATATATCCTATCAAGATTACGATCATCCCTACGCAGGGTAGATAAGTAGTATTCGGGCTCGCTAAGTTCATCATCAGCCGTCTCGAATGAAGCAACCGAAGAATTTTGACTCTCGATATCCTCTGGAACGCTCCGATTCATTAAAGTCTCGTCGCCTATATACGAGGCCTTGACCGAATCGTCCAGTTGTCCGAATTCTTTCTGGAGATCCCGGTGGTTTTCTTGATGGGCTATGATTTTTTCGAGTGGATCAGTAATGGGCTTGAATGTATCACTCATGTTTTTCTCAAACTCAGCTTGTTGGCGCTGCATCGCCACATATTTTCGTTTGAGAGCTCGTTTGGCTTTCATGAGCTTGACGAGTTCATCTCTTTGATTGATATAGTCCTCCATGTCCGCGGTTTGACGTGCTCTGATTGACTGGAGTACCTCCCTAGGAATCATCCCTTTTATATCAGAGTTCCTGACCATTCGTGATGACTCAAACCAGGATACCGATCGAGTACTAATCGAATACCGCGCGGTATAGCCGTATACCGACGGAATACCGCGCGGTATAGCCGAATACCGATCGAATACCGCGCGGTATAGCCAAATACCGACGGAATACCCCGCGGTATAGCCGAATACCGATCGAATACCGCGCGGTATAGCCGAATACCGATCGAATACCGCGCGGTATAGCCGAATACCGACGGAATACCGCGCGGTATAGCCGAATACCGATCGAATACCGCAGGGTATAGCCGAATACCGACGGATTACCGCGCGGTATAGCCGAATACCGATCGAATACCGCGCGGTATAGCCGAATACCGACGGAATACCGCGCGGTATAGCCGAATACCGACGGAATACCCCGCGGTATAGCCGAATACCGATCGAATACCGCGCGGTATAGCCGAATACCGATCGAATAACGCGCGGTATAGCCGAATACCGATCGAATACCGCGCGGTATAGCCGAATACCGACGGAATACCGCGCGGTATAGCCGAATACCGATCGAATACCGCGCGGTATAGCCGAATACCGACGGAATACCGCGCGGTGTAGCCGAATACCGATCGAATACCGCAGGGTATAGCCGAATACCGACGGATTACCGCGCGGTATAGCCGAATACCGATCGAATACCGCGCGGTATAGCCAAATACCGACGGAATACCCCGCGGTATAGCCGAATACCGATCGAATACCGCGCGGTATAGCCGAATACCGACGGAATACCGCGCGGTATAGCCGAATACCGATCGAATACCGCGCGGTATAGCCGAATACCGACGGAATACCGCGCGGTATAGCCGAATACCGATCGAATACCGCAGGGTATAGCCGAATACCGACGGATTACCGCGCGGTATAGCCGAATACCGATCGAATACCGCGCGGTATAGCCAAATACCGACGGAATACCCCGCGGTATAGCCGAATACCGATCGAATACCGCGCGGTATAGCCGAATACTGACGGATTACCGCGCGGTATAGCCGAATACCGACGGAATACCGCGCGGTATAGCCAAATACCGACGGAATACCCCGCGGTATAGCCGAATACCGATCGAATACCGCGCGGTATAGCCGAATACCGATCGAATACCGCGCGGTATAGCCAAATACCGACGGAATACCGCGCGGTATAGCTGAGTACCGGCACGTCGTGGGAATGATCAGAACAGGCCGCTAGAGGGGAGCGCATGCATCAGGATGCGAGCACCGGGATGAGTTGCCCCACTTGACACCTGCACCTGGCTGCTGGCTGCTGGCATCTGGCCGCTGGACGGCTGCCTACTAGACGTGAATTCGATAGCTGACGCTCAATCGTGTGAGTTAGTTTTATTCGTTGAGTTACGGACCTTGAGTCCCGCAGATCGGGACCTGGGGAGAGTAGTTGTCATGATACCTGCATCACCTCCGCTCAACTCTTGATGATGAGGAAGAGACTCTACTTTGCCGACTGTTGGTAGGGAGGAAACCTGCATTACCGGAAAACCTGCATTTTTGGAGACACGTGGGTTATAGAGCAAGTTGGGTTATGGAGTAAAACATTCTTTTGAAGACACATGGGTTATGGAGCAAGTTGGGTTATGGAGCAACCCTTCTTTCGGAGGTTTATGGCTAACTGGACAACAGAGATCTTTACCATCCGGAGAGTAGCTTTGACGAATCCAGTTACCTACCACTTGAAAGACTATCAGGGCAACGATGTTTCTGGAGGATTCTATGAACAGGAACTTTCTTCATCGAAGTATCCTGATGTGTATCTAGTGGAAAAAATTATCAGAAGGCGGGGGAGCCAAGTCTTTGTGAAATGGTTGGGTTTCGATGATTCTCACAACAGTTGGATAGAAAGAGATGGCATTTAAAAAAGAGAAATAAGAGTGACAAAGGCCCCGCCACCGCCCTTGTCTGTGGAGTCTACCCGCTTCCTATACCGTTCTTCCGAACCAAGAATAGGAAGCCACTACTCCTCCGTTGACTCTTATTTCTCTTTTTTTTTTTTTTTTCGCTTTATTTACAACATATATACATGATTCAAATTTGAGCAAATGAGAGGCCTGGCCCGTGTCTCTTGACAGAGAGTCTTCCGTTGTCCGCAGCATCCATCATGCTGAGGTTGATCTCGGGGTTGGCCATGAGAGTCATGGAAATCTTCTTCGGAAGGAAGACCTCGAACTCGTCTTCGAGTCTCGCCACTACCTTGGGCCCGTACTTGGTAACCACGTGCTTTATCTTTGTGATCCTGTATGAGTGGTCTTCCTCGAGGTCAGAGATCTTCTTCGTCGGGAGGAAGCTATTTCGAGCGACTTCATTTAGTTCCGCGAGATCCATCTAGAAGAGGTTGGAGAATTAGTACTCTAGGAGGTAGTCCGAGAGGAAGATCACCAGGTGTACTCACCCTGTGCGTGTGTTGTCCAGGTGTCGAGGTCTTTTCTCTCTGGGCTCATCAGCAGATGTGAGCTCCGCTGCTGTGCTCGCTCGCTTATAACTCGGTCTCCCCTCCACCGACGGTTCCCCCTCTACTGATCGTCTCCCTCCTCCATCACTCCGGAGACTGTAATGGCCATGCGGGAGAGTGTCTGTACTCTCTGGAATAAGATGCCGCTTGTCATCGTTAGTACTAAGCACGATCTTCTTGCGCGTCTCGGTTCCTATCACGTGGAGCCTTGACCGAATCGTCGTCTGCTCTTTGATCAAGAAGTCGTATTCTGAAAGAGCTGGCTGTGGTACCACTTCAAAGCGAAGCTGAACCCCAAGTATTCTTGTTCAAGGAGCCATTTCCTCGGAAGAAGCTTGCGAAAAAGTACAAAGATCGGAATAAATGGTTGGAGCAACATTATCATGGCATTCCCTGGAGCTCTGGAGATATCCCATACAATCGTATCGGTGAGCTGCTCAGAGAGGTGTTGGGTAATGCCGAGGTAGTCACTGTCAAAGGTTCGATGAACAAGGAGTGGCTCGAGAGGTTTGGATTCAACGTCCGAGATATCGAAGATTCGGGATACCTATCCTTGGATCAGCTGTATAATCAGAAGCGAGTCACGGTGTGCCCTAATCACACAGAGTCAAAGAAGGCAGTGTGTGCGTTGCACAATGTCAAGCTCATCAGACACTTTTTGCAAGAGCATGCAGTTTTTGACGAGGAGATGGAGTGGGAAGATATAAATAGCGAGTGAACATGACGTAGTTAACTCAGTCTACAATGGGTAACCGTCAGAGTAACAGCGCTGAGCGTACTCCTCTCTTAGATGAGGGGAAGCAGAAGCAAGGAGAACCTTCCGAATGGAGAGAGTACTCTCAAAAGACGTATAAAGCTCAAAAACAAACGTATCCCGACCACAAAGATTATCGAAAGCTCCAAAGTTCTGACACCTACAGAAAATTTGAGAGTTGAAAGCAAAAAACTTGCCGAAACTCGGATTCGAACCGAGGACCGGATGATCTTCAGTCATATGCTCTCCCACTGAGCTACTTCGGCGAGTTCTAGAGTATCCATGATTAACACCCATTGAACTGGAGAAAAAAAAATGCCAGAACCCGGATTCGAACCGAGAACCGAATGATCAAAAGTCATACACTCTACCATTGAGCCATTCTGGCTTACACTAGCACACACTCAAGAATTCGAGATATGCGCATGCGTGCGGCGTCGGCGGCTCGACTGGCATATAAAGCTCGGTCGGACACGCAGACGGATCATTCTGTCGTCATGGGCTTCTCGTTCAATATCTGCATCCATTTTCTGGGTGAAGATGGGTGTACGGAAAGAAAGGAGACCTTGCAGTCCTGCAAAGGGTATCCAGTATCCGAAGATTGGAGGCTCTTGCCTGGTGAGGTAGCAGTCAGCGTTAATTTCTTCGATGAAGAGGAGTCGTGCGAGAGATGTGTAGAATCGGCGAAACTCGAGTTCAACACAGTGGATGGCAATTTATGGATTGATGATCATTTCTTCTATAATTTCGACACCGGGTACTACTACAAGAGAGATGCAGAGATCATCATCACAGATGTCAATCTGTACATGCAGAGATTAGTTCGATGGGAGACACCGTTCTTACGCAAGTTGAAAGACTGCGTAGGTAAGATGAAAGAGTGCGGAATAGGTAAAGATGATCATGCACGGATGGGGGAGCTAGGTATCGAAATCGTGGAATTAGATTGCTGGATTTCCTTTTCGGATGACTGGACAACCCAGTGAACAGGCGGCCCTGGGCCCCAAAAGAAAGTGCGCATGCGTTGCGGTGGCTCGATGGAGGGGGCTCGACTATAAAGCAAGGCTACCGAGCGTCAGGGTGTCATTCAATCGCTTGCTCACAATGGATCAACAAGAGCTCCGCACCGAGTTGCCATCGATGCCTATCATCGACATAGAACCGAGACGTCGGGAACCGGTGGTGGTCATCGAGGTCAGGTTGTTCCAGTCACCTCCACCACCACCTCCTCGAGAACCATGGTTTAGGATCCCGACTAGGCCTGAGCCGGTGCCAACATCAAGGCCTGCAAGGAGGAATGATGTTCCGGATTGCTAGGCGGAGCGGGGAGTACAATCGGCCCTTTTCAGGGCCATCAAAAACATTTGACGTACAGGCTGTTTGTCCTGCACATGTTGTGATCGGTTACCATCGGTCAAGCAGAGCCTTACCATCTGATGGTAATGCAGATCACTACCTTATCGGCTCAAGTGTACCCCTTACCTACAGTAGGCAAGGTGGCAACCTGCCTTACCGACATGGGTTATGTGGTAGTCCATTCGGATATGGGTTAGGAAAATTCCATCACAGATATCGGTTATGAGAAACTTCACAAAGATGGGTTGTGAAAATCTACACGAGTAGGGTTGGGGAATTTCATCACAGATATGGGTTATGAAAATCTCCACAAATATGGGTTACGGGTTGTAAAATATACACAAATATGGGTTATGGGTTGTAAAATATACACAAATATGGGTTATGGGTTATAAAATCTACACAAACATGGGTTATGGAAATCTACACTGATATGGGTTGTAAAAATCTACACGTATATGGGTCATGGGTTATGAAATTCTACACAGATATGGGTTATGGGCTGTAAAATCTACCAGATTCCTACTATACCGGTTTGGATCGATACTCGCCCACAGTGGTTAAGGTGGTGACCTACCTTACCGACGTGCGCCAGAACTGGCACACATGCTATTTCCCATTGCGCTAGAACCGTTGCGCCAGGACCGGCATGCGCCAGGAACGGCATAGCTCCACTACTGGTCTTGTTACAGATGAGTTGGATTTGCGTTTCTTGGCTTTTCATAGCCCAGAACTTTTGTCACTGCGTATTTATTTCATTCGTGTCGTGGAGCATGAGAAATCCTGCTCTACAATAATTCCATGATAAATTCTTTCTCGGCAGCGATATTTCTGCATCAGAGGGATTACTGGCCGTCCAATTATATTATCATCATCAATGAACGCTTGTAAACATAACCTCTGTAGGTTATGTCCCTCGTGTATGTTTTGAATGCATTCCCGTTGCATCGCTCGCACGTGGGTAGCAGCGGCAGCCCAAGAGGCAACAAAAATCGACAGCCGATTAGAGCGCTGCACCGGCAGCAAAAGTCGCTCTTTCGCGACCGAAATGAGGCACGGAAGGACGTACTTTCGTGCCGGGAGGAAGAAAAGTATTTTTCCTCCAAAGTCAAGGAGAGTTAGAGGAACCCGATTCAAAGATGTGTCCACATATGTGGACAAGTGCGGGAAGAGGTTAATATTATTTGAGAAAATGTGAGTCAATATGAAATGGGTGGCTATCCACGAAATTACATGATTTTCGATCCCTTTTCCCCATTGTAAGATATTTTGAATGGAAAATTTCTGACTCATTATGTGTAGCGTATTAGAAGATTTGAAGGCCTCCTACTCGTCCCTTACATCCTCACGTAATTCATGGACAGCCCAATATAAGAGAGGACGATTCCAAGCCCCATTGGCGGAGTTCATTTGAGTGAACATAATAAATGTGATGTAATGGTTATAAGCTGGATGAGCTTTACAGTATTACGGGTGGTATGCATTGCTCGGAATTCAACGGGAAATTTTATTGGACATTTGTAGTATTCCGGATCGCTATTCAGAAGTTGGCACAAATCGTTTGGAATGATACGGATTTCTCTTTGAGTTTCAAATTCTCTCTGTTCAAACGCCTCTCTGACAATCAGCAATTGAGCCATGATCTCGAAGCTTGCCTCGCACAAAATACAAATGAAACAGTAAAATATTCATGCGATCCCTTCGTCATAATATACATACGCATTCCGTAGCCAATCAATATTACATCAC
The DNA here is from genome assembly GCA_029851415.1 of Eretmocerus hayati. Lineage (NCBI taxonomy): Eukaryota > Metazoa > Arthropoda > Insecta > Hymenoptera > Aphelinidae > Eretmocerus > Eretmocerus hayati. Next base: position 167,886,084 of record CM056742.1, read on the forward strand.
TCATCGTGTCTGTCAATCAGTGAGTGAAATCAATTTGAAAAATGAATTTTGGACAAAATTGGATTGGATGTTCCATCTACTCGGAGCCAATTAATTTCCAATCATACGGACTCATTTGAGTGCTCTTATAATCTGTTTCATGGGCAGAATTTTTCAGTATATCCCTGATAAATTTATAATGTTGACCAATGTCGAGGCTGAGTACACACGTACAGTAGGTGGTTGTTTGAGCAGGTTTGTGGAATTGGTTAATGGAAGAGCAAATGTTGAATTTGACACTCGCTCTTGCAAAGACAAATTATTCAGTATCTGTATATGGGTATGTACATAATGGAATACGGTTGACTTCCTTAACTATCTAAGTTTACCCTCAGAACTTTCTCCAAAGTACGATCTTGTGTGAGAGCTATGGGAATATGAAATATAGGGTTGTTGCTACATCACTATCACTTGTTCACAATCTTGTGCGTACATATATGACTTTCATATTCTCGTAGTCTTTTGAAACTTAGTAATTACTGACGACTCAGACCGTTCTAGGATACGATATTGTTGTGGATAGTGATGTTTCTCTATTTGGCTTGTTATTCATTCTTCTGACACGATGGTTCTCGAATCCATCAAATTTTGTATCAAATATACACAATGGATTGCAACTGAGCCATTTTTTACATTTAGGTCTCAATTTATGCAGATGTTGAGTGTTGAACATGTCATCGCTCAAAGCCATTTCGCCAATAGTTTTGTCCCACTTCAATATTTTTCAACGTATTTAAGCTCATTTTGAAGCTTGTTCCAAGGCCTTCAAAATGAGCTAAAGTAAGTTTGATTTTGACCAACCAGAGTCAATCTATCACAATTTTCTGACAGAAGGTGATATCTCGCGAGTTTACAAGAGAGTGTACCCAACATACCGATCAGCGAAGAAGTGGATGAGATAGTCTTCATCTTTTTGATACCACATATGAAGCTTATTGTCGATCCTACATATCATTCCTGGCTCATTTCGAAATGATTAATACATTCTGAGTTGAATAGAGTCCTACTACACGCTCGGTCGAGGTAACCATAGGCGAGGAGCGGGGGGAGGTGGCATACTGTATACAATCCAATTTTGGGCTCCATGTTTCGCAAGTGATCTCCGTATCTTATTCTCCAGATTGGAGCTTTCCAATTTTGAAAAGGTACTTAAAGGTCTCGAGACAAGGAATTGAATGCGTTAAGGTACGTTGAGATTGGTCAAACAAAAATTTTTGGCGACGGTTCTACTCATCGCAGTTTCCTCGGTGATTTCTCAGTTGTACTCTCTAAAAAAATTCGAGTGAAAACGATCGCAACCCGGCTTCGAGTGGATTGCCATTCGAATTCATTCGGGAAGTACAAAGTGTAAAAATGCGAATCCGACTTCAAATTTTTCGGAGAATGCGGAAATCATTCGGAGTCAATCCGAACCACTCGTTCTTTCATATTCAAAAATGACGAACGTAGTCCAAAATCAACGAGAGCCCATTCGTGAGATCGGCATATGGGGCGAGTTGGGTACACTCGACCTTACATATTCCGATCGAAATCCTAAGAATCTACAGGGACTGTGATCTATTCTATGAGTAATATTGCGGCTAAAGAAATTGACTGCTATCTATTTTCAATTGTTGTGTTGAGAATTGTCGATATCTCAATGGAAATTGGTCCGTAACAGTAATACACATCATTAGTACCAAGAGTCCGATACTGGAGATCGTATATATACACTTTTTAAGATATTTCACCCATCGTGCTAGTGCATATGATCATAATCATGTATGCTCTAAACATCTGTTATAGACAGATTTGGATGATTTGCTTGTAGAATTAACAAGTTCAGAATCAGCTTAACCAAATTCCGTCAATAATTTCACATTTTGTCAATAAACAAATATTGACAAAATCGTGCTTTCCGCTCGAAAATTACCCGCAAAATGCATAGATATCTAACGACTCTGATATGCACTGATACGACGCTTTCACATATTAATTCTGTGAGTTCTACAGAGAAAAAGTGGTTCGATGACTTTCGGCAACACTTCCTAATTCGCTCAATTATGTTATCGCATGTCGTACGAGGAAAAAGAGCTGCAAGTGTGATTGCACGCACGCGGAACTCATACGAAAAGTATAGAGAAAATCGTGTTCGCGTATTGCTGTGGGCTTTGCGTGCTTTATCGGCAAAACGTGCAAAAACAAGAGGCAGTCGTTTCGGGCTTGGAATAGCCATGAGCTACTCGGCAGCTACGGTTATTGATCGTTAAAATTTATCGATGAATGGGTCGCGGTCGTTGAACCGCTTGCCATGACCTTGTCTTTGTATGAATCCTTAGATTGTCACTTCAGGATAATGGTTTCGACAAATTTTTTCCCCCCACTCTACAGGGTTATCACGCCATTTTCATGTAAAAATCCAATTAAAATTGCGTTCCTCCCAAGAAAACGAATACTTTGTTGTCTCTTGCTTGAATATTTTCCTTCATCTGAATTTTGAGCTTCTATTTATTCAAAGTGGAGAATATTAGGGTATGAACAAGTTTTCATTACTCATGAATCGTTATGAAAAGTCAAGGTTGTTCGTGTGAATCTTGACACTTCTTGGATACATTTTTGGTAGACACGAAAACAGTCGAAATTTCAAGGCTCAACTGGAAAAACTTATAGCAAGTCGGAATACCGCAGATTTCAACTCTTCCCCTAGATAATACGGGGATTAAATTATTTCATGTACCATTGACCTCATAGACAAAATGTACACCAAATATTTGTATCATCTCTCTGATTATTTTACACTTTTTTCTAGTTAATTCATAACAACCATGTAGAGATGAAAAAAAATTGAGAAAATGCAAATCAATTCGTGGTTGCACCTGTTAAGTATCTGAAATTGACTTATTTGAGGCCATGTCGGAGTCTCGCGGCAAATACGGGGTTACAACTTATACGATGATTTTTCCATCAATTGGGACGGGGGTGGTCGCAAATGACTTGGAATTGCTCCCGAAATGTGCCTCTGGTACGATCTGTGAGAATAAATGCCTCTCATTCTTGAGGAGGAATCAAAGAATCGAGAGATATTCCGATTCTGATTCTCAGAGAGCGCAACTTTGCACCTTACATCGAGTTTTGAGGGAAATAGAGACGTTTATCCTGACGGATCGTACCAGAGGCACATTCCTAAAGCAATTTTGAGTAATTTGCAACCACCCCCGGCTCAATTGATGGAGAAACCATTGCGAAAAGTGTAACCCCGTTTTGCGCGAGACTCCGACACGGCCTTAAGGCGAGTGTACCCAACATGTCCCTCCTGACGCCATTTGGCCAATAGTTCCGTCCCACTACAACTCCCGGGGTGGGGGAAGGTCCGCTATTGAGGCGAGGAATACTTCGTTTTTTCGCCACCTCGCGTCGCTAGGTGTCCTTCGAGAGTAGCCAGGCGCCGGCGCGTTAGCGCTGGGCGTGTGCAGCCGACGCAGCCAGGCACGAGAAAAAAGCAGACAGAATTACGATGTATGTCAATTTAACACAGCATCATTTTGTGTTGTGTCAGGGGGTTCAATAATTCTTCGCCACTCAGTGCTAAAGTAAACTTTTCGGTCATCACGGTCCCTTACATTTCTATTCCGTTCTGATGAATAATGTAATCAGGTACACGGATGCGGGTACATCGCATCCCAGCATAATTCTCATTAAAATGCTAATCAGGCACATGTAATAGGATCAACTGTCTCATATGGATGTTACGTTAGGCTTGTTTTCATCAGCCACCCAAAATCAAAAATGTATGTGATTGGAATGAGGAAGGTCAATAATGATTTCATCATTATTATATCTTTGGTACACTCTGAGACTAATGGAACTTGTACAATGTGACAATAACTCATTGCGCACCAGCTTAAAGGAAGGTGTATTGGATCATGGGAATTGGAAAACAAATACTTTTTGGCTGACAATTGCATGTGACTTATTCCATTCTGAATACTCGTTGAACTTCTATAAGCCTACCTCCCAATGAATTATTGAGTAAGTACAGTGTGAAGTATCTCAAGTAAAGTATGCCTAATAACTGAGAATTCAATTGAAGAAAGTGACATAGAGCTGATGAGATTGATTGTTACAACAAAGAACCCTTCTGCTCATAGGCTCATGCTCACAGTAATCAGGTGATGAAATAGAGAATGAAGCTAAGATGCGACATTCCAATTGTGTTGTCAAATGTCAAGATGAGAAGCACTCAGTAATAATGAGTTCACCTCCCAGCATGAGCGTTTGCAATTCCCAGTTGATAGCATATACTGTCTCAACTCTTCCATCAACTTTCCTCAAATGAGATGATGATGTCTTAGCGCATTCAACTTGAACTTAATGTTCTTCTGAGGAAATTGTTTAAGCTACCCTTACAACCATATATAGTATGACCTTCAAATCAGCGAGCAATGAAATCAACTTCTTATATAAATTCCACAGAATGTTACTTATCTATTGATTCAGAGCAAATTCATCATCAAATATCATAGCATGTCATTATTCATATAATTGAGGATTCTATATTACATTTCATCATAAATGATTTTTATTTTGTATGTGACCTACTCATCACATTTCATGAGTAGAAATGCACTCAGGTAGCATGATTGGTTTGATTGATGATAATCTATGTACAATTTTGCATAGCAATGAGACTTCTCTCGGTGAGTTATTCGTCATCACATTTCCAGCACATTGTCAGTTGCTTGTGGTGATTGAGAATCACCAGCGAAGAATACATTTTTATTCCCTACGACAATTTTTCTTTCTCTTACAGGTTAAATTTTGATGAAAACACTGTCATTTGTGAAACAATATCTTGCAGAGAGATTTTTCGACCCTTTAATCAAACCATTAGCAATGCAACTATGAGTGTTTCAATTTTTCAAACTTCCCTTTTGATACTTATGCTTGATTGAGACGGAAGTAAAACAGTAGAAATGAGCGTTTTGAAGCTCAGAATACTTTGATAGCAAAGTAATTCTTCCATCACTGTTGAGCTCAATTTTAAAACTTTTTAATTACAAAACACTTCCCCTCACTTTTATCAATCTCTTCTGTAGGATGGAACATACAAGCGTAGAGGCCAACGATTCATCACAAGAATCGCTTAATAAAGTACCCATCAATTTTGTTCAATTTCATTTATTTACAATATAGGTACAAATAACTGTTTACACCAACGAGTGACTTATATCATGTACTAGAACAGACAGGAAGTAATTGCTAGTAGTCTCATGCAAGGATATATAACAAAAAAATCCTTTAGCAACACATGGGTAAGAGCAGACATCCTGAATTTAATAGACTGAAAAATGACAAAAGTATGATAGAAGAAATATGTCGATCATTTTTGCTCTCATTAGGAATCCCCGTGAGATGAAGTATACGTTTCACAACTGATTTTTGGCATTCATACTATCATTCCTAAACTCATTACAATTGCGAGTGGTAGAAGGTGACATAGGTCACAAAGATGAGTTTGACGAGATTATCATGGGCTTACGCAGCCCGAAATAATTGATTAGTTGACCCTGGTTACGTATAATGATGATTTTGAATTCACATTAGTCATGCAATTAATGATTTGTAATTTGCACGGCCCACTGGTCGCCAACACTTTGGTACCGGAAGTGTTCACGTGGGAGGAGAGTGAACTGCAGTGCATCGAAATCTACTGTAGTCCACCCTCTTCCCGAGTGTACAAGAATGAGACAATGCTTTTCTTAATATTTCAACGCAGGAACTGAATGCGCAGCGTGTTTTGCATCTGCGCGTCGAAATAAGTTGTTATACGCGAGTGAACTCGTATTTTTAGAGGCTTTCTGGCCTAGACTAAAATCACGACGGGGTAGCTGAAACGAGAGCACGGGGTAGTGTTCTGATCAACATTTTGCGTCGCAAAAGCATATTCAGGTACCTTGGAAACGACACCTTCTTTCCTCGTGATCTTATAAAAGCAATGATCAAGAAACCAATGTCTAGGCTAAGAAAACATCTGGAAGAAGACGTTTTTCGGACCTACTAAAAACCCTGGCGTGCAGGCGAAAAACGGATCGCAGACTCTACTTTTTACGTTGAAAAGTACACGAGAAGAGCATTGTTTGATTCTTGTCTACTTTCAAACCCAAAATTTCGTCGAACAGTGTTACTGATTGGTTTCCCGTCTTTGGACATGTAGCTGAATTAGCAACTTGTATGAGCAATTTTTCTTCCCTTTCCGTTAATTTCAAGAAGTCGCTCGAGAAAAATCAAGAGAATATTGCTGAAAAAACGGGTTCTTCAGCATTGTTCATGGAAAAATAGCAACTGATTGAAGCTAGAGTAACCTACCACAATTTTATACACCGGATTTGGAGCTCTTGGATTCCAATTTTGAAGGCTTCTTAAACCACTGGAATCTATCAACTTTACTCAATTCATATTAATTATCTCGAGACTATGCCGCCTGGCGGGACTCTGCTGTGTCGTCTTTGTGTCACAGGAAGGAGACTCTAGAGAGCTCTTGAAGTACTTGTCAAAGAGTACGACATGAGCTCAATCAATATAATTTTGGACAAACAAAAACGCACAAGTCAAAATTTTTAACTTGGACTTTTCATTCTCGGGTGTTATCAACCACAATAGTAAAATGTGAATGCGATGCATCTACGGAAAGTGATAAGTATTGTGTGACTTTGGTATCAGTCAGGACGAACAGTATCTTTCGAAACTAGGGTGGGAAGTTTCACTTTGGTTTTCGGCTGATTATTTTTGGCCCAAGCCTTTGCGAGGAAATGATCAATAGTTGAGCAGAAAATTTCAACGCCCGAGTGTAAAAATACAAAATTGTTAGTAAAAGTCGACAAACCACGCGGGAAGTACATGTTCACGCACAGTCCGTCAACAAGAGTGATTTCGACATCGACAAACCCAATTCACGTACTACACAATTTCGACATTTTCCGTTTCATTGCATGAACTTTTTTCATTTCATGATTTGCTTGAAAAGTGTACTGCCGCATCCTCATACGAATGTAGTAAAATAGACTGTAGGACAAGATATCGGATCCATGCTTAGCACAAGGGAAAGTGAAAGTGTAAGTTTCTAATACTTTGTCGATAGTAAGATCGAAGACATTGGAACTTTCACAAAATTCAGCAAAGCACTTTTCTGCATAATTCACTAAATTGAAGAAGTGAATATTTGCATGAATGAGTCTACCTCTTGATTTTATTTCAATTAAATCTCCAACAGAATGTTTATCCTTGGAGATCAAGGCATTTTTGCAGACCTCGCAGGTGTTAAACTCTTCCTTCTTCAAGACTTGTCTTATCAAGTAACCTATAATTGTAGTGCAAAAGGTTTATTAAATCCATTGGAAACATATACATTCGAAGATGAGAACACAGTTTGGATCCATCATCAATGTAGACTTGTGTAATAATATCGAGTCTGAAAGAATAGCGCAGTAATGGTGACTGTTTTTGATTCGCGAAACAAACGAGCTGCCACTTTTATAGAATTGGATTTGTATTTATTCACCATTGACAATAGGAGATCCAAAAATACTTTGCTTTTGTCTTCGAATACTATATGCATGTATCCCTCTGCATGCAACATATAGAAGCTTCCATATACCGCACATTTATTTGTAACTACGACATCAATTCAAGCTTATCAAAGAGCTCTACTTCTCTTACGATATGTACGTGAAAGAATGTGGAATGGGCAGAACTACAGACCAGGGCGGTCGTATACGACATTGGTACAGCGACACTCATTTCAGTTAATTTTTACACATTCAAGCTACCACCCCCCCTTTCTTGCACCCGATGTAATATCTGTCATACTTATCATCTTTTCTTAGCACTATGTGAAGAAATTGCCCATGTGCTCACTCAACTCCGTATAAGAGCTAGGTTCCGGCAGTTGAATTCCACGGCTGCGGTATTGTAAACTTCAATCATCCAAAAATCCCGGGATATCGAATGATTCGATTAAATCTCGAACCCTGTTGCGCCCATTCCACATCCTCTACATACAATTCTAAGAGATTTCAAAAATGAATTTTCAACAGTAAAGATAAAGATTACTCTTTTGACATTTTTTTTCTGCGTGTAATGGTATACTCACTCAAGTCATCAGTTACGATCATGGTCACAGAATATGGCCGTAACCGCACTAGATCGTCTTTATCTATGAAACTGAAATCTATGCAAAAACAGTTAGACAATCGACAACACAATAAGCAACTACTTACAATAATTAAAAAGGGTGACTCAACTGGCCTGTAAAATTCTACACCCGAGAAATCATACGTGGACTTATTCATGTACTACATGATGGAGCCACATAGTATGCGTTTGTTGGAGTTTACTCTTATTTTCGAGGGAAGATTGAGTAGAAAAGTTTTCATGAAAATTATCCTCATTCTGGAAAGAGACAAAAATATTTAGATCACGAGCCAACTCAACCACCCTTTCTTGATGAAAGTTAGTATTGTCATATACCTATATATTATTATGAACAGATGTTAAATCTAGATCTTGAGAATATTCGATTCACACAGGGAACATCGTATCAAGCATGAGCGGAAGCCTAAAGTGCTGGGTAAGATACGCGTTTTGTAACATATCGCCACAACTGCCAACTCGCTAGCGAGCCGATGAGTTGCGTTTATCCGGGATTGAATTTGGGTGGCACTTCTCTTTCTGAAGACAACGTAGGTCGCGCTCAAAAAAAGCAAATGAGTTCGAGAAAGAATGGTCAGTGCAATACTCTTCCTGATTGGGTGTCCGAATTATAGAAAAGTGTGATGTTTGATTGATCACATTGTATGTCGATCGATACGGGCTTATTCACTGATCCTATGTTGAATTAGGTTACATGTCCAAAACTTTGCTCATAAATCAGCACACCTCGCGTGAGGAGAATTGCATCGAAGTTCTTTGATGATAACTTCGAAGGTTCCATGTAAAACAGAAAAAGCAATCCCAAGTTTACGAGGAATATGATGGTATATGTCGATACAAGGGTGTAAAAGCTTTTTTCGCGCCCGAGTGATGGGTTTCCGGCTCGATTTGCAGAAGCAGGTTGAAATCATCACGAGAATGAGAAAGATAGGTTCTACGCCCGTGTATCGAACTATGGTTTTTGATCATCTGTGAAAAAATACGGACAAATGGGAAAATGTACGCTTTCACGCACAGTGTATCAAAAACATGTTCACTGCGGAGGCATCTACTCGAACATTCCACTTCTACTTCTCCACGTACAGTAGGGTGACACTCATCCTCCAATTTTCGATTTCGGGTCGGGACACCCCTTACATCTTAATTTTAACGTGGGAACAGACAAAAGCAGTTTTCTCCAGATTCTTACCGGCACTCTTCACAGTGCCGATTTAGACATTTGATTATGTCACCACTATGACTTTTATGACAATTTTGATTCAGTCTTTTGCATGTGCTGCGCATCCGCGTTTTCCAAGGTCTCTAAAAGTGTTTTGAATGGATAGCTAGTGTGATTTCCGTGAAAATGACGACTTGACACAGTCGATTCAATGTAGTAGGACGAGATACCCAGCAAGTTCAAATGATGAAAAAATCTGAGATACCGATTCCGTGAACGTAGAGTCTCTTTCGACGTTTTTTCGGGCACATAAGATTGTGATATTTGAGACGGAACGTTCCAAGGAAGAGAACACGTGGTTCTTACGTACTCCTAAACGTAGAAACTGAATCCGTTATCAGTTTTGTCCGAAACCTTCGGAATTTCTTGCTAAATTCAAAAAATCTATTCGCGAAATATATTTCCCAGATTGGTGACTTGGATTTTTTATCCCTTGAACCAGCTATGTTTTACGTCCTATTTCATCGAATTTACTCCCTCTGTGATCATTTTGAAGGGAATCATGCTCGTTATCGATTCAAAATATGCCCAGAGACATTGAAGAACGCGCATGCTTAGCCAATGTGAATGACTGAATAAAAATTGCCCGGGAAAGTCCGAAGGACGATTAAAGTCAGAACAAACTTTCAAAATGGGTACTATGAGGGCAGTCTCTAAAATTCTGGAAGAACTCCTTTCTTCTTTTCCACCTCAAATTTGAGATTTGAGGGGTGGCCCGACCGCAAATCAAAACTTGGAAAATGAGTGTCACCGTAATGTACAGTGATATTAAAGTTCATGAGTGATAAAATTGCGCGATTTGCGGTAATAAGACTAGGCGGCTCCTGATCTCCTTGGGTTGTCTGAATAAATGCGCGTTTACGGACGTTACAGTTCGCAGCACATGGATTTCCTCACTATAAACAGTTCCTCATGTATGACATTCTCACTCTCCATACTTGCACTCAGCATGCATACCGTCACCGCCTATTGAAATTGATAATGTAATTGAGTGATAAGCAGTAACCTGTGACGTAATAAATAATACAATCTAAGATTTCTGGTGAGCTATCTGAATCATCTATCACTTCATCCACCTCCCAGCTGTCAGTGTCGATGATGTCATCTAATTTGCCTCTAAGCTTCTGCATAAGTTCTGAGGTCCTCGATTCTGGTTGTTCATATGCATCTTTTATATCTTGAAGAGTAATCAGATTTCGTGACTCTCTGGGCATCAAAGAGCAATTTCCAAATTTTGGAGGCTTTATCGCGCTATACACTGACAGCAGACGATATAAGGTTAAGAATGTTGGGCATGTGGGGTGTTCGTCACAACCTGCGGCTCGACGGATAGTCCCAAAAAATTTCTGAAATACAAATTACATATCAAATATTCCTCAGCCTAAAGACCCAGGACCTTCTTTGGTAATGCAACTCTGTATCTCCGGATTCTCACTAAAAAGTGATGTGTACAGTCAATAACCGTTCCGGAGCATTTTGGTCAGGACCGTCTCCAAAGGTTCTGTTTCAAAATGTCAGAAAATCTTTTCCCCCTAAATTGCCAAAATGTCCTCTCAGCAAAAAGCTACTAGGATTCGCCAAGCTTAATCATCGGTTCCGGACATTTTTCTCTCAGAAGTTCTAGTCCTCGCGGAAGAAATGCGTCCAAGTCACGGCCGTATATACGTCCAAAGAATCCAAGCTAGTTGGAGCTCCAACTCTTTTAAGAAAGCGGTGAAATGGACCTTTCATGGGCCCTACAGACCAGGAGGGGGACGTGGAAGAATATCTGGAAAACAATCTTTTGTATTATTTCGACTTAGTACCAACAGAAGTTCATTTTTTGGAATTTCACCCTCTAGTGACGGTCTTAACCAAAAAGCTCCGAAATGGCTCTCATGCACCTCGAAAATATTGCCTCAATAACGCAAGTCAATCAGACAATCGTTCTGTATAAATGATTCTCAGGTTCCACTGTTTCCACTCTCTATTGCATCCACGCACTGAGACGTGAAATAAGTGCAAGAATCTTTGAGTACCAAGCGCGAAATTGCTAACGAAAATGAGCGGAAAGGAAATTCATCAATCCATCTCTGGATACTTTTGAGAATGCCAATCTGTTTGCAGCTAAGTCCTTTGGAGAATACATTACACATGTTATGGGCTAGGTATGCTAAACAAATGTTTAATAATGATCGAGTTTCGCAACAAAAAATTACACATTGGACGATGTCGATTGTACTTTCGTGTTGACTTCCCGATTGATATGAATATGCCAAAGAAAATGATAGACTCAAGAGGTGAGCCTGTACGATACTCAACTAGGGTATGGGGCGTGATCTGCGAATAGTCGCACCACTTGAGATGTCACAGCCTGACACCGTGTAAAAATTACTCTATTTTTTATGAAGTGAATGAGAGTCTCCAAAACATATGACCAATAGAGCTATATTTTCGCTTAGTTTCGCGTAAAAATATGTTACCTCTAAGTTGTCCTGATTCACTTTCCCTGTGAGTAAGTATTTAAAATTGTATCTTGTTATCAGATAGTCACAGAGATCCAATGTAGATCTTATTGTGATACGTAGTCCTTTTGCTGTGTCTGTGGTCAAAAATTTATCTTCGTCAATTTGGTGATCGACGAAAACCTTTTTTTCCCACTCATTGAGCCAATCCAGATTTTCTTGTAGCAACTGTCACCAAAAGTATACATTATATGTATGCAATAATGACGATGCGATAGATTCGTGAATAAGAATCAGTTCGAAATGTTCATATCATGCGTAACAGTTTTCATTGAACTTGAATCCAAAACACATACATTCCAAGAACGGATTGCGTATTCTACATCTCTATTTATACATATGAGCATGAAGATACACACCTTGTAGTCCTCTGATCCCGGGCGCAGTCCCTCGTTAGGTTGTTTTCGATTAAGAGCGTCGAATAATCCGTTCATTCGCAAGCAAAACTTGATAGTTGCCTCACATCCTGCGAATTGAGTATATCCGCGCTCAAGGTATAAGCACAGCGCTGCGGCGACGGATCTACTGAAAACCTGAGAGAAGTTATTACAAAACAGCGTTCCCAGATTTCTCGCACAATATTTAGAGTGTAATGACTTACAGACAAAATGGCTTCGAATTTGCTTTCACAATAATCTTATAAGTTGATAGAGAAAATTTTGGGTTCAAGTGAGGAATTCACGAGATTGGTTGACGAGGAAATCATGTAAGATGCGGGATCGTTTATAATGAAATGCAGTCGATGCTCCAATCTAAGAGTATTCCGTTAAGAGATTGTAAAGTTACTTGAGTAGTACGCGATGTGTCACCAATGAATACTGTCAATTTGATCCATTTTGGTACGCTCGGAAGGAAGGTAAACTGCAGTACATCGAGATTCACTGTCTCACTCGCACTCGTACGTTGTGGTGCCTTGGCCTATGAGTGTAATTGAGACCGATTCGTCGAGTTGTGTAGGACTAGAAACATTTTTCCGGGTCAAAAATCTGTTTTTCAGCTAAAACGCCTCAGAACTCGGAAAATATCAATTATTTCAAAAAATTACTGAAAAAAATTCAAAAATCGAGATCTTCTTTTCGAAAAATCGGACATATATAAAATTATATAATCCTCTGATGATATTTTTCCCGATTCTTGCCAGATTTTTGCCACTTTTCGTCCACTAGTTCGATGCGATTCTTCGATCTGAATAAAATGTATTCCGGTGAATTTTATATTCCGAAAAAAGTGACTTTGCTATGGATTAAAAAGTTAGGCTGCATGGATAACACGTGTAATTTCTGAAATTGGATCAACCGCATGTCACCAAAATATCTCTGGGATCAAGAGGAAAGTGCGAAGTGTTTCGAAAGATGGAATACGGTCTCGTAAGTCCTCATATAATGATCACGACGTACCAAGGACTCGTGACTATCGGCACGGCCGTGCAATCGAGTAATTGGGAATCCTTATCATGGAGCTCGATTTAATAACTTACTTGTGTTGCCAATTTGACTCTCATCTTAGAAGTACTGTCGAGTTTCACATGTCTCTGCGACAATTTCGGGCACACTCGAGCATGGCCAAGATGATTTGTATCGGTCTCTAGCAAGTGGCAAAAGAATTCCCATTTTATTTCATCTCCTCCGGGATCATCCTAGAAGGAATTGTTGATGAAATCATTTGATCATGATGCGCTGGCGTCAACGCCGATTTACTAAGGCGGAGAATAGAGGGAACAAACCTTCAAGACCTTTTTCTCATAGAGTCGATTCCTAACACACTTAATAAGATGTGGTGTGTCTGAGAACATGAAAATTTTTCTACTTTCATCCAAAGGATGTTCTATCCAACTTTTCAAATTATCAATTGAAGAGTCAATTCCGAGCGTCTTCCACATCCGTTTATTGGTTCTTGCTCCATCGCCTATGATCCCGTGAATGAGAGCCCCTGCATTTTCTAATAAACAGATTGCTCTGACAACCAGTTTAGCAAGCTCATCACCTGGGACTGCATTTTTTGATGCGAAAACTGCGATCGGCTGGGTGAGATTACTCGTGAGCGACTGAAACTGTAGTACAAGCCCGTGAGTAGCAAGGTCTTCTATATTACTCGACTGTTCACCATCCTCTCCAAAATCGGTGAGACCAGTGTAAGTGAGGGTTTTCGGGGATACAGCCACAGCCTTTCTAAGAGATATTTCATCCAGAGCAATGACTCCATGACGAAGGAACTCATCCATAGAACTGAACTTTTTCTTCAGGAGTTTGAAGAAATTATCGTCGAATCCGCACTTCGTGTTTACTAACGACATGTATGACCTTATCGTCGTCGAGCAAGGCAACGGCAAGACATGCTGCCGGAGCCATTCATAGGTGGTTTTAGAACGGATGTTCAGGAGCATGCAGAGCATAATAAACTCGTCCGAGTACCGTCTGCCTCTTGGGTCCTTCTTCTTTGCTGCATTGATGATCTCCAGGAGCACTACTCGATGATTCTCAGGAAGATTATCAATAATGTCTTGATCTAAACCTGCGATGTTGCTCTGAAAAGTTGCTAAGGACTCAGTCAAAGCAGCAATCTTCTTCTTTAGTGCCGCATTTTTCTTCTGTTGTGCCTTCAACTTTTTCTTCAATGCATTCATCTTTAATTGATCCCCAACATTCTGGCAGCTATGGACTCGTGAGATACTTTTTTTTTTACCATTCCTCCTAACACTTTGTGATAATGTTTTAGAATACCTAGCACAGACTGCGCATCTCAGATTGCGTATCGACAAACCTGCGCAATCGGCGTGCCGCAGCTGATTGCTGAATCCAACTTTGGTTGTGCCTTTGTTTGGCAAGTAGCGAGTGTCAACGCCCCGTATGCCGGCACAAATTTGCAAGTTTCGAAACTTTTGTAAAATCTCAGCCAATGAAGAGATGTTCTTCAGTATTCGTGGCAGTTTTGTACCGCTGATATCAGCTGGTGAAGAATATACTGCATACGAAATTTCTCGCGAGGCATTGATCGTCATGCTCTTTTCAATGACCGGCAATTCTTTCCCACTGTCACCTATTTTTCCAACATAGAAGAAAGTTAAATTTCCGTCCTCCATGGTGCTAACGGTCCATGGTTTGGGCAACTTGAGACAGATTTCGTCCTCTTCCACGCGATCAGAATCTGGAGGGAATAGTATCGTTTATAAATCTGACCCATGATGGGAATGCTTGTTGAGAAGATATGAGGTCAGAATGAAGCCAAAGAACTAATTTTCATCTTACTCGTGTATAAGACGCACCGTCATTGTGAGAGTAAACATGAAAAAGAAGTGGAAAATGCGTATGGAGTGCACTTATTGATCATGAACGTCCCTGTTTTCAAGTGCTCAAGAACCGATTTGTAGTGCATCTTATAAACAAGTGAGAAGGGTGGATAATTTCAAGTGGACGGATTTCTAACTGTAATATCAAGCTTGAGAGATGTGATACTGCGAAATTGGAGTGCGAAGGAAAACGAAGATATGCACGTCAAGTACTCCAAGTAATTGAATGCACGGGAAAATTTACTTACGCAGCCTCTTTAAATTGTAAGTGAGTGTTTCAAAGCTGACTTTCAGGTACGAACAACTATCATTGCCTAACGAACTACCAATATCTATCCCCGAGTCAATTGATGAATTCGTACATTCGACTTCAATTTCTGTTTCGGTGCAATCCTGCAGAATGGCATTCCCATAATCGCAACATGCCATATCTGTGGGGAAAAAAATTGAAATCATGAATTTCTTCACCCTTTCACAAGGAGAACAAGTAAGCAGATTACTCGCCTGGTGATGATAAACTGCCAAGTTCTCCATTAACTCCTCTAGTACAATTTTCTGACTTTTCATCATTGATTGGGGAATGAATCGGAGATGGAATGAAGGAGTGGTTGTTCGAACAGCTGATGTTGGTTTCGGGGTCCCCGATAGGCAAAATATTTGTAACTGCTTCGACGTCTGAAAATTTTATGTATGTGTTCATAATCTTCGAATGTGTTGAATTATTTATTCAGCCGGAATGTCATCATGTGAGTCTTTATTCGTGATTTGAAATGCATAAATAGTAATAAACTCGAGTCCAACCCTCGCAATTACTGCTTCGCTGCTAGAACCATGGAATTGTGAATCGAATTCCAATCTGAATATTGCTAGGAAATAAGAACATGGAGGGATCAATATACACAACAAGAAGGTATTGGGTGGACCAAATAGATTTTGAAATGAAGCGACTCGACGATCAATACAATCCCATGATCTATGATAACTTCCTTCAGACGCTACAATTAGGCTCATTATACAGCTGAAAGCCCGTTGTTACAAATGATTGAGAATTTACAGTTAATCTCAATGAGCATTTTTTAAACAGCGTACAAATGTAGCACTTCGAATGTAAATGAGACACGAGTAATTGTATAATAAACAATTATTAATTACCTTCAGTAGGATTACGCAAGATACCGTTTGTCTCTTGATCATTCGACGAGGTGCAAGATTTGAGTGGGCTGATGACATTTTCATCGGCCACTTTCATGATTGCTTCCGAACCGTAGTGATGAACATCAAAGTGAGATTCTTCATTTGTTTGATCATTGTAGAAGTTGATGCTGTAATTATGGTCGTTCCCAATATAACTAGGTGTAACAACGGATGAGTAAGAACCAGGAGTTTCACTGTGATTCTCCTTGTCATTAGTTTCTACGCTAGAAGCAACATTTGGCACAGTATTGAACGCTTGTTTGCCTGAAAAGTACGGAATAATCTTCAATAAACACAAAATCCAAATTCAAATCGGAATCAACCTTCCTCACGCCAGTTGATCAACTCACATTCCCCTAAGCCTTGAGAAGATGTAAAATCGAATAATTTTGCAAGGCTTTTCTTGGATGCGTACGAATGTTCATCACCAAAATGAGGAGAAATTTCAGGATTCTTTAATGGGCTGCGAGATTTTGAGATATCAATTGTACATTCTTTAGGCGCAGCTCCTGTTCTTAGTCTGGGTTTCTTGTATTTCCCCTGGAATTAATCGAAAACGATAAGCAATGACATGTCACATTCCAGCAACCCGTGCAGATATTCTTCAAACTTTATTCATCTAGGGCATTTTCATACTCAGTTGCTCTCACAACCGGCCGCAAATGCGATTTTTCCACCATAACACAAAAAATGGACATTACGCTCTGGAGTCAGTGGCAGGCTGACGTGTTGAACGCCATTCAATTTAGGCTCAAATATTTCCTTTCGGATTCTGAGGTTGATGCGTAGATCATGGTGATTATAGAAAAATGAACTCTCACCCATTTCCACCAATATTGTGATTCGAAAGAAAATGCTATTTTACGTAATATTCACATCCATCTTGTTAATAGAAAAAACTGCCGTAGTCTAACGCTTCAATTCATATCACATTTCGGTATCAACGCGTGACTCCAGGCATATTGTATATAAGTACTTCCGTCGCAAAATCCTCGATCATAGGGATCCTGAAAAACGCTCGAAGAAAAAAATGTAATGCGCCGTTTTCGACGTATTTTTCGGTGTTCATTTTTGCGCGATCAATAGTCTTCGGATCCAGGGTGACTCTAAAAAATTATCACCCGGACGAAGGTCAAATTGTCAAATTTGCGCGATGTGACTTACGGGGGGAAGACCAGGCGTCCGGATCAACAATCTTGTTCAGAATTTTTCACGGTTTTGTAAAACCTACAATACGAAAAATCCAGAGTAACCCTCTTAAATGGGTCACCTGCCCAGAGATACAGGCACTGAGGTCATTATTACTCATATAGGCCCATGTTAAAAGGTTGTATGCATAGATATACTAGCAATGTTAATGTTTTTGGCTGTAGCTCTGACCAACCAGCCCATTTGATGGAGTTACTCTAGATCCTTCATATTTCAGGTGATACGAAACTGTAAAAAAAATTCGGACAAGATTGGTGATTAGGATACCTGGTCCTCCTCTTGTTAGTTTTTTCTAGACATTGAGCATACATCAAATTCTACTGCTGTGAGATCCATAAGACTACTTTTCGTAGTTACGGTGCACTCGTACATTTTGTGTCGCAATCTTACCGCCTAGAATTTTACTCATTTACTTCCCCCCTCACAAAGTGAAGTGAAGTAGCATCGTTCCAAGCCGTTTTTCCCACCAATTCTCTGTAAGAACTCATAACCAGACGTACCTCTTCATTTCCTCAAAGTATCGCGAAGAATTGATTTTCAAATTTCGCGAAGTACTCTTTAGCGGATATCTACATTCGCTACATTTTGTAGTAATTTACGGGGCGTACTAATGCGGCTCTTAAACAAAAACTTGAAACCTCGAGAATGTCCCTTTAACTGTTCGACCGTGATTGATTTTATGGGAAAAATGTTAGGTCCAAGCCATGCTACGGTGATATCCGTGCACGGCCGTATACTATCCGTGTTATTCTCATGGTACCGATGAAAGAAGGTATTTATTCTTGTGCTCGACTCAATGTATGCTTCATATCTTTAGAAAAGCTGACAAATTCATCTTAGATTGGAAATGAGATTTTTGGTTGGCACGGAATGACCATGAAATATTGCATTTGCCGCGAGACTACTCATGTGATGGAGAATTATCAACGCTTGACAATAAATCCATGAGTAAAAAAAACACGTAAGTGAATCTTCCTAATGAACTGAAGGAATGATAATTAGAAGTTATGATTCTTGTATTTAAAATGAGCTATTAATGAATTACGTAGTGAGCTGACCAGTATCTCACAAAAAGGGGTACGCGCACTTGACTCATCAGCATCATCATGAATTTTGATGCAAAATAATCTGAAGAAGACTGAAGTTGCTCGGATGAAAAAAATTGTAAGTTTCGCAGTGTAGCTATATACTTCTGAAATTGCGACCATATTGCCTTCGTGGACATTATTTCAGGATTAAAAGTTATCTCTCAGATATACGAAGTTGAACTATTTTGGAAAGATTATAGCTGCATTATCCGACTCCTGGAGGTACTAGAAATTCGCAGCAAAAAATGCAAAACCCAGGAAAGATTCCGTTCTTCAAGCCCAATCCAGCTCAAAAACTCCAAATCATAAGCATTCGTGGAATTGCTGTTGATTTGTGACTAACAGCATCTCGTACAACTTAAATTTCTAATTCCAAATCAGATACTCTTTCATTTCATGGACTGCAAAGTGTAGTATGAAGAAGACATTCATCATAACATGATTGCCCTTTAATCTGCATGTCACTGTAATCGCAGGCGGTTTCAAAGACTGTATAAAAAGAGTTTTTGGCTTGTATGATGCTAATGAACGAATACTCAAATTCTACCTTGCCATACTACAAGACTTGAACATATGGACCTGGAGCAGAGTCAAAAACCCATTCCTCTGTTACAGTCTCAAACCACTCATCAAGAAGACTCAAAGGTTTTATTCTTGATGAGTGTAACATATCTCCACTGTAGAGAGTACATGGTGAGGAAAGACTTTGAGCGCAAGGTATGATAATGGAAGTTGGGAAATTGAAAAAGTAAGAAACAAAGTTATACGGTTGCTGGCTTTTCGACATAGCTGTGCATTGACATACACTGATCAATGATCTTGGTATAATTTCAGACAAAGATTTTGGTGGGAAAACAGCAACAAATTCATATCAACGTGTCAATGCATCTCCCGTTTACTCTACCTTCACTCACTATCAAACATAAACATTCAATTTTTAGAGGAGTGACTAATAACATGTTGAGTAAGTTTTCCAAGAACTGTGTCTTTGGTCTAAATATAATAGTTTTTTGATTTATTCGCTGGTACAAGATGAGCACACATCAATAAGATGTGCGCATATACCACATTTAAATAGTTCAACAAGGTATAAAGTATGAATAAAACTTCTGAATGGATACGCATATATTCCATCATTCCATACTTTACATTTTACAGAACTTAAAGTGCCTGCATATATGAATAGCCATACTATGCGATTCAGATTTCTAACAAATTTCATACTACCCACAGAGTACTTCAGATTAGCAGAAAAAAAATTATCTGAGATATTTACACTGATCCTGATGGGTGAAAGTGGGATTCATGCCCAAACCATTATTGAGTAACTCTAGTAATTAAACTGATGGACAGCCGGTAAAATGATTGACTATATTAAGACGCATAACCAGAAGCTTGATCAAAATCCAAACAAGAGAACTACCGAGACACATAATCAGAAGCTTGATGATGTGTCTTAATAGAGATAATCATTCTACCGGCTGACCATCAGTTAAATTACTAGAGTTACTCATTAATGATTTGGGCATAAATTCCACTTGCACCCATTGCAATCAGTATAAATATCTCAGATAAGTTTTCTTCTGCTAATCTGAAGTACTCTGTGGGTAGTATAAAATTTGTTAGAAATCTGAATCGCATAGTATGGCTATTCACATATGCAGGCACTTTGAGTTCTGTAGAATGTAAACTACGGAACGATGGAATATATGCGTATCCACTCAGAAGTTTTATTTATAGTCTATACCCTGTTGAACTATTCAAATGTGGTATGTGCACACATGCTTATTGACATGGGCTCATCTTGTACCAACGAATAATTAAAAAAATCATTACATTCAGACCAAGGACACAGTTCTTGGAAAAATCACTGACCATTTTATTGGTCACTCTAATAAAAATTGAATTTCTATGTTCGATAATGAGTGAAAGTAGAGTAAACGGAAGATGCATTGACATGGGGCTATGAATTCATTGCTGTTTTTCCACCAAAATCTGTGTCTGAAATTATACCAAGATCATTGATCAGTGAATGTCAATGCACAGCTATGTCGAAAAGCCAGCAACCGTATAACTTTGTTTCTTACTTTTTCAATTTCCCAACTTCCATCATCATACCTTGCGCTCAAAGTCTTTCCTCATCATGTACTCTCTATAGTGGAGATATATTACACTCATCAAGAATAAATCCTTTGAATCTTCTGGATGAGCGGTTTGAGATTGTAACAGAGAAATGGGTTTTAGACTCTACGCCAGGTCCATATATTCAAGTTTTATAGAATGTCAACGAAGAGTGAGTGTTTGTTGACCGGCATTTGAGGCCAGAAACTCTTTCAATTTGTCACTACGTAGTCAGGTGGTTGTCAGTGAAATCAAAACGCGCCGTAGAAAACAGTGAGTTTTTCACTGATTCCGGTGTAGAAAGTTGGTAAATAGCACTCGCACTTACCTCCCCGATCAAATTTCCTCTGTAATCGTAAATAGAGTGTAACCATAAAACGTCGCACTCGTCGAAATGCCTCTCGCACACACATTGCGTAGAACGAAGACGAGCGAGACCAATATTTGTGGCCCATCTCTGCCTCTCGTCATCATCTCGTGGTACTTTGAAAAAAGAACGCCTCTCTTTTTTTGATTGTGGAGGACACCCTGGCACAGCACACGAAGTAGGCATTTTTACCGGGCTGCATTAGCCCCAAAAACTAATAAAATTGATCAGAACACCTGTTTGATCGGGAAATCGCGGCACGTGCTCTCTAAAAACCGTTGTCGGAGACGGAGCAGACGGACCCCGGGTACGAACTTCTGCTGCGTCTCCGCGCCGGCGCCGAGAGCTCCTCTCGAAGGATGAGTAGCGCCGCGTGGTGGCGAAGAAAGGTAGCTTATTTACGGCTTCACTAGTGGACCCTCCCCCACCCCGGGAGTTGTAGGACCGTGGTCCCACCTCAATATTTTACAACGTATTTATACTTCAGCTCATTTCGAAGCTCGTTCTGAAGCCTTTACAATGAGCTGAGATAAGTTCAATATTCCGAGATATCACGATTTCATCAAAAACTCATTTTTTGCGAGTTCACAAATGTGTGTACCTAACATGCCCCTATTAAGCCATTGTTTCAACAACTCTGGCTTACCTCAAAATTTTTGAATGGCCTTTAGCTTATTTTGAAGCTTCTTCCAAGATCTTCGAGATAAGCTAAAGTACGTCTAATTTTGATCAACTGGAGCTGAGCTGTCTCAGTTTTTTCGATAAACCCACGTGAATCGGCGATCAAGTGCATAGAATCGTTTTCATCGGTATGCAACCACATTTGAAGCTTTTTACCACTTCCAATTCAAAACACTATTTTCGACCCATTTTGACGTGATAAACACGTTATGGATGGTAAAAAAAGTCATACTACGCACCCTTTCGAGATAGCCACGAGGAGGCATGTTGGGTACACATCAATTTTGGCCTTTATTTTTACGAAAGATTGCCGTATTTTGTTCATAGAATCGCTCCAAATCCAAGTTCTGCAATGCTTATTGCCTAGAAAAGAAATCCTGAAGGTCTTGGAAAAGAAATCAAATGCGCTACAGTACGTTAGCATTGGTTGGGCCAAAAAATTTTACCGGTTTCACTAAACGCAATTTCGTTGGTGATTCCTTATGTGAGCAAACACGAAAAATGCAAAGACTCACTTCATATTTTCTGGGAGATGCTGGAATCATCCAAGGTCGGCCCAAATGGCTCATCTTCTCATATTCTAACATAGCAAAAGTGAAAAATTTTTTGGGTAAGGTGAACGAGTGCCTACTTCTGAGATCGACATATGGAAGCACGTTGGGTGTACTTACCTCATTTTGTTGAAGAAGATTTTGCAGGTTTCGAAGTGAGCAGAAAAAAATTAAGGTATGTGCAGATTTATAAAATGTTTGATGAATTAAGCTATCAGAATAATGCACATGCCATAGCAGGGAGAGATGCTGGCATTTTTTACATTTCGAAATTCTGATGAATAATTTGTACGTTAGGACTAAATCATAGAGTATGTCCAAAAGCACACCTTCCAGTCAACGTAATCATCGGTGTTTCACGTGCACATTGCACGCACATGATTGCTCAATTGTTCTCGAAATGGTCATCGAAATCCATCGTTAGCACACCCATTCTTCGCATATTACTCGTCTATCCTTCCCATGCCCATACCTTCTAATTTACATTGGCAAGATATCGAAATGCTATGAAACCCAAATAAGCCCTTCTAGTGCAATTCCCATTTTTGCCTAATTCGAACGAATGCTCGCACGTGTAAAAATCAAAGCTATATTGTCAAAAAAAAAAAAAAAAAATACTCGAATATTCCAAGCAACTTTTAGTGGCACACGGTTTGTTATGTCAATTGTTTCTAAATTAAGAGACTTCGTCGGTCCATTTGTGAATAGATCCTATATTCATTCAAGAGCCCATGTTTTGCTGCTCTTGGTACATACATACGCAAAAATATATTGCTCGGTACGATGCATTGAATCGATTTTGTGCAATCGCGAATGTAGAAACGATGAGAAAGAGAGAGAAAAGTGAGAGTCAATCAGGGTGCACAATTCGTAGCACAAAGATTGGAAACAGCTAAACTACCTCTCACTCACTCACTCACTTTTTCCCTCTTTTGCTTTCGTTCATTCTCTTGCTCTGTCGTGTTTGTTGGAGCGCAGCTCTCTCAATATTCCAAAGAAAGCTTCGTTGATGTATTTTCCTATATTTTGCTTACGCTTCGATGGAAATATGAAATCTAATCTCTCGACGGTTGACTATGTATCTCACCTGATATAACTATAAATAATAGTGCCGTGCAAAATGATTTTGACGCTGTGCTTTAGATTTTCTCTCTCTTGTTTGACTTTTTGGTGAATTTTGTGGAGAAATTTTCGAGCTGTTACTCAGGTTACCTGGGAATACTTGACTCCTGCATTGTCAGCTTTACTTTTGAATCTGTGTGAGCTTCCTCAGATTAAAGAACTATGTTTGAGGTATTACCTAACGCTTCGACAGTTTGATATATTTTTGAAGTTCACTTTGATATATGAGATGCTGTGCTGTCGGAAGCTAGAATCTGAGAAAAAAATCCCTTTTCTTGCATGGAGCTCTTGTAGGATCAAAATTTGAGGATTTGTGGATTCTGATGCAAAAATTTTGACATTTGTTTGGTAACATGCCCCATGTAGAACATAAGATTCCATGAACTTACATGATCATGGAATCCGTGTTTCCATGCTCAAATATGATCAGGTATAAAATCGGTTTGAAAATTTGTCATTTTTATCCCGGAAAGACGTGATACACTCATTTACAACTGGCGTAACATTAATACCTCACAGTATTGATCAAACATCACTCAGAACAACTTTTCTCGGAGTCATTCTCAGGTTTTGAACATTTGAAGCGCTGAAGAGAAAGGTATCGTCAAAGATGTCACTTTTTTGAAACTTGAGACCGACTCCTGGGAAGATTTTCTTTCAGTAGTATATGATCAGTATCGTGACGTATTGATGTTAGAACAGATTTACATGAATGTGTCACAACTTTCTGGAATAAAAAAAAATGTTTGAAACGGTTTTACGTATGATCATATATGGCCATGGAATCGTATGTTTTACATGAGTGGGACAAATTTGTGTATTCACGTTTTGTGGGTCGGTTGAATCTGAATTGTAAAATTACGTCCATTTTGATAGTTTTTGAGATGAATGTATGAATCAAAACTACTCATCACAGTTGACAGGTGGAAGAAATGGCATCGATCCGATATACTGTGATCAAGGCTAAATTAATATCAAATGGCTATTTAGTAGAATTCATGCATCTTCTAAATTCTGTTTTTCCCCAGTCAACAAAGTGACAACTTATGGAAGTGAGAAGCTCGAATCCAATCTCATTTCAGGCAACAGTTTATATTATTCATTCAGTTCGATATCAAACTTCTACAATCTTGCTTTTCTTATGACAAAAATTCTGACCTTCTCCAGAAACTTGATCCATCTAATACCTCACGAAAATGTGTCATCTGCTTGGACTTGGACTACAAATTTTAGAAAATCAGTACACTTTATGGGACTCAATTTGACATGAAACATCACAAATAAAAGTTGCTGTATCATTACCAGAGAATGTTTATGTCATTCCTAATTTTCTCTGGTAATGATACAGCAACTTTTATTTGTGATATTTCATGTCAAATTGAGTCCCATAAAGTGTACTGATTTTCTACAATTTTACAATTTACCCTTGACCCATTCAAATTCCACCCACTTTTTGCATCGGAATGAGTAGTACAGGATCGTTTTGACCATGTGTTTCAAATCAATAGTAATCAAAATTAGAACGTGTTGTACATACAAAATCGAGTTCGCAACCTCCATTGTGCCATAATGCGCCGATTCTGGATGTGCATACATACGACTTCATGAATAAATTCGAATCATACATCATAAAAGACAATACATAATGATGAAATGAGGCAACACACGATTTCAAACGATAGATATGATTAATAAATCGTTCCAAGTTGTATGACAATTTTCACGATGTAAATCACATCATCAACACATTGTAAAATGTTACATTGTATCTACCGATGATAATCTCATGATGCACGCAAATCATATTTCTTATCTATGATCTCATATAAGGGCTATTTTCATTGAGAATACCTGCATTCGTAATGTTGAGAATTTTTCCATTTTACAAGCTCACACATTCTAATACTGCTATCAAAACGCATCCTCGTGTTTGACCCGGTTACCATCAGACCGAAACGCTTTCCCGTAGCTCTCTTTCCTGCAGACGTTTTATTTTCATTTTTTATTTTTGAATTGCTAGAATTTCCTTTTCTTACAGTATATAAAGTCAAACACAAACGAAGTTGTCGGGTAACTCTGGCGACAGTCAATCTCGATGAAAAGGGAAAAATAGAATAGAGCGTGGACGTGAAAAAGAAAGAAATCCTGTGAACGTTGCTTGTCGGTTCAAACAAAAGCGAGTAAGAGATGGTAAAAGCAATTCACTTTTATCCTCTGTATACTGCTTTGGTGAGAGTCACTTTATTATAATTTTGATACTTTTTCTGCTTGTTGTTGAAAGAAGTACACCTTTATTGTACCTTTGCTCTGTGATAATTCTCTTCAAGACTAGGATGAAGCTGTATTTTTAGTCATTCTTTGCTCGAAGAGGTAAATCTGCAATGTAATTGGATAGTTTTGATTGAGAATTCCATTCCTTACAAGACTCTTGGAAGATTTATCTGTCCATTTCATACACTAAGGTGAAACCCAGAATCAAATGAGTAACTTATTTTTGAAGTGAATTGCATGTAAGAAATCCAGCTTGAGCTAGAAAGAGAAATTGTTCTTCGAAACCCATAATTTAGCTAGTCATATCAACCTGAGATACAATTCCAGAAGGAATATCTCGAATTCAGGTGCTCACGTATGACATGTCAACGAGGAAAAAGGGGATCCCTCGTATGAGTTTGAACGGAAGAAAAATGGCTCGAGACATACATATCCTTCTTATACAAAGCAGCTTCCACGTTCACAAAGTATGAGAATATGCCGAATCTGAGCTCTATATGAAGGAGAGTAGATCCCCTTCGCCTTGGATCAACTGATAAGCTCGGCATGAAAATCCCTCATACAACGTTCAGTCGTGTCATCTTTATGTAAAGTCCTTTGTACTACACCCTAGAAACAGGAGATTTGGTAGTATAATATAACCGCAGCATACATCGGGTTTTCCGGATTTCTTAGTGTATACCTAAACTCAATCAAATTTCCGTATTCGATTATATTCTTGCGTTCGACCATTATTAATTGGATTTGAAGCAATTTAATTGTGTGTTTGAGGATAGATTAAAATAAGAACGAAATGGTCTCAGGACTCGTATGATTAAAAAGATCGTTGAGTGGACACAAATCCGAGGTTTTCCGCAATCTTCATGTCTCACTCTGTTATTCTATTATGGTAGACGAGTTGAGGTGTGGTGAGATAGTTAACCCTATGAGTTCATGAGAATAGAAATGGAACAAATTTTAAAATCAAAGGGGTCCAATGAAAACATAGTACTTATATGAGTTGATTATTTGGTCTCATATATTAAATATCAAGGACGAAAAATCTGCAAAATTACTCATGAAAACATAGTACGTCTTCCCTCAATGGAGACGAATCATATTGAAAATTCATCAACAGATAGAACCTTAGCTGCGGAGGGACCCACAAGTGGGTCCCGCGATTGCTCACTTTTCAATATCTAACAGAGGTCCTCTACCGACTTATAATGTCTCGAAACATGTTTCTAAGAAGAATTTATCATGGTGATTGACTTTGGCGGAACATAAACATTGACTCAAGAAGAAAATTGCTCCCTTATAGACATATTGGCCAGAATACGAAAGTAGAGTTTGTGGCTGTGATAAAATTGCTTGAAACAAGCTTTGCAGTGTACGTCTGACATGATTACAACAAAGACAAAACTATTTACTGAAGAATTTTTGGCTTCACATTTCTGAATTTCTCGATTACCCACAATACAATACAATGGGTAGAGGATGAACAAATTTCATTTCATTATCTCCATGATAATGAAATCCTGATTTGATGAAAACTTCCTGAAATGAAAGTCTCCTCATTTTTGCTGAGTGTACAAATTGTTTTTCCCAGGAATCTGATCACTAATAGTAAGTTAACCTTTTGTCGAAAAGTTCATTAGTAAATTTAATGTATTATATCAGATTGAAAAGGCCAGAAGCTGGTAGAGTTCAAATCTCGCTCAGCTGTTTATAGAGCCCGTTAATTTTTGGACATATTCTGAACTTTCATTCACTTTTAATTGAATTGAAGCAAACTGTACGGCTGGTTCTCATTCACAACGCGAACTGAAGTTCAAATACATTTGCCAGACGAGAATCGTCCATTGCAGAAATTGGTCAGTCTCCCTTTCAACCTGAGAAACTCTAATTTGTATAATTTAAACATCAAATTACTTTATAAACTTTCCTCAACATCAATTGATTGAAGTGAATAAAAATAATCAAAGTTCCAAACTTCCAATTTGTCAATTGAAATATCTAACTAAATATATCATTGTTGAAAGTTAAATGAGCTTTCGTAAAATATCTTTAGACAGTTTAAAAGCGCAGAATATATTTTACGTGCTAGCGTGAGTAGACGCATTAATTTTGTTGCCTCAATCGTCTTTTCCACTTCTTGCGGTTTCCGGGCAAACTTGCTGACAAACCAGAGTTAGCAGGTGAAGATAGAGAAGGAAAGAAAGTAAGAGAAAGAAGCATTTGGAAATAGCCAAGTTTGGTATCAGTTGCCGGATATTCATCCACTCACTTGGAATATTGTGCCCTATCTTTCTCATTCTCATTGCTATTCTGCAAGATTTTTGGGTCACAGCAAGAAAGCAATTACGAGCAAGAATTTTTAAACGACCTCCTCTTTCCTTGCCCACATTCTCATACTTTAAGTACTGCATTACGGTGCACTCGTTTATGGAAAACCGCAACATCGTTTCACGTCACACGACAACGCAATAATAACCTATTCCTACATCTGCGGTATTTCCTTTGCAGATATTAAAACTGACTCTCTTAGTGCATATCTCTTGAATTTCTACAAAATATTTTCCTTGGTCATCCGGTACTTTACCTAAATATCAAGCATTCGTACAATTTTAATCTGCCTTTAATGCCTCGGCGATACTCAAATTACACGTTTAATGAGAGCTTTTCTTTTAACGAGTAGTAGTGAATCGTAAAATACAAGTTGAGGGAAAGAGTGATTCTGGAGAGCATCAGCATCGAGGTTGAAATTTTATGCTCATCTTTGTGACTATTTGGAATACGTCGTCGTCGTCGTCGTGCGTAACTTTCATTGAAAGCAAGTCAAACTGAACATCAAATTTGCGAGATTGCAAGCTCTCGAAGACGACAGATGAGAACTACTTCCACTCGAATTAAAGCATATAAACATATAAATCTCATTTGCCGAAATTTCTCTGTGTCGAATTTTCTTCTCTGACAATCTAATCTGAGAAAAAGCTGCGACTTTCTTCGGGGGCAACAAAAATGAGACACATTCACTCAAGCATGATAAATTTTTCAGCAAAATCAGTATGTATTCAAACGAAGCAGTGCGTATAGAGTTCAAGCTCGAAGCTCTAAGAAGCAGGGTTTTCCGGGATTCCAGTGAAAAATCTCACGCTTGGGCGTTTAATAATTCAAAAGGTACCCCCTGCCTGGTTGGGTATGAAAGCAGCGTTCACTCAAATAATATATGATAATCGATCATCTTCCTAAGATGTTGGACTCATACATCTTCTTGAGCACCAATTTTTTTGCGAAAAAAAATCTACATTCGCTCATTTGTCCTCACATATTCTAGACCGTACACTTCTCAGTCATCCAGGTCTCAAGTCACTGTAAGTAGTATGAGGACGGAATAGGTCAGACGGCCGATTCGACGGGATAAAAAGGTAGAATCGTAAGGGTGGAGGAGCGCGTGAAATCAACGACAGGCGGAAGGAAAGATAGAAATACGAAGGCAGAGGAAGGAGCCGTACCGAGTGGGACGAATAAAAAAGCTATTCGTTCACGGATCTGAAGCCATTCGTAAGGTTTACGACTGTGATGTTATAGTAGAGATGGGGTTGGTAGGTGATGGTTTGTGAAAATTACTGGACAAGGACGATGGTCACTGCCATTACTGCAGAGTTTTATTCTGTAAAATAAATTGCGGAAAAAGATTTTTAGGGTTATGAGAAGCTGTGTTGAACTCCTGGTTTCACGAAGGTTCTTTGAGTTACTGGTATATTTACCAGAATGATGGAGAGATATGTTACTTCTGAAATGATATTTTTTTCATTCACCTGAGGATCTGCACGTAATTTTTGTTGCTACTTTTTCGTGTATATAGGCGGATCAAAAAATTAGGGTTGACATGGAAATGAAATCTCTCTGGACTATCTTTTAGTTTAGCTAAATTGGCAACGTTTCGCTGAACCTTCATGTTGGCCTCTTAGGGGCATCTTGAATCTACTATGACACATGTTCATTGTGTACTCACCAGACATCAATTGAAAGAGCTTTCCTGTCCTTCAGTTGCTGCTCAGAATCCTGAGACTGAATTTGCATTCTGAAGGTATGAAGATAAAAGTACAATTATGAAGACTCCACAAATGGTCTCACTTGGACTGAATCAACAGCCCGGGGACTAAAAGTATTTTCAAATTTGCACAAAATTCATTCCGGTGAGTGTACATGAACATGTGTCATACACTGTACATAGTCACTTGTAAGGCACAAAATATGAATAGAAGACTCAAAATGGCACGCCACTGTGGTCCAAGGTGCAGCAAATGCAGAAATGTTAGTTTTCAGTGGTGACACGCGTCAGCTTGTCCATCACCACCGAAGGCCAGGGTGTTTGCAATCTGCTGCACCTTGGACCACAGTGACGTGCCATTTTGCTAAGAAGTCCTCTATTCATATTTCGTACCTGGACAGTGATCATTTACATGATAATATATCATACTAGATGTAAGATGTCCTGAAGAAGCTGACATGAAGGCCGGTATAACGTTGGCAATTTAGCTAAAATGTAAGGATAACCCAGAGAATCCACATATCCCCATATGAACCTTAGGATCTTTACCTAATTATGTTTCTACTTGTAGTTCGCTCCTGTAACTTTTCTGTGTAGACTATCTTATATAAGGATCTTGAATCCTTATATATTCATAAGGAGTATGTGATGAGCGTTGAAAGATGTCAATTTTTACGACACCCGCATCCATCATGTTAACATCTCGAGTCTGTAAGTGGTTGACTTTTGCGAAATACAAACGTTAATATAATTTCCAGCCTAGAATTGAGCCAGAATAAATTATTCTTTTCCATACATTCACAATTGACTCAAATTTTTTGCGCCTGACCACCCATAAGGCATTTAGATGGGCCTCGTGCCCTCATGATGCCTATGTCGGTATTTTGATCTGAGAATTGTAACTTGGGCGTGACGTCCAGGTACTATTGCTATACTGGATGAAACTGTGTAATTATGATTAGTTTTGCAAAGGGATATTTCTATTTGTAATTTTCACTTCGTTTGTTCCTTAAACAGCCCTTGTACAAAAACTGTACTACAATTCACGGGTGAGTGGCATTAAATACATCTCGCATCGTTCACTCTAAAAAAAACTTTCCCGAGATGTAATATTCTCTTCCGAAAGTTTTAATAAGTGAAATTGTATCTACCTACTTCCTCAGATTTTGGAATGGCGTAAAATTTACAAGTTTAGGGTGAGCAAAGCTCATCAACAATTCAAATAAGATTGCATTCTTTCCACTTTCAACTCTCAAAAAACTCTTCATGTTCAAAATCCTAAACCCACCTCACACACAGGAGATGCGAATTTCATCTCTACAATCTGGTTACCCCTGCTCATTTATTCAGTGGTCGAGTCAGCTCTTCATCGTTGCTCACTTTTATCACAATATCATTCTTTCTCCTCGTTCTTGAAACTCCTTGCACACACCTCATTTCTATCCACTACACACTTGGGCCATTTCCACATCCGCAAAAGAGACGAAACTCTCAAGTACCTCGTTTTAACTCTTCACAAAATTTAAACTGGTTAAAAAAGTTTGAGAACAGCCTTAACCGAAGACAAAGAAGAGTCTGCTAGTAGAAAAAGCTAGATCCGACGTTTAACGAGAAAATCGATGTTGCATCTAAATTCTGAACTCTACTCAATCCTTCTAGATTCGTGCCTCACATACTATATATCTATATTTTTTTCACTCTTTTTTTGGTAAGACCTCAGCCGCGCTTGGCTGGTCTGGATTTACTCAGAGTCCATGGTCAGCTCGAATAAACGTGAAAGTTTGAGCTTTTCTGGCAGGGTCGGCACTTGAAATACTGTTGAAATACTGTACTTTCTTGAACCCATGTCCAATATATAGTAGTACAGTACTGAGCTTACTCAGAGCTCTTTCAGCAGGGGCGTTAAACGAGGATCAGCTCCTTACATCCTTTCTCAAAAGAATATAAGAGCCTCCTGTGACCCTTACTTCTACCACCACCAACACTACTACAATTCACTCTACTGTGCACACATATAAATCCTTCACGTCTTCTTCTATAACCTTAGCCAACTGCCGCACTCTCAATTATCCTTCTCTTCACTCTCGTTTTTTTTTTCACACGTTGACACTATACACTGCAGATGTCGACATCGATCTAGACCCTCGAAGCTCAGCCATGTTTACTGCCCATCTATTCTATAGGTAGTGGGGCGTGTATTGCTTCCTATATGTGAGAAACTGGGGTTGACGCTGGACAAGAGGGCAAAACAAATAGCTACAAGGGCTTGCAATTGGCGGCGATTCGATTTGTTCACTGGCTGCTACTACTGGTGCTGGTGCTGGTGCTGGTTTTGTTGGTGTTGGGATGGGTTGGTGTACGAGATACATGCAAACGTATCAATCATGCGGGGAATGGTTTCTCTCTTGAGAGGAAGGAAGGGAGGGAAGGTTTGTGGTACCCGTAGTTTTTCTTGTTTTGCTTGATTGCTCGTTTCATGTATCGTTGAGCTTGCAAAAACCATATGAAGAGCCCATTCATCTGATATTCAGTTTGCAGCTGTTACGGATGTACATTCTCGAGTGTAAAATCGATAAGTACATCGTGGCTTCAGTGCGGTTAGCACTGAATCTGTTGTGCGAATCATGGAATATTCAGTGCCATGCATAATTTACTGTTGTTGTTAATACCCTATTAAAAAAAAATATGTTGTGGCAAATTCGCTGTTTATTAGAGCAACCAAACGTATACCCGTGTATATAAGAAATCATGGTAGACTAGCTAAGAACTTGCATTTAATAGATGAATTTATCGTGAGTTCGAGCCTCTTGATGCTGCTCTCCGGTGGCGACCGTAGTTTGACATCGAGGCTCCACTTTCATAGTGGCTGCATCACAAAGGGAGTTTTTAATCTGTATATTTTCTATGTGATATATTTTGGCGAGGCCAGACACAATCGGACCAAATTGGATCGAATTAGACTGCACTAGACTAAATTCGGCTGAATTACACCGAATTGGACCGAATTTTACTAAACTAGACGGAATTACACAGAACTAGACCGCACTCAGGCCATAATAGTACGGGAATCCTACAGAGGTAGTAGCACGGTATATCTAAGCGGTACTAGTACGGTTCGAGCGCTTACGATGTCGTAGTGCCGTGCCGAAACGGTACTAGTACTGAATTAGACTGGATTAGATCGAAATATACCGGATTGGACCGAATCATGCCAAACGACAACGCACTTAGATCAAACTAGGACCGCAACCTAATTTACTAGCGCGGCAGTGAGAAGTGCTACCAGCCGCATCACCACCAGGTGGCGGCACACTCGATCGCAAGGGTGGCCAACACTGTTACAATGGGCCACCCTTGCGTTCGACAGTGCCGCTACCTGGGGGGTAGCATCTCTCATTCTATTGCGATGATGGTGCAGTACTAGTGCCGTCCTGGTGCGGTCTTAGTACCGTACTAGAAGCGTACTAGTGCTTAATTGGACCGAACTAGACCGCATTATACCAAACGACGAGAAAAGGCCATAGTAGTATGGCGACCCTCCCACGGTACTACCACGGTACTTCTGGTGCGGTCCTAGTGATCCTAGCAATACTAGTACCGTACTAGATCAGCACTAGTATCAAACAAGACCGAATCAACCAAATAGGGCAAACTAGATCAAATTATGCCGAACGAGACCGCACTTAGGTCTTCTAGTACGTACGGTAGGATTGACGTACTAGTGCGGTAATTCTAGTGCAGGGCAAGTGCGGAAGTGGTGCGGTCCTAGTGTGATTCTACCGGTACTAGTTCCGCACAAGAACCGCACTAGTGCCGAACTGTACAATATTAGACCGAGTTATCCCAAACGACACCGCACTTAGGCCATAGTAGTACGACAAACGTACTACGGTTCTAGAATGGTCATTCTAGTGCGGTTCAAGTACGGCACCGGTGCGGTCCTAGTGCGGTCCTCGCGATTACAGTCCGGGTCTAGCAGAACCAGTGCCGTACTAGAACCGTACTAGGGCCGGACTAAAACAGCGCTAGTACCAAACTAAACCGAATTTAACCGAATAAAGCGAACTATACCGAATTACACTGAACGAGGCCGTACTTAGGCCATTCTAGCACGGTAATCCTGCTACGGTGCCACTGGGGTAATGCTAGTGTAGTGCAACTACGGTACTGGTGCGGTCTTACCGGTACTAGTGCCGCATTAGAACCATACTAGTGGCAAACTAGACTGAATCAGACTAAACTAGACCGAACTGGACCAAATTATACCAAACGACACCGCTTTTAGGCGATACTAGAACGGCAATCCTACTACGGTACTAGCACGGTCATTCTAGTGCGGTTCAAGTACGGTACTGGTGCGGTCTTCGCGATCACAATGCGGTTCTAGCAGTAGCAGTACCGTATTAGAACCGAACTAATATTGGATTAGACTAAATTAGGCTGAACTAGACCTAATTGGACTCAACTATAATAAACGAGACCAAACTTGGGCCATATCGGAAATCCTACTAAGGTATTTGTAAGGTAATTCTAGTACGGTGCTACTACTACACCAATGCGCTACTAGTGCGGATCGAGCGGGACAGGTGTCGCACTAGAACGCCACTGGTATCTAAATAAACCGAACTAGACCAGACCATCCATCCATTCATCGACCCACTCGTGACCCATGCGGTTATACATTACACCCTTCCCATGTAAAATATACGATTTCATGAACATATATGATCATGGAATCCGAGGATTCCGTGGTCATGTATAATCATACGTAAAACCGTTTCAAACATTCTTTTTTATTCCAGAAATTTGTGATGTATTGATTCAAACTTATTCTAACATCAATACGTCACGATACTGATCATATACTACTGAAAAAAATCTTCCCAGGAGTCGGTCCCGAGTTTCGAAAAAGTGCCAGTTTTACGAAACCATTCTCTTCAGTGCTTCAAATGTTCAAAACCTGAGAACGACCCCGGGAAACATTTTTCTGAGTAATGTTCAATCACCACCGTGAAGTATTAATGTTACAATACCTGTAAGTCAGTATATCACGTGTTTCCGAAATAAAAATGACAAATTTCCAAACCGATTTTATACCTGGTCATATACGTTCATGGAATCTTATGTTCTACATGGGTTTCCCAGGAACCCGACACGCAGTTTCAGGCGGAGAAATCTTGGTCTAGCATTTAATCATTAAATTTTGGATTCAATGGTTCTCGCTAGTCAACCGTAGATATGAATGGTGGATTAAAGGGCATAAGAGGAAGCTGGATGCATTGCTCACAGCGTTCAACATTCAATAATCCGTATGAAAACGAATATCAGATAGATTGAAAAATGAAATTTACAATACAAATGCAAGACGTTCAATATGGATTGCGTATGAAAACTCGACAGTTATTGTCACTTGATATAATATGAAATGAAGGAAATGCACTCGCTGCACTTGAAGAGGATGGTTTTGGATCAGTCAAATTTCACCCATAGCAACTCAAAAAATTGGGGTTTCATTCACAGATTGCGACAAATCCATTTGATTGAGTCATTTAAAATCCTATTTCCTTATCCCATAGCAAGCATCGGTGGATTCCCAAGATCATTTCCATGAAATTTTTGGTCCTCGTGGAAGATCTGTTATGATATTGATCTAGATGATGTTCACTCGGTTGATGAAACGGTTTGTCCATACGGCCGGACGTGCGTGCGTGAAGAAATTTCAGAACAAAAATTTTCTCGCACTATACCACATTTTGTCTTCTTCATTCTCTGTTGACCACGTCTCATTCTGAATTCTATTCTCATGAAGAACTAGTCGACTTTGAGTACCGTCAAATTGGGTAATTTTGGTACGATTTCGGTACTTTTTATTTTGTTTGGCTCGGCATTTCAACGTACCTAGACAAGATCTACCTCAATAAGTGGTCAATCGAAGGCTTCCAGTCTCAGCTTTCGATTGATGGGCTACAAAGTTCAATTTGATGTGTCTGAGCTGGAGCTATTAGCAGTTGAAGAAGTGTACCAAAGTTAGACCCCGATGGAGCAACTTTGGTACACCTACAGAATATCTCAATTCTACCCTCCACCATGCGAGTGAATTAATTTTAATCGTTCAGAAGTCTTGTTTCCAGCTGCTTGGAATATTCTATAACCTCATAGACACTAGATTCATGATAAGTCAAAAAGAACCAAAGTTACCACCCCATAATGCTTCTTACCTAGAGTGGAGAAGCTTTGATAATACTTTTTTCTAGTTTTTTAAGTTTTCCATTCATCAAAATTCTGAATGCCTTATATACCCTAATTTAACGATAGTTCTTCCATATGATAACACATGTGGTCAAAATGTACCGTTATTCACCTTTACAATTTGTTCGTTCCGGAACAGTTCTTGTCAGCTTCACTGACTGGACCACTTGCGTATCGCTGCTTAGTCAACCTTCTCGCAAAAAACTTCAATAAACAAGTACAATCATCCACGCTGGATCTGAGACTACAATCATCCATACGGCTCGAAACATTGTTTATGTGCGTGACAAGTGGAGAGAATAGGTCTCAAAGTGATAGAATCATTTACCTTACCGAACGCAGCTTTGAAAGTCATTTCTCAGGGGTAAACCACAGTTGCACTCACTGTTCTAAAATTACCCAATTTGACGATATTTCTTCCTCTTGAACAATGAATTGAAGATGAAGAATGGGTGTAGAATAACTACAATTCCTTTTCAGCTGAATCAAGTCTGAAAAACGACATGTGAGATCCAATCAAATCAAATATTCAAATCACGTGCCATTGAATCCAAAATTGATCCATCCCTGTACCTTTTTTATCCACATCCAGTAATTGATTCTTGAAAAAGCTGCGCCCTGATTCACGTGCCTTCGTAATTCAATCTGCGTTCAAACGCTTGTGTGAATCCGCCACCAGCACTAGCATTACCAATACCTACTCGGCGCTGTACGGAAAATGTGGTTCTTACAAAACCTGATATTGATTCCGTCGGATGTTCTCTATCCAACATCAAGGTAACCTCAATTTAGAATCTGAAATTTGGATAAACTTGAATCGTGAATTACTCTCGATAACAAGATTCCTCAAAATAGACGAAACGTCTTTCATACCAGGATTACTCGGAAGTCAACTTTCAAATCTATTGGAATGAAATTTCTTTACGAACAACGTACCGATAAGAATCATACCCAAGAAGCAGGGGGAAACTTTCATTGGAAAGAATGCATTGGATTCAAACTGTCTGGATCAATTCGTTACTTCCATCAATTTTACAACCCCAAGACGTCATAATCGGTGAAAATCTTCCAAGGAATTCATCGAAGTCTGTCAATAACATTATCGACTCTGTGAGTGGTGAAGCCAATCTTTCCTTCTCTCTACTGGGAATCTTCCTACAAACTGAACGTAGCACAGCGTCTTCTTGAGTGACGTCCAATACACTGCATGATACAAAGTATAACTTCAAATTTGTTTCTCTATTTTCACTTCACTCAATCTCTTTGAATGAATTCTCTCTGAATCTTAGCCAATTGTTTTTCCTCTATATAATTCTGATTAATTAGAGAATCCAGTCAACTCGAATGTGTTGTGTGGCAATACAATAAACTCCTGATGCTTACCACGAAAGTCATACACATCGGCAATAAGTCAACAATTGATTTGATGTTTGGGGAGGCATTCGCAATACAAGCCTTGATAGATATCTTCTCAAAATTGAAATTTCGATGGTGGACCAAATCTTTGAAGAAGTTAACTAATGTGTCCCATCGACACGAATTGGAACTTTTCCTTTGTGAAAAGTTGATCAGAAAAAAGATGGATTCCGCGTTATGTATTATCAAATTGTTTGTTTTCTTACCATTTCACGTGAGCAGTGGATCATATTAATTGAACGTCAGTCTAAAATATGGCCATCCGGATCCGGTGTATTGGATTACCTGCGTAAAATGGGTAAAATATAATGAGTGGGCGTAAGGGGTATGTTTGAGTTGACAGACGGATTGGTTGGTGGGTGTCTGGATGGCTTGGTGGTCGGGTGGATAGATGGACGGATGAATGGTCTAGTCTGCTACTGTCTAGTTCGGTATAATACGGCCTAGTTTGGTCTAGAACGGTCTAGTTTGGCATTAGTACAGTTCTACTACGGAACTAGTACCGCACTAGTACCATACTAGACTTACCGTTCAAGTACCGTACTAAAATCGTCGTAATAGTGTGGTCTAAGTGCGGTCTAGTTCTGTTCAATTCGATCTAGATCGACCTCATTCGGTTGAATTGGACTATTTAGGTGTACTCTGGTCTAAATTGGTCTAATTCACTCCAGTTCGATCTAGTTCGGCCTAATTAGGTCTAGTTTGCTCGTTCCGGTCTAGTTTGGTCTACTTAGGTCTAGTTCGGTCTAGTCCGGAGTAATTCAGTCTAGTTCAGTCTGAATCGGTCTAACTTGGCCTGGCCTGGCTAAAATATGTTACGTGGTCTTTTGGGTTCTGGGTGAGGCTGGCTGATCAATTTACTGATTGTGAATAAGCCATCTTTCCGAAATTTATAAGGAACTTTTCTTCAATATCATCAATGGATTATTACCCATCATTCTACAAATATCAATTTTCAACCGCAAAAGCATTCGAGGACCCTATTACTCGTCGAGAATTCTCACAAGCCAAACGGCCGAATGGTAGTGAGAGAGGCAATAACGCTGGTAAAGAATTGTCTTCTAAAAATTAGTTACTCGAGTTCATAGCTTGTGTGGTAGTGGGTGAATCCCTTAGAGTCGATTTGTGTTTGGAATTTTTCTCTGAATATAGTATTGGGATATTTTCAGAGTTATATGGCCATCAATCAAAGATTCTTATCGAAGAAATGTATAGAATTGACAGATTCCACGGGGGCAGTATCTTGAGGGGCTCAATTTGGATCGGGTTATCATTTCCTTTACAGTTCAGAAGTGTTTTATTCAAAGGCATCATAGGCGTATTGATGAATAGGTATGTTCCTGCTGAGTATAGAACACTTTTCAACGCAGGAACAATTCAAAATGTGGAATCTGAATGAATAAAACTGTGGCTAGTGTAGCTTCTATTGGAAGAGCCAATCAAATCGCTTTGGCTGAGTGCGTTGAGAAATCCTTGTTGCGGTGACAATTGACCATTGCGGATTATTTGAATGTAAAATGTTCCCTGAAAGGTTGGCTAAAGTGCCTTGGGAAAGAGTGCAATCAATCAATCGTTAACTTTTTATGAACATTTTGCACGTACATATCAAAATCGACATCACAAACTCTAATCCTCTTATATACAAGTCAGCTTTTCATGTTTTTCAGAAATAAACTTCCCCACTGACATTACTTATAAGCCCTTATCCTTCCAAAACATTTCGAAGAGCTCCACAGAGTGTTTTAGAAAACAGAGAAGTAAACTCCAGGAGCACACATCTATGAATACCTTTCAAAAGCACACGAGGATTTGTATCAGATGGACGTGATGCTATACAGGATGAGAGGATGTTTCACAAACAGAGATTTGCGTCTTTCACATACTGCAAAAACAAGAGATACGACCATTTCGGGTTTATATACCTGTAAATGAAAGCGTGAACTGAAAAGATTGGTTACGATGCTGAATTCATCATGCGTTATGCGATATATAGTTGAATAAAATTTTACCTCTAAGATTGTTACGCCTGGATGTAGGCAAACAAAGCTACTAGAATTTTTTCCCTGTGCTCATCCTATTAGGGGCTTATATTAGTTTGGTAGAGCGAGGAACCGTGTTTTCCGACGCTCGTATATAGTGGATAATTAATCTCAAATAAAAGGAGAGAAGTTGCTCTATGCCTCGGAAATTCAGGCCATATAAACTGCATAATAACTCCTCTGATGCGTCGAATTTCGCGTAGAACTTGACTATGAATATTATCCGTATTAAATCATTGATTCTGTCTGTTTAGTTAGTAATGAGCCGGGAAATTCATAATGCTAAAATGTGAAAGTTAGGATCAGACGATTCAACGTATTTGAAATTATGTTGGCTTTTGAACAAAATATAATCTCATTTTTTTGGCATCAATTCTATCTGATTTTTGATTATTCGATTCTCCATGGAGATCAATTTATCATGAAAAATTATGATATCTCACGCTTTATAAGTTTTCACGGGATTTTTAGACGAATTTTTGAATTTTTTCAACGCTGGATTATTTTGAAGCTCAAAACTTCTTTATCAAACGTTATTCATGTTGAAAAATGAGTGAGAGCAATGCAATTTTCGATTTCATAGAGTTTCTACTCATTCACTCCTAGTGAGCACTGATAGTGAAATTTTGATGTAATTCTTGCAGGGTAATCTTAGTGTACTCAATTCTTCTTCAGAATTTGGTTTTAGATCTTTTCCTGCTATTATATAAATGTCATGATAAGATTTGTGGAACTCTTTAAATCCTCTCTTAGAGACAA
Source organism: Eretmocerus hayati (assembly GCA_029851415.1). Lineage (NCBI taxonomy): Eukaryota > Metazoa > Arthropoda > Insecta > Hymenoptera > Aphelinidae > Eretmocerus > Eretmocerus hayati. Next base: position 167,926,422 of record CM056742.1, read on the forward strand.
TTTTGCTGAGGAAGTTGGCTTACGAATGCATTATTCTCATATATTTTTGGTCTACATTTGTTGTCCAATGGTAAAAGTTGGACAGCTTCGGAAAGCTTAGACTTGAGGCGAGGTAGGTGCGGCCATGAGGCCCATGTCTATAGCCCACTCCAATATTTTTCGATCCCATTTAGTTCAATTTGGAGCTTGTTCTAAGCCCAAACAATAAACCAAAGTTCATCAAAATGGAACCTCAACTATAACAAGTTTGAAGGAAATGGAATTCTTTCAGATTCCCGAGAGAAACGCCAATGTACATTAAATTTGATCGCAAAAATGTTTTTTGGCGTGCTTCTTGATCATTGAGGAAAGAATTCAAGGTTGGAAGAAATCGAGGAAGTTGTTGCCCCAAAAAATGCAGGGATCACTCCAAATCAATCCGGATCGCGTATTTTTTTACATTCTGATACAACAAACTTGAGAAAAAATTCATCAAGCTCACCAAGTGTGTACATCCCAAATCTTGAGTGAGGGTAGATCAGGCAAACTCATTGAGTCAGATTCAAAAAATTTTCATGCAAGTATCCCTCTTAATTTGAGTTATACTCATAACTGACGCTTGATATTGCTATCTGGATCTCTGATGGGGAGCTATCTATTATTCATAAACGAGATGACGAAAATTTCTTCTCATTCTCTTCATCCCAGCATTGTGCCCACGCTAATCGAAATTCAAGACTATTCTATGGAGACATAATAACATTAGAAAGAAGCCAATCAAATGAATTTACCCCGATGGCCTATACGATGAAAGAGGACAAAAATAAACATCGATCCCATTCTTTCTGTCCAAGCTATACAACTACAACGACGTATATGACAGAGACATCAATAGACATAGGAAAGGTAGCTATACTTCGTGAGATGAAGATTCAGTTATGTCAAGAGAAAAATAGAGAGATGACGTTTTTTAGATGATGTAATCGGATATCGTAGAAATCCCGGTATCATCCATGGCAGATGCATTAGCGACGAGGCTATCCATTCATTGATGCAGCTTTATAAGCTTGAACATTGTTAGATATCTATCTCTATAGTCTCATAGAAAATTATATTATCTCCATCGGCGGATCATTCGCTTTTTCACATAATTCACAAAGACAGTTTTTAATTTTAGTCAAGCCGAGATAGAGAGAGAATACAATCTGTTGACCTTGTCACATTTTTTTGTACTACTAAAAAAAATAATAACCTCTCACTATACTTTATACTATGAATATATTGGTTTTTCATTGATCGGTGTTGAATAGAATCATATATCAAGTGGTAAAGCCAATAGAGTTTGCTCAAATAGCCTATACCGGTGAGACAATACTGACCGTTGACAATCAACGCGCTCCCGTGGGGTTAATTAATTCCTAATTGTATACACTCGAAGCTTTGATCGAGGATTTCGAATGTACCTAAGCGTGAGCTTCAATCCCGCATCAATCCACCCCATTCAAAGACAAATCAAACATTTCCATTGTGTGTATCCTATAAACCGTCTGTTGTCGTACAAGAGTATATCAATCGTCAAAATACGGTCATTTGTTATGGTGTCAAAGAAAAAAATGTGAAGCTCATCAATCTCATTATGCCGCGCTCGTGGTAGGCTGAACAAGGTAGTTCTCAAGATCGAAAAAGATGTATCGAGATGGAGAGATTTTTATTTCAGGTTATAGTGCTGGCGATATCACGCCACCCACGTGTGTGAGCATTTTTAGACCTTCAACAATTCGATTGTAGATCTGTCAAATGTTTGATGTTGGTATCACTTCCTTTGCCCCCAATCATAAATTCTTGACGTCGAGTTTTGAAATAAAGCTATTTGCGGTGCAGCTTCAAATTTACCAGATTTTGCGAAGTTTGTATACTCACATATCTTGAGTGATGAAGAGAGTTAACCTCCATACTGCCGGCTTAGGGCATGCACATATTCCATAATTGGTTCAATGATTGTAAGTCATTTTTCGGAGAATTTTCTCTGGGATCATCGTAAAATACCTTGAAATTCTGTCAGACTAATCAATGTATCTAAACTACCCCTAACAAAAAGGTGGAATTCTCTAAAGTTCCAGGATACATTATCACACTCATATTAGCTATTCAGGCCAAAATCCGCTTCATATGAATTAAATATGCACTGCATCCCCTTCTGAATGGTACTTTCTGTATTCTACGGTGACTGTGGTTTACGTTCAGAAACTCTTTGACAAGGGGAGGTCCAACCTTGCGGAGTACGGATCTTGATGAAACTCTGGGAATCATCTCGTTTTGGTGGAAAATGAAGAAATTTCCAAGGGCTCAATCCAGTATGGGCCTTTGATCACAAGAAACAGCTCTGGAGATTAGCATTGCCAACATAGGCTCCGTGTTACGCAAGGTTGAACCTCTCCTCGTGAGTATTGAAATTGGGAAGCTCCATACTTTATTAGCTGAAGTAAGTCACTAGAACAGCAATATCCGCCGATTATGAAAAAATGTTGAAATTTTCACCTCTCATTAGAGGCGATTTGTGTTCGAGAACAACTATTCAGATACTCAACAGATCATTCCATCAAAGAATTTTTGTAAGAAGTTGATTATTTTCTAACTGTGGAACTCAGAATTTCAACCCCTCACAAAGGACAGTTCGAAATAGGAGTTTTACACGATTATATAAATGCACGAGGGAGTGATTCCCACAACCCATCGCATCCGGAAAAATCAGAAATTCATTCCGCGGTGGCTGAATAAGAATCTTCAGGAGTTCGAAAACTCAAGTATAAGGCTCGAAATTTGCCTGCTAGGGTGGCTCATATATGAACCACCCATGACCTTCAAAATTCTATAACTCATATGGATGGACTTCCCCCTTTGAAGGTGATTACTTTCTCAGGGAAAATCTGGGCAGTCTGATGTTCAATATGAAAATCCACCAAGATTTCTCATTGAATTCAAGAAACTGTATCTTTTCAACAGAACAGTAAGAATATCGAAAATAGAACAGCTCATCTCGTCAACCAAAGCAAATAATCTAAACCTAAGGAAACTTTTTTCGGAAAATTACGTGCAAAATACTACATTTCCTTGAATTTTTGTTCCAAATCCCTGGGGTTAATCAATTTGCGAAATTGGTACTTCAAGGCTCATTGGATTTCTATCTTTTCATACTCGATCAAATAATTTTTTCAGACTCCGATTACGCATACGTTCTCCTGACGGCACGAAGAGGAAAATATACGTAGCATAGAATCTTTCTGACAAGTGGGTGGGTTGCATACATACATATATTTATATATAAATAGGAATATTCTCCCTCGGGTCCTTGTAATCATAAAAATTGCGAAAATTCAGGTCAACCCTGAGGGATGCTTCTCATCTCTCTGTCTCTGTGACGATGCTCAAGAAGGGAAAATACGCATTCGTCGAAGCTCTTGAATCGTTTTATATATAACTACATTTCACCAACTAGTGACGACGAATACGACAACGTAGCAGTAGCACAGCAGTAGTAGTGGGAAAAAGTTAGTATATTGCTATACTATATATAGGAAGTAGTAATCGAGCAAGGGGGCAAGTGGTCTCCGAGGAAAATTGCCCTGAGGCTGTTGGCATCGCGCCTTCGTTATAGGAAAGTTGGACGATGCCCTCGTATGTATACGCGTATTTACGAGTTTGCCAATGTATTTATTACTACCACTACTGTTGCACGTGTGTGAGGTTGTATAGAATAAGTTTATAGGGTAGGATTGGGGGAGGAAAAGCTACTGAATGCCTCTGACACATACGACTGAACGAATCTTTACTGCTGGGGTGGTACATACAGTCATGCGTAGTGATAGATAAATCCTTGCTCGTGAAGTGCATATGCTGGATGATGCGATTATATTCTGTTGGTTCGACTGGATGTTTTAACATATATGTTATTGTGGTATTTAGTTTGGTGATTATTGAAAAGACATTCTCTCATTAATCTATGACAACTCACTTTTTAGAGTTTAGATCAAACTTGATCTGATACAAACTAGCCCGTACAACTTATGACCTATATGAATAAAAATATTTCATAGTTGTTGGGATGGCGATGCTTTCTTGTTGATTTATTTTGCCTGAAATTCTTATCTGATTGAGGTATTCTACCTATGTCAAGAATGGATGAAGAACGCTACAAGTACCGTAAATACTTGTCGTTGGAAATCGGGGTGACTTTGTAACATTCTCATTCTTGCGTTCACTTTGGACTGGCTCTAGAACAAACACAAAAATGATCACAAAAATGACAGTGTTCAAAGCCAACCTGGTGTCCAAAGTTATCACAATTTACCTCACCCATTCACACATTTTCACCCATTTCACTTCTAGCTTGCGTCGAGGGGGGAAATTTCTATTTGAATCCTTCAGAGATTTGTGTTTTGAGGACTCAGAGATTTTTCGAAATTTCCTCCAGTTTTTTCTTGCGAACCAATATGAGAAGTATTATATATATATTTAGTAATACCCTGTGTATCCATAATCGTCAACAATCATATACCGGAAGGGTTGATACGAGATTTGAAACCAGACTAACCAGTTTTTTCTTCTCTCACCTACCTCAAAAAGATGAAGGAATCCATTGAAGACTCATGACACAATACAATAATAGTATATTACTGTACTAGGCAGGGAAGTTGGATTTCCGTGACTGTGTGATGATAATGCCGAGGCGAAGCCGAGGCATTGATATCACACGTTCACGGGCATCTCACTCCTCTGCCGTGTGCTGTATACTATTTTTCTTACTCGCGGCCCGAAAGTACGTCGAAACTTCAATGAATTAATACAAAATTCCGCATTTAACCTCACTTTTCCAAATGCTCGAACGAAATTTTGAAGGGGTGGCAGTAAAGCAGACGACCTTACAGCTTTTACTCACTGCGACTTGTGATGTGATATGCTCGTCCGCCCGACTTTTGCTGGTCGGGGCGGACGCAAGCAGAAAAATAACAAAGTGAAATTTATTGTGAAGGATTTGAATGGATGCTAAATGCTATTGTCATGACCAGCATAGATCTTGTTACAAGTGAGTTGTATTTGCGTGTCTTGGCTTGTCATAGCCCACAACTCTCGTCACTGTGTATTTATATCATTCGTGTCGTGGAGCATGAGAAATTCTGCTCCACAATCACCCCATGAAAGATTCTTTCTCGACAGCGATATTTCTGCATCAGAGGGATACTGTTCGTCCAATTATATTATCATCATCAATAAGCGCTTGTAAACATAACCTCTATAGGTTATGTCTCTTGTGTATGTTTTGCATGCATTTCCTTTGCATCGCACGCACGTGGAGAGCAGCGGCAGCCCTAGAGGCAGCAAAAATCGACAGCCGATTAGAGCGCTGCGCCGCCCGGCAGCAAAAGTCGCTCTTTCGCGACCGAAATGAAGCACGGAAGGACGTACTGTCGTGCCGGGAGGAAGAAAAAATATTTCTTCGTACCAGTGAGAACAACTATGTACATTTCTTACCTTCAGAAAGTTCTTATGATACTTGAAATAACAATAGAAATATGATTGCATATTTTTCCACAAATCATGCACATTGATTGCTTCTTGCTAATTTTTTTCGGATCAACCATTTACTTACAGATTTTGCACTCGTGGAATAGGTTAGTGCCCTCGAGATAATTCTATCTGGATTGGAAGCAACCCATTAATGATGAATGGCATATTCGAATTGAAACGTGAAGTCAGCTTAGCTCATTTGTATGAGAAGTGTCCTTTTGATCCTAATAAGTTTCATGCCTGGGGTAATGCTCAACTTTCGTTTTTCCTCTTCCTTGCAAGAGAAAAAATCGACTGTGGTCTCATTATTTTGTTCTGGGTATTCATATGTACTGCAAGTACTCAACATTTTGAAGAACACCTTGTCAAGATTCCTTTGCATCGGAGCGTGATTCATCGTACTTCTCATTTTGGCGTGTCTGCAACAACATTTTGGGACAAGATTTTTCAATCACGCACTCCGTTCCGGAGAAAGTTGGAATAATCCTCTCATAATTGATGTAGTAGGTTTACTTACCCTCGAAAAGATGCTTCTACTGAGACAAAGTGGCTAAACTCGGTACAACACGACGATGATCGGCACATCCAATAATCAATATCAATAAGAATTATTGTTTGAAAATTGGGGTACAGTACCTATGAATAAACAACAAAAAGATGCATTTTTGACGTTTCTTTCCGTTTCTCCGCTATAAGTTGGAAAATATCGGTTTTCGGGAAAAAGCGTGGAGAAATGATTTGTAGATCTTTGAAAGATCTACAAGAATGATGAATATACATTTCCCCGAAGAATGCACCTTCTCGGAGTTATTCTTGATCAAAGTTATAATCGAATTTATTCAAACGAATTCGCTAAAATAGTTCGTAACAGGTTCAAAATATTCTTCCAAGATAATTCAAGTCAATTTTGAACGAAGAAGGTTCCTTGGTATTCTTCCCTAACAAGGGGAGGTGCAACCTTGCGGATCACGGATCTTGATGAGACTCTGGGAATCATCTTGTTTCGGTGAGAAATGAATATATCTCCAAGGGCTTAGTCCCATGGGCCTCCTGTTCTCAGATACAGCTATGAAGATTAGCATTGTTAGTATATCTATATCCACGACTTTTTGCCATGGGCCTATATTGCAATGCTAATCCCTTTAGGAAAAAACACCAAGAGACCTTTCTTGTTCAAAATTGACTCAATTATCTTGGAGAGATAGTTTCAACCCTTTATGAACGATTCTAGTGAATTTATTCAAACAAATTCAATCATAACTATAATCAAGAATAACTGTGAAGAGGTGCAATTTGCGAGGAAAAATATGCGAATTAATTTCGTAGATCTTTTCACTATCTACAAAAAAATTACTCGACAAGTTTTCCCGAAAAATCGATATTTTCAGACTTATAGGTGAACAACTGAAAAATAGTCCAAAAATGCATGTTTTGATTTTTCTTCTATATCACGCCCCAATTTCCAGACAATAATCCTCAGTATTATCGGTTCTTGGATGTGTCAGCTATCATTTGAGTCGAAAATTGTTCTGCTGCACTGAGTTTAGCCACTTAGTGGTCGAATTTTGAGGCTAAGTCTCATAGTCGTATTAAGAAAACTCGTGGGTTCCCATGAATGTGAAATATGTACACTCACCGGTCATGATTTTTGAATAAATCTGCAAAATCTTCTTTGTCTCTGAGCTGCTATTTGTAATCCTGAGACCAGATTTCAATTCTGAAGGGATGAAAATGAAATTACGATCATAAAGACACCACAAACGGTCTGATTTGGACTGATACAGCAGCTAAGGCATAAGATGCTTTCTCAGCTTTAGTAAGAACTTATGTCCGGTAAGTGTACATCATGCACTAGATGTACATGGCTTGCTGTATCCAACACTTCTCCATGTTTTTTCCTCAGAATGGTTCAAAATGATTCGCCAATGTTACCACGTATACCTCAGCTCCTATACCATTCGTACTGAAAGCAAATATCGAACTGTGTGGATTGAATATGTAAGAATCAATTGGGGGAAGATGATTTGATATTATGTCGATAATGAAGACAGCATATTCTAATAAATGTTTTCATCTCTTTCATGTTTCAGGTGAGTCAATATTCATCATCTACAATAAATAGCTGAATGTGTGAGACGAGCAATCAATAGATATGTCGGGTATGTTAAAATAGAACCGTTACGTTTGTATCGCTTACATCATTCTCATGAAATTTATGTAACAGATTCTCACGAGATTTGTAATTTTGATGAAACAATGAGTGTCTCGTGGTTCTTCAAAATTTTTGTAGTATCAACATTTTACACAGACTACAGCTTTGTTCTAAGGTGTCAATTTCACAAATCTATGTAATTCTGAGTTCCGTCAGATGAACTCAATCTCTTAAGAAATTACGCTGATAGGTGCTGGGCGAGCTCATAGGTGTAAACAAAATCATTATCACACTTTTTCTTATAATTCTGTCCAATTTGAGGTAATCAAGGGATCGTGGATATCGATGAACTCCTTAATTAGATTAATTTCACTATTACTAGCAGCACTGCTGAAAGTATCACATTCAAAGACATGGTGATGGCTGCTCCAGTAGCTTCAATAATTATAGATGCCTTTGCTTGAAGATGGATTTCCTTGGCTTCCACCATCGTCCTGGTATCAAAAAAATAATGCAAAATGGCTTTCAAGCAAACTGAATGTGATCAAATCATTATTGATGCAAGGGAGGAAACTTACCCCCAAACTATCTCAGATCCATGACTCGCTAAGCTAATCGTTACGTTAGACTTCCCCTTCGCGTAGGCTGTGACATCAACTTTCTGAGACTGATCATCTGAGAAATTGATCAACAGGATAACATTATGTTTGGCAGCTTCACGCACTACCGCTAGAACCTTATCATCATTCAAAATGTCGATCTTTAATCCTCCATTTCTCAGGGTATCAGTGGTTCTCATCCAAGTTAAATTTTTGTATAGCTGATAGTGTGAACCAGTTTCACTCATCTGTTTCTTCAAATTTAGAGTTTTATAATTCGAGTGGACTGGTAACCATGTTTCATCAGCATCACTGAAACCTAAAGAAATCATTATTTAGTGAGTGAAGGCTGTTACGTATTCCAGAATAAAATTCAGCATGCGATTTCAAGAAAAGTGTTACAATTTCACTTACCAGCATTCTTAGTATCATCCCATTGGAATGGAGTTCTATTTATATCTCGCGATCGTGATTGATAGTGTTCTGGATCGGTATTACAAGCTTGAGGATCTTGTGTCTCAGCCCATGAAATATCAGTTTTATCTTCCATTGCGATTTCTTCACCATTGTAAGTGACTGCGATACCTGGCAATAACATTGTCAGCATGATCATCTGATCAGCTCTTCCTGGATAACGAGATGCAACGCGGCTCCGATCATGGTTGCCAACCTGCAAAGATCGTAACATTATACATCTTGGAGACACAACCTGTTATTTCTCATTTTTCCTATTTTTGTTGCCTGGTTGATTGTTTGTAGACCAGAGTTATGGCATAGGTACGGCATGATCAACACTATTTTGATACCGTCATCGGAATCAACGAGAATGTAAAGTACTCTGGTATTCATGGATTCAATTGAATTGAGCTCAAATACTTTGAAAATGTTTCCACTTACCACCCAGTTGGCAACCTCTCCTTTTGGCATATGATTCATCCACTCCTCAATATTTTTCTTGAAGTCATTGGGACTCGATTTGTTGTCGATGGACATAATGAAATTGAAGTTAAAAGGGACGTTGGATCCGTACTGATAATATTTTGTTGTATTTTCCAAAGCTGTATAAGCTTCAGTCAAGATGACCTACGGGAATAATTCAAATGATGGTATTGGCCAGTTTAGTATATTTATCTACAAAAATCAAACCTTCTCATCTTCGTTGTGCTCATCCGACCACTTATCCATCAAAGTTCTCCAACTCTTGATAAGTTCATAGGTTCGAGGGTCATCTTTTGTATAGATATGATCCAGATCAGGATAATTTTGTGGGGTACCTGATATTAACAGTGGCTCATCAGGGAGATCATCCCTTTCGTATACATGCGGGATGGCATCAATACGGAAGCCATCGATGCCTTTACTGAGCCAGAATTTTATAACATCCTGTGAAATTGTATAAGGAATACTTTGTGACACCATTTTCTCATTCCGAAATTGTGTTCAAGCCAATCACTTATGGTATAGCGCTGAGTTGAACTGTGGTTCATTTCATAAGGAATTAACTCGATATTCAAGACATCAGATATGTCCCTAAAGTTAATATCGTTACCCAAAAATCTAGGAACCTTGGATCTAGATAGTTTCCAAAGTAAATGAGTAAACTTATAGGATTACTAACCTCCATTTCTTGCCTAACATTAGGATTTGTATAATTCAAGTCAGGCTGTCTATAATCAAATTGATGGAAGTACCACATCTTCCTATCTGGATTATACGTCCAAGCTGGTCCACTGAACACACTGATCCAGTTATTTGGTGGCTCGGCATTATTAGATCGACCTTCATGCCACATGTAATAATCCTTGTACTTTCCAATACCTTTCACACTTTGTTGGAACCAAAAGTGTTTGTCCGAAGAATGATTGGGTACCAAGTCTAAAACTACCTAAGATCAGAGAAATTCTAATCAACACGTGCAAATTTTCTCCAGTTATACTTTATTTTAGTTACTTTGATTCCCAGCTCCTTTGCTTTCTTCGTCATAATTTCCAAATCAGCCATTGACCCAAATGCCGGATCGATATCTTTGAAATCAGAGATGTCATATCCGAAGTCTATCATTGGACTTGTGAAGATGGGGGATAACCAAATTGCTCCAATTCCAGAATCCTTGAAATGCTGGAGTTTGTCCGTTATACCTTAACAAAATTAGAGGGTAAAAATATCAAGCAATTGAACAGAGAAAATCAGAGAGTTTTTCAGGAAGATAAAATTTTTCCAATCCTTGCTCAGGATAAAATTTCACTCCCAGGCCAAAATGTGCATCGATATTTTTTGGTGCCGATGTCGTTAGGAGCGTTGAAAATCACTTTCAACAGACGTCAATAACTGATACACGAGTTTGGGCACCGGGTGACAGTACCCAATCGACACCACTATTTCAAGACTAGTTGAAATGGTATGTCGATCTTTTGAAATGAAGAAATATACCTAAGGAACATTTGAATAGAGACAACTGACATGGAGCCAGTTTTTGTTGATTGATACAAGTTAGTTCATTGATGGTAGGAAAATGGAAGAACATGCTCATTAGGGTGGGACGCAAAACAAAAATTTTCCCAACTCATTATGGTTGGGGTCCGAAAAGCTGTGTTTTTACATGTGGATGCGGAAATCTTTTTATGGCATCCATCGTTGAAAGCGCGACTTTTAACGCATCCACGCTACGCGTAGATGTGCCGAAAGTTGGCTTCCACGATGGATAGCCATGAAATTCTGTATGCATCTCGCGCCGAAACTGCGTTTCGTTAAATAAACGCATTTTCGGCAACTCGATACATAATATACTATTGCTGAGTGCTGAGAATCAACATCTGGTGTTCAAGCAAGAGCCTTGAAGATTCTCAATTATGAAGGGAAAAAACCCTCTTGTGACGTTTTTTTCGAAAGTAAAGTTGGAAAGGCGCAAGACATTCATGTGGTGTCTGAATCTTCATGCTTACGTGTGGGAATATTGTTTGTATGAGGAATGATTGTTTGCATGATAATTCAGATACCACATCAGTGTCTCGCGCCTTCCAACACTTCCTCCAAATATAACGCCGAAAAAGATATTTTTCCTTCATTTCTGAGAACCTCCAGGTTTTTTGAACGCTATATACTGATTCTCAGTGCCCAGTAGAATATTTTCGCATCTAAATATAAAAACACGACTTTTCGGACCCCAAGCGTAACAATTGGGAAAAATGTTTGTCTCTCGGCCCATTCTAATGTTTATAATTCTTTGCTCAAGAATTGAATCTAATTATCACTGGTCACACAGTTATTGGTGTTATTTTCCCAATAAATTCAAGCTGATGTAAAATTTTGAATCCAGTTCCCGGCCCAGTTTCACTTTTTCCCTGTATTTCAAGGATTACATGCAAATTTCACATTCCATTTCTAGTCATTTCGTTTTCATGGCTTACCCTGTAGATCACCAATTCCATCTCCGTTACTGTCTTTAAAACTTCGAGGATACACTTGGTAAAACACTGTATTTTTCCACCATCCTTTATTTTTTATTTCTCCGGCTGCTAAGCCAAGGAAAAATAATAGGACCGTACACTTCACTAGGGCCGACATGTTGCACTGCAAAATCACTGACTTGCTCTGAGGTCTTATATAGACTATTGCAAAAATTTCTACTGATTGATACGTTATCAGCAACTATGGAATAGAAAAATCTTTTCTCTGGCATTGATTTGTAGTGATCGATGTATCGCCTCTTCCGTAACTCATGAAGATCTCACTTATCGCACCAGGTATTGTACTATTAGTGAAAATTTCATCAGTTTCATACAACATTCCATCTCAGACTCAGTCTTTTACTTCCTATAGATTTTGTTTCCGATCACAAATGAGTGGATTGAAATTTATTCCGCCTATTAAGTGAGAGAAATCCATGGAAATATCATGTTTCCAGTTATTCAAAAATTAGACAAACAAGGATTTAGAACGCAGTATAGACCCTAAATCACTTTTTTGAAATTTGCTCCTCTAAATTATTTCACTCGAGTAAATTATGCGATACTTTTTGCTCGTGATCAAATAATAATATATGATTTTTATACGCCGCGATTCATCGAGCTACTAGAACCAGAATTGCTCGCAACTTTGAGTCACATATTCGGTGTAATGCAATTTTGTAGTGTAAAAGTATTTGACGCCAGAAGCGCACGAACATATACAGTTGGGGCTCCGATGTTATAGTATTGTGACCTTGCAGAATCGCGTAGTTGAGTGTCACATCGCATGCATTTGAGACTTCCTTGCACTAATCTAATCTTGCATTGTTGTCGAATCTAATCACTAAAGGATTACCTCGGGATTCCGTAAATAATTACGTTACATCTACGATAGATACGGTAGCGCAATTTCTAACGAACACGAGAGGTGTTTGCTTTGCGAATAGTTTTGTTGTGTACTATAATCATAGAGGTGCTTACAGTGATTATTTCTATGATGAACTTCGGAGAAATCCGTACCTCGTGTTTGTAATACCCACAAAAGAAAAAAATAAGCAAAATCTCTCGCTGATTTTATTCGGATCCGTTCAGAAATTTTTTGCCAACTTTTGGCGTTGAAAAGATGTGTCGTGCAAAAGTATCATCCCCTGTTAGTATGTCTATCACTCAGAATATTCGCAGTATCAGCGAATATATACTCATTCCACTAGTCATACACCTTGAGGGTGTTCCATTCCTTCTGCGAAAACATAATTTGTCAATTTTATTGAATGACAAATGGAACATTCATCATTGACACGCTTTAGACGTCTCATGTAGCATTTTGATTAAGCTCGATCGAGTTTGAGGAATCGCCTTACGAGGAAGTTGAATGTGAGACATGATATTCATAAAGATTTAAGTACAATGCCGGTCTGAAGTTTCAGGACACTCGAAATTTTTTCAAAATCTGTCAATCACATTACGAGGCTCAAGTTGACCTAGAACGACTTTATGAGGGCTCATTTCAAAAGTTTTCACACGTGCTTCAAGATGGCACACTTGATTTCCATCTGCACGAATTCCGATCTTTCCAATCACAGCCTGAAGAAGTTTCAATTTTGGTGATTTTTGAAAGAATCTCTCAGCATGTGAGACACCGAAATACTTCGGAATCGAATTGGTGAGATCTACAATTGCAAGTTTAGAGCTTCAAAATCCGGTTTTGAATGTTTCTCTACACTACTTCCAGTGCGAGATGTGAAGTTTTCTGTAATGAGAGATTTTTCGCAAAAACTAGCAGCGTTATTTGAATATGACGAAGACATTCCATTTCTCGAGGCATATTCCGAAGGTTTCTTCTTTTCTGGATCAAGATATACAAAAGAAAAATACCGGAAACAAAAGTTAAATCCCCTATAAAAAGCATGTCTCCGTTTGCTTCGGCCATGGTTCTTTTCCCCCATTTCTGGGACAATTTTTTGGCTTCCGGTCACACGCTTGATACACGTGTTCGGGTAGCCGTGAGTTAGTCATCCTTCGCCTGTGCAGTATGTGATCTAAGGACATTGAACAGGGCGTATAAAAGATGAAGCGATATCGACGTTGTTGATCGGTGCAGTCCTTGTCCTTATCTACAGTGTCGATTGCATCCAATGATGAGTGTGTGACTTGCGACAAACTGACGCCATATTATTCTGGTATGGGACACCCGTAGAGCTTATTTTTCTCCACGCGATTTCCATCGTTCTCCTGAATTCTACCTATTTTAAACTATGCCCAACTAACGTCTTTTTGGACCAGTGGATAGAAACACTTGTTGAAAATTCTTTTTTGACCCTTACTTATTTGGATTTGGGTTGCTAGGTTTTGTCAAAAAAATCGCCTCACAAGGAATGTCATGGCTCGAACTCGGAGTGACGTAGAGAGACATTTAATAGGTAAGGGTTGACTCATGGACTATTCTACGAAACGCATGTGCGACTCTCTAAATTAATAAATTAATAGTCAGAGCTGTATTTATTCCCCCAGATGTTCACTATGACTAACTAGCGCTTGGTGAAGTGCAATAGAGTAATTCCACGTCAATTTAGCAAGGTTTTCTCAGACCATTTTTTTTATCCCTCTATTCGTCTTTTTTCCGTTTCATAGTGTTGAAAAAAGATACTTTCAACAGTTTATAGGGCCAAAAAATTTTTTTTGCATCACCTGGGTTCAGATAAGTGGTTTTGCCATAAATCAAAGATTTGAACATTGCCTCGGCAATTTGCATATAACTTTTGACCATCCTCACCAATCGCCATTCGGCTTATGGCATTCGAAAAAGGGGTCAAAAACCTATCGATTCACCACCCGCAAAGCCTTCTAAAAGCCGTTTTGGCCTTTGCCAGACTCAAAATAACCTTGATTCACGGTGTAGTCCATATCTTCTTTGACCCCCCAAAAAAAAATTTTTTGATTTTTTTTTCGATTGATATTGTTCCAAACTACACGTAAAAAAAATTTGAAGTATTTCTTCTGAGATATGGCTTCTCTGGAAATTTTTTGTGCTTAAAAATGTCAAAAAAAGTATACAATGATTTCTCATGAAGCCGAAACTCTTCGTAGAGCTCTGAATTTATTTCCATCGTATTTGCCGAGTCATTTTACATCGAAAATGTATTTTCCAAGAATCATTTGGTCCTTAAAAGTCGTCAAAACACTGAAAAATCATTTTCAAAGCACATTTTTAACAGAAAATGGCCTCACCAGCGTGCCCAATAGGTTTTGGGCTCGTGAAAACATCGGTAAACATCGGTGAAATTTGAAAGATTCAAGGAGTTTTTTCAGCATCTGGGAATTGTTGGACATCCAGATGAGTTATCGTCCATAAAGATTCATTTCTGAGAAAAAAGATCAAAATCAGACAATTTTCGACTCTCTAACAATTATAATATTTTTTTTATCCTTCTCCACTGATACTCAAAGTTCCAAACTTCACCATGTCATTCTGGGCAGCGAAAATCATTCTTGGAGTGAGTTGGTCGACGTGTTCACTGCGTGTCTTGTTCTTCGTAATTTTATTTTGGCCACGAATCGTGCCATCATATTTTGTGAGAAACGTCGATATGGGGATAATACCTTCATTGGCTCATCATTCATATCATCAACCAAGTAAAGACCCATGACAGATTGTTACAAGGAATAATTCCTGAGGTAATATCAGTTAATAAAGGTAGTAAAATTAGAAATCTTTAAGCCGTACTAATGGGGTACATCGCAGTGAACATGTTGATCGTTCATTGGATAGATTCATTACAAAATGTCACTCGTTGTTTTGCTTAATGATTTAAGCTGATTACAACTTGATTCACTGAGTATTACTTATCCTTTTTCTTGTTGAATATCCAATCACGTCTGATTCGAATGAATTTGAACAAGTACACAATGTCAATAGTCCAAACGATCGAAATGACGTACTTGAGACGAGATCTGTGTTCTGATATGGAGTCGAGTCAAACGATTGAATTGATGCGCGGTATTGAGGGTATGCCAGGAAATCGATTTCTTGAGCACGTACACTACAATGGCAATGATTGATACTCAGAAGGATGCAATGGTATACTACTATAGAGAGACGGTCAAGAGGATACTACGTGACAATCGAGAGACGCAGAATTTGCGTGACCCCGTTGAACATAGCAAAGGCTTCCGTATGCCCAATCTTGTGTATTTGTGTGCAAAAGGAACTGCTGAGACTACTTTTCATTCTTCTCTACAGAATTGCGATAAAATCTGACGAATAGCATTTTGCTGGTAAAAGAGCTTTTAGAAAGAAGGTCCTTGCAACATTTTTGATTCGTAACGATTAAAGTGGAAGCCGGAATACATGGTTTCGTTATCCTTTTTGCGAGAGTGATTTCTGAAATGAGTGCATGAGAATGATCACAGGGAGCAATGATTATACGAAAAATGAATTATCTTCCCTGACGTTGATCAAATAATGCCTTGCCTTTTCGTGAAGTTGACAAAACTAGTGCTTTTACCTAGGCGTCGAAAGAGCATAAAACATACCTCTCTTTGACAACATTTTCGGCGAAGCTACATGCATTAGAGAAGAAAAAATAAGCAAACTAAACGTAGAGACGAAATTCTCAAAACGCGAGAGCTTCTCTTTTTGGGAATTGGAATTGACTATTTCAAGAGCGTTTCCTTGATGTCGAATGTAGTTTTTTATGTTTTACGTTTACTTTTTCCTGGGAAATTCTGGAATTTTACCAGTTTTCGGAAATTTTTTCAGCTCGAGTTTCCTTCGCGAGCAATTGATGCACCTACACACAGGTCACTTAGTAACGCATGGATGCAAATATGAGGACAAACAGAGCTTGGATTTCGAAGCAAACGGTTTTCTTGAACAATCTTTTCGTTCACCAAACCTTACCAGGTTGATGTCAGACGAAGTAGGTAAGGGAAGTGCAAGCGATTGGCCTCTTTGACGAAATACCTTTAGACAGCAACTTTACCAAGAAGTCAATTTCAAACTAAAGTCATTATGTAACCTCAAAGCCACTTTGAATCTGCGATAAAGTACTTGAGACGTCGCTGTACATGAGTAGCACATGGACTCGTTTAGTATTGCGTTCTCCTAGTTCCCTCGCGAAAATAGCCTGCAGGCATTGAAAATCGAGTCTCATTTCAATTGCAACTAGGTACGTTTCTTTGAAGGAGATCTTTATTCGATGAATTTCACAAAATTCGTCTCTACTCATCTTGCACCGGATTCAGATCATTTTTTCATTATTTATCCTTGATGAGAGGTCAACTACATCGAATTAAAATATTTGAGGAAATTGTTTTGGATCTCTTTTATTATTCGTATATATGTGTTGAAGAGAAAACTGTTTTGTCTCTGCGAGACTCTTGTTCATACACAACATCAAATGAAATTACAACATAAATTTTCATCTTGAAAATACACAGAGTATTTCTGTTCCACTTTTACAATATTCTTGACAGTCAGCAAATTGACTTTGTTTGAAAATACAATTCTCGTGTACATTTTAAATCGGAAGATGCAAAAATAACGATAATAATTGAGCAACGCATCCATACAGAGTATTAAGATGTCTTCAGCTTTCATTTTGATGAAAATCAAAGCCACATATTAGTTTCAAGGTCGTCAGAATGTAGTAGAAATAACGATCTTAATCTACAGAGGCTGCTTTAATTAAAGTTGAAAGTCCGTCTTGATACGCTCGTTGCTTTTGATGATAACACTTTTTCACAAAAGTGGATACAAGCTCTTACACGAGATAATCCTACAGCTCATATCTCTCCAGTTTCCTAAGAGATATATGTACCTCCTCTTCTCTGGCACAGTTTTAACATAATGAGAGCATCGAGTAGGTCTTTTCAACTCAAATCACTCGATCATCAAGACTATTTAAAAACTATTTTTGAATCTAGGTCACTGTGCCAACGACCGAGGAAAATTAATTCATGTCCAAAACAAAATAATAATGAACGAAGACACTGGATACTCATTCACAAATCAACGACTCTTTTGCCATTTACAAAAACACCTCACGAAATCAAAGTGTAATGATGAACTTCGTGTAATGTTTTTTAAAGTCAGAGTACCAAGCATCGATTCAATGTCATTCAATGTACTCGAAGGATATCCTAAACGTGGGTTCTCTTGAATTTTGTCAAATTTAAGGTGCAGAAATACGAGGTAAAATCAAAGTCAGTAGTATCAGCTGACGAATGGACGAATCGAAGAGGGATAATCCTTGAACGACCCCGTTGAATATTTAATGATGTCATCGTCGAGGTGTCGCATCGTGGCATGTATATATGTGTGTTTGCATCAGTCGACGGCCAGCCGTACGGACTCCATATATACATGTATATTTCCTGATGGACGCAATAGTGCGTGACTTGACTTTCAGCACTTTTTGGATGGGTGTATAAACTTGATACTGCATCACTGAATAGATTGGGTGAAGGTAACACTAAATTTACGCGTCCACGCTGACAAAGATGGACGCACTTTGGCCCGGTACGGGCAATAAATTCGAGTCCATAGTCGTCCTGAAAATAATTTATCAATTGTTAGGGTGATTACTTTTCATAAATGTGTCATCGGTCAGAGACACTTATTGAGATGGTTGATTAGTGAATGGTTTCATGGATACTTATAAGGTAGCAAGTTTCCACTTTTGAATGATTCATTTGATTCATACTGGATAAAAAATTGAATTTGGTATGTCTCGTCGATTTTTCCCTTTAGAATTGTGTATTTTTTTTATTATTCGAGTAAGGTTATCAAATGTTCTAGACTACCTCTATCATATGATTTTGCTCCACTCCAAACATTTCAAAAGAAAGAATCCTGGCAATTCTATGGATAGCTCGAGAACTTTCGGGAAAATTAGAAGAAAACGATAAGTCCAGAAACGTTGAATATTTTGAGAAAGAGCAGAATTATCGGTACCGTCAAATTGGGTAACTTTGTCACAGTGGGTGCAACTTTGATACACCCCTGAAAAATGACTTTCAGAGCTGCATTCGGTAAGGTGAATGATTCTATCACTCGGAAACCTATCCTCCCTTTTTGGCACACACATAAACAATGTGTTGAGCCACCGTTCATCACGCGTGGATGATTGTACTCGTTTATCGAAGTTTTTTTTGAAAAGGCTGATTTAGCAGCGATACACCAGGGGTCCAGTTAGTGTACCTGGCAAGAAGTGTTCCGGAACGAACTACGGGTGTATAATGCTACATTTCCATCACATATATCTCCATATTGAAGGAACCGTCGTTACATCAGAGTATTTACAGCATTTGGAATTAAAATGAATGAAAAACAAGAAAAAAACCATGAAAAGTGTACCAAAGTTACCCCACTGTAGGTAAGAAGCATGAGGATAGGGTAACTTCAGAACACCTCCCTATGACAGCTTCTTTCCAACTCATCTTGAGTCGAGTGATGGTCTATGAGGTTTTAAAAAGAAGTTCTGAATAATTAAAATTGAGTCACTCGCATGGTGGTGGGTCGAATTGAGATATTCTGTAAGTGTACCAAAGTTGCCCCATCGGGGTCTAACTTTGGTACACTCCTTCAACTGCTAATAGCTTCAGCTTAGACACATCAAATTGAACTTTGGAGCCCATAAATCGAAAGCTGAGCTTGTAAGCTTTAGATTCACTACTAATAGGAGTGGGTTTTGTCAATGTATGTTGGAATGCCGAGCTAACAAAATAAAAAGTACCGAAAACGTACCAAAATTACCCAATTTGACGGTATGACCTAAGCTCGCGAAATTGAGTTTAATCAGATTTATCTAAAAACTTCTGTGCCGAATATGGCAAGGATAAACAATTAACTAGTTTCGGCCTAATTCACACTTGATTCCCCGAGTCGTGAATTCTGTGTTACCATGAAAATATTTGGGAAGGATTCGGGCTATCCAATTCCACCACTGACATACCGTTCAAAAATCGCACAAAATTCAAAGACCCGCCATTTCCATACATCTCAAAAGATTTGACGAATCCAATAGAATATTCAATTTCAAGTCCTTTCACCTTAAAGCTCAAACAAACCGGATTCATTCCAATTATAAATCCTTTAAAATTCAAGTATCTCCAATCTCCCAAGTAAATACCGAGCTTTGATCCTTAAAACAAACATGCTCGAGGATGTCTAACAACCCGAAGAATGTTTTCAATCAGCATTTGCAAGAGAGCAAAAGTATATACACTGAAATCACGAACGACATCAAATAAGCTATGCACAGAAAATAGGAAGCCTACATTCACCATCTATACAACATATACACAAGACTGAATGCAAAGCTTGCAAAAGAGGCAGGGGGCGGAATCTCAATTCCGCACTCGTGGAAAAGGCTTCAAGCTGGTGGCATAATTCTCAAATCCGATATTTCTGAGGAGTTGCATATATGTATAGTAGGGAAAGATGTCGAGAGTGCAACCGTGGATTGTGTGTGCTTTGGCGCACGATATCGCTTAACGACACACCTTTCGTAGACTGAAGTGTTGACATTTCAGAACTCCAACACACACACACACACACAAGCAAACACACATACAAGATTCTCTTTGTACTTTGCTATTACGCGATTCCAGTCTTATTTAGCCCTGACTGTCGAAGCCCAGATGTCAATGAGCCAAAAGCTATATAGAGAGTCGGGAATTCACGGGTGGGAATATAAGCCCGACCGAAGTCTCTCTCTTCAATGATAGGATTTTCAATGGATGCATGAACGATTCGACAAGCGACGCCAGACTATCTAGATGGATTAGAGACAAGCTTATCCCAATCGCTCATTAAAAGCCCTCCTGCTTCCTTCTGATTATCTCATTAGCTCGTTGGTAAGGATCATCACCAAAAGAGCTTTAACAGAGACCCGAATATCAAAGAAGAGACTTTGATGTGGTTTAGCAATTCGTGAATGGAATGCCGTATACCTAATACTGATTCGAAGATTTGTACTCTAAAATGCGCATCCTTAGGTTAGGGTAAATGATAGCCTTGTGGTTGTACAGCTTTTGAGGTTATGAAGATTTTTGACATTGGTTCGAAAAGCAAGTTTGATCAGGGCTATCGGTGCTGATAGCAAATCTCTTCACATTGATTCTGTTTATTTAGATTAGCAATCAAAGTCATCTGAATTACTGATATCAAAATGATTAGTTATCGATTGGATTATCAAATGAATTTGACACGTGAGCTGTTATCTATTGAGAGCTGTTAAGACCTCGAAAAACTTCTAATTGAACATGTTTTCTGAGAATTAGCCTCGAAGCCTCTACTTTGTGCCATACATCAATCAATGATCAACCGATAGTAGTCGAGCGTAGGTGAATTTCAACTCCATATCTTGAAAAAATTAGTCATAATTTTTGCAAAACAAAGAAAAAAATATTTTTTCGATCGACTGTGCGTAAAGCACTGCTTTACGCACGGTAGTTTTCGTAAACTTTACGCCCAGTCGATCGAAAAACGTATTTCGATACTCGGGCGTGAAGTTTTTTTGCTTTGTTCGTGCTAATTTCGACCCTCGCTAGGGCTCGGGCCGAAAACAATCACTCGAAAAGCAAAACCAAACTTCCCTCCCTCGAATCGAAAAATACTATTTCCTACAAAAAATGTGAGAACTCAATAGAAAACATCAAGTCAGCCCTTTTTGGGTTATTCTCTCACGGAAGAATGAAAACCAGAACGAATTTATACTCGCGATAGCATGCGATTGAGTACCTTGTACCTAAGAATCAAAATCATGACTACTCAAGTCGTCACTTATGGGGAGCAGGGACTACCCGCGTTCGTGGAAGTTGTGCAAGATTGTGTAATCGAAATGATTGATATGGAACGGAAACCACAGAAACGCAGTGAATATGATTCATTGAAATTAAGACTTGCAAAGAATCTCTCAAATTTCTGGTGGGAATGAGTCAAGTTCTGGGAAGTATTTAACTCTTCCTGTGAAGATACCGTGGTCTCGTGGAAGAAGTCCTCGTTTCAAAGCAAAAGGTGTGGGTTTGAATCTCGACCGGAACCAAATTCAATTTCCATATGTACTTTCTCAGAGGCTTAGGTGATCCAAAAGCTACCTAGAACTGTAGGGCCCGGAAGATGAGTCCGGAAGGAGGTAGAAAATGCGTCTAAAAAAACAAATCTGGAAAAAGCGTTTTTTGTGATGCTGAAGGGAGGGCAAATTGATGAAAATAACCCGCATCATAAAGAATTTTGCTGGTAAGATTTTGGACGATGTAGTATAATTGATGTGTTTTTGGTCTGGTTTTATGAAAGTGATGAGAATCGGAATGTATTTTCGAGATCGAATTTTCAATAGAGAATGTTACTGTAATACTTACAATTCTGACACCTCACTCGTACTATGATATAATTCTACTTTAGCAGGAACATTCTTGAAATTTTCAGTCAGATCTACGCTTTGATCTTGCTCTGCTAGATTTATTACTACATAAACGGATTTCTGTCCCTCGAGCTCCCTGAAATTTGAAATTCAGTTAGCTATTCGACAACCTATTGACCTAACGACCTATTCTTCCTATATATACTGCTATTTACATAGGTGAAGAAACTGTAAATCTCAGAGGCTTTCAGCATAATTTTCTCTATTGAGTTGAGAATATAGATTGAGAGCGGGATAGTTTGTTAGAATCCTGTAGTTCGATGCTATGGTTGAAATTCATGACCATCGCGAATTTTAGCCAAACTAATAACACCTAAAGCGATTTTGTTAAAATATGTTTTGACTATTTTTCCATAAACAACACCGAAGGAGGTAGAGACTGTTATGGCACGTTATGATGAATCATATTATCAACGCCATGATTTAAAGATACATAATTTTTTATATGGTTCGAGGAATAACGAGAAATAGGTAGGGGTGTGTAAGAATCCATCTTTTCCTGAAAAATCTCACCTTGAGAACGCAAATATATCGTCATGGATCAATGCCGTAGAGATTGATCCATGCTTCACACTCGGCCATTGTCTCATTTCCGTAACTTTCAGGAAGGACGTGTAGTTTGAGTGAGGTACACCTTTTTGAGCCTCAAGATTGACAGTCACATAGTTTTCATTGACAGGAAGCCAAGTTGTAGCATTCGTGGAGAATCCTGTATCATGAAAAACCGCATTATCTCATCTCTCTCAAGAATTGTGGATATAGACATTATCTTGAGATCTGACAAAGTCAATGAGAGTTTGTATCCAGATTTTTTTTTGGTTAGAAAATAATGGTTGATTAGTAACGAATGATGATTTTTCGTCTCTTGAACGGACTGTGAACTTCGTTCAAACCGAACTGGAATAACATGAATGAAAATACTAATCGAGAGTTTAGTACAACTGCTCAAGGTTTCGCGACTTCCATCTAATTTACAGAGGCAAATGAACAAAATTGGCAACGAAACAAGGTAGAGTAAATGGTCACAGGGAGGCCAATGTTCTACATGATAAACTTTGTGAATGTAGAGTTTGCATAAAGTTAGACTCAGTCAGTTAGTTCACTTTTCTTTGAATGTGAATGTAGATCAACAAATTCAAGACCTGCAGAGGTTGTGCTATCCCACTGGAAAGGTGTCCTGGTGGGATCTCGTGATTGCTTCTCGAATCCAGCTCTTCCAGCATTACAACCTTGGGGATCTACAGTTTGTTCCCAGGTCAACTTAGTATTTTCCATGCCGATTTCGTCGCCGTTGTAGGTGACCGCCACTCCGGGTAACAGCTGAACCATCACAATTACGGCTTTGGCGATTTTAGGGCCGAAGCGGGTCACTACTCGAGCCTGGTCGTGATTGCCCACCTGGGAGACCAAGCGGAGAATTAGATCTCGACTATATATCTGTGGCTGACGATGCCACTGAAATTTTATACGAGTTCCAATCATAGAGATAGTACCAAAATGGTATCATCTCTATGGTTTCAATCTATCTCTGGAGCGTTTGTTCTAGTTTAAACGTTTTTCTCTGCTCAACGCAAAATAAAGATACAAGTTTTTTATTGGGGGGGGGGGGGGGTGGCGGTGAGTATCACAGTTAATGAGTCTATTGTCAATATCCGAAGTGGCTTCCAGCATTGCAGAAGAATAAAATGCTAGAGCCAGCGTCATGTCATTTCAAAGAGTGATCTTGTCATTCCTTTTCTAAGATAGATTTTCGTCCGTCCGAAGAATAGAGTAATGATCGTAAATAATCTTTTTATGAGGTCGAACACGCGGGACCCAAAATCCTGATTAGTCAATACCGGGGGATTGAGGGTTCAGGAAGAAAAATTCTTGTGGGGTATGATTTTAGGTACCTCCAGGATCATTTTCCAAAAAAACGAGAATCTTTCGTGGATGAATTTTGAGATGAATTCATTTTTTCGATTTTTCCATTGTGAATTATAGGTAAGCAATCGTCTCTTCCGAGCGTTTTTTCGCCTCCTCCGTGGTTTTCCTTGTAATAATCCGAGAGGGATGAGTTTTTTCAAAAACGTGTGAAATAGTTTTCTGTAGATTTCATGAGAATCTCCAGGATGGTACCGTGTTTTGTCTATTATAAGACCTGGCCTATAGCTTTTTAGGCCTGACTGAGAGGCTCTATATTCGAGATAGGCCTTATTTCCGAGATAGGTCCTATATTTCCAACCCCGGAAGATATGACCTATCAAATTCTTGAAATCTGTTTATCCAATCAATGTAAAGACAGATTTTCGAATTCCTTATTTTATCATCGAAGGGTTGGGATGAAGGAGCGTAACCGAGTCAATTCAAAGACATTTTATTTTCAAGGATAGCTTATACTTGAGGGGTGTCTTATATTTGAGGGTGTCTTATATTCGAGATAGGTCTTATATTTCGACGGGTCCTTGATAGGGGTGTCCTATATTTGACGAGGTCTTATATTCGAGCATGTCTTATGATTGGCGAAACACGGTATGCTCAAATATATTGAAAAAGTGGATCCGCTTTGGGTTATTGAAAATACTTCAGGATGAAGTGGAAGGGTTCACGGAGCTCCAGCAAAATTTTTCTTAATCTGAGAACCTCACGGCGCCTGTTCCTCATTTTTGAATGAATGTGAAGTATGACCTTGTGGGTATACAAAATATCCACAAAAACTATTCCACATATTTTTCGATAAAAATTATTCCTTCCGATTCATTACGGGAACATCACGAAAGCGACAAAAAGCTGCTATGGAGGGGAATCTTTACCTACCACTCACAGTGGGAAAATCGAAAAAATGACTTCATTCTTAAGTCTACTGACGAAAGATTTTGACTCTTTTAAGAGCATGATCCTAGAGTTACCTAAAGTCACACCCCACAGAATTTTTTTCTTTTCCTGAACCTTCAACTTTCCCGCCTTCAAGCCTCAACGTAGAGTCCTCAGGAAATGACAAGTGGAATCCAACGGTGAGCCCTGGTGCAGCGAACGTGTTGACATTATCTTGCCTTTTTCGTTATTAACTTCGAGAAATTGACAAATATTGTCGAGAATTATTGTTTTGCCGACTCGAAGAATTATCCTCTCGGAATTTTCCTCGTCAAAGTTGGTGAGTAAAGCGAGAGAGAAAAAATCTTTTCATGCGCGCAAGACAGGTTCGAAAATATTACGATAAAATTAATAGAAATTTTTCGACAACTTTGCATAATGTGAATGAAATATGATGCCATTTCCTTGTTTGTACCGTGTATTTTATGTTTTTCAAGACTCAGAGATTCTGTAATAGTCATTGCTTCAAGACGTAATCGACATTGAAGATTGATGTAAGAATGATGATTATTTTAAGAATAAAAACAGACAACAAATTAGATTCATCTACTTTGGGAATCGTATCTTTCAGTTTGAAAACATTGCATCTTTGAGCGTTATCTCATGACGCAATGAGAAATAATGCTCGGGCATCGAGGTCTCTTACTCATAAACCGTATGAAAACATTTTGTTATATCAAATCATTGATTAAGCATAATTAAATGTAACTTACCACCCAATTCGCTGTAGCTCCTTCTGGCATATTTTCCATCCAATTATCAACTACTAGTTTAAACTGTTCAGCGGTGGAATTTGCTGAAACAGAAGTGATGAAGCCAAAATTGAAGGGATAACTTGCACCAGCCTTGTAGTAGTCCATAGTCTTGGTGAGGTTAGCGTAAACTTCAATCATCATAACTCGTGGTTCATTGTCCTTCTTCTCATATTCTTCTAATACTGCTCTCCACTGAGATACCATATCGTATGTCTCATCTAAGCTTTGTGTATAGATATGATTTGTATACTGGAAACTTTTAGGGTCTGAAGTTACATTAGTCAACGGCTCGTCCCTTAAATCTTCAACTTCGAATAGATGAGGTACCGCATCAATACGGAAACCATCTACTCCTTTGTCAAGCCAAAATCTCAAAACATTCTGTGGACATAATAATTCAGTAACATCAGTATTGAGGAAAAATTGGATTAATTTTGATTGAATTGTGTTTGTGCTCGTGATGATTTCGATTTAGAATCAAAGATGTTATTTTTGTGGATTGGACGAGCAATGAATTTTTGATCGAATTAAATTCGATCATTATAATGCATCTGAGTTCCATCAAATCTACATGGAAATTCGCAAAGCATTTTTTGCAGAGAAAAACACAGATGATAAAACTCTTCCCCAGGTGAGGCTCGAATTCACAATATCCCGCTTGCCGGGCGGTTGCGTTACCAATCACGCTACCGGGGCGATTGCGGAGCTCTACTCATTGTGGTACGCAGAGCATTTTTCTTTCCAAAAAATGCTCTGCGAATTCCCATGTAGATTTGATGAAACTCAGATGCATTATAATGATCGAATTCAATTCGATCAAAAATTCATTGCTCGTCCAATCCACAAAAATAACATCTTTGATTCAAAAAAAAAAAAAAAAAAATGGATTAATTTTGTTAGAGAAAAAATTCACCTTCATTTCTTCAACAACATGTTTGTTGCGGTAGTTGAGGTCAGGTTGAGCTGGTGCAAACTGATGAAGATAGTATTCACCTCTCTCTTCGTTCCATTCCCAAGCTGAACCATAAAAGACACAGGCCTGAAAGGAAACGAGGGGTCAAGTTCAATTTCATGATAATCATGTTACTCACATGGTTCAAATTTCATAATTGAATTTTTCGATTCGAATAAAAAATGTGGGCATCAGAGATGAACAGATAAGAGATTTTGATAATTACCCAATTGTTTGGTGGCTCGCGAACTCCATCGACTACTTTACCCTCACTCCAGACATAATAATCCGTGTAGGGATCAATCTTTTTAACACTTTTTTGGAACCATTCATGTTTGTCCGAGCTGTGATTCGGTACAAAGTCCAAGATAAGCTTCAACTTGAGCTCGTGAGCTTTTTTCAATAGATCGTCAAAATCTTTTAAAGTTCCAAAAACTGGATCGACATCTTTGAAATCTGATATATCATAGCCAAAATCAACCATCGGGCTCGGATAGATTGGAGAAAGCCAAAATGCATCAAATTTTGAGTCCACTAGATGCTGTAGTTTACTTTCAACTCCTATTGCAAACAAAATTAAAGTCACATGATTATTCACTCAGGTAATATGTTTGTAAGGCACAGGATGAAAGGAGGACTTCTTTAAGCTTATTCAAAAATTTCTGATTCTAATGAGTCCAACATTTTCGTTTTTTTTACGAATGGGATTCTGTGTGCTGAGCTTTTGGAATGTATCTTATTGGCTAGTTTGACATGTTAATTTGATATGGCTCGGTAATGATATACTTTGTGGTGAGTGTATACACTATCAGCTTTTGATATTGTACGTTTATGAATGACATAAGTCCGGTAAATTTTTTATGTGGGGAATTCCGGAGATGTGAAACCGATGTTCGGCTATTATTAAATTTGTGCGATGGAAAATTGACGCAATAGATGAACATTAATACTTTTCGGACACAAGGAATACAAAATTGCATTGAATTGGTATCATTTTCTACTTTGAATAGTCAAATATATCAATTCGATAAGAATTCGGCAAAATGTGAGATTCCTGAGCTTCTGAGAACATTGATGAACATCTGACTTGCAATAACTTGAAACTAAAATTTGTAGGCAATTTCGGTGATTGTTTTATTTCATTCTTAAGTGAGGACGTAATAATTGCTCTACTCTGAATTATGAATCATCGCACTCTTTCCCACCAGATTCTGCATCGTGATAAAGCAATGATTTCCTCATGAAATTGCAATTTCTGCTCATGTAACAATGACACATAGAGATTCTATCAACCACAGAGACACGTGGAGCTTGAGCTACAAATATGTTTTTGTGCACTATAATTCTGAAATACCATCGCAATTTCATCCGTACTCCCAACACAGAATTTTAGATTGACGTAATCATCCGCGTATTTCAAATATTCTATCAGAGATAAATTTGATCAAATCCATATTGTCAAAATTGGCAAACTCCATTCACATTGGATTAAATTATATATCTCATAAATTTGTCAAAATGGTAAAATTTTATCCGAGTGAAATGATCCGTTGTACATTGGAATTTTTTGCATATTTTCTATGATTTAGACTCACTAAATCAAAATTATATTAGCTAGAAGAAAATGATAAAAGTGCAGTGTTTTGTTGTGAAATATATTCTAGAATGTCTGCACATATGGTTGAGTTAATTTATATTTCATGCACTATGAGTAGTTTTATTTAGAGATCACTGATATCATACTATCAGACACAACGATCCTCTTAGAAATATAGTTGAAATTGTATTAAATTATCGTTAACTAAAATTTTATGAGACATGGCGCGAGTCTCTGGATCTAAGAAAGATTCTTTTTTGTCAAAGATTACCTGGAAAATTTGTTGTTATTATCAAACCAATATATGCAGTAAAGATCTGTCTGCGTCGCAAGTTTCGGTCGGAGTATCATTGCAGCACCCTTCGACTGTAAAAGGCTTCGTTGTTGACTTGACAAAAGTGTAGACAAGACTGTACAAAACCGATTTCTGGAGTTCTTCATTAAAAATCGGGTTTCGAAAGCTCACAGAATCATACTTCAACTTGGAAGACCCGGTTGTAACAAAAAAAGTCAAAAGAAATTTCCGCGGAACAAGCATGAGAATATCCGGAAATGCAAGATTGAAATCCTTTCAAGTCATTTGCACTACGCAGTATCACCAAGCGAAATTTTTCAATCAACCGTTGTGTTTTCTCAGTCCATTGTGTTAAAAGTAGTCCACGAGTCTATTCGATCAGGTTGCACGTTGTGTGCCGAACATTGACAATGACATTGGATGAGCGCTAGACAGGCGAGCAGATGATTACTCTGTCGTGTGGTAAAAGAGTAAGAAGAATCATAGTACACGAAGGAAGAAGAAAAATTCTTAGCAAAAATGACTCACCCTTCAAATCTCCAATCCCATCGCCATTGCTATCTTTAAAACTTCTTGGATAGATCTGGTACAGTGACATGGTCTGCCACCACTTTGGTTCACCCGTCACTCCGAGAGACATGATTACAAGTGTGCCTAAGGCAATTCGTATTCCCATTCTGCAAAAAAAATTTCGAATTTGAACCCATTCAAATTAATTTTTATCACCATCAGCCGAGAACTAAATTTGAGTAATTTTTCATAAAAGTCCTCTAAATTTATCCAGGATATCTAAAATGCTATGTAATGCGAGTCCTAGTTTTCACCACTTCATCATCCGAGTACACACAGAATCTATTTTATCTTATCTATATTTCCTAATAAATTTACCTTGCGCGTGAATTTGAAACTTATCGATGAATAAAAAAAAATGTACTCTATATCGGGCAGCTGGTATATGCTTTAAAAATTATTAAATAACCCGCACACCCTGGTATGCTGTCACCACACTCAAACGATGTTCACTGGACCTCAATTGCTTCTTGTTAGCCTCTTATAATGCTTTACAAAAAAAGAGAGAGGGGATATTTTGTTTTGTTTCTCATATATACAACGGCTATATCCATCATCATTCATAACACGCGGAACGTCGCGGGTATATTACGCGTCATGAATTTTGAAGATTCTTTTATATCTGATAATAGATTGTTATCCTTCTCTCGTCAACCAAGTAATAAGATTTTTTTTTATGAACTATAATAATTGGTTCAGTTTCATCAATTTTGTTGTGTTACATCCGTTGAAGAGATACTTTATATCTATTCCAATTAATTTTTCATTTATAATATACGAAACGGAGATTGTTGTTAGTGTATAGAATTTTTTAGGAAACGGAGTCATGGTGACCATTAGTTTGATGAAGTTCCATCCAGATAGAATTTTATCAAATCTGATGAGATTATTTTGATATTATGGATAGAATTTATGATTTTTTCTCATTTCCTGGTTGTATGCAGATAGCATAGATGCGTAGCATATCCACTGACTTTTTCGGCACGGCTATCACCTTGGTACTTGGGAAGTTATTTTTTCATCAAGCAAAGTTATTTCAGGCAAAATTACGTAAAATTGCTGAATTTAGACATTTTGATAATATTTGTTATGCACTTCTAGGAAGTGCGTATGAATGAATTACGGGAAATTTCCGGTGGAGCATCGATGTTCAGAGACTCAAGTTATCACCTGAATTTTCTCAGGGTTTACCTTCGATCCATATCAAAATTATTGCCAAGTAATTGTTCCCCTTTATGTTTCCATGACATGGGCATCGATGCAGGGCGGACTGACAAAATAGTATGTCGATTGAAATTTGACTTGCTCCATTTTCACAACCATAGTTTAATATGGCACTAGAGTGAAAAAGATGTAAAGAAAGGAAAATAGTGCAATCTGAGCAATGATGAGAGTTATTAGAAGGGTTCTTATTGTTAGTTTAAATTGTTGAGATCACCATGTATAACTTTACCCAAGAATCCTTCCAAGAAAAAATCAGTCCAGTCACTTGATAGACTGAATTTGTCATCCAAACTCAAACTGCTCACTTTCAAGTGATTTTACACGCTCACAGACTTCGAAATCATTCAATTCTGATCAGAAGTTTAGCCTCATGTTGCCTCAATGCGATTATACAGAGTTCACTAACCCGTAAACTGATAACTTTTTTTCATCCATAAAGTTCAGTGTATACGAAAAAAGTGTTCCTTAGTGTATCGATTTTAATATGAATGAAATATAACCAAGTTCCAATTCTGACATTTGGAAATAAGTATCTGATCATAATGAAACCGTACATGCGAGTGAGTAAAACTCATTTACAAAACTATTTTGATAGTTGATGGCCAGGTTATCCTTGGATCTAAATGAAATCTGTCCAATACATGATAAAATCATTTTCAGTATTGTCATGAAGAAGGAAACATCCAGGTAATTCAAATTGGTCTGGACAGTTCTACTTTTCATATCTCTTTCAAAACCAATGCCAAAGTGAGAATTTATTCTTCTCGAGAAGAAAAAAGTGCAAGTCAATCATAGACATAGAGTGCAGTAGACACAAGTAACTTTATGGTTAAAATCAGACGACGTAAATGGAATAACTCGGATTGTTTTCCTGATAAGTATTATCTTTGCCAAAAATGTGATAATATTGAATACAATATCAGGAGACAAAATCTTATTTCATAATCAAGATTGTTCAATCGCAGCTCTACAGATACTGATAATATTTACCAATTAATAGGCGTATCTCATGCCTGATAGCACTAACCGCTCTGGCACAGATCCCAAGCACTACTACGATCTCACGAATGCCAAAAACTGGTTCACTAACGACAACTTTCCTGGTATAGTAAACTCGCTCTCCGAGAATGAATGTGAAAAGGGAGGGAAAATGTGGGAGAGAGAGAGAAAGTCAGTCAAGCTACTTTTAGGTTACGTTTACAATACCAAATCAGCACCATACGCTCTCTTCATCTGCGACAGATTGCTAAGAATAAAACACAGAGCATAGTGAGTATCTAGCTTTCAATGTCACGGTGTCAACAACACCAAGCTCATCGTTGTATAGAAGTTAATTCTAATTTAAATTCAGTCACTGTATTGCTGTATTTTTATCTAAGATGATATGAGCACAAGTTATTAATAGTTATAATTTTTATAGGATTATCTCAACGCGGAACTGGTTTATTAAGATGATGATTCTTGAGTATTTCGTATTCCTACAATTGCTCGACCGTTAACCTCTGAGTTCAAAGTCAATGATACTATGACTCATAGAGTTGAAGGAAATTGAATGAAGTTCAATAGCATTCTGCAATTGTTGGTATTTCTGATACTTTACAAGATTGATTCGCTCAACAATGTTAGCTAATTTTATCCCTCACAGAATGAGATGAATTCATCATCTTCCAATTTTTAATCACGAAGAATGTTGAATTCAAATCGGTAGAAGATAAATTTATAACAATTTTTGATACAAAGAGATACAATGGATTCACAGACGGGCGGAGGACAAAACTCACTCTCAATTCTTTAGAAAAAAAAAAAAAAAAAAACAAGCTGTCAGAGCATTCAAATATGGAGACGTGAGAGATGCATAAATATGTCTATGGTCAGGCAAGGATATATCCTTGAAAATTCCAACTAGCCATTTCTCATTATGGACTAGTAGATGATTCTGGGGTACTGATCTATATTCCACATTCGAAATTGAAATGCATCTAGTGATCTTATCAAAAGTCTAAATCATCACAGTTAAAGCAGGAAATTTTGCGAATAATTTATTATAATCGTGTTATCTAAGAAGACAATAACATTTTTCTTTGATACTCCTTGATAGTCGATCGCTAGTTCTTATTCCTGAACATCGAGATGTTTATTGCAACTTGGAGTACAGCAATTTTTATAAAACAAAAGTCTTCAAAACAATGACAAGAGGAGGTCGAACCTTGAGGATCCTGGATTCGTCCCAACTTTTGGGAATCAACTTTTTTGGGGAGGAATGAAGGTATCTCAAAGGATCTAGTTTCATGGGCCTCCAATTTTGAGATATAGCTAAGGAGATTAGCATTGGCAATATATGTATGTATGTTACTCCTATTTAACATGGGCCTATATGGCCAATGCTAATCTCCACATAGCCATATCTCCGGATGGGAGGCCCATGGGACGAAACCCTTTGAGATATCTTCATTTCCCACCAAAATAGATAATTTCCAGAGTTTGGGGCGAATCCAAGACCCACAAAGTTGAACCTCCTCTTGTGGAGTAGAACAAGTGCATGGGTCCCACCGGTGAGACCCATTGCAGCAAACGTGTTAGCTTAATGCCCCGAACTAACCTAAGTCGAAAAATAAGAAATTATTTTTCTTTTTCTTTTCCTCTTTCAAAGTATTGTAGGCCTCCAGGGTCTATTTTGAATACAAGCAAAAAATGATAGTAATGATTTTTATTCGTGGTTTTATTTCCTTGTGAAAATACTCGACAAATATCACGGTCGTATATACAGGTCTGGAAACTCCTATTACAGACATGGTCCCTCTACCCGGGACCAAAAGTTTCTTCTACCCGACACTTTTGCACGTAGCTCTGCTATCGAGTAGTAAGTTGATGTTGATGTTTACATGCTAAAGATTGATGTCAACAATGGTATTCGCTATGGTCACGAATGTGCTATGTAAAAAAAAGTAGACTGCAGCGCCGGCAATGGCAGAAAATAACTTCAAACTGTGGCGGGCTTAGCGAGTTGCGTGGCCGCTGCGGGAGGAGAGCGGGGAGGCCGAGATAACACGGACATGGAAACGTTGAATGTCTGTGTGAGGCCCACCACGGCGTAATGCGCGAGCTAGCCACTAGATGTCTCGCGCAAGCAATTTGACCATAGCGAATAACCATTCGTTGCCTACGAATTTCCATGTTTATGAGCGCGAGTGAATGAAAAGTATCGTGTAGATTCATTCATGCCACGAAGAATTTGATTAACGCAAAGTATACAAAATTTTTCTTGAACTGAAAATCCTTCTTGATGCCCTACTCGGAAAAGTTGCGGTCCTCGTGAGATATAGACAGTGCGCGAATCAACTTGAGTGCAAAAACTGTAGTGCATCGAAATTTATGCGATGGTGTTCGCCAAATGCGACGTAATATGGAGCTAGAAACGTAATGAGCTTTGCAGGTATGCAAAGAAGACTCTTTCCACCTTGAAGCTTTCAATGCTGTTCCAAAAGTGTCATCATGAGGTTTTTGGGTAGTGGCAAAACTTCGTGTCGGAGCATTGAATGAAGCATGAAAATTCTGTCATGTGAGCTATACTGTTCATTGCACTCTTTCTATGACGTATGCAATTTGCAGAGTTTCTGATATTCACAGTTAAATTTTCTTCTGATAATTTCAAAATATTCATGCAATCGAGTTCTATTTACATTCTGTTGTGAACAACTTACTACTCGACCGTAGCGCCACACCCTTGGTGGTGAAATTAAGAAGTACGGGTGGCTCCGATAAGAGGATCACAGGTTTACACGGGAGTTTCCAGACCTATTTATACGACCGTGACAAATATAAAGCTAGATAATAGTTATAGTAGAATGTAGATTTTTCAGTTTCCAGTGCTGATTACGGTAATTTCCAATGGTATTTTCTTACACACATTGAATCTATCATACACAACACAGGCTGCAATGTCACAAGAAGATGAAGATGAACTTACAAGCTGGAACTCGAGGTTCGGACACAACAGATTCTATGTCTAGTAGTAGTTTTGAGTGAAGAGTTATCAATTGCTTCAATAGTGTTTTCCCCTGTGTAACGTATTAAAACCCTGTGTAACGTTTACAACGCCATGTAATATAGTTGATAGTCTCTTCATGCTCCCGACATTTGCATCCAGACTGTAAATTAGGCCCAATCGCCTCAAAGATTGGGCCACGTAGGAATGATCTGATCTGATGCGACTTATAGTGAAGATAAAATCTTCAGAAAGACTTTTTATGAGAACAAAGTTCGACGCTTGTCTTGGATTAAAAATTGGAAGTATTCTTCCCGTGTTTCCACACCCTCAAGGATGTTTTCTGTATTACATACATAAATCTTGGATTTAAAATGTTCTTTCGTATTCGTTGGCAGCGGGGTTATATCTCACGCCTTTCAATCAAAAGGTCGTGGGTTCGATCCCCGGGGCCGGCACAACTGAGATTATTTTCAAGTACCTCTAGTATTAAGTGGTTTGGAATTTATTCTAAATTGTAGGTCCAGTAGAGATGTAAAGTTTATCTTCCGTACACTTCGCTTCAATAAAAAAAGAAGTGTCGGAGCAGGATGGATTTCTCGTCTCCATACTACACCAGCCTACGTACAGGAGTTATAACTATAGGTACCTCTGCAGAAGACTTGGTGTATTACACACCAAAAACTTGTTGATGTAAAATCAACCTGGTATCAAATCAAATCAAATCAATTCAAATCAGATCGATGAAGAAAATTCGATAAGTATAATTAAAAGGCCGTCTTCTGAGCATTGAGATATAATACCATGGTCCTATATCTCTATGCTTCTGACACGGCGCAAATATCATTCGGGTTCTGTCTGCGATGGGCCATTCCGATGGACAACATAAAATGGAACTTTGATGACTACCGCACACCAAGCTGCCGGCCCCGTCGCGTCGGTGGGTTCACAATTCTAGGAGTATTTCTCATCAACAATCGCTCAATAGCATGATCCATGAGACAAAAATTGTTAATTCTTAGAGAAGGTTGAGCGGATCTTACAGTAGAATTCATCAAGGTCAGCAGACACATTTTCATCAGACAATTGGTATTCATAGGTTGATCAAAAGCGTCAAATTCCAATCCTCTGTTGGGTCAGGGATAATTTTGCAGTTTTGTATTCAAATAGATCTCCAGATTTTTCATCATCTAAAATTTGACCACTCGTATCATATCAACTCGAAAATTGAACGTATCGATAGGTAATGATAGAAAATAATTTAGCACGTTCCGGTTTTGTCTATCATCAAGATGGCGCTTCAAATCACTCTCAGACATCAGAGTCACAATGACCATTCACTAGAAGCTGAACTCATTCTTTCAGACAATGTCGCACTCTATCTAATCTCATCTCTGATCAGTATTTCAATTTGTGTGCGATCATGAGCTGATTACGATATCAAACTACACCTTGATAGAAATCTCAAGTTCACGTGAGTGGAGAAAAATGTGCAGGGAGTATGTAAACGTATATTTTTTAAATATATAATCGTGAATTCTCAGTCAATTATTTCTCGGTCTGGCAACAGACTCGATCACTTTACGTCCGAATTCTTGACTGATCTGGCAAATTAAATCTTCTCATAAAGAGAGTACTAAAATATAAGTCGTCAGTCTTTTTCAATTGATTCAAAATTCAAAGTTTGGATGCGCATTATTCGAGGTGAAAACAGATTGAGAAAAAATAACTTAAGCCTAAGCTCATGCATAGGCAGTCATGTAGACAGTGGTACAGTTTTCAGTTGTCTGCCCGAACTTGAGTCACACCTGACGGAGTGATTATAGGATTTCGAAAATTTTCTATCGTACAAAACTGAAAAAAAGTATGAATCAATAATAATAACCTGGACTGTGTGGTCCCTGTTATTCATATTTCTATACTTCAGGCATACTTGACATGGCAAACAGTTCCGGGTTTCGCTTTCCTTCTTTAATTCGAGCAGAGGTCATCACTATCGAGATTCCTACTCGATTTTTTTTATCCTAAATTCAAAATTCCAGTCACAGAATTGATCACAAACGACTTCCGAATAAATCCACCAAATTCTCTCTATCTAGAAATTCTACCTCGTTAACCTCCAAAAAAAACTCTGCCCTCGATTTCACCGGAATACTGACCCCAGATCTCAGATTACATCCGTGGCAAAAGGGCCAGCCCATATCCGCGTTCAGAATACCGAGTGGGCACGAATGCTAATGAGCGAAGGTCGGCAAATATCTCGAGGCTAGACTACAATATATACCTGCATCAGTAATATATATAGAGAAGACAGTGTAGACTGATGCGGCAACGCATAAATCGCAAGGTTGCACGCACGAAAGAGCTGTGTATATATATGCAACAACATATGTGTAATACACAGAAAACGTCCCCTAAGTAACATTACATCAGGAGTTCGTGTCAACCATCAGGCAACCGTACCGCACTGCTGCCACGCGCGCGCCTTTACATATTCGCGCATGCAGTGCATATAGTGCGACAGTCATCTCATTCGTATACATATAGTCTCGGCGCGGCGCCTAATTTAGTATGCGGAAGCCGGGCCCCCCGCACTGATGTAGTAGCACACTTGCAACGAAGATAACAAATGCGGTGACAAAGCTTAATGCGACGGAAAATGTATTATGTTAGGCGTTTGCCTGATTGAGACGTCCATTAAGAGCTTGATGTAAATTTTGATAACTATGCGGGTAAACTAATTATTATTGATGATTTTCACGCGAAAGTGGCCTACGGAAAGGGATCATCTCTCAGATTTATTTCGAAACTTTCTTATTCCATTTTATAGCCAAAATAGGAATTTCGGATAACCCATGGGACGCAAAAAATTTTCATTCCACTGTGGCACGCATATTCGATAAACTCACTAGCAAAAAATTGTTGGGCTCCTAGCAACCATTTGTTCATTATATTGGGGCATAAAATCGGTGGAAAATCATCAGGAAAGATTTTGGAATATCATGTTCTAAGAACGATTCATTCCACGTAGAAATACTCTCTATGGTGCAAAGTCGATGTCTTGCATTTGAAAATTCATGTGATTTTGATTCGATGTATCTCATTTTGTTGTAGAACCTCTCCAATGCATGAATTTGGATTTTACAGGTGGTCATTTTGTGGAGAATATTCAAGCTTCCCATTCAAAATGATGCGAAAAGCCTAGTTCCGAAAATTCGGATGCACGTACAAAGAATGAACTCCTTGGATTACTATAAAAGTCAAAGTTTCATAAGTAACTAACAAGTTAATTTAGATCGTCCTCGATCCCTCTGGAAACAATTTTCCCCGGATAAAAGCAAAATTTTACGATGACGATGTAAGTTTTAATAAAGATGAAGAGTGGTTTGTAGAGAAACTAACGTTCTCGTGGAAAATACCTTCCCAACTCCAAAAAGCCCTCAAATCGCTATGAATAACTATGCCTCAGCGTTTTCATAGATTTTTGGATGTTCCTTCGGATGTCTCAACCTGCATGCCAATACCTGTTGGAGACTTCGAGAACTTTTCATTCAAATGGTTTCGAAGCATCGTTTTATCAGAATGAATTTTGGGGTTTTTTGATGGATATACATAGTACGGAGGATATGAAATTTTTTTGAGACCCATAAGTGATCCAGAGTTTCTATTCTTAACCAAAATCGGAAAATGGAGGTTAAAAAATCGGACAGATCATAGATCATAATAGTGAAAATTTTTCGTTAGCGCAATTTGTTTGGATGAAGTTCGGAAGTAAGGGTGGTGGATAGCGTAGTGGAAATTTTAGGAATGAATGAAGATTGTATCGTGGGATGATGTGATTGTGATGAGAGATAGGATCAAAATGAGAAGTGATTGGGACCTGTATCAGATATATCGAGATATATCGAGATGGTAAGCTGAATTTGTGGGTTCGTTTGATTAGTCTAATTGAAGAATGTAAGTGTCTCCAAAGTGGTGTTTGACTCTCGGTCAGACGAGATGGCATTTTTTGAATTGGATCGAACGATCGTAACTTGTATCTGATCTTGGTGACGTATCAGTTTTATCAATTCCTCGTCACGTTTTGAACGATAACGATTATTATCGTTATACGAGAAGTGAACATTCGCAATGTAATCTGAATGACTATTCCGTTCTTTTTTTTCTTCAGAAACTGTTGTAAACTTGTTGTTTGGGTATTTGTATTGTGTTCATTTCCTTCACTTCTGATGATGAATTTTTGCCATTTCTCGCTTCGCCATTTCTCGGTATCAATCGAATTTTCACAAATTCCCTATATAGTAAGCTAGAATGACATCTAGTAAAACAGTTATGAAACTGAATCACGGATACATTTTTCATTACTTCCATTAGAGAACAGAGAGCATAATCTCACTTGCATCGAAACAAACGAGCTCACTTTCTTATTCTCTTTTTATAAAATGAGGTAATCAGAAACAAACGGCTCTTTGCAGAAATGCTTTGCGCGCTTTCTGTAATTATCGAAAGTAATTACAATTTGTTTCTAGTGAACGAATCCAAGCGGTACGACACTACCCGAACCATAGATCCAATTCATTTTATTATTCCAGAATCTCAATGATAATATTTCATGGGATAAGAACCATTTCACTCGATTCTTGTTCGTGCATCATAATTTATGATGAAAATATTACTGCTAGAAGAATTTGTGGAACGCAAAAATGTTGAATAATATCTCAAATAACCAGTGGTTTGAGATGGGGTTGAATCAAAGTCGATTCACCACGCTACAATCCGTCAGTGAATCGTAGAATGTCAACTGTTTGCAAAGACTTACGTAAAGTCAAATGCGAAAACACGAATGGACAATTTGCAATTAAGTGATTAGATCTCATTGAAGTAAAACTAACACTCGAGTTGTGGATCATTGTGTGACTTTGACGTAAGATTAGCAACAACAAACTTGATTGACGCGCCAAAATATTGAATTTTTAAATGTTAATGCTAGTGGATTCGTCTTTTTCTAGAGTTATGCCTATGATGGAGAAAATTGATAATCGAAGTCATAGAGCTCCACATTTAGTATGAGATCAATTTCAGAAAGTCTTTGGAATGGTCATACTTCATGAACTCAATATTTCTTCTTGATACGTATGAATAAATGCATCGAAGACTATTCATCAAAAAATCTCACCGGCTTCGGGAAAGTCTGCTTGAAGAATTTTCTCAGTATGTTTATAGATACTGAACAGTCCAGAACGAGTCTAAGGGGAATTTAAATTTTCGTTTGAAAACATATTGGATGAATTTGGTTCGTCCGCCTGTTGGGTGAGAGAGCCCTATCAATATTCGATTCTAAAGATTTCTGTGGTGTTTTTGTAGGTAGATCCAAAATCACCAATATGAGACTTCTGAAACGATTTGGCATTCCTTATAAAACCGATACTTATCTATCTTTTCAGAATTTTCAAACGGGAATACCGAATCTTATGCAATTATGACGTTGAGCTCTACGTCTTTTCTAATTTAGTTTCATCAACGAATTACCCCCACGGAGAAATTGTACGCTTCTGTATTCTTCTAATTCGTATCATTATTGATAAATATTTGTGATTGTGAATGCTCCAAGTTGGAAACTCAGCACACGATAAGCTGTTATATAACAGAACAGATCGATGTGTAGGTACAAAGAAGGTGTCTGATTTTTCCCTTAGGACTTGAATACCCTTTTAGCTGTGTCTCAACTTACGCGCTTCGAGAGTTTTCAACTGAATTCAACTCATTTCAAAAGCTAATATGAAATTGTGTAATTTCAAGTCGTAAATTCAATTTGTCCTATTTGAGAGTTGAGCTCAAAGTAGTGCGTAATAATTGCACTACACAGGGTTTGTAATGCGTTTGTTGAGAAGGGAAAGGGAGAAAAATCGTTCTCTGCAGTTTCGTGAGAGATGAAACTAATATTTTTTCACGAGGTAAAAGTTGTTGCTATGAGCTTTTAATCAACAAATAATAAAGAAATCTGATGGGTGACACGAGGGAGAATTTTTTCGGTGTGAGCGGGAGTTGAACAGATTCAATCCAAACACGTGATCTAATCTACAACTATTTCGTCAATCTGAATAATAATTTTGATGAATAGATTCGAGAATGAGGCGATTTTTTGCGGAATGCAGTCAGCGCGATGTAGGAATGAATCCGTCAAGGACTCGTGCTATTTGTCAGGAATCTTAATCATTACAGAGGGTAAATAGTGCAGTAAAATTACAAGTTCCTCTCAAGTTCTTGTTGTTGCTGCAAACTAATCACCGAGTAACTCAACCCATTCGAGTTCTGAAGTAACGAGCTCCAGAATCAAACAATTACACAAATCTGAACAAATTACAGTCGATTTTAGAAATTATTATTCAAGTTGTTCCAAACAATTTCAGAAATTGTTTAAAAAACAGTATGACGATTCCAGAATGCTACGGATGCGGTAAAGTTGTTCTAAATATACTAATAAATGGGAAGATGTAGACATCTGATTATTTTTTTGGTAATTGCTATTACTAAGGACCCTTTCGGAAAATGAGTGAGTTATACACAGTGATGCAGATTGAAAAAGTTCTTGTAGAGTCGTGGTTTTGGTTTCAGATGATCAAAGATGGAATAGAAGAGTCAACATCAATCATTCCATTACTGCGAAATTATTTCAACTGATCCCCGCATTACTATCTGAATATCGGAAATGGAATTGCTTGCAATTTTGAAAAACGCAGAATGAATCGTTTCACTACATTTTGGACGTAGATTTTCTGGAAGATAGTTTTTCCCTGGAAATTGTTGTCTGAGAAGAAAGGGCGCTTGTATACCTTATGGCCACGATATTTTGGGCAAGGCTTGCGGAGGTTATTTCCATGCCCTGCATGCTAGTCCAGTCCAAGTGGGCGCCAACGTTGGGAAAATTATTCCGACGAGGTTTTTCTGCGGGATCCTCTCCAGAGGATCATCGTGATCATAGAGATCCATATCGCCAAGCCGAAAAATGGCTACAATTTGTTCAAATAGGATTATTCCAAATAATTTAATGAAATTGTTTATTTTTGATTCAAACAATTTTTCAAAGATAATTCGACCCATTTTGAACAGAAGAAGTGTAGTGCCATATTTTGCTAAACTTGGTCGTTTTTGAGTAACAAACAGTTTTAAAATGAAAAAAACGTAAATTTTGCAATCTTTGACATTGAATAGGAGTAAGAACCAAATGAAAAGTCGATGTTGACATCTCGGGTTTCTGTTTACTGAGATATCCTCTACAAGATCCGATATCACCAATCGATGTTTCCGGCCCAGAACTTCATATTTTTCGAAGATCTCTACTGTACAGTCTTTTATGGGCTCAATTGACTATCCATTTCAAACCTCAGTATATTATTACTGATATTCACCAAAATCGTTCGTTAACACCACTTGAGGGAAAAGATGTTCTATTCCGGAAACATGGCTTCTTGACACTGAATATTGTAGAGCACACCCTAGAGAACAGATACCCCGGATGAGAACATTGATTTTTCACTTCATTGTTACTTTTATTTGATGTCAAAGACTGCAAAATTTGCGTTTTTATCATTTTCAAACTGTTCGTTACTCAAAAACGACCAAGTTAAGCAAAAAATGACACGGAACTTCCTCTGTTCAAAATGGGTCAAATTGTCTTTGAAAAGTTGTTTGAATTAAAAATAAACAATTTCATTAAATCGTTTGGACTAATTCGATTTGAACAAATTGTGACCATCTTTCGGCCTGGCAACATAGACCTCTATGATCACGATGATCCTCTGGAGAGGTAACCGCAGAAAAACCTCGTCGGAATAATTTTCCCAACGATGGCGCACACGTACGTTTTTGTCCAAAATATCGTGGTCACATTGTATATTGAAAACTTCTACACTAGTGCGTTTTTGCTTCCTTTTCTCCTCTAATAATCTCATACATGAAATTGGGTTGGGAATATCTTTTTCGTTGAGTCTCTAAGTATTGGAAGACTTCATTCGTCTCATTATATGGCCCTATATATTGAGTCTAAAAAAGACTCAACATTGGCACTGAATTCTGACTGTTCTGGAATTCACGTGCAAAATAGATCGAGGGCTTACTGGAAAGTCTCACAACGCAAACAATACGTCACCGTGATATTGATTGGAATAATCATTTAGGCTTCGGAAAGTTTTAATTAAAAAAATTTGGAAGATCGCTCTCGAACCGCACTTAAGCCACTATCAATCATAGCTCGAAATGTTTATACGAAACAGTGCATCTATAACTTTGAGCCTGGAACAGGGATAACAACGCTGACGCCACCGACACTAAGATAATCAATACTCAGGTGCACTGTCGTGATATAAGTGTAGTGAGAGTCGCCTGCAAAACTCTGAAGGAGAAAGGGTCGTGTGAATTATGACCACTAGCCACCAATCCTAGAAGGGATTCTTGAACAAATCCAAGAGATTCAAGGGCTTCGAAAGATTTAGAAGATTTTTTAACATCTCATTCGACATACATTTTCATATTCTTCAAGAAATTTGAATCAGACATTTGTCTCGACCATATACATATATTATCTTATAGGTTTGACCAAAAATTGGGTTACGCGAGCGAAACTAATCCCCCAGTACGAACATTAACTTGTATCGCTGGAGCACTTGAGTATTTCTGATTCCTCATTGCTTTGTGATCGGTGAATTTATTTTATCCTTCCTCGATAATAGATGATACTTTGGTGCTCGTGCCAGAAGACAGACTTACAGATGACGACAATACTCTTAAGGGGGAGCGCAACTCTCGTTCTGAAGTGTGGCCTGAGGAATCGTGGTGGTTTGATGATTCAAATGTAGAGGTATTCTTTCAATCTAAAAATGATGGCGTGATCAGTTTGTTACAATAAAATATTTTGACCATTTTATTTCTTGGATCGCACCTCCTTCAACGAGACGTTAAACCCATACGACATTCTGCTCAAAACCACGGGAACTACCCCCCAAAAAAATTCCAGACTGATCCGTCAAGTTATATAGGACTTGTTCCATTTTTCGGGA
The DNA here is from genome assembly GCA_029851415.1 of Eretmocerus hayati. Classification (NCBI taxonomy): domain Eukaryota; kingdom Metazoa; phylum Arthropoda; class Insecta; order Hymenoptera; family Aphelinidae; genus Eretmocerus; species Eretmocerus hayati. Next base: position 167,969,877 of record CM056742.1, read on the forward strand.
GAAAATTCTGAATTTTCTCATAAAAATGTCTCAGAATTCGGAAAAAATCGATTAATTTGAAAAATTACGAGGGAACTTTTTTTGATCTGAGCAAGAAAGTATTGAAGAATTTTTGGAATGATTGATATTTTTCGAGTGCTGAGGCACTTTAATGAGGGAATTCAGAAAATCGACCCAAAGAAATGAAAGTAGTCCTACATAATCTGACGAATCGGTTTGAGATCTTTTTGGGGGGTGATTCTTATAGTTCCAAGTATAATGTCATATGGGTTTGGCGATCCACTGAAGGGGGCACGATCCATGGAATAAAATTGGTCAGAACATCTCTTCTTAAATACTTACTACGCCATCGCTTTTCGATGAAGAAAAAACCATCCAAATATGAATCTTTGGCACCCCATAATTTCTTGATCGGGCTTCAAAATTACGAGGTCCCCCCCCCCCTTAATTTCGTATTCAAGCTGCACTGTTTCCCAAAGTGAACAGTTTTCAAAGTTATAAGCTCAACAGCAGACCTCTATCGGAGTAATTTAGAATTTTTTTCTATGATCTAAAGGGAAAGACATTGAACGAGGGAGTTAACAAGTTCTAAGGAGAAGGAGAGAATTAATCATGATGAAAATTGTTATACAAGCTGACTCAACAATCTATCAAGAACTTGGAGTTTGGGTTGTTCAACTCCGTTAAGTTTCCCTCTCAGCAAGTCTAAGCATCGGGTCGTAATTGACGAAAGTGCGTCCTCGAGAATCCTGCGAGGGTGGAATCTTGGATTATCTTCGAGCTTGCCTCTATTTACGACTTTGGAATTGGAAATACAGAAAAACTTGACCTAACCTTCAAGTGAAGAGAAGTGCTCTTTCTCTCTTTACCTATCTCGTCTTTTGTCATTGCAACGTCGCAATAACTTGATGTAATCTGCTCCTTCTGTGAGATTGGGTATAAATAAATTGCTGCCCAGTTTTGAATTTTAGATATACGGGTGCAGTTTCATGGATTCCCATCAGTACGATCGTTTCTGAGTGTACGAAAGGTCTTTAGAATTTTTTGCTGTTTACTTGATCAGATGTGTGAAATCTTGTTTGAATGAGGTGCCTGATGATCAAAAAGGTATTGGTGGCAAAATCAAACTCTTTGTAGTATTTTTCAGTGATTTTGGTTGAGCCTAGTCTGGTGATGGAACTTTCTCGGATAGATAGAATCCCATATAACTTCATTCGTGTGGTCAGAGAACATCTCTGGCGGATAAAATATTTCTGTAGGTTCGATGAACCACAATAATCGCGGAATATTACAAAATCATCGTAGTGCCCAACATATTGGCTGAAGTATTTTGCAAACGTATGACTTCAAAGTCAAACCTAGATTGGAAACCGCCTCTGCATAAGTAATAATAACTTCAAATCCGTCAAAACGCAGGAAACACTGTTACTGATTTTTTGCACGATTTAAAAGAGGGCTTGGTCCACTTTGATTCTGCATCTCTTGAATAATATTGTGATGAGATCGGTTTTATTTTGATCCTAGTAGGATGAATCTTTGTGTGTTAGGAATTTGTCGAAAATTTTGTATTCATCCTTCCTGAAGAGTTGAGTAGATTCCTAGTTTTTAGTGGACTCCCACCGGGAAAGTCCAGAAATGCAGCTCGTCTAAACATTCAAGTCTATTCGACATTTAGTTATTCTCTCTATAAGTTTTTGTATTTCATGAACTTTTAACAATGATTTTTACGGGTGATCTACGGCAAATTTCTCGTGGTGTTCCCCGGTGAAGTTTTAGATCAGGTTTACAATGCTTGAACTCCTTGTAATGAATGAGCGAGGTATAGCGGGTGGATTTGTGAGGTGATAATGCTGAGTCGGATGCAAAATATCACTATGAAGGATGATTTTAAGTCCAAAAGTTTCCTTATTAGAGAAGCTTTTTTCTCTCAGCACTGATTATAATTTCTTTTGATGATCACAATAAGTGATGATATTCATGTTTCCAACCGCGGGAGGTGAAATTTCTCGTTGTCCTCCTAGAATAAGTGCTGCTCGTTGCTCAGATAGTTGAAAACTTCCAATGAAAATCGTTGAGATTTGAACAAGCCTCTTTGTAATATTATCATTCGTGATAAGAATCTGAACCACGGATATGATAGTTTCCCATTCCACTTCAATTAAAATGTCGAAGAGCCGTTTTTACCGATTATTTTTATCGATTTCCTTCTTCATTGTTATGATACACTGATGGAGTCAACCTTGATATTTTAGAAAGCTGCCAATACTAATGTGGTAGTGAATGCAGTTTCCACATATTGTATGTAGTATTTCCGCCAACAGATATCTTGCTTGATCAAATTATCAAAAAATCAAATCGGGTTTGCGATTTTCCCAACAGTTCTGGACTGAATTCTAGCCTTTCTATGAGAGAAGTTCTGAAAATGTGACGGATGTTCTCCAGCATTTGACCACTCATTTCTGCCAGTTGGAGCATAAGTCAAAAAGTAAAAGGGTAAAGGTAGCAATTTCGATCGAGAGTATTCTCACTCTCGTACAAAAAATGAGCTCTCGAATCTGTCAAAAATCAGATCAATCCAATTTATCTCTGAGTATATATTTTCAATAAGTAGCGTCCAAGTGTAGCATCAGATAGTTTCTGTTCGTACCATCAAAGTTTACTGTACTGGCAAAATTCCTCATTTTAGGCTAGCTATCCAGATGGATCGATTCATTTATTTCAATCAAGAATCTGTATCTCCTCTTGCAACAACTCTGCTTTAATATATTCTGCTCTGATATTGCTTTTGCTAATACGATATAGTTTCGCTTAGCTTGTGTTAAATTGCATACGATTGCACGTTGACCAAATTCGCATAGCAATTGCATCTGTATATGACGAAAAGGAAATAGACCAATCTCACACTCCAGTAAATTCATTGTCATCATCAGAAATATGCTAGATATCGTGATTGCGATTAATCGGGAAATGAATCACCTGAATCCAACCTATTCCAGAGGATCATTCTATAGATCATAGACTATTTCTTGCTCATTAAATTTGAGAGCTTGGAGATATGGTGGTTTCAAAATTATATTTGAGAAAATGATGAAAAATGGAGTTAGGGCATTTTTTTTATTTTATTCTACCATTTCGTCAAAACGTTACAGTAATGTAGAGGATACGATTCATCGATGGATCACTTGGAATAGTCTCACAAGGAGAGTCCATAAGGGGTTCGGGAGCTGGATCTGTCTGAAACTCTGGGAATCATCTGTTTTCGGCACCAAAAGATGATACCCGAAGCCGCAGAGTCTAACGCTCGAGCGTTTCCGAGCTATAGACCAGAACCTATGCATAACAACTATATCTAAATATACCATTTTTCCACATATTTAGATAAAGTGCAATGCATGGGTTGTAGCCTGTAGCTCGAAAACGCTTGAGCGTTAGACTCTGCGGCTTTAGGTATCCATCTTTTGGTGCCAAAAAGAGATGATTCCTCGAGTTTCAGCCAGATCCAGCTCCCGAACCTCTTGGACTCCCGTTGTCAGTAAAAACATTCATACCAAACTGATCCATACATCATGTAGAAGAGTATGAAACCATCGATGCATTTTGGTTCAATTCAAGGATCATATAAGATTTTTCTCGAAATTTAGTACAAAGGCCTCGAAACTACGCTAGGTGAATCACTGAGTAGTCTTCACGATGAAATGTAACTCTTAGGTTCAAATGAATATTCTGAATTTTGAAAGGTCATATCACAAGGAATTTCTAATAACAAATAGAAAGCACAGCTCAAATGCAAAAATAGAATTTGATGCGTGGGCCTGGTTAACCCCCAAAATGATTTTGAATTTCTGTGTGATTCCGTGAGAGGTGGTGGGATATTTGAGTAATCCCTCGAGAAAACGATATATGGTCGACAGTTGGGTCTCAGATTTCTTTCTAAGTGAACTTTTTCGATTTTATAGGTTGAAGTATGAACTTCCTTCACCATAAAAAAATTACAAACTTTTTTTCGGACCCTGGTAGTACACAAATCAAAATTATGTTTCCAACTTTGTTTAGCAAAATTTCCGTAACTTTTTCACACTCAAATCGTTATAGCTCAAAAATTACGGCAGATAGAGGGATGCGGTTCGGCGCATCTGAAACGTGAGCAAAAAGCCTATCAAAAACCACTTTGGAGTTCTGGTTCTCATAGAACCTCGATTATATATGGATGACTCCGTGAAAATCATCTTTTATTTTTTTTCTCAAAACGTTATTTTTTGGAAGATTTGAAAGTACATTATTTCATGTAAAAAGTTGTGTTCTCCACGAATAAAATATTTTCACTCTGCATTTTTGGGTTTTAAGCTGTTTTCTGGGCATTTTTCCGATTCCAATGACAGAAAACCTCAATTTTCTGCGCATGCGCAAGATTTTAGATTTCTAAAACCAATTTTTATGAGAAGCTGAGGAAATTTCCTTTGAAATGACCCCTTGGTGAGCTTGAATGCGTTGATTTAAACCAAAGTTACAATGACTTTTGACAGCCACTACAAAAAGCAGCTTGGTGCTAGGCCCCATGTTCGCTTCAGTCATTGCCTGGAAGCCTTCATATACAAGTTGAACATTTGGTCTCGTCGATCTTGAAGGACGGAAAGATCGATGAGACCAAATGTTCAACTTGTATATTAACCATCAAGGACGAAAAAATCTACCAAAATCACTTATGGAAGCCTTCATGTTTTCGCTCAAATCGTTCTTCATGATTCAGGCGCTCTAACTCCGCTTCTAGTTGATGAAATTGAACTCAACAAGAGGTCACTTCAAAGGAAATTTCCTCAGGTTCTCAAAAAAATTAGTTTTGGAATTCTAAAATCTCGTGCATGCGCAGAAAATTGAGGTTTTCTGTCATTGGAATCGAAGAAATGCCCAGAATACAGCTTAAAACCCAGAAATGCAGAGTGAAAATATTTTATTCGTGGAGAACACAACTTTTCACAAGAAATAATGTAGTTTCAAATCTTCCAAAAAAATAGCTTGTTGAGAAGAAAATAAGAGATGACTTTCACGGAATCATCCATATTTAATCGAGGTTCTGTGAGAACCAGAACTCTAGCTCACCTTTCAGATGCGCCGAACCGCGTCCCTCTATCTGCCGTAATTTTTGAGCTATAACGATTTGAGTGTGAAAAAGTTACGGAAATTTTGCTAAAAAAAATTGAAAACATAATTTTGATTTTTGCATCAGGGTCCGAGAACAATTTTGTAATTTTCTTTATGGTGAAGGAAGTTCATTCTTCAACCTATAAAATCGAAAAAGTTCACTTAGAAAGAAATCTGAGATCCAACTGTCGACCATATATCGTTTTCTCGTGGAATTACTCATTTGTAACTATTTCTCTTTTGGAATCGAATACCACTCGGGAACCGGGATTGCTCAGTATCAGACAATTGAAAGCCTTTCCGAAAATACTAAGAAAATAATAACCTCCTATCCCAAAAATCTAGTTTCGTTTCGTGCTTAATTTTGTTCCTAGGGTAACGAAAACTCAATCATGAAGAAATGGATGAGCTTCCAATGAACAAGCAAATTGGAATATTTCTAACGAATACATACTTTGAAATTTGAAGAGACTACCGATGCGATAAGGGATGATTGGAAGGCTGACGACGAGCACATGAATCCCAAATACTCAGTTCACTTCTCAGCCAACGTTCGCTTGAGAATATCTCTAAAACGAGATCGTTCGATGTATGCTACACGACACGATGATCGATGCTTATAAGCTGGCTGCCGTTCTTATACTGAAGGCTTACGAGACAATAGTGAAATTGATTGTACGTAGACCGTATACAAGGGCAGTAAAAGGTCAATGTCTCAAACGCTGCTGACTCCCCTCGAGTTTCCTGAATGATTCATAATTTATTTCAATAATGTACATACTATAAAAGCAGTAAAAAAAATAATGAAATCTCATTCTCTTACGATGTGAGTGACTTTTTTGTCATCACGATGACAAAAACAGTTTCACTGTCATTTGTGCAAAATCACTGCGTCACCTCTTGATCAACTGGGTGAGACAGGCGAGATCCGCTACGGACAGTGACAATATTTGAGTAAGCAATTAATCACACTATTGAAACCGAGTTGAAGCCAATTTTGGTAGTCACCGGTAAGTCAACCGTTACTCAGTGAATAAGAGTAAATCAATGGTCTAAGAATAAATATAAAAAAAAACCATGTATCATTACTTGTAACTAGTCATCGAAAATACCATGATTAACGATTTTAAACCTCTACCTCCTCGATAGCAAAGATATGAGTATTATCGCGAAAAATCACACGCTTCGGTCCTAAAAATCCAGAAGTTGAAAATTGGCCCTCTGCGTGCCTATGCCGACTTTTTCCACTCGTATTTGCGTATAGGATGATAATCTGTGATAAAACTTATGGGTAAATATAACTTCATTTTTGTGCGTGAAGCCCTATGGATTATTCCAGCAAACGGCTTTTGAGTACATGGACCTGACGTACATGAACCTGTCATTTCACCCTTGTAATCGCTCACAGAATGATAGAGTTGAGGTCAGACTTCTCGGTGCGGATTTCTTCGATTTCCACCATATACTTTGATGGGAAGAATTGTTTTCGCCCAGATGAACTGATTTTTCGTGAGGTAACATAGTGTCCACGGAGCTGACAAAATTAATAAAACGGCTAATTTTTTACTATCAGTGTTCATGCAATACTCAGATTTTCAATTCCAGACCTTATTTCGTGCTGGCATCTGATCATTTGATACATTTCCGTGATATTCTGCCCGGGACGAAGCAACCCAAAATGAATTTCGTGCGCACTGTTGGAATTTGATTGAATGTTCTCATTTTTAATGGAAATACCATCATAAGTAAAAGATACATAGCTTGGGGTCTTTTTTCCATTAACGCATTTTCAACCTCTTTTCGAGATTATTTTGCGGGATCTACAGCCACCGAAAGGTACTTATGAAAAGACTGGGATCTAATCTGAGCATTCTGGTCATGAAACCTATGAGAAACATTTGGTTCAATGTTGAATTTTGAGAAGAAGATTCGAAAGGGCCCTATTTATGCACTATCTCTATCTTAACACTGAGAGTATGAATGGTATTGCAACTATTACAGTTCACGGAACTGAACTTTTGACCATTAATCTTTGAAAATGGAAGAATGAAAAAGACAATCGATCGATCCCAGACCCTCATACCCACGATCGAACTGACTGATTTTAGAGCTCATTTGTCCAAATTAAAGGCCAGCACACGTTCTATGTAAATTTCCATGATAATACCCATCTACCATCTCTTCAACTCAAAACCCTTTAAAACAGTTTTGAATATTCGACAAGAGATAAAATGAGAAATGAAACGATGCAATTATCGTACAAGAATGACTTCAACGTTATTATTCCCATCTACACTGTTTGACTTCCATTCGCTTTGAAATTCACTTTTCAAACAGTCAAATGGAAAGAAGTTTGCGTGGGCGCTCTAAGACGGTGAAAGAAATGTATTGAGTGAGAGAGAGAGAAGCGAAACTGTCACGCGAAAGAGCTCGATATGCGAGTTCACAGTTCGTAGATCAAAGGCCGACGAAAAATACAGAAAGTTACTTCAATAGCGAGTCGTGAAAACCTATGTGGCTATAGATGATATTACCTCCAGCTTTTGGGGAAGAGAAAATCAAATGATGCGGAAAATGTCGTCTGGGATGAGCTGGCCATTTCACTGTGTCATGTTCCGGAATATTGAACTGTAGGACACGTTATTCTATCCAGCCGATTACACCCACTATTAGTGAAAAATCTTATCAGCAACCAATACTTTTTAAATAAGATGATACATTATTAAGATTTTGAAGTAATTTTTTCTACAGAAATCAGCAGTTAGCAAAATAATTGATTTTTAAATCGTACAAAGTATGAAACGAGTCTAAATCATAGCCCAGATCATTATATAGCTAATAGTTAGGTTTCGCGATTCTTAACATGGTTATCTGAATAAAGTCCATTGATAGCTTTTGGGGGCAAATTTCCATAAGAACAGTGAAAATCATGTTATACCACAATTGGAGCATCATACTCTATGCTACTCATATACTACTGGAAGGTACTTGGTCATGTTTGGAGACTTCACTCATGAACTTCCATGTAATGAACTGCAAAGAAGAAAAACAAAAAATGATGATTAGGAGAGAAAATCTCCAAACAGGAACTAATTTTTTCAGGACCTATAGATACGAGACCTAAATCATGTAAATGTACTCGATGCATGTGACAATGTATGAAAAATTGACCTCACTGTGTTACCTCGAATCACGATTGTTATAATAATAACCATAATAATCCCGTTGATCAAAAGAATCTCTTACACGCTGTGCTTCACGTCAAAATCTGATGGCACGGTATTTTTAAATTGTCCATTCGAAAAATTTCACTGTGGCAAACAGTTCACGAGCCATACACGCAGAGCAATTGTAATGCACATAAGGGATGTACCTGACACCCACACTTGGGCAAGTGATTCCAGAGTAACACAACTCTAGTACATATTGAAATCCTCTAATGGCGCAATAATTTGCTGTAACAGCTCTACTTTTTATACGTAGAGTAGACTATGTAGACAGTGTTGAAAAATATCATCTGTGAGGTCGTTTTTGTGAGACCCAAAGGTCTCGTTTAGAATGTTCAAACTCAAACTCCATGCTCGAATGATCCAAGGATTGGAACACTGATGGTATTCATTGTCACAATCACTGTTTCAGCGGATTCCCAAACCATTTCCTACAAACCTTTCAAGATTTAGGTCTTGATTGAACTCCCAATAATTGAAAATGTAGATTGATTTATATGGAACTATATGATAACATTCTTCTGGACCATCATTCTAAAGATTTGTTAGGTCGACATCCTTAAGGAAGCTATCTGTCCGTGATCAAGCAGAGAGATGATTCGATATCCACTGAATATCGTTCTATTCTCCTCAGAATATCTTCCAAATTTCAATTCCTTATAAATATTTACGAAAGATTAGTCTTTCGACAATAAGAGCGCTAAGATTCGGGCCTAATTTAACAGTGGATGAGGGACTAATGAGGATCAATTTTTGATATGTTGCAGTTGCGTCTCCCCCAGATCGAAGAGAAATAAGAGATGACATTGGACCTGGAAGTACAAATCCAGCAAGCGCAAACTCGCCAGATAACGGTGGCAGTGAAATCAGTTCCTCAAGTACTGTATGCACAGCTCAGTCCGAGGATACCATATCACCGCTTCCGTCCTCACCTTCTCAGGGTCGTAATGGACAACTGCCCAGTAAGTATGATTTCTCACATTGATCTTTTTTTATTTACTCTGGTCCCAGGTTGTTTTGTTTGAGTTCAATCGGAGTCAAAAGTATGAGAGGTCATGACTCTAGAGTTCATCGTTGATGGCACATGTTTTTAATCATTCACAATAATTATAGATCACTGGATGATTAACTCAAATATTCTCCACGAGTCAACAAATATTTGATGCGAAGTATCGGATCATGCCAATTCTTAATTGAGGTAAGTGTACCCAACTTGCCCCCATTAAGCCATTTCCTCAACGACATTGGTTTACTTTACCACTCTGGCCCATCTCAATATTTTTCAACGTACTTGAGCTTATTTTGTAGGATTTGAAACAAGCTTGAAATTGGGCTGAAAAACGTTCGAAAATATTGACATGGCTCAGAGGAGTAAAGTAAACCAGAGTGATTGAGAGTTTGGCTTAATGAGGGCAAGTTGGGTGCACCCACCTTATTTCGAGCTCATTTTGAATCCACAATATCGGAATCCACAGGCGAATCAATCCTATATTCCATATTCAGAATTTCAGTCTATATGAACTTTTGGGGGCGTGGAAATCATGATTTCTTGAGGGAGCACAATTTCAATAATTTATCAGGAAATGTATAATTCCCAGACTGGGTAATTGTGGATCCTAATGATTTTGTGGCGATTTTTACTAACTAGGTAGTAGGATTCAGTTTTGAGGTTAAGTTCACCCAGAACATTTTACAAAAAATAGCAGTTTGGACCTCGGTTAGCGGTTTCATGTTGTTCATTTGTTGCAATACTCTCTTGTAAGATCACCCACGATTTACTCTGGTAAATCGGGATAAGCAGAATAGTTTCAATGTCAGTGTACCATGCTGGAGATGGTAAAATTGTAGCCCTTGTGGGAAGGAAATTTTACGGTTTGCAGGGAGTAGTGTCTTAAATTACATCGTTTCAGCACTGCGCAATCTCCAAACGCTAGCAAGATCGCAGATATTTCTAGTAAACTTGTTGTGACCAACGAAGTCAATTCACAGCGTGTGCTGTGGTGAATCTCACTTGAAGGACTTTGTACCATCAAGTTGAGTTCGTGCCTAAGGTGGCCTCCATCAGAATCATTAATAGCAAAAGCAGAATTAGAGATTTCTCAGCACGATGAATTTATTCGAAAATGAAAATTATATTCCTTTTTTCAGAACAGGGAACGCTGACGATAACTCGACGGTGCTCCGCTAAGAGCCGAATAAGCTCTAGTGGTAGCTTCGAAAGTCCTGCTCACTCCGACAGTCTTGAAGTATTTACACGTGGCCAATCTATTGATTGCGATGAACTTCTCGACAGTGTAGATCTTACGACGGAATCGTTGCCCGCCGTCGACACTCCAGATGCCTGTGATAAAGCAGCCCTCAGGTGAGTTTCCTAAGCCCTCGTAAATAGACCGCTTTGCTCAACGCAGTCGCCAAAGAAGTCATGCGATTTGTAAAATCAGATCTTAGAGAATATGGGATTTCATTTGAATCAGGAAGAATGAATGATCATTAACCAACAAGCTGTTCAGCGCTAATTCAGCAGTCAAATTTATACTTGAGGGCATGCAATGTGCTGTAAGGAATCTTTCGGAAAACTTCAACCAACTGGTTGATGAAGAACTTCGGCCAGCTGATTGACAACTCAAGCAAGTAGTTGAATGTTTACGAATACAGGGTTTACGAGATTGAGAGATATTAGATAACGAGGGAAATTATTGGGTGAAGAATTAAGTCTCATCACAGTTTCTCGTAAAAAAATAAAAGTAAACATCAGCGGCGCGGCGCCACTGAGAGATTTCCAAGTCAAGAATCCAGCTTTATACCTTCACTGCAATGGGCCGCATCGGTAGAGCCCACGCATCCACCTTTGGGTGCGGTGGTAATCAAAATCTCGTTAAATGGATATCACCGGCGGGGCCTATTACATACAGGACCCGACCACGATTTTTGCGGTCGCAATGAAGTTGTTAAGCAACGTTCCTGGCAGGGGTCATATCCGGATGGAAAACCGTCCGTCTTAGTTAGCATAACCTAGCCTCTTTGGAATTAGGAACTACGCAAACGCAAGATAACCGACCAAACATCCGACTACGACCCCAGCGGGGAAGTTGCTTCACCTGGAATTTGGCCCTCGGGAAAGGCTCTCAGCGACGCCACCGCCGATGTTTCTTCCATTTGTTTGGGAAAAACTGCTATGGAACTCGTTTTTCGACCCGATTATGTGACCTGGGGCTCAGTATCAATTAATCTCACGGGTGCCGTATTCATATCCATAGTAAAAATTTACGCGAATCCAGTACGCTATTTAGGCTTGGCAGACCCAGACGGCCGCGCATACGGCCCTGTGGCGAAACACAAACTTCCGAGAGAGATACATATTTAGTTTTTGGGATACATATTGAGGTCTCATACTATATATGAGCGTCAATATCGAGCAATACATGATTAGTTGATCAGTTCAAGATCGAATTTCGACTAACATATTACATGATATATCTAAGCGAGATTCCCGGGACGTGATTCAGAACTTGATTACTTGGTTAGAATTTCAACCATTTTTTGCAAAGTGATATTTTTTGCGTACCACAGATTATACACACACTTTTGTACATCTCTAAACCCATACTTCCACCATGAAAGATGAGGTCATTTGAATCAAAAAGTTAGTAGTTTTGTCGTCTGTATCACCACAACCACATTCGAACTCAATTCGGCTTGGCCTCCGATAATCCAAGAAATGAATCGTTCTTAGAACAAGGCATTTCTTTCTGAATCTAAATGTCTGAATAACACTGAAATTTTGACGATGACGATCCTCTATGTTTTCCAGATTGAGGTGCTTGCTACGTAAATTACAACATGGTGAAATATCTGCAGATCTCTTACAGAGAAATCTGCACTACGCAGCGCGCGTTCTTGAAGCTGTTTTCATCGATGAAACGAAGTGAGTGTGTACTTTATTCTGCTATTCTATGCTGCTCCACAACTTATGAAAGTTTTATAGATCTGATCATGTCTCTCACCCCTTGAATCAGTGATATGGATCCATTAGATATGGTATGGGGAAAGGGGAGGCAAATTTTGGGAACCGTCACTGGGATATATAATTATTTAACACTTCCACTGCCACGGGAAAAAATCCGGTAATTTTCTTTGAGACATAGAAGTTTGCTATACAACTTTTGTTGCTCGTGTAATAACTCTATGACGATATATTGTTTCGTAGATAACTCAATTAATTTTGCAAGTCACGTTGGTGAATTATTTGAGCAGCTGAGTCCACTTCGCAGGAGTAAATCTACTCAATAAGAACTTGTTTGGTTTGGAAATCATAGAGATTGGAATCAATCGATGCTATAACTCTACATTGAGAGTTCTGCGGAGCGAATTCAGAAACAAGCAACAATATTGAAAAGATTGGAAACGTCTGAAGTAATATCTCCGGATTCTGCATGAGCGAAATTGTGTTTCTTCTGAACAGAGACTGGAATATTTTGAGAAGAATAACTCGATATTTTCACTTTTGAATGCTCATTCCGGTCTGAAAAGGTTCCTCTGATACAAAATACATCAGAACCTTGTGAAAAGGCTGTTGCAAAAATGTCCATTTGGAAACTAGGGCAATTTTTGTTTGAAGCTTCTTGATACTATCAATTCAAGACCTTATTCTTGCAATGAAACTCAACCCGAGAATTATGAATTCAACAAATTTCCTCCAATCTTTGCGCAATAAACTTTTCAATATTGGTGATTTCATTTGAAATCTTCAAAAAATGAGAATCATTCAAGCAGTTGCAACTAGAGGGAAACTCATAATGATCCTCATAAGAAAAAAGATTTACTCACCACTGGAAATCCGTGCCGATAGGTGATTACAGGCCAAGTTTGATAACACGTGTATCCTGTTTGAGCTCTTGAATATACAGGACGCCTTCAGTCTCTGAACTGAATTCGGATGCTGTTTTCAAGTTGTTGCACGTGCAGGTAGTCAGGGTAGGTAGTTTTGTCGAGGAATAGAGGGCAAATTGCGCGTGCGCAAGGTTGCTCGATTAGTTAAACGTGTCAGATGCTCAGAGTTTTACAGCGAGATTCATTCGAAAATTAACTCATTCATTTCTGTCAGCGTAACAAGATTTTCATGAAGTGCTCCGTACACTGGTATCGCGAGGCATACGAGTTTCAAAATAGAATTTCAATGAGTCATACTTTATAATAATGCCACACTACACTTGCCGCACATTTAGCCATCGCCATCAACTGGCTTCACAGCCTCGAAGCACGTGTGCAAATTTCTTATTCGCGCACGCGCTCAGATAAATGACGTACCGATACCGTCAGGAACGATTCGAGAGAGTCAGAGTAGAAAGGCGCAAAAATCTGAAATTGATCTCGTATTGGACTTCTGAATTTTTTAAATGACTATTTTACTTCTGGTCGGGTGGAATTCGGAACAGATGGTTCAAGAAATTATTGAGTGTTCATAACTCTTTTTCATTAAATCAGCTAACAAAAAAAATTAAGAAAAACCTTTCATATAGAGAGTCAAACTAGTGAGCCAAAATATAATTCAAATAGTTCTACACGAATGTTTTCATAGAACCTGGAGTCTGAGTAACTGACTTCAAATTTGGACCTTTTTTTGGTAATCATAAAATGTAACATTTTTTTGCACCTGATATACGCGTGATGTGTTTAATTCATGGTCTTACGATCATCTGCATTTATGAGTATAGTCTTGCTAGGACTGAGAAATTCAAAATTATAGAAGGTTCCCTATTCTATTGAATATAGCTACTCCGGAAAAACTGAAGGCTGCTTTTTCAAAATGTCATCTGAGTAGAGTATTAGACGGGGGAAGAAATTTCTTGGAGAGACTTTGGGGATCATTTTGTTGCGATGACTAAGAGTTAACTCTAAGAGTTTGATCAAATGAGTCATCTTACTTTACATAAAGCTAATCATGCTAACAATAACTTTCTTTGTAACTGTACTCGAGGAAAAAGGCGAATTACATCAAACGGTTGAAGATACACAGTTCCTCGTCAGAACAAAAAGATCCTCAAAGTTCTGTCGAGACTCGTCTTCTAGTCGAGATCATTTCAAACAGTTTTTTAATGGCTCCCTTATAAATCTCAAATCACCACTTGCTTTTTGCGTGTTCAAGTGATATCGAATCCACCCAGGTGAAAGAGTGTTGCATGAACTACGTATAAATCCGGTTGAACGTGGATTGTGCTGAAAGTGGTATATTCATGCTTGTTGTGTGCATGGTTTGCGTGAAGAGTTTTAACTTGGGCATAGTGTACGTTTTATAAGGGACGTTCAGAAAAAGAGGATCGGGAAGTGGATCCAAAGACTTGGCGAACGTATTCAATGCGTGGACTCTAGTCCATACGGTACGGTCGGAATCTTTAACAGTCCTTTCCATATGGTCTAACTGAAGCTCATAAAATTTTCTCCACATTTTTGTATATGAGTGCTGAAGGTACATACAGAACTTTGAATAACAACGCGGACTACTTGGTTAAAATTCCCAAACTTGACCAAGCGTTTTTGTACTGGTTGGTTCTACTGAGAATATGAAGAATCTGGAGCGTCTGTGACAAGTGGTCTTTCTGTCCGGAGCTACAGCGCTTGACATCAGCATTGCCCATATGGGCCACTGTTGGACAGTGATATGCATAGATATACTGGCAATGCTAACGTTGTTGCTTGTAACTCCGAAGTGAAGGCTCATTTGACGGATTTCAATTGGACTTTTCGTATTCCAAATGGTACCAAACCATGAAAAGTACTTAAGGAGGATTGGCGACCCGGACCCCATTGCCATTCCTATGAGCTGCATTCCCAATGATTCCACTGCCCTCTTATTGACGACTCAGCAATATTTAGATTGAAAGTTACGGATACTATAGCTAAGAATATTTTGACTATCTAACTACGAAAGATATATAGATTCTGTTACTGGGAGTAATGTATCGTGCTATAACTGTGTTTTGAGTTTCTTCCATCCAATATTATATTCTTTGGAAACGGTTGTATTGAAATTGTGAGTGATATCATTAAAAAATGACTAACAAGCACTACCCTAGGGTGACCTCGCGAGTGCCGCATAGGGCGAGGGGGCTGACGTCGGCGCCATCGACGACAACACCACCGCCAGGCGGCGGCTTCGACTCCGATGGATCGCAGGGCCAAGCTGTGGCCACTCAGAAACGGAAACTTCGCACCCCCGTTTGGGCAAGGTGCCTACAAAAATTACACAAACTCCATCATAGGCCTACTTGTCAGAGTTTATTCAAAATTTGATTTAATCCTGTAACACATTCTGGGTTGGTCTACTAGATCCTTTTTTTTTTCTTTTCAATAGTCGTTGTGCTGAGGAATTCGAGGAAAGATCTATCCGTTGTATGGAGTGACTTCGCTTATTGCCTTGCGGATTTCAGTGTGAACCGTATTTGGGTCACCACTAGGTCTTACATATTTTCATCGTGGAAAAATACTGTTCAGTGTGGATCAGAACTAGGTTGTACGATGAAGTGTCTCGCTATAGGAAGTACCCCGAAATTTTTTTCTCAGAAGTCAACAGGCGTTGGTAATGGCAACCGCCCATTGACTTTTGGAGAAAATTCTTGTTCTTATTCCTATAGTGAATTGTAGCTCGGCCTGACGAATTAATCTTGAATAATTTCAAATACTTTTTATCGTGAATTTTACTGTCCATATTATCTCGAAATATATGGAGCGATGAGAATCAAAGTGGACTGAGTCCACTTTAAAGCTCATTCATTCCGTAGCCTCCCAAAATCAAACTATAAAAGGAAACCATTTCGATGTCATTTCCCAAGTCAGCATTACGAAGAATATGGAGCGAAGGATAACTGTAAATCCATTAAAACGTGGGGAATCTTCAGAGTAAATTTTTAGACTCTTTAAAAATGGATACAGTTTGATTCTGAACCACTCATACGGCTCTTTCTATCCACTTTTGTGTTGTTTGTTCCCAATTGATGAGAATTTTCAAACAACTGCCATTTAAAACTTCGTACTCAGATCCGCTGCTACAGAAGATGAGAAGTTACTCCACACAATGAACGTAACTAGGCAGATTTACCTGCGCTACCATTTCAACTCGCAGTGATTGGTCCTAGTTAGACCTTTGATTATTAATCTTACTCGCGATGTGATTATGAAGTCACTCGTTATTTCAAATTTCATCAGAAATGTGTATATATGTACGAGTTTTTGCTGCTCATCGACAATCAATGCTATTCAATTTCCATGCATTTACACACCCTAACAGTAACATGGGTCATGAATATGAAAGCATATCATCTGCCTGGTTGGATGTACATATATAACCTCGGAACAAAGGAATCGATTTAACACAACTTGACGAAGACTTTCTCTCACATAACCCATAATAAGTCAATTCCATTTCAAGTTCTTGATCAAGAATTAAAATACACTAGTCTACTGTGCTACCTCGCCCGTTCCAATTAAGGAAACGGATCATCTCCTCATTCGATATTCTTCAGAGAAATGACAATTCTTACTCAGATGCCCATCGAGTCAGTAATTTCATGTAGTTTGAAACTTTTCAGTAACATCTGTGTCAGAGTTGTCATATTGTAGCTCAAAATCTTCATGCATAACTCAAATATAACTATAGTTGCTTGTAATGTGTACATGTGCATCCAAACACCTACTTAGTCCATATTAGTCACTGTATCCGAATAAGAGTATGTCATCCCCAAGGCATGTAACTAGGCAAACTGATGTGACATGCATTGTACTCGACATCGTCTCTTGTGTAAATTTCAATAAATATCTTCAACCCTTGACCTGCGATGCATTATTGAGTGTAGTGATATTGCATTCAGTGTTTGTTTTTGTGTTTTTCTTGTTTCTATTCCTGTTTGATGTCAAACTAGTCTCCTCAGCTCATGCTAGAGTTACATCTTCATACTTATTCATATTTTTCATCTTACGTATCCCAGAATTAAGGTATTCCTAAATTTGCTATTGTTAGACTGCATCTAACAAGATCCATAGCTGGAATAGACTTACATTTGTCGGTAGAGCAACAGGTTCAGTTATGAAGGAGCGTCTAATTGAGTCCCCGATTTCCAAAGAACTCTAATCCTGGACCTACAAGGCGCGCTGCTGGCGAGAACGAGTTTGAAAAAAATCTCAGCAGAAACTAAAGAAGGGGTATTTTCTACGAACCGTGTCGAGTACATCCTGTTTCCGATCGAAATTAGACTAGATCGCCATTTTGAGTAATTATCTAACGAGAGAATCCATATCCATTGCTTATGGGGAAATTCGGTGACTCCCCGTTTTCTTTGCTTCCTCAAGGTTTGCTTGTAAATACTCAGAAGAGGTAGGTTATAGCTACAAATATCATGAATAGTTTTCTTAAGACTATTTGGAGATCTGCGAGTCAATGTAGGTAGATCAATGACAAAATTCATGAAGATTTCATCAGCATAGAAAAAACCCCAAGGTTCTTACAAAAAATCTCACGCATTTTCTAGTTTTCTGCTATGTTCTCCAATCACATAGAGTAAGCCTACGTTTCCCGTTGAATCTTACTGCATCATCTCGTAGATCTTCTAAAAACCTATAGAAAACTGATTTTGGCATTGTTTGCTACAACCTACCTTTTCTGAGTGATTGCAAAAAAACCTCGTGGAAGCGAAGAAAACGGAGAGTCCTCCAATTTCTCCATATGAGCAATGTATAGCGAATTCTTCATCTCACAATTACGAAACGGCGAGCTGCTAAGATTACGCTCAAAATCAGGTTGAATTCGTGACGATCCGTACAAGGACTTCTTAGTGTTTGTCGTCATTTTTGTCAAATTCATCCTCGCCAGAAGTGCACAGGTCCTAGGTTGCTGGTGTGCCAGTCGTCTCAATTAATGACATACATTCTTCTCGTGGGGTGGAGGTTCTAAATGGCACTGAAATTCTGTATTCCTTCTCTCGGATGGCTACTGGATCTAAATGAAGTCAATCTCCAGAAAAACTCCCTATTTAACTTTGGAATAAAACCTGATCCCCATTGATTTTTCCTCGCCAAATTCTTTCATTCAGTTGCACTATGAGCTCGTTATCCGGAGATTTATTTCATTGTTCTCCGGAACAAATTCATTTTCATCGACGAAATTGAATATTTGATAGGTTTCCTCCAAACCTGGGCTAGAAAGTCGTCAAATGCATATTTCCCCCCAAGAGTAAAGTTCTGATTTATCTTCATCTTGTATGGGTTGAGGTAACGCGCACTGAGAATTTTCCCGTGGGTTTCGGGATGAAATTTCAGGTACAAAGTGGATGATTACGCGTTCCCTTTTGGATAATTCGCATAAAATTAGACACGCTATATAATATATCTTAAAAGAATGTATTCCACATTTGTAAATTTTAATGAAAGAATGCAGGAAGGCGCGGTTTCAGTATCACAAGACGCGGTGAAGTTGTTGCTATTAGATTCCCATACAAATTTTTTTACCATGGCTACTTGATTCGAAACTCAGTTTCGCAGGATTTGTCAAGAATCACATCAAATGAAAATAATATCTTCGAACAAGATGTTGCTCTAGAGTCTCTGTGAATTCGAGCAACGTGCTTTCCTTACGATTTGTATTGATTTGAACAAGTTTCTTCTCCAAATTGCAGTAGACTGAGATTCAAATCGCAGATCTAAAGAAAATGTTTTCATAAAAATATAATTTCGTCAACTTTGTCTTATTTTTTGGTTTTTTCCTGGGAGTTTTCCCCAAACTGATTCAATGAAGCTAATCTCTCCTTAGACGTGATCCATACTTGCATCTCTGTATTCGGAAGAGCACGGACTCAATTTGAGCCCCACACGATTTGGTGTCATATCCACAATACACTCACCATCTCCGGGGCTGTTTACACACGACAATAGGATCGGCAAGTTTGCAACCATCCCTATAGACGCGGGGATTTTCTGATGACGCTCCTCGTCTTGTCTCTTTTCCATCTTCGAACCTGCAGTTTACTAGACAGTAGGGTGTGCGTCATTTTCCAAGTTTCAATTACCCGAGGTGTTCACACTTAAATCTGTCTCATTCAGTTATACGAAGAAAAAACATCGCCGGAGTGGTTTGGAGATTTCTTGTTTTGTTGCACTAACACCGTTTATAAAATTGAAAAGTCTGTACTGAAAACTTCTACAAGCACATTGTGTTCCCCGTGAAATTTTACGTCGAAAATCTCGATATTTCTCATGGTCCAAGAGGAGCCATGAAAAGTCACAGCAATCCCAGAGGCACGGAGGGTCAGGAGGGCAAATTTTTCAGTAAAGGGTTTTCAATGTTACAAGTGGTGTTTGTGCGGCACAGCAGGATACGTCGTGGAAGGTTTGGCAAATGTTTTTTCCTATTTTTTTGTCTCTAAGATAAAAAATCCACGGTGGCATCATGGAAAACCGATAGTTGCAAAATAATGCACGCCCTACTGGACAGCTTCCCCCACTTATCGCTGCAGGGCTCTTTCCTGCTTCCTTCCGTGGGCGTTGGTTGAATTTGACATTCTTGACGATCCTATTAGCGTATAGATCTCGAAGCACCGTAAGCATAGGATTCCTATAGGTGTGAGCTTGAACCGTAATAGGCCTACTACTATAAGCCTTCATCTCGGAGCGTCCTGAGCAGGTGCTGTCCCGCGTAAACGAAGATCCCCCGCATTGCCAATGTTAGAATGAAATATCTGCCGATTTGGCACCACTCTCCTTTGGTACCTGAGGAATTAAGCACTAAAGCACCAGCGGTCGCTCAAAGCGTGAGTCAGTGATGTAGCTCACCGTCAGCACGATTATCGTAATAGTGAGGAAATGGGAATTTGGCCTCAATCTTCTCCTCTGGCCCCCTACCCTTCCTCATGGCGGTATTGCCTTAAACGGTGCCTTGGTGACTTCAAGCTACCTTATGAAACTATGGACTCGAGCCGAAATGCGTGCGGAAGTTGTATGTTTGCGTATCTGACAATATAAAATATGCGTTCGCTACTGCAGACCGAATAACAAATTTTTGTCGAATCAAAATCAGTAGCCCTATCCATATGAAGTCGAGAAGTAATTACAAATGTTTTCTTTTCTGGAGGCTTCGAAATTGCAATACCTTCCAACACTTGCCGAACAAGAAAATGTGTTGAAAGGTCAACATTCGAATTGCCATAGCGGAGCTAGAAGCAGCTTCCACCGCAAGGTACTGCACATGGGGAAAATAGCGGCCGCTCTTGCTTATCCCATAAGACACGGTCTATGGGCTCTCCCCACTCACTCGGTCAGTGCCTGAACAAGGCTGATAAGCGCTTGTTAGACATACTCGGCGTCGAGTCTTAGGTAGCCGAGAACAAAGTTTTTGAGTATTTGTTATCACACAGGCCGATTCGGGGTGCGAACTCGTTGGAAACCCCATTCCCCGAGGAAGTCAGGTGCTAGCCAAGATCTGACTCTTGCACTAGAGCACCGCCCAGAGCAAACAAGCGGGACAGCTAATTCGAGAGCATTCAAGCGTGTTTCACTTAGAAGGTGAATACCTCACCAATGCTTACATTGCGCAATATTGCATTCCTACGGTCCATGAGGTCCTGATGTGGAGCAGTAATGGTTCCCCGATGCACTAGAAAGCGAGGTTGACAAACAAATCAATTACTTGCTGCGAAAATGGATCATTGTAACTTCGAGCAGAAGTTATAACCTCAGCTTATGGCATGCACTCAACATCCAGATTCTGTCATCAATCTCCCATCGAGAGTGATCGTCGACATCCGCCCGCTGAACAACATAACTGTCGCCATGGTGAACCCACTGCCGATCATCGTAGATACCCTTGATCAAGTTGGAAACGCAAAATTTCCCCGGTATGGACTACTATCGGGTTTCTACCAAACTCACTATATCCAGACGATTCCAAGGAAGTGGTATTTTCTTACACCACGGGCACTATGAATTTGCCCGTATGCCTATAAATTTAATGAATGCACGTTCGGATTCTCGGAAGGCTATGAATGAGACCGTGGTCAATCTTCTTGGTGAAAGGAGTTTTATGTTACATGGACGATATTGTGTTGTACGCGCGAACCCCGGAAGAGCGAGAACTGCTGTTTCGATCTGTGTTTGAAGCTCTAGAGAGAAATATGTAGCGCAGAATCTAGCAGTGCCACAACTGGCAGCTGAAGGAACTGATAAGGGTCAGGGACGAACAGTCGAGTCGATGATTGTCGCGGACACACATGGCACAGCCTTCGATAGGGTGGCCATCGACATTGTCGGCCCCTTAGAGACAATGGAGAATGATAATAATCGATTCATCCTCACGATCTAGGATCAGCTGTCTGGATGCAGCATAGCAATAACGCCGTCTGATGTGCCAGCATTTAAGCCCGCGAAAATGAGACAATCATGCTCAAATCTCATCTCTATATTCGTATTATCTCAATCTCACAAGTCAGGACAGCGCTCTGCAACCTTCAAGGAGTTCAGCAATTCTACATCGTACGGCAGCCTGAGGACTTCACCACCAGGGGTGACTTAGAGCAGGGGTGGAGGTATGACGTCACGAGATATCCACTCCACAAACACAAACTCATCGACCGAAGCAAACGGCACAGACAATATTCTTCGCGTTGCAAAAAAACCCAAGTGGCTCACGATTGATTTGGTGCAACTCGGCTTACGATTGGCTCAGCTCAACTCTGCAAAAGCTCTCGCATCGAACCCACCACGAAAGATCTCCCACGTTTCCTAACTGCTACCGTGGGTCCCCTTCCCACCCTCTCTCTCTCGCTCTCGCCACCATCACCACTCCTGTGAGCTGGTTGGCTCGGAGCAACTTGGTGAAAGGAGCGGAACTGGGTTCATAGAACGGCAAAAGGCAGAATGGTTCTAGCAGCCGTGGCGGAGGGTCACTCTGATTAAAGCCCAGCTAACCCACATCTCCGCGTAACGCTAAGCCGTCTTTGAGACGAATTTGGATGCAAAAGCAGAGCGAATTTTCGACAGTGAGCTTATTAGCCTCTCTATTTCTATTTTGTATCTCGCATCGTTTTCATCCGCTCCGAATACAATTCCTGGCTCTGTGCTGGACGGCAGCTTGCACAGAGTGTTTAATACTTTGGCTTGCTGGTTTCACCCCAAGGCCACAGAAATTGGAGTATCAGCTACATTTCTGGCCATGTGGATCAAACGCAGCTAGCCCAGAATCTAAACACTCTGGCTCGGTGTTTCGCCACAGGCCCACAGAAATTGATTTTTGGGCAGCTTCCCGAGAGAAACGGAGTGTGCGCACGGCATTGCCCAGCGGGAGGACCTTGGCTAATTCGTTTGCTCTCGGGTCAAAACGCGTGATTGGAGTACAAGCAGCTCACGGACATCTTGTCACACTGGCTAGCTGGCTGGAATAAACTCAAGCTCGGCCCAGTGCAGTGTATCCCGAGAGCGTCTGGGAAGCACGCCCGTTCCATTTTTGATATTCCGCATCCATAAAATCAAACCTGAGTTACTCTCGATTCTTATTCATTTGGTACATCTAGAATCATTCACATGCCTATTTTCATCGCGTCACGTGATGTTATTCGTCGAATCCAGAGCTAGAGGCGGCAACGCTTGGCTTGAAACTTAGAGGCTTAAAGCCTCAGCAAATTGATATCTAACGCAGGTCAGATATAACATTCGCATTCACGGATAGCCCAGATTGAGCCAATCGGATCGAAAGGAACGTCAAATCGTCGGCTTGAACAGAAAGAGCGTCTGGCTTTTTCGTCTTCACCAAGCAGGTTTTGTCTGACTGCCACTTCGTTCAGCCAAGATCGGCAACAATAAGGAAAGGTTTGTACGTTTAGACAACCTCGTCCCTTTGTGTACAGGTTCGGTTAGAATTGCTGTCTTGTTTGGCTGGGTCAGACCACGGAACATCCTCCATACTACCTATGAAACGCCTGCACCAAACCTCACGATCAGCTATTCCTGAGCTCTAGGCGCGTTTGCGCGTAGCTCGAACTCAATTCTCGGTACCATGCCACGGAACAACGCGAGCACAAGCACAAGCACACGCCCCTGCCATCTCAAACCAGTGTGGTAACCCGACAAGGAGGACCGGACAACTCCTTGTTCGATCCTGGCTGGCTGTTTCTTTTGTTTCTAACGTAGCCGTTGTTTAGCATCGCGCTTATCTCTTGTCAGGTATCCCACGCGATCGTTTTCTGAATGAAGCCTGTGTATTTCGTTCAGAACCTACCCTTCTATATGACGGAAGGAGATCTGGGGTCTCGCGGTAGGTACGAGGAGCTCTGTGTAGTGTTCCCATTCCAAGAATACGATTATTCTTCGGCTTTACTATTTGTTTTCACATCGATTCTACATACTTAAGATAATGGTGGGTGTGATATAAAGTGCAAAGGGTCGCAGAGTTCTACAGAGTGATATGAGTGGTATTTTCACTAGCCCGCTTTAATTTACTCCGAAATTCAGATCCAATCCGTTGAAGTCTGGGTTTACTCATCTGGTTTAGGATCGAATCGTATCCATTTTACAGATCAACTGGATTGTATCACACCGCAGAACTCGCATGCTTTCTCTATGAATCGAGTCATCGGCGGACTCCATCTGAGGGGATCCAATTGCACAATAGTCCTAAGCATGTACCTGTAGCTCACATGGTCGATGAATCAAATCTTATAGGAGATCTAGGTCCAGAATAAAAAAAAAATCGACAAACATCTGATTTCGAACAGGTTTTACTTATACTAGGTGGATATTCCGATTACAGTAGAACCTATGAAGTTGGACACTCTCTATGTTGGCCTCCTCTTCGAGTTGTAGCCTTACCGTCGGAGTCAGAAACTATGACATTGCTTGAAATGAGGATTCTTCTTCGTATCTTGAGCACCATCGATGTTATTAACCTCGCTAAGCGATGCATCTCATAGGGGATCCAGCAGTAGTATATCGATGATTTCAATGTATGAGTTCCTTCCAGAGTTCGACACTTCAAATCATATGACATATTCTCTGCGTGTTCATCAGTGAAAAGTCACTGTGCTTCGGTTGATCTCGGATCAACTTCTACTCATGACTTCAGTGAGTATATATACTGTAGTGTCAGTGAATAAACACTGAAATCGTGCTGGAACTTCAATGACCTTGGGTGTCGGGTGAATCCTCGTCTCTGAAGTTTTAGTGAGCGTCACTGACGGTTCATGAAAATAGCCCACTGATTCATTGGAGCTCCAATGGCCTTGACAAATCATATTCACTGAAATTTCAGTAGATATGATCTGCTAGGGTCTCCGAGGCTCTAGAATTTCAGTAAATGATCTTAATTCTTCCACTGGAGTCAGTGAAAATTGCTTCCGATTATTGATTTCCAGTGCGTTTTGTTGATCTGCTGTGAATTTCATTCTGAATCGGTGAAAATGCACTGCAAATCAGTCAAAGTAGACTTCATCCAGCGTAGAGAGTATTGATGCATCAGTGATGCTCACTAATACTTCAGTGAAGGAGAACCGCATGACCCCCCAAGGTCACTGGAATTTCAGTACGACTCCAGTGTATATCCACACTGGAGTCATTAGTCGAAGTTGAATCGAGATTAGCTAGAGTTCAGTGACTTTTCACTGATACATAGGGCCAGAGTATGCTGAGACGTTCGCTGGCTCACGTTATGAGGAGTCATCTATTAATTTGTGAGAAGATCAAGTTAGCTATTATGAATATTCAGACTCCTCCATCGAATTATTAGAAATTATCCACGATTAATTGACGAACGTTACGGGTATTCAGATTTGTCCATTAAATGAAATTTGACGTCACAACAAGTTGATTTTTTAGTATGTTCGTGTATGTTGAGCAACTTGTTATGCTGGACACTCTTTTTCGTTACCAGAATGTCCATTTTGGCCAGTTTCTACTGTACTTTAATGCAAATCCTTATAGATACTCTTATCAGTATGACTGATTTCCTGGTCACTAAGAATGAATGTTTGATTTTTCAAAAATCGAATTTTCTCAAGGATTCGTTCTGGGATATTGTAAAGGAGTAGTCATATTATCAGCGTCACATTCTTGTCCTCTGCAACAGTCTCCTTCTAACTACTTAATGGTAGAAACACAAAGCATGTTGGTCCTCGTGAGTTCGAGAAGCATGATTGATCAATGAGAAACACAAGGGACAATAGTGTGATTCAATTTACCAACTCAAAATGTATCAATTTCAAGCATGAGTACACAAGGAACGAATCTTATGTATGACAGTGTCAATCGATCAAGTTTTGGATCTGTTAATCGTTTAACCGTTATTGTTGTCACTTCCTTTGGTGTTTTCCTTTATAGAGAAGCCGAGCGAATGGAGAAGGAGACCAGCGGACAGCTGGGTGAAAAACCTAGGTTTGTTCATTTCTGAAATTGAGAGTCCATATTCTGTCTTCCACTATCTTTCAATTTCTCTCTCTATCATTCTTTGACTTCCGAGGCTGTAGTATCTATCGATTTCTATGTTCAATGAAATCACACAGTGCACCAAGATTGCTCGTTCTCTCTTTCTCTTTTCTATCAAAATATTTTCTACGTATCTCTTTTTAGAAATAGCTAGTATTGTCCCGTCTTCGTGTCTTCTTCGCGCCTATGCAAATCAACTGTAGTCGAAATCAGAAGGACAAGTGAGTGAAATCAAAGATATTCAACGTGAAGAGATCTTTAGATCATAGCAATTTGATGCATTTGTTCATTCTGATTCCTCATTCTGATTCCCGTTTTTATCACTCACCCACGGATAACGTTATCTCCGTCGCAATAATCCGTGGAATTTAAGCTCGGAAAATTCAATGGAACTTCAATGAATGACATCCAGAAATTAGGGTGAATTTTGCCTGCGTCCAGCTTGGAATTCCATTTTTCAACTGCCTTACTGGCCCTTATCAACTGTGATCTATTGCATGATTAAGTGTCATCTCTGTGGTGCTGAATGAACGTGGTCCTTAATGGAAGAACCTCAGATCCATATATTGCGATGATAATTGATGTTGAAGCGTAATTCGTGTTTCCCGGGATCCTGCATTTTTCCCCACGAGGCTCCACAAGATTGTTTTATTTGATCGATTACTGTTCTTGTATCTCATGATCTTACTGATATTGCACGAATTTTTCCATTCTTATGCTGTCCATGAGCTCGTTGTTGTCTGTTCCCTTTAATTGTATATCATCAACTTGATCACGATTAAGAGACACCCACAAATCTCACAACAAAGCCATCAAACTTTGCCACCTATTTTAAGAAATCTCGAGGTCAATCCCTCTGTCAATCTGCTGGAGAAATCACAATTTCTGTTCTGTAACACTACAAACTTTGGTAAGTTGGGTGATCATGCCAAGGTTCGATGGCACAACTCTCCTATTGTCAACTTGGTGCAACACAGGATTCAATTGGTAACCAATGGTGACGAACAACAAAGGAGCGAAAGTATATGAGGCTTTCGTAATCTCATGGCGCTCTCGAAGTATTTTCCCGATAATTATGGTGATTCCCTTAAAAAATAAAAACGTTTCCTGAATTCAATTTGTTACATTGAGCTAGAAATGTAAGCGTTTCAAAATATAAATATTTGTCAGTTACCACAGTCGTGAGTCCGAGGGAACTTCGATGATCTCTCCAACTCACTCTTCTAATTCTAGTATACGATGTCACTCGTAGCAAGTGGTTTTTCCAATAGAAATGTCGCCTGCCATTGGATAAAATACTCCTAAAATCTTACAAGGTTTCATTGCCTAGCAAATCTTATTCTATATTTCCATGGTCCATACGTGATCATATATAATGTTCCATGACATGATCTTATACAGTTTATATGTGGTAGAATATCACCACACTGTTCATAATTGTGGATAGACAACGATGATTTCCAAGATCAAACAACAATGAGACTGAATCCTCGAAAATTTCTATAATCTTTTTCAAAGTGCCGTGAACTTCAAGAACTTTTTGTAAGTCGGCGGCCAACCGAGGATCGTTTTTGAGTCGTGGGATTCGCTTAAGATGACAAGAGAGGATTTTTCCCGACATGTAAATGAGCAAATTCTATTAGCAGTATGTAACTCTCGAGCTACAAATTTCGAAATAAAAATCAGTGACTATGGGACCGTGAAAGCCCGAAATCCGTGATTGCCAAGCATTCCGCAGTGAATTCTAAGATTCACTGCTTAAAGCCAGTGTGAGTCCAAAATTCGTAGCTAGTGTCGTTGCTGAGGCCATATTTTGGTCTTTTACTAGTGATTGTCAGGATTCACTGGGCATCGGCCAGTGTGGATGTCAGGATTCACTGGGCTGAACCAGTGGATATCGGACATCAGAAGTGTTGAGGAATATAAGTTTATTGAAGGTCAGACAGAACGTCTCATTATCCGAAATTTTTGAGTCAGCTGGGAATATGGAAGAACCGAGGTACAGTATTCAATGTACAGCTTCTCCATTCTTTACCCATCAAATGAAAAGTTGTCAATGGAATATCTTGTCAAATATTTGTCGATACGACAGGAAATAGTATATTACTGTACTAGGCAGGGAAGGAATATTGGCTTTTGTATACCGGGTCCCTGCCTTTTGGCTCAACCCCGGTTGCCCCCATGGGCGCGGGGCAGGGATACGCCCTGCCAGCGCGTCGGGTTGGAGGATGACCAACACCGAGCCAGGCTCGGTGATGGCTCAGTCCTCCGCCCCGACTACCGACTTCCGGGCACGGCCCCCAGCACAAGGTCGATGCCCACCCCTCGGTGGGGGGTTTTGGGACTCTTTTAGGCTTCCTGAGAGCCCAAAGAGTCCCTCGGGATGATGGATGAGTCTTACGGGCTCGCATTGTTATCGCCCGAGGGCGATCCCAATTTGAGTCCCTAGACTCACTCACTCCCGTAGTGCCGGATGGAGATGTGCGGTCTCCTCGCTCCGGCGGGCGGTAACTGGGGCCGGAGGGTCGTCACACCCCAGGGATGAGGCGCCATGCCCCAACCCCCCTTGCGGTTTACTAGGCAGGGAAGTTGGATTTCCGTGACTGTGTGATGATAATGCCGAGGCGAAGCCGAGGCATTGATATCACACGGTCACGGGCATCTCACTTCTCTGCTGTGTGCTGTATACTGTTTTTTTACTCGCGGCAGGAAAGTACGTCGAAAATTTAATCAATTAATACAAAAGTCCGCATTTAAACCTCACTTCTGCAGTTGCTCGCGATTTTGAAGGGGTGGCAGTAAAGCAGATGACCTCGCAGCTTTTACTTACTGCTTTACCTCTGCTGCATACCGAATATACTTGTGATGATATGATGTGATATATGCTCGTCCCCCCGACTTTTGCAGAAGCGAGGCGTTAGCCGAGCTTTTGCTGGTCGGGGTGGGCGTAAGCAGAAAAAAAACAAAGTGAAATGTCGAAGAATCTGAATGGATGCTAAATGCTATTCTCATGATCAGCTTTTGGGTCTTGTTACAGAGTTGTGTTTGCGTTTCTTAGCTTTCCATGGCCCAAAACTCTTGTCACTGCGTATTTATTTCATTCGCGTAGCGGAGCATGAGAAATCCTGCTCTACAATAACCCCGATAAATTCTTTCTCAACAGCGATATTTCTGCATCAGAGGGATACTGTCCGTCCAATTATATTATCATCACAAATAAACGCTGACAAACATAATTTTTATAGGTTATGTCTCTCGGGTATTTTTTGCATGCATTTTCATTGAATCGCACGCACGTGGAGAGCAGCGGCAGCCCAAGAGGCAGCAAAAATCAACAGCCGATTAGAGCGCTGCGCCGGCAGAAAAAGTCGCTCTTTCGCGACGGAAATGAGGCACGGAAGAACGTACTTTCGTGCCGGGAGGAAGAAAAATAGTTATTACTAAAAAAAGTTCAGAGATATTGTTGCTGAAGCTAGTTCGGGAACTATTCATTCCAACAGCTCATACTTTTATTTTAGCACTACACAATAATTTCTTAGTTTTGCAATCACATCTATTCGTAGTACATTTAGTTCAACAATTGCACTTCGTCATTTCTTATCCACCTGTTGGTGAAATAAAAAAAAACCTCACTCAGATCCAAAAATGTTTCAGCTTGAACTTCAAATTGGTTTCTGATGAAGAGATTCTGCAGAGTACCAAATTTTGTACCGATCTTGTAGAATTGGTCATCTGAGACGTTGATGATAAATGAGAATTCAACAGATAGAGGTTATTGTAAAAGAAATTAGTGTGTATTCAAGATACCATGAAAGTATGAATTGTTGCAATGAGTAGTTTCCGAAGTAGCTTCAGCAACAGTCTTTTATGACATTTGAATTTTGTTATTAACTTCGATTTTCTATGCAATATTTTAAAGATCGACAAATATTTGACGAGACATTTCACTGACAGCTTCTCATTTGATGGATAATGGATGAAAAAGCCGCACATCAAACACCGTGCCTTGATTTTTCCATATTCCCAGCTGGCTCAAAGATTTGATATGATGAGACGTTTTGTCTGACCTTTCGTCCGACTTTCTTTCACCAACACTTCCAATCTCCGACGTTCACTGGTCGAGGACAACGTATGCCCAGCAATCACAGATTTCGGACTTTCACGGTAACATCTAACCTCCTAATATTGTATGAGAGAAAGTCGAAACTACAAAAAAAGTGATATGGTAATGTGTAACTTCGAAAATGAATACTGAAAAAATTGCTTTTAAATTCTCTCAGTGACTGTTTTAAATCTAATTGATGTGCCTCGTCCCACCGGACAAAAATCATCCTACACCTCAAGGTCGACATTTTATATTTATTTAGAGAATGAAAGAATGTTGTGAAATGACCATATTCTTCTCATTCTCTCCGTTCAATTGACTGATCGATTCATGTGGATATAACTTTGAAAATATCAAACGTTTAGTTTTTGCTCAACTAGTGAATACTGTTTCGGTATATACTGAGAGGACATACCTGAAATCATACCCAGGAAGATGCGATGACAGTCGATTTTTGAGCTCCTTTGAGCTGATGAAAATGATGAGGATTATTTTTGAATGTGAGTGCTTTGTCTCATGTCTTTGAGCGTATTCCTTCGATTGCCAGATTGAAGATTGTTCTCAGGGTTATAAAAATTTCTAGACATATATTCCACCAAGAGCTGGTCGAATTTTCAAGTTAGTCCAATTCTCACAATCAGCATAGGATTTTGCGGAGAATTCTAACTCAACTAAATGATTCTGAAAAGCAATAGTTTGAAATAAGCATGAGCAGTGATATTGGATTCAAATCATAGCTGGGTGATGTCCTTGAAATCTGAAACACCAAAAGAAATGGGAATCTATCCTTAATCCATGGGTGGAAGTAGACATGATGAATATGGAAAGAAATCTACTGTCGCAATCATGGATTACGTTGCGAATGGATGTACAATCCTGTCCTACCTCTTTGTGCATGAATGATCTATGAATTCGGCATTCCTGGTCCATTGAAGGAAAATTGAGGCGCGTAACCCCCCATAACTTGCTTGAAAGAAACGCTGGGATACCCTTCTCTCTCGATTTTCGGTCTTAGCAAAGTTTTTGCTACTAATATGTAAAGATGTCTAACAAAAAAAAATACAAGGTGTTTGAGGGCAGAATCTGGCTGAAACTCTGGAAATCATCTCTTCTCAGCATCAAAAGATGACACCCAAAGCAGTACAGTCTAACGTTTGAGTGATTTCGAGCTAGCAGCCTATGACCTATACATTCGAGTGGTAAAAATGATATCATGAGTGATTTGGTAGCTTTTTTTGTTCTTGATGGTTCATATATAAGTTGATTATTTGGTCTCATCGATCTTGAAGGACGGTGGGGAACTAAATAAATTCCCAAAATTTCATGAAAGAAATTTTATTGTTACGTTTCGTCTACTAGGTTTCGTGGACCTCATCAGGCTTCGGGTTTCTGTTTTGACATATAAAGATAGGAGATATGAAATTTTTTACAAATGATGGTTGTATAAATATTCAAGATGCGCAACTTACGTTATTCTTTAGATCGTCATGATATTTTTTGAACGATCTTGTGATAGAGCACAGATAAAACGTCTGGCTCTTGTCGATACAGGTAAATAGAATGAGTAATCGGTCTCATTTTACACTCATATTTATATTAGCGCGATCGCAGGATACAGTAGGTGACATATATGTGAAAAGTAGTGCATGTGGGAGAGAAAAAGAGAGCGGGGGTCAACGAGCTTCGTCAGCCATTGCCTACAGCGGGTTATATATCCGACTGAGATTTTGAATATCGTCTTTTTTGTTGATGCAGTTTTCGTCGAATTTAATATGGATCATCTCAGAAATCAACCGTTTTCTCCAATTTTTCTCTGTATCTAGAATTTTGGTTTGGTCCCAATAGAAATCATGTTTATCTTTTAGTCTGTGAACAGAAACTACGGACTTTTTATCTTTGTTCGTAACATGATCAGTTGTCTTTTTGTCTCTCCCACATACGTTGCTGGGCAATCTTTACACTGAAATTTATAAACAACACCAGTTTTGCTGAATTTGTCTAGTTGGTCCTTACCTTATTCTACTTTTGAGCTTCATGACTGGGAAACTTTAGGAAGAGTGTGAATATAGTTATGTTTGAACATAGCATTACATTTTTCGAGTAAACGTTCGTGGTATGGAAAACAAATTTTGTTCTGGTCGGCATATAAGATTTCATTGCAACGTATTTTTTCTGCTCTGTTCATAAGATCTTTTGAACAATGTAATCTGGTTTTCATACATTTATCAGTGAGATCTTCAGGATAATCGTTATCTAAAGGAGTTGTTTTATAAGCGACAAATTAGAGGAATAAAATTTTTTATGTGAAAGTGATGTGGCTCTGTCCAGGGGGCGGCATACTAGAGAGTAGCCGTGACCAATGCCGGCTAATACGGCTAGTTTTGTGGCAAATGCGCGCTACTGCGAGAGACCCACCACAGGTGCAAGTAGACAGAAGTAGCCAAGAGTGGCCTCGCTGAGTTTTGAAAGAGTAGCATTTGTGGGGCCATGTTCTTCTCCAAACTACTTTACCGCCGCTGGAAGCTACTTCTGGCTACTGTAGAGCTTGTGTTGCGGACCCAACAAGCGACCAACAGTAGTCAAATAGTAGCTCGATGTAACCACGAGTGGTGAGTACAGGGTGAGAGTAGGTGGAAGTAGCCACGAGTGGTCCGTACAGTACGGAAGCGCCTACGAGCCACCCCTCCCGCATGCCAACAGGTTCCCCACTCTCACCCACTCTATACACGCACCGCGTGTCATGTATGTCACGCGACTGACGTACCGCACGTAACGCACATGATGCACCGCATATCACGCACATACCGCACCGCGTATCACGCACATACCGCACCGCATATCACGCACATACCGCACCGCATATCACGCACATACCGCAACGCATGTCATGCACGTACCGCAACGCATGTCATGCGCGTACCACACAGCATGTCATGCGCGTACCACACCACATGTCATGCGCGTACTGCACTGCATGTGCTGCATATTGCACGGCGGTCGAGTTGCGATGTATGTCATGCATGCCATGTGTGAAATTGTTGTTGTTGTTTCACGCAATATCATCTCATGGCAGAGATCAAGAATGATGTAAATCCATTTATCGTAGAATGTAATAATAATACCCGACATACCAACAACATTTAGCGGCGCAAGCGCAATAATTTCACACATGGCATGCATGACATACATCGCAACTCGACCGCGTGCAATATGCAGCACATGCAGTGCAGTACGCGCATGACATGCCGTGTGGTACGCGCATGACATGCGTTGCGGTACGTGCATGACATGCGTTGCGGTACGTGCATGACATGCGTTGCGGTATGTGCGTGATATGCGGTGCGGTATGTGCGTGATATGCGGTGCGGTATGTGCGTGATACGCGGTGCGGTATGTGCGTGATATGCGGTGCGGTATGTGCGTGATATGCGGTGCGGTATGTGCGTGATACGCGGTGCGGTATGTGCGTGATATGCGGTGCATCATGTGCGTTACGTGCGGAACGTCAGTCGCGTGACATACATGACACGCGGTGCGTGTATAGAGTGGGTGAGAGTGGGGCACCTGCTGGCATGCGGGAGGGGTGGCTCGTAGGCGGTTCCGTAGTACAGGGTGAGGGAGTAGCGATGTCCTGCGCTGGGTTCCCATGCCAGCTAACATCGGCTACTCCCAACTACTCTCACCCTGTACGGACCCCTCGTGGCTACTTTCACCTACTCTCACCCTGTACTCACCACTCGTAGCTACATCGAGCTACTATTTGACTACTGTTGGTCGCTTGTTGGGTCCGCAACACAAGCTCTACAGTAGCCAGAAGTAGCTCAGCGGCGGTAAAGTAGTTGAGAGTAGACCATGGCCCCACAAATGCTACTCTCTCAAATCTCAGCGCGGCCACTCTTAGCTACTTCTGTCAACTTGCACCTGTGGTGGGTCTCCCGCAGTAGCGCGCATTTGCCGCAAAACTAGCCGTATTAGCCGGCATTGACCACGGCTACTCCCTAGTAAGCCACCCCCTGGCTCTGTCGACTAGATTGAACACTATGTTCCTCTTTTGATTCATAGTATGATTGGATTTGAAATTGAAAATCCTGCCTGATGACGTTGGCTTTTGATACCAATTGGTGATGATTTTTTCATCCTCTCGGATCTGAGATATGTCAAGAAAATTGATGATATTGTTGTTTTCAATCTCATGTGTGAATTGTAGATGCTCATTGTAACTGTTAAAAACATCGAGGGCTACATCTACATGTTCTTTCTTCACACACTTTAGAGTGCCATCTACATATCTATAATAAAATAGAGGTGTGCAATCGTGATCATTTTTCAATTCATGCAAGCATGAAGTTTCCAAGTCATCCATAACAATGTCTGCGAAAAGTGGAGAGATGGGTGATCCCATCGGACTACCAAAGATTTGTTGATAAATTTGATTATTAAATTGAAAAAATGTGTTGTCAAAAAGGAACTCAGTACATTCACGAATTTCATCAAACGGTATGTTAGATTTATTATGTATATCTGAAAATCTGCGGTCAAGCGCCTCTAGCACTAACCAACATAGGATGTTTGTAAACAGGGAGCTAACGTCGGTCTTTATATGTCTTTATATGTCAAAACAGAAACCTGAAGCCTGATGAGGTCCACGAAACCTATCGGACGAAATGTAGCAATAAAATTTCTTTCATGAAATTTTGGAAATTTATTTAGTTCCCCACCGTCCTTCAAGATCGATGAGACCAAATAATCAACGTATAGATAAAAATGATACATGATGACTGTAATGCTGTAATGCATGGGTTGCAGCGCGAAAACGCTCGAGCTTTGGAATCTGCGACTTTGGGTATCATCTTTTGGTGCTGAGAGAAGATGATTCCCAAAGTTTCAGCCAGATCTATAGCTCTCGAACCCCTTGGACTATCCTTGTCAGATGGAATAAGAATCTGAAACTCATGAAATAATGCCAGTTTGTGCTGCAGCTATCCGTGTTGTGAGATTTGGCAACATGTGACCACTTTATAGTTACCTCAAACGAATTGAGCCCTTGTTCTCCATTCTGGCCATATCCATGGATCAGCTCTGCTGCAAAAGATTCTATCTCATGTGCATAATTTTTTACATTTTATCGATTGAGTTGTTTCAGCAAGAATTAAATACTCAACGGCGCGCAAATTTTTCCTCCTCAGCCATCAAATACCCTATCCAAATCAGTCTTTATTTGGAAAAAGTGATTCACAAGTTACGCTAAATTCATAATATTTCTTCCTCAGGGGTGATTTTTCAATATCCTTCTGACGACATACATCAGAAGGACGATAGCAAATGAAATCAAGAAAAAGTTGTTGACAAACGATTTTCTCGATTTTAGTCACCAAAGGAGTCTCATCAATTGACTAAGCATCGCATCATCTTAGATTCAAATAGGTTACAACATATTGAGTTTGTCACAACAAATTTGGGTGACTTAATGATTCATGCGATTGGATCGAAATTAAGGAGGCGAAGCATGGTAATGAGAGAAAATACGCATCCTTCTTATCAGCACTCTGTGAGAACTGTACCTACACTCCCTTCAAAACAATCCCGCTCACCCAAAATGAATCAATGATGAAACAATCTATCACAAAATATGTGAACCGTCGATTATCACTGTGAATCATTGTAGCAATCACATAGAAAACTCTGATCCTAGTTCAAGGTCCACAATATAGGGACCTGCTAGTATTAGATGTTATTGAGGGTATATACCAAACGATTATCCAATTGATAACTCCCTTATTAATGAGAAATTTGCTCTTTGTTCAAAACAGGAGGCTCGCCGATGAGGAAGATGAGCTTTCAGAGGTTCAACCCGATGCAGTACCACAGGAGGTCAGAGAGTGGCTTGCCTCGACGTTTACTCGACAGCTGGCAACGACGAGAAGACGGGCAGACGAAAAGCCCAAGTTTCGGTCTGTTGCTCATGCTATCAGAGCGGGCATCTTCGTTGATAGGATCTACAGAAGGGTTACGAACACTGCGCTTATGCAGTTTCCACCGGAGGTCGTCAGAGTTTTGAAGGTATAATTTTGTAATGAAGCCTGTTATCAATATATGCACCACACTGGTTTTAGAATATTCATCTGTTTGTCGAGTACCTGTTGCGTAATCATTTCTGGTCTGTCAGTAATTTCTCGGTTAAAGTTGTATTGGAATCAAAAGTTTCGAGATCTTTAAAGTTCTAACTGTTCTAACGGAAAGTAAAATTCTACTTGAGAGTTATCGTAACTATTGAGGCAATGGTGCTCATCGACAGATTTTGTTGTGATAACATGCAATTCTCTTCTGAGAATACTCTCATATTTCTAGCTTTGGAATACTTAGTTGTTTACCCCATGTCAAGTTCTGGGTAGTAAGGTAAGTGTACCCAACTTGCCCCCATTAAGCCATTTTCTCAATAACTCTGGCCCATCCCAATATTTTTCAACGTACCTTGAGTCATTTTAAAGCTTGTTTCACGACCTTCAAAATAACCTAGAGTACTTCCAATTTGAACCAACTGGAGCCAAACTCGTCTGATTCTCCCAGAAGGGGATTTTTGAAAGTTTACAAAAGTGTGTACCCAACTTGCCTCCATCATTTAAAGCAAAATAAATCTGCACTAAAGGGCATAAAATCGCTTCAATCCATTTTTATCACCGTGCAGCGAAATTTGTAGGTTTTAGCTGGCCCAAGACACTGTTTCCGACTCATTTCGACGCGATCAACACGTTCTGAGTGGTAAAAAAAGCCATTCTGCACGCCTTCCCGAGATAACCATATAGGGGAGTGTTAGGTACACTCCGATGTCGGTATCCTTGTTTACAAATCGTCTCCGTGTTTTACACAAAAACAGCTCTAGATCCGAATTTTGCACCTCTCAATAGCGGATTTTGCAGGTCTTAAGACAAGGAATTCAATGCGCTAAGGTACGTCAAGATTGGTCGAATAAAAATAAATTGGCACCGGTTTTAGTGAACGCGATTTTCTCGGTGACTTCTCAGCCGTGCAAACACAAAAAATGGAAAAATCACTTTAAATTCTTCGGGGAACGCAGGAATGATTCGGGGTCGATCCAAACTACACACTCGCTCATATTTTAACATAACAAATGTAAAAGAAATATTCGGGAAGGACTACGAGTGCCCATTCCTGAGATCGGCATATAGGGGCAAATTGGGTACAGAGACAAGTAGGGTACACCTAACTTATTTCATCAAGCTTTGACGAAGAATTCATCCGATTAAAATTGGGAAACTAAAATTTTTTTCCATCAAGTTTGTTCCAATCTTTTTTGAAATTTTTTTACTGGTGCTAATGAAATCAGAGAGAACATAAAAGACAGATTCAAATAACTAGAACTCTAGATGAAAGGTACCCTGCATTTTGTTCGTCGAAACAGAAACACAAAGCCTTAGTGAATTTTAAGTGATAGAGCTCACCATCCGGTCAGACAGACACATCTCCTTTAATAATAATATCCATCCTGCGTTTTGCTCGAGTCTCACTGGGACAAAGATCTATATGCTCGATTCATAAGAACTCTTCAGCTATACATAGAGCCTTGAGGTTCTCGGAAATCACAATAACTCAGGATTTAATTCATTCGTTTGTACCACTTAGCATCGCCAGTCAAACCGCGAGCGATGATATCCTTTCGAGAATAATAAAATTCTTGTTAGTCAGAAGAAAGTGGTTGCATCGTGAACCATGCTGCCCGAGGTCAGGTTTTCATTTTCATCCTCTGATTTACATAAAATTGTGATGAGAAAGCCGAAGCTCAGTGAGTACTTTTCGAGAACATAAGACACTAGCGTACGATGAAAACAGCATCGAGATGAGATAAGATTATAAAGATATATATATATATATATAACTTGTATGTATTTATGTTATACGATGATGATATTGCAGACGCTGGACGAGTGGTCGTTTGACGTTTTTTCGCTGAGCGAAGCAGCACAGGGTGCACCAGTAAAGTATCTGGGCTACGATTTGCTCAACCGTTACGGTATGATACACAAATTCAAAGTGCCACCACTGGTACTCGAAAACTTTTTAAGCAGGGTCGAAGAGGGATACTGCAGGCATCGCAATCCTTATCACAACAACCTTCACGCAGCTGACGTCGCACAGACAATGCATCACATACTCTGTCGTACAGGTTTGATGGTACGTTTTGAGCTTCAGAGTTTACGCTGAGCGAGCTTATATTGACCTGGTTGACGAGAACGGATGTGCTACCCCAAAGGCTGAGGAATTATTCATGAACGTTTAGAGGTGTGAATATTGATTGCGTTTAAAAATCAATGATATGAAATTCAGTACCTACACTTTCTTCCATCCATGGTGCTTGTTTACATTTGAGGAAGGATTTTGTCACGGAATAGAATTTGGATTCTTTGTATCTTCCCTCGGAGGAAGGGTGGGGGGGGGGGGAGTTTGCTCAAAATCGGATACTCAGATGCCCAGATAGATTATCAAGGTTATCACAAGAATGATAACCTCTTGAGTCGAAGTTACAATCTCGTCTTGTCGCAGTTACTGGTTTGATATGATATTGTTATGTACGATAGTTTGAATTAATCTTAACCCTCTTTTGTTCTGGACCAACTTCAATGACAATCCAAAATCTTATGCATACAAAATCAAGGTATGATTTTTTTAAAACTGTGTAAAAATTTAGAAATCATTGATTGTGAGCACTGCCTATATGTATAACTTTTTAAACCTTTAAAATGAATGCTTGAAATTATTCAGCATTTCTTGAATTCAATATCAGCTTCGTTAGCCGAAAAAAGTGAACAGACACTACGATGGGATAGTTTTGAGCGAGTTCGCATATTTCTAGTTCTCATTAGTAATTTAGCCGAACACAAGTTGTAAAACTTGAAAATTATGGGTTACAAAATTATTCCAGTCATACCTAACTAAACAGTCTGGATTCTACTAATGGATATGTTTGAAAAATTGTGAATAGTCTAGAATTACGTTCTCAATACGGACTCTCCTATTGCTCATCATTCAAAG
The DNA here is from genome assembly GCA_029851415.1 of Eretmocerus hayati. NCBI lineage: Eukaryota > Metazoa > Arthropoda > Insecta > Hymenoptera > Aphelinidae > Eretmocerus > Eretmocerus hayati. Next base: position 168,008,847 of record CM056742.1, read on the forward strand.
CCGTCAGGTGGCAAAAATGATATCGATACGACCCATCCCAACGATAACCGATAGCAATACACAATTGGCTATTAATTCAGCTTTGTAACACCTGCTACAATCTTATTCCACTGTGCAGCAACTGCATATCCAAATTCCGCTCTTGAGAGCTCTATTGCGCGCGCGCGCACTCACACACAAACACACTCACACACACACACACATATAATTTTGTCACTATTCATGCCATTGCGAACATTCCCGTTGACATTTTACCTAACGCGGTATAGGATGACCTTTAGAATCGTTGATGGGATCCATTTGTACACGTAAAGCCATCACGGCTGTATGTCGATGTTGAAGGGGTAATTCCAGATCAACCGAAGGTGAAACTGTAATGAGGACGCGTTAGCCTATAATTCGAGAAAGCCAGGTGCGATCGCTCGACTCGACTCGGATGGCCCTTATCTAGGCATGGTGATATAGAGTAACGAGCTCTCTCCCTCGCGTCGTTATGCCGTACGATGGAAATCTTTTTTTCGAATCTCTAATGGCAAATGTCGATCAAACGTGACTGATTCCTTCCAGCAAGTCAGATAGAAGATGAAAATGAATATGGTATACTTGATAAAAGCTACCGTTCTGATGTTGTGTTTTGTTGCTTTCTCGAGAAAGTATTGTATCAGTGCGGAGACTTTAGCATGCAATTATTTTCGAATTTCTCATTTTTGACTTCTTACTTCTCTGCTCTCCGAGACCTACCGAATAGTACCCCTAGAATGTACAAGGCTACCTGTGAACAGTTTTAAACCACACCTTGTGTATTGCCGGATGTATATGTGTATGTATGTTGTCTTCCTCTTGTCACGCGATCTATCCTGAACCCTCCGACCGATCTTCATGGAACTTTAAGAGTTTATTCCACATTTATCAATAATGGGCCCAGTCCAATAATAACTCCAAACTCTCAATAATTCCTCTTCTACGTCGAATAGATTACCCAAAATTCACCATCATTTTCGCACCATGATTAGTCAAACGCTCTATCATCCAATATTCAACCCCTGAATCTTTCTAGGATCATTTTAAATATTCTGTAGTCATTCAAAAAGGAAACATGAGATTTCGATTAGAATTTTCATTCGCCTAAAAAAATTTTCTCTAACATTTGCAAGTTCTGTGTCACTTGAAATTTCCCTACCACTTCAATGGATCTCTTTGAAATTTTGAGAGATTTTTCAACTTTCTTGTGCAAAGAGCCCAGCCATTCTTGAGAATCATTCGTCAATTAATTCCGACACCAAGAGTCTTCTTCACATGGATTTGAATATTTTTTCACAGCTAAGTTGAGCTTCGCTCTTCGCATTTGAAGAGCGTTCTGACGAATGCTTACGGAATTCTTAAGGATTGTATCTGATCGAATAGCAATTGTCTTGATACATTTGCAGTAACAAAGAGTGGTTTTGCCTTTCCAATTATCAAACTCAAAATCCATAATTGAACAAAATCTCTGTGTAATGACTATATCATCGTTTAAACGTCACGAGTTATCCAGATAAGACATTGAATGATAGAATCTGGAGTGATGAGTGAACTACTATACTAGTTATTCAGATGAGTAAGGTATACCTGATTTGTGAATGAATATGACAAATTTGTTGATAAAGTTGATTTGGAAAAATTTTGTGTGATTAATCTTTTCCAAGTTCAGAAAATCCTATTCGAAGATAAAAGTGCATGAAAAGATTGAGCTCAAATTGAAGTCTATATAGAATATTAATAGATAGAATTATGTCTCTTCGTAGCATATTCTCCTTAACCTCAAAAGTGATTCTCAATTTCTGACTCTGGGTCAAATTTGGAAGATGTAGGAATTTCAGATACTCAACTTACGAAAATGAGCATGTGTCGCTGACTTGTTATCCCAGAGATACATTATGGGCCTAGTCAAAGTTACCAAATTTAAAAAACATCGAGGAATCATAACTCAGAGTTATTATACTCATTGCACGGTGTTGACAAGCTCAAAAGGAATTCCCCTCCTCACATTTTCTCGATCATTCTATACATGTATATTGTTATTCAAGGAATTCGGACGAAAAATCAATTATCAAACTGACCGTTCTTTCGATTTTACCAGATTAGCGCTGACAAGCGTGAACTCTGGAAATGAACAAATCATCTTCAATTCGATGCAGAAAGTTTAATTCATGGTCTTCAAAAATTATCATGAAAAATTTCAAATGGATATTTTCGAGCAGTCGAGCCAGTATTGAGTAATCAAAAAGTGAGTATGACTTATTTTTGTCGTGCGGATTCTGACACCTCAAGTGATTTGATTAAAATATATCCAAATAATCTTATTATGTATACAAGAGCAGGATGTATTGACAATTTTTGTCAGTTTATGAGTCACTATGAAGTAATGGTAGGCATGAGCTTGTACAACACAGCTTTGAAAATAGCTGTGTTCACTAATTCGACAAGAAACACCTCGTGGCTTCGATCAACACGCATGGTTAACAACACCTGCACTTCCAGAATCATTCTGGTTATTTTTCGTTTATTTCACAACGCCGATTATTCAACACGACGAACAACACGTGCAGAAATACATCTCTCCGGAAACCCGGCGTGTCGAACTAAACATGTGTTGGGTGATCGTAAAATTCCTAGGTGTCGATCTCCGTATCCACAAAAAACGAATGTGTCGAAAGAAACACGTGTCGAATAATTAGAAAATCGAACGTCCATCAAGTTGACGACTTTTTTGACGGTGTTGAAAAAATAACGTATCCAACTCCCTCGTGCAGAAAAGAGTGCCGAAGATGAGCTGCACTTCATTTGCGACTTTTACGTCAAGCATTATTTCTGCACATCTTTCAACACAGTGTTGACAAAGTTATGCGTCCTAGCTCAGCGTGTGCAGATAACCAAGTGTTCAACTACCGTGTCGAACTGCCCGCGTGCAAGAACTATTTGTGCAGAAGTGGACCCCAGCCTGCATGAGGCATGTAAGTTATCTGATTGAGTTTGGATTACTTGCCAATTCCATACGGTGAATAGTTTCTGGTTAGTTGAGCTACGGAAACTCTATTTCAACTCTTGTTGTCTGAGATTGATGTGAAATTGGATCAAGGTATGTAAGTATCCTAAAGTCAATCTCAACAAGGCTACATAACATATGCGAAAGTTATTTGCAAGCTCGCCGATGCTGCAATGTGCTCTCTAAGTTTTTGCTTCTAATTTCATCCAAGTCACATCATCCATCGTATATATGCTCTGATTTTCTATATCAAAATACTAGTAATGTAGAACAATGTGCACTGTAGATTTTTGATTTACAGTGACTGAAATTTTTCATGGATTTTTGAAGACAAGATGAAAGGTTGATGGTAGAAATACTTTACCCCTGGGTCGTTGCTTCATAATCTCCAAAGAGATAAATTAAAGCGTTAATTTGAAGAAAAAAACCTTTGGATTGAATATTTATTCAACACGTTCTGTCAGACAGATGTGCTGATCTTATCAGGTGGATAGCCTCTGCTACCCTATCTAAAAAGCACAAATTTACTGAAAATTGCGGAGCCAATGAAAAATATTCCTTCCCCACCCCCGCCATAGACCTAGACCTATAAATTATAGGGACCCTAACCATGTGTTCAGTTATTTATCTGAGATACACAATCGATTACAAAATCATCGATATTATCCGCTGAGTCTCAAGTTGTGGAACATAAGAGAGAACTGTAGATCCGTACGTAATTCATTGACTGCTTTTGAAAGTCAAACAAGCATTGACATTTTTTTTTTCAGTAGATGATGCGATGAATTCGGATGATGAGAAATATGGGTACAAGTGATTCTAAAACGATGACGTAAATACAAGATAGCAAGCTAGAGTTGAATTCATCGCCTCTAACTCCCGCAAAAAATTCGCGAATAATACGCAGGAAAAATGACACAATGGACCAGACGTAACGACTAACTTGCATTGTATAAGATATCGCATTAAAATAAGAGTTAGATATATTTGCTCAATATAAATGCGGTTAACAATACAAACAAGAGAGAAATCGATCAAGTTGTTGACCTTCTTTAGTAGCATATAAAGATCACAATGCATATCTGAAAATACAGGTAGGCAAATATGTATTAAAGTTATACGAGATCATAAAGTATTGGCCTTCGTGAATTCTCTCGATAACGACAAATCATAAAGTTTCACGGATTGCGAATTCAGCCTATTGGGAGCACCCGTTTTTTCGAGCCAATCGGTCATGCATGAGATAGCAAGCAGAATATAACAATGTATATGTATTTATGTAATACAGAACTGGCTGACGGATCTTGAAATCTTTGCAACCCTTGTGGCGGCTCTCATACACGATTACGAGCACACGGGGACGACCAACAACTTCCACGTTATGTCAGGAAGCGAGACGGCTTTGCTGTACAATGACAGAGCTGTTCTGGAAAACCATCATATCTCTGCAAGTTTCCGGTATGTACGATGATTTATTGATTGAAATTTATCAGAGAAATCCGATGGAATCATTCATATTCATTAAATCTGTGTTCTGTTGGGAAGATGACCGAGATTCATCAGTAATTCACTGATGATCGATGATTTGTTGAAAAATACTCGGGGAAAAATACACATATTCCGATTTTCAATGACATCTAGAAACATTTAGTTTTTTTCTGGAAACTTTCGTTGTCGGGATTAGGTATCGAATTATAGAATTTGTCTTAGTAAATTCACACTGCCATGACGTATATATCATATGATGATCTCGCCTTTCGAGACACATAGAGAGTAAATTTGAGACATTGTCTCTGAAACGTGAATTCCAGGCCTCTGGATGATGACCGTCAGCATCATCGTTTCAATTAGTTCAGATAAATCATAACTGAATTCCACAATAATGATTGGTATTGATCGACATAAAAGCAAGTAATGCTTTAACCAAGTCCGATCTAACATTTTTGCTATGTTCAATTTTAATCAGAATTTTTTTCGGATGGAGTTCTCGTGTTATCATGGTAGTGTGAGGAAAAAAAGTCATTAATCGTTTGCCACTTGATTTGGGAAAAAATAGGCCAAATTCTATTATCGGCTTCCCTTCGATGATAATAATTTATTTGAGAACGCGATATTCATTCTGAGGATATGAGTTTCTAAATGTCAATATAATCAGTACATAAAATAAAGATTCGGATGACAATTCATTGTATCCAAACGGTTGTGCAATGATTACTCTTTGTGCTCCAATACTGTCATGTATCACATCTTGCTTTGAAGTCACGATCGAGAAAATCTTCACACTCTAAGGAGGTGAAATTTCTGGTTCGATGATAGCTCTAGTTATTTTAGACTCCAATAATAATGAGCTAAAAGCCCAAAAAAATAAGCAACATGTCGAAGCTATCCAGAACAGTTTGCTGTTATATTTTGACGACATACCGATAATTTGCAATCAAGTATCAGAAGCACAGCTGATGTACCATGATCTACTTTCTGAGAATCTTATCTATTTTTCCAGGATATTGCGTGAAGACGAGTGTAATATCCTCCAAAATCTGTCGAGAGAAGAGTACCGGGAGTTCAGAACTTTAGTGATCGATATGGTCTTGGCGACAGACATGAGCTTTCATTTCCAGCAATTGAAGAATATGAAGAATTTATTAAGTCTTGCTGAGCCATCTGTCGACAAGAGCAAGGCTGTCAGTCTTGTGCTCCATTGCTGCGATATTTCTCACCCTGCCAAAAGATGGGATCTGCATCACAGGTAGAGTTTCACAAATATATCGAAAATACTCCATATTGGGCTGGTAAATATAGAATTACTCCTTGATCTGATGAATTTCCAACACGGAGAAAGTACACGCTTTTGTATGTACTTTGGAAAATAACCGCTCACACTTTTCCATGTCAAATTTAATGCCTCAATATCTCAACTCACATATTTCAGCGAAATCTTCTTATTTTCAATGCAGCCATTTTATATTTTCTCGAACCACGATTGATCAATGATAACTTCATCAATGAATTGTAGATGGACGATGCAGCTTCTTGAAGAATTCTTCCAACAAGGGGATAAGGAAAGAGAGCTTGGCCTACCTTTTTCTCCGCTGTGTGACAGAAATAATACTCTTGTAGCTGAATCGCAAATAGGATTCATCGAATTTATCGTGGAACCTAGTATGCAAGTTTGCAGTGACATGCTTGAAGCCATTCTTGCTCCTCTCAACGCAAAAGAGAGTGTCGATGAATCTAGCCTAGGTATTTTTCCAACATTCTTCATCTGACATCAAAGACAGTACTATCATTTATCCGTCGATCATATCTCAAATACGTACTTTATTTCACTTCCAGATTCGTCGACTGACAAGAAATTTCAAATTACAAGGCCTTGGTCAGAATGTCTTGCTGAAAATAAGAAAATTTGGAAGGAGCAGGCAATCAAGGGTAAGAACTTGATTGGACCTCAATCGCTACTTCCCTGTAATCCGTATCAATGTTTCCGAATGTGATTCCTCTTCCCTTTTCAATCAGCAAACTCTATTTGATTCAGTTCATTAACCTTAAAATAAAGATACTATTGGCTGGCGATTACAGAGAATTCAACGTTCCAACCCTACGAAATTCGACTCCTTTCTTTCAAAGACTAGCCCGTTTTGCCGTCTCATATGAAAACTATCTTGTTTCGGCCTTGTCATTGGGAATGATATATGAATGATAGCCATGTCTGAGATCAGTTGTTTGTTGTTTCAACTCAACTCTACGATCCTCGACATGAGGGTGGTCCTTATTTCCCAAACTCTCTTTCTCGACTTCTTCCACGATTTTCTTGCATCCTTATGACTAGAATATGGTGTTCTAACAGCCAGGAAGCAAAAAAAATCTCTAACCGACCCGCCAGGGCGATTTTTAAATCAAATTCCTTGCACATTTATTGGTCTTTTCTGCGCATGCGCGTCGTGATTTTATGCTTGTGAAAGTACCTTCAATTGATAGCTGGAAAAAATTCCTTCGAAATGACCCCCTGATAAAGTCGATTTGATGCATTTTAACCAGAGTTATGACTGTTTTTCGAAAGTGGAAGAGTCCAATGTGTCAAATCTGTGAGTCGAACAACGGCGTTCTTTGACAGCTTGAACTCGTTCATTTCCCAAAAACAGTCATAACTCTGATCAAAATGCATCAAACTATATCAAGGGGTCATTTTGAAGGAAATTTCATCAGCTATCGTTTAAAGATACTTTCACAAGCATAAAACTACGCACATGCGCAGGAAAGGCTAAAAACTGGGTTAGGAATTTGATTTGAAAATCGCTCTGGCGGGTCGGTTAGAGATTTTTTCTCGGCTCCCTCACGGTAAAAACACCATTTTCTAGTCATAAGGATGCGAGAAAACCGTGGAAGAAGTCGAGAAAGAGGGTTTGGGAAATAAGGACCACCCTACTCGACATAAACCATCTCCCAGAAGAATCCAAAATGATTTTCCAAATGCAAAGCCGAGGAGCTCATTCTGTCTTGCATTGGAATGCTCTCGCCGTTCACAAGGTCTTGAAGAGGCCTATCGAAAACTATTTTGAACATTTCCGATCAGTCACTGGTCGTGATCAGTGAAACCAGGGAGAATCAGGCTAGCTAGATTGTTTGGAACAGCTATTTTTCACAACTCCTTGGAAATAATTCCTGATGCAGGACTATTGAATCTTTGGGAAAGAACTAATTTGGGATTATTTCTCGCTGTTGTACGTTTTCTGTTGATTCTTCATTTTTCCAATCCTCTGGCCGATCACAAAACAGCGTTTCTTGCACAAGTGCCTGATTTTGCGGAACTCAAAATAGTTTCAATCGATTCCTGACCCGATTCCTTTCAAAAGGACCACTTGCTGAGTTTAATTCTATTGACCCAAACCAAAGATGTAATCCTTCATAGATATAAGATGATTCAAAGAATCGAGAGAAAAAGAAAAGAAGATAAATTGAAAAAAAAAGAGGAAACGAGAAGGAAGCAGCCTAGATGCAGGAAAATGCCTAGGGGCTCCAATAGGGAACTTGCATAAAAAATATTTCTTATCCTAACCGATAGATCACATCAAAATGAGCAGAGTTACAATACAGTTTTTCATTTCATTGCCATTAACTATTTATTTATCAACCTCTTCTGACCGGTGTACACATACGTGGACACATGTTTGAGCCGGCTCTGTGGGCTGCGTTTTGAACATTTTCGAAATTTTCTTTTTTGACCCCTTTTTTTAGTCCGATTTGATGAATATCGCATTGTTTTCATTCACTCCAAGAATCCGATCGTTAGTTGTTCTTCCATGCGAATCAATCGGATTGAAAAATCTGTTTTTCCAAAAGAGCCAAAAATCGTTCTCACTACTCGGTAATGAGGTTTAAAAGTCGAGTTAGAAGGTCATCATGTATTCCTGAGGCAAGAGAACTATCGCGATAAGACCGGTCGCGTAAAGTAAAAGCAAATAAAATTGCCATACGTGTGAACTTTGTCCACACACGTATACATCAGGCTTATCCAGTATACTTGTTTTGTGAAAACAAGAGTGTGAAGGAGTGGTGAACAATACCTCTTGCCTCAAAAATGTATCACGAATTGTTAGACTGACTTCCATATCTCATTCCTAAGTATTAAAAATGAAGTTGCTCTTTCTTAAGAAATTTGATTTCTACCTGTTTCATAACAATCATATTCTTGGCATAGTAACGATGAGCTATTCATTTTCCAGGATCAGAAAAAGTCAAAGCATATGAATTTCAGATAGAAATCGGAGATCTTTAGAATCAATGGTTGATATCTTCATTCCGCGTCGACCTCATGTCCACATATGTGGACATAGCCGAAACTCGTACACAATGGTTTTTATGTCATATTTTTTTCACTGAATACTATATTTCCGTACTTAGCGCGGTTGCCCATTTTGGGCACTAGGACAGTTTGTCTGTCGAGCGAAGCGAGACAGACATGTCCTCCAGTGCCCAAAATGGGCTTGCAAGCGAGGTGCGGATATATTTTTTCATTACGAGAACCCTAAAATCCTATTTGAACTCGGCATTTTTAGGTTAGAGTAATGAAAACACTTTTCGATACACTGTGCGTAAAAGTGCACTTTGCGCACAGTTTGTCGACTTTTACTCACAGTTTATCGAAAAGTATAGTTAGATACACGGCCGTAAAACCTAGTATTCGCATCCTCGTGATGATTCCGACTCTCGCCTGCGGCTCGGGCCGGAAACCCATCACTCGGACGCGAATAAAACGTTTTACGCCCTTGTATCGAAATGTACTATTTCAGCACTCCCTCGACTAGAACTTATGAAAAAAAAATTTCTAATTGGCGGGGAATAAGTACCGGTCAGGAGACCAGGGACCTTAAATGATTGAATGGAATATTTCATGAACGTTGTCCATAGGTTTTCTTCAAGATTTTTCGAATGGCGCATAATGCGTAACATTGCTCCGCAGGCATTTTGAAAAATTTTGGGATCTCCCAGGTAATGGGAACTTTGTGTTATGGCTTATGAAATTGAAGGGAAATTACTAGTCTCAGGTCCGAGAATAGAATTACTCACGTTCTAGCTTACGCTGAACGTGTTTGTTTTTGTGACAAGGTCGAGATAGTCTAGCTTTTGTGAGGGACATGAATGAAACAAGCTAGTCTTCGAAAGAAATTTGTTAGTCCTTGTAACGACGTTGTAATGTCGAATTCTTCGCAGGAGCTGACAATTTAAAATTGGGAAATATATTTTTTGAAGAAATTATGATTCTGTTTCTCTTTTCCAACAGATGCTGAACTCAGAGCACAAAAAGAACTAGAAGCGAAAGAACAAGAAGAAAAGAGTGAACAAGATACGCAAGAGTGAACTGTGCGCGCAACCAAAGATACTCTCTCATATTCAGTGTCTTGAAGAAATATACTTGATCGTCAACTGCTCATTCTTGAATCGAAGAGTGAACGAGCGTACAAGTGGACTCCTCAAAACTTGTCAGCGGCTTGTGCGTAATGATATTTTCTGACCTGATCAAAGTTTATCGGGAATTCATCATCATGATCGAAGAAGGAATACCATTTTCAGAAGAAATGGAGCTGGAACTTCATCATAGCAATATGATATGAATGTAATCCATTCATGGGAATGTCACCCAGAAATTCTGCCGCATCACAGAACAGCTCAATCAAATTTTTCCAATATGAATCCGTGCTTTGTATGCATCTAAATAATCTTCCAGATCAGACTGAAGGAAATACTAATTCTGTCATAGATAGTGCCATAAACACGACTTTAGCGTTGGATTTCATCTAAAAATCCATGATATTCGTAGTTTTGCTATAGAGATTCTCTTAATTTACGGATTCCGCGACAAGATGGGATTGAATGCCTTGACCGGCTTCACTTTTTCAGTGACGTTCTGAAAATCGAACAAGAGTCAATATCCAGAAAAATTACGGAAGTTTTTCCACAACGTAAAGTACATTTATTTCATTGACTTCACTGGCATGTTATTCTGACAGAAGCATAGTCTGTCAAACTTTCATGAGACGCGACATCTATGCAGACATCCATTTTGCTTCAAGCGTGAAAGAACTTACAATTAGTAGTATAAGCATAAATTTGAGATGTCTCTCGTATCGTCAAACTATGGAACACAATGACATGAGTCAAGAATTCCCACAGAAACAGTCTACAAGACAAATGAATAGCAGCACAGGCACGAGAAGATGGAATGAATAATAACAATCGCAGTAAAAACTGTAGAGACCTTTTAATTATAGGGATCTTTAGATATGTACCTTGTATATAAACACGATCTCACGCTGTAAAATATTACAATGAATATATATTATCAAAGGGAACATTCTATCTGTCATATAGATGTGGCTGATATAATCAATGTATGATTGATCAAGTGAGGCTGTATAGGAATTAGTTCACCACAAAATATTTGTTGATCAAATCTTGTACATAGAAGGATAGAAAATTGGGAGCAAATTTATCAAAAACGAAAAGCTAATAATTCTCAAATGGGCCAGGTGTGCCCATTATAGTTTGTGCTTCGTCTAGCTTGGACATTTTGACTCATTTTGGAGCTAACATCAGAATCTTTAGTTGAATTGAGATATGTTTCAGTTATCCAATTTTCGGAGTATCTCAACCCATTATGAAGCTATTACTCTCAAAGTGAGTTATTGGCCCAAATTACTTACAAGGGGAGCACCAACCTTGCGGGTCCTGGATCTTGACGAAGCTTCGGAAATCATCTTGTTTTGGTGAGATTTGAAGGTACTCGAAAGAATTTTGTCCGATGGGCCTTTCATCTCCATATTCAGCAATAGAGATTAGCATTGTCAGCATATCTATATGTACGATGTTTTAACATGGTCCTATACGGGCACAGCTAATCTCCATTGCTGAATCTGGAGATGAAAGGCCCATTGGATAAAACCCTTTTGGGTAACTTCATTTCTCACCAAAACAACATGATTTCCGAAGTTTCATCAAGGTTCAGGATCCGCGAGGTTGGTGTTCGGCTTGTCACCTTTTACGACCGATTGACATCAACATCAAACCAATGTTGTTCAATTTTTAGTAGAAGTTGAAATGAAGTTGTGGAAAAATCCAACTGAGAACAAATTTCAAGGACGGAGGTGCATATCTCATGAGGGTATGCCCACAAATGAAGTATATGCAGTGCACACTGCGCAAATGCACTGCAAACGTGCACACGTGCAATTCATCGAACTTGAGCAAAAGTCAAAGGGCTCACATCAGGAAACTTCTGATTTGAGTAGGTTCGTGTCTTTGCTCCGTTACCAGCTGATCCATCGCAGAACTCGACGAGTTCCGTCTGGTTTTGGCTAAAATATGATGAGCTGCACATGTGCACGGGTGCAATGCATATGCGCGCTGTGCACTGAATATGTATGCATGCTCTCTAAGAGTATTCAAGTGGAATTTCACTCGAAGCGAGTCGTTTTTCGACTCGAAGATCCAGCGTCGCAACCCGGCTTCGAGTGATTTTCGCTCGAAGACCGAGTGAAAATCTTTCCCAAGCGAGTCGTTTTGCTTACTCGATCATGGAGTTGGGTATAATTCACACCATAGAAAAAGATGTATATTCATCAATTGTTGGACAACATCGGAATTAAAATGTTGAATAATAACAATGGAATCATACAAGAAAAAAATTAAAGAGTGATGAGAGTCATTCGAACACTTTTAGAGAGTACGCATATTTGTGGACGCACCCTAATGGGTTATGGGTACATCTATATTATAAATGTGAAGCGCTATTTCAAGTTGGTCAAAAGATGTTACTTAATTTGTTGTTTTTCCTAATGTTTAAAATAGTACATTTCTATACAAGGGCGTGAACTTTTTTTCATTACTCTAGCCTGACAATGCCGCGCTCAAACAGGATCTTGAGATTCTTATAAGGGTGTGTCTACAAATGATGCATATGCGTGCATTTACAGTGCACATTGCGCATATGAACTGTAAACGTGCACGCATGCAGCTTATCGAGACCCAAATCAGAGAATCTCTGACTTGATCCGGATAGTGTGTTGCCTCCGGTACCGGCTGATCCAAAGCAGAACTCAGATTCCGGCTGGTTCCACCTAAAATCTGACAAACTGCACATGTGCACGTAGGCAGTACATATGTATAAATATGCATCATTTGTGGACACACCTTGATGGAAAAATACTCCCGTTCTCTGCTTGCAAACCCCTTTCGGATTCTGGACGACGAAGTCTGCCTTAGGGTGTATCCACAAATGATGATTATGCAGTGCACGCTGCGCATATGCACTGCGCACGTGCACATGTGCAGCTCATCGGACTTGAGCCAAGATTGAAGGGCTCGCATCAGAGAATTTCTGATTTGAATCGGTTTGTGTCTTGGCTCCGTTACCACCTGATCGGAGGCAGAACTCGACGAGTTCCGTCTGGTTTTGACTGAAACTTGATGAGCTGCACATGTGTACATGTGCAGTGCATATGCACAGTGTGCACTGTATATGCATGCATATGAATATTTGTGGTCGCACCCTTAGGGTCCGAAATGGACTTATGCGCTCAGTGTAGGAATATGCTATCTTGATACACTGTGCGTAAGAGTATACTTTACTCACACTTCGTCGATTTTTACTCACAAATCATTATCAAAAAATATAGTTCGATACACGGGAACAAAACCTTTTTCCACATCCTCGTGATGATTCCGACCCTCGCCTACGGCTCGAGCCGGAAACCCATCATTTCGATGAGGTAAAAAGGTTTTACACCCGTGGACCAAACTATACTCTTTGATAAACTACGAGTGAATGCCGATGAACCAGGCGTAAAATACGTTTTCACGCACAATGTATCGAAAATGATCTATAGATACCGTGTTGGACCGACCTTGCGTCGTACAACGCTAATTCCAGGAAAAAAACTCAAAGCAGCACACAAATGACTAAAGAAACTTGCTGTCAATACAGATCCGTAAAACTGTCTTATAACCAGATCATGGCCCTCATTGGACCCGTAGCAAATGACACTGTAAAGATAACAAATTTCTTTGGAAAAATTCAAAAAATTGAATCATAAAAATCCTGGATTCCGCGGAACTGAGCAAATCTTCCACCATAACTGAATCAAAGACTAGAATGAGCATACGAGAATGATTCCTGATTTAGATAGAAACAGATAAGGAAAATGGATTGAATACGACTACATATGATAATAAATTCACCTGCACGTTTAACGTCATATATTATAGTATATATGTGTGACCAATGAGTCAGGAATGATGAATTTGGCAAGATTATAGGGTTAAAAAGAGTCTCTGCAGCCTTACGAGACCCAAAAATTGTAAAGTATAAAAGATTAGAGTGTGAGGGAATGAGAGTGAGAAACATATTTTCTACTCCTTTGCGAAAGGAAACCTTATCGCTGAGGTGCCTACTCATACATATCTCGCGCAGGCGCGAGCGTAAAACTGTTGTACGTGCAATCGCAGAAATTTATGATAAGAGCGGGAAGTGTCTAGTAGTATAAGATATGTGTTAGTATGTGAGAATATGGAATAAAGAAGAATGAGAGAGAGCTGTATGACAGGTACACTGAAAAAGGAGAGAGAAAGAGAGAGAAAGAATTTTGAAGTTTTAGATGTGTTACATTCAAACTCTACACGCAGGCGTGTGGCGCATACAGTCTCTCTTTTTCTCTTCAAATAACTTTCCGCTTTTGCAACAATATCTCGTATATAATAGAAATACTAGTTGCAAGAGAGATGTTAAAAAATCATTCAAGAGTATGAACTATGGAAGTTGATTGAAGATTATGATATCGAGGATTTGAAACCGTTGTGTTATAGTGAGTTTGGAGCTCGATGGAAAAGATTTTTATTGATAAGATTTCTGTTGAGGGTATTTCTAGTACGGAGTTGGATTATAAAAACATCAAGCAAAAATCTAGTTTATTACGTGTAAACGTGACTGTTCGATCTCAAAATTGTATGCTGTCATCTGATTTACCATCGATTCTTTGATTCTTAAAGTTTTCATAAAGTTTTTCTCTGGTGACGAGTAAAAATATCCCTTGAAATTCACTGAACAATGATTTGCGGTATACACAAAGATTGAAAATTTCAATAATTTCTCAAACCTAGCAAAGTGGTGAAATGTAATATTGAAGGATTTACATATGCAAAATGGTGGAATTCATCTGCACCACAGCGTGTGTTCTTCTCCAGAATTGTTCCAGATTCTCCGATTTTTATTAACAGATGATTGAGAGATGATTCAAGTTTTTATTTTTTTATTGGTTCCTTCTACATGTTATATCAAATTAACAACAGCGTTACAACAGCAAATCCATGATCTTCGCCGTTATCGCAATTCTTCGGCGTGACTTTCTGATACAGTACTAAGATCGAACATTCTTTTGAAAATTTTTCTTCCCACCCTGATGGAGCCAAAAAAAGGTAATCATCATCCTCGATAATTCTATCTTATGTCAGCTCACATAATACTCATCAAAGTGGAATACATTTACACAGATTATCGATACAGTATTTGCAAAATATGGTTCGATTTTACCCCTTCGGTATGAATGCAGTGATAGGAATGAGGTTTGATATTAAGTCCGAATATTATAAATGATGAGTTTACTTCTTTCAGAAAATTCACACCGAATGAGAATTAATCAAAATGAAAGAACTAGATGATGTATATGTATCTTTTTCGAATAACAACACTGTAAAAAATTTTTTCCAGGAACTTCAACCAAATTGCATGAATTTTCAACAAAGTGGTTGAATATTTTATTCAACTAGATGGTTGGATTTTTCACTCAACCAGTTGGTTGAAGTTTTTCGAAAATTATTTTCACAGTCCTATCATAGTACTCTTTCATATTCATTATCGCGGGAGCCATCATATTTTAGGTTGGAAATGCCTCAATATGTAAAAGGCACGGTTAACATTGGAATGAAATTGAAGTTCATAAGAACAAAAAGAATTACGGGATATGCAAAAGTTGAAAGAAACAGAGAACCATTCTGAACTGAAACATTTTGGCTGAATTAGAAATGGTGCATAATCTTGAGCTTATAAAAAAATTTTAGATCTAATACTGACCAAATATCTCGTAAGTAGAATTGAGTTTCTGCACCTAAAAAAAATTCTCAGCTTCTATATAATCACGATGGAAAACTGTTCATCAAAATAAACTCACAATAGAAATTTCGTCAAGTGCAGACGAGGGGCCAATCTATAAAATAGGTCAATGTTCTTATCCGAGTCATGCATTACTACTTCTGTAAATATTATCTGAATGATCAATGTGTGAGGAATGAAAGTGATTTTCAAGGTTTTCAGCATTTGCGTTTGAATAATATCTATAGGCCCGGCTAATGAATAATTTTCAGATTAGACTATCAAAATCAATTACCCAAAAGAATACACAATTGTCACGAGTGGGAACAGACCAATCAAAATTTTCATGTTCTTGCAGAAACTTTTGCACTTCGCAAGAAAGCCTCACAAGGTGTACTCATCATAATATCACAAGCTTCAATTCCTGGTACTTTTTAAAAAAAATTTGATTTATTCAAGAGGTATATTGATGTATCAAAACTTTTGAGATTAGCTCGCGGATTGCAGAAAGAGGAGAGCAGAGCTTAATTAAAGGAAAACAATTTTGGCTCTCAGAAGTGCATTTTTTTCATAAGGACATTGAAACTTTGGCTATTTTTGACGTTGATGCCTGGGTGCACTGTTCAACGTCTCTGATTTTTTCTATGTGAAACTTTTTGAAATGATTGGAGAGTTGTATGAATTTCATGAGATTACTTCAACGTGGTCAGCTTTTAAATACATATCACTCATTAAAACAGACAAAATTGACATACAGTAAATGAGCGCGCTCGTATTTATTCCATACACATTCAAATTATTCATGCATGAGTTCTTGTGGATTGTCATCAGAATTAGACATAGATTGATCTTGTAGTGATTAAATAACATGAAAAATGATATTTTGAGCCTTTCTTTAGTGTTTTCCACGATTTATGAACGCCTTATACCGCATTCTTGTGTTAGATCATCTGCAAACCGATAAATCTTCAATGTATGTACCTCAATAGACCCACTAAAATGAGTTCTGTTTGACCAAGCCTTGGTTTACTCTGTGAGTTTGAACAAGTTGAATGGAGTTTGAAATTTTATGTACCCAGACAATGATGGGCGAAACCATGAACGCGGCATATTCCCACAAGCCTATTAGAGGAAACATAGAATCCTATCCCCTCCGAAAAAAATTTTCTATCCATGATTCGTTATCCCATTTGAGAGTATGTATATATGACAGACATTAGAAAATTTGAACAAGAATGAAAATTTGATGATTTGTCTTTTTCAAGCCTCGAATTTTTTAAGGAACTGTGCCACCCTATAACTTCTACTTCCACAACAGCTCATCAAAGTGTGAGCATCATTTGATCTATTATTTCAGAAAGCACACAGATCATTGAAGTGACCTCTTGAATCACGTGAAAAAATGAGATCTACACATCATCATACGACAAAGCAAGACGCGAGCATGAATAATTTGGAACCAAACGAGCAGGGAATAATTCGGTATCCAAACAAAAAATGACTAGTTCGAAACATCGATTCGTGTTATCACACGAATATTGATCAAGTGTCGTGTCATACAAGTCCTACACTCACATACGTGACCACCATCATGTACTCACTTCACAATTCATTTACCTGGCTATATTCCTGTCACCTCATCGCGTTTTATTACTTCGAATATCTGCTGCCAGTGGATTCGGCTCTGGTGAACAATCCATGGAACATTCAACAAGTTTCATATTTATTTTGGATCGCACCAAAAAATCTCAATGAATAATAGGATTGAATTGACTTTTCTTCACGACGACGAAGATATTTTAATCACACGATAACAAACGCAACAAATGTTACAAATGAGATGAAGGAATCGAGAGAGTGAATGTTGATCGAAGTATGTCGAAGATATTTTTCTGCACTCGAAACTACCGGAATATGAAAATATTCTCTCAGGTAGAGTTATTTTATGTATGTGTAATGTTCTATGATTAATGTGCACTAGTATAAAAAGGAAAATAAAATATATGAGATATAACAGAAAGTTTAGCCAAGTTATATTCCCGTCATTCTTTCGATGTAATCTTCCTATTCTGACGAAAAAAATCTTCCTATTTAAATAAATACAGCCATCAACTTCAGCATCAAAATGACAATAAGAGTTTGATAAGGTCATAAAATTGAGAAAGGGAGCAACTCTATTCTTGGAGTCTGGCTTGATTAATCGTAGGGTGCTGAAGATTGATATTTGGATGGCTCTGGAGCTGAACGGTGTAAGTTCAATACAGATTTTCGAAAAATCATTTCAATATTTTGGAGGTTGTGTTCCTCGATCATCCCTGTCCGGAAATATTACAATGGCGTCATCTGAAATAGGCCCCCATTACGATGCAAGAACAATTTCTCCAAAAAGTAGCCACCAATGTAAGCATTTTCTAAAGTATCGAAGAAACTTTTAGGGATTCCAGAAGGAACTCATACCGTTCTGGTCCGGAGCCAGCCATTTATAGGAATTTTCTGGAGAAATGGTCAATGTCGTAATCGGTTGAAAAAATTTATGGTCATCTCTCCTTCCTGTCTCGCGACCTCTCCAACGGATCGCTAAGCCCCGACATTCTGTTCAAAACCATGAAAACTACGCCCAAAAACAAATTTAGACGGATTTGGCAAGCTATAGGGCTGCCGCGAGACTCGAGACCAGCCTAGGTCTCGGAACCGAGACTCTCGGAAACCGAGTCCGATACCCGATACCGATCCTGGGGTATACTTCCCGAGGCCGATATCGAGCCCTCACGTCATCTACCTCGGCCTCGGTCGAGACTATCTCGATCAGTCTCGCGAGACTCTCGGTCTCGTTCATTAGAATCATCATAAATTCAAAAATAGGTAGTATATAGTAGAGTTGGATAAAAATATGTCTAATTCACGGGAAATTTGCATTTAATTCAGTCGACACAATCAAAATTCTGTTCACTGTTATTCACAGAATCGAAATATTTTATGAAACTCTACAAAGAAAATGAAATATCGTGACAACTAATCTGATCATATTTCATAAATTAATTTTCGAAGAGAACATTTCATCCATGAACCGATACATAGCTCTGCGCGAAGAGGATCGGAACCGAGAGAGCATCTATGATCACGGACGATCAAACCGGCTCTGGAAAATAATCTTTCTACTGGTACAGAACTCGGAATGATACAAAGGAAATCACGAGCCATCTTGGCTAATGTTGGATAAGAGGTCTCATAAATCTTCCACCACTCTAAGATGTTAGTATCCTGAATAGCTCGAAGAGCCTCTAAATATCTGTTCAACTCTGATTTCCAACTTTCGATAGGAACTTCTTTGGGAAACAAAGAAGTCAAATTCAAACGTTCTCTTGCAATTGGTGCGACTGATTGCTTCGACTCAGATTCAAACTTAATCGATTTACATCAAAGTATTTTTCCTCAAGAATCCCTTCAAATTTTTTGCAAGCTTTGTCTTTCAAATTTTCCCCAAATCGCTACAATCAAAAGGAGATATTGTGCGGGCATCCTAATGCTTGCTGCGCCTCTTCTGCACGGAATCGCGCGTCAGAAAGATCAACGGTCTTGGCCGAGATCGAGACGATTCCGAGGCCGAGCCCGAGACTCAATTTTCCAAATTTCCGAGACCGATACACGATATCGAGAGTAGCAAAGATCTTCCGAGGCCGAGGCCGAGACTCGCAAAGTCTCGGAAAGTCTCGTCTCGCGGCAGCCCTAGCAAGTTAAAGATTAGTTTCTGTATTGTCGGTTAAATATTCTGAATTATCTCAATAACGTGCCTCAGCATCTGAAATGCTTGGTTTTTCAAAAAAGCACGGGAATACTTTTCAGTTTGGATCAGAAAACTGTATCAAAGTAGAGAAGGAGGAATTTCGAAAACCAAGGATGAATATCATCAAAAAATGACATAATTGTGATTATATTGATATAATAAATGTTTAAGCCAAAATTCAGAATTCTAACCCAGAAAATTGGAACCAATTCTCCATCACTCGACGAATCGGTCTGAAATTTTTGTGGGAGTAATTTCTAGGAGTCATAAGTTTTGGGAAAAGATTCGTATGGGTTTAGTAATCCATTGAAGGTAGCGCGAGACAAAAGATGAAAATAAGCACAATTGTTATTTCAAATTGACTACACCATTGTTTCCATTTGGAAGATATAACTATAATAATGAATATCCAGAATCCACGATCTTTAAGCTAGACTTCAAAATTAAGTGTGGACTCAACCCTAATTAAGTCTGGCGTAAAAGTTGTAGGAAGCTCAAGTATATACATAGGTAAGTTTTCGAGATGAGAACAATAGTATATAGTTAGCTTTTTGAAAAACATGTTTCTTGACCATTTGTATATTCTGTATCGCGCTCCCTGCGATTTTGTTCAAAATCACAAAAACTTATTACCCAAAAGAAGTTCTAGACCGATTTCTCGAGTTACATAGGATTATTTCCATTCTTTTAGGTCAATATTCTGAATTTTGCCATTAAAATGCCGCAGAATTCGAAAAATATCAACTTTCTCGAAACAAGAATACTATTATTATAGTTAAGATGAAAACAATAAACCGGAATATGGAAGGAGGAATGGCAGAAATTTTTAACACGTTCACTACCTTAGGTCCCACTGGTAGAACCTATTTTTCAATCTTAACCAACCAGTGCTAGCTCGAAGAATACTGCCAACGACAATTAACTATGGTACTTTACTCTGCTGAGCACATAAATAATGAAATCGAGAAGAGCTTACTCCTCGACAGATATATTTGTTGAGATTCGGGAGTCCAGTCTATGACTGAAATGAATTTACGAAAAACGGCGTCGAAGTGAACGTGTTAAGAAATCATATTATAGATATATGATTTCTAAAAAGAATTTCGACTTTCGCAATTTTTCTCGTGTGTTCGATTTACATTTTTGAACTTCACAGTGGAGTGTTTTTGTGATTTCCCATGAAAATGGATATTTTTCGAGTTTTAAAGCAAAAAAGCGTGAAAAGTCAGAATTTTGGACTGAAAAAATGCTAAAAGCGCCACCTAACTCTACAAATCGGTCTGAAAATTTTTTAGGGTCAGTACTTATGATTTTGAACGAGATAATATAAGGGTTCAGCTATCCGTTACAGGGGGTGCGTTACACAAAATGAAAATGGTCAAAAAGTATTCTCTTCAAAAACTGGCTATGCAATCATTTCATCTCGAAAAAATATCCGTGAATATGGATCTTCAGCCCCCACGATTTTTTAGGCTAAACTTTGGAATTAAGGCTGCATCCTGTTGAAATTTGAATAAAAATTACTCTCGGAGAGACATAGTATTCCAATTTGTGACTAGATAATTTTCCGATAGGATGAGATTATAATCTTTGAAAGTTCTCCACAGCGGATTTGATGAGAATTGACAAACAGGGGTTGAATAATATCATAATTGAAGATGTTTCTCATTACTGTTCCCATCATCAGAAAACAAGAATTTATCTAAGAGATATTTTCCATTTTAATTGCCATCTCTAGCTGTAATTCAGTGAAGCGATATCCCTCTTCCTTTCACAGCGATAAAAGCGTCCGTATGCAAAAAAATGATCGAAAGTCCCGGTTTACGGTCGGTAACTTATCACGAACGCAGAGCTTTTCTATACTCCAGAGCGCATGTTTTACTGTAACAAGTTCCACGAGTACCGAATATTGTGTCTACACTCTGCTCGGTATTGATTGTAATGTCGCGCATGTGCATTGATGTCACAAGTATAGCAACACACTTGGCAATTTGTATGTACAGGCATCAGTCCTTATGGCTCATTGCAACTGCACAAGCTGCTTAAAAAATATCAAGTACAGAATTTATTATTGGGTAAGTAACATTTTGTTCATTTATTTCTTAACTTGTTTATTTTTTATCTCAACCACAATGTGAGCAATCAACGGTCAATTTAATCCCAATTTTCACAAAATATCACTCGATACAGTACAGGTAGTTCAGGTGTAAATACAACGAGAAATGTTCTCCAACTCGTATCAAATTATTTTTAATGGGTCCAATAGAATTCAATATCGCAACGAAGGAATCATTTACAGTGTAACTCAACAGCTTTTTCAAGTACGAGCGTGAACATGTAATACCGGGAAGTAATTGTAGAGTCTCGAGTATGCAAACGATGCAGTAAATTGTGTAGGTTCATCACATAAATCAATTAAACACTTTTGTGGTCTTTGGGATCATTACGGATCAACCAAGTATCTTTAGCTCGTTTGAATGAAACTAGATCCTAGCGAATAGCCAGTCCATAAATCCTGATTGTAAAAGAGAACTTTTCGAACTTAATCACTTTTCCTCCGTGTAGATGAGGATTATTTCACGCATATTGATTGGATGATAATAAAAAAAAATTGTTCAAGCAAAAATCATGAAATACTCCTGTTCAAAACAGGCAAATAAACCAATAAGTGACGGTTCATTAAAAATTTTAGTGGTTGCAAGTAGTGTTTATAACATACGGATATTACTATACACGGATCTGCATTGCGGACGTTGGAAGAATAGATATTTTTAGTTCACGCATAGATCACGTTCACTATTATTTGTCAGAAATACTATTCTACGAGAATTCTATGTGGACACATTCTCAGTTTTCAAAAGTTTGTATCATTCCAATGGAAATCCCCATATTGCCCTCTTGGTTATAAAAAGTCCAAGGACATTAGAGGCGAGACTGATCCTTTAAGGCTATTATAAAAGAAGCATTAAACCATGGTCAAGTGACACACAATAAAATAAAAGGAAAATGTCTATGGAATCAAATTGGCATTTTTCGAATGAGGACTAGTCTTGAATGGTCACGGCTATGATTTTAATGGTCAAATATTTTCTCACGGCCAAGTCTGCGAATACAGATTCAGCCTTCGATAAGTTCAAGGTCTGCCAACCTTGGATAACGTCAAGCGTTGCAGCAACCAATAGATTGTTATTTGTAAGATGCTTAGAAGAATATCCCATTGGTCACGTGTTGATTTGTTTCACCTAAAGTTCCTTTGGGACGAGTGAAAAAGGAAAATGCCCGAGCGGGTGACTTCATTCTTTAGCAATGGTAATAAGGGAAGATTGTTAATATTCCAAATCTGAATCATGTATTCAAGCTCGATGCAAGCTCAATTTTGACATGATTTGATGTAGACAATGCATTTTGCGGATACAAGCTTGTCTCAATCCAAGAATTATTTCTAATTTTCAATCGTTTATGTCACTTTGAATCCTTACATGAGGAGTAGTCTCTTCGCATGAAAGCTTATTTTGATCATGGATATAAGGGATGTAGTTAGGTCTAGTTGAAGAATCGTTTTTTCAGCTGTCTAGAGAGAAAAAGTTTGGTCTATCGACCAATGATATCGCATCAGTTGTCAATAGAAATTCAGTCAGCAATTTATACTGGAAATTTCGATCAACTCTCTTTATTAAATTACTTGAGCGAATCTTCAATCTAGGATTTGCGTTTGGATTCAGAGAAGAACAGGAGACCGTGCAAATCTAGAAAAAAATATGATGAATTCTGAGAAGCCCGTAATCCATGAAAATTTCATTTCAAGTGATGCTCTATTGTAGAAAGTCTTTTTGCGTTGATAACCAAACCGACATTAATGATTTGCAGCAGTGAAGCACCATGGTAGACGTTAGACCGGCACTGCCGTCAACACAGCAAGATAGCTTTTTAGGACGAACGAAGGGCGCTCTGCGTTCGATGAGATCCGTTCTTGGTGGTGGCAGCGAATATCTTCAAGGTTTAAGCAACAGATTCAACACAGCTTTAAGTAGCAGTTTTGAGGACAGTGAACATACTACGCCATCCACGCAAACATCACATACTGATCCACCCATCCCTGTAAGGACAGAGTTGGACAACAGAAAAAAGCTTCGATTTCCAAGGTTATTTCAAAATATCTTACATATTTTTTTCGGCTGGAATATGAAAGATGAAGTGGTGAAGGAATATACTGAAAACGATTATTGAAATTTTAGCATACTCGAATCATAGCTTGTCGAGTGCGTCTGATTTATTTCCAGCAAATCAAGCAAATTACATTAATTTTCTGTTGAAAAATTAATTTAAGAGAGAAGTCGAGATTGTCACTAGTAACTTGCGATGAGTTGTTACAAAATTCTACATTACGAGTCAGTCAAAATATTTCTAGAGTTAGTCTTTGAGTATCCTTGGTACCAGGATTTCAGATTTCAATGATTCTCTTGACCATCACGAAAATATAGATGTCAAAAGTGGGATATTCGCAATTCCGAGAATATTGCAGAATCCGATATCAAATAGAAAATTCAGTTGGTCTTACAGGCTCAAAGGTTATATTATCGTAAGGCCAGTCGGTGTTGAATGCGAAAAAAAAGATCATCTCCATGAATTTATTATAAATAAATCGAGATGATGCTTGACCAAGTTAATAATGCCAGTGCTTAAACATTGGCAAAGAGCCAATTTTCACCCGTTGCCTTTGTAGCAGTACATATACCTACCCTCGGTATCACACAATTCTGTGCCAAGAAGAATCACACGCAATTCGTTTTATCATTTCTAGTTCTGGAAATGGAGCCACTTATGAGGACTACGATGCAATGATCAGGCGAAAATTGGAGCAGCAAGAGATGTCACGTTGTGCACGAATTAGTAGAAAGTATCCAGGAATGTCGTATGAAGAAATAGCTTCCTCGAAATCGATATCGCACAAAAAAACAGAGTCTAAAGGAATTGAAGAAGTTGCCAATTCTGACAAAAATGGAGAAACAGATACAGAGCAGCTACAAGATAAGGATATTGAGACTGCCAAAATTATTCACTCTGAGCAATTCAACGGCAAAGTTGGTATGTCTTTTTCGATCATTCCAGCAACAGAAGAACCAAATTTTCAACATCTTTCAACATTCTTTCAACTCTCTTTGTCATTTACATCAAGCTTTTGCAAGCCAAGTATAAGCATTTGCCTGATATAATGAGAATATCAGATATTGTCTTTTCTTCATATAAATATTTATAATGAATCTTTTCTGTTTTTGCACTAAAGCAAGGGCTCCGAACCGTTATCAAAGCGTGGTTTTCCGTTTAGGTAAATTTATATATCAGCGTGATTATGAATGTCATGTGTGTGTCCAACGTGGCTTGATAGATATCCTTTTCTATGTTTTGGAAGATTTTTCAGATTGAGTTTTTTATATGTTCATTCCTACTCTGAAGATTCGATTTACATGATACACGAGATATAGTATTGTTTCTTTGCAATTATTTCTGAAAATTCAAACGATGAACACAGATCAAACACCAATGAAGCACTCAAACTATTTCAAAAACACGTATGACGAACATATTTGAGCCCAACGACTCTCAATAAACCTCTACAATCCAAAAATCCGCTACTAATGAGATTATTTCTCATATCGAAATGTGCATTTTTGTGAACCCAACTGCTTCAAAGGTCACCATTTCTTCACTCAAATTAATTTTCCATATCAAAAATCTTCACTCACGGGAAAAATATTCAAATCATTGATTCAATGGAAAGATGATATCTCATTTGCGCTGTTTTTTTCTCCCACGGTTTCTCCTCAACCCTTCGACCGATCTTTTTCAAATTCATATGGATGGTGGATGACTTCCCAAAGATGTGCTAGCAGGATTTACAGCTTAGCTGGCTCTATCAAACATCTTTCGATTTATGAGTCTTGAAGGACAAAAATGTCAAAATTTTGGAGAAATTAACTCGATTCTTCTATAATATCTTATGGAGAAAGTTTATAAAGGAATATAGAGTAACCTGATAAAAGATGGATTCCATTTAAAAACGACACATGAAAAATAGTGATGTCTCGGATCAGTTTCTCGGAGTTTTGATTCGATTTTGTAGTCCAAAATATGAAGTTTCCACCCACTGGGGGGTCCCAAAAAAATTTCGGAGTCGCCTGCGGAGCTATTTCTGTTCCGCTTTTCGATTCCACCAGAGCATCAAAATCGTAACTTTTTTTTATTAAATTGAATGTATCTCGAGTTTGGCTCAAGATAATGCAACGCGGTTCGCGCCATTCAGAAGATCTTGAAGGCACCTATTAAAAGTGATCTTGAAATTCTGTTCAGCCTTTTCAGGCCCTGATCAGGCAAAATCCGGAAAAATCAGGCTAACCTGATTATTTCAAAAAGCAATTTTTTTCAATTTTTCAAAAATATGATTTTTCATGCAAAATTGCACGATCTTCGCGATAAAATTAGTCCAAAGTTGTTTGTTTACGGTTTTATGCGTTTTTTGGTCAATTTTTCGATTTTTCATGCTCTGACCAATCAGAAAAAATATGAATTTCTGCGCATGCGCATGGTTTACCGGATTCGAAAGTAGTTCCAATCGAAAGCTGAGGAAATTCTCTTCGAAATGACCCCTTGCAAAAGTAGATTACATGTTCCCAGTCAGTATCTACGGCACCTTGATTGGGAAAGAAGGATGGCCAGAGCGAGATGATCTATCTATCGTGAACCAGAGCCTTGAGACCTTCTCTTGCACCCATGTTGTCAGTGGTGTTAAAAATCTTGATGTCTAAAGAATCGTGTACCTTCAGTTCTAGTCGATCAAATGGAGTTCTGCAACAGGTCATGTTAAAGGGAATATTCTCAGCTTTCAATTGAAACTACTTTGAGATCCGTTAAACCACGCGCATTCTGATTGGTCGTAGAATGAAAAATTGGAAAATTGACCAGAAAACGCATAAAACCGTAAACAAACAACTTTGGACTAATTTTGTCGCGAAGATCGTGCAATTTTGCATGAGAAATCATATTTTTGAAAAATTAAAAAAAATTGCTCTTTGAGATAATTAGGTTAGCCAGATTTTTCCGGATTTTGCCTGATCAGGGCCTGAAAAGGCTGAACAAAAATTTTCAAGGTTATTTTTGATAGGTGCCTTCAAGATCTTTTGAATGGCGCAAACCGCGTTGCATTATCTTGAGCCAAACTTGAGATACATTCAATTTAGTAAAAAAAGAGCATGATTTTGATGCTCTGGTGGAACCGAAAAGCGAAACAGAAATAGCTCCACAGGCGACACCAAAATTTTTTTGGGATTTCCCAGTGGATGGAAACCTTATATTTTGGACTACAAAATCGGATCAGAACCACGAAAACCCGATCCGAGACATTACTATTTTCCATGTGTCGTTTTTAAATGAAATCCATCAAAATGTTCATTTTGGCATGATTGATCGATTGGTTGAAAGGCAATTTGGTTTAAATAAGTTGATAAAAAGTTCTGCGTAATTTTACTTTGGCTGATGATGTGTAGGTGAGCTGAAAATGGTTAAGAGGGTTGTGAAAATATTTGTGGAAGGAATAATCAATTTCTTGAAGATTGTGAAATTTTTTAATTTTCAAGACTCGTGAGTCGAAATAGTATATTAAGCAACAAGGGTGCCAACAGATATTTGCGCACGAGTCCCCGCAACGAGTGTGCAAATGGTCCGTTTGCACACGAGTGCGGGGACGAGAGCGCAAATGTCGGCACCCGAGTTGCTTACGATATTTTTTGTTATTGCTGTGAGCAAAAATGTAACTCGCCCAAAACCCTAGAAAAAAGTCGCGGATTTTTTTGCTCTGGGGTGAAGGAATTCTCTTAATTTCTGTTCTCTTTAGTTATATTGAGTATTACGAGAAATTGATCCGTAGATCCATTAAATCGTATACTTCATGTATTATTTTGAACGGGACAGAGCTTATCGTCATCACGTTGAAACACCCATATTTTGAATATAATTATGGTTTCACAATGTCTAGTATTATCCAAAGTAAATTGAATATCCACAATATGTCGGTTAATCACTCCTTTGACCGGAGATGATGTTAGGGCGTGGAGAAGGGCGCAGTGCGGGGTCCAGGGGCGGCAGGGGGCGAAGCCCCCGCCGGGGGGTTCGGGGGGCGGAGCCCCCCGACTGAAAAAAAATTTTGAAAAATATATAAGAAAAAAGTCTTTTGCCCACCCCCTTGACTGGAAAAAATTTTTTTAATTCATCAGGAAAAACAACTTTTGCTCATCTTTCCGACTGGAAAAACATTTTGCCAAATTTATCAGAAGTAAGATTTTTGCCCATCTTCCCGACTGGTAAAAAATTCTGAAAAATTTATCAGAAAAAAGAATCTCCCTGACTGAGAAAAAATTCTGACAAATTTATCATAAAAAAGACTCTTGCTCATATAATATATGATTACAATGATCTTCAACAAGGAAACAATATACCAGTTTCTGCTGATGATGACTGTAATCCATCAAGCATTTCAAAATAGGTTTAAGTGTATTCAATTTGACTAATTCCACTGTTCATTTCCACATGTGTAAAGAATAACCGCATGAATTCTTTTATAAGAATATATCATTTTATTCTACACTGGTTTTGAACTCACTTTATAACAATGTATCAATTATTCAGCAAAATTATTATTCTACATTGTTTCTTTAATTATTGGACCCTGGAAAACTGAAATCTGAGAAAAAAAAAGTTTGACATCAAAAGACAACATCGGAGGAAAACTTTACTAAAAAACTGGCTCAATTTCATTCATATCAAATCACTGGAATTAAAGATCCTTCCACCTACCATAAGACATTAAATCTCTAACATTAGAACCAGATTCAGCAAAAATAAGAGAAGAAAGATACATCAAATATATCTATTGAGTATAGGATGATCAACCATCAATCCAAATTTGGTAAGCAAACTGTGCGTAAACGTCCCATTTGCACACTGTTTCATCGTTTACGCAGTGCGCAAATGGATATTTGCGCACTGTGCAAATGAGAATCCGTGCCCAAATGGGCCATTTGCACACGCACACTTGCGTCTAAACGGCCATTTTTGCGCACAGAATAACAAAAACTATTTGATAGAGCCAGCTGCAAATCCTCTCAGCACATTTTTGAGTGGTGTTCTACCATCCATATAAATTAGAAATAGATCGGTCGAAGGGTTGAGGAGAAATCGTTGACAAAAAAAATGACACACGTACACTCACACACTTAAGGACACGTACAATGACCGTCAAAGAAAAATTTTTAGTGGACAAGCGATGAGCATAAAGGGAAAAAATGACCCATAATCGAAAGATCTGGTCGAGACGAACAATTTGGTCGAGGTTGAATACCTGCGAGTCGATATTATTAGAATGAAAAACGGATTTGAGTGAAAAAATTAGAGAAAAATCTCTTGTCACAAATGCAACCCTTTCTTTTCGAGGAAGCAAAACCTATCAAACCCTTGAACTTGAACTATGTCTGTATAAGCTGTTATCGAGAGATAGAACAATATTTCAACTGGGAAAATGTTTAATTTCATCCACAGCAGGATACTTGTGAAATACATTACACAAATGACAATCGCATGATATTCTTATCGGAAAATTTGTCGATTCGCCAGGCAATCATTTCATACATTTACACAATTGCGTAATGTCACTACTAAGAATTCGTACCAAAAACGTTCCAATTTTCACAATTTGTCAGTAGCTCCTCCCCTCAGCTTATTTGTAATACGTAGCAATTGTTTATACGTGACGTTAGGATCAGGGATGAACCATGAATTGATTTTGAGAGTTTATTCCACTGCTATTATAACATTTTACGCCAGTGCTAATACATATTTTCCGTTTCGATTGATAATCATCGCCGACTTTATCAGGATCGTGATGGTAATCATAGAATTCTGTGATTAATCCAGAAATAGAAACTACGACTAAACAAATGAACCGGAAATGAAAAATCAATTTAGGGTACATCCTCGGTCAGAATGAATATTATTTTAGATCGTAGCGAGTTCCCATTTTAGATGTAGATGGAATAAGCAATCTCTATGTCACGTAAGTATCTCTGATGATAGTCATCATTAGTAACGCTTTTGATGGACCCAAAATAACTTTGTAATCATGACACATATGCGTAAAGAGATAGATAAACCTGTCTTTAGTAGTCATGTATAAAAATATAATGTGAGAAAGTTGGAGATATGTAACAATCAGTCCATGTTCATTGAATGATTATTTCCTTAAATGAGATCGAGTTTTCATCAACTATACAATTTCAGACGTGCCATCAAGCAGTGACACAACGAGTGATGCAGACTATGGTCAAGCCATCAGTTTGGGCTCAGCTGACAGTCACAAAGATTGGCACAGATCAGGTATTAATTTTTCTTGTGTCTTCCCGATCGATATTCATCATCTCGATGCAACTGAGTTAAAATCGATAAAATTCGAGATTAATTTTGGGATTTTAGAGAAAAAGGAAATACCAAAACTTATAAAGCATCACAATTGGGTGAATTCCACAGAAAATCTGGACCGTTTTTAATATTTGAGGAGCCATATCCCATTGCATTTCAATTTGCATTAGAATTATCGCTAAATGATTGCCACGAGTACCACAACTCGGGACTAATTTACGAGTTTCTTGTTACAAAAATGTAGAATCATACTTCTGCTCCACTCTGTTTGTGATAATAATGGAATCCAAGCTCGAGCGCTGTCATAAGTAATACTTATTAACTATAGCTTACGCGATATTCTGGAACAGTTCGAGTGGCTCATGAAATTATCTTAACTCAATTTCTCCACAAATAGATTCTGTAGTTTCATGGCATGATTCTTGATTCTTTATATTTCGAGGAGACACTGTTGTGAAGAAAAAGGATCATCTCTCAAACGAGGCAAACGCGTCAAAGTCCTCCAAATAACTTGAATGTCGTTTTGCTGAGGTCGCAACTACTTGATATTTAGCCATAATATCATGAATTAATTCATAAACTTGAGCTGATTTTGATCAGTTCCTGAGACAAATAAGATTATTATATGGAACAAAAAGGTCCTCTCAACGAGGACCCAGGGAGTGCAGATCACGGATTTCCATGGAATTCTAAGAATAGTATATTTTCAACATCAAAAGATGATGTCTAGAGCCGCAGAGTGTAACGCTCGAATACTCTCCAACTAAAGAATATAATCTATGCATTATAGTTACATATATCTATTCATGAATTTTTCTAACAAACGCCTCTACGGGCAGTGCTGATATCATAGGCTGTAATTTAAAATACGTCAGTGTTAAACTACGTGGCTTTGGGTGTCATCTTTTGGTGTGAAAAAAAGACTATTCCCAGAGTTTCAGACAAATCCGTGACCCGTATTTGAAACACTCTCCTGATCAGTGATTTTTTGCCAGAATGTTTTGTGATATCTTAATTTTTTTGTGAAGGTGCAAGAGACATCAAATAGAGACAATACTGAGGATGGTTATGGCAAGACTAAATTAGGACAGAGGCATTCATTTTCATAACTTTTTATATAAGTTGCCAATTCTCATACGGAATTGTTTCACTCCTTGATCCAAAAACAATGATTTCAATATTCGAAATACATATTCAGAAGAATGATTATCAACTTGCAGGGTCTTCAAGTTCGATTCAGTCATGGGCTTCCAGTTTATCAGCAGACAGTCAATCAGAAGAAGCCGCGGTAGAATTCATGAAAATGTTCGTGACTAAGCTGTTTGAATCTCCTGGTTCGATAGATCAAGAACAAAAAGCTCAATTTGGTCAAATGGTCCTGGTATGTAAAATATCTCACTGATTCAGATACTTTCTAAGAAAAATGTTATGATGAGGATGGATTTTTACAGACAGAACCTGGGCGAGTTTGGTTTGCCAGAGTCGTGAATTCAAGGAGGGCACGGCCTTGCGTGACAGAGGAATCATTTTACTCACTGTCACAACACTTTGCAGTTGCTCTGTTCGAGTGTCACGAGGCTGATGACTTTGCGCCGGCGAAGAGTCTAATGAACATGTGTTTCACATATTATTATGAAAGTGAGGAAATTACCTCTTAAAATTCAATACTATGTGACCCTGCTTGAAGTTTGATAGTTTTGAATGAAGGATAGTTTTTGAATGTTCACCTGCGTGACAGAATTTATAAAGTTACCACTAGGAAATTTGATATCTTACCCAAGTTATCTTAGATATCTCAAATATTGTCACTATCTTTGATCTTCATCTCCATACAAAATATTTGGGCATTTTTCAAAAGTGCTTCAGTTTTAGATTTAACTTTTTGGCGGTTCAACTGAATTTATTGACTGAAAAATGAAATATGTTTTTTAGAATGACCCATATGGCCAAATGATACATTTCAGAAAAACTCTGGCAGATTTTGTTGTTTCGTAATGATGTTCTGATGCGAGTTCTTTGGAGAAAACCCACTATTTCTGAGATGCTGAACAGATTCTAGTTTTCGCAAGTGGATAATGGATTTATCCTGTTCTTGTTTTGTTTCGTTTGTCAGGATAGGATGCTTGAATGACTGCCGACTCTCATAATATCACGAAGGGTTTGACTCATGTTCGAGCTGCTCAAATACTGATGAATTCACATCAAATTATGGGTACGCTCTTCTGAGATGTTGGGCCTCTCCGTTGGTTTTGAGAATACTGATTATATCATTCATCATCAAACCAATTCAATTTCGATCAAAGCTAAAAAGACTCCTATTACGTTATAAACAGTGTAACTTTCGATTAGATATATCTTTGAAAGCTCGTCATCTACTTTTTTTCAGTCGAAGTACCTGGAATAGAACCATATCGTGAATACTTGTACACTAATCTGAGAGTACAACCAATATGGAGATCAATGCGTTTCTGGACTGCAGCATTTTTTGATGCAGTACAATGTGAACGAGCTTCTAAGCCAGTGCCTCCAAGACCCAAACAAGCAGATCAAGAAATTGTGGCAGCTGAAGATAGAAGGTTTCACGCTAATATTGCATTTGGACAACTTGGGTACGAGTCAAAATCTATGAACCTTACCGTAATTTGATAAAATTTTAATGATTTTGATATCTATTTGTTACAGAACTTTTACGAGTAACATGCATGCGTTTGGGTTACCAAGAAATTTATGTCTCGAATTCTTGAAAAAACAGTGTGTTATTGCGAATTTGAATAAAGGTGAGTCTTCCCCTTCACAATTTTACAACAATCTATAGTCAAAAAAGTGCATTGAGTTCTTCAAATGATACTTATCGAGTGTGAATCATATATTCTTGTCATGAGCTTTGAGACTCGCTCTACGACATTGAAGAAAGGAAAATCGAAAAATAATCCGCTGGTACAGGGTAGGACAGATTCAAGACAGACTGAATCTCTGAAAAAGAATCCTAACACGGGTTTCTGTGAAAAGAACTGTGAATCTGTGATGTCTAAATATTTCATGTAACTCTTGAAAAACAAGGATCCAAAAGTAAGATATCAGAATGTTTACGCGTTTGAAAGGTTTCTATTAAGTCTGGTTGATATAGATAATCCTTCTCTATCATGATATTTCGAGAATTTTTTTTTGCAACTGTGTGCGCGAAGTTGTAAAAAAATGAGACTTCTCTTCATTATTTACAGTGCGAGAAGTAATGCGTGAATGACTTCTCGCACAGTTTTACATTTACGCACTGGTGAAGTGTGCGTAAATGTAACTTCTCGCTCTAATGCATTTTCATTCACGCACAGTTCCAAAATATGATGTCACGTCATCCCTCTGAATTTGGCCTTTCTTGAAAACTTCGTTTCCATGATAATCTTGCTCGGACAGTGGTGCATTTAATTACAACTTCGCGCACAGTTGCAAAAAATAGTATACGCAACACGTGCGAGAAGTTTCCGCACACGTTGCCAACTCGCGCGAGAAGTAACATTTACGCACACTTCGAAACTTCTCGCACACCTAGAAGTACATATTTACGCACGCTCGCTTCGCGAGCATGCGTAAATGTGTTCTTCTGGGTGTGCGAGAAGTTTCGAAGTGTGCGTAAATGTTACTTCTCGCACTCGTTTGGCAACTTGTGCGGAAATTGACCTTCTCGCACTTGTTACGTAATATACTATTATTCATTAACTTATCCAAAGGTGCTATCGAGCAGTCGAAATACTATCTAACATCTAGAAATGTTTCCTCTTAATCTCCGACTTCTGTGAGGAACTATGTCTGTTTTCTGCGAGATACCTTTTCATTATATTGCTTCTGCATATTTCCTGTCTACGTTCTCGATAACTCTCTTTAGATCTTAGACTTCCAAGTAGTCTCTTTTTATTCGCTTTTTTGCCAATGAACTCCCAGCGAACACTTTTGTGAGAAATTCAGAGGTAGTCCCTTCTACCTCTTGAATTTACGAAGAAATTCTTCTAATTCGAGGAATTAGGACGGTATCATTCGTCAATTTCAGGGCGGATTAATATGGAGTCGAATAATTTTCGACTATTCTTCTCGAATCTGAAATTTTTTATTACTTTCGGTCCACCAAAATTTTTTGATAGTCACTCACAATCTCACTGCGCCGTCCGTTACTTCAGGGGATGCCTTATTGAACTCAAAAATCCGCAAATGGTATTTCATTGAAAAAATTTACCGCCAGAGATGTTAACACTTGTTACATCAACGATGTCAAAAATGTCATTTTTATAGATTTTTGTGGATCAAAACTCCTGTGATTTTCATCACTATCAATTCCATTTCAACAAATCTGTTCACTCTAGGCTATCGGAATCAACGTCGAGTGTTGCAATTTCATCTGACATAATCATATGACCTTATATAGACATATAGTATTTCATAATTCACTGTCTATCTTTCAGATCAAACGAAGATGTTGAAAGATAATATAGAAAAGATGTTCGATGAAACCGAACCATGGCGGCAATAATCAACCTGACTGCCTTTACATCTCTACAAAAGAGAAGATCTTCCATTTATATTAGAACCATTGTATCATAATTAAATTGTGATAAGTGAAAAATATTTGGATTGACGAATCTCACAAGATATACTTTCCCTCAAGATGAGTTATGAGTTTCATATTCATCGGTTGCGACAATTAATCAAGTTCAAGGACATGAAAATCTTGTATTATTATCGCAGAAGCAACAATCAAATCAGAGAGGGAATGTGTGACAACTGAATTATCGATAAATTGTGATTTTTCTACGAGGGCCAGAGGTTCTAAAAAATTTCAAATCACTAATTTGTATTATAATATTTCATAATATGCAGAAAGCCTGAAGGACGACTGTTATGTGCTATATTTATTGCGTGGATTGACTATTGTATCAAATGAATTGGAAAAGTCCATTTCAATATCATGTATATTTTTCATAACAAATGCCAAAATTAGCATATCTGAAAAAGTCAAAAATATTTCTCTTCCATTGATCAAATGTATGTTTTTTCTCAAATCTCTATGTATATTTCATGTTAGCACGAGAAATTTTCTAATTTTGCTGCGATGTCATACATCTTTAGAATCACATTGTGTGATTAGAAAAATGAGGATTCGTTTTATAGCCTTCTGAGGCATTAATTTGTATTCAATAATGCTTAGTGTACCAAAGATTTAGTGCTCCAAAAAATCTAAAACTTCCTCTGCTTTACAGACGATTATGTTGTTTACATGACTGCGAATCGACAACCCATTTGCTGAAAATTGTTACTCTTGTATTCCTCGAGAATTTTGTAGTTTACAGGGCTTATTGAATGATTAAATGGTTTTATAAATATTAGAAGTATTTAATACCAACCACATAATTGAGAAATGCGGGGACTAAAAAACATGGTACTGAGAGTATATCACGCTCGCTGCGGGGACGATTTTTTGTGATTTTAAGTATTCCTGTCATGAACTGGACTCCCGCATTTTAACAAATATATCTGTGTGGGAGCAAACTCTACTTTGGCTCGTTGCTTATGTCCTAGACAAAGTAAACCACCTTGAGAGATTCTGATTGGTAGCATTTTTTGATTCGATCATTACTGGTTGGTAAGGATTGAAAAATAACAAATCGCGGGGCTCACCGGTGGGTCCCGCCGCGCCTGAGTGAACGTGATATTTCTTAGTCGATTTGTTTGGAATTTCAGGCCCATTAATTTCTTATAGCATGATGCTGAGAAAACTGATCCTCGCTCCGAAACTGCCGAGTAAGTACAGGTACAGTATGTTTTTCCATTATGAAATTTCCAAAACAACACCTTCAACAAAATTTCTCAGGTGAGACTGATGGAAAAGTGATACTCCTCATTCATTTTGCGACTGACTTGCGAGTTTATTTATCATTTCTGATCGAGTCAAAGAATCAGACACTACTGTTAAAATGATCCAAATTTAGCTGGTTAATAGGGTCCCTATTAGACTTTATTGGTTAAACGACTGTTGCGACCCCATATGAGCGCCACTACGACTCTCCACAACATTTCGGGTATTCGGGTCCATGAAGTTAGCGGACAAGGTAAGAATCCCGTTAAACTCGATATTGCAATCATTTGTTATGGCAAAACTAAGTATTTTATCATCAGTGACATTGGTTTGTTAGATTCTTGGTTTTTGAGTTAATCGCGAAAAAAGTTGCTAACTTCATGGACCCCAACATTTCCTGCGTATTTATTTAGATTTTCCTAATGATTTTATCAGTAGGTTCTTCGCAGCCTGGGAAATAAAATTCATCCAATATAGCTCATGAGTGGTTATCTGGTTTCTTCTATGGAGTATCTTCATTAATTCAATTCGGTATAGAAAAAAAGCTAGTGGGCAAACATAAATATTTGGAATAGCAAGTTTCCATTGATTTCCTTTACTCTTTCTAATACATATGAATCTTCTCAAGCCTTTTGATTATATTATTATAGGGATAGGACAAAAATAAGAACAAACGCTTCATATCACTACATTGGATCTTTAATATAGAAATAAAACAACTGGACATTGGATTCTATTCTGATGTTGTTCACAGTGAGTATAAATGATGAAATAATTCAATTCTTGAGTAATATTACAATCATAGATGCCAAAAATGACAGGTGTACCAATATTTTTCTTCTACAAAAAAGATCATACGAGCTCATAGACGATTTCAAGTATTGATTATTTCTCTTGGAAATTATTTAATTTGATCTGAGCTAATTCTCACACTGAGATTTCTACTTATATACAATGAATACGAGCTTAGATGAACCCGTATATGTATGCAACCGTCCATATATGTATCTCATTCCTTACTTTGGGATCGTTCAAAATATCCACCAGGATCATCAGAATCAAAGAATCGAAGAAAATAAAATTAACAACAATGAATAGTCTAAATGACTGTGATACTAACGGAAAAGTGTCTGTAAATCGAGAGAACATATATCACAAAAGATAAAAACTATCAATAGAGCAATGATCAATTCCTCTCGTTCATGCAAAAATTCGAAATGAAAAAATTAATTCACTAGGTGAAAACACACTGACATTATAAAAGTATAGTGCTAAATTGCACAATCAATATTACTGAACGATATAAAATATTGAATCTCTCACTTTCTACTTACGCAAATTAACAATTCATGTTAATCAGTAATATTTTTTTTTATTATTCTTGTGTTATCACTATCTATTCTATGTACAATGATTAAATTCATAAGACTGAACTTTCAGCTAGTCACAAAAAGTATGGCAGCCTCAAAGAGCTTCCCTTTTTTTCTAATACCAAAAAAAAGTGTGTCTTCATTTGTATCAATTACAATCTGCCTTGAAGAACAATTCCTTTTTTTAATTATTTGTCAACCCATAAACATTTTTATAAGATTTCTAAGTTCTGTACAGGAACATCAAGTTGCTCCATCTTCATACTCGTAGTACGTCCTTTCCCATAAATAGAATATTAGAGCTAGACTCAGATTTTTTTACTGATAAAAAATTCTCGATGACAAAAAAAACGGATTTGATCTTTACCATCCTCATTTTGTCTGCTTTGTGTATATACCGCATTTCGAATCGAATCAACAATAAACCTGAAATTCTAGCTCTCCAAACTTTATGACTAGTTAAAAATTTATTCTTAGGCCTTACGTACTACGTTATCTGATTGTTTATCTTGAATTTCATTGCAGATAATAAGAGAATTCTGTATCATCACCGTATAAGCACTCGCGATCACCAGGGAACTTGTTACTTCTATACTATTTCTCAATTCATTTTTTGTTAGAATTGTGGACGGTCCAAGTTGACATTTATAGATGGCTCAGGAACAGAAACACTGAGGTCTGTCTTCAACTGATTTTTTTTTCATCTTCAAGGATAACTCAGAGACTTCTTTGTTATAGTACTCCATCATGTAAAAACGATCCAGAAATAATGATGATGCTACAACAAATTAAAAATCCCCGTCTGATCTCAGATTGAAATCATTTATCGGGAAAAACTATATCATTACCACGATAACAGTCTAACAGCTCACAAAATTTTGATACAAATCTTTCAGATAGTTCGCAATATTCACTAGTCTGTGGTAGAACCATGCGATCGGATTACATTCCCCTGAATTCTATCTTCAGAAAGGTATTCAAAGTCGAGGATTTCAATTCCAACTGTACCACACGTATTAAATCTTTGCATTTTTTAGATAAATTGGATCCTGCGCAAAATTTGATGAATATTCACGCTCAGATGATACACATATTCCAAAAATTAGGCCTATTCATGAAATTCCTGCTCACTGATATTTTGAATACTGCAGAATCCTCAACAAAGTATCATTTCGTGAGATTAACAGAATATCGATGTGAGGAACAAATATCAATTCCGAATATTCTGCTAACAAATCACCGGCATCGTATTTCACATATTCACCTCACCTGACTCTAAAATATCATGGTCACGGTTGAAAAAATACTTTCTCTCAATTTTAAAGATTCGATCGTCTCAATCATTGGAATATAGGTTTCAAGGGAATACATGAGTGTATGATTGATGGGTTTGGTATTCATTTTCGTTCATTATTCCATTACTGTACTGGAAAATTCGTTGAGTGCTAAATATATCATCTTTTCTGTATTCAATACATGATTTCCTTATTCATTTATAAGAACTATGGGTTAGAGTATTATTATCTATCAAAGATTTTCATAATGACTATATTTTAGGGATTCACTTATATGAGAAAATGTTCTTTCATTCAAGATGATTTTTTTCATTATTGTAATTTCGTTTCTCTTTGATATCGAACTCTAGGTCACCTCTTTGGGAGGGATGAGTAAATTCAAATCACATTCTGAGAGGAACGAGTCCTTATTACTTTATCGAATCTCAAAGTTAAAACGTACATGCCCCCAATGCGTTATTATACTTTTTTTGATGTTATCGTTTTCTACAAAGACAACCCCGCTTCGTGGCTCTGAGGAGTTCGATTTTTATCCCATGTAAATAGTTTCGACAAGTATTATATTTCTATATTATAGATAATCTCCTTACATACATATGTAGAACTACATATGATGTAAAATGAAATCTTATCTTGTTCAATATTCGCTCTTATCAGTAGAAAAGTCCTAGGATTAAATTTTATATAATTCATTGTCTTAGTATTCTATAATCTTCGTCGATTTCAGTAAACAGTAACATTTCTCTGTTTTCCGCATTGGCTCGAAGCCCTAGCTATCCTAAACATCTTCTTAAATAATTCAATCACGCATTCTTGTTCCAACAAAAATTTGTTCCAAGTTATAAACCACTATTATAGCTGCCAATCTTTATTTTATTGCGAATTCATGAGCTTGCACGGAAACTTTTCAAAATAACAGAAGTCGAGATGTTGACCATCCGTGGCTCAACCAGGGTATCGATGTATTAGATATCAATATTTCAACGAATTTGTGATTTTTATCGGTCGAAAGAGGATCTGGATTTTAAACAAATATCACGCTCTCCCTTTCGTAACATAAAAAAGTTAATAATATTCCATTTCCAATGACGAAGTCGTCACGAATCACCCAACGATATATGAATAAATGAGCCACAGTCAAAATTTCGAAATGGATTTTTCTATCAGCAAGAACATCATCACAGCACGATGGGAAGCAACGCAGTTGAGCGATTGTTGTTTGCGAATTTCATTACCCCAGATATCAAACTCATATGAATCTTAATTTTGTGATAATCTTACCCTACAAAATCACTCTATCAACGAACAACTCTATAAGAGTATACAGGAAGAAAGTTCAGTTCAAAGTATCATCATTTGGAAAATCTTGGTTGCTGATTGTTGCGCTCAAAGACACAGTCGGCTCATCTGCATTTCCTTTTGAATATCGCTATAAACTCTCTAATCTTCTCAATTCTCCACAAGATAACAATTAATTTGAAAATTAGAAGTGATAATATGACAATACAATGATATAAAATCATATTTCAACTCACAACATCAGAGATTCTATGAGCGAATCTAAAACACAGTGCACGTTAACGATAAACAATAGAAAAGAAGAATAAATACGTGAGAAACAATTTTAACAAAAGATTGCTTCGATGAATAGATTCCAATTTGTGGTCATATATATTTCCAATTGATGCTCCATTTTGCATTCTCTTCTTGCGTAACAACGCTGTCATCATCCATAGCGTATCTCTTGAAGATTCTAAATTGTGAACGAGTGGTTGCTCGAGTGCAAAAAATGAGGTTTGCATTATGGAAGATATTTCACAAGTCTCAGCTCGCAATTGAAAAGACGTCAGGAAAAAATTTCCATTGCCTTTTTTCCGTCGTTGCTATCGTCATCTCCAAAATAGACCAATAATGGCTAAGGAGATGATGAGCTGCTGCTTACGGCCATCAGAGGTGCTGGAGGCAGAGCCACTGGTATGTGGTAATATTTACACTGGGGTCGCATACAAGTGCCCTTGACTGCATCTCTGCAAACTGTTACCCGATTGTCTATCACCTCCACATTTCCTAGAATCAGAATTGGAATAAGTAAATTTTGATATGGAATCTTACTCAACGTTCGATTAATGTAATAATATTTTTCGCACGTGAACGCTCATTCAAACTTTAATCATCGTTCTATTCCTCGTAAAAATCTAAAAACTCCTATTTCTTCGAAAGTCTTTCCGACGTAGACCGTCTTTCGATCAAAAATATCAAAAAACAGAAGAACAGGAATTAT
Source organism: Eretmocerus hayati (assembly GCA_029851415.1). Taxonomy (NCBI): domain Eukaryota; kingdom Metazoa; phylum Arthropoda; class Insecta; order Hymenoptera; family Aphelinidae; genus Eretmocerus; species Eretmocerus hayati. Next base: position 168,049,545 of record CM056742.1, read on the forward strand.
ACATTTCTGAAGGACACATTAGCAGAAATCCGGAAAACAAACCCTGCCAATGGGAAGCTAAGAGAAAAAAATACGTTGGTAACAGTGTAATCGATTTTTTCTAGGCCAGACCTATGGTCTCTACACAATGGCTTAAAAATACATGTTTTGGCGTCTAAAAAGTAGTCTTAGAGAGTTGTCATGATTCGTTTCAGGCTTTTACAAATATTTCTGTTGAAAATGGATTTCCCCCGATCTTCATCGATATTGAGAAAAAAAAATCGAAGATTCATGGCCTAAGCAAATTTGAAAAAGAGATTTTCGCAATTTTCCGATGTTTGGGTGCCAACAAAATTGCGAGAAATAACTTTCGCGCCTCGCACATGAGGTTCCCCGTTTCCGAGCGATCATTTCAACCCTCGCCTCCGGCTCGGGCCGAAATCCGCTCGCTCAGAAGCGAGCTACAACCTCATGAACTCGGTGCGAAATATACTATTTCGCAATCATGTGCGTAAAGTTAGTGCATAAAGACCATTTTTTCGGTGCGTAAGGAAGAACTTTACGCACATCAAATTGCGAGAAATATCGTACGAAACGACTTCGATACTTTACGCACTGTCGGAAACTTTACACACTCGAGTAACACTTTACGCACTGTCGAGATTCTTTACGCACTCGCTGACGCTCGTGCGTAAAGAAATCTCAACAGTGCGTAAGGTTGTTACCCTCGTTTGTAAAAATTTCCGGCAGTGCGTAAAGAATCGAAGTCGTTTCGTAATAGTATATTAAAATACAAGGGCGCAAACGCCCGAGTATCATACTATGTTTTTTGATCTTCTGTGAGCAAATGAAAAGCGAAAAACAGTGTGCAAATGACTCATTTGCGCACAGACGATCAAAATATACTATCGATGTTCTGCACGTAATCTCATGACCAAACAATTTTCCATTGGACTTAGAAGCACCAATAAATGAATTGTGACGTTCACGGTGTGAGTGAATTTTATGAAAAGATTTACTGATTCGTGTATGCATTTTCCATCATTTTCCGCGGGTATGCAATGTCGTAAGGACTCTTAAGGCCTTTTGAACAAATTTTTGGGATATTTCCCATGCGAATGCTGAGATCAATCTGAATCCTAGACGTGGAGTTCTTTAGGTTTAGAGTTGACCGAGTCTACTTTTGTGAAGTAGGTTTTTCTGGCATGAGTATTCAACTTACATCTTCCAATTGAGGATGAGAATTTCTTGAACCTTTAATAGAGAACGGGGATTTCCCTAATAAAATTACTCCCGAATTTTCATGAAGATGTTCATGTATGATGACTGTACCAAGAATTTTGATCGGCCCGAGATCGTGGCGAGCTACTTGTATAATGGCCATCCTCGTCCTCTAAAGGTTAAAAATCGCTCTCATCCCTGTCATGTTTTTTATGCGCAAAAAAGTAGACTCGACAAAATTTTGGCATATACACTACCGGTTAAAAGTTTAAGCTCACCCAAAAATTTTTTTTTCAATTTTGTGAGTTGAACTACTCGGCTCTATTTGACCGTAGAGGACTCTTCCGGAGCTCATTTTAAAGGTTTTTTTACGTACTTTAAGATGGCACTATTCATTTTTATCCTTACGGATCGGGATCTTTCCAATTTGAGCTTGGAAAAGTGTCAATTTCAACGATTTTTCAGAGAATCTTGTGGCTCCTGCCAATTTGAGCCACATGAATGTTTCAATATGGGAGTTGTGGGATACAAAAGTACCAGTCTAGAGCTTCAGAATCCGTTTTTGAACGTTCCTCTACGCCACTTCCAGTCCGAGCTATGACACTTTCTCTGAGGGAAGATTTTTCGCAAAAACTAGCACCTGGATTCAAAAATGACGAGAAAATTCACTTTTTGGGGCATATTTCAAAGGTTCCTCGTTTCCTTAATCAAGATGTTGATAAAAGATGACAGAAATGATGATTATACTTCATAAAAATGCGTCTCTGTATCTCTCTCGAATTGGAGTGCTAGTTTTTCCGAAAAATCTTCTCTCAGAGAAAGTGTCATAGCTCGGACTGGAAGTGGCGTAGAGGGGCGTTCAAAAACGGATTTTAAAGCTCTAGACTGGTACTTTCATATCCCACAATTTCCATATTGAAACATTCATGTGGCTCAAATTGGCAGGAGCCAAAAGATTCTCCCAAAAATCGTTGAAATTGACACTTTTCCAAGCTCAAATTGGAAAGATCCCGATCCGTACGGATAAAAATGAATTATGCCATCTTAAAATACGTGCAAAAACCTTCAAAATAAGCTCCAGAAGAGTCCTCTACGGTCAAATAGAGCCGAGTAGTTCAACGCACTAAATCGAAAAAAAATTTTTTGGGTGAGCTTAAACTTTTGTGTACACCTGAAGAAACGTTAATGGAGGTCATGGATTTGATCTACTCTGCGACTACACTATAGAAAATTGTTTCAAAAAACTTCAACTGGATGGCTGAATGCAAAATTCAACCAAATGGTTGATAACGTTGAATTTTTCATTTAATCAGTTGGTTGGAGGTCATCGGAAAGAATTTTTATAGTGTATAAAAAGCTCAGGCTATACTCACCTTCATGGAGATGAACAAACTTGCAAGCAGGGCGGTTGCAGAGCTGTCGATTAAAATCTTGGCACACCGGGAGGGTGTCCAGTAACTGAAATAAGAGATAAGAAAAATGATGAAATGTTCGATTCAGTATTTTGTAGAAGAAAAAATTTGTTAGAAAAATGAACCATAACGAATATAACGAACTCCTTCGGAATTATCAGAATTGTCCATTTATCCTATGTTAATTGTGACAATAATCAGTCCTCTTAAAATCTTCCATTCAAATCTCTCTACATGCACTCGCACTCGATCAATTGTTCGGTCATACCATTATATAGACTGACATCCGTATTGTTAGAGCATATTTACGGTTTTGAATCGCATGCTCTAGAAATTGGATTCAACAGTAAAAATTCAAATGATTTGGTCTTTCGAACAACCAGCTATAGATGAAAAAAAATGACTCAAGATTGACTTCATCGTCTATTCAGTTCCGGTTTAATTAGAACGTATGTACAGTATTGACAGATTGTCATGAAGCTTTCAGAAAATTTATGATGCAGTATTGATTGCTAGGTATTTGAAAGACTGTTATTAAATAGGTATAGAATTTGCAGTAGAACATTTTTGAATCTCACATTCTTTCCATTTTCTTCTTTTAACTTCTGATTGGTAATTATTATCTCTTGGAAGTTCATGTTCATGGGTTATTCAGGAATAATATAGAAACAACGAAAAGAAGAAAATGAAAAGATGACAGTTTTAAGAAAAAACTTGACGCATGGAAGGATATTTTAGTTTTTTGATTCAACAGATTGATTAGTTCATGAGAACATGTTCAGGAGACTTAGCTATTATCAGAATTTTTATTGCAAGAGTAACCTGATGAAAGAGTTCATCTTTTGGAATGTTTTTTGACAGACTCCTGATGGAATGAACTGATGAGTAGCTTGAATCAAAAATAGAAAAATATCCCACAAATGACAAATGATTATAAGATGGACGGAAGTTCATTACATATAATTAGCTCAACCAAAGATTCATACGGAAATCATAATAATGGCGTTAAAAAATTCAACCAAAATTTCAATGATAAATTCAGACTCTACATTTAAGGGAACATTTCTTGGAACTTAAAACTCGATTGGATTGTAATCATGTTTCAAGAATAAAATAGTCAAAATAATAAGGCGAAAAAAGAAATGGATCCCAGATGAAGTACTTGTTAGAAATTCAGTTTCAACTCAATTGGATTTTAAAAATCAAAAGTTGCTACAAACGGGTTCGCATTATTGCGTTAATTTTTTTTTTTTTTTTTACAATTTACCAAGTGTGTCTATCTCATCATATTAATCAAGAAATGTTGGTTGAGCATCTACAGAGTTAAAATAAGATTTCACTTGTGAAAAACCGTACACCGAATATTTATCACACTGATAAGTACGACTCTGCCGACTCTTTTTCACGTATTATCCCGCTTCACTTCGTATACACTGGAGTGTGTAAGCTATACAGAAAAAAAGAGACGTTAGAAAGCACATGAGTCGTGCAATTTTTTTTCTCGCGCGACGCGAAATGCTTGAGTGATGCTCATTGTGCTCGCACACAATATCGCCGCAGTTCGTTTTTCAACATTTTTGCTATATATGACTCCACATCGAAATTTGCCGGTGAGTCTCGTCCCATTGCATAGTTATTATTCTTGCACTGCACGTGAGAGCGAGCTTGAACGTAAAAAAAAAAAAAAAAAAAAAACAAAGAAAAGGTGAACAGAACTGCAACTCTCCACGAGCGAGTATATAAGGAAGATGTACGAAAAGAGAGCCTCATTGTTATCTTTGGCTTTGTTTAGGAAAGGGCTTGATTGGACGCGCGATTGCAAAGGCGTTGTGGCCCATCTATGAGGTGTCAAATTCGAGATCTCACATTCATCTTTTTTTTTTACTCGAAAAAATTGGATGGAAAAAAAAATGATCATTTTATGGTAATTTTATCTTTTTGAGCTAGCGGGGTTATTGAACTATGTAGGAAAATATCGAATCGTTCCGAGACTGGTATACCGCGGTAAACGAATTTCTAATAGATTCATTACCAAGAACAGATGTTCTTCCCTGAATGATGGAATGTTGAGATAATAGTGTAACTTGTGGCAGATTATGTGTTGGATGAACAATTTCGATCAACAGGTTTTTCTTACAATTTTTACAAATATATTCCATGATCATCAGCAAACCTACTCGATGATTCTTTTAATGAAAATTTGACCATGTAATTCCATTTGACAAGCTCAACGTCTTATTTGATTGGTAGAAAAACTATACAAAAGATCCAAGTTTTTTTGAGCTTTACAAAATGTTTACGTATTGTAAGATTCAACCATGTATGAATATTATATCTAGGGTATACCACTGTTTCTTAAAAATAATTCTCACGTCTGTGGTGATCTGAAAAGTTTTTAATTATTCAGTAAAATTTCTAAAGGAGTCGAGGTAGCACAGAAAATGTGTTACAAGTACCGATAAAATCGCCCTAGATGGCATGAGTCGTCCAAAAAGGAATGGAATATTGAACAACAAGACAAGGGTTAAGCTATGGATTGAAGCGGCTGATTTATCCACCATAGCGATCAAGATTGAATTGTTCAAAGCAGGCCGATACCATTTTTTGAGCATGCGTTAAGTGTTTAGAGTTTGCAAAAAAAATTTTGCTCACAGGCCGTCGTGGGATTAATCTAACATTCTTCTACATGAATCGTTATCGAAGGCCTTGGGGCCGTATTCTAAATTTTGCGGTAAAATTTTCCGGCAAATTTTACCGCAAAATTTTCGGGCATCAGTGGCGTTCTGTCGGTAATCTGTAGAATTCGCCGCATTTGTTACAGTTAGTCATCGCGGTTTGCAGTGTTTGCGTTGTCGATGGCGTATTGCCGTGAAAAACACGGCAAACCGCGACGATAAACTGCAAAAAATGCGGCAAATTCTACAGATTACCGACAGAACGACACCGATGCCGGCAAATTTTGCGGTAAATTTTGCCGGAAAAGTTTACCGCAAAATTCAGAATAGGGGCCCTGTAGTGGCATCATTTTATCTAATATATGTTGTTTTGAGAAATGATGTTTGAGCTGTAGTGTGTGATCGCAGTATAGAAGCAAAGCTCGAGTGATATATCTCACCATATTCAACATTTATATAGTCATTCAAGATCACGTATGTATTATAATAATAATGGAGATATATATCACATGTTGTACAATTACGAAATGCTAAAGTGCAAGTATTTGGAAACATTGGAGTTATATCTTCGTATGCAATATACTTCAAGTTAGTCATATGCCAGGTTTTGGAAGCAATATACCGATTTTCTATAAACATGTCAAAACAAGATGATGAAAACTAGATTGAATCAGGAGGGATTTGTTGGCATAGATATATCTATAGATATGATTGTTGATGGCGGAATTAAAAGGACCACCGTACATTGAGCGTGCAGGTCAAGATGTGATATGAGATGCGCTGCAGTTTATATCAATAACAAAACGGAATGAATTTAACAACTTGGTTCAATTTGGCAATTGAAGCATGCGTGCTTAAAATCTTACTGATGAAAGACAGCGGCTATATGACCAATAACTCAAGGTTCTTATAATTTTTATACCTTCACAAAATAAGAAATAAACATCAATTTATCTCGGAAGTATACAGTGCACGGTGGGGTCTGAAAAGCACAAAAGTTCAAGGCTCAGGAAAAAAAATCCTTATGGAATATGATTCTAGTTACCCCAGGATCATTTTCCATAACGAATCAACACTTTCCGTCGGTGAATTTTAAAATAAAGTTATTTTATCGATTTTTGTGATCGTCTGTGCGTATGCAACGGTTTTCGCGATCTCGTGACTATTGAGACCCTCACCTGCGGCTCGGCCCTGAAATAGGCACTCGAAGTGTAGAAACTATCATTTGCGCCCTTGTATACTACTCCGTTATGAATAATAGGTGAAAAACTGCTTCTATAGCGGTTATTCGTCTTTTTCGTGGTTTGTCTGGAACAAGTCAGAAAATTTACAAAAAACTATTCAACACATGTTTCGTTAAAAATCATCCCTTCCGACTCATCACGGAAAAGACTACCGAATGGACAAAAAACTACGAAAGAGACAATTATTACATGGCGGCGGCGGCCATATTACAAGTCATGGCGGAGAAATAAAAACAATGACTTTATTTTAAAATCCACAGACGAAAGATTTAAATTATTCTTGGAAAATGATGCTCGAGTTACCTAGAATCATACCCCACAAAAATTTCTTTTCCTGAACCTCCAACTTCCCCGTTTTTCAGACTTACCGCGAGTGTGGTACACAAGTTCCAAAAGTCGCGATACTATTTGATAAACACATCTGATTTTGAAAAGATACTCATGAGATTGTGATGTAAGCCCTCAAAATGAAGGAAATTGAGATAACAATTCTTTTCTTTTAGTTCTGATCTGAGGATTGCACAAACCTAAAAACAGGTTTCTTTTTCAGTCGAGTGAAATGAACTTCATCATCAAATTTTGTAATTTTCTGAAAATATCTTGTGATATCAAGAATAGTGACAAATCCACATCAATATCTCCTCCTTCAGAACGGTCAAAATATGATCATAGCTGCTACTTCAGCAATCAGATAAAATTTCCAAAAGAGACAATCTGATTCAACTTTACTACTGCCACGCGCAAATAGGTATATAAGCAACAAACAGAATTTGTACTAGTTGCGCATGATTGACAATAAGAAATGAGATTCTGGAGTATTACAGTGATTTTATAGCATCAAAATCATATGTAGGCTCATGTAGAAATAGCAAAATAAAAATTGCAAGTCTGGTCGGAAGGCCAAAGCAGCACATGTATATATTTGTAGTTACGCACAGCAAAGCGAAATTCTTTGTTCTACGATTAAAAAAAAAAACCTTGGAAAAAAGCTGTTTATACCCCCACTTTATTCGAAAAATGATGCAATGCCACAATCATCTGCTGTAATATATCATTATCACGCATAACACTGGTCAATTTCCAATCTAATAATCACGTGAAAGAGATAGATATAGGGAAATTCGCGTGCGCAATTGGGTTTATTGTGAAGAAAGAGGAATTAGAGAAAAATGATAGAGAAGCATCTGACGATGAGATAATATAAGCTGCAAAAAAAACGTGCACTCAAATTTGATCGATTCAGTTCAATTCGTGATATGAGTGCATGGATATACATCCTTTCATCTATAGAATTCAGCTAGTGAAATTAGAAGGGCTATTTAGATATATATATATATATATTTCTCAGCTACCTTTTTGAGCTTATTATTTTTGACTATACATTGAGAAAATGATAAATAAGATAGGAAAGAATGCAAGGCGAGGTTCATGAGCAATCCTGCATGTATAATATATGATACTTTTGCTGAATTTCAATCACCCAAGCATTTCGATGTCACCGAGAGCTAACTCATATTGGCTTTTGATCGATTTACTTGGGCACTTTTTTTGTACATCTGAATTGTCTGAGAGGTGTAAGAATCTGGAAGGGGCCATTCAATAAGTGAATAATTAGTAATTTTGGAGAAGAAAAAAGTGCATAAGTAAGTCGATCAACAAAGACAGTCAGCAAAGATTTGCTCCCATTATCATTAAAAATATCATAACTATTTATCAAAAACACTGAAAAAAAAAAGAAAATTCAACATATGTATGAACACAATGTGAAGGTTTCTGGAAAGTCATAAGCTGTCAAATTAATGTATTCTACTGCAAATAAGTTCAACACTATATGTCAACTGCAACTCCGCAACCATAACAGTATAATAGCATCGGCCAATTATAAGCAAGCGGTATATCGTTCCACAAGCATTGATAAATATTTCACTTTGATATTTGGTCAGAGAATGAACAATGATTCCATGTAGGGACAAATATTCTCTCTTCCAACTACTTTTTTGCACAAAAACTACTTATCGGGTGTTGGTGTCAGGACGAGATGAGGAAAAAATTGAGCACGCTCCGAATTTTATTTTCATGCTGTCGACCTCTATAGACGTGGAATTACTGTACTTATTATGATGGATATTGATCTTTCATACACACGATAAGCCTAAATTCCCCATTCTCAAGCAACTCTGACAGTTGACAAGAATTTTATAAAATGGAATTTCTCAAACTGTCAGTACCAAAAAGTTACATTTTTAACATCAATAGAGGGAAATGCTCGATGTATGAAATGGAGAATAAAAGTAAATACTTACGTAAAGTTCACGAAAATAGCATTCATTATAGAAAAATCTAAAAAAAGCAACAAAATAGATTACGGTATGATTGTTCAAATCTCGTGATTTTGTATGAAGCGTGCTGAATCTTTTTTTTTTTTTACTCAAATCAGAAATTTATCTTGCAATGAGACATAGAAATCAATGACTGTATAATAAATGAGTACCAACAAATAATGTAAGACAATTAAATGATGAGTTATACTCAAAAGGACAAACACCAGATATAAGGCAGTGGTTATTTCGCAGTTATAGTTGCGGTGACCAGTTGAGAGGGTAATATATACCCTCAAAGCTACGTGTTATAGCCAAGTTTAATTGAGAATACCAGCAATTGTCATGGTCACCATCATTTTGTATTAAAATAATTAGGTACAAAATCTCACATCTTCGTAAATATTTTTGAGATGGATTGAGAAAAGAAATCGAAATGTTCCCTGGTATTCTCATTAAACTTGAAGGTTAGCGGCACAATGTCAGATTTGCTTTGTAAATTCACTTGATATCGACAAATTTCAATCATAAATTCAAGCTTATTCATAAAAAAAGAATATGAGACTGCAATAAGAGCCATTTGTTTTTAAAGAATTTACTAGAAAAAATTTTTTTTTACTAAGCAAACCTGATACCAAGATAAAAATTGGTTACAATAATGAGTCTACCTGTCCGCAGCTGTCTGTGTAGACGACACAGTGAGCATTTTGAGGGACCACTTGGGCCCCAACAGTAGTGGCTAAGGCTGCTATAGGCGATCCGCATGCAGCAAACGAGGCAGTGTTGGAGTTTTTTTTTTTCAATTTTCATTACCATTGCAGGTTGGATTCAGTACATGATGCCACCGGTAACCCACAGCCGGCACGATCATTATTATTATATACGTGCCCTCCGAGGAGACCCAATAGGCACAAATCCAAAAGATTTTTTGGAGATAAGGCGATGCGTCAATACAAAATGCGTTAAAGCGTTTTTTTTTTTTTTCGTTGAACGTGTCCAAGAAGCCGTCCCTACGTAGAACGGTTAGTGTGTGGTGGTTTTGAGATACATATTATCATGATTTTTTTTCCAATGCATTTGTCGAATTTCACAAATGAGAAGTGGCAAGAATCACCATTTTGCACAGAAATTTAAAATTTTTTTTCATATCCAGTGGCGATGAAAATACATTTTGCGTGTTTACAAACAATAATCGAGTATGAATCAAACAATGGTACAAAAAAATCAAATGATGATTTTGAAAATTTTACATTCTCACAACATTTGAAGGATTGGCCAAAAGTTAGTAATGGTAAGATGATGTTTTTTAACAGGTTACAGAAAATAAATATGGGATGATGTAATCATTTCAAAAATGTGCAAAATTTACACCAAAGTAACGATTTGAATTGATCACCAGAAGTTGATGAAGAGAATGGATTGAATGTTATTTGAACAAGAGAATTTTTTTTATAAATTTTCATTCCACCCAGGTTTGATGTTTCGTGAACGGTTATGTCAAGGAATATTCAGAGATTACGAATTTGGGGATATCGTAGATGTGGAAGATTGATGGAATTTATTCAAGGTTTTAGGAATCCAGTATTGTTTGGAGCAAAAGCATAGCGTTGTTCATAGAATATTCATTCAGTTCAAGATCGTGCGACGTCCAGATGAAGGCAAGCATGAAACAGAAATTTGAGACAGAGAAAATTGGAGAGTGAGTATCATGCAGTACAAATTATTAAAAGATTTTCATTCACTCATCTATTGATGGATTGTTGAAAAATTGAATGTCGTGATGCGAGAAAAAAATGTAAGATTAAACGATAGAAAAAGGATTCAACGACAGAATAAACGAAATAGAAAAACCGATCTATCTGTCCCGAACACGACTTCTCCCGACAGAATGCACTGAAATATCACATCGGAGTCTCCAGGATAGGATTTACAAGAAACTACATGGATAGTCTGAAGTAGTCTGGTTCATCTATACAGATACTGAGGAGTGGACATAATTTAATCTTACATTAGACCTCCAATATAATTTGAATGGATTACATCTGAATGGTAACGATTAACCAGTGAATATGAAATGAGTGTGACCAGCAAGTCTACTTTCAATAAAGACAAGGTGGACCTACTTACTACACTACGTTTTGAAAATTTCAAAAGAATTTAATCATGCTGGAATCTTAATGAATTTTTAAATGTCGATGTTGTTTCAGAGATTCTTCGTAAAGTATAATTTGGTACATCTCAAAGAGATTCAATGAATAATTTTTTTTTTTCGTAGAAATAGAATGAATTTACCCGATATCCATGGAATTTCAATGAATTCACAATTTGAAAAATGTTTTTTCGAATACAAAAACTCAGATGTCATTGAGGTATTTCGACGGTTGGTTATGGAAGAGACGATGAAGAAGTATCAGGCCAAGATTTACTCGAATAAATTTTGAATTATTTTTAAAAGCTCTCAAATATACATAAGTCGATTGTGTGCAGTGCATGAGGGATGAAACATTACGTTGGGGACAAGGAAGATACATTTTCAGTTTATTGTGTAGAGAAACATGCATTAAATGATCTGGTTTTAATGAAACGAGTAGGGATCGTAGCGGGACGAACAAGGATTTTCACGAATACGTTCAGCCTGGATGAAAAAATTTGTAGAATCAAAATCGGCATCTCGTGAATTTGAAATGAAAGAAATAGTCTCACAGTATTAACACAATTCGGTTCTTTATCATTACAGTTCACGCCGAAAACGATAAAAGATGTTGTAGTCTATGATTAAATCAAAACATGTATCTTGAAAAAATAAAAAAAAACCATTTGCATTGGGTTTCAATTCGAACTCGGTGAGTTTCAGACACTTTCCTTACTCTGTTTCTCATGTTACCTTTTTCTTTACAATTTTACTTAATTAGAATTATGTTTTTAATTTTTGATATTGAAATTGAACTTTTTTTTGCTTTTGATCTGCCACTGGATGTTTTTCTCATTTACAAACGATGTTTGGTGAAATCACTCAGTGAAAAAATGAAAAAATATTTATTAATATTTTAATTCTCAAAATTAAGTAATTTGGTTGTATCTTGCGAGTTATTGTGCATGGTTCATCATCTTTTTCGCCACTTAGTGATATAGTTAGACCACTGAAAAGCAAAAGGTATATTGATGGCAGAGGATTTAGGATAGAGGATATAGTGTACAGGTATACAAAAAAAATATATTTTTATCGCCTGTTTAACGTTTTTGAGCGTCCAAGCAACTAATATCTACGTAAAATTGATATATAGGTATAAGCGACCTTGTGCTTAATCTGAAAATAAAAATTCAATTGCATATGAAAGATGATTGAATAGAAAGAAAAAAACAATCATTAAAATCAACATACAGATATACAAATATATTTTAATTACAAATCGATCACAGCAACAGAAGAATGGGTAGACGTAGAAAAGTTTCTTTTCGTGAGCAGAACTGGAGAGACTATGATAATCAGAAAAAAAAATGATCACAGCAAAATGAAACACCAAACGCGTGAACTACGATCAAGGAAAAAAGTCCACCATTACAACCGTATTATAGTAATATTGAAAAAAAAAAAAAAAAAACATGATAGGCTTGACCGATAGCAACTAAATAAAGGAGAAAATTTCAAAAGTGAGAATAGCAAAGCACCAGGTCAATAATTCTGCTAATGAGTATATAAATAAGGGTTTCTTCATTTGGAAAGCAAAAAGCAATAGGCTAATATAATTATTCAGGCTTATTTAGCATGTTTACGATGTAATAAGGCTATTTGCTGTGTAGACATGAAATTGTACGTAGTTATTATAATACTAAATGAAAATTTTCTTTTTTTCTCGATATAGCCAAATGGATAAGGATGAATAGGAGGGAACAGACTTTCTCTCTTAGAAAAAAGAGAAAGATAAAAATGAGAAGAAAGCATTAATTAAACAAATATTCATGCATTTATCCAAGCATTATTATTACAAATACTGGGTGACTCCTTTACGACGAACCCCGCGAGCGTGCATGCGCAAAAACGCATTCGACTCTGAAGATATATATATATATGTATATAGATATATAGACAGAGACAGAGAGAGGAAAATAGTGCTCTAATACACCGTACCAAAAAACTCGACACACAAGTACTTAAATATCTAAGATATTTTCGTTTTGGTATCGATTTACGGCCATACACAAGATAATCCGTGATTTTTTTTCCATCCCCAGTTAATCGGTTGCAGCAGGACTGTGTGTGTTGGAAAACGAATGCGAAAAATTTTGCATGTGCATTCCCGGGGTTATTGGTATAATACAGATATATATATATGAATATACGCAGCGTATTTTGAGGATAATATATAAATATCGACATTTCATATTTACTAAGATTTGTGTACGTGTGTATTCTATATATATGTAACAATATACATTAAGAATTTGAAGAATAAACAATACAGTACACAATGATAGGACTCTACTTCTGAAGTATATATATGCATCTAATGCACGTATATATCATACTTGAAATTATTACTTTCATCCATTTTTCTTTTCACACAACATTTATACTCATAAACATACAATTAGAGATCTTGTGCAAAGTCATTCGTGATTTTTTTTTTTTTAGTTGCACAGCATGACTTTTAATGCAATCTGATAAGATCGCATTTATATATATTTTCTACCGCAAATATATATATATGTATGTACGATTCAAGTAATATATATCTATTTAAAGATTTTTTTTCTTGTATACAAATGTAAATAAGAAGTCCAAGTATATGTATAATATATTATATGTAACTAATTGATATCCCTCATTACGGATCTTGTAAAACGGTGCAGTGCAAGTCAAGTGCAATAGAAGGCACTTTTGCTATGCAAGTGTTTGACAAATGACTCAATATGCCCAAAACCTTTCAATTTTTGCCTCTCAACCATCACGCAATTCATTGGTTTTACTAGTATTATTATTCAATCGTACAAGTTAATTTTGAATCTTAATTATAACCTAAATTGTAAATTGCAATTGATGTCATTCCAGAACGTATAAAGATTCTAAATGCTAAATAATTCATCAAAAATAACAACGATCATTGCTATGCAATGAATTTAATATTTAAAATCAGTTTTCTCCAATGGGACCTCATCGTTTATGCAATTCTTTCTTATCCCAATAAAATATTTTCACAAACTTATCTTGTTTGAAAAAGACTCAGGAGAACAATAAAAAAGAAATTGATTCGTGACCAAATACTGTCTCCTCACGATGTAGATGATAAAATATCTCAAATTTTGAAACAAAGATTAATTCTAAAAAAATTCTGATGGTACCATTGGTATTTTCAATATCCTCATGTGCAAATGAAAGAAAATTTTTTCTTCAAGGTTTTGGGCAATTTTTGAAACTTGAAAACTTCCTGCATAATTCGTGTATAATCTAAATCTTGCAGGAACAATTTTTCATCACTCATCAAGAAAAAAATAGAAAAAAATGCCCCTGCTCCGCAGGAGACTAGGATATTTTAGGTGTTCGCACAGTGAGGCTCATAATATAATTTTCTCACGATACCGTGGTACATCGACCAAATCTCACTTCAAGGCCTTACTATAGGTATAATACGAATCGACAATTGGTGTTGGAGGCCATGTTTTTTTTTCTTTACGAAACCAAATATCTGTCATAGAGATATTTGGAAATTAACTATTCGACATTTAAATCTCGAAATGTCTGAGCGATCATTCTATTCTATCCTAATATTTTCTACCACTGAATAACTCGATCTTCGTGAAATAGGATTCTAGAACTTTTAGGCTATTATTTAGGCTGTACTGTACACAATCACACTTGGATTAGGCTTTAATTTGAACGACACGATGAAGATGTTTCCTTCTTTTCTGGATAGATTGAATTTACAATGAAGATGACTTTAGAGGTGAAATTTCTTTCTTCACTTTATCGTTGAATGGAAGACACAAATATTTTGTGAATAGGGAAACTCGATGTAATCACGAGGTATAATTTCATTTCATGTTTATCTATTGTTATGAGTTTAACTGTTCACGTTACTAGTTATGCGTTGAAAGTTGTGCGTTCCTCTCTCTATTACTTAATAAAATTTTTAAATGGACAAAAGTTTAAAGTAACTTTGTAAAAAGCTTTAAAGCCTATTCTAACGTAGAACGATACCAAATATATGATAACGTAAATAGCACTTTTTGGTCAAGTGACTGATTTTTCACCTAAATAGTAAAAAAGACTGAAATAATTTTATTGACATGATTACTCGAGTTATTAACGCTGATGTCCAAATCGATAGCCAAATTCCATTATCGTACAAAACCTTTTTTTATCTTTTATCAATTTCAATTCAGTATTCTAATAACCGATCTGAGATGCAAATCACTGGCAAGTACGATTAGTAAATTATCATTACATCTAAATTTTTATACAATACATAGTCAATAGATGTGAATATAAGTAGAACGACAACGGGATTAAGATAATATTAATAAACTTTAGCCAAAATATATTAAATTACTGATCTACATCGCTGGTTGATGTGAAATATTAATTTATGAGTCATACACGCTTGCCTTTATCACTGTACCTGTCTTTCTGTAACTTTTCCGATGGAAAATTTTGTGCGATATATGATGCATGAAATATTGATACTTGATGAAGTCTCAAAAAGTTTTACGATAAATATAAATCTTTATGAGTATGGACAGATTCTCCTTGTGACTCTGAGCTTTCACTCATGGAAGAAGTTCATCTAACATTCTATTAATCGACGTATTATCCATTGGTTAATTCACAATTATTTTAAATTGATTATTGAACTCTCACGATTTGAACCATCGAAATTTAGCTGTAAGATTATATATCATCTCTGATACCTCAAACTATGTGATTAAACAATTTTCGTTTGTAAAAATGCGTAACGATCAGGCCGTTGAGAAACGTTAATTTTGTGCAATAAAATAAACGTAACAGGAGGTAAAATGTGATGGCCATAAATTATGGTAGTCGAAAAACTCAAAGGGACCAATTTTGGAGATAACTTAACATCGCTTCGCGATGATAATTAAGAAGAAACTATATGCATAAATATCAAATGTAACCGATAACTTGCATAGTATGTATCTTCTATCCAAAACGTATCCATGAGAAATGGGAAGAGGAGGAGATACAGAAATAGTTTTGTTCAAACTTCACTCAATCAACACGAAACAAAGTACTGATCTTCCCTAAATATAATTCTTCCAAGGATAGACAAATGACATGCTCTCTGGATGGTGATAAATGATAAGAATTGAAACGTATAATTTAATAACTGCAAACAATCGAAAAAATTACTATCAAACAATTATCTACTTATCTGTCTTGGACAAAACTTAATCGATGAAAAAATCACGCATTACTGGTAATAAAAATCTAAAAACTCGAGATGAAACAAAGATTTAACTACATATGAAGAAGGATACGTTTCATCGACAAATTATGAATTACACAAAACTCATAAAATACTAAAACACACGTTTAACTAAACAAGGGAAATTAAAAGGTCTCCATATACTATACAATTTACAGGATGAAACAAAGAAAGGAAGAGACAATTGAAACAAACTCATAAAACCCCATATAGCAACAATCGCGCGAGGGGTAGGGTCAACGTAACTGAAATCGTTTCGAGGAACGTCATAAGGGGGGAGAAACTCAACGGATACTCCACACCACTTTAAGGGAGGGGATTGATTAAAAAATCATGAAGCTCGATTGGGAGGGTCGAAAAACAATCGCGGGGTTTCGTGTCGTACGTACGTGGAACTCTCCTCATTGTCAGAGCGATTACGACGGGCTATTATATATATAATGCTCGTTTCGCGTCAAAATTTAAGGCACTGTTCAGAGCATTGAATGTGACTAGAAAACGAAACTCTAACGCAATTTTCCCGATCTATCGGCGCGATATAAGGCAAGAGACCGGGGCTGGCTCGGAGGGGCCTCATTTTATCGCGGACGGACAGCGGCGGCAGCAGCAGCTATCGAACCAGTTGCAGATTATTATCCTTCATTCTTGTCAAATCATTTTAGTCCATACGGAGGCCTCCTTACGTCGTTTTCATCTTCTTGTAAGGCTGCATAATAACTCCCGAGTTGGCTGCGGCGTGAGCAGCGGCGGCGGCTGCAGCGGCAACTCCCGGTTGTCCAGCCATTCCAGCAGCAGCACCCGCGGTCAAGGGTTGCATTGCACCAGGTATCATCGTTGCGTAGGGACTCTGCATTGCCGCGTAGTGAGCTGGAGCTGGCATCGCGGCAGCAGCGGCTTGAACATAGGCCGCACCAGGTAGTACTTGATGTTGCCTAACCAACGAGTACGGGCTAAGATGATGAGCGGCGGCCAGTTGGTGTTGCGGGTGGTGGTGGACTTGATGGTGGTTGGCTGCCGCGGCAGCAGCAGCAGCCGCTGCCGCTTGTTGACTTGCTGCTGCCCTGTAGGCCAAAAGGCCTGCCGGCAGGCTTTGGAGACCTCCAATCATTGCCCTGGGTCCGGCTGCTCCGGCCTGCTGGGTCTGTTGCTGATGTTGTGCCAACAACTGGACTTGGTGTTGCTGTTGATGTTGCTGGTGTTGCTGAGCCAAACCGGCTGCTGCGAGGCTCTGCTTGTTCAGGGCAACGCCGGTGTAGCTGAGGGCGTTGAGGGGAGAGAGTCCGTAGGCCGCCGCGGCAGCCTGTTGACTGATGGCAGCCTGCTGTGACAACTTGATCGCCTTGGCGTAGTTTTTCTGAGCGACCTCTTTAGCTAGACTAGCTGGATCCAATGAGAGACCTTGGTGGTGGTGGGGATGGTGATTGCCGAGCATGCCGCCTAGTCCACCCACGCCGGCCATCGTGTAGTTCATTCCACCGACAGAGTTCAGATAGGACGAGTTGACGCTGGAAATCGCGACCGAATTGTACATGGAGGTCAACGGGTTGTTGGCGGCACTGAGTGCTTGCTGGATCTGCTGTTGTTGCTGCTGCTGCTGCTGGTGCTGCGCGGCGGCGGCTACCGCGGAACTAACAACGGAATTGGGTAGAGCTGACGATCCCGAATGATTCGAGTCGTGAGAGTTCTGAAGGAGCGCGGACGCTGAAAGGGATTCGGACGAATCGGAACCCGACGCGGACAGCTTGTCGGCTCCGGTTGTGCCACCACCACCACTACCACTGCTGCTGGACGTTGGTGGCAGAGGCGGTGGTGGGGGTGGTGGCGGATGATTCGGATCGACGAGTATGCCGTTGGTGGTGCAAGCGGCAGCCTCGGACGGACCGACACCGGAGCCAGAGCTGGTGTTATTCAATTGGACGGTATTGCCGGCGGTGGCGTTGTTGGTGCTGCCGTTGTTGCTGTTGCTTGAACTGTTGCTGTTGGCGATGGCGGCGGCGGCGGCAGCAGCAGCGGCGCTAGTGGTGATGCTCTGAGCCCCGAGCGCGTTCGCGACAGACGGATTCGAACTTGCCGCGGGAAGGGGTGGAGTTCCACTGTACTCACATGAAACAGGCACAAACGGCTGCTGCAGCTGCATCAACTGCTGGTAAGTTGTTGCGCCAGTTGGCTGGTACACGGGCACGCCCGATTTTTCACCTGCCGGGCGCTTGTACGGCACCATACCCTGGAAGGCCTGTAACAAACATTTTAAATGGGCAACCGGGCCCAACAGTTCGTTAGAAAGTGAGTCCACGAGTCGGGATGTATTTTTATCGCAAGAACATTAGGAGAACTTTTCAAAATATTTGTGATTGAATCCCGAAAATCAGAAAGTGACAAGTCACGAATGAGGAGAGGTCCAACCTTTTGGGTCCTGGATTCATCTCAAACTTTGGGAATCATCTAAACTTGCTGAGATATGGAGCTATTCCGAAGGATTTAGTCTCATGGGCTTCCAATTTTGAGATGTAGATGAGGACATTGACATTTGAGCATATCAAGCCCATGTTGAAAAGTCGTGCATATAGATATACTAGCAACTGTAATCTCCATAGTTGCTCGGGTTAGGTGTGGACGGGACTGAGTCCCTTGAGACACCTTCATTTTTCACCAAAATAAGATGATTCCCAAAGTTTGGGACGAATCCAGGACCCGCAAGGTTGACCCTCTCTTTGTGAGTCGATGACTGGTCGAAAATCAGTAAACATTTAGAGTTGATAACAGACGATTCCATGTGTGAGATTGATGAATTATAGGTAGAGCCAATTATTTATTCACGCAATTTTCTTCGGAATGAGTTAGAAAAACTGCCGGAATCAGTACCACTGCCTAATCAGCAATCGCTTCATTTGAGTGCATTGCTACAAGTGGAGTTTCCCATGTTCTATTATTTCTGATCCACACCATTAGCTCTTGAGGTTTCTATTCTACATAAGATGATGTACTAAGATTCCAACATAGAGCTAAATATTGATCAATGTTAGACTGTACTTACAAAGTTGTCGTAGTAGAGCGATCCGACAGACTTCATGTCCATCTGTAACAGAGACAGAAAATGTTTCAATTTTGTGAAATGGTTATCGAATAATTATTATTAATTATTTCAATCGCTCAGGATGAGATTGGCTTGCCACTCATTGTTTCGCTAGATTTCAGGTAATGAGGATGGTAATCAAAGTGTTATAATATGTTATAGGTTGTGCCGATGACGCAGCTTGCATTGCCGTTGCCAAACGACGGAGCATTCCTCTTAGACCAACTGCAAAGTTTCTTTTTTCTTCATAATATATATGTGAGGATTAATTAATACAGGGAGGTAATTATTAGTCGCTCACAATATACTCTCAGCTTTTCAAAAACTAGATCTCGTCATCATATTATGGAATCCGTGAGAAACTTTCGCTCTTTCATATTTCCCACTTCTTTCACTAAGGCTTTTTTTCAAATTAGCCACAATCACTATATGTACGGCCAGTCAATCTGCGCACATCGTAATTCAACTAAAATTCTGCTCGAAATTGATCATAGTGGATTTTAACAAAGAATTTTAATCGACCAGGAATTCAAAACATAAATTTTACTGAATGATCGTTACAAATATATAAATATATGAAGAAGGTAAGTATACAAGGAGCAAGTTTTTTTTTAGCGTGAAAGACAGACATAGTAGGATATGTGCACCGAATTCTGAAATTCACTGTGTTGCGATAAACAATGACGTAAGCAAAAACAAAGATTGTAAAATAGATATACATTTGTGTAATAAAGCTCAACGCTCATTGAAGCTGCAATAAGATGCAAAAGCTTTGAAGCTGGTTTTTTTCAATCAGAGTCACATGACGGATCTTTAAACGAGATACACAATACTGGCGCAGGTATCAATTGCAACATATTCGACTCTATAATGGACAAATTCGTCCATTATCTCGATTGAACCATAAATAATGTACATTTCGTCTTTCATTTAAATGAAAAATGATGAGTATTTTAATGAAAAGCATTGCTCAATGTGTGTAAGCATACTACAGTGCTGATTGCAGACACATTTTAATGGACACTTGTCACAATAACAAAGCTTTGCTATAAGTTGGGATCAGGAATGGTATATTGTACATGGCACTGATGTTTGGCTATTATCAAGAATGTTTTTTATGAGATGACATTTACCATCACCTCTGAATCGCGTAAGCACAACATGCATCATCGGCGCAAGCTTTAGTTGTTACGGTCAAAAGAATGATTTTTCTAGAAAATATCAATTTTTTGATCTCGAGAAAGGTTCTTTCAAATTTATGAATTGAAGAGTCTGTTTGTAAGGAAGAGAGAATCATTCTAAGGGTGGAGCCTTGAAGCAAATAATTGTAGAAAATCAGACTCTTCTGACATGTATAAATCAAAGAAAATTCAAATTTCAATTGACTGTTCGGGCATAGTTGGATGAATTCAATGATGTACGACAGCCAGAGAATTGAATGGAGTGGATGTTAAGAACATTGAAACAGGTAACAGTTGCAGCTGATTTTACCAAGCGATCTATAAATACAGTACGAGAAGCAAGCTCTGGATTGAATGACAGACTCGCTGGTTTCTACAAAACTCAAATTTCCTATGCAGAAATCTTCCAGGGCTGCTGGCCTGATTCTTCAAAAAATAAACCCATTGGGTGAACTGTTGAGCAGAAAAAATGAAGGTTCCAACGGAGTCGATTGAGGAATCAAAAAATTTTGGGCAGATTTAAGAGTACTAGAAAACGGTTTATAGTCTGTGTTGGAAACTGAGGTTGTTGTAGTGATTTCTAAGTGGAGTAAGAATGATACATGAGTCACTTGACTTACTTGATTCATCAACTAAAATTACAAACTCAGATTGTAATATGGCTCAAAATTCATCTAATGGTGAATTGGGATTCAGTTTAGGCAAGACATTAGAGTTTTTTCACTTAGAGCTCGAATTACTCAGCAGTGTATTTACAATCGCAGAAGTCATACTGTTCATCTGAATTTGCGTGGAGTATTTGAGAGTCTTAACTAAAATTTCTCAGTAAATGGATTGAACATTCAGAAAAAATAGGTCCTACAGACAATTATATCAATACATGCTTCAATTTTTTTTGAGTTTTATATGAATGATAATTTGCAAGGGAAAAATACGAACCAAAATCAATTTTGGAGAGAAAGAGGATTCATTGGTTCTCGGCGAATTGAAAGGGGAAGATTGGAAGGTCTTCTCATTTTGTGAACAAAATTCTGTCGACTGACTTGTGTGGCCATCAAAAATGTTGAATTGATCCAAAAGCCAAGACTCTCACATACTTTAAGTCTTGAGAACATAGTTAAAGCGTAAACATGCATAAGCAGTGGTACCATTAGCAGATCATCATTGGAGTCGCGCATCCGCTTCTTGCCAAGCTCGATGCTCGCCATATTGGCATTCTGAAGTCCTCCGGGTACGGCGTTGGCTGAAACTGCACCAGTCATAGGCAAAGCCGCTGCCGTCTGTGAGCAGCCGGATAGAGTTGATTTTTTTGTTTTGGTTTTCATTTTTTTTGGCATTGTCATGGTCCAATAGACAAGATTGTTTCCCGAATCCAACGAAGCAAGGATTCAATATTGAGTTTTCATTTGACATCCGGAGTTCAGGTTGATGACCAAGATTGACGTGAATTTTTTTCGATTCGCCCGTCATGGTTTGTTTTGGTTTTTTTTTTTTTCAATTTTCGGCGTCCAGAGCAGCAGGCGTTAATTTTGGCAGGTAGCGAAGCGTACGTAGGTTTTTTTTGGTTTGTTCAGCAAGCATGAAGCATCGTCAGGCGAGAGGGCAAGAAGGAAATCAAAAAAAGAAAATAATGACATTTGATTCTACCTTACATGATCAATATATAACATGGGATTCAAATGTGTGTATATTTATAGATATGTATGAGTATGGGAATAATTCATTGGATGAATTGTACAAGCCTAGTTCTACTTGAATCATAATCTAGGGACTTTTAATGAGAATATGCATGTGGACGAGTGTACAATCGTCAAGGGATTTTATTGCTTCCTAAGGAGAAAACGCCATTCTTGAGGGCTTGAGAAGTCATTTCCTCTGTTTCCAGCAATAAAATATTATATGCACCTCATGCGGAAAAGCGTCTTTCTTCGGACTTGTAGCACTCGTCCGGGAAAATTGACGCTTTTCCGCAACTCACAAGGGGGGACCACGGGGTCCGGGTCGCCAATCATCCCCAAAATGTTTTCACAGTTTGGTGCCATCTAGAATATGAGAAATCTAGAGTTACTCCGTCAAATGGGCCTCCTGTCCAGAGCTACAAGCAAAAACGTTAGCACTACCAGTATATCTATATATATCACTTTTTAACATGGGCCTATATAAGTAACGTTAATCCCAGTGGCTGTATCTCTGGACAAGAGACCCATTTGACGGAGTTACTCTGGATTCTTCATACACTCGATAGTACAAAACTGTAAAAAAATCTTGGGGGAGATTGGTGACCCGGCCCCCGTGGTCCCCCCTTGTCAGTACATAATATACTATTTTTTCAGTTCACACATACAAAAATGGTATATGTGTATGTTAAATGAATGAAAGAGCCATCATTCACCTGAACGACTATGAATTTGCATAATGGGTGGATTACGGTTCGAGCATTGGGAAAATTTACGACAAATTTAGCCAAGATCTTCTGCAAATCTTCTGCAAATGTAGTCGGTAGGTGTCAAGATGGCTACATTTTAGTGTATTCACTCGCATAACTATATGATGAGGATGAGATTGAACAATTTATGCGATCCAGTCGAATAGTAAGAATTTTGGGTACTCGAAATGAAAGCAAGCTTGTGAGTGCCCATATTTTTACTCAAGTAATTTAAATCTCATGATTCATCGAGGAATTTGGCATACTGGAGACTCGTATACACAGTCAGTATTGATACATTTCGGAAAAAATTGATCAAATCCTGTGTAGGATCCAATTAAACACATTGCGATTCGACTGCATCACATTTTCGAAAACTGAAAAATTATACCTAAGGTTTAGAAACTATTCTTAAATGAACGCCAACGCAGCCCTGTAACTTAATTAAATATTGATTACAGAATATAGCTAAGTATGCAGGATCCCTGGATAACTCCAACAACTATAAAGCTGGATCTACTGAAAAGGTCGAACTTTCTGAAATTATTTTCCAAGTTTTTTTTATTGTGAGTTTGGAAGTTTCCATGGAAAATGATGCGGAAAAAACGAAGGAATCTTTCAGTTTGATCACTCTTCTGCTGGAAAAGTGATGAATCAAATATTGCAATCAAAATTTGATTTTAGTACCTGACATCAGAGGCCATTAATCTTATTTCTTTCCAGCAGAAACTTCCTCAAGTTAATTAGTCTGATGAATATTCCCCGATCGGATTTGAATTTACCATCAACAATAATGTTTCTATTCCGTATCTATTAGAACACGTCTGGAATAGTACTAATTTGAGAGAAAACCTCTCACGATTGGTCTGTATTCATCACAATTTACGTGAGAGTTATATACATATATAAAGATGTTGATGTGCACCAATACTCAGAGTAAAAGATGTGCTTCCAGGCGATCTTCTATTCATTAAGTGATAATTTGGAGATGGAGCTTGAGTACGTATGAAAGCGCAGTACGAGGCGATGCTTGCAGAAAAATCCATATGAGACAGAATGAATATTTACATAGAGGACATATGAGAGAAATTTGTGATAGGCGATGATAAAAATGAAATTTGTCTATCGTTGTCTGTCTAACAGTCTTGATTAATGAGTCGAGGTGCTGAAATAGATGATCCATATCATAAGGAATGGCATGAATTGGATATTTTGTTTTTGACTGTTTACATGATTAATAACAGATGTCCAGAAGATTGCTCAATAAATCACCATAAATATCAAATGACAATCAGATATCATTTAGAATTTTTTCCAGAGAACTAGAAGTTATTCAGTCAAATGAAACTCATTTTTTTGTAGTGTTGTATGTATTTGTGGGCAGATCCAAAGCTGCCCCTCCTTTTCTGCACGAAATTCAGAGCCATACTCATGAAATATTCGAGAAGGACACTGACAATCATTACGGCATTGCGATCCCATAGAGTGTTCTTTTTCTTTTTCTTTGTAATAATAACGGCAAATCAAAACGAGGAAAGAAACAAGTTTGGCTAGATATTGAAGAAATGGAGTTGATCAATCGTCAAATTCTACTTCACATCTCAAAGATGATTCATCATCCGACTATTTGATTTTTCTTCATTTTTCGTTCTCCTTTGAAGTGTAAAAGAATTTTTAGAAAACTATCAATCAACTCAGATAATATACTCTTGGGATCGAAAAGCTTATTGAAAAAAATGACTTCCCTGCTAACAAGCTGGTCTGCCGGAATCCATGATTTTCCTTCCTTTGGTTCTCGATGGTAGTGGATTTATCCGTGCGATGCCATTGGAAGTCTCTTCTTTTTACTTCCATTTTGGTCAGAAACCATACCCGAATTATGACGCAGTGGTTGATATGAAGATCTGATGAATTTTGTCAGTTGAGTGATATATGTCGTCGGATGGTTATTCCAAGGTATATCCCACGAATCCAATTTGTATAGGGTACTTCAATATTTTTTTTCCTGTCATAAAACTTAAATCCTGATACGTCAGATCGACAATAAGGTCTACTGGATCACCAGTTAACTTGAGAAAATTGATCAAAAGAAAATGAATACATATCACGTTATAAAAATTGACAAATAAAACCTTGGCACATCGAAAATAGACGTAGAAAAGTCAATAATGCCGAGGAATGATACTTTTGGACTAAAAATAAATAAATTTCAATTTTATAATAAAATACTCTTGCCTGTCATACGAAGAAGTATGATAAATTCGAAACGCGTAACAAATTATTGAGTATCCAGAACAACAGAATGCCAATCGATTATTTGATGGGCCTGTTTCGTGAGATTAAATTATCATGAAAACCACTATATATTGAAAAAACAAACGTAGCGTATTGTATTGGAAATCAGCAAACAGCAGCAAAGGTATATAGCTGAAGGGGTTCGTGCAGCACAGCTTGTCAGCAGGTTTGTGTCCGTGTATGGGTAAGTATATATATATACACACGATATATATATATGAGTGTGTCTTTTCACTACAATACATTTTTACGTTCGACACTAGCGCTCTCTACTCTTTCACTCGGTCAGCGTCATGCTCGTTCCCGCGTCTATACTTTTCTCATGTCATTTACAAAAAAAGGGTTTTATCGTACAAGGACAATATTCATAATCAAAATGACCAATGTGAAAATATAGTCAACCATCGAGAGTCGATTTTTTTTCTACTTCATAATTGCGGAAGCATGGCGTCGAACTAGAGCGAGAAAGGGCAGGTATGAGTATAGAGATGAAAAAGTCTCAGAAATTTATGTATAACCAGATTATTTATACACATCTTCTAAAAGAGCTGGGCGATATCTGGGCGATGGATGGATAATATTTTGCAACTATAATTATATATATATTTGCACCTGGATAGCTCTGCGATAGGCTGCTAGAAATAGAGAAGGAAAAAATAGTGGTAATGGTGGCCAATAAGAGATTTACTGGATTTTTTCTTTCTTTTTTCTACACACTAAAACACTACAATCATATCTATGATACTGGAAAGATTCATGGATGATATCAACAAATACAAAAGCAACAATCGTGGTAAAGATATAAATACGGATAGGATTTTGGAGGATGTTTTGTGAAGAATTTGAAAGTAAATATTCAAATGAAACCAATAGACAGTATGATAGTGTACGGGAGTAATCATTGCGGCTAGTATTTTTTTTTTCAACATTGTTATTTTGAGTGAAAATAATTGCAGGAATTAGATGAACTGATTCGATTAAATTATAAGTTAATTCTGTGTTCCAGTTTTGAAATATATGCCGTTATGATTACTGCCGTTGGGACTACTGCGCAACGTTTAGCCAAAATTACCCAAAAGCGTACTCTCCCAGTGTAGAAGAAACCTTATAGTAACCATAGAATTTTCCAGAAAGTCATATCCAGGAATGAAATTTGAATTATTCAGTTGCGATTGCAAGGAAAAGCTTGAGAGTCTTTGCGTTTCGGCGAAAAGCAGCGCAGTAGCGTAAGGCTTCTTTGAAGCAAACCCAAAGAAACTCAGTTATACCAAGAAAAAAATAAATCAATAAATAAATAAAAGTCAAGATTAGGAGGGATATAGATGAGGGAAGAGTGGAGGTATTTGGGTATTCCGATGTTTCTAAATGTGTTCGGGAGCGGAGGGCTTTCCCTTTGGGAGCTGCTGCATACAAGGATGAGGAGGCTGGAGCAAGGGGCTCAGGTGCAGTCAGTGCAGAATGCGTCGATTAATGCTGACACAAATACACTTTATTCAAAATGACTTACACCCAATTACACAAGTTCACTCGCATTATCAATAATATATTGTGCACTTTGCACTGAGAGTCACGGTCCGCGTGCTCTGATAACTTGGATCGTTCGATCGAGGTATTGTCTATAACATGGAGCACTGTAGAGAGGTCTGCCGTGGGCCAGTGCTTTGGCATGACTGATTTCCGGAGCAGCGCGAGCTGCCGCCGGTGAGGAGAGATATACACATGTGGGTGCACAGCGGTGTGAGTGAGGTCATGTGACCATTTCCAAACTTTAAACTAAACGAGCGTTTCTCGCTCTACTATATCATTCCTGAACATATGCCCGGGTGCGAGATAGAAGATCTTGCAAAAGAGTAATACAAACAAAATGAGAAACTTGAAGGATATGATAAATTCAAAATTCTGCACTGACTGCACCTGAGCCCCTTTTTAGCCTCCTCATCCTTGTATGCAGCAGCTCCCAAAGGGAAAGCCCTCCGCTCCCGAACAAAATGAATTTTGAAGAATTTTACTAGATGTGGATCGCTTCAGAAGTTGACGAACGATTCGAATAACCCAAGAATAATTAGAAATCGAAGATGTGTATCATTTTTCAAAAGTACGTAAATTTTTTCTTGCATTTCCTGATGCTGGGTGCATTTCCTCTTCCCGGCTCGTGACTTTCAGACGAGGTGATAATATTTAATTAGGATCAAAATAGCATCTGTGCGAATTTTGAGTAAATTTTTGGTTATGTGATGATATTTTACAATGAAAAATCAAGTTCAAATTGAAATAGTCAATTTTTGTGAGCTGTGAGTCTGCTCGGAATAACGTGATTTGAAAACGAATTCCTTCATATTTTAAAGATTGCAGAAGTTGAACTCTAGAATGGACTCGGCAACACATCTAAAAATTAAATACCTTCAAGGATAAATGTGAATGGAAAAGCCTTGGAACGAAAGAAGGAGTCAAGTATGACTCAGTGATTTTACTTCTTTCTCATGCACGATTGTGTCATTCAAACCAGTGGAACATGGCATATAGGAGCACGAATGAGGTTCGAGTGATGGAGTCATAAATCAAAGATCAGGATAGAAGATAGAGTATAGGGCGAATGAAATAGAAAAGAAGAAAAATAGGAAAAGGAAAAAAGTCAGAGTGAGAAAGAGACAGAGAAAGAATGCATTACCGCAATGCTAGCCCGAGATTGTGTGGCCTTAATGTGGGCTTGAAGGTGCAGAGGGGGGTGGAAATAGCGGCAGGGTTCTCGATTGCATCGGCCCTTGACAGCGTCCATGCAGACCGTCACAGAGCCGTCCTCGTTGGCCTGCACCGTCTCGAGGGGGTGCGCAAACCGGCACTCCGTCTCGCCACGTTTGCAAGCCCCGCGTTGAAACTCGCGACATACCTACAGCAAGAGCGAACACGCATGGCATGGGCAACTAGGATCTATAGGAGCAACTTGTTCATTTGTTCGTTCTTTTTTCATTCTCACTATTTTTACTTTGTTTCAAAATTATACAGGAACAAGACTAAGGGTGTATTTTTCACATTTCTCGCAAAGAGGGGACGGTTGCATCGAGATGAAAGCTTTGTGAGGATAAGATGAACAATTTTGATTGTATCGTAAGCTGAAAAATAAAACATTTTTATCTGAATCAGAGAGAAAATAGACTGAGGGCATGATTAGATTCGTGTTTTGATTGCAGAAATATATCATCTGAGTCGTTAACTTGGATACTGTGAAGGGCTTTTAGGCCCGTATATTATATGAAATAAAATAAAATGAAATGAAATGGAATACTATAATTTCCATGGTTCATCTTTTGGAATGATTTGTGATCAATTAGCTGTGAAACGTTGTCTCAAAATCAGGAAGATCTTTTTTTGGAAATGTTCCCTTTTTGAGAAGTAAGCAACTCAATTGGCTGCTCTCTCAGTGCAAACATCTACATACATTGATCAATTCCACAAAATTTGTCATTATTCAAGATCAAATGATCGATACGGTCATCGAGACAAATGAAGATTATTCTGTTGAAATAACACAAGTTTTGCATCATTCATCTCTCAATTTTGAATTGGAATAGTTTGCGCACCACTGACAAGAAAATTTTGCAAATCAGTAACACCATAAAGTGCTTTTCAAATTTGTACAAATATGTTAAACGGGTAAGACAGAAGTACGAATGACTAATCTTCAGCTTCGATTTCTGAAAAAAACGAGTTTGATGAACGAGTCTCATCGATATTGTCAGCCACCTAAATTACACCCTCAAGAGAAGCCTTTAAATTTTTTTGCTACAAGATTGAGCTTGCTCGGAGACGATAGTTTACGGAAGTAGGATAATATTTGAATTTTCCAACTGAGTCTTATCAATTTTTCACGACGAACAAATTAGACAGTTACGCTAATGATTGAACAAATTAATTTTGACAGAATTGGTTGAAATATGACGTCGTAATAATCTTCTATTTTTCGGGATGACCGTAACAAACACGATAATCGATGACCTTCGATATCTTTTTGTGAAACTTCGAATTGTTCAAATTGATCAAAATAATTGACCTATAACTGATTTATGGGGATTGCAGGGTGTGTCATGAATAGAAGTGTATCAATATAGACAAAGGAGAATAGATAGAGCTAACGGCCAGCCACTAGCTTATATACCAAATAGTTTTGCAAGGGATAAAATACCAGCAGGTATATGCTGTTCAGGATTTTTGGGAGTGAGTGTTAGTATATATACCAGCTTGTTATAGGATTTTTGGGACACACGTAGAGTTAGGAGATAGCTTTCAAGCGAATACAAAGGCTTTGGTTCATGTTTGAGCCTTCAGGATATAGCCATACACAATTTTTTCAAATTTTAAATGACATCAACATGTTTTTTACGAATACCTTTGTACTGAGATATTCATATGCAGATTTTCATGTTTTTAAACGATATCTGCGCTAGTGTCCAAATCACTCAGTGTGTTTTTCATATATAAGCTTGACAAATATGTAATCAATTACGGATTTACTTTCACGCATTGCAAAGCTCTAGCTAGTTACAGCAAGAGGTTAGAGAGCACAAAAAAAATCAATAGGTTTCAGAGTTACGCACAAATACGCAAGCTAAGACACAATTTTTTTTTACTGTAGGTATTTCATTCTGTCGACGAAAGGGTATAGGATGAATTGCAGTCAGTCACAATTTCCTGTCAGAGCATTTGTCAATAATGTAAGTGCTGATGGGGTATTTGAACTTGAAATGTAAATTTTCTTGGTTCGCGAGGCATGATTAGAGTAGGTTTAAATAGGTTTAAATCTTCAGGTATATATATTCTGACGATCAGGTAAAAAAATGACGAGAAAGACTTTCTCGTGGCAGTGAAAGAGAATAATCAAAATAATCTAACATACCCTTTCGAGTTAGAGGGATTTGACGGATTGGTGAAGAAGAAACTGACAAAATTAATCTCAGATATGATTTTCCAAGTACACTGAGAATTTCTGCCTGAAAATGTTGGGTAATCAGAAACTTCTGGAGGGAATGCATGTCCTATGTAATCTACATTTACACATGGTCCTTTTTTTTACATGGAATTAATTGTAGATCTCTGTCACTGCCGAATAGAAAATCCGTTGATATGATAGAAACGTCTAAAGTTCATGCTTTGTAAGCAAAAAATGGATTGGAACGAAGTTGATCACAAAATGAAAAAATATACACTTCTAAAATTTGACATCAACATGAAAAAATGATTTTATTGGCGTAACAAAATAGCGGACTAAACAAATGTTCCTCAGAACAGGGCTGGAAGTTTTGATAAAGGTGATGAATGAATGGAAAGAGTAGAAAAAATGGTTTAGAAGAATTTCTATCGATAAGCTATGAATATATCGGAAATACCATACTTGAATAGAATATGACACTTGAAAGATGATTCAGTCACATTTAGTTCCAAAAGCAAGAAAATTACGGATTAAAGTCAATCAGTTTCAACGAAGATAGTAACTGCTAGATTTGAAGTCAAGAAAAAGTTTCTTCAGTCAATTTGATCGCGTAGATACATATTTTTGTAATTCGACAAAATTCAAGTAGCAATAATGATTCAATTATTGGGTGAATATCTGGTTTGTATGTTTTTATGTTCTCACAAATCACCGTTTTATCAAAATTGGTCGATGAAGCAATGATCGTATCTATCAGAAAATGAACGCGTAAAATCAGTCGTTTTCATGCAAGCGATGAATAATTGTACATCCAATTTGCAGTTACCAAACGGTAAATTCTGTTGCTCGATCAATGGTGAAGGCAACAAGCAAAATAGGATAAAAATAAAGTGAAATAATATTTGCAAGCAGTCACACAGGCACCTGAAAGTATTTTAGTATGTATGTGAGTATATTAATATATATATATCTGTGTATATAATTTGAACATCGATCGCAAAAAAATGAACAAATTCATATCCAAATAATTACAGATACATTTAGAAAATTTCATGCGCTTGCTCAAAGCCCCATCTCCTATTGCTGTAAAAATAATCACAGAATCTTCCTTTGTTGGAAGAAAAATTAATCAAATTAGTAGATAATATGTATACACTAATCAAATGAGAAACAAAATTTATTGCTTATGCATGAAGGGATTGTATGTCTCATTGTTAATCCACACTTTACTTATTGAATGAAGCACTAATATTGCCAATTTCATGTAAGGTAATTAGAAATTCAAGTAGCCAGTGCGTAAAGAATGGATACAATCTCTTCATTTTAAAATTGCAAGCTAATAGCTGAAAAGATCAAAATAATTATCGCAGCACGATTATGAAATTAATATATTTTCACATTTACAGTAGTAAAAGATAAAGTGGCAGAAAAATTTAGAATGAGATAGAATCAGTTATAGCGATCGCCTAGCTGACAGTCAAACATGTAAATACTACGCATACAGAGTAGGTTAGGGTTGTTTAATGGAGATTTCAGGAACGAGGATACTTTTCTCTTTTTATGGGAGGGTAGATTGAGTTAAGATGGATAGGGACTATATATTGCGGACATACTATAGAAATTTGAAGATTTTTTTTTTGACGAGAAAAGAAACGAAGCAAATACTCATGTGGTCAATAAAGCGTTACCACATTATAAAATTTACATCGATACAATAATGCATGAAAGCGAGGATCAACAATAATGCCTCTACTTTAATTACATTCCTATTCTTTTGTTTTTTTTCTTCTTCCAAATCGGATAATTTTTAGCAAAAGTACAACTATTAAGAAATTAAAAGCATTGTTCATTCCTTAAATGAGGTGCACTATGAGCGTCAAATATGATCTGACAATTTTCAAAGGATCTAACTGATACAATTTTTGATAATCGAGTTCTTTCTTCAAAGTCAGACTAAATTTTGTTGGAATAAATTGCGAAAATTGTTTTTTAGGTTCCTAAAAGATGAGATACGGCAAGTTTGCTTCGAGCGTTATGAAATAGCGAAAAAAGACGAAAAATGATGAGAAGTTTATGAAGGTACGAAGACTGAATCTTGTAATAATAATAATTTGTTGCATTTTTGATCTGGTATGATCACCAAACAACTGCTTCCAAAGCATAAACAGATAAAAGAATTTTTCACTCGTGATGGGTAGCAAATAATCATAGCTTTTGTAAGCCAAATTAAGGAGAAAGCGGTTTGAGATAAAAGGAGTATATAGCTATTCAACCAAGCATCGAAAATTAGCAAGAATCGATGAGATAATAATGAAAAAAGTTTAAATTCCCACTTTCATTTGATTTACATTTCTTTTATTTGAATTCCATCATCAAAATGTATTTGGCATGACCCGTTCTTGACTAAAGTCATTGCCGTTACATAATCACAATTAGTGTTTATTATTATGATTATTCATTAATAATTCTCATCGTTATTTGGTATCGTTAATTCTTGATATATAATGTGATATCAATGAGTTTTTCACTAGAAAAAAAAAACAATGAAAAATATTTTGTGAATGTTTAGACCTATCAATTATATCCTTAATATGTTGATCATTATACGTCATGTCAAGTCAAAGTACATCCTCTATTCAAAGAGATTATATCACATTAGACGTGTAATTCAAAATCTTAATTGATACTTATGTATCTCTTTTCTTGATCTCTATATTTGAAATTCTCTCTTTTCTTTTTTATTAAATTTTCTTTTTCTATAGTATAGAGTATTTTAAAGAGTACGAGAACACGTTATATATATTGTTAATAATAGAGGATGATAGGAATATTTCAAACAGGATTAGAACAAAGGGAATCTATGAAAGGATTAAGGAATCGGTTTTTTAATGTGATGACATTTTCATTCACGTGTATTCACAAGACATCAAAGAAGAATTTAAAAAATATTCTTCAAAGAGTACGAGTATCTAAAGAGCAATATATTCGATTCTAGATATGATTATTCCGATGCAAATGTCAAAGTTTCAGATACTGATATATATTTATCTATTTTCAAAAACTTCACGACAGAAAAATTTTTTAAAATATTTCGTGGGGATTGAAAAAGAAATAAGTCGTTACACGACCAAGATTGAACATTTGATTTCTGCTACCGGATATCATGTCAGTCCAGTACAAGATATAAACAATGAATTTAGTTTGTGCCTATCTAATATATCTATACATACGACTGAAATGTGCGTTTGCATGTAAAAGACAAAAAACGCGCACTTTGGGTTGCAATATTAGTCAATTTTTGATTCACTATAATATGCCTATATAAAACTTATTATATAAATTCATAGAATCAAGTTTTTTTGCAATCACAGAGTAACGAATCGAGGAACACAATTATATAAATATAACAGTAAAATATAATATGTTCATATAGAATGTATTAGATTTTTCGAAAATTTGAATGACCAACCTAAAATGTACTCGATGAACAATAACGATATTTTGAAAGTTAAAATTTATAGAAAATGTATTAAAAAATATCGATGGTGATAAGGATGATTTTACGATAAAGACTTACTAAAAGACTTATTGGAAATTCTATTAGAAAGTCGGTCTCACTTTGTTATTCCAATTCGATTTTGTATTCATCTAATCTGATTGCGTGATAATTGATTCACTGAACAGAAATTTCTGAAGTGATAATCATTCTTAATTTTTTCAGTCTCACTATTATCTGGTATCTTCAATTAATCAATGTCAAACCGAATGATTTATATATAGTTCAGATATTCGCTTGCAATGAATTTTTTTTGTTATCTGTATGAGAAGGATGGATAATAAGGGGAAAATGTACATTGGCCACACTTTTGGTTTAGCTCTGACAATATCTTTCGATTCCTCCTTCATCATCGACACAGCAGCAGTCACCAATCATCGATTCGCTGTAGCCCTAACCTCTTATTATCACAATTGATTACCCCGTACATGAGTTAATTCCACATTTTAAAAAATGATGAGGGTACAAAGAATTCCATACAAAAATAAAATAAGTACAAAAGCAGTATGAAAAAGTAATTATGAGTGAGGGACTATTTAGGGAGAGAGAAGGGAAATTATTCGAAGTGTTATTTCCGCATCACATAATGGATATCGAATTTTCACGATTTGCGTCGACGCACATACGTAGCTACGATTCTTTAGCCAGAAATTTGCGCTCGCGCATGTATTTCCTCATCTCTACCCGGATCTATTTGAAACAATTGTTTATCCCCCTCGGCATGAATAAACTTCCAGAATAATATGAATCGGAAGCATCTTGTGTGCTTCACTCATTGTTGGAGATAGTGAAATATTTTGTTTGCAGCTGGTCATTTATTCTTCAGTATCCTCACTTTTATACACTGAGGGGGTGAATTCTGTTTCCACCATTCTAATATGTACTCGAGGATAGTCGAATTGATTCATTATGAGAAATTGGGCAGAGATTTCTATTTGTCAAACCATTCTCGATTTTATCATCCTGAGTATATAGGATTTTGCGTACCGAATCCGAGTAATCATCTCATCAAGAAGGGACATGAATTATTCTTAGATCTTAAAAAATATATTTCTTTCTTCCTCTAATTACTTGATTACTATAAGATTGATCAGTCCAGCAAAACCTCAATTATACGTATTCCTGTCACCTTCATTTCGTATACGTAACCTTGCTTGTACGCAGAGTCCATGATACAAAATTTTTCAAACGACAAGGAACGTATTCCGTTTAGAGAAAATTTCTCTTTTCAATCAATTATACATATAATATAATCTACTCCATTTGTCAATTTATATATTTTCATCTAGAGTAAATTGAGACTGAACCATCAAAATTCGATAAATACTTATCATCATCACAATTATTGAGTACTCATTTATAGAAGTTTTGGAAATTCTTGTAAGTATCGGTTTCCTACTTATTCCGCATCTCACATACATCAATAAATGAATTAAAATCACTATACGATTCCTATCATATTTGAATCAATTGTAACTAGCTCCTCTCACAAGATTAGTTTATACAAATACTCTGACGAATTTTTGATAGAATTATTCGATAAATGTGCCCATATTCAGATACTGTCTGACTATATCCAGACTTATACTACTTGCTACAAATGTGAGCAAAAGTAGCCTTCGTTAAATGCTAATTTTTTTTCTTCCACGTCGTTGTTTTGAGATTCAGCTAATTTTCGCATGCACCTTCAGTATTTCTGACAAATAGTGCAGTATCAAATGTAAATTGTTAAATTTCGCGTCTCAATCCTTAATCGAGCAAATTTCCTAGAGATTTGTAGGAATATTCAGGAAAATTTGAAGCCATCATTTGATCGAAGTTTTACATGAACCCGCCCATCTTTCCATATTTACTCTGCCAGACTCGTTTATCCGATGATAATTGGGAGAAAAAAATGAATAAAAATTGCGGATTTCCATTCAGTCAATGAGGAAGATCATTTATTGTTGAAAGTAATCTGTAGACGAGCTATATTGTACTAGTATTTATTGTCCTACGCCCTCTCCGAGTGGCACGATGTATACTTCCATGACAGAAAAATAGAGTTAGAAACTCACTTGGTGGTTGTATCAAGAAGCGATGAAGAAAATTGACGAGTCTGGCTGAGAGCGCAGTAATTTCTTTACGAACGCACAGCGCGCGTTTACTGCACAAATTGCAGAGCTGGATGAGCCTGATGATGATGATGATGCAAAATTGGCGCTACGGACGGCTACGTGCGAACGTAAATGGGCACATAAGGCCCTTCATAGTACGTATGTACGTAGACGAGATTGTGAAGTGGATTATGAATAGGAGATAATTGAGTGGGCCCAAGAGGCGCACACATAGACGCAATATGACTCTGTGGTTGTGGAGGGGCCTGAGGAGGTGCCGAATGAGGTGGACTTGGATGAGCAAGGGCAACCGGCGAGGGCGATTGATTGCTGTGCTGCTGTTGTTGTTGATGTTGCGGCGCGGTTTGCATAACGATAGGCGATACGCGACTAGGTGGGCCCGAATTTTGGGGTGCTGAAGGAGCATTTGGGCAAGCTCCGGCTTGCGGTGGCGGTGGCGGCGGCGGCTGTGGGACCCGGCAACCCACGGCCGCTGCTACTTGACGCATGTAGTTCGTGGTAGCTGATGGTGGTAGACATACCTCGAGCCTATCGCTGCGTGGCATCTTCTGCGGCATTGCAACTGTCTGCTGGACCACACCGAGGGGACTTCCTACTCCCGTTGGATCAGCTGGGCCCATTATTGTTGGCATCATTGGCGATGTTGTAAAGTATGGGCTGTATGTGTTGCCGACCTGCGGCATACCGGTAAGGTAGGGATTTGTTGCCTGTGAACAATGAAAGAAAAAGGGGTGGGACGGGGGTACGCCACCACGATAGGGGCACATCCCTCGTGTTAGTTTGATTTTGTTGATCCATCATCAATAGGCTTACTTGCTAAGCTTTCTTTTCTTTGTTTCGAGATAATATTTCTGCTTTAGAGAATCAAAGAAGGGTGATGAATCTCTCCAAAAAAATGTATGATACGACTTAATATTTTTGACCTGAGCTCTGATCATCTGAATTAGGTTTGAATTTTTCTTTGTGGATCGGCTTCGTTGAAAGAGAATACGAATTCAGCTTGTTCCACTGAAGTCATCTTCCCTGATTCTCTGTCGCGTATAATATGCACTCAAATTGGGGTTATACTTTGATTTGAATCATTATTATAATCTCATGTGTAATTAAGTCAGTTGCTAATATGTAAGCAAGTAAAACTCAAATCGAGCTGATTTCAATGAGGAGGTCAGAATTATTATTCTTTGGAGGTATATAAGTCATCAATGACAGCTCAAAAGTTCTAATCGCACAAAAAACTGGGAAAATTGCAAACCACAATCCATTTGGGCACTCATGCAGCATCAATACTAGTGCATCACGTGCTTTTAAAAAACATCGACATACTCTGTAAAGCTAATGCGATTTCTGACTACAAGAGACAACGCAATCGGAGTATCGTATACGAACTAAGGTAAGTGTACCCAACTTGCCCCCATTAAGCCATTTTCTTAATAACTTTGGCCCATTTCCATATTTTCCAACGTACCTTAGCTCATTTTAAAGCTTGTCTTAAGACCTTCAAAATAAGTTAAGGTACATTTAATTTGAACCAACTGGAGCCAAACTGTTTGAATTCTCCTAAAAGGTGATTTTTGAGAGTTTACAAAAGTGTGTACCCAACTCGCCCCCATTAAGCCTTTTTCTTAATTACTTTGGTTTACTTCAACGATTTTCAACGTGCTTTAGCTCATTCTAAAGCTTGTTCAAAGACCTTCAAAATGCACTAAACTACGTTCAATTTTGATCAATTGGAGCCGAACTGTCTCAATTCTTCTGAAATAAATGATGGAAATCGGCAATAAAGTGTTTTTATCGCCGTACACGCACATTTGGAGCTTTTCGGTGGTTCGAAACACTATTTCTGACTCATTTTGACGTGATGAATACGTTCTGAGTGGTGAAAAAAGTCGTTCTGCACGCCCTTTCGAGATAAACATATGGGGGCATGTTAGGTACACTCCGATGTTGGCATCCTTGTTTACAAATCGTCTCCGTGTTTTGCACATAAAACAGCTCCATATTCAAATTTTGCAATTTTGAGGAATGGATTTTGAAGGTCTTGTAACAAGGAATCGAATGCGCTAAGGTACATCAAAATTGGTTGAACTCAAAGAATTTGGCACCGATTTTAATGAACGCAATTCTCTCGGTGCTTTCTTAGCTAAGCAATCACGGAAAATAGAAAAATCACTTTAGATTTTCTGGAGAGCGCAAGAATGATCCGGGGTCGTTAAAAACTACGTGTTTTCTCATATTTTGACATAACAAACGTAAAAAAAAATTGCGGGAAGGTCAACGAGCGCCCATCCCCGAGATCGGCATATGGGGGCAAGTTGGGTACAGAGGCAAGTTGGGTACACTTACCTTATTTCAAGAGAAAATTCAAGATTGCGTTGACTCATGGGTCTAGATAGTCAGACCAACACAATAGTTGCGATTGAAGATATACGAAGTAGAGAAACTTGCAACTAATTTCTCAAGGGTTTGAAATAAAATTACATTGAATAATAATACTAAAATTAGTGAAGGGCAGACCAAAACCAGAAGTTACCATAAGAGCGTGGGTAGCGAGCAGTTGCTGCTGGATTTGCTGTTGAAGGTGCTGATGTGATGGCGCAGGAGTTTGGCCCTCCTTTATTTATATCCGCCAAATACAGGTAATTGTAGATATAGCACACCAACAATCAACCACAACCACGAACGAGCGCACCACATCGGCAAACATGGGGGACAAACAGGCAGTCATACGTGTAGTAAGGGCTCGAGATTATCAAAAGGCGTGGAAAAAAAAACAAATCATGGATGAGAAGCGCGAACTCATTCGAGGATGATGATGACTTTTTACGCATTTTTGATCTATTCTCAGATTAAGTACTCTGAAAGTGGTCAAATGGGACAGAAATCTAGAGAAAGGAAAATTTCTTCCCATAATTACAAAATTACCGACTTTTACATGAATTGAAAATGTTTGGTGTAGGCAGATGTCTCGCAATCGAAGTATCAATTCGCTAATGTTGTAGTCAACCGACACTTTCGAAATCATACAGTATTTTTCCATTACACAGCAGCCGAACCGCTGTGCAGAATCTAAATTTAGTATAGTCAAGTGAGTATCCGATAAGAATGTAGAAATTCGTGAGTAATCATGAATACGATAGAACAAGAATTGATTGAAACTGTCTGGACTTTTCATGAAAAAAATCTACGTCTTCCGATGGGATTTTTTTGTAAGAGATGCCTACAGGTCACACGATGACACTTATGGAAACATGCTTGTAATGAAGAAAAATTTCACACTCATGCGATGTTACTTCAAAGAAAAGTTTGTGAAATAAGAAAATGTTGGACTCATATCAATACTTTGTTTGAATGATAAATACCACACAGGCTAAGTAAGTAAGACTTATCATTATGGTTTCAATAAATACTCAGTTCGTACTGTGATAGCTGCAAAAAACGATGGTGTACTGGGAAGATGCTGCTTTTATTGATTTCCAATCATTATTGATAAGCATCATTGGATGAAGCAAAAAGCTATACCAAGATATTCCTATAGCAGGGTTAACTATCAAAGAAATTCATTCTAGGAATTACCAAAACGATAAATAATAGCTGGTTTGCCATAATATTCTATGTAAAGAGTAAACTTCTGTAATAAATATCAACTTATACTTCACACAAATTCATAGATGAGTTAGATTATGGTAGAACGAAGAAGTAATGAGAAGCAATGATGTGCTTGTTTTGTGAGATAAAATTGCATTTATAGAATGTAGATATTATTTGATCATTCCAACTCGTACGTACCACTGTGGGAACCTGACCAGGTACGAGAGGTTGACCAGGATTGAGACCCATCTGTTGCATAAGTGCATTTTTTAATGCCAGATGATTCCTGCCATTTATTAGCAGCTGATCTTTCAGATGCTGTGGTGGATGGAAGTATTTGCATGGTGGCTTTTCTCGATTACACCGGCCCTGGAAAAAAGAAGGGAATGGAGAATGAGAATGGGCATGGGTTTGATCGTCCATCAAAAGCATAAATATAATCGTTTATCAAGTATTGGAATTACACTTATTTCAGATTATTAATTGGGTGGATGATCGTTCTATCATAATCTTGACACCACCAGGGAGGATCTTGGCTAAGGTTTTTTGAAAGACCAGAATACAATTGATATTCCTGGAGAAGATCAACTGAATCCACCCTCTCTCATTCATTTTCAATGCAGGATCTGTTATTTGCATTTGCAGGTGTGTGATCCTCTGTAGTACTTTGCTTCTCCGAATATATTCCGCTATGTACGTTTGCGTGGATCTCATCTCTACATTGCGCGAGAAGCAACTATAAGCCCTGATACCAGGAATGCAACAAGGATTTTTAGTTTATTTTAGGAGGTAAACACGAGAGATTCAGAACGGCGATTCAAATCGAATCATTCGCCTGCCTGGGCTCAAGCCTCATATAAAATCATTCCCGTTTTACTGCTTCTTTACTCTTGGCGGCGAACTAATTCCAGCACTGTGTACTTTTCTTTCAAGTTCTTATTCGTTTCTGATTTACTGCTGGGTTCACTCGGAAAGAGTCATGTTAAAACTAATCAAAACAGTCCACCAATCTCATAAAATTCCATCACAATTTTCCAGAAAATTCGAATGAAAGGGATTCAAGTATACACACACAGAGAAAATAGAAAATTCTAGCTAGAGTAGAATTAAGTCAGCAATACAGTCTTTTCACTTCAATGATGTCAATTAGGCTCGAGACAAGCGGATGCCAGGTTATATAGAGTTGGGTCGTCAGTGGTCTGCCAACTTGAGCTTTGCAAAAGCATTTGCATGGATTTTCTTCCTCGACATTGCTTGGAAAGCTCATAAAGCCAGAAGCTATTCGCCTCTCAACCTGCATGGATGGCGCATAGAACAGTGTGCGTAAATTGCAACAGAAGCGAGCAGGCAAACTCTCTCAGACGTGGCTCAAATATCGCCTAATTAAGCGCATTCGAGAGTTTCCTGTTCGAAGAGAATAATGGCGTGTGTACCTACCAACCCGAGCTCTCTGCTTTCTATGCTGCTCTTAATACCAGCAAACCCGATATAGAGGCTCGGTTTTCTAACAGTAACTAATTCTTTGTTTGTGAACATTTTTGCCTCTTACCTTATTCCATTTCTACAAAAGTAGAACGACGTATTTTGTCATATCTTTTCGTTCATTCAGAGGCTCAAACAATAGTCAATCAACGCTAGGCTTTTTCATTTGCAAAAATCTATTCATATGGAGAATGTCGGAGAAAATTCTCGTCAGTTTGAGAATGTTATCATTACATAAGCTATCTCGACCGATTTATTCGAAAATTCGACTAACCCCACAAATGAAAACTTGTTCAGCTAGTTGAGTTTTTTGTCGAGATTTTTTTCTCAGTAGCTATCCAATCCAGTACACGTGACTTATGAAAAAGATAACTGAGAATTGGTTGAAATTTCGAGCATATTAGATGAAATTCCAATAGATCGACTCATTCTGTCAAAACCTCAAGCTCCAAATATTTGGCCCGTCTCAAATTTCATTCAATTTACGCGAGGCAAGAACCAGGAAACAGCACCACACCCATGTGGATAGCAGAGCCAAAATACATCAATGTCCACGTATAAATACGTAGCCGCACTGTATCAAGATTTGTTCGTATATCTGATTCAAATAGACATGCTTTACCCGCTCGGAACTCCAAGCTCCATACGCACCCCTTTCTCTTATATATCTGATGAACAGGTTCCTGTCTCTCTCATCGCCTCGGGCATCTCATCGTAATATCTCACACGTATGAGCTATACGAAACTCACCCTATCGTTCAACAACATATGCACCAAACCTCGCGAAGCGTTTTAACCCAATTTCTAGCCTCGAGGCTTACTATGATGCACTGGAAGCATGTGTACAAACTGTGCGGCGACAACACAAGCACGTCAGTTTGATGCTGTGCAATAGCCTGATGGGACATCGCTTATTCATGCGTTCGTTCCATACATTTCCCTTTCCATTATCGAGCTTTGAGCGGGTAACAATAACAAATCATAAATAAACGTTTGGCCAGATTAACGAGATTGCAAGTACTCGTATCTCAGTCACATGTGTTTGATGTGTGTGTGTGTGTGTTTGTGTGTTGGAATACGCGTAATTTCTTCCTGTATGGGAATGAGGGGTGGCCGAGAGAGCGACGGTAATAATCGAACATTGTTTTCATAACGAGGGGGTTTTGCGAACTGGGAAAGGATGAAATTTGCCCCATTGGCTGATTGGTTGGGATAGATGATTGAGGGCGACTCTTCGTAGATCAATACTGAATTTTTCATACGGTTTGAGTTGTACAATTGCAAAGTTTGACGATTGATCAGGGGAGAGGGGAGGGGCAGGCAGATGTTTTGTTTTGATTAAGGTAGGATGAATGGTACTACTCAAATTTTTGTGCAGCACAAAAGTATTTGCGGAAAAAAATTGTCATCGAAAATCGGAAATGAGTGGGAAGATTTATTTGAAATATTGGTATACTACATATGACTGACTGTTTGATAAAATTTTCAGAACCTTGCAATAAGTCTTTACTTCTCTTTTGTTTGACCACTTTGGCAATGATCAGAACAGTATCATCTAGGTACGATGCAAAAACTGATCTCTGGCGGTTTGTACACTTTTTAAGATGAATTTAGTTTAATTCTATGACAAAGTTATCATACTTTGAAACAGTGTATCAAAAGTACTGTGGATGATTCCGCGCAAAGAAAAAGTAAAAAAAAATGAGAGATGAGGATGTAAAATACAAAAGAGACAGCGCATTACGAGCAGGCACGGTGTTAATCTTTGAAGTTTTATGCAAAAGTCAGCTTTATACTCTCTGCCTTTGTTAGTAGTACATGAATGTCATAATACAGTGT
Source organism: Eretmocerus hayati (assembly GCA_029851415.1). Taxonomy (NCBI): domain Eukaryota; kingdom Metazoa; phylum Arthropoda; class Insecta; order Hymenoptera; family Aphelinidae; genus Eretmocerus; species Eretmocerus hayati. Next base: position 168,092,316 of record CM056742.1, read on the forward strand.
TATCAAAGCACAGTTGGATGAAATAAAAATTCAAGCGTAAAACTGTGGAAACCTGAGAGTGTGGGCATGACGAGTCACGTAACGTTCGCTCAATATTACTGCGCAGTATGTATCTTTGTGATGTACCCACAATACGTATATCAGAAATTGAGCGCTCGTATCATTTTCCCTTGTTTTTTGCTTCTCGGTGTGAACAAAGCCGTGAAAAAATGAATAAAAAGTCGATCACACTCTGCGAGAAACGCCAACTCATTATTACTACACCAGTTTTATCATTTACAATAAAATATTAATGTTGATATTGTAATTTGGAGAAATATAACATGAGCCAAACGGTAACTCAGTACTCTATATCAAAATTGTTATCAAAACTTTATAGTGGCATAGTATCATTATTCATGACGTAATCCGAGATTGTTCCGGGTAATAACGAAGTTGAAGCAAAGGGATGGAAATTACTTCACAATCTTCTTCTAGAAGTCAAAGCAGAAAATAAGAGGGTTACTGCATCGATCAAAAGTAATTGTCAAGTTTCGCAACAGAACGTAACAACTACGACAGGGCTTAATCAAAGTTGCTTGGCACGAGTTTCGTATACACGATCATGCGATGCCGTGGCTCAGAGTAATTGCAGCGTAGAAGTCGATCTGCTTGATGCAATGCAGCGAGTCTACCAACACGGTATCCCATCGAACCGTAAACACCAAGAAACTACCACCTAACCTAAGGTTAACATATTTTGATCAATCAGACATCACTTTTTCCCGACACTTAATGTTCACAATATTTTGTTGACACAGGTTATCTGGGCTCATTGAGCTCGAATTGATACATTTCGCAATATATTGTCTACACAAGTTACCTGGGCTCATCAAGCTTGAATTAACAATTCTCACAATATATTCTCAAAACACAGGTTATCTGGGCTCACCAAGTTCGAATTGATATTCTTCACAAGGGAATTGAGAAGGGTAGATTTGATTTGTAATGCGGGGCATACTTTGCCCGGAAGTTACTACAAATTGTGGCGGATGTTGACGAAGCGTCAGCTTTGCCACGTCTCTTGAGTCAAAGAGACAAGGTGTAGAACAGACAGATATAGCTGGAAGCGGAGATGCTGAGAAGTAAAAGAGACAAGTTTGATACAATTCCAGACAAGTTAGCCTCGGTGCTGCGCAGACACGCTATATTCCTTGTCTCGATCTCAGAGCAGCAGCATCTTCAGAGCACAACTTGTTTCGTAGTTAATGTTGGGATGAGACGATGCTCACGCCTTACGCTTACCTATTTAGTTTTACCAGCACGCAAGCTCCTTTAGAATTCTCTACGTTCTTGAATTACTTTGCAACTACCGAGCAGTCGCTCGCTGAGATTAATCCCTTTAGGAAGTGTTCGAGTTGGTTTTCCACCTTGTAGAATGATTTCTGCTTTCTGAAGGCACTGATTTTGTATATTGAGTGCACCCACAGTATCTTATATTTGTTGATTACGAATTGAATAACGAAATAATTCTCAAACCACACGACTTGATACAAATATTTAGTTTATACAATGAAATTCTCGCAATGGATAAGAAATCCTCAGCCTTCACTCCTATTCTCCGTTCTTTTATTTTGTCTTACTATCTACTGCTTTGATCCGTTGTTAATTATCTATTCCGTTTTGAAATATTTAATCCAATTTCATTCCATTGGTCTTATTTCGTTGGATTTTATTATATTCTAATCAAAGACGACCGAGTGTTATCTTCACATTTTTCTATCTTGTCTCATTCCTCAAAAATCAGAAAATAAAAGGGATTGACCTCATGCCTTCGTGTTATATTCTGTTTCATTCAATTTGGAATCTTTCCAGTCCTTCAATTTCGATAAAATTTCTGTCCCTGTCATTCAGAGATTTCTTGAGTATCAAACTACATACTAAAAAAATTGTAACCTCAGCTCTCCAGGAAGAATCTTCATTTAGTTCTTGGTTATCAATTTTTCACGATTCAATTATCTTAAACGATTTTCTGATGATTACTGAATGAGTTCTCATTCTCATTTTCCTGCATATCCTTCACGATTAATAGTTCACATGTCATTCTATCAAACACATTCGCAGACATTATCGTTACAATCGCAAATATTCCTCACAACCCAGGTCACATGCCTTATAAAATCGATTTCAGGAAGCTCGCATTGTCTTTCCGCGAAGATTGATGGTTATACACAGTGAGGTCACCTGTCAGACAGCTGTTATACGCTTTGGGATTGCACACGTATATATCCATGTACTTTTACTATACACTCAATTCCTGGAAATGAGCTCTGGGAACTTGGCAAAACACATTCGCTAGGAGTCAGTATATGGATTTACCCCAGGTGCGTGATCACCTGCCGTTGTACCACCCTTCTTCTTTGGCTTGCCAAATCCATATGTACGATTTCCGTGCAGTCGAGCGTGAAATACTGCTGAACGGAAGTCGACAACTTAGTCCGCACATGGAGAGACTGATTTGTGGGTGGCAGCCGAGAAAGGTGGATCGAAGCTTGGAACAGAATGGAGACAAGAGGAAAATGGATGTGGAAGTAGGTTGAGAGAGAGAGATATATACTCGGAAGTGGATCAATAGATAGGATGGCATTCATTTTTTGCCATATTTTTTGAGTGGCCTGATTGGTAGAAATAACCATGTCACATCATTATGATCCGTCCGATTACAGTGGCCCGTGTCGACTCATCATGTTGTTTGTTGATCAACCACGTTCATTTTCCTCTGAAAATTATCAGAAGACTGATACTTCATCCGAATGCTGAGGTTATTATTAATTATTTTCAAAATTTGAATTTTGCGGAGGAGAGGAAGAAAAGCCTCATAATGACCTCTCACTAGCAGCTTCGATTTTAAATTTGAGAATATAATGCTCAAATCTTCAAACTGGTTGTGCAAATATTTTTGCTGAGTGAGTAAAGTCAGGTTTCATTTTCACTCTACGGATAAAGATACCATTACTAACTATAAGATAAAAGTGGAAAATGGAAATTATTTGAAGGTTGAGATACGACGTTGTTCACAAAAGCGAGTTAGATGATGGAAGCATGAAAGGCGGGTAGGCAACAGGTTGCAACTAGAGAACGCTAGTAACAATATACTGGGATGAAGAAAAAATGCCTCGAAGCAGTCTGAGAGCTTGGATTGGCGTGGAAAATGCTGCCACTTCTTCTTCATGAAAAGCTTGGATGATGTAACAAAATATCATTGGTCTCCCACATGGCGTCTCTAGGGTACAATTATTTTGTGATTTTTATGAAATACCTATCCTTTCAATTCCAGTCTTCCAAAGCGATTTTGATTTAATGAGTGAGACGAAAAATGACACAATCCAATTCTTTGATGCATAACGTTGAGGAAGTTTGCTCCCACAGCAAGTGATTTTCTTTCCTTATGAAAATAACTCTAGTTTTCTAGAGGGTTATAATGCTACTTTCACCATTTCTATTATTTAGCTCAATTGAGAATTTTCATTAGTTTTCGATTCCAGAGCTACTGGTAGGATCACTGATTCCCGAGGAATATGAGAAATTGAGTTCCACAGAACTTCTCAGGTCAGCATTTGTATCTACTTAGACTTGGTTGTTTGCTGAATTATCGCTGGATTCTCCAAAACTCATCAATGTCAGGGTAATATTGTCTACTCAGTGGCCACAAATGAACATAATTTCCACATTTACGTGAGAACGGACTATTTGTTCAAGTTTAGTTTGACGAATTAGAATCAAAACGAAAAAAACTAGATGGAAAGGGTTCCAATAAATTATATCCTTCATTCATAGCAGCGCCCCGAGGAAAAGCGGCGTAATAGCAATAGTGAAAGAGAGACGAATGCTGGCGAGGGTATCAATGGTGGGAACGAGTACCAGAAATTCACAGAAAACGAGCAGTAGGAAAAGGAATGGTTCGTGGCAGGACCAAGAGAGGGAGAATCAGTTCTAGTATATAGGAGAGGCATTCGGAAACTTTCTAATTTGCCAGATCGAGCCCGAGGGCGGCTTTCTATCTCTATCCTTCTCTTTTTCCCTTTTTTCTCCGTTAGTCCCCCCCCCCCACCTCTCCCAAGTCAACCCGTCTCTTTTTGTGTGACACATTTAATTCAAAAAGAGGTGAGCATCACCAGCAATGGTTTGAGGGTATTCCAACGAAAAAGCGTCTGTTTTCAAATTACGAGACAAAGAAAGTAAGAAACAGAAAGGGTAGATGAAGAAATGACCAAGTTATGAATCCAACCTAATTAGGTAAGCAAATTCGTCCGGAGATGATGCGTCTCTGTGGTTGTGCAAAGGAAAGGTTCGTTCGTTCGTTTACGGATGCTTTGGTATTATATACATGGAAGAAGCAACCGCTGGCTCGTAAAATAAGGCCAGGGAGTAGTAAGAGAAAGCTTTGCGGAAACGAAAGGAGAACGAGAGTAAGCTCGGAGATGATGGCGAGCGGGAGACAATCTGGTGCTGTTTATGTCCTTGCGTAGTGTTTATATTGGATATACATACTCTTTTGCTGAACTTGAGACAGGCTCACATCATATAAGAATGGTGAAGTTATGTACTAGAAAGATGGTTGAGAGAATGAACTGAGAAGGGTGGATTTTATTCAATTTGTATGTAGGTGAATGTATAGAGTCTGTATAATTTGAATTCGGCTCGCGATGGATTTTGAGTCGTTGGGGTGCCATATGAATTGTTCACATCCAAATATGAAATATACTTCGAGGACTAATTTATCGAGTCTGTATGATTTGAGTTCTGCTCGCAGTATATTCTGAGTCATTGGGGTACCATACAAATTCTTCACATCCAATTATGAAATACTACATATTTCATATTTGGATGTAAAAAAATTGTGTGGTGCCCCAATGACTCAAAATCTATAATTCAAAGACTAGCTTATGGATCATAATTTCTTGAGTATTTTCTGTATGTTTCTGGATGAATAATAATTCTTCGAGCAGAGCATGAAGTCTCCATGCCAGATTTTTCCAAAAAATAATATTGTTTTAAATCAACACCAGCTTGGATCAAAACAAGAATTATATCAACATCCGGACCATTCTTTTGAAGAATGCTGGATCATTCAATCATTTTTCATTGACATCAGATGGCCATTGATCTTATTCTCCTCTGATTGATTGAAAAGATAATCGTTATCACTCATTATCTTGGGACGACTACTCATGAGTAATTGCCATGAGATGATGAACAGCATTCCTTATGAAAGTCTACATCAAGATCTTGGTGTTGTACAGAATCGTGAGATTGGGTGAAATGGAACACGAAACGATACAAAATATGATTAAGTAGACGAGTAGAAAAATTATTCAACGATTTTCAACGGATATGATAATGCGGACGAGTGAAGTATAAAAAAAGCTTGGAACGCTGAATCCTTCTCTAGCGCAATTATCGCAAGCATTTCGCGTACCCAGAGCTCTCTCATTGCTCGACCGTCTTTGGGAAATATATTTGGCTCTGTCCATGGTCTCTTCTTTCTCACTGTCAGTTCTCTATGTATGTATATATATATACAGGAATACGTATGAATGTACTTTTATTCCGTTGACCAAAAATATATGCGAATGCTAAATGTCAGAATGCACGAACAGCAATTTTTTGCCTCTTGAGATTCTCGCAGGAAAAAATTGCCACAAAATTAACCTCTGGCTCTATCTCGTTATTCATATACATTTCATTCGGCTCATAAATTTCTCTTGCAATACAGAATTATTCGTATAATTTTTTATCGAGGAATTTTTATGCTACATTCCGAACGAATGAACGTATGTACAGGAATGTATACTGTTATATATATATTTTTTTCAATGGCGTAGATAAGAGAATACAAATTCGAAAATAATGTCAAGAATATGATTGTACTGAAATTCATGGTAGGAATCAATCCTGCCATATTGATTACTTCCAATCGCTCATTCTCAACGAAATTTGCAAAAAAGCTACATTGTTCAAGGACTACAATGAAATCTCGACTGTCAATTTGCCGAAGAATCTTCTAATCTAATCCACCCAAACACCCCCCCCCCAAAAAAAAAAACAAAACCACCTGTACGAAAATCACCCGTCCCCCACTCAGAATCAAAATTACGACCATTCTCGAGCAATTACTCGAGCTAACGAGTGAGCTCATCAGCATCCATGAAAATCTTCTCCTTCGTAACGAATTCAAAGCCTCAAAAGCTTGACTCTAGCTTTTCACCACCCCCTACTACTATACAAACGCACCACTATCCAAGAGGCTATATGCTTGAAACGTTCAACCCTGCATAGAAATAGCAGAGAGCTTCTCTTGCGTCTATATACCTCAAGGCTATAAATCTCTCGCTCGCCCAAGAGAGAGAGAGATAGGAGTTAGATCCGTAAAGCGAATGTATATATAGTAGTATTAGTAACGCGCAGTGGTGGCAATGTCGTCGACAATTCGGATTCCATCGTGTAAAATCAAGAGTCGAAGGCTCGCACAGCTTATACGGCATGTAGATGCCACCACCGCGTGCTTTTGCTGCAGCAAAAAGCTAGAGCAGTACCAGTGCCATGCCACCGCCTCTAATTGCAAATTCTCGACTGATGACTTACGGCGGAATTCAGAATCACCGACAACTGCTTCTCTACCTATATATATATATATATATATATATATATATATATAACCTATACCTGACATTCGTTTACTATATATCGTTGAATATCGATTGAATAGATGCAGATGAGGCAGAGAGAGAGGAAGCTAAATGGTACGCATTACAGAGGAAGGAGGAGAAGAAAAGTTAGGAAATAGTTGCATCGGTGTTTGTAGTTTCGTGAGTATTTGTGACGAGAAGGTCTATCGGTTTCATTTCATTCGATTCGATTGCAGTGTAGATGTGATTATAGGGCGGCTCAGAGCTCAGATTTTTTTTTCAACGGGAGGAAGAAAGTAAGAGAGAATGTGATTAGAAGAGTGAAACGATCTCGTTTGCTCAAACTCGTCCGTGCGTGATTGAGCCTCTATTATCCAATGGAGTATATCGGAGTGTAATCTGTTTAAACGAGAGAGTGCGTTTTTTAGGGTGGGTTCATTGACTTTGCTCAATGTGACTCCTTTTTGGAGATAGTGGGTGGATGGATGGATGGATACGTTCAAATGAGAATTTATTGTACTCTATTTGCATAGGCATCTGATCTGCCGTGACTATGCTTGAAGTTTAATAGAAAATATGATCAAAGACTTCATACCAGAGTTTTCGACCGAATCCATCTATGATTTCGTTGGATTTCAATGATTCGCAAATTTGACTTGAACATTAAGAACCAATCAAAATTTTTGATTTGTTCATAACTATGACGCACCATGGATGTGATGTATGGACTCGGGCAGCAAAAAAAATTCAACAAAATCAGGAATTGATTCCGTTAAGAACTTGGCTTTATGGAATGAGAAATGGAAGTTGAGATATCTCAATTCAAATCATTTTGGGTAACTTGATATGATTCAAAGATCCTCAAAAAAGTCCATATCTCTGATTCCGTTTGAAAAAACGAAGTAGAAAGAGGGTTAAAACATCCGCTATTTATCAAAAACTTGTACAGCTTAATGTCTCACACAAATCTTTCCAATCCATCTCTAGTGGTATGTTACAGTCGGCGAAATATCGTAACGAAAGTTGATAACGCCTTCCAGATCGGAATTAAGGCAAAATTCCAGTCGTGTGACATCAAGCGGGACATCGTAAAGGGAAACTGAAACTTTCTAATGAAGTATTTAGAAGCACCGCGGAGGTTAGAGAGAAAAGGGGGTAGATATTGGTATAGGTTAGCACGGCTTGCAATAAGCGAATAGGCCACGAGCGGGTTTTGAGTTTGGTGGGTGATCTGTGGCTCCCTAGTCGTGAGAATCGATGCCGCAAAGAGAGAGAGAGAGAGAGAGAGAGAGAGAGGAGGCTTCCTCTACGAGCGCTATACCGACTGGCCAATAACCATACATTGCTCTCCGCTATCACTCCCTTGGGTCGTGTACATGGAAAGCTCGGTGGTGGTAGCCACGAGCTGTGCTCATCAGACCCTATACTACTCTTCTCCAATGGCCCGCCCATATTACAAATAGCTTCTACCCGCGGAAATTCGTTTCGAAACCTAGATCCTCTTTCACACTTACTGCCGTTACTGGCCCTCACCTCGTTAAATTCGCCCTTTCTCGCATACTCGATGTGCCTTGGGATGTGTAAGTGCTAAGGAAAATTGCTTGGCTATGGAGTTAGTTTTTGAGAGTGGGTGAGCATGGAGATACTACTATCGATAACGTACAATATTTTAAAGACATTCTTACTTGGAGAACATGATTTTCACAGTAATCACAATTCAAAATGCGCACCAACATAGAGATAAATGAGCTAGACCGCAGTATTTTTAATAAAATTTTATCGCAAACATTGAGTTTGATTCAAAAGTGAGCTCATGAATGATCGAAAATGATAAGTGAATGAGTTAAATCAACTCTTATACTTCACAATTGCAACCACGCAAAAGAACTGAAGTAAACTCCAGAGGTATTCCGAATTACTGATGACAGCATTGTTTATAGGCGAAAAAGTTATGATCATGAGGGTACTGATTGGGATATTATTTCGAACGAACATTGATTTTTCAATTTTTCAGATTCAAGAAATTTATGAATATACGAGTGGTTTGGTCCAGTATGGTGATGAGATAGTATAAGGAAGCAAAATCACTAAATCACAGTTCCCTCTTCTCGTTACCCTAATGCAACCAGATCCACCATAAGATCCCGAAAACAACATCAGCAAGATCAAATGGACAGCTTAACAGTCGTTCATCCATCATAAATTACACGTCATGACAGAGGAACCTAATGAAGAAATTACACGGATCGACTGATATCACAGAAACGAGTCAAGGGAAGATCGACAACTACTACCAATGCAGTGGTAATGCTCGTATCTGTATTATAGGGCAAATATATGAAGGACACAGTGATATAGAATGCCAAATCGTCATACGAGCTTGGAATACACATTGTGCACAGACAGTCTTTGACTGAGGCTATATATCTAAGTAGGGTGAGAGCATTTTTGGCCGGAGCTTCGAGGTTCTTCTGTACGATGTCTAACGCGTCCTAACTGCCTGATTGGGGCAAACCCTGGGGAGCCGTTTGCTGCTGACGCCCTCCTTACTTCCTTTTTTTTCTTCGAGAAAACTCGCTCTCTCAGCCCATTCGTTCTCCACTCGCTGCTGCTTCTCAACGTACGCGTTCAGCCTCTTCTTTTCCTATTCTCTTTTCTTTTCTATCTTTTTCTCATACGTGCTCTCTGGTACATATGTATGCTGCAAGAGAAGAGCGATCGCGACTTGGTTTGCCAATGAAATGTTAGATCTGCAGAGTAATGGTTATGCTGTAGAAATGGGTTGTTCGCTCTTTTTCTTCTTTTCTTGTTCAGATGCATATAAAAGGGTGAGAGAATTGAAATTCAAAATTGGCGAGAAAAATTGTAGTTTTACAACGGTGCTGATGCTTTTTCTTGCTCGCTTATGGGATGCTCTTCTTCTTGGCCCTATTTTTAGTATTCGAAGTTTTGAAAGATTGAAATAAATTGGTTCTGTGATGTTAGGTATTCTTTTACGAGGGTAAGAATGGTCTACAGTGCACCATTGTTTCGAAAATATTCTTACAGAATTCTAACACGTTGAATGTATTTACAAATGTAATCAGAGGAAAGATACTTGAGATGCCATGTGGTACTTAGAGTTTAGAATGATTTTGGCTTTTTGTATGATTAATTTTTCCTTTTATAGTTGTATGGAATCACTAAAAAATCATTAGTCGATTGTATATCGAAGAGCGAGCGATGTCGGAGATCAATTGGCTCAAATTCACTGAATTTGCTCTCTTCACCAATTGAGCACGTAACTGGTCAAATTATAATCCTTATTCTCTAATGATTGATGGATTTGTGTCACTAGCAGAATAGTCATGCAGTTTAATTTCCATTCAATTTCTTGTAATATTGACCGAAGCTTCATAAATGATCCGTCAATTCTGGGGATGATATACGTCGATGGTTAATACTTGAGTTAATAATAATTCATTCCAAACGTTACTGTTATTACTAGTTGTACTCGCGCATAAAACATTCCAACCTGTACATCCGCTTGTCAGTGGTACCATCCAATCACCTAGTATCATCATTTCATCAATCACAGGGATCATCAACACCACATGTATCAATTCGCATATTCCAACCAACCCTATATAACACATATCATCTAAATATATCCCTAGAGAGAGAGAGTGTATGTAGCGAGTCCCCACTGCCCACTGCAAATCGAACATAGCATCCATCCTGCCAATTCCGTAAACCACCAACAGACATCTATATAACCATCTATACCTCTGCATCACCACCAACCACAGGAAGCTTCTCACTGACCATCCAATCCATCCGTCTAGCCACCACCGGACACGAATCGATTAGATCGATAACTCTATATATATATTATCGATAGTAACGTACGAGTAATTCCTCACAGTGCATCGGATAGGTCGAATTTTGCACTCTGACGCGTCTTGTATCAACTCTACTCTCTGACGAAGACGACGACGACGACACCACGACGCGCCGATTGGCAAACATACGTCCGACGAGTCCTATACTACTACTACTATGTCGATTGATCGTTTTATTCAATCGTGACGAAGGCTAGTCTATAACAGCAACGGCGAAACCTTTGGTGATATTGGCGTGATTCTTGAATGTGTGTGACTTCATATATTGAACTTGCTGTTTGGTTAGTATGTATGCACATTGTCGAATGAGGTAGAGGTGAGATGCAGTGTGGATGAACGTGGCTTACGTGATCTGGGTTTAGAAGACCTCAAGGGTAGAGACAGAGAGAAGGAGAGGATGCAGTGATGGAGAGGTTACGACGACGATCGACTTGATTAACTGTTCATCGAGTAGATATACGGTGAGAGGATACGGAGTCTCTTGGGACGAGTTCATGTTTAGTTGGGACTAGTTGAGAGACGATGGTGGTCTACTATTCTAACGGCTAGTTCTAACGATGACGTTGGATGAATTTGGTTAGGGAGAAGGTTGTTAGATTGTGGCAAGAGAGAGAGAAAGAGGATCGAAGCAGATCGTGTTTGAGGCTATTTGTTTGAAGATGAAAGGTTATCCAGGTGCGAAATGTGTAATTTGATGAACCATGCATGTTCTCTCACATTTTGATGTTATGAGAGCTAGATGAAGGTATTTGACGACCCGATGAACTCCCTGAAGGATGACACCGATTTAATACTCGTGATACACGTGGGCTTCCATCGAATGAGGAAAATTCAGGGGTTCATCATTGTTACAGGTTGAAAGAATTGTAGAAGTTTGATTGGAGTATTTATGTCCAGGAAAGTATAGTTGTCTTCATCAGGTGAAAAATTATAGGGAAATACACAACTGAACACACCAACCTTGCCTTGATAACGATTGAGATGATCTTTTTTATAGATCAAACACTATATTCCAAAACTGTAAGAAGTGTGAAGAATGACAATTGTAAGCACAGGATGGTGAAGAACATGAATCAGTAGTATAATCTGAATACGGTCAGACGCGGCGGACGAATGACCTGATGTACTCTAGTGAGGTTTCAGAGAAACATTGAATTGACACCTGTAATTGAATCGTATCAAATCACTGCAATTCGATCGTTCCTTACTAATTTGTGCAATGTATTTGACTAGAAATTTGTGAGAATCAGAGATTAGTAGCAAAGTTGATGATTCAGTAGTAATGTTTCAATATGATCAGACATTCGGGATCCGTGAAAGATTCTACCAAAAACTTTTCATGAACAATTCTTCTTTCCGAGTCATCAAAATTCACACGATTAATATTCACCGTTGTTACATTCTTGTAAACTCGCATCACTGTGTTCCAAAAACTTCGAAAGTATATGAAAATGCAAGTAAGTGTACGAAGGTATCACATCTACCTAACTAAAGATAATGACCCAGCATCATTCCAAATACGCACGATCAAAAGGACAAAAAACTTGACACGCAACTTGAATCCCCTTCAGGCATTATCTTGCCTTGCCTACACATTGAGATCGATCCATCGTCTCCCAAGACAACCTTTACAAACACAATCTACAAAGGGAAGGGTTGGTTCTACGATCGTGCGACAGCGACAGCCACAGGCAGGCAGGCAGGCTGACGTTTTGCAATCACGTGGCGACCACCAACCTCACCCTTACCCTCACCCACACACACACACACACATACCACTTGACATCTATGGACTCCCTGTGGCAAGCAAAGTCAATTAGACAGTCGAAAACCAGACTCATGTGGTCTCGGGACGATGCCGGATAAACAAAGAGACAGGGCAGTTATACGAGAACGAGAAAAGCGTTTTCTCGTCCTTTCGATTCTCTATTCTCAGCTGATGCTTCGAGCATGGTGATACGGTGATGTGTGGGTGTGTGTGTGTGTGTGTGTGTGTGTGTGTGGGTGAATGGTGGACATTGCGAAAAAGAAAGCGAGAGCGTTGTGTATCGTAGGCGGGGTGAAAAGAAACTCGCGTGCGGGGGTGCAGCAATGGATATAATATGTATATAGTGTTAGGGCGCCAAGCAAGTAAAGCAAGCGACTGGCGTGACGTCTGTCGGCGCGTTGGCCAATCAATAGTATCCCCATAGCAACCACAGATAACATCGGACCCACACATTCGACTGGCACAACGCACCACACGAAGGGTGCGTCCCTCTCCCTCTCTCTCTCTCACTTTCTGTCCTCACTATATTGGTTGAAGAAAGTGGGAAAGAGGGCAGAGAGGAGAGTTAAGTGAAAGGTTGTACGCCACTTGTGGGAGATCTGCGACAGCACTTCGATATCTTGAACATTTTGAGTTATTTGAAGTTTGGATGATTTTTTAGTCTCCTAGGAGTTAGCGGACATCGTACTAGAGATAGATTCGGGCATAATGGAGCTTGAAATAGAAGTAGCGATGAACTGGTTAATGAAAGGCTGAAATTGCAAAAAAATTCGTGCAGACAAGCGAAACCTTTAATTACCTCGGCTCGTTCATTTATCCCTATGAATGAATCACCATTTCATATTCGCTTGACTGCCTTTGTCGAACTAGATTCTCTGATAAAAAATTGAAATGTCTGCATTCAGGTACATAATTCTTAATCTACCAGTGGATGAATGGAACTCTATTTGACTTCTTATTCCCGAAACTTCGAAAAGATATAATCAGTCATCTACCTATACTCATACTTTTTTTGAGTGATACATACTCGTTACATGCAATTTTCACATCTCATAGCCAAGCGCACGATGAAGTATGAGTTCATTAAGCACCCAGTCAACATGTAGGTACCCGTAAAAGCGGGAGACGGAGTAAACACGAAGAGAGATGAGAGGAAGATTCATTTGGCTAAAAAAGCAAATGAAGAGCTCTCAAGAGCCCGTGAGGGTGAAAAAAAATTTATCCCTCATGATCGCGCGTACGACCAGATGAGAAAAATAGAAAGAAATGACACGAGCCGTGCAGAAAAAGAAAGGGAACAGTTCTTGTGGAAGTAATGCGATCAACTCGAGGAATTACAATAAACGTTTGACGCTCTAGCGGCAAAAAACGTGATTATGAGCTAGCAGAAAATATCTCAATAGAAAGGGGACATTAACAACCGGCCAATGGAGTAGATAGCAGAATGAATGTTCATCTGTTGGAAACGTGATGTTCAGAGGACCTTCCATCACTCATGTACAGTACATTTTGGCGAAGATTGGAAGAAGCACAGAAGCGAGTGTGACCTCTCGATACGCAAAACACACACCCACATGCATATACAGATCCTAATCTCCGAAGTGGTGCTCGGCCTCGTATTGTCTACACGTCATCAGAGTATTTTTTCGCTTCCCCAGCACTATTTTCAAAACGCGTGACTCAATGACATGTTTTTACATGCACCGCTGAAGCTGGTAATTCGGTTTTACGAGCGGACGCTCACTTTGGACAGATATCAGAGTACGTGGATAAGAGGACAGCGTACAAGCGGGAAAAGGGTGGTAGATTGGCGCCACGAGGACTAAAATGTAACATTCTATATATAGTACATTGGCGCGACGTTCGATCGGCTGTAGAGGCCACCGACGACAGATCAGCTGATGGTCGCGAGAGAGCAGGAGGTCTGGACGCCGTCCAACCAGGTTAATATCCCTTTCCGCTTACTCGCACCCTTTTCATTTGGATCGTTTTGCCATTCTCGGCCACCACTTACCCCAGCTCTTCTCTTCCTTCTTCCTCATTCTCCATCGAACCATCATGGCCCAATCCGTTCATGCACACTTTTTCTTTTTTACAGGATGGATTGGGATGATTTAGATCGACGAGTAGGATAATTATTACATGAATAAATGATGTTTTGTAGTTTTTTATCTTAAGCTTTGGAGCCATTCTGTGCTCATGCAGCTGACTGCGAACTGTGTGTTATTGGAACTCGTGTTCTGTATGTACCAGGATTTCTTACGGTCCTATCTCATAGCCAACCCCTGCAGTGGTACCTGTAGTCAGATAGTTCACTGCATCACTGTTTTCGACGCACCAGGTTTTATACTCACACAGTGAGCTCGTGTTCCTCACGCTCTTGTAGTCAGAAGGTACGAGACGACTCTGTTTTCAACTCAGTGGTCCACTAGCAGAGTGGATGACTCCGTTGTTGCAACTCGTGAACTTGTGTGAGTGTAGTGACGGTAACGTGTACGTACTATCCGCATTTGCCCGGGATGATTCAACCCGTGGGGCAAGGGAAAACTTCCTTGCGAGGGAAGAAAACCCGCCCCGGACAGCTCGGTTCCATTATCGTGTTACATATCGAGCATATATCTCGGATAAATACCCAATCCGTTACACTTCACACCTCCCGTTCACATTGAGAAAACATTGGCATCATTTAATCGATCAAAAAAGTCAATAAGCTGGGGTTGATTAGACCCAGATGAACGGTCACCCATCCAAGTACTAACCAAGTACACCCAATGTTGCTTAACTTCGATGATCGGAAGAGCTGGCACTCAGCGACTCCATCAATGGGTCTGTTTGATGATGTTTTGTATGACTGATTCGGTTTAGAGGCAATGTCTGTTGGGAAGAATTTCAGAACCAGTCTAATTGGTCATAAAAAGATACATGAAAAAAGCTTCACGATAACTCAAATCATATCACATTTTTGAGACCTCTTTGCAGTCATGAAGATTTTTCAGATTCGCACGCAAATTCCTCTGTAAGCAAGATCAAAATTTCACAGATAGTGCGATAGTTCCTCAGCTCAGAGAATGCAAGTTACTTTTCAAGAACCCAAGTCCTAAGTTTATCACAATCAGTTTGAAAATAATCCAAAAACCATCCGATATAAATCACGAAGCTCCTTGCCTACTTCTTTTTTCACAATTTTGCCGGGTCTCAGAGCATTATTCTGCATTACAGTAGATGATGTTCTACTTCCTCATTTCTATATTTTTGCCTACAGGCGAATAAAAGGATATTCTATTCTATTCTATTCCTCACACCGCGGCATATGGCAAGAAACTGAGAATCAGAAAATCACGCAACTCGTTCCACGAGGCTCTAGAGATAAGCAGGCGCCAATAAATTTCAACCAACACAATTTTGTCTTGGCTACGCCTAACCTTCTGCTTGGGATATGATATCCAACCCATGGATACACAGAAAGAACGGCTTTGAGAAGGAAATGAGCAGAAGGGGACAAAATTCAGTATCCTTGCTTCATTGGAGGTTATATATGTGTATGTTATATGTATCCACAGACAAAGTATAGACGCAAGGGTATTATTGTTCTATACATTGTAAAAGAACCCCGCGAATTTTGGATAAATCCACAGGCGGCTGCGACATACAATCGTAAATCAATCGGCTTGTTGCACCAATTTCAGCAGCAGCACGTGCCCTCAACGAGACCTGCCACGAGAAGAACAAGATATTCTAGAGTATGTATGTATGTATGTGTAACAGTACACACACTCGTAATCGTGACCCGCAAGGAGACTCTCGGCGCCACGTAAATCGCCACCCATCAAGTTACGACCCAGTGTGACGTTTCTGTTGCTCGGGTGGTGGCGGTAGTAGATAGCGAAAGATGAGAAATGTTTCATGTCCCAAATAGTTTTGTCTTGATTAAGGAAGCCCGCGACAATGCTGATATTTCGGTTTTTTGGCACACTCAATTACGTCAATTACGATTTCGATCGGTTTGGATGAACTAGTTTTCCAACCACCAATTTTCTTTGATTGTACTACAATCAACGAGATGACCAAAGTTGAGATAATCCACCATGGAGAAAGGATTACCAATCTTCATCGATGAGACATAAAACGATTCAAACTCTAGTTTTGATTGTAATCGAAAGTGAAAGGAGGTTCGAATAAAGTCTTTGCTAATCTCACAAATGAAGTCGATCTAATCCGACGAGCAGAGATGTAAGGTAAATTAGAGAAGCCGATCTAAAAGAGTGAATTGGGAATAAGAAGAGTAGGATAGATAGGTATGACGATAACAAAGGCCGGAAAGTCAAAGTTGACTAGAGAGATGAATGGGAGTTTCCGCGAGGCATTATTTGCGATCGTGGCATTCACAGGCGTGCCTCTGTTCTCTCTTTTTCTCACTCTGTCAGTGAAATTTCTCCGTCGAAGAAATTCCGAACGTCTGATTGAAAATTTCTTAGACCGGAGCGAGGAAACGGTTGAAAATGGGCGTATCTCGAGGGTATGTACGAGTGAAAGGTAGAAAGGAAGACAAAGATGAGAGCATTTTATGCGTCAAGTGTTCCGTAGAATGGAAAATAGAGTATAAAAATAAAAGGTTGAAAGTACGCAGCGATCGACCTATTTACATTCATGAACGATCGTTTTTATTCGTTGTCATTTATTGGTATTTTCCGTTGCATTCAACTTCTTTATTGATCAGAGAAGTCAGACGTTCTGAGAATTTACTTTCAACTCAATTAGAGATGATCAGTGGCGAACGAGACTCACAATGTTTATTCTTCAAATGACCATGCATACAAACATAGCAAACCATGCCTCTAATTGCATTCTTTTCCAATTATAAGAAAACTTAGCATCCAAACTCAACTGATCGTGAATAGCCACGGTAGATTTCAGAATAAATTGGCTTATACAGCTCAAATCAAAATAAAGGCACGTTAAGAGGATGGCGTATACCGGCCGAAATTCGTCTGCTAAATTACCCCAAAATCGTATTTAAAGAACTACGGCTCTAAAACTTATCGAATCGATCCCAAATTTTCCACAGAGTTAGAAGATCCTCGTGGAAATGGTGGAAAGTCAGTGATTTCCTTGGGAAATATCTGTGTCAGTCGCAAGATGTCTCGAATGTCGAAACTCTTTGAGGTTAGGCCACTATTATACTCAGACTGTAGGGGCCCTGTGAGCTGGATTGCTTCACGAGGGACTTTCCACCAATCCTACGGGAATCATCTAACTCTGTGCAAAATTTGGGATTGATTCGATAAGTTTTGGAGCCGTAGTTCTATAAATACGAGTTTGGGATAATACGAGTTAGTATTCTGTATTGCGGAGTCAAGAACTGCATTTTATAAGTTGGTAGCACTGCCGCGCCGTGTTCTCTGTTTACCCGTTCGTGTGGGTGATGTCGGCTGCTAGCAGACGTATCGACTCGAGTGCTGACATCGCAATTTTTCGGTATACCACAAATTCTCGTAGCCGGCGTTTTGCGAGAAAATCGTGGCTTCCTGGCGGAGATGAGAGTGTCCGGGTCGTGTGAAAGTGTAATAGCAGCGAGTGTATTGTGCTGTGCTGAGTGTGCTAGTGTACAACCGCAAATGCTCGCATGCTGCGGTTGGGATGGAGGATGCACCGGCTTCTTGTGGCCACCTCCTCTGACACGGCTTTGTTATTCTCCGGAATAACAAAAATCTGGTCCGTAATTGTCGTGACGGAGGAGTGCATGACCTTCTAAAAGCTAGCGAGACCAAGAGAAAACCTGCTGATTGTGTATTTGTAGCGTGAGTGATGGTTCATTACAGCATGTTCTTCCCTTCTAAGTGCATGCATTTACTTTTGCCAGCTCTTAGATTTCCCCTCAAATATTTATTGAGAGAAGTTTTGAAGGAGTTTTTGGGTTCAAAATGATGTGATAAATATGGAATATTGTATGCAAGTGGAATGAAGTAGAATAGTTGTCTAGAAGTTATTTTAGTTGACTTGCTGAATATCGTGGTTCAGAATCCGCAAGTAGCATCAACCTCGAACATTGCCTCTGACCTTGTTATTGGTCTCTAGTTGTTCAATCATCACCCCTGAGTCACCTAGAACTCTTCTGAACTCCATTTGCCATTTTCACAGTTCCCCAAGACGCATGATTGGCATGCACTCATGGCGAGGAATCATAGAGTTAGATTTTTAATTGTGAGCAGCAGTTTCTTAGACTTTCAGAAATAAGCTGAATTATTATTTATATTGTAATGATATCATGGATAGAAAACAATTTATGAATGCTTGCTTTCCTATAATCAAACAATTGCAGCGACACGTTATACATTGTTGGAAAAGACCATGAGTCAACTAAATATCTGTCAATTCAATTTCCCAGATTCTTGATGACGCAGGACCATACTTAGTTTCAATTCCAAATCCTTGAATCAGGTAAGATAATTCAAGTTCATGAATAGAATTAATAGCCCTCTAGAATCTGTTTCATAGGATAATTGATTTCCCCTCAATAATGGTTTATTTAAGTACTTGGTGAGCGAACTTGGATGTCTTTTTATGCATGTAGATTTGAATGCTTTTTAATGAATGTGTGTGTTATCAAATAAGACAATTCAATTCATGTTGATGAATATGAATGCAGATGACTATCTATATGGGAGGATCAATCTGCTTTCTAAGGAATGATCTATTTCGTCTCAATAATGGCTCATGTGAGTACTTGGTGTGCGAACTTGGAAATCTTTTTGTGCATGTGAATTTGAGTGCTTTTAAATGAATATACATGTTATCAAATAAGACAATTCAATTCATGTTGAGGAACATGGGTGTAAACGACTATCTATGTAGGAGGGTCAACCTGCTTACGAGGAATAATCGATATCCTCTCAAAGATGGCTCATGTGAGGACTTGGTATGCGAACTTGGATATTTTTTTATGCATGTGAATTTGCATGCTTTTATGTGTATTTTCCAATGTGTGAATTGCATTGACGCTGATGAATACGAATGGAGATGATTATCCATTTGGGAGGATCAACCTGCTTTCCAAGGAAGTTCTGGACGCATTCTTGTTTCTGAACATGAATTTTGGAATTGACGGATGGTGGATCTCAAGGAGGATCTGTTTGGGTGAATCAACCTATCTGATGAAGCTGTGGATGCATCCTTGTTTCTGGGCATGAATTTTGGAATTGGCGGATGGTGATACTCTACAAGGATCTGTTTGGGAGAATCAACCTGCTTTCCAAGGAAACTCTGGATCCATTTTTGTTTCTGAACATGAATTTAGGAATTGACAGATGGTGAATCTCAAGGAAGATCTGTTTGGGCGAATCAACCTGCTTTCCAAAGAAGCGCTGGATTCACTCATGTTTCTGAACATGAATTTTGGAACTCATGGCAAAAAATTTTTTTTGCATCGATTGCAAATTTCAGTAGATGGATCTTCTGCTTTTGAGGAGGAATTCTGAATCACTGATTAGGAATTCCATTTTTGTTGAAAATTGAGTATACCCTTTTCGTTTACATGAATCTTTGGATTCATCTTGTTTTGGGGAAAATGCTGTCTTATTTCAAATCATCCACGTTTGTGAGCGTGGATATATTGGATGCAGGGGTATGAATGGTGGATCCATCATGGATTGACGAAATCTGGAATATTTTCGAATCATTTGAGCCAGTCTCTAAGTCGTCTACTCGTGCGCTTGATAATCAGTGCTGCCAACAACAAAAAACTACATATGAGAGCTCATTCTACGTGTCGCCATCTACACTTAGAATGAGCTACTAGTATGAGCCCGCCTGATAACCCAAGAGAGTACAACATCCTCTTAACGTGGTGGCCTATTCGGAGAAATCTATAGAGAGCGGGATACAAAAAGCTCTGGGTTCAAATATTGAGAATTTTGATTCTCTGGCCTTCCCGTTATCTGTCATGAATGACGTGAAAAATATTCCCTTCCGTTCACAAACCAGGGGTGCATCCAAGCTTGTCTTATCAATCTTGAACACACTGTTGTGTCATGGTTGTATTATTAAACACTTTGAAAAGCACAATTCAAAAACTGCACGAGGTGGTCGCGGTGTCAGGGACTTCACTTTCTGGGATAGAATTTGTGCAAACTACCTCTTATGTACACAGCAGTAAAATAGCTGGTACGGTACCAGTCGCGTGCTGGCAGTTTTGAGCTCGTTCGCAACAATCATCCGCTAAATTCGTGCATTTATAGATCGCACCCACAACCGATGAGCCCAATCAGCTCCCATTTGACGCGCACAAACAAAGGCTGTTATTCTCAAAGATACTAACCCCAATTTGTACTCACGCTTGCATGTCTAATTTTACCAATGGAGCCTCGATATCATTCTCCACGCGGTTAAGACAAAAACAGGTGAGACATCAGAGAGTAGCTTTCTAAATAGCACGGGAATTCTATGGTTTTCAAAATAGGAGCTGCTCTTTCTTCTCATATCCTATATTGCCTAATAAATAAGATAGATTCTTCTCCATCAAAGCACAGCACAAGTCGAGTGTGCAGAGTAGTTTTAGTATTCAATCACAATCCACGAGTTGTGCATCATTCTTGTTCGGGACTTTTTGCTCCAGATGTAAATCTTGATAGAAAAAACGTCCCAGCCGGATCATCCAACCGAGGTACCAAATTTTAAGGCAATATGAAAATAGAACAACATTTTCTACAGTCTCATGGCTCTTCGTAACTTCTAAGCACTGAACAGCTCGTTAAATCTCGTGAGCTTCAACGCTAGTATTTTTTCATTTCCTACACCCATTTTCAGTATCTCAAATGTAAATTCGAGCGTTGGACTACTAGAATCCAGCACAGCACAGCAATAACTTCCAAGCAACGCAAAAATAGCGTGGAATGAAAATATAATGGCACAGGGGGTTATACCAGGAAACAACCCAAAATTCTATCCCTCTGATAGTCATAAACAGGCTTTCTTTACTCATAGCCTTATACCCATAAACAGAACCCATACCGGCGAGTATGCGCACCCCATTCTCGGGCAATTCCCCGAATTCGGTACAAAGTGCGTGTGGCGCACCGCAAGCCCTCCGCTGACTCACGTCGTACAATGAGTTTGCCCGCTCGCTGGTTATACATAAGACATTATACCACGGAACAATGTTTCCGCGAATCGTACACAATACGATAAGTTAAGTGAGGTTAGGGCGCAAGAAGAGCCACTGCCCAAGTGATAAGATAATCCTGTCGAAAGCAAATAGCTTTCGGTAGAAAGATGCGTACTTCCACCGAACATCGGAAGACGGAAGTATAAGGTGGGTGAGGCAAATATCTATCTTATAGTAACCACCATCGACGACTGATCAAAGATGAGTTGGGGTTACTGTGACTCATAAGAATAATCGAGTTCCGCTGGGCCCATTGAGCCAGGTTTTTTTTTCAGCCTGGCCTCTTGTAGACCAGAGTACAGCTCTAAATATTAGATTTAGGAATTGGATATTGTGGTAGTATTGAAGGACAGCCACAAGATTGAAACTTTCAGGGTTGGTCGATATCTATATCTGCATTAAAGAAGCTCAGAATTGCAGCCAAATGAAGGATTTCAGCAAGCCGTGGTGAGCTGCGCACTTGGAACGTTTACCACTTATTCTCTAATTGATGCTGTTTCCGAGACTTTGTTCCAAGTCAGTATATCAAATGATGAAATTTATCGATCGGCTCTTTGTAATTCTCGCCATCAATAAATACAGGACTTGATCGTATCGATCGATTAAAATATAAGAAGTATATCATTAGCGAGCTCCTTTATCAGTGTAAAAATTGAACTTGGATAGTGACCAAGAATTTTGATCCTTTTATCACGGAATTGGCCGCAAAGTAACCAACTGTGAAATTGATGGCTCATTGACGAGTCAAATTAGTGATTCATAACGATATGACTTGCAATTTCCAAGACCAAGAAACGACTTTTGCAGCATTAATTCAAACAAAAATGTAGCATTAGTCGGAAAATTGCCAGGTATGCATCTCTTTCACCAAAAATTGCTCGCAAAATTATCCTCCATAAGTCGTAAAATTACTTTGCAGAGCATAAGTTTGCGCGCAAAGCGGGGCATATTTTACGCGCTAGTTTGCCTAACGGCCGCGAGACTCTCGAGCTATCCTGGAAAGATATATCCTCACGACCCTTGCGCTTTCTTTTTTGAGTTCTTTGCAAGCTTACCACCTACACACACACTCACGCGCGCGCGCCTATACAGCTGAAAAAGCTCTAAAATGCTCACATTGAGAAAGTTGAAAAACACACGAGACCCTGAGGAGTGTCCATCCAGCTTTGCAAGCGAGCTTTTTATTTTATTTCGCGTGAAGTATACATCGCAAAAGGGAGAAGTTGAAGAATAAGATGACCGGGGTGTGCAGGGAATAGTAGCCCAGAATTAGGCAAACGAGAGTTGACTTGTGGTACGCGCAAAATTCCGCTCAGTTTGAATGGATCGGTCTGTATTGTAGAGGGCTTGGTGCGTGCGATGTTATTCGTATAACCGGGAGGGTAAGATGATTGATTGTGTATCATTTCTTTTAGCTATGGTTCATTCAGGGACACAAAAGAAATACGTTCAGGATGACAAGTACACTGGATTGAATATACCAGGCCTTATAGAATACCGTCCCAGGAAGTGACAACTATGGAACAGGCAAACAGGTTCATCAAGTACTCTGTTCCATTATTTATTCAAGTTTTTCTTAATACCCTCCTTAGCGACTTCTCAACTATGTCTTCTGGATATGAAAAATACCTCTTTGCATTGGTCACCTGCATAGCGAAAGAAGAAATTCATCTCACCACTTGTGGATTGAATTCTCTTGTTCGAGGTAATTCGCTTATTACTCGTTACTCATCGGAATCGCAATTGACAGACTTACCCATCCACGTTCACGTAAACACAGTCATTTCAATTTTTTATCCTCACCTGAAACAGAAAATAAATCAAAAATTCAAAAACCTCTTCTATATATTTGATGAGGAATGTTGGTTTTGGAAGTAGAAACGGAATTAATGTACGATCTGATTGGGATATTGCATCGAAAAGCTGGTTACTGACACGAGCGATATCTTCGCCAAATTGTAGATTGTTGTAACGTATTCCAATATTTGGATATATTTGTGTGGGCCTGACACGAGAGATTCCATTCCCGATATTGGAATGGTATCCTGATACGTGGCTAATTTCCTGTTTCGGATGACAATATATCTGAAATTGTGGATCGCAATATTCCAAATATGCCAACGTTACATTGCATTTGTGATAACGTATTCACAGTCATAATCGAATTCGAACTTTCGTTGATATGCGAGACGACCTGAACATGGTATCAAGTTCAATCGGACATGGGTACAGGATTTAAGATAACACAGGATGAATTTCTTCGGCAACGATCCTCGTGTTCACTATCGATATATGGCAAACATTTTTCATTACTTTTTTGACACTTTCGCACTGATCTT
Organism: Eretmocerus hayati; assembly: GCA_029851415.1. Classification (NCBI taxonomy): domain Eukaryota; kingdom Metazoa; phylum Arthropoda; class Insecta; order Hymenoptera; family Aphelinidae; genus Eretmocerus; species Eretmocerus hayati. Next base: position 168,116,132 of record CM056742.1, read on the forward strand.
CCACTTTCTCGCACAGTTTGTCGAAAAACGCAATCCGGTACACGGGAGTAAAACCTATTTTTCGTATCCTAGTGCAAATAATACCGACCCTACGCCTACGGAAACTCATCACTCGGACGTGAAAAAATGTTTGTACACACTTGAATATAATCTTTGGATCCTAAGGCAGCCTTCATGTTAGAAACAAAATGGATAATTACTTTTCGAAATAGAATCAGATGTTCCATGTGAATAGATACTACTTAATCCTAGACATAGTCCAATTTTTCCAGTACAAACAACGAACCTCGAGACTAGCATAAGTCCATCAGGATTAACGAATCGATGAAAAAAGTTTCAAATGAGAATTATAAGAAAACCTCTGCAGTCATTGGATAAGAATCTAAATTCCCTCAACAAACCCCGAGAAAAAGAATTTAATGCTGTGGCTACGGTGTTTAAATTGGCAGGTGCACAAATAAGCGAAGGGAATCTAGCAAGGATCAAAGATTAAAATTCATAAGGGTCTGTTACACGCGCGCATTACCCGTTCGTCCACTCATAAAGCAAGTATGCAATGAGTACGAAAGAAATTCAGAGGCACGTGCGGTGCCGACCGCTTTAGGGTCCGAATTCGTGACACTCAATAATAAATTAGCAATGCGAAACCATTTGCAGGTACATACATAACATATATTGAGGGTGGGCATTTTGTAGGCAGGTGGCCTGATCTACTCTATCCACGCGACCCTCTCTATCTCAAACTTTCATTTTGAAATTGAAGCCTTGTCAAGCTGCATAAATACTAGTCCTCAAGAAGAGATATATGTATGTAACCGACCGGACTTGCTCTCGTTACTGGGTATTATATGGGTATAGGTTAGCTATGTCAGGGTTTGATAGAGGCACGCAAGGAATTGTCGCCAGTGTTATTTAATTATGTTAATTATTCGAAGACCATTTTCACCTACGCTAGTGAGATATACTGTCGGACTGCAAATGCTATCTCGGGGTTTCGGATAAACTTTCCTCTGTGAGTTATTGCGTCTCGGGAAATATGCAGCAATGAAAGCTCCAAAATGAGTAATGTGAGGGTACCTCATTTGTTATTTTGTATGTGAACACGATGGTGTAATGTATACGATGGTACTTTGTAAATTGTGGAATTAGCCTTCTTGTCTTTCGGGTTGGGCGAGTGCAAAACAAGGTAATAATTTCGTGATGATATGATATGTGTGAACGACGCATGCGTTAGGAGTGGTAGATAGCGTGAATTCAATCGTATGTTGATGGAGGACTGGGTGATATTGATAGTGGGCAAAAATGCTAGTTTCTTGTACGAGAAAATTATACGAATTGAATGACAGTCCAAAATTTGTCCGTCCGCGGTCCACATAATGGGGTTGACTATGTAAAAGGGGTAGAGTATATTCGGTGGTCGTATGGGTGGTCGGGCGAATGGACGGTCTGATCCGGTCTGAAATGGTCCGATCCGGTCTGCGACGGTCAAGGACGTTCTGGTACAGTCTAGGGCGGTCTAGGATGGTCTGGTGAAGTCTGAAATGGTTTGAAATGATCTACAACAATCTAATACAATCTGGGGCGTTCTAGTATGGTCTTGAACGGTTTGGAATGGTTTGGAACGGTCTAGTACAATCTGGAACGTTTTCGAACGGTTTGAGATGGACTGGAACGGTCTACTCCAATCTGGAATGTGCTGGTACGGTTTGACATGATCTGAGACGGTCTGGGAAGGCCTGGAAAGGTCTGAAATGATTCGAAACGGTCTGAGTCGGTCTGGAATCGTCTGGGATAGTGTGGGGTGATCTGGTCTAGGCTATGCTGGGCTGGGCTGGCTAAGAATGATTCGTGGCCGTGCGGGTTGTAAGTGGTGGCGCTAGGTTCAGTAGGTGGGTAAGTCGATAGTTGAGCGGGGGGTGGACAGGTTGATGAGTAAGTGGCCAGAAGGGCTGGTGGGTGGTTATGACTCTTAGCGACTTGATTTCAACGAAGTTTCTTGACAACTCGTGGCATTTGTAGTTAATTTGAAAGCAATTAAAACGAGCAAAAATACATAATTCGTTTCCGGTCGGAATTCAACTATTCAATTGGGGATAAGGGTGGATGAAGGATGAAAAATTTGAAAAACATTCAAGAAATATTCAACTTTTGAGACTGGCCTTATCTCACAGTTACGGAAGAAACTTCACAGAACAATGACTTATGAAACAGTTAGCTTTACTGAATCACAATCAAAAACTAATTAAGAAAATGAGTTATGAAATTTCCACCCCATCCCCTAAAATCAAATTACATTATTTGAATGTACAAGATTGCCTTCTACATTGCCGAGTAATTGTTCGTCGAGATTTCTATTACGAAGCAAGAAGCAGCCCGTGAGAAATTACGATTTGCTGTAGCAGCAGCAGCAGCAGGTCAAGATGGGAAATCATCCTCCTCCTTTAGCTCTTCAGTAGCGTAATAAAAGACAACGCAGACCCATTGGACATACTATATACACACGACACCGTATACCGCAGACAGACAGACAGATATATACAGAGAGAATAACCGTCGGCAGCTGCAACATCAGAGAAACCAGAACGGTAGCAAAGCAGTTATATAGTAAGTATATAGCGCGCGGGCAGAGCTTACTGCACACCAGCCGCGTGAGTGCCTTCTCCGAGATTTCCAACTAATTTCAAGCTCCACACCTGCTTTCTTGCTCTATATACTATATACTATTTCCTTCTTGCCTTTTTTTTGCTCTCAGTCTCTGGTACGAGAAGGCTATCCACTGCTCATCTACGGGATATAAACGATAAATCTCATCCAAGTAGAGTATAGAATATAGGGAAAGAGAGAAGAGAGCCGAGAAGTAACGCCGAAACTTTCATCGTCGGGCCGTTTCGTAAGTGCAACGAGACCGCCGCGCGCCACCAAAGCGCTTCGTTGGTTGGTCGTTTCCAAGTTTTGAGAGCTAGACGATCGTGAGAATCGTTGCGCGATTTCTGTTTAATTAAAATCTGATCCAAAGTTTTGCTCTCATGTTGGCTCTAGTTGAAGCTTTTGAGAAAGATTCTCTTGGCATAACAACGACTAAAGGAGAAAATTGGTGGTGGTGATAGTTGGTGTAGGGGCGTGAATGAGGTTAGGATATCGGTGAAACAAAGAGTCGAAAAGCCACAATTTCAGTAGATGAAGTTCGGGAAGTAAAGTTTTGCCTTTCTTATATGATGCTCTAGCTTCGAATTTCGAAAGTTGACTTCAGATTTCACACGTCATAGAATATTTATAACCAAAAACTAATAATCTACGGGTTTTTTAACCCACTCTTTCAGATACTAATACATCGGATGATTCCCCAATAAGGTATTCAATTTTCATTGCAAGGTAACCTTCGAAGACAGTCAGGGATCCCTCAAAACGATCAAAACGAAGAATAATATCAAAATAATGTATATAGTAGCAAGATTAAAATATCACTAGAGTGTCCCATCGAAACTCTTACTTTAAGCAGAAAACTTGGTCGTGAATCGAGTTAACAAACAGCTTAGGTCAACGTCGGTTGCCCTCGGTCGCATAATGCTTTCAGCGCTTTAATTTTGAAAATGACTATCACCCCATTTCCAACTGCCTTTCCCTCTCACTCAACAAACGACTCGGTACTTTCGCAATTGTATCTCATTGCTAATCTAATTTCTAGTTCAACCCTTGGCTGCTGCTGCTACTGCTTCTGCAATTCAGAAGGAAGAGACCCAGAAGCTACGACTTTCGGAAGTTTTGTGCTCGAGCGTACATAAATACAAGCTGCTCTCTTGCTCTTGGAGAACGACGATCCTCATGCTGCTGCTTCTGCTTCTGCTGCTGGAAGGGAAGACTTGAAAAAAAAGAGCAAAAGTGCGGTCGGGTTTCTCAGGGATAGAGTTAGAGTGAGATGCTTTCTCTCTCTTCTCTCGTGATTTAAACCCAAGTTAACTTGACGCTGAGCAGTTCGTTTAGTTAAGGAAGTTGGGAGAAAGAGAGATATATATATATATATATATATATATATATGCCGGAACAAAGACAGGAAGACGAATATCGGTGACTTTGCTTGCCGTAAACTGTGTGAAACCGCTAGACGAGATGCCATATATTCAAAGTCACGCGTGTACTCTCTGAAGAGGGTAAAGAATTTTGTTGCTTGGGTAAAGGTCAGCTTTTGTGGTCTGTGATTAAATTGTACAATTGCTGACGGGTGAGACGAGAGTAATTCTAATTTCAAGGGTTGATGAGTTCAAATTAGAGCGGTGATGGCATTGGAATGTAAACTACACTTGACCTTTGGGAAGAAAGATTGAAAAGAAGGTTAGGGAAGATAATCAAGAAAAGTGGTGGCCACTAAGGTTTTCTAACTGAAAAATTAATCCATCTGATTGAAAATGTTCCATTTTATGGTATTTTGTGATTCGGTATAAACTGGAAACTGAACAAAATACTGTGGAAATACTCTCACTTGGAAGGATGGGTTTAAGTCATAACTGTCGAGAATTTTCTGAAGTTTTCAATGTCATGACAAGTGCATTTTCAGTGGCTGGGCCATTTAGGAAGATATGTGAAGTACCTATTCATTGCTCGTCTATCATTCATTTGATTTCTGATGAAAGATTTCAAGATACATGAAATTGCTGAGGATGTCAATAATCAATGACTTGGTCACGAAATTCACACGAATTTGATTTTTCTAAGGATTCCCAGGAGTTCTCCATTAGTGACGTGATTACCGCATCAAATACGTCCGTATCTGTTTGAGCAATCTGTGTGAAAAAAAGAAATATTTTGATGGATGGTCCTGATGGATAACAAAACAAGCATTTACGTCGTAAATACGGCAAGGCTCCGATCATCCGACCCTTCAGAATTTTGAGTAACCGTATAACAAAATGTCCCTCAGAAAAATTGTTCATGATATTCCAACCATTTATCCTTCCACATTTACAAGAAAAGTCTACCTGTCTCTCAAAACATAAAAAAATCGCTGCGTCGTCTGACAAATGACGTCGGGTTCACTAGCTTATAGCTCAAATATGAATCTCAAGTCGGATCACATCCAATCTAATCTGGTCCATCTCGTGCGGAATAAGAGAGCTGGAATGATCTCACTTCGCCACACAAATCTATATAGTAGATTCTATACATCACAGAGATGCCTCTTGAATGAGCGATGAGGCTTTAGGCTGCTGCCACCATCACTGCTCAGCATCCATATATGTATTCCCCTACTGCCAAAGGTGATAGAGATGCGTGCAGCATCTCTATATATCTCAATCTCTCAAGATCTATATGTATCTACTATCGTATAATACGGATACCTCAGCCAGATTCAGCCCAGCTACAGTTGGGTTCGAGTCCAATCGTGGTTTCCTCTCTAGAGCACCTCGTGTATTCGAATTGGAATCCAGAGGAGTTTCTGATGCTGCTACAAGGCAGACAAGCGGTTCGTCTATTGTGGATTGGCTTGGATGCGTAGGTATCGAGGGAAATATTCCCTTTCTCTCTCTTACTCCAATGCATCAATGCACAATATTATCATTCCTCTCGGGTACTCCGTTGTGTCGTCGTTGTGACTATTCGCTAGCTAGCAGTTGTAGTGAGAGGGGTGAAGTTGGGGGGGGGGTGCGAGGGGAGGTCGATCGTGCGGAACAGGTGACAATCTTGTAGACGCGGATTTTGACGGTATGGTGTGAAAGCCCGAAGGAGTGAAATCTCAATGTTGTGCACCGCTGCTCTCATGCGAGTCTAAGCAGGCTTGATTATGTCCCACAAGGCGCGTGTGAACTAGTAGTATGATCTGGCTTTAGTCAGACGAGATTTGAAATCAACCGGCGGGTTTCGCGTATGCTGAGGGAGATGTCATCGTGACGAAGGAACGTGAGAATTATTCGTGTTAGGTTGTTTGTTATTCGAGCCATTTCGGAGATAACGGTTCGTCAGAGGTGTCAACACAATTGGGTTTCAATTTGAGACTGTATATTGATGCCTTCTATCAAGGAAAGGGTTATCTCAAAGGTCAATTTTAGAAGATGCTTTCTCCTATACTATCAACATGGCAGATGGCATCTTCTAGAATTGACTTTTGAGATAACCTTTCCTCGATAGGACGCGTCGATAGACAGAAATTTTTTTTATCGAATTGCTAAGATGGAAAGATTTCGTTTTTTTGACCTGAGAGATATAATCAAATGACACTTGCCCCTATTGTTTTGACAACACACCGCAATAGGTCGACAAGAATCACAATACTAAAAATTTTTCATGAGGCAGTCAACATTTTGGATTTTACGAAATGTTTCGGATTCATCAGCAAGATGCAACGTTGCTATGAATAGTCCACTTGATGAAAACTCAACTGCAGCACTATTATGGAAGGGTTTTACATAATTCAACAAGAGGATGAGAGCGACCGCTGAGTGAAGCTAATCTTCAATAAGGGACACGATAATGCACTTGAATTTCGTGCATGATTACGTATAGGACATCGATAAATATTATGAAACACTAATCCTTCGCGATACATGCCTTAGCCGAAGTTTGTGACAAGGGTGTGGTGTATCGACTCCAATTTCTTCCTATATAATAATGATAACATTGAGATTCTCATGCTAAAACACAGATATTATGGATGTTTGGTTTGAGCCTCAAATGTGACATAATCGTGTGATGTCAACAGCCAGAATTCAGAACTTTCCAAGCTAATAGCTCAGACATCTATGTTTGGCCTGAAATTATCCACGCCGTGGATACCTTTCATTCAGAAATCGAGTCACGCATAAATTGGCTCGTCGTAATCGAAGATCACTTCAATCTGTTTATCTATCTGCTATTCATTCCCCCCATCTATTCGCTGATTACCTGAACGGAAACCGAAACCGATTGGTGTACCTCTCTTTCGAGGAGGAAGAAATTCGCTGAGCTCAGCAGGAACGGCTTAATGCTAGAGGAAAAATCAGAGCTTGCTAGTCGGTTCACGTATCATCCAAAGGACGTACTCGCAAGGGTATGGAATTGCGACGTTGCATCTGGGTTGCTTTCCCCTACGGGACTTCTATATATACCGAAAGCAACGACTCATTTCAAGGAATTACGTGCAAAGGATTGTGAATGAGTGTACGATAGGGAATTTTCATCAGGTAGAATGGTCAGAGTTACCGGAAAGAAAATTGGGAGTGCTGTATAAGAGTTCCCTCATTTTCTGGAAAATAAGATTTCGAAAAAGTCTTCACAGTGAGAATGAATGAAGTCATGATACTGTCAATAGTGATGGATCCAAGTCTGCGCAGACCAAAATATTCGGTCTGAAATGAAAGCAACCATTTTTTCGGAGAAAATGCACATTGATTCGATTTATCAAGTCTGATGTTTTGTTAGAAATTTCTTTTTCATATTTCACTGTGAAATTCCATCATGATCAGTTCTTGAAACTAAGATTGGTGCACAATCATTAATCAAAGTATCCCTGTAAGAATACAAACTCATGGGGTTTTATGTCCATCTTCCGCCATAGGTGGTTCTGGCATAATAAATCTTACCATTATAAATCCCAGTCACGCACGATGTCTGACGAGGAAACTGACAGAAACATCAAGTAACGTAGACATCCAAGTACCCCGAAACACGCATGTTGATTTTTTGGACAAAGTTTCCTTTGACCATCCCACATGATTCGTATTTACTTGTTCAACGTTTCCCTAGGTAGAAACGAAACCCAACAGAGGCAAAATGCTTGCTCGGAAAAAGAGGATCAAATTATTCTGGACCTTCAAAGGTAAAGCAGATAACCCAATGCATATACATCTACTGACGTGAGTCGCAAAGCAGAGAGAGGAGAGAAAGATTTTCTGCGATCGAAAACGAGGTTGAGCCAGGAGGTTTGAGAAAAGTTCATGTACGTGCACCGAAAACCAAAGAAGATGAGCCCGTCCCAAGAACTATCTGCAGTCTGTCTACCTTTCACGTTTCTTCGCCTTCGTTCCTGTCGTTTTTCTTCCTTACGACTGCTGCGAGGCCATCATTTGTCGTGGCAAGTTTATTCACGTATTCTCTACAATATCTTATGCACGATTTACTTGTATCAGACAGATTTCTTGCACGTGTTAGGAACGAGCATTTGTTTGTACTTGTTTTGGTTCAAGATGATGGTTGAAACTTCTGAGACAACGGTAAGAGTCTCAATTTTTTTACAAACCAAGTTGAAGATTTAATGTAAACTTGATCAACACCAGGAAGAGTAGCCCTTGGGTGAGATTTATAGTTACTTGCATCTTTTTCCATTCGATTACCAATAAAAGGACTTGTGGTCCACTTTTTGCAAAATAGAGTACTTTTATTCCCGGCACTTCGTCGAAACAGATGATATATCATCGATTAACTAGACGATTAAACCTGATAGTTCCGAAGGCAGCTAAACGGATATTTACGGGATACGGAAGAAAATTTCCACGCTCAATTGATATTTCATAGCACAATGATATGAAATTGATCGATCCTGAAGAATTCATACCAAAGGTCAGAAATTGCTGTAATTGGAATTTCGGGAAGGAAGGGGGTAGATAGTATGAATTCTCGATCAAGGGAGTTTGATGGCATCAGGAATGCATCGGAAATACTCGAAGTATGAGACTTTGCATATCCGCACAAGTAAGATTCAAGTCAGAGCGGACGAGAAGATGGCCCTTGCATCGATGATCTGGGTCTCAGAGTCTGCTCACGATTCTCATTTTGCAAGTTGGCGAACGAGCAAGGGAATTGCCAAATGCCAGGCCCTCCAGCGTGAATTGCTTTTGCTTTCTCTAAAGAGAAAGCTTTGTTTTCGACACAGCGAATTTTTGATCAATTTTTCCATTCAACCCAACATTTTATTCAACATAATTCATCTTATCAAAAAAGTGCTTTAACCATCTTATTCCTCTCGCCAAAATCTAACGATTGTAAGTAACACTTTTCCCCTTAGAATCCTCAAAAACCCCCCAGTGACTCATCTCTCCGGCCCTTTGTCTGTGTCTGTGTGTGTGTGTGTATGTATGTTGTTTTTTTTTGCGCCACGCTTTCTCTTCTACACTCCACTCTATCGATTTTTGCTTTTCTACAAGTTCTAGAGAATGTCTCAGAGATGAGACCAGTGATTTGCCTGGTCTCCTCTCCAAATCGAATTTAATTTAAACGATTCTTTAGGCAAAATCGCTGAAATTGTGTACTTTTATACTAAAATATCTCTTTCTAACTTTACCTTACCCCAATTTTGATTACCTAGACTACGGTTTTTTTGGCTCAATCTATCTTTTGGTTAATACCGAAATTCCATTCAAACTCCATCAACGTGAATTTTTATAAAAAAACCAAAATTTCCAACAAAAACAGCGATTTGAGCATGTTTAGACCTATTCTATCGAAATTCCGTTTCAACCAAATCACTCGTTTTGCTAAAAAAACCTCACTTTAGGTAGCCCAAATCCCCATAACTATTTTCCTCAGAAAAATAACTCAAAATATACAAAAATATTTTTTTCAATATTCATACTTTCCTCATATCTCTCCTCTAAACTACTTTATTCAAATTTTACTCAACTAAGTTGATACTTTTTCATCGTTCTAAATCGATTGGTTGATACCGAATTTTCTCAAAATCCGTTTTAATACATTCAAAATCCCATTTATTCCCGAAAAATCCAAATTTTTTCAAAATACTCCCATTCAACCCAATATTTTCTTCAACATAATTCATCTTATCAAAAAAGTGCTTTAACCATCTTATTCCTCTCGCCAAAATCTAACGATTGTAAGTAACACTTTTCCCCTTAGAATCCTCAAAACCCCCCCAGTGACTCATCTCTCCGGCCCTTTGTCTGTGTCTGTGTGTGTGTGTATGTGTGTTGCTTTTTTTGCGCCACGCTTTCTCTTCTACACTCCACTTTATCGATTTTTGCTTTTCTACAAGTTGTAGAGAATCACTCAGAGATGAGACCAGTGATTTGTCTGGTCTCCTCTCCAAATCGAATCTGATTTAAACGTTTTTTGAGGTAAAATCGCTGAAATTGTGTACTTTCATACTAAAATATCTCTTTCTAACTTCACCTTACCCCAATTTTGATTACCTAGGCTATGATTTTTTTGGCTCAATCTATCTTTTGGTTAATACCGAAATTCCATTCAAACTCCATCAACGTAAATTTTTATAAAAAAACCAAAATTTCCAACAAAAACAGCAATTTGAGCATGTTTAGACTTATTCTATCGAAATTCTGTTTTAACCAAATTACACGTTTTGCTAGAAAAACCTCACTTTAGGTAGCCCAAATCCCGATAACTATTTTCCTCAAAAAAATAACTCAAAATATACAAAAATATTTTTTTCAATATTCATACTTTCCTCATATCTCTCCTCTAAACTACTTTATTCAAATTTTACTCAACTAAGTTGATACTTTTTCATCCTTCTAAATCGATTGGTTGATACCGAATTTTCTCAAAATCCGTTTTAATACATTCAAAATCCCATTTATTCCCGAAAAATCCAAATTTTTCCAAAATACTCCATTTTTATAATCCTTACACCAACTATATTAAAATTTGCCCTCAACCATACTACATATATTCCATGAAAAACCCTAGTTTAGGTCATCTGAATTCCCCTAAAAGGCAATCTCCTTATAATAACTCAAAATATTAGAAGGAAATCGCATCTAAAATTCATTTTCCGCTATTACCCAGCCCCTAAACTAATATATACAAATTTTACTCAACTAAGTTTATACTTTTTCATCGTTCTAAATTGATGAGTTGATACCGAATTGTTCAAAATCCTTTTAAATACATTCAAAATCCAATTTATTCCCGAAAAATCCAAATTTTTTTAAAAAACTCCATTTTTATGATCTTCTCACCAACTATATCAAAATTTTCCCTCAACCAGACTACATACCTTCCATGAAAAACCCCAGTTTAGGTCATCTTAATTCCCCTAAAAGTGAGTCTCGTAATAATAACCCAAAATATTAGAAGAAAATTGCAGCTAAAATTCATTTTATCCTCATATCTCCCTCTACAACTAATCTATCCACCTTTTAATGGACTAGAGAGATACTTTTCCCTCATTCTACATCGATTGGTTGGATCCAATCATTGGATTGTGAGTGTGATATGAAATGCAATTAAATTAGATTAAAAAATATAACTATTTTGTAGGAATCCCAATCATCATTTTGGAATTTGATCAGTTTCGCAAATTTCTCATTAGTTTCAGTGAACCTCTTAAACTATTTCGCTAAGAGAAAGCATTCTGCTAATCTCATTTAGCAGCGTATTTTTGCTCCTTCTTACACTCTGCAGTTTCTACCCTCATTTCTTTCGAAACTTACACTTCTCCTCAAAGGCGAGAATTTCGACTGTTTCTTATGAACGACTTTCAAGAGAAAATATGAGAACTTTGTCATCACTTGGATTCAATGCACAGGAAAGCTTAAGCGATAATTGATTCAAAATAGAGCGGATGTGAGCAAAGGTGTGTGATACGGATACCATAGCCAAAACAAACCGGAACTTATTGCAAGATTTGATGAGCTCATTATGCTAATAGTAGCCGACAGGTAAAATTTCTACATTCTTCAAAATTTCATTGCATGATGGTTCCACATTTCTCGAAGGAATGAATTGCACAACTCAGAAGAATTGAATCTAAAAACTCTACTGATGTTGGATCGTGATATATTTGTTTCAAATTACACCAGATAGCTATTAGATACCTCTGTATCAATCTCATGATATAGGAAACAAAGACTCAATAGCTCAAAGGATTGAGATTAGGTCAGACTTAATTACTGAGCCCGGGTGAATCAGGACGGATCTCCAGAATAAACAAGAGTAAGCCGTCAAAGGCTTCGATTTCATGAAAAAAGTCCCGCTAAATCGGATACTCACTGGAGAGCTGAGCTATCCCATTTGCGTTTCCAAAGCCATTGCGTTGAATTATTCATCAAAAAAGTGCGCCAGGACAACACCGCCGTAAGATTATTAAAAAAGTTGCGGATATGAAGGAGATCACTCTTCCAATACCGGAGGAGATGCAAAGCGGTCAGCTCGAAACAAAAACGAGAGAACAATATCAATGGAAACAGAGTCTTCGAATCGCAGGATAACTTTTTTAGACCAAGATTTTTTATTTGAAATTCACGATCATAAATTTGTCATTCACATATACACGCTCAATCTTATTGGCGATTTCACAGTTTGAGAGCCAAAATAATCCTCCTTCACATTGTTTGCAAGAGTAGAGAAATCTTCCAATAAGAATTCTGATCTTTCATTAGGAGATAGAATGTGATAGATTGGTAATATTCATCTCTGCTGAATCAGCCTTTTCGCAAAAAGCTCTAATAATCAAGCACAATCATCACGCGAGATTCGAGACATTGTTTATGTCTGTGTCAAGTTGAATGAACAGGTTTCAGAGCGATAAAGCTATTCACCTTGCCGAACGCAGCTTTCAGTCATTTTTCTGGGGTATACCACAGTTGCGCCTACTGTACCAAAATTACCTAGTTTGACGGTACTCAAACTTCAAGAAACTCTCGGTTTCTATTCTTTCTCCATGATCCGCTTATGATCTTTTGTTTGGAGTCCAATAAATTTTTTGCGTTGACACAGACTTTACGAAATTTTCCAGATTTTTTCAATCTTTACGCCAAAAAAAGGATGATCGATCATTGGGAATTCTCGCTGTCAAATTTATTGGACAAATGAAATAGGTCAAACTTAAAGATGAACTTTTACCGAATTTGTGAAAATCTCTGGATGCATCATGATGAATATGATCTGTCTTCCAATGAAATGGCTATCCCAAACAAAAGCCTTTATGTTCAATTATCATCAGAAGACCAAATAGGCATGCACAGGCTCAAATTCATCAACGTCAAAGTAAAAAATGACCAGCAAGTCGAGATATAATCCCTAACCAGCTTTCCACACGTGGATGCACTAAAATCCAACTCACTCTACATGTATACATCATTCGAAATCTGTTGGCGCTAAGCCGGTCAACCACAAACTCTGCCCAAGTACAATAGGATAGCTTTAGAACCCTACCCTACCTAACCAGACCAGATCCAAACCAAAAAAGAATCGAATTATCGAGACCCATGATACTTATAGCTTAATCTTGGAGGGAAAGGGATTCCCTATATACAATCTTCTTCCGGTTCGATGCGAGAATAATTTGGCGTATTTAGGGAGGGGTGGTTATGCGGTATAACGCTCGATAATACCGATTACCACAGGGCTGAAAAACAAAGAGATCGTTGCTTTGGAGCTAGGATTATGCGAGTCTATGGGATTTGGGCGATTAAAGTTTCGTTGGGGGTAGGCAGACACTAGAATACTGCCTCACTGAACGATGCAAATATAAAGAGGCACACTATAGGCGCAACGGATTCAAGTTCTATAGAAGTGAAACTGCCAAGAGAAGAGCATATCTCGCTTTGCCAAAGGATTCATGCATTTAGAGACTTGGTATGGAAAGAGGCCTCGGGGTTTCCCAGATTCTTGCAGATCGAGGAACTTGATAGCAGAGTTCGATAAAATCGGCGTGACCTCGCCAGAAATCAAATATCAGTGGTAGTATTTATAATATTTGACAAAAAATTGTGCAAACTGAGTTGGTACAGGATGGTGGGAAAAAATCAGAGATATAGATTGTAGGTAGGAGGCGAGAAGGTATGAGATAAAACAATACGGAAAAATGTATTTCACGAGAGTTTGCACTCTAGCACGTATCATCCGCGATAGTACGAGGTGATGCAGCTATACACATACGACATTTATATATCTCGGCCACCGTTTCACGCTACGTTTGCCATTTTACTTTATTTCCCGGAGATACATACGCGTTTAGACTTTATAGAAGATAGCTGCTGCTGCTGCTGCTTCGTTTTTCACGCCCACAAAGAGAAAGATAGATAGATAGATAGAGAAAAGAAGAGCAGAGAGGCATCAGGAAAAAAAAAGAGAGAGAGAAGGTAACAAAATCTGTAGCAATTCATCCTTGGGCTCTAAATTGCTTACGAGGCACATTATGCTTTTTCTTTCCTTCTTTTTCGCGCTCTACGAGCTTTTTATTCGTTCGCTGTCTGCTTTTTCTCCAAGTACCCAGTCGAGTGTATTATTCGAGTGAGTCACAACCACGCGATATGACCCCTTATGCGTACAAATCGCAATTTTTATTCTGAGGTGGATGATATTCGAGGTTGGAATTATCAATTATTTGACTATGAGTATGCGGGTTGTCGTGTTCAATTGTGCGGCTTCATTACTGTAGAGATTAAATAATGTGTGCTCACAATTTGCTTTCGGAACAGAGAAAATAAGTAACATTTTTGCGTATCCTTAATCCTAGTCATTTCGAAGTTTATGAACTGTGATGGAGACATTTGTATGAAAAATATTGACGACAGTGTCGAATAGATTTGAGAGATATTTGAGCCTGGACAGTATAATACAGAGTTAGAAGAATGGTGTCAATGAGACATTTCAACCATTTTTGGAATTGGTCTAGTATTTCCAAGGTTTCTTCAAATGGTATGACCATTCCTACACGGAAAAACATACTTTGTTGAAATTATAAGCGTCCTTTTGTTGAGCACAAATCTTTTGCTGTCATTCGTAAATCCAACAAACTACTATTTTCCTCCAAGTCCACTTTTTTCTATCTGCTTAGTTCTCAAGTGATTCACAGAAAAACGATAATTCATGCAGTTTACAAAAGTTCGAGATAATTTTTAAAGGGGCTTGAATACATCCATGCAGCCCTGTTCTGGAATGAGTTATACGGGTGACAACATTCGTGTTTATATGGAATGAAATTGCGATTCAATAAAATTGGGAACCAAATAATCCAGTCAGTCTTAAAAAATATCTAGCCCTATTATAGATGTATAAATACAATTCTCTTCCGTTAGGTAATTGTCAATTTACAGAACTGTAGCAAAAATTTGATCATCTCTCGAGAGCTCTCTCAAAATCGTACAAAGTATTTTTACGTTCAACACGTTTTGCTATGAAAGATATGGAAAGCAATCGTAATCTTCCGATTCACCTCACTTCAAATTCCATCTCGACCGCTTGTTAAGTGCTCGAGTGCAACAAGCTCTCAAGGGATGCTCCCCAAGCTACCTACACAATAAAAATCCGAATCAGCTAGCAGCTACCTCTCTCGGCTAATTGGAAAAAAAAGATTCTCTGTTGAAGCGCAAGAGCAGAAATACGTCAGTATTTTACGAATTTATATATATATATTTGAAGCACTACGTGCAATGAATTCTGAGCTTTGGTTGATCAAGAAGAACATTTTAGATGCATGTAACGCTTCGATTGTACGGACGGATGAAGCCGGTTGAGCTGCGCTGGTTTAAAAGTTGTTTGGCTCGATGGAAGATTGGCTTGGACGATGCGGCAGCGATGGTGTGAGCACGGGCGTGGGTAGAATCCAAGATGCGATTCTGGACGATGATTGTATACGGTAATTGGAACTCGGACACATGTGAAACCTGGGAAAATGTCGTAACCAGCTTCTCTTGGGATTAACTTCTCGATTTTTGTTGGTATCATTCTTTTTGACGTCGGACACAGTTATTGCTCCATAAAGAATGTAGCGGGAGCTTCAAATTTCAATTATTTCATTGGCCGAATCGCGAGTCACGGTAGATCAGCTATATGAACCTGGCTTTCTCATAGATCGAGTTAAATCACTCGAACTCAACCTATGCACCTCCGAACCTCACTTTTTTGGCGAGGTAACATCGAACCATTTTCTTTGTGATAATTCAAACATGTAGAAAACCGTCAATTCGAGAATTAGAAAAAATTGATTATACTCTTGATGTTGGTGCGTTTCGTTTTTCCTCGACAGCTCCGGCTCTCCAGGAAGACTGCAAGGAACTGTCAGGTTAGTCTCCGATGACATTTACATTTCCTATACCATCTTTGGAAATCCATAGAGGAAGTCCTTCGATGTTACCTAGCTGGAAATCTAGGCTGAAAGTGCGCAGGTCGAACTGGAGTCATTCAATTCGATTCATGAGAAAGTTAGCAAATTAGCTGATATACCGTGAGTCGCAATTCGTTCGATGAAACAATTCAAATCAGCAATACAAGTTCTTTTCTTCGATAAATTGTCTATTTTCCAATTTTATCCAGAACGAGAAGATCAATACACGAAAATCAATGTATCGTGGAATGATGGAAAATAGCGATTGACAAAATATTTCAATATCAATCTACTAATAGACATTGGCGAACATGACATTGCTAGTTATACTCGCAAGATTGGTGAGACGTTCTGAGGATATCAAATGTTGGGGAAATGTCCAGCCATCAATTGCTGTCCCAAAATTTGTTCGCTGGACAAATTGTTTGTCATGACCGACTTTTTGCTACGGCCATGAATCAGATATGTTATATCACTACTCTATCACATACCCCAAAATTTTCGACGGATGCAATGGTGGATTGAGTAATCTCATTTGGCAGATTCAAATTGGAAGAAAAAGTTACGAGATACTTCGGCTTCCACTTACCTGTAACAGAAACAAGAATAAAAAATTAGTCATCATGATCAGATATTGAAGATTTATCGACGTTACGTCAAAAAATCCTAACATAGATGATTTTCGATCCAATCTTTCATGGGGATAAGAATATCAAAAGTAATGTTGAAAGGCAAGGGAATGGAGAAAGGAACGAGCACGAAACAATGACACTTGAATCAACCCTCATGTCGGTATGCTCATTCGCACCATTGGTCTCCATGGTAGCACACATTCGTTAATGCCAAAGTGAGCATTCAACACGTCGAACACCAATAATTCCTCATTCTCTACAAAAATGGAACACCAGTAAGCAGCACATCGATGAATCACAAATACATTCTCAGGAGCGTTAACGGAAACGAAGAGGGGAGTCATCACTTCAGAAAAAGTGAGGCGTTTGACGTCCCCAATCGAGGTGTCGCTCATTTTGCACTTGTCGACTCTGAGGCTCGATTACACACAGAGACGAATCAAGAGGGGCACGGGCGCAAGTATCAGGAAGACGAGTGATATTTTTCCCTTTCATTTGTACCCCCTTCGATAGAGAGAACGAAATTCGCGCGTCTCTTTCTCTGTCTGTATGGAATCGCAGCACAGAAGCAGCAAACGATTCTCAAGGAGGCATTGCTACGCGATAGCTTTGAACGATATTGATTTCACGCCGCTTGAATTCCCTTGACTCTTTCCCTTCTAACCTTTGTGTATACATATACTTATATAGCATCTTTGCTAGCTGAAATGAGACTGGAGATGGAACGAGATGGCGGTAAAACGTTTGAGAATCGAGCAAGAATAGTTGAAAAATGCTCAACTTGAGTTGCGGTGACGGCGCAAGGCTTGGCGGTGCGGGTAAAAGAACGAGAACTACGATCAAGAATTTCAGGGACGGCGGACAGAAAGCAATATAATTCTACTCAAGCCTTTATTTCTCTGTGGGATATTGTGGAAAGCAATATCGGGGAATAATCTTTGTGGTCATTTTTCGTTCGGTCGTGAAAGATGGTGGTATATTAGCGGTCATTGAATTGTGATATTTTCAACGAAAGGTGATACGAAATTCAGTAAAGGTGGAATAATCAGAGATAGATATTAAATCATTTCGGGGAAGTTTTACATCCAATGATACATTGATATACTGATATGAAATAAAAATTATAATCATGTTTCCAATTGCTCATGAATAGGTGTCAACAAAAGTTTACAGTTTGTGTAAAAAAATCTGATATGGAGAAGAGTGAGATGACAGAAAAGCTGCCGCCGATATATGACAGCCACGTATGAGAATACGAAAGAAAAGTATACTCCCATACTAAGCGCATCAGCTCATTTCGGGCAGTAGGGCACACATGTCCTTCGATAACCAGAATGGGCTTGCAAGCGGAATGTGGCTGTAGTTTTTCATCAAAAAACGCCTAAAATGGTGCTTCAACGCGGATTTTTAGATTTGAGGTATGAAAAAATCTTCAACAAATAGCGAGATAACATCTTGCGTGGCTTCAATTTTCTCCTCCTGTCGGCGCATTTCCAACCCCTTCACGAAATTATCCTACGGTACCTACATCTTTAGTCCAATTTCCAACCACCCAAGTTACCAAAAAGAGACTCATAAGAGTTGATTCAAACAAGAAAGCTAGGAGATCTTATCCAACAAGGCGGTCGCATTGACTTTGAATAAGGGTGGTATTTTAACTACTTTATGGGAGAAACAATTGCTCGAGACTGTTTATAAATCTCAATTGAGACCAAAGAGGTAAAGCATTGTTATTCGAGTCGGAGTTTCACATGTCTGACTAAACATTGACTGTACCACTTGTTTGACATATCGCAATTTTTTTTTTTTTTATTTTCATTAATAATCCCGATCGAACTAAACTTATGAATTTCGTTCTAGACAACTATGATACATCACAAAAAACGAGACCAGAGAAGATTCAATTCCCAATGAGGAAATCCTCTAAAAGATCTTTGAGTATTCACTGTCGGCAGATATCCGATGAGGAAACAGGTTTAGTAAGCTAGAGAGGATCACTTACAATCGTAGTTGGGGTTTAAAGAGACAGCAAAGGAAGATAGAGATACGTCAGGAAGGTGAGACTGACAGGCTTCAGGAAAAAGTAAAAGGTACAGAGGGTGGAAACAAAAAAATAAAAGGGATGAAATCGTAGAAAGACGAAGAAAAAGGCTGCTGCTTCTGCTTCATCGGTTAGCCACAAGAGAAAAAACGCAAGAGTCGAAAAAAACCACCGCCTTCGCTACGAAAAGAGAGCGCTTTTTTAAGCGGAACCACCTCCGGAATTATTCATTATCTTCCTCTGCTCCTCCCGGGCGACCCTCCTCTCTACTTCTTCTTTGTCTCGGTTAGCATCTCCTTGGATAGTCGTCGTTCCTCGGCAAACGCTAACCTCTGCTCCTTCACTCATTTTCTCACTTCCACCCAGCCTACCTCTCTCATCTCAGAAAACTCTTGACGTCTCTATATAACATTTCTCGTTGTTCTCTAAGTGTACTGGTAATTTGGCGCCTCTCGAGTATCGTCGTTTTGCGTCTCGCAGCGAACAAACGTGTAAATGTATAAACACCCTCAAGACCACCACCCGATGCTGACAAAATGTGTATGGGATTCGTCGGTGATTCTGGGACATAGCGAGAAAGTTGAGCATTTAAATATTCATGCGGTTGCGGAACGGTGTGGTGTTCGCTTGTGCCATTTTAAACAGACTTTTATTATTTTATTTGAATTTTTTTGTTTGGCCAAGGGATTTCTGGAGAGTGCGGTTTCATGGTTGAAAAGATGATAGGAGAGGTGGTAGAGAGGTGACGAAGAAAGGAAAGATAGAGAAAGAGATGAATTCAATGAGTCAATTTGAGGATGAAATTATTTATTTTCAAAGCTTTTATGGTGGATGAGTTGTCGGAGTGTCATGAGTGAGATTGCGGTTATGCTTTACCCGCACAAATCAGAGGGAATTAATCTCAATTGGTTCATTTATATGAAATTACAGTGGAATTCCATCACAAACTAGTGGAAGTCACTGATTCGAATCGATTTCCAGTGATTCAAACGGATGAAATGAATACACAGAAATCGAAAAAAATTGCACACTTTGTTTTACAATCGGAGTAAGGCTGCGACTACATGGAGCAAATTGACGCAAACGCCGATAAGCCATGAGTGCGACAAGGAGATTAGATTGGCGCCAAATGGCGCGTCCATGTCGTACTCACAGCTGGTATAGGCGTTTCGGCCGATATATGAATACACTCCATTATCTCTTCATTTTCCTCTTCTCAATGCTGACAAACTCATCTCCAGTTCTAGTCACGAATTGACCATCAGTAAATTTTATTTCGAACTATTCCTCACATTGCGGAAGGATGAAATACATGCTAGATGTCACATTGAGATCGACCAATCGACCCGAATAAACCAACATTAGCACAAGTTATGACTTCCTTATTCCTGAGTCAAATGAAACGTATTTATGACATCGTTAGACCCTACACTGAATGGTTCCGCAAAGAGATATCAAGCACAACCTGTTATCTAGAATCGGGAAGTCTTATTGACTCGGAAACTCAAGCACTCCCATTCATCCCCACTTTCATTTCTCTCTTTTACTGCCCAGATTTTCGATTCTGAGAAATATCGTTCCTTTGAAAGGATTAATGAGTCTCTAATGGGTAACCGATTTCTTCCGTCAAAGTTCTCAAAGACAAGTTCTTATTCAACTCTAGACTGAGATGCCTTTGAATGCAAAAATAATTAGACCATTCAGAATTAGATTGACGTAAGCTCACATTCAGAATGTCAAAGGAATTGTTAGTGTTTGCAATGTGGAAGTAAATTCTTGACTTTTTGGTGGGTTGAGTGGACTCTAATGATCTTAATGAGGAATTTGGAATCGAAAATGTAAACAAAATGACAACGTTCTTCAGATATGAACGGACATCAATTCGGTCCTAAATGGTCTGTGATTGTGTGAATGACTAACGTCTTCAAGAGCAATGAATTTTTGAAATTCTCGCAGGATTCAATGAAATTTCAGAGGGCCCATAAAAATATAGCGTCTGCAGTTTGATATCTGTACGTATCGACTACCATTCCAATTCAAATATAACCGCTACTCAAGTCAAAACGAACTAGTTCACAAAATCGAAAATTCCGCTCTATCAACATTACTTTGATCCACTTTCGCAAAATTCCTTCTCCTCTCATAACTCTTGAAACACACTAACTTTTACAATTCAATATTTTCAACTCAATCTTCTAATCACCCAAGAATATTCATGAAATTTTAGCATCAAAAGCTCCTAAATGATCCTAAAACGTCGAACCACGCTTCAATCCAGCTGAGCGCACCGAACGCTAACCTCACCCCCACAACACCAAATTCTGATAATCGCATGGCCAAAGTCACTATCAACCCACGCCAATGAAGATAAAGAGAATTCACGTCATACAAGCCCTCCTTTCTCTCTCATATTATAACGACGAAATTTCCCAGCACACGTGGTCGGCGTCGTCGTCATCACAGCGCGAGGCTATAATCAACGACAAGAGAGGGGGAGAAAGCCTCCTCTGTTCAAATGCAGCATCAGGTGTTGGAAAGCGTCTCTCAATTGGCCCCACGTGGTCTTATGATCATATCAGACTGGTAGCATCTCTCATACTATTCTGTATGAGGTAAATTGAGCATCGCAAATTTTGCAGATCCTCTATATCGCTTGGTGTGCTGGTGGTGATGTTGGCCCCTGACGCAACTGTATAACCATGCATAATTAAGACAATGAAACATCTCTATATGTGTGTGTGTGTGTTGGTGTGTGTTGGTGGTTATGTGGGTGATTCTGAAATCTTGGGGGAAAATTAATTATTGTTCGGCCAAGACGTTCAACGAATTACGAGCTATATATTACGGAAAGCGTGCTTGAGCTGAGTATGGAAGCAGTTTTGGAGGGTAATGGAGAACTTCTTGGTCTGAGGGGGATTTTCATAATTGATGCTTAGAGACCTTGAAGGAAGGTAAGTTCCTCTGCTGGTTTGTCGTCAACGTGTTTGGTGATATCGAGACTCAATTTCAAGAGTTGTTATTTGAAAAAATTTTGTGTGTTTAGACGAATGAAAGATTTTGAGACGATTTCATGGCAAAACCCTGGAAAGTCTAGCGTGCCCACACACTATTGATACCAACTCAAAAAAATTCTCGATGGGTTCATTGAGTTGTGAAAATTTGGAGATACGTGAATATCAGGTGTTGAAAGTGAACCGAGAGTAGCGTGAAATTGACTGATGAAACTTTTCCGAGAATCTAATTCGGTCTGTCGATCTAGTGTAACGATATAACACGCATCTACAACTTGCAGATTCGTTTCTGTGTTTGCAGTCAAAATCATGCAAGCACGTGGAATGAGAGATGGATAGAAAAAGTATGAGACTGTGAGAGAAGAGAAGTATAGAGAAGCGATGGGAAAAGTTTGCTACCTATGTGACGATCGAATTCTAAGGTTCGGTGTCTGTGTTTGTCGAGAGTTAAAACTCTCTTGTAGAAGTAGGAGGATGGTGGAAAAGAGACTTGGAGGTTCAATAGAGTTGGAAACAAACGAAAAAACTAGATTAGGAACAGCTGATATGCCTGCACTTCGAATTACACTTCAGAACAACGAGGAAGAATCTCTACAACTTGTTCAACTCTTTATGTAAATTCACTTTGGAAAGGGGCTACCAAAGAACTTTTTTCCACGACTGTCACGATTTTTTTTTGCTCAGGAACGAGTATTGATGATGTCGAGTAGAGCTTACATTTCTATGGTAATTTACGCTTTTCATGTTAAAACACTCGATATTTTTATTCTTCTTTGATTAGAATTTTCAATCAGTTGGTGCGAACGATGATTTACAAGATGATTTCTGCTCATGTTGTTTCGCAATTTCGACTAACACCCCTATCATGACCTTATGAAAAATCTGAAAGCGGATCATTGAATACGATGCAGGAATGAACTTTGTAGCACTGGTCGATGAGAAATTTCCTTGATCAGAAAATAAGCGATTGAGCTGGTTACAAAAGAAAAAGATGAACAAAATATCTTCCCCGTCTCTGCTCTAAGCCAACGTGAATACGATATCAAAATGAGAAATTACGGGGGGGGGGGACTGACAAATCTGTCTAATTCCCAGCAAGATTTTTCATCTCGTAATGTTGTTAGTTTCATTAAAAATTTTCCAAAACTTTTTCAAACATGATTCAAACTTTTCTTGTAAAACTACCCTTCATCATCCGGAAGAAAATTTCAAGTACCTCACGAGAAACCTCTCTCATATCTCGCAAATTCATCCAAGAAATTTCCGTGGTCTCGTTAAGGAGCCACCTCAATTTCACAAGCTACTCCATAGCCCGAAAGATGTCTTGAGACGACTCCCTCGTCAAACTTGTCTACAACGCACTCAAGCATATGAGGGAGAGGAAGCACGATGATCACATCCGTATCCGACAGCGGTGACTACGTCTTCATCATCCAACGAGTTAGGGACATCTTTCTACCAGAGTTTCCGGACTTGTCTAGTTATTATATCTTCAATCTAAAATTGCAAGTGAGGTGGCCTCGTATTCTTGGTGAATTTCATTGACCCAGCTGTTTCAGGTCTGACAAGAATGTTTTGTGTAATGATTTTGGAATTCACATTGAGGTATAATTTAACTCTGTGGTGACTCAATTTTGAGAGTGTGTAAGTGGAGGGTAGTTAGTTGGTAGCACTGAGACAGAAGAGAGGTAAGAGAAGAAATTCATAGAGGGATTCAGTGTAGAAGAGCAACTTTCTAACAAGGTGGCTCGTTGCGGCTTAGTGGCTATGGGCGCGAAATATTGTACTACTCTCTCTCTCTATCTATCTGAGGAGCCTTACGCGTGTTCTATACATTTTGTATGAGAGAAGTGCTATTAGTCTGTATGGATTCCTCCTTACTACTCCTACTGCTTGAGAGAGGCTAATTTTGTGTAAGCCTACTTTGGAGCTTGCTCAACTGGAGCTGTGGTAATTGGAGGCCAATTTTGCGATTAATGGCTCTCGAGTTTCCTTCGTGTGGTTGAGAATCGGGGATAGATATTGTGATAGTACGATTGGGAATGTTTCATATGCACCTGTGCATCGAAGGGGTTTTTTTATTGATACAGCTTCCAAAGTTTATGATTGACGATGAGATGTGACAATTTTCAACAGCTGATGTGAAGTTACAGAATTTTTTTTTCATATTTGGGTCATCGATATGATGAACTATGTATGGATTTCACTTTTTTGAATTCAATCGAGTGCTGGAGAGTTTTATAGATTAGGGCTTTTTCCGATCGTGTCAAAGTTTTAACGACCACAATTATTGATTGTTCGGTCGGAGGTACCAAACTAAACTTTCAATGATTCATAATTTTCCTCGCACGTTTTAGGATTTCTTCCATTTGCCCACGTCTTTCAGAGCTCGAGCTCAACGACGTTCTCGTTAACCATTACAGGATCCAATTATTCCTCAAGTGATCGTTTCCAAGAATTAACGATCAAACTCAAAACTGCTCGTATAACGATCAACGCTTTCAAATTTGCCCATACAGATGGGAAAGTTAGCAATAATAACGATCTTTTACAATGAGATGGTTTGAACTATTTGAAGTCATACCATGAACAAGTTTGATGAAATTTCAGTAAGAGAGAGAGAGAGTAGGGTGATATGAAAATCAAACGACTCAAATTGTTGATCCAAGCGGAACCAAAATGAAGTTGCTGCGTAATTTAGTTGGTCGGAGTGAAATTTGACTAATACCCTCTGAATGTGAGCGGAAGAATTTTGGGTCAAATTTTGATAACTTTTCATGGTTTGATAAACTTTGCCCAGTCTCAGCATAATTTCTAGGTTACCAAATGAACCTATGCGTAACACACAATTAGGAAGAAGAGAACAATCTTTCATACTGATCGAAGAATGTGGTTGAGTCCACTAATAGCTCTGGTAAACTTAATGATTGACGAATGAACATGGGAGTGTCTCAACTAACATTTGAAAATGACAAGTTTCCGGGAAACGGCTCAACAACATTTCAATATTCATAGCAGACGACGCTTCTGCATTTGATCCCTGCTTCATCCTAGTGCCACCTGTACAATCTGTATCGTTTGGAGAAATATCGGATTCTCCTCTCTTGAAGTGTAGATCCGATGCCGAACACAGCTTTATATTTTATTCATCCCTTATTAGGTTGTAATGGTCCGAAGCTCTAGTGCGGTGGCGCCACGGTCTGTAGCGTGAGTTTACGCACACACTCTCTCGTCCGTGAGCTCACGGACGCCAAACAGACGCAAACATGTGTGAGTCTCACTCACACATGCTTGTGCCCCAAAGTCATCGGTGAGCTCACGGACGAGAGAGTGTGTTCGTAAACTCACGCTACAGACCGTGGCGCCACCGCACTAGAGCTTCGGACCATTACAACCTAATTGAATTCGAGCTCAATCTCTCAAGAGTGTCTCTCGGTAGCTTGACGTAGATATATATCTATCCTTCTTCCTTTCTTTCATTCTCCATCTCAACACCTGCAAGATCTTCCAATCCATCTAACCTAGTATACCTGCCTGCATCCTAACCTCTCACTTCTTCATATTTCTCAAAGGTATCTCAATCTCATAACATTCCACTCCATCTGGACACTTTACCATCTTCCCTTACAATTTTTCCTTCTCTTACAAGGGAAAAGAAGCGAGATCGTTTACCGAGTCAACCTCGAAGAGACACTCGAAATACATAAGTGGATATTGTACCTGCAGCAGCCTTGCATATATGTATATGTATGTGTAAATGTGTACCTCCTCCTATGTATAAGGTAGGTGGGGAACATTTCGCGCTCGAAAGCACAAACGTAATGGGCATCATTGAACCCCCCGTGCGCGCAAGCCTATCGCTTATATAGAAACGTAACTGGTGCATCGAGTGAACGCAATTTCATCCATCTGTTTTCGATTGTTATTATAGTTTGCGAGGTAGAAGCGTGGGGTTCTTATGTTTTGAGTACTGGGGAAAACAATTTTCTTCGAATGATAGAAGGTATATGTATATAACGATCGATCGAGAGGTCTGAATTTGAATTTGAATTTGAAATTGATGTCGTTAAAATTGTAGGGTGGAGGAATGGAATAAAGGGCAGTGGGTACTTGGAAAATTGCACAGTAGTAGAGAAATTGATATGCAATTTCTGCCTTCGCGTTGATGTTGTTATAGTGAGAGAGGGGTAGTTGGAATTGAGGCTTGGTCGAAACTTGAAGTGCAGTTTGAAATTTTCTGAACGGATTTCAAGGGAGTTTATAATAGAGGAAAACCCGTTGGATGTCTTCGTTTGAAGTACCGTGAGCCGGGGTGAATGTGGCCACCGGGGTGAATGTGGCCACTTTTCCGGAAAGAGATTGTAATAGTCGTAACTCCGATGCTATGCCACCTAGAAAGACGTGCAAGAGCGCATTTTGAAGCTTAGGATCTCTCCTTTCAAAATATGTCAGCTCATTTGTGATGAGACAGATTCCATTTACCCTTTTTTCCATTAGAATAAAGTGAAAATTGTCAAGTAAAAATTTCATGTTGCCAAAATTTACCTGAATAATCCAGTACATCCATTTCTATCTTTTTCCAATGATTTTCTCCTAGTGGGTAATGACATCCCCTACATTTTGCGCTACTACCGATTGAATTTGGATGCGACAGTTATTTAGAACGACCACTTGAACAAGAATTTGTGATTTCTCGGCTGCCCCGGGGTGAATGTGGCCACTTTGTTTCTTACAATTTTCGAGAGAGCAAATGAGTGAAATAGAATTCCGAAAACAGCATTTTGAAGGTGACTTCAAGACGCGACGAATGACCTAAGATACATATAGGTTTGGTCGAAAAATTGCATTGAAACTCGACTAGAAGCGTCAAAGTGTCTAAAATCAACCCGGACGCCACTCGAGACACAACCGTGCTTGAGACGCCAATGTAGTGTATAAATTCCAAATTGGCCACCTGACTCGGGTTTTCGAGCTATCGAGATGAATCCAACGGTATTCTCTTCGTAATTAGATGAGCTAAGAGATGTGTTATCCTCATTTTGTTTCAAACACGAGGCGTCGGGGTAGGGATTCGCTCCGACCGTTGTAATCGCGGTGCTCATTTACACTTTTCAAGAAAGCAAATGGTTAAAATGAAATTCTGAAGTCAGCGTTTTGAAGAAGACATCAAGACGCGTCGAATGACCTAAGATACATATAGGTTTGTTCGAAAAATCGCAACGAGAATTCGATCAGAAGGTCTAAAGTGGCCACATTCACCCCGGTTTACGGTACTGTGCAGGGTGGAAGGAATGTTGGTTGCTTCAGCTGAGATAAGCTCTTTGACTGCATGGAAGGATGAAATCTCACGATGAAATCTTAAATACGAATATCAATTCACGAACTGGGAAAAAATTCAAGTTCGACTGGGAAGAGATAGATTTTATGCTTGTTCAGAATGACAAGATTTTGAGTTTTCTTCGAATTCAAGTCTTGATGAAATGAGATACTTATCTGTACAGCATCGTGAACAGAAAATCTTAAAATCAAACTCGTCGTCTAAAAATTAACATTACAAAGTTGAGGAATTTCTTGCGATCCAGTACGGTTTGTTCCTGATTATGAAAATTTCCTCTTACAGTGAGATTTTTTCGATTGTTAGACAAAATTTGAATTCCCGAAACAAGTTAAAAAACACACGAAATTTTTCAGATCGATGGGAATGTTAATTCCTTGTAAAATTCAGATAAAATTCGAATTCTTTACTGGGATTCAAATTGAATTAAGTTACAAAAAGATATCAATTTTAAGAGTACTTGATTTTGACAGCAAGAATGAAACCATATTTCAAATTCATACCCACGCATGGTGGACCATCATTGCCACACCTCATTCATGATAAATTCCTCAATGTATTTCATCATATTAAGAAACATGTAAAAGGGTAATGCATCCGTTGAAAAAGGAATGAATGAATGAATAAATAGACACGTAAAAACAAAAACAGGCATGTTGAATTAATACCTCAGTTACCTAAAAAGTTTCCAACTGAGCTCTTCCCAAACTGGCCAATATCTTGTAAATGAATCCACTCCCCAAACTAAGTTCTACAAAATTCCACAACTTCCTACTACAAAACTACATGCATGATATTCACAAATAATCTCATTCACACAGGCAGCTGCTCAAACTCCCAACATACAACAGCAGCAGCACCAGGCGTTAAGAAAGAACTAAAGATATTTCTCGACCTCGGCGACGATTTCTCAATATTTAATAGAGTCTCGGTGCGAACAACGGCAGAGGAAACTCTCAAGAGTTGCTGCTGCTGCTGCCTCGACACTTTTAAAATTGCAAGTCGAGCCTCTCCCCTACAACTATACTTGTTCTTCTCTATCTTTCTTAGGCGTCTATGCTACAACGTGCGAATATTATAGCAAGGAAGTGTCAAGGATCGCAGAGAGTTTGGAATACCGAAGAAGATAGTCACAGCCGGAAAGAAAGAAAGAAAGAAAGAAAGAAAGAAAGAAGAGTAGGAGGGATGTCTGGCTATATTCTACACAGGTTGGACCTAACTCTTATTCTGAAGAAGAAGAGGTACAGATATATATATATATAATATATAGAGTGGATCAGAAAAAGATAGGAAAACCTGCCGATCCGACAGCTAAGCTGATTTCGAGTGGAGTATACAAGGATCGGATGCTACTGCTGCTGTTCTCGTAGTTGCATTCTGCTTGACATGGAATTTTCGCGACGATTTTTCCTTTTCACTTTCTATCTATCTGTACTTTTCTGAAACATGAGCTTTGAGAAAGCTCGACAACGCGTGCGTCGGTGCAAAAATTCATCGGCTTTTGATATATAGTGAGAACGACAAATCTGTTTCCAACAGAAAAATCCTCCACACGATAATCTCTCGCTCGAGAGCCTACATATATATGAAGAATGAGAATGTATGTATGAAACCGGAGAGATTTTGGGAAAATCCTAATGTGTGGCTGTTTTGATGTACAAGAGTTTGCTTGCTGCAGCGAAATGGGATTAGGGAAAAGCTTCATATATACGCTTGGATCGTTTTTTCTTGTGATACGGGTATACGAGAGATGGAGGTTGTATGTAATACGTGAGTTTTGCTGAAGATATGATTTGAAAAGACGAGAGGGATGAGATTTATCGAAAGCAAACGGAAGGTAACATTTTGTAAGCAGTTGTATAAAACAGGCAGACCCAAAGTGAGCTATGGGAATTATTTCTGAGCGCATTATTAAAGGATTTATAGTCGGGAAGAAGTCTTGCTCTTTTGATATATGCCAAGATGAGCTGGTAAAAGCGGTGGATGATCGAGTAAGGAAGACAGAATTGACAGCGGCGGAAGAATTTAGTAAATATTGGGTTACAGGTGGAGTGCGACAGAGTTTGAATTTCATGAGTTTCCGGGAGAGTATCGAAGAGTAAGTGGAACGAGTCCGAGTTTGGTCAGACATAAGTGAACACCGAGTGCTGGAATGCGATTTTTGTTGTAACCAGGTTTTTGGTTCCATAGATAGTATTCATTTATCTTCATTCTTAAAATCCTGTTGGAGCTCAATTTTCGCGTTGAAGTTTATACTTTACCAATATCCTAAGTGAAATTATCTGATGTGGAAAAATGTGTATTTCGCAGAGAGCTATGATGAGGCTTATGGCGAGATTGCAAGTCTTGTCGATTCTTCAATGCATGAAATTGAAGACACCTGAGAATTATCTCACAGTAAGAATTCAGCACGAACATTTTCAAATCAGTACATTCGCCATAATGAGGGCGTTTCATCCAAGATATTTAGAGGCTCATGAAGTTTTTCAAAAATATCATGAGATCCTAGTTTAAATCCAGGCGATGCCAATTATTCAGACACAAATTTCGCATGTGCTCGAAGTAGACAAGAGCTTTTAATAAATATAACGAAAAGGGAATAGAATGTGAAATATACTCAAGTTAACCAGAATGAAGTAAATTTCTACGTTCACAACTGAATTCTTCTCCACGTCAAAAACAGAAGATGCAAAAATTTTAAATACCACCGGACGAAAGAACCAACAAACGAGGATGATTGTCGTATTTTCTCTCGGTTGGTTTCAAAGCACAACCACAAAGTACTCTGTTTTTCACAAACTAATTACGAGTAAGAAAATCATCAGGCATCCGAAGCTTTATGCTCCGGTGTGCACGCGCTTCTTCATAAAAGCGCTTTGTTTGACCAAACGTTAGAGATGCGCTTTTAATTATAAGCGAGTTGGTTAGCCCTATAGCAGCTTGGAGGTGTCCGATTAAATAAATGTAGAGAAGTTTGGTTGTGTAGGGTGTATGTGGACTGACTGGCCGAGTTGTGTAACACGGTGTAAATTTAATTATAGAATGGTGTGCGGGGGGAAAGGTGGTGGTAGAGGTGGTGGTGGTAGTGGTGTAGGCAACCGTTGGAAAGGTGAGATTGAGATGAGACGAGTAGAAAGCGAAAGCCAAGCAGCAGCAGCAACAGCAGCTCTCTGAAATATAGTGTGTATACTGGCTCTCTGATGACCGAAACAGAGGTAGCAAAGAGAAAATGAGAGCGCAGAAAGTGAGCTGTGGAATGAGTTCGTTCATTGGAGCACTAGGTGCAAGGATAAATGAACAGGTAGACGTATAGATGGATGGATGGATGGATGGATGGATAAAGATTGGAGATTTGTGGATGGTTTCATTTCTGTTTGCTGTTGTAGAAATATTACATGCCTTTGATTATTGAGAAAATTATTGTGCACGGTGGATTAATATAAATGCAGACTGTCTAATTTGGAAAAGAAGATATAGTCCTGGTACTTTCATTTTGATCATTTACATTTTTGGTTATCCGAAAACACAATTTTTTTTCTTCGGTGGTGAGCAGAATAATTGACGAGTAATATTTGCTCGATCTCTGGACTAATTTTTAGTGAAAACCCAAGGAATTCAGTGATTCAGCGGAGGTTTAACGGTGATGTAGATTCGCTCAAAAAAACTTGAGAAGATTTTTATACCTTGCAATTGAATGCTACAGTGACAACAAGGTGTGTACAAGAGTCACTTGGGAAAATTCACGATGAATTTCCGACTTTTTACATACTCTTTCGAAAATTTTCGAATTATTTGTTTTGTATCAAGAGAGGAAGACGACACTTCTAGATGGGGTTGTACGTGCTTTATTCAGAGAAACAACAAAAAATTATTGATTTTAGATGCATCTTACCAATACATGCAAAAACTGAAGCCAACTGATGGAAATTAGAAATTTGATCGTTTGGACATGCACTACATGAGCACGATTAGGGAATGAATACATTGGTCGACGGAATTTAAGGGTCAGAATGGTATGGACACTCCCCAACGATCTGAACTGAACCAGCTGTAACGGTCAATAACCGTTTGAATTCTATCGTTTCTCTCACTCTCGTTACATAACCTGTAAATTCGAACGAGACCGAAGATCTTGAACGGTTTTTGACCATTACAGCTGGTTCAACTCATATGGTTGGGGAGTGTACATAGAACATGATTGTTTGATATGTATTTTTAACTTACGCAAATTTAGTGACAGATTCGGTCTCTAAGTAAATAAATACGATAGAAAATATTCTCCTCTCGATGAAGTCATTTCGGACCCACAATTTTGTTCTTCAGTGATAATCAGTTATCCCATCACGATCTAATAATCTGAAGGTGAACAACGAAGATTCCTGATTTACTATTTGGAACATCTATCCAGAATTTCCAATTTCTTCCCGACTTTTTCCCGAGTGTGACCAATTCCTGATGACGCCGTCATCATGGTTTTATTACAGTCAAGATAGCGAGGGAGAAAATTAGCCCAGGAAGCCAAGTTTTTCTGCTAAAAGGGCCTCTTTATGCGTCCACGATGAAAACAGTGACGCATTGGTCGAATATATCGAATTCCACTGTTTTTGGACGCAAAAAAGGCCCTTACTGCAGAAAAATCTGCTTCCCGGGCTCATTTTCTCCCGGGCTATCTTGATAGTAATCATGGTTTTCACGGAGAAAAAGTTCTCCAGCATTCAACACGTAATAATTATACTAATCTCAAGAGGAAACGATTATAATCAAGCGTGATAGAGCAGAAATTCCCAATACATCATTCGATTCCACTAGAATGTTGCCTTTTCTTTTGGGTAAAACCACACTCAACTGGCATAAAATACAATTCTTGATACGAAAATGGTGTAATTGTACGGAAAAATTATTTCACCAGCCACAAAATATTTTGCCCCGAATCAAGCGAAAGAATATCATTGAAACATAACGTATTCATCGTCGTGTAACGAGGAATGCATGTCACACTGGCTATGCAAGCAATTTTGCAAAATGACGTTGTACGATTCGCGCAAGAGAGAGCGAAATATCCTATAGATATAGAGCTTCAACTAAGTTGACAAAAGCCATCGGTACGGAAGACTGCGGCAGCCACGATGCGTGATGTTCCCTCTATATACTAACGCACCAGAGCCAGAGCAAAATCCAACACGATGCACTACCGCTTTTCACAAAGTATATATACAGTCATAGAATATAGTATATCAGAGCACTGAGAGAGTAATGTCGCACACGATGCAAAGCGTGCGTGAATAATGAATCATTTGAACGACTCATCTCGCGCTCGTCTCAGCGTGGCAGACGCATCACAAACCCCGTGTATCATACTACATATACCCCCAACGCATACAAAATTATTAACGCTCAGACCAGGCCAATCCCTCCCTCTATGTGTACCAAAGCTTTGCAGATGATTTTCGCGCAGTTCACTCTGCTTCATCTATAGATTTATATAGCTCTATCTGCAATTGAAGCGCAAAGCCGATATTGAGCCTCCCCCTACCCCTACCCCTCGTTCTCTCCGACATAATACCTTTTTTGTTTCGCGAGATTGGGTCGAGATGAACTCGCTCGCTCGCTCGCTCTCTGGCATTGATGATTTCCAATTTTCACGTGGCAGTTTCTACGTAGCATATATTGCGGTCTATTCTCTTTTTCACTATGCTATGATTAAAATTGATTGTGATTTTATAAAAGAAAAGAATTTTTACGGTTACGAAAGCTGTGCATGCGGGTGGTAATTGGGTACGCGAATATTTGGGAATACTGGTATATTTTTGGGGGGTCTTTGGCATTCAGAGCTTTTTCTTGTTCCTCATTATATTCGATTTGGTATCGATTCCAGAGATTTGGCGAGTATCCCTAAAAGGAAATCTTTTTTCCGGTAGCAAATCAGTTGGCGGAGTTTAACGTACTCGATACCAATCACTATCACCAGCATAGAATTTTCTCATTTTCTCTAGAAGGGTTCCTCGGTTACATCTTCAATTCCAGCTATGCTTTTTTTTTAATGTGAATCAAAATGATTCACAATACGGGAATGGGCTTCATTTCGTCGAAATTCACGCAGAAAAAAACCAACCTAACTCACGAAAAAAAAAGCGTCAAAGATAACTTGCATACTAAACTCGGAAAATTCTCAATGCAGCTACGATAAATTCAAGCTCTCGGCTTTCCAAAACTTCCATTTCAAGATTTTTAATTCTCCACAAGAGAGTTCTGACTTCTCTACCGAGCGCGACAACAAATTAAAAAAAAGTCAAAGCAAGCTGCGGCAAGCTGCTCGCCCCAAAAAGAAGAACAGAAAATGGAAGAAACGAAAAGACGCAAACGAAGAAAGTGGAAAGAAGAATAAGAAGGTGAACAAGTAATGAAAAAAGTACGATAAAACAAAAGGGCAAGAGTGCACGAGATGGGTGAGGTGGGAACAAATGTACGTATAAGGCAATTTCAGGGGAATTAAGTGTGGCAACAATTTCCACGTGGACATGACCAACAGAGCGAAAATCCGTATAGGTGTATACAGACCAGACTGAGCCACTCCCGAACGCGTTAAATTGGCGCTCTAGCGATTCTATATAGAGGTACTCTCTCGTGAATAAACATTGAGAGTAGGTAGGTATGAGTCGAGATCTCGTACTTTTGTATCAACTGTACTGCACGAAATGCACAAAACGCATATTTTGTCGTAGTAGTCGCGCAAGTTGCAATTGTAGAGGGACCCTGCAGGTGTATACAGAGTACAGAAAGGTATAGGTGTGAAGCATAGAGCCGACAAAGAGACATAACACGCCATCAGGAGTGTGAGCTGGAATAATAGACCGAACAACGAGGAGAAGAGACAGAGAGAGAGAGGAGCTTGCAAGTGCCGCGGGCTGTTTCGGTTCGTCACCTGATTTAGCTCGGATTTGCGCCGATTTTGTGGATAAAGGTTTCCTTTGATTCCAGGAATAGACTACTGCAGAGATGGAATTGATCGGGATTAGGAGGAGAATTCATGAGTCTGATGAGTTTTTTTCATAGAATTTGTTAGTCATTTGAGAATAATCCAATTTGGAGAGGTGGAAATTTGGAAGAATTAAGAATTGTACAGTTGATTTGATTCAACGGAATAGAGATTTAAAAATGAACCGATGGCCCGATGTCTGAATAAACTACTCTTGCCGTTGGCATTGAATCAACTATTTCTGTTTCAATTTTGATTGGAGTTAAATCTTGTGGCACATGAGTGATGAGGTTCAGTTTCATTTGCCAAACATATGGAATTTCCACGATGGAATATTGATTGTCAAGGCATGTGAATAGTTATTTAGGTACAAATACGGCACGCTAATTGAATATCACTGAATTCGAACGCGATAGATGGAATTCAGTTCCGTGTCTATCAGATCGATTTGGTGTCATCGCACGAAACTGAAAATATTCAGTACATGGTACAAATAGATCATATTGAAAACGAAATCATTACCAAGACTAGAATTGTTGAAAAATCTCGACACGGCAAGATTGCCACATTTTAAATGAGTAGCAGCTCAACATCCTGGGTGAAAAATGGAAAAAGAGTACTTAGGGACTAACACCAATTCCAGTCAAACTCCACGCGAGAAACTTGGCTCGTTATCTGCACGAAGGTATCCAATCTCAACGCGGTCAAACATCTGCAACTGCGAACCAGCGACCCCCACATATTACTACTTTCAGATTCTGGTTTGAAAAAACTACTAACCAGTAGCTCTCAAATCCACGATAAATTGCACATTACCACCTCTTCCTACAAGAAATAATTTTGTGCTTGAAATGAAGAAATGGAAGCAACAGCAAGGAAAAGACTCCAAAAGTGAGCTTTACGATTCTCCAGTCAGATATAAGCCATCATCATCATCAGCGGGTGGTAACTACAACCTGGTCACGGCCATATCACTATGCACTACGAAAAAGAACGGGCTTCGACCCTTTGAGCTAAATTTTACTTTTCAGTACGAAATAAACGATGCGATCACGAAGAGGCATGGCTGTGCAAGTTCCTATGAGGTATAAGTATACGATGAGGGTTTGATACCTTCTCAGTGAGTGAGCTGGATTTTAAATGACAGGTTGGCTTTCTTACCTCTGTGTGAGTCATTCCGAGAGTAATTTGATGCAAATTATTAGAAAGAGTTTGGAACAGTAAGTTTTTATGCTTAGCTGGCGTGATATGAGCTCGTGATTTTTTTTTTGATTGGTTTTGATATGAGTACTGAGCCCCGCTTATTATGAAACTAGATTACTTGTGAGTCTGTTCAAATTATACGGTATTCTATTATTTTCAACCAAAATGATCACTTGTCCTGAGCCTCAATTTACACCAAACGTTGGCTTTGCCAAGTAAGCCAGAGAAACTCAATTTTGCGGGGGAAAAAAGTCATAAAAGAAAAATTGAAAACCACTGATACTCAAACATCACAGAAATTTTTTACATGGGTGATTTACCACTTCAATCATCATCAAGGGGTCGAAAGTTTTCATTAGGTGCTATACCGATACAGTAAATCGGGGTGAATGTGGACACCGGAGTGAATGTGTCTGCTTTTCAGTCGATCTTTTGTTTTTTCAATAGTTTCGTGCTGATTAATCGTAAAAAATCCTGACGGGGTTCATTTCAAAGTTATTCGTCTCAACAATAAGCTTTCGTGAGATTTTCTTTGACGTGCACTTTCTCACCATCGTTCACGCCGGTTGGCACGCCGATGGTTGAACTCATAACGAACGATTCTTATCATAGTCCGATCAAAAAAAAAAAGGAAAAAAAATGGTGCAATAGGAGTCTCAGTACATACGATCAAACAACATTACGCCACGAGCATTGTTGAAAGAGTCGTCAGGAAAATAGTACACAAACAAGAACATGAAAGAGCAGATCAGATAGATAGACGACAAAGAGACAAAAGAAACATAATGCTTCGAGTTGAATGCAATTATGACAAAAATAGTGCCACTTTAGCCCGCATAATAATATATACGCAAACACAACTCACCAACCTCACGAATTATGAAACATCGAGAAAAAGGGTGAAGAAGAGTAAGGTATAATAAAAAGAATTCTAGACAGAAAAGATGGACGAGATCGCACGCAAGCGAGTGGCTGCACCTGTATCGCCGCAAACTAGAGAATGAGTTTTCGTCGTGTCGCTTGGAATTGCCTCGAGAATAGCTATATACCCTGAGAATGGATGCGCTCAGGGTTGAAAACCGACGTAATTAACATGGGTAATTGCTAAGAGCAAGAGAGACAGGATAAAACAGAATAAGGGCAAACAGGCCGCTTGCAGATGGAACGCTACGATGAGAATTCGTTCTAGCTGTTTTTATGTGACAACCCCGTTGCTTTAGAAATAGAGCAAAACAACGAGATGAGGGCACAACAACAACAACAACAACACCAGTAGTGAGAGGGTACATTGGGGATTGGTTTTTGTGCTTATGCTACTTTGGAAGCTCGATTCATGGGTTATATAGATAGGTAGCAGAGCGTTGGAGGATTTCCTTTGAGGGATTGATATTTGATGTCATCTTTTCAAGTATTGATTTGTAGTATTTTCAAGAATTTCAGTGAGACCTGAAATTGGATATCATTAAAAATATTAAAAGACATTTATCGAAGATGACATGATTTTTATTTTCTTTTGAATTTCAACAGAATGAGATTAAACTGGATGATCAAGCACATTTTTTGGCTCCTGATAACTCCTGATTCACAAGGATAAAGGGTAGAATGCAAACTTGGAATGTAATGCAAATCACCAAAGATCGAGGCCTTCATTCCGTGGCTCTTATACTTGAGCATCTTACTAGAATAGGACGATAAATTCACGCAGCGCAGCTTCTCACCGTCGCACAGTAGTCAAGAAACCTAACGTCATCTCTTCAAGTTTGTAGCAGCAATTTGAGTGCGACGATCAGCGTGTCGTCACTCTACCACCACCGCCACCACCACCTAGTTTTCAACGGCATTATCTGAGAAAAGCGACGATGGAACGGCTGAGAGACTGAAGCATGCAACTCGACTCTAGAAACCGACATTGCTCGCGGGGATTTGTCTATATATACTATACACGTGAGGTATTTTGGGCATGACAAGCCATTATCAACGTTCGAGACTCTGTGTAGATATATCTATAAACCCTGATGGAAGGAATTGCCGAGGGCAACTGATGCTTCGAGAGTAGTAGTCTAGTAGTTGGATTGAACAACGGCCTCCTGAATAATACGTGTGCAATTGAGAAGACCGACGACGACGAACGATCGAGCGAGCAATTTGACTTGGCAATTTAATTTTGTTGATCGTTTTGGGCGTTCCATTTTTTATAACGATGCAATTTTTTATTTTTTAGTAGAGATTTGAGCTTTGAGTAATTCATGATGTTGATGCAGGGTGTCTACCGAAATTTTTTCCAGTAAAAAGGAGATTCTAAGGACTTTCGAAGAACCAAAACCAGGCATTGTGAGGATTTGGTTCTGAGAACTAAATTCTCATCGAGTACTCAAATAACATTCTGAAACCGATTTACTATAATTTGTGATAACTAAATTCGTGAAAGTCCTCACAATAGTTGAGAGTTAAAAGATTGCAAGATTTCATCTGGAGTATATTTTCGCTGTGACAAAGGATTTTTCAGTGCAGCTACTTAATTACTGTTCAAGTTATACCAAATTTTTTTATACACCTATCAATGCTCACGATGGCTTCGTGTATGGATCGCTGTGCAACTAGAGATTTTTCGTCGATGTTTTCAACGAGAAATTCATTGTTTCCTTAACTTACAAAGCTCTCTCCGGACGTTGCATTGCTATGAGTGAGATTTTGCTCATAAAATTGCTGAGATAGAGCGTGCGACATTTTTTACCGAACAAACCGAGTAAAAATGGACCAAGACGCTCATTTTGCCTCTTAAACGTTTTCAATATCTACTGAAAATTCTTCCCCGCAACATCTTTCTCAAAATATCTACCAATATGGTCGGCACCAATTTTGAAAATTCTACCCTGGTTGACAAAAATCTCCTGTAGTATGCGGGATACACGCGCGTATTGGCACTGATGACATCTTTTTCTTTTTCTTATTTCTCAACTCCTTTGAGGAGTTAATTTCAAGTTATTTCCCAACGCATTCATTTTTTGCTTCTAAATTTTAAATTAGTGAGGACCGAGCAATGCAAACAAAGACTTTTCAAATCACACAAGGACATTCTAAGGACATAGAAAGACTAGAAGGACGGGTAGACACCCTCTTGTGATGGAATCCGAATTCAAATAAGCTCGAATAATGGTAAAAAATGTGGGACGATGAGATTTTAATAATTATAATTTTACCGATACTATTGATAGAAATGAAAGAATTCGTTTCGATAGGCAAATCGATCTATCAAACAATTTGCTCATTCAACTTGGGCGGATTTATTAAGCAATGAGATAAAACGAACTACGATTCTATCGATCGTTATTTATTAACAAGCAGCTTGTTTCATTTGTATCTCGAGTTATTATTTGCTCTTGGAATGAAACAGTTTACCAATATCGATACTCTCAATAGACAGAGCTGAGTTATATTTCCTCATTCCTCTTCCTCCTTTCCTTCCGATTATGAGTTTTCCATCGGTCTTCTTCATCCTCTTGTGCCGTTTAATATTTGACTATTCTTTCTTATTTCAACGAAGCTTTGTCCGTGACCGTAAGAGGAGATATTTCAACCAAACATCTTGGGAAACTAACTGTATAGTCACAAGCTTTAGTGAAATGCACAGAGAGTTTATTGATTTGATCGGCTTTGAAACCCAAAGTATTGATACGATTTGAAACACAGATTGAATATTCCACCGTTTGTGACATTTTTCCATCCATAAAAATTTATCTGACTGGAAAAATACTGGTTCTCGAGTTCGTGATGCTTTACTAGCTGAAACATTTATGTTACCTTGAAACATTGCTCTAAATTAGTGGTCCAAAATTTTTCTTTCAACTCGTGCACAAATTTTGTAATCCACGAGATGGTGAGTCACAAATATCTTACTTTTGACATTCTCGAATTTTATCTAATGCAGGTATAATACCCAAATGGCTGTTGCTTCATTATCTTTGATGCTATACACAAGCCTTTCTGATTTGAAATCTGTTTTTTCACATCATGATTTCTTATATCTTTATTTATCCTCTCAAGTCCATACATGAACGCGTACTCATCAATCAAAATAGCATTCGACATGCGTTACGTGAAACCTCGATCATTTCAAAAATCTCAGACACGAACCATGAAGATTTTGATTTCACGGTGGGCCAAGCATGAAATTAGAATATTTTACGCAGTCGAGAATATTTGACGCCAACCATGATACTTACTACTACTTTGCGAAAAAAATGTCGGCTTTGAATCTGAAAGGAACGACGCAGAGGGTGTGTGAAGTGAGATGAGGAATCTGTCAGTGATCCGAAGATGATGCGCGCATACATCACGTATGATGAAGGTTATACACGTAAGCTTTCTCGGCTATAATACCGAGATAACTTGAGTCTCATAAATCAATGGAATGGATATATTACACTCCATTTTTGCGAGTAACACAGATGACAGATTTTACCATGACACGCCGAAGGAGTACTTTTCACAGGGCGTGCACCAATAATCTCCAGAAAATTGTCATGATGATTCCCGGTGTTCCAGCTCATCCTCGTCATTTTTCCAGGATACATAAAAAAAGATCTAAACGCTTTTGAAAGGACCTTAAAAAACTCCATTAGAATACTCTTCCTTATGCCCTTTTTTCAACCTCACAAATGAGTATTTGAGTTTGTTCTTGCAGTTTTCTGATTTCTTATAACAATTACAAAGAAGCATGTAAAAATTCTAAAAATGCGAATTTTGAATTTATACTTTTGCTCTAGCTACACCTGCTTCAAAATTGTGGGTAACTTATTGTGTTTATAGAGTGTAATTCGACATTACCTACTCAGAAAGATTAATCATCATTTTACAACTCAATCAACCTAAAACTGTAGCCGCAGATGTGGAGGGCAAAAATCACGTACGCTGTTTGATATGTAGAAGAAAAGAAAGTCAAAGGGAAGCCGTGATAGATGGTGTTACCAAAGAATTAGTAGCCCAGAATTCAATTAGAAATACAGTTGAGGGAGGTACGTATCTGTTATACTCGAGTTCCTATCATATCGTCATCTTGACATAATGAGACTGCGTGACCGAGGATGATTCAAATTCTACCGCTTTCTCCGTATCCTGCGTTTGAGGTATCGCGTGCCATACAACCCCTCTGACTGACAATAACTCGGTTCCGGTCGTAGGGGTACATTTCGTACATTCATGCATATCTGCAATATTGCATCGTGCAGCTACCCCTACCGGATCAATAAAGGACTCGGTGAAGGAGGGATAGAATGTAGACTGGACGTTCTTTAGAGAATAGAATCCAAGAATGGCGGTGATGATTATTTGATCAAGGGCTCGTCGGTACAAATGTTCGTGAGCTGTTTTGTAAAAAATTGTACTTTTGATCCTGACAGCGTTACCATGGGGAGGATCAACATTTTTTGGTTCAAGAGTTACAAAGCTCAAACTCGTTATTTTGGACAAACAATTTTGGTGTCTCCCGTTGTGCGGCATCGGTTCGATATCTTATTATCTCAGATGAAAACAGACACCAACTACTTGTAGAAGGATTGAGGTCATCTTTGGAATCATTATATGGAATGATTCTGTGTGAATTGCGAGATACATGGTCATGGAAATATTTCGCATAAACATGGAGTAATGTACGGAGTAACTCACGTAACCATGGAAAGAATGGAACATCTCAAGACACTCACCTGAAACAGAAAAATGATAAACATGAAAATTAGTATTCATAAATCTTTATCACAAATTTAGTTGGAATCTTACACCAACAACAAAATATTATTCCCTGGATTATTACGAATAAGATATCATTCTGCCATCTTCAAAATAATTGAAATTCATAACGAAAGGAGGGATCAACCACAACAATTCACGCATCCCCGTTGAAAACATTTTCGGATCAGTCACGCGTGCATTCATTGCCAGTGAGGTCGTAGAGCAGTATTA
The DNA here is from genome assembly GCA_029851415.1 of Eretmocerus hayati. NCBI lineage: Eukaryota > Metazoa > Arthropoda > Insecta > Hymenoptera > Aphelinidae > Eretmocerus > Eretmocerus hayati. The sequence continues at coordinate 168,157,282 of CM056742.1, forward strand.
GCGGAACCACCAAGTGGCTCGGATACCAAGCGCGTCAAGAATCGCCGTACCGGAGAGAGATATGGAGCGAAAGAGACGAATTATGGTCACTGAGAGCTCGGATAGGAAACGACGACGACGACGGTAGGTGAGAGAAGTGTATGTGCCATGCCGTATTGGAGACCGAACGTTCTCATTGTGATTTGCGAGCGGTAGGGCGAATAGGTGTGTGCTCGAATAAGTACTCGAACATTCATGAGACTATACCGAATTCTGTCTTGGAATGAGACATGGTTGCGAGGTTAGGTTTCCATACGCTTGTTTCAAATTGACATTTTTTGTTGTATTTATTCTTTTTGATTCTATCTTCTTAATACTCGTTCCATGTAGATGAGAATGGTATCAAATTTTTTTTTTTAACACGTTTGCTGCGACGGGTCGTCCCACCGGTGGGACCCGCTCGTCCTCTTTAGTGTGCGACGGTGATCAAAATCCTATTAAATGGGTCCTACCGGTGGGATCCGTCGCACATAAAAAAGGAACTGTGATTTTCGGCGTCGCAGCGAACGTGTTGAAAAAGACCAAGATTTGTGGGATTCCATGAAAATTCTCCTATTCACCATTTGAAAACCAGTTTTTTAAAGAACAACGTTGGAATGAACTGGGAATGACAGTGAATCGTCGATGGATTTTGCAATGATTTCGAATCGATAAATACGTCGGCACGAAATCATATAAAATAACCATGCAGATAGTTTGAATAGCAGTATGATTCATCAAGGTTTGTAAAAAATTCTCACCGCAGAATCAACGGCAAAGATTCGCGTAGGTGTAAGTACAAGCATAACGAATTCTTCATCAACAGTTGATGATTCGTTGATATACCCTAATTTCTCATATTACCGTGATATTACAAGAGAAAGCTCTCAACCGCGATGCATTTTAGTTACATAATCCTGAGATACTTATATCACGAGACCCTGTTTCAACGCTATTCGAGATAATCAGAATCAACGACTGGATCTTTTTAGAATAACGAGAAAAAGTACCTAAGGCTACATTTTTGTAGTTCTCCCTTAAGAATAATAGAATCTCCTAAAATTTAGTCAATCGTATCCCTGATTGCATTTAAACAAGTTCGGTCAATTAACGAACAAACTCCAAAACAAGCAGCAGTATTTACTGTCAGGCAACGAATTTCCTCGAAATTGTAGGAATTACGAGAGAGGCGACAAATAATAAACAGTCAACGAAAGCTAATTGAAAGGGGAAGTCTCGACAACTGCAGCAACAACAGCTGCGATAAATCGTCGTACCGGCACGATTCATCATCCGATGAGTCCCGAATGGATGATATAATAGACCCTACAGAATGTGCAAAAACATCGAGTGTCCGTAATGTAGTAGTAGTATAGTAGTAGTAGCAGTACTTCAGATAGCTTGAAAATTATCATCCGAAGAAGAGCTGAGACGAGCCGCTAAGAGATTAGCGAATGGTAAGGCCCCGGGGCTGGACGGTATCCCAAATGAGGCCTTGAAAATAGTGGTCCGAGAGCAGCCCAGCCTGCTACTGAAGCTGTTCAACAAGTGTCTTCTCGCGGGAATGTTCCCGAAAGTGTGGAAACGGCAGAAGCTAGTGCTTATACCCAAGGGGAAGGGTGGGGAACCAGCGGAACCATCATCGAATCGGCCACTCAATATGCTGGACAACATCGGCAAGATGTATGACCGCATGATCCTGAACCGGGCGGAGGAAGAGTATGAGCGTAGCGGAGGTATGTCCCCGATGCAGTTTGGCTTCCGTAAGGGGCGCAGTACGATGCACGCAATAGAGAGCGTGCAAGACAGAGTTCACAGAGCGCATACAATGGCTCCCCAACCAGGTGGAGGGTTCTGTGCCATAATATGCCTGGATGTGAAGAATGCCTTCAACACGGCAAGTTGGGAACGGATCTATAGGTCCCTAGATGGAAGAGTACCCCCTCACCTGCTCGCAGTCATCAGCGATGGACTGCGCGACAGAGTCCTGGTGTGCGACACCGATGAGGGAAGGGTTGAGTTGGAACTCTCTGCAGGGATAGCTCAGGGATCCGTGTCAGGACCGTTTGAATGGAACACGCAATACGACGAGTTCCTGAACATGAGCATGCCAGATGGGGCGGAACTTATTGGCTTCGCGGACGATGCGGCATTAGTCGTGGTCGCCGAAACCGCGTGGCAAGTGGAGTGTGCGGCCAATGAAGCTCTTTACCGCATTGGTCAGTGGTTCCCTGAGAACGGGCTGGAGCTTGCCGAGCACAAGTGCGAAGCAATGCTAGTCACCAAGAGGAGGAGTTTCGAAACCCCCGTGTTCTCCATCAACGGGTACGAGATCCCACTCAAGAGGGAACTCAAGTATCTTGGGGTTTGGTTTGACGACCGATGGAGCTACAAGGCCCAAGTTAGGGAAGCAGCGCTGAAGGCGGACAGGGTTGGTTGCGCCCTTCAACGGCTCATGCCAAACATTGGCGGCCCCAAGCCAAACAGGAGATCTTTACTTAGCACCGTGAGCTATTCCATCATGCTGTACGGTGCACCAATTTGGGGACGTGTAGCTAGAGGGTCTGTGATCGACGCGAAGCTAGGCCCAGTCCAGCGACGTTCCGCGCTCCGGACGATCAGCGCTTACTGCACGGTGTCCGACCACGCAGCCTGTGTACTAGCAGGTACTCCACCTATTCGACTACTTGTAGCCGAAAGGGTGCGTGTATGGGAACGCCAAGAGACTCTCAAGAACGATGGAGTAGTACTAAACCCCACCCGGAAGGCCCTCATTCGAGATGTCGAAAGGGGGGGAACTGTCGAAGAGTGGCAGAAAGAATGGGATAGCTCAACGAAAGGGAAGTGGACGCGAAGATTGATCCCCAACATAGCCAGGTGGATCGATCGAGCTCACGGAGAGTTAGATTATTGGCTGACGCAGGCGCTCAGTGGTCATGGCTGCTTCGAGGAGTACCTAGAGCGGTTCCAGAAGAGGGAGACCTCGGTCTGTCAGATGTGTGAGGCAGACTGGGACGATGCGGAGCATGCACTCTTCCAGTGCGTGAACACAGCGATGGAGAGAGCGGAACTCGTGGACTGGCTTGGGAATCAGATCACCCCTGAGACCCTAGTGCCGTCCATGCTCCGCAGCAAAGAGACGTGGGATAAGATTGCCGCCTATATCAAGACGGCGATCACCCGAAAAGAAGAGCGAGAACGGGCATTGCAGCGCCAAGCAAGGGGCGCTGTATAGCGAACAACGACGACTTGAAGAGTGAACAAGGACGACGAAGAGAGAAGACAGGAGAGCGGACACACCAAAGAGGAACGCCCCTTGGCGCGCGATACGCCTCCCACCCTGAAGTAATGCTAACGCGGTTCCGGGGTGGGTTGGTTAGATAGTGGTTAGCTGCCCCCAGTTCTGCAATGATGGCTTGCCAACATCGTAGGGCTGAGAGCAGAAGGTTTTAGCCCCCAGGGCACACGGGCGTTGGATTCATGCTCATCCGGTTTACCGGGTGAGCAAAATGAAAGCGCTCATGGTCTGCCGGTGGGAGATCCATTAGGGATAGCCTGTCATCAGATTTTTCCTTATATTCCACTTAAAAAAAAAAAAAAAAAAAAAAGCTTGAAAATTATCATGAAAATCGAAGAAGCAGCATAACAATATCACCTTGCCAACGTCAGCTACTACAATGGGGAGGACATGTCTACCATCTTTCCACTCACCCCGTCTACTACTTTCTATACAGTGAGGAAATAAATTGCAAAAGGGAGAGCCGGCAAAGGGATGGCGTGATCATCACATTGTTCCGCGTTTCGCGCCCGCTCTCTCTCTCCCTTTCTCTACATTTTCCATTCCTGCAATTCGCACTACCTTTCTATATATATTATGGCAGCTACACCAAAGCGCATGGCTAATTACCCTCGAGAGTCACCGCGTCGTACCGATTCACCGAGCAACTTTTCAAATTTTAGAACTCTGACCCTCAGCTCAGTTCTATATCGTTCGTATATAGCCTATACATACACACTAAAAACACTGAACTTGGGATAGATATATAGAGTATGTAAGCAGGGGTTGACTTGAAATAGTCTGCAACGAGCCACGATAGAGCCGTAATTACCCGGATAATGGAGTAATGGTAGGGATATTGAAACGCGGTGTTGAAAATTGCTGGGCGCTTTTCTGGATTTGGAAGGCATTGATTCGGAGCTAATCTGGAGGGTAAGCTTTTGAAAATTCAGAGGGGCTCATTTTCCCGATGGAAGATTCATTGTTTCAGTAGTAATTTACATTTAAAGTAATTTGTTGATGGTGGTGATACCATTATTCATTTGAGCATCTGAATCTCAATGAGAAAATATGGCATGGGCTAGTACGAGATTGTTAAAAATGTTCCAAATTCTCTTTGTGTATGGTTCAGCCCCCAATAATATTCTACTTTTGTGAATAGAGAATTTTGAATGCAAATTCCATTAGTGAAAACATTTTCTCGTTAATATGATAATTTGTGTATGACCAAACCAGAAAAGACATCTTTTTATTCGCTTTTATTGAACTCGGGCGCGTGGAGACAAGATTTCTTGTCGGGGAACTTCGTGTGAGCGTGTCATTGACACACTTTGGTATTGTTGTGTTGGTGTCGAGGCTCTGAATGCTCTGATGCGCGATTTTACATTGTGTAAACGCAAACGCGGCTTTGTGCGCAGATCGAGGGGAGAGCATGTAGAGAACAGTATAGGAGAAAGAATCTATGAGGTGTCACAACTCACAGCTGTGAGCAGCAGTGAGCAGAGCACACATATAGCACCATATAGCACATCAGCCGATCAGCCGGAGATGCTGAGAGATCCTCGCTATCTTTCTAATTTGCACTAATAAATGATCATCAGTGATTACTTACGGTAAAAAGCAATGCTCTCGCCCGCCGGCCTGTCCGAGCTGCCCGCTTATTGTTGCTGCACGCCGCGAAAATTACATACCCATAACCTCTACGATTGTTCACCGCGTGATATGATGCTGTTGTAGGTTGCAGCTCAGTGCAGATATTTTGTGTAATGAAGTGATTTCATTAATGTGTTCCAGTTCTGGATCTATCCTGCGATGACTCTCATCTTCATCAATTTGTAGATGAATTTGTGAACAGTGTCAAAGCAGATGATTGAGAAGAGTATTAGAAACAAATGTTCAGACCAGTAGAATCACTGACAGGTGATTGATGGTTCTATATTTTTTCATAACTGTGAGGAGCTAAATTTTCTAGTACGCAATCAAGTTTTGCATACGGTGGAGAAATCAAGTCACAGTTTTGATCAAGCAGTAACAGAGTGATGAATTGTATTTCATGGGACACTGTGTGTCAATTGATTAGTAACTGCCATCAATCTCTCTCCTAAATGTTAATTAGGTATGCCATTGCTCAGAACTCCAGATTAGTGACGGAATAGACCACTTTTGTTGTGAACATCAGTTGCAATAGTTCCATGCGTACCAAGTGCTTGTTCGTTTACACTCCTAAGGATGCTTTCTAGCACTGACACATCCATTACAAAAATTTAGCAGTCATTTTCAACTAAATTCCACCACTCCAATGGTTTCTGTGTAGATGTTTACAATTCTGCAATACTAATAACAAAGTATTAGTGTGGTATCAGCATAGAGGGCTCAAGGATCATTCAGTTTCTTACAAGCACAAAGCGCATCGCTCGACTAATTTGAATTAGCAGATATCCCTATCCATGATTGATCTCCGACTTGTGAACTGTTGTGGAATACTCATTGATAGAGATGTACTCATGTTGTCAATAAGCTATACAGCCTCCTGAATTTGATTTGCCAATAACTTGGCATTCATTACAAAGTTACCGGTTTGCTATACATGACAAGAGGCATAATTTGGGATCAACCGTGGCTGATCGCTCTACTCCTGACTAATCCATTTGTACTCTACAGCCCTTCTTATCCCAATACTTATGCAGAAATGGATACATCTCTTCATTATAATCAGCCAGAGAAATTTCAAAGATTATCCAAAGCTCTAGCCTGATATTAAATTTTTTGAATTATGGTCCATTTTAAATTATTAGATATGAACTAAAAATATGAAAATAAAATAATTAAAAAAAATAATTTTAAAAATTCGCTTTTATGAACATAATAGCAACGCAAAATGTGAGAATAATCTTGAATCTCCTTTCTGCATCTAGCATAGATGTTGGCTAAGTTTACTGACTTACATGCTCCAAGATGTTCATGATTTTATGAATAAATATGATAAAAGCGTGGGTTACATCATGAAGACTAATGTTGATGAATCAAGTTTATAACCCACGCTTTTATCATATTTATTCATAAAATCATGAACATCTTGGAGCATGTAAGTCAGTAAACTTAGCCAACATCTATGCTAGATGCAGAAAGGAGATTCAAGATTATTTTCACATTTTGCGTTGCTATTATGTTCATAAAAGCGAATTTTTAAAATTATTTTTTTTAATTATTTTATTCGATGATGAAATCCTCCTCGTCCCAAGGCAATTCAAATGATGTTTGACTGCAATTTCTCGACACTCTCGGATTTTTGCCAAAGTATCGAAATTAAAGGAAACGTGAAGAGTACCACTTGGTCTCCCGATGCGCCCATTTTGGAAATTGAACGATGTAAAAATGAGCTAGAAGGACTCACTAACTCCTTGGCCCTTCCAATATGTGCCATAAGTAAGACGAACGATTTTTAAGTGGTGCTTCCCACGTTTTCTTTCACTTCGATGCTTTGGCAAAAGTCCGAGAGTGTCGAGAAATCGTAGTCAAACATCGAGCGATACATATCTTCAATCGAATTCCTCCTTATGTAACATAATTTAAATTTCCATCTTCGACTTGAAGATATCTTCCGGGGCCTATTCTGTCCAGACTATGTACAATTGTGAATGATACAAGAGACTGATACACCATGAGATTAGTGGCATTTCCGAGCTTGTGGGCAAACGGCAGGGACAGAGTCTGAAGTATTGGCAGGCCAAAAGTTACTAACCTTCCTTGCAATGGGCCATTTTGATAAGAGATACGGTACGCCGACGAGAATAAGGGGGGAGGGATCAGCATATTTGGTGAATTAGGTGTTGTGAATTACATCCGCAACGAAAAGAGAGATCATGCACTCGTCACATCCTCATATCGCTGAAATTTGATCTGCCTCCTAGATATTGTAGTCGATAACTCTAAAATCCGCGGGAATACCATAGGGATTGGACATGGTTGTCGGGTTACTTGCACACAGGCGTAAAATGGCTACCGTTTAGTATAGATTTACCATTGGTAAGGTTAGGGCTTTTGTATTATTCAATTTATTGTTTACTCACAAAGAGAGCACTCAACTCCCGGGTCGCCAATCTTCCCTAAAATTTTTTTACACTTTGGTATCACCTAGAATATGAAGAATCTAGAGTAACTCCGTCAAATGGGCCCTCTGTCTGAAGTTACAGCCTATGACATTAGCATTGCCCATATAGGCCTACGTTATACATATACTGACAATGCCAACATATTTACTTGTAGCTCTGAACAGGGAGCCCATCTGACGGAGTTGCTTTAGATTCTTCATATTCTAGGTGGTACAAATCTGTAAAAAAATTTTGGGGAAGATTGGTGACCCGGAAGTCAAGTGCTCTCCTTGTCAGTCTGACACGAAACACTTATGTTTGAACATGATGTACTCACTCTTGCGTTTGATGGACAAATAATGGCCGAGAAGATTGAAAAACACAATATTATATTAATATGGCCCCATGTACCCAATGCTAAATCCATATCCAACGGCAGCCACCTCTGAGTTATAAGCGCCTGCATGACGGCAACCCGAGAAGGATGGGATGTCCAATCCCTATACGCGAATGTTAATGAGTAGTCCCAAAAACTTTTGTACACAGCGCTAGTCAAAAGAAATAATACGAATGCGTTTGAATTGGTGGTAAGTCCATTGACTCGCTCGGTTCTTCTGCTTTGGTGGGCAGGTAACTAGAAATCTAGGCTCTTTTGGACTTTGTGACTATTGAGACTTTTGATCGGTATTTTTGGACTTTGTGACTATTGAGACTTTTAATCCGGAAGGTAGCAAGAACAACATGTTCGATCCTTAGCACATTTGACAAGGAGTACAAACACCATATAGTTTGGTCGGGGTCCTTTTTTTGGAATACCCAAGAACGTTGAATGAATCTATCCAAAAATGTGGGTGACTCAGCTGAAGGAAGCGAGAGAAATTCGAATATCGTCGAAACATTGAGAAGAATAAAAATTTACGTGAAGGACATTTGAACCTCTGCAGCCGATTGAATCGAATGAGTTTACGAAGCGATATACGAACAATAACCGTTTATCCACAAAGTACGTACCGTAACAAGGTAAAAGGGTAGAGTACCAAGAACTCGAAGAAAATGAGGAAAGCGATGGATTCAAGTTGGAAAATCCATCGTAAAAAGGCGAATATAAGAAATTGAAAGTAACGAAAAGTAATCAGGAGGGCGCGGCAACAGTTTTCCATTGTTGTAGTTCCACTGCAAAGGAAACATTGCTATACTTTGGCAAAACGAGTAGGATAGCATAAAAAAGAAGGCAAAAGTAAAATTGCGACGAAAGAAATTGTTATAGAGGTACTTTTTCCACGAATCATGCTCACTTGCAAAGGAACTGAAACGCGTGCAAGAGTTTGCAAAATGAGCCTTCCGCGAAAATATCTTCCCTCAAGCCAATTCCCCTTTTCAATTCCATCAATCGCAAATGTACCTACACTATACACACCATACAAGTCACAAACGAAATAAGCTCTCTCTCTCAGTCTCAAATCAACTGCTTCACTCAGTTTACCCGGTTCGTCGTCGTCGTCTTCGTCACTGCTCCTCTTATTCAAATTGAATTTGTCCTTTGACTCGCGTCTTCATCACAAGAAAGAGAGAGAGAGAGAGATAGACGCAATCGGTAAGCAAACAAGGCATTTTCTTCAAAAGTAAAGCTCTGGATAACACGACTCAAGCTCTCTCCTCTTCTATCAAAAAGCATCAGAGATAAGGAGAAGCAGAGGACAGAGAGAGAGAGAGAGAGAGAGAGAGAGAAAGAAGGGAAGGATAGAAGATTTGAACTTGGATCTCTGATGCGAGGGTACGAAGGACTTCTCCTTCCTTAACAAATTACCCGTTCTAAAGGTGGTATAGTAGAAGGTGGTGTGCAGAAACTAGAACCTGCAAAGCGTATAACGTCTACAAAGTGAGAGTAAGAGGTAGTAGGAAGCGAAGAAAGTTTTGGGAGGGGTCGAAATTTTGAGAGTTACGAGGTCCATTTGCTCTCTCTCTCTCTCTCTCTCTACAGCGTACTATATAGTGCGATTCTTAGAGCCTAGGGATATTTATGTGGTTCCATTCTAACCTAGCGTAAAGGTAAAGATTTTTTCGTCGTTTTACACACTGTGTGTGAGAAAGTGAGAAAGGGGATGAAAAAAGCTCAAGGGCCCGATTTTGTTAGCTAAAGAATCGATGCGCTCGTTGTGCTGTATGGGGTAATTTCCTAGGTATATATGTCAGCAATTTCGAATTGGGGAAAATGAGAGTATACGTGAGGAGCAGCTTTGAAACTTGGAAATTGCCCGATTCTTGCACCGATGTGGAGTTAAAGTTGGTACGTTTCACGTGGCAGTTTTGTACAATGTAATTCGGGAAACATTTTTGTTGTTTTAGAAATGTACTGTGGAGGACTCGAATTTTTAGGAGTTTCTAAAAGGATGAGTTCATTCGCATCGATTTTTTATCTACTTTGATTTTCGAAAGTAGAATGTTGTACGAAGAAGGATTTGAAATTGATTGGAAATACCAGAATTCGCTTGAGAAACTATTTATTTTTAGATTTGATGAGAGCAAGGCTAACGTAGATTTCAACAGCCAATCGATGGATTCATCTAATGAATCAAAAATACAAAATCCTCATGAAAAGTACCTCTCTTCAAAATAATTTCCAAAATATCTCATCATCACGTCTTGAACTCGATAAAAAATTAGAAATACACTAAAATTCTCCCTCACTCAAGAATGTAATTCTGATTTCTATTCAAATTTCCGAGCACGCTACTCACATGTTTCAGTCTCAAAGATATCTGTGCCAAAAATATATCCGTACATTTCGCCACAAAAGCCATCTCATTAAAACCTAATCTTGCTCTTCACCATATCTCTCCCTCAAAAATCTCATGAAAATTCATCCAAGCACGCGCTCTACTTGCACACACAATGGCACAGTGCCCTCACATGTGCTCATATACATATATAGTATAGTACCCCAAGATTGAATCGAAATTCTTACGTGGTGGCTTTAGAACACGTAATATGCGCGAGCTTGCACAGAGAAAGAGAGGTTTTACGTACGGTGGGATGATGGCGGGAAATTCAAAAAGGAGGTACGACGAAAGAAAGAAAGAAAGAAAGAACTTCAAACGTGCCCTATATTCTTTGATACGCTCTGCTACTCCCCGTGTCCCTATTCATATCTCTCTCTCTCTCTTTCTTTTCCGCCTTCCTTACCCATTGACTTCTACCCCCCCCCACTCACTCTTTCCCCACCATAAATCTTGAAAGGAAAAATTTTTAGAGCTAGGTGACAGTTGACAACGCAGGGTGCTACAAAATAACAATCGATAGCCTGTCGTTACCAGCGATCCAGTCATTTTTAATAATGTCGAGCAATTGTTATTATTGCAACCCTCAATTGCTCTACATATATTCATATTTCACAGACAGGCAACAGTTATAAGGAAGAAGATGTTCTTCAAGAACGCAATCATATTCTGGGAGAAATAATAGATATGACGATGACAAATGTGATGCGACGATCAAGAATATTGGTCGGATGGCGATATTTTGAGGTTGAATTGGCTAGGGTACTTTGAATTTATGAATTTCATTACCGTCAAGGATTTAGAGAGGGAAAACAGGCTGAAGGACGAAGAGGAAACACGTGTACAAGAGAGCTCTTGAGAGACTCATAATACATGCTAAGTAAGTAGGCAGCAGGATGAAAGAAGTGCAACACATCCAAGCCCTCTCTACAACTCAATTTCTCTTTTTCTCTTTCAGTCTCAGCATAAGTGTGGAGAAGCATTTGCGTTTTATGAGCGAGTGGATGGGGATGAGATGTTTCGTATAAGTCCACGCCTACCACCACATTCCATACAAAGAGCTAAAGTAGTAGAGGCCTTGGAAGGAAAACAAAATCCATTACATTCGTCTCTCGAGCTTGCAAGCTCTATCACGCGCCTCTCTTCCCCTCCATTCCGATATCACACACACACACACACACACACACACACACACACACACACACACACACACACACACACAAGTTGTAGATATTCTACAAGATTCTCATTCGTATTCGCCTCGAGACCACGTACATACATTCCTGTAATATGCATGCGCGGTGAGGTTATGTATGGTTATGCCCATATGTCGAAGTGTAGTATACCAATTCGATATGGTACTCTCTAGAGGTATATAACATCGAAATTGAGGCAACAACATTGGCTTCTGGTATAGATTTGTATTTTTGTATACATGAAGAGGCTGGAGATGAATTGTTTGTTGTGGCAAAGTAGAAGAAGTGAGTGGCTTTTTGCTTAGAGCTTGATTTGCTACACAATCGATATATCTGAGTTCAATCAGAGTATGCGAGAAAACGCACGCGGTGCATGTGATTTTTTTCGTATTCATATGAACCGCCACCGCTCCTGCCACTACTGCTACTGCGATATCGAATACCGTTTACCATTTTTCTAGAATTCATCCCACCACTGCCACCAGAATGCGGCGCCGAGACTGCTGTGCCATATGAATGACTATGAATGTCTGTAGAGGAGATATGCATTGAAACCTGATGTTGTGCTCGTATGAAAATGAGAAAAAATTTTCAGATAGTGGTGTGATGCAGTCTTCATGAAAAAAGGCTGGGTTCTGGATGTATGTATATTTTACTGGGGAACTATGAAACTGAACAATCGAGCATTATTGAGAATTTTTTCGATCATTTGATGCATTTTGTAGATTTGAAGAGAAACGCGTTATGGAGGGAGTTTTCCTGGTAGAAATTCGCTTTACAGTAACACGTTAGTGGCTAATAAATAATCAATTTCAAGACATTTGGCCAAAAATTGTCCATTTCATGGCCAACAAAGTCTTACATTTCATTGAGTTTCCACCGAGGTTAATGAGACTCGAAATTGCGGTAGATATCTTCTTTCACTAGTTTTGAGCGCACAACCAAGATTTTCTAAAGGTATTTGATCAAATTTCATTGAAAGTACGGAATTTTAGATATGGAAGTGGAACACTGTCAGCCCTAATCCATCAATCTAGTATATCCTGCTCCAAGTTCAAGCCGAGTTTGAAGAGTTTTTGTTTCGAAAATCCGGAGAATTATTATCATCAATTCTTCGTGAAAACGTGTACCATAAACTATAATTAACCATTGCTGCAGTATTTCACCAATGTCTAATAAAGCATCATCAATTTTTGATACACAATTGAAATATGACGTCGATTCGTAAAATTTCGAACGAATCTCAGTAAGACACTCGAATTCAAAATCAAGTCTTGAATAATTCAAAAAAGGAAGCAGAACTTCACTCATGCACAATGTCCAAAATAGCACGTGCTCCAGCATGAAAATTTTCAAGATTATTGCGCGCACGTATCTCTCGCGCAAAATCTGGACCGCTGCACACGCTTCTACAATATTTCGACGCCGTCCCCTCCCCGCCTCAACCTCAACCTTTCCATACTCTATAGAACATTACAATCTCGGGGTAAAACATGCACTACTTGGTGAAAGAGAAGGATCTAATCATAAAAGTTTCAGAAAAAATTTTGAAAAATCGATGCTTTGCAGCGAGCAGCGTCAAAGAAATACGGAACCCTTCTTTATCCAAAGTTGGGATAGAAGTCAGGATGGAAAAGAGCTTTTGGCTAGTCGTGCGCGTACGCCTTGAGAGTAGTATGAGCTTTGTTCAATAATGCATAAAGTTTAAGGCTGAGGTTCTTGAGGTTGGTACTCGTCGCGTGGTTGTATAGAGTATACAAATACGCGGTATGAATGAGAGGTATGTTCTCTGAGCTCTCCCTTTTTCGCGGCGGAACTTGACGTACATACGTACACTTGTACGTCTTCTTGACGCCTCAGGGTATCTGGCACCAGTTTGCATAAGCTCGTGGCTTCGCTCTATGTATTCTACTATACGCAGTATTAACGATAAGCGAATAATATAGCAGGGCACGTTGCCCTCTTATATGCCTGAAATTTGCGCTCAACCCTCTGTCTCCACACCATCTTATACATATTTTTCCTACTCTAGATCGGTGTTTTTTTTTTTTTTTTCAAACACAAGGTAGGGAAGGTCGTGCTGTGACGTTATAAGAAGCTCGACGAGATTCCCGTGTGATTTTGCAGCTTGTCGTATTTTTTTTGGTGGGAAAACTTGTTATCCGTTAAGATTCCCGTGAGAGTTGAATTTTCATTTCGTGTAACTTTGGTAAAAGTAGCTTGTAACCGAGGCAGGCGTGAATCATGATGCGATAACGCTGAGATTTCTTTATCGATAGAGTAGAACGAGGTGGTTGCAGATTATCACAGTCATACTTGGTTACGAAATTTTCATAAAAGCTATCAAAAGTAGATGCACGACCAGCCTCGCTGACATTGAGATGTTTGAATATTCGCGGGCTTATTATTCAAATGTTGAAGAACTTTGCACTCGGATCAGAATTCATATAAATGAAATCTCAAAAATTCGAGGACATTCTTTCGGATTCATTGCACGAATAATTTCCATATTTTCCGAGCGAGAAGTAATTCTGAAAGTTTGACGCATTTGCGTAAAGAAAGTTTTGTGACTCAGTGTTATCTGAGTTGAGACGCTGTTTGCAATTCATTTTGATAGCTACTTCTAGCGACTTCGTCACTGCAAGATTTGACGAAAGAAAGGCCGAACAAAACTGTATTCTATGTGCTTGAAATCATCAGGAAAAGTCGGATTTTTATCATTCCTCATCACGTCTGCAAAGATCAGAGTTTCTCGAGACTGTCTGGAACATATTCGTTAAATTTTTGCCACAAATACTAAAAGATGAGAAATATTTCCACACGTTTCAACCATCAAACGAAGGGTTGGTATGCTGATGAAAACACTGTAAAATAGTGTAAATATTGAGGAAAAAATGTTAGGAATGAATTCAAGGGCCATTACATCTGTCAGTTAAAATCTCTGATTATGCTTGCGTTTTAATTGAGCCCTTAAAAAAGTTACAGCAAGCAAATGACGCTGTAAACTCGTGCAATGAGCTAATTAAGGTTGGCTTGTAGAAGAGAATAAAGCTAATTCTAGGCTCTAATTTTCGTCATAATTGTCTCACAAGAATTATTTTGCATTTGTAAGTTTCACAGAACGACTTGAAACACCAATTCAAGCTCAACATAGAATGAGGCTCGTACGACTTTCACAACTCTTGCTCGGGTCTGAAAAATCTATTTCTTCGCGTGCCAAACATAAATAACCAAGTTACAAGAGTTAAAAACTCGAGGTGCACGCGAGCGGCAGGCGACGAAGCATGACTTGCAAAATTTATTACCCAAACCAGGAAAAAAAACATACCTTAGCCTCTGTCCTTAAATTACTCAAAGAAAAAAATCTCAACGAAAGAAATCACATACAACAAAAACGAGAAGCATCGATAAGACGATTCAGCATCAGAATTGTCGCGACTTTTCAGACTTTCTATCCATAAACAAACGCGAGTGGCAAATCTATACAGATTGGAAAAAGGCGTCGAACGTGCAAAAGTAATACGACACGGTTTATATTGGAATCCCTGCTCACGGTACCGCTCATTAGTATTGCCGTCGAAACTTGAGACGAAAGTTGGCTCAAGGAGTTTTAAACGAACGTCACCGTGGTGGTGGTGATGTTGGCGAGTTCCAGACTCCCAGCAAATTCCTCTTCAAAGTTCTGAACGCGTTCGCGTGTGGAAGAAGAGGGGGGTGTCTGTACCTTCTTTTAGGCACAGCTGTGGACTTGTTCGAAAGACACGAAGGACCAAGGGCTACAAATTTTCCGACACGTTCTCGAGCTCGACGAAAGCAGAAGAGCCATACTAACCTCCTATTTTGGCTGGCTGCTGCGGCAAAATGAACGTGTGAGGTGAATATTGGATTGAGAATTTTTCTTCTCGAGGTGAGATTTATGGAATATTCTAGTTTAGAGGTAACTAGAAGCCAAAGCGGCAAATTCCAAAGTCAAAACGTGTCCTTGTGATATTTTCAAATTAGCCACGTCGTATAAGGGTATGAGAGGATGTGGGTGGCAACTCGTTAAGAGTGCTAGTCTTGCTTCCTATGAGTTACATAACAAGCAAAGCTTCTGCAGCCTCTGCGCTTCGAGGAAACTAATTTTACGCTACTTTTCAGAGAGGGCTTACCTTCATTAGGGAATACGATATTTCTACTTGGAATTTTCAAGTTTTAGAAGAGCACGCGCTCATTCGAGTCTTGAGTATTCTGGAACTTTATGTGGATTTTTATGCCTCGTATGGGCGTGAGGCCATCAAAATGATTTTATTTCATTTTATAATTAGATTTATGATTAGTGTAATACTAGAGAGTAAAGCGGATATTATTCTTATGATATGTCATCTTTGCACCACGATCATCTTCTTTAGTCATGAACTCAGCCTAATCGTCTAGTTCTAAATGAAAATCTTGCAAACTATGGAAAAGTTTCATGATGAGCGTGAAAATTGTTGGATTAAGGCCTTCCACCCCGTAATAGGCTGAAAGAATTACCTTCACTCATAATGACCTATGTTGGAAAGCTACATGTTATTAGACATACCAAGAGTGCAGATCTACGTAACTACATCTTAAGATAGGAAGCCCATTAGACAGGATCCTTGGAAAAACCTTCAGTTTTGATTACAATGAATTAATTCGTGAAGTTTGAGTCAAATTTGTGAGAGGTAAAATTGATGTTCCAGTTAAAACTGGCTGTGTCTTTCATTCAGAAGAGGCCAAGAGAAATATCTCAGGAATTGGCGGACCACATCGGGAGATTTTTCACGATTTTCAGGATTTGAAGAGTCCATGGATTTTCAATGCTTCTTTCTTTGAAAGGCCATTCGTTTGAGATTTCAAAAATTTCTCGGATTCCTTGTGACTTTGGATAATTGTGAGTATCATCTGATTTTTCCATGATAATGCATAATCGACAACTTTTCCAGGCTACTCACGGAATTGACAGTTTTACATGGGTTGCAAATCACAGTAATAACCGAGAAAGACACTGATCATGTCGATTCAGTGAGGTGTCGGACAAGATTCGCGCCCAGGCCTTTGGCGCTCAAAGCCGGGTCCTAATCAACGAGGCGGTGGTGGCTTCTTCCTTTGAAATAAATTTAATATTGATGAGAAAAACAGAATATCTGGAGGTAAAGGACCATAATTAATAGAATATGACTTTTTCCTTTTTTTTCATTGGAATAGATGTGATCATTTAGCATTCGGAAAAAAAAAAATTAAAATTCGTGTCGAATAAGAAATGAAATTCCTCCATTTACATTTCCACGCATCAATAGCTAATAAGAATAACTAATCTTTCTACAAACTTTTTTTCATTGATCTTTCGCTCAGTCTCAATCTGGCCTCTCATTCAAAGTCAACAAAAATACTGTAGACTCTTCACAAATCAGGCAACTTTGTACGAAAGCAGTAACAAGCCAGTAGCGATCCCGGATTGACGCAACTTATACAAGATTGAGCCGGTCTCTCGTCTCTACCTTCTATCCACTTTCCTACAACGATTTCCTTCGTCAAGACAAGATTTGTACGCAGATACGTCTGCCAAGCAAACGAATCTTCCTCCTTATTCCGTCGATCAACAAAACTGTGCGTCTTCTTTCGCTGCAGTTGCCTACTCAAATGAAAATTTGCCAAGTTCAACTCTCTCAGAGAAAACTTGATGGAAAAGAGACGCAGCAGAAGTATAAATGCAGAAGCAGCAGCGGGTAAAATTGGCAAACAAACGGGCAAATAATTTTACTCTCTCTCTCTCTCCTCTTGCAGAACCTGGTCATTACACGGTTTCTACAATATATATCTATATCAAATGTAAGCCAACTTGGAGTGGTATAAAAAAAACGAGATAAAAAAAAATAAAGAAAGACAGTAGAGGAGATGAGGCTATGGGAGTAGTATAACCAGCGAGAAATTGAAAAGGCGGGAAGACTGAGGCCAACAGGCTAGTATTAGATGTAGTTGGATGAATAATCGGGGAAAAATGGGGGAAATAAGAGTATATATACCACGTATACTGTTGCTGCTGCTGGCTCGAGATAATGCGAGTGGAAGGCGAAGGAATGTCTCTTGGAAAAGAGTAAGAATAAAAAGAAGAAGTAAGAATCTTGCCCCGGATTAATAGAAGAGAATCCGAATGAAAGTGGAAGAAAAAAAAAGTCGAGAGTGGCGTTGCTGCTGCTGCTCTGTGTGCCACGACGGAAAAGCTGTTGTGTATACAGATAATGCGCGCGGCTTGGTGGATGAGGTAGGAAAGAAAGAAAGGATTTTCCAGTATACAGAAACGTCTCTTACCGCTCTGTATAGAGGTTAGATTCACAGTCAGGCCATTCAAACAGGTATATATCTATATTTTTAGAATGGAAAAAAGAGAAGAGAAAAGCGTTTTCCCGCTTTTCTATATCCGATAAAGGAACTCACTTTCTTTTTCGCAAATACAGCTTTAATTGCTCGTGCAGTCTCGAGATTGAATTTTCTGTGGGACGATATTTATCTTAGTATCCAGGGTCTCGTTGTCAGCCATTACTCTCATAGAAAAGTCAGATATACCATTACTGAGATGACGATGGAGTGTATTAGTAGTTGTGGAGAGCTTTTGCAGTATTTGGTTGTAGTATCGTGACACCGGATTCTGTCCGAGTTGGGATAACGGCGGATCTGTGACTTTTCTCTTTGTTTGCTGTGTTACGGTGGTATAGTACGAATAATGTTTTTGTGCGAGATCTGTCTCACTTTGTGGAGAGTATTCAATTTGTATCAATGTCGTTGCTCGATGAGACTGTTGAAAGTTATTTTTCGCAATGTGAATTTTGTTTGGATGACGTGAGCCTTTGGGTATTCATTTATTGACATTTTTAGCCGATATTTTGATGCAATTTCGCGAGAAATGGTATGATTGCTCATCGATTTATTTTGGTCAGAGGTTTGATATTTGATAGTTCTAGAATGAAACTGGGTCATCGACGTTTCTCATGTCGAAATAGTTTTTGAATGTTTATTATTTACTGTTAGATTGAATGAAGTATATATTTGAGCAATTTTGCAATGAAATAGAGAATCATATCGTCCTCATCGACGGAGATCCATGATGACCTTCTTCCCCTTTTGATAATATCGGAATATTTTCGTACCACTGAGGCGGAAGTGAGCTCATTCCCTAAAAACAAGCCATTGAATCACGCATGAATTTTCTCGTTTTGTTGTGACTTGAGGTACTTCATCTGATCTTGAGTTATTTTAAAACGAGAAAGTGTGTGGATTATGTCACGAAGAAGAAAATCATCTCGAAAGAGGATGCTGTCTTCTATTGGCATGTAGCCTTCTGACTCTGATTGAAGAATCCAATTTGTAACATCCGCTTAGGGGGCTTGCACAAAAGACATGCGAACGATTTTCAAGGATTTGGGACACCTCTGTCACACGTTGTCACTTTCGAGCCGAGTCCTACCCTAAAAAGATGTCACAAACGCATGACCCCGCCCCCTTTTTGACCATAATTTCATCTGAGTCCCTTTTGGTTAATAAAATGATCGTGACATGACAGACGTACCAAGAACGTGATTCAAATGTTGAAATTGACATTTTATTCCATTGTTATTCGACCGGCGATGATATGGAACTCCAACAAGAATTGACAAGAATTTGAAAGTGTCAAGTCTCTGAGGACGTTACAGCGGGTCATCCCCTCTCCTTCTGCACGTCCGAAAATACCACATTTTGTGATCCCGCCCCCCCCCGCTCGGTGCGGACGTCTCTTGTGCAAGCCCCCTTATGTTACCGGTATCCGCCCGATTATTACAAAAAACGGATCTGCAATTTATACAAAAAGCACACTTGTGGTGATCCTGGAAGTGAAACTCTAACAGAACAGGTCAAGGGAATTCCAAAAAAGGCACTGTCACTACTACTTTCGAAATATTGCCATTGATCACATAAATTTTGAGCAAATCCCTGAGGTAAAATACACAAAAAGTTGGCAATCTGGAGTGTAGAATAGCTGCTAGGATCAAAGTAACAAGAAGCTAATTGGATATTCCTTAGTCAGACAAATCTCTGGCCATTTTCAAAGATGAATGAACTTCATCAGAGTTCGCGTTTTGATTCAGCCTGAACTCTGACAATACGTTCACACAGACACAACTTCAAGCATCAGAAACAGTCAAAGTCGAAGCAAGGCAGACTGTAAAACGAAATGCAAATTTCACGAGCCATTTGTCAATCCGGAGCCAATATAGCCTCGAATCCATCTTTTCCTCTCTCTTGATCCCTCTTTCACTTTTTCTCCGTCCAGCAGTGCCGTGCGAAGCTTTAATCGACCATAGTTTAGTCTGCCAGTTGACTCGATTTGTTTCTTCTCCTCCCTATTCCCCGTTCATATATTTACCCATTCCTTCATATATTCACGGCCCAATAGCCTTTCCAAATGTGAGATGATTCCCTTCAACTCATTAAATATTAGATCATACATGGGGAAAAAATTACATGAATTTCATCATTTGATAAATGATTTGGTATCGGATATTATTTAAGGACGATTGAAATTTATATGTTCAATACACCGCATTAGGAGGATTCTAGAATGTTTGATTGCATGAAATTTTTTAGATCGGGCGTGGTGTATTAAAAGAAGTCGAGCCAATTAGATCGTCAGCTTGTGGAACAACAGTTTCCGTTCAAAAAGGATTGATCATCCAGTGAAAGAAGTAGGGTCAATCAATTTATACACACATTTTTCCTTGAAGAATTCTGACTCAATCTCAATTCCTACTGAAGAAAGCCATATGCATCAATTAACAGTTTCCACAACTTGAAAATTTTTTTGCGGCATTGTTCAACTTGTATACTTCTCTAAGAAAAAGACCAGAAGAAGTGATTCAATCGGGAGATCAAACTTGATAGGAAGCTGAATGTAAGATTGCCGGAAAGAATTTTTACATTTCTGTTTAATCGACATTCATATATATTTCGAGTGCAAATTTAGATGACACATAGATGTGACACCATGCCGCAAAGGGTTATAAGTTTAGTAAGGAAAAAACCTGATGGGTATAATTTGCTTCGATTTCATCGGGATGTATCATGAGAATAGAGTTTCTCTACTAGAGAATATTGTATAGACAAGTATTAGGCGTGCTCGAGCATCAGTCTGTGCAAACTTGGGCGGCGTATCTCACTCTCAGTCTTGTTTTGAATCAAACTGTCAAGATGAGTCTGTGCACCATCTGTTGATACCCTCGTTGTGTTGAGAGACAGTCGAAATAGAGTATAAGATAATATAGGGGGATGAGAGAGCGAGTGTATAAGTTTGTGGAATATTTTGGGGGTGAGTGAGATATTGGTATTGTTTGCCGGTGTATTACAATGTGTGTCGAGAGTTTGATATGTCGAGCTGTGACCTGCGAGAGACTATTTTTAACGACCAATATATTTGATGGTTTGATATTGTGTGGTGGAATAAGCGAGTGGTTTAATTTGAATGATTGGTGTAGTCATTTTGTGGTTTGAGACGGAACAGTTTAATATGATTGGAGTTACGGACAGAGTTTTGGTCACAATAGAGAGTAAACATTGGAGCTCGTATATTAAGCAGTATTGTTCAATTTGCAGTGATTAAATTTCACCTAATTTATATCACATCAGGCAGTATGTGATTGACGTGCGTGGGTGAATAGAAATTGGATATAATGATTTAATATTCTTGTTAGTACATGCAGGCAAATTCAAACAGAATACGATATGGCAAGGAACCGGATAGTAATTCGAATGGTTTTCGTTTCGAAATTTACCTTGCTTTGTAGGTTAGATTCAGATTATGGGGATGACTTTTGTCCTTTCACGTGCATAAATTTTACCATATTGTATTATAGTTCGGATAAACGGTCGATATGCTTTCCTTTGCTTCGGTGCTTTTGAGATGACCCAATTAGTTCAAGAACGTTATTCGAGAATAATGAATCGTTACGTCCAATCTATCGAGATTTTGTATGGCAGATGAAAACCCGGTCGATGAGACTGGTGGGATTTTCGACGAAAATCACGATAATTTTGAAAGATGTAGCTCCAATGGCCAATCATAGAAGGTTTGAAGAATTAAAAGTACACACCGAAAAGACATTTCCTTTTAACAAAAGTGAACCTTCTGAGACTATTTGAAAATCTGTACAGTTATAATGAGTTTGATACACATCGGGTCAGGATAGTAAGTCGATAATTATAAAAGTGATCGAATATCCTTTGAAATCGAGTGATAACATGAAGTGAATTATCCAAAATTCACTCAATGTCGAATGATTCATGCATTTCGGTAGGCTTATGAGACATTGCAATCGGTCATCTATCAGAACTGTAAAGCTCAAACTTCTATCGCAACCATAAAAAAATCAATTCCCCAGAAAATTGGAAAAGTAAAGCTTTGTTCATCACAAAGCGCGGTGATATGCATCAAAGTAAATGTGATTTATCAGTACTGCAAAGAACTCTCAAAGGAAAGAGAATGATTTTCTAGTCCTACTGCGCGCATCTAACTCTATACCTCCAAAAGTTTCGACAAGTAACGAAAAAGAGATCGAGATAAGGTAGAAATCTAAAATTCTCGAGCTTATTTACGACTGAGGGGCATGAAAAATTTGCTCCGTTCTATACGATTTGGGATTTGCATTAATTTCACGCTCGAACGGAGTAAGGAATATGGAAGCGCGAGTTCACAACTGTATCTATCTATACTTATATCCGCGCACGAACGACCAAAGTCGATAAGTTGGTACATTACGAGTGATCATCGTATACGAAAATCGATTCGATGGAGAGGCTCATTTGCATCTATTTCTGATGCCACAAGAAAAGGAGATGAACCAAATCGATATATTATATAGTAGTCCGTTCGAAGAAGAAACATTTATCGTCTAAACGGAGTATCAGAGGGTATAGAAGAAGGTAAAGCTCTTGGTGAAAAATTTCTCAAGAATTCTTTGAGAAGTGTACAAGAGCGATTTCACTCACTCTTGGCAATTTTAGTACAAAGCAAGTATGAGTAGATCTACAGAACGTTGATTTTCATAAGCTCTAGCGCGGGCTTGGAAGAATTTTTTTTGAAATCGCTCGAGTTGGCGAGGAATAAGTCGTTTTACATCACGAATGCATTTTCTTCAGAAGTCTTCTCGGCTACAGCAGTACGTACCTATGAGTCGAGCAGGAATATAAAAGTTGTAAAAGTGGTAAATCGGCAATTTCTTTTGCTTCACGATGTATCTCTCGTTTTTGCACATTTATGCTAAGACGTAGGTCACGTGTCCTCAAACCCACATGAAGAAATGAATTCTCAACACTGTATTATGCCATTCTGTCCATATATTGCGGAATATCAGGCTATGAGAATAGACGTATCATTTTTGAATTTTTGCTGACTCAATACGCTCAACTAATAGGATTAGCAGGACGGTAAAAAGAGAAGAATAACCTACGAAAAGTTCATTATCCAAAGTTGTGTGATTTTCTCCCCCTTTCCCTCTTCATTCTTCATAATTTCGATAATTAAAATATCATAACCTCAAATCCTCCGCATTTTTCGGCGTTTGAGACACTGAAGTGCACGTAGATGAGAGTTTACGTCTACGAGTCACGCTTCACCAAAACCCCACCATACCTATAATACCTACACTACACACCCATTCTATACGCACCGTACACATACAGTAAGAGAAATAGTCAGAGAAACTCATCTCGAAGGAGGTGCACGGATATAATAACGTCTCTCACTCTGTGGTTGGGGTGAGAGACCGCTTTCTGTGTGGTAATAACCGAGTCTACGAGTGGGGAGGTATGTATATATATATATGTGTGAATTGGGAGGTGGGGCTAGTCTAGTTCGAATTAGGGGTTGGACTTCGGTCCCACTAGAAATGCTGTCTCAAATTCTGCAACGGCTGCCTCTGTTGCTTGCTATGTATTGCTGTGTGATTCTCGTACAGAAGCCACTTCTCGGGGCATGGTACAAACTTTTCGAGACGGCCAACTTTCTTATGTGTTATATAACAGGATGAGAGGATGAGAATATTGTGCGGTACGAGAGTTACCTTTTCTTGGCAAGCTCGAATGATTTTTCACGTAGCTAAAGCTATTAGCGAGATTATTGTCGATTGTACGATTTTTTTGAAGAGTTTTGATAGGGTGTTTGTGAGTAGGAGGGGCTAATCGAGTGTTCACAATATTTGATTTAGACGTTCATGTATCTTATTCGTGTTTTAAGATGGTATGAGTTTGCAACAAAGTATCAATCAGATAACAATTCATTATTGCTATGCTAAGGGACTGATTATCACGCATCGCTAATTTGAAATTCATCCGGTTGGCTGGAATGAATGATTTTTCGATCGACTGTGCGTAAAACATTGCTTTACGTACGACAGTTTTCGTTTACTTTACGCCCAGTCGATCGGAAAATCATTCATTCCAGCCAACCGGATGAATTTCAAATTAGCAATACGTATTTCGATACTCGGGCGTGAAGTTTTTTTGATTTACTCGTGCTAATTTCGATCTTCGCCAGGGCTCGGGCCGAAAACAATCACCCGAAAAGCAAAACCCAACTTCCCACCCTCAAATCGAAATAGTATTTTCATTACTCTAACCTAAAAATGCCGCATTCGAATAGGATTTTAGGGTTCTCGTAATGAAAAAGTATATCCGCACCTTGCAAGCCCATTTTGGGCACTGAAGGACATGTCTGTCTCGCTTCGCTCGACAGACAAACTGTCCTAGTGCCCAAAACGGGCTACCGCGCTCAGTACGGAAATATACTATTTTCGATTCGAGGGAGGGAAGTTTGGTTTTGCTTTTCAAGTGATTGTTTTCGGGCCGAGCCCTGGCGAGGGTCGAAATTAGCACGAGTGAAGCAAAAAAAACTTCACGCCCGAGTATCAAATAGTATATTATGACACTGCACGTAGATGGGTAGTTTTGTACGAAGGACTGTTTATGGCACGAGCGAAGCGAGTGCTATAAGTCCTTCGTAACAAAAATACCCATCTGCATGCAGTCTCATAAGATAATTTAGGGCACGAGAATCCAAAAATCATGTTCAAAGTTGCGATTTTTAGGTTAGAGTGCTATAAATACGTTTTTCGATCGACTGGGCGTGAAGTAAACGAGAACTATCGTGCGTAAAGCAGTGCTTTACGTACAGTCGATCGAAAATACTATTTCAGCAGCTATGGAATCACTGAAAATGATGATGGAAATCAACGTCACCTTGAAAACACTTGTATAGCACTGCGATGAGATGTGCTCGAAATTTTGGGGCAGCTTTCTATATGCCATGACTCAAGTTATTTTCGGCGAATATAAATGATAACTTGGTTAAGATATTGGCCAAGTTTTTCGTACAATAGATGATAACGGAGATGAAAAGTTCCTATACAAACTCAATGTGATTCAGAATTCAAGATATTATGTACTTCTACTGATCAACGAGCGCTCGAACCGCATTTTTACCCACTAATAAAATATAAATCATTTTGCGAATTTGAGCATCACTTTTTGAATTGACGCGGCAAAGCATTGATAGTTTTCACACATGAACAGTCATTTTTGGTTGTCATGTGACTCTAATATTCAAAAAATATATCACTTTTTCAGTGTAAAAAACTGGTAAACCTGTGAAATATTACTTATCACACAAAAAACTGGTAAAATTTTGCTAGTGAGCGCTCATGTACAACTTGGAAGTATACTTCAAGAAAGTCAACGCCCTCAAAAAGCTTCAACGGAAAAAATTTCTAGCCACAGCACGGTATACCGCATAAGACGCACATGACCTTGTCATTCAAAATCTGTAAAGAAAAGATGTAACTAGTGTTCTCTGCTTTCGAGAGTCTACAACCTCAAATTGAGGTGTCCCATAACCTACGTTCTTCCACATACACACAAAAAGACCCAGAACTACCACTATATCTACACCATATAGCTCATATAGCTAAGAAAAGCTGCTCGTAAGAGAAGGAAAGCTCGAGCAAACAGGCGTATTATATCCGACGAAAATTGCACGCGCGCGCGGG
This sequence comes from Eretmocerus hayati, assembly GCA_029851415.1. Taxonomy (NCBI): domain Eukaryota; kingdom Metazoa; phylum Arthropoda; class Insecta; order Hymenoptera; family Aphelinidae; genus Eretmocerus; species Eretmocerus hayati. The sequence continues at coordinate 168,182,713 of CM056742.1, forward strand.
CTCTTTTTAATAACGCGAGCCCCCCCCCTCCCCCACCTCTTTATATACGTTGACGTAACGGTCCTTCTCTCTCTCTCTCTTTCTATCTCTTTGGAGAGAGAGAAGAGCTCTCGTAACGAGAGAGGAAGAATGTTAAAGATATGGAACGTGGAGTAGGTGCACAAGAGAAAGAGAGAGAGGGAGATTTACAGCGGCGCCGTTTCCGGGAGCAACGCTCGCTTACAAATTGCATGTCGACGCAAAAGGGGATGAGGGACTAAAAGGAAGCAAGGGTTAGATGGAATATAACTAGCTTTCTGTGTATATGTGTGTATGTAGGTCAATGAGATTAAAAATGTTCCTGTTCATTACTGCCATCGTCCATCACGGATTACCGACCAACGAGCGCCAAAATGTCTCTATCACTCACTTCTTTTTTTTTTACTCTCTAACGTCGTCATTCATTCAAAATTGGCAGACATTTTTTTGGTTGGATGGAGATGAGAAATGGCTGGTGACTCTCTTCTATACTTCATATCAATATCGATCGTTTGACTTTCGTTGGGTGCCTGAATGTAAGTGGCAGGGCTCATAAGTGGCGAGGTCATCTTGAATCTTCTGTGGGATTGACATACGTATCAATTTCATTTCTCTTTGCCTCGTTTTAGAGTAATGATTTGAGAGTACAATTACTTCAGATAATCGTTATATTTTAAACAGGGATAAGCAAAAATGTTTTCTACAACGCTAGTGCCATGTCACGAAAGATTTTTGTCAAATTCTAAACATTTCGCAAAGTGAATCTATATAATGTCTCAAACTCTTCCAAATTTAGTAAAATTCTATGTTTTGGAATTACAACTATTATAACACCTTGAACTTTATTCATGAAATAGTGTGGACTAGCATCTTTCAAGGATGAAAAGAAAAAAAAATTGAGTGAAATAATTTGTCTTTCCAAAAGCAAGTCGAGCACGGCTGTGAAAATAATGCTCTGGAACGCAATATCAAAGTTCAATATACTGTCGCAAAGAGAAAATAGAAAAAAACCAAGCGGTCAACCAGACGATACCGCACGTGACGCGTCAAATAACGTATATATGAAGAAGAACGTCTAGTGAGTAAAGTGAGAAAGAAAGAAGAGGACAGTATATAAGAAGGAAAACCGTGGAATGCAAGAGTTGGCACGTGTGCACGAGCGTACGGACACCACCCTCAGGGCATACACAATGTGCTCAGGAATTTTCGGCTTCGGCAAGGTGTTGACTGCGGTATATATAGAAACACAGCACAGTGTAAACGCCTATATACCCCCCCCCCCCATCTCTCTACTATCACTTCTCGCAACCCCGAGATCGGAATTTATCGGCGTTCATTTGGAGTCAGCGAAAAATTCAACTGCATCGAATGCTCGAGGCGCCCGCGCCGTACCGCCATACAACTTCACCGCATACCTGAAAGAGCTTACAGTTTCTCCAGCCATTTCCTCAATTTGACAGGATTGAAATTCTGATCCCTAAAATTTTCACGCGTTATAGTGTCTGAAAATTGATGGGAAATCACTATGTTTACGGGATGATTATATTTTTATCAGATTTACGATGTTCTATTCGATTTTACCGAAATTATAATTCTTAAGTCCAATACGCGTGTCAAACTAGGTTTGAAGAGCAGTTTTTGTATTCGAAGCGAGGTTATGTACGATTTAGTGTGTAAATCGATCATTGGTTTCGTCTGAGCTGGATGAAATTTTCATTTTTAGGAATGAAAATTTTTGAATTTTAGAGTTTACTTATTGCGATATCGTTTGTAATTGTTGCCTTCCGAAATGTTTAATATTGCATATTTTAAAATTTATATCGAGTGATTTTGAATATTTTAGCAATGAATGATGTAAACGAACAATGGAGGATGAAAATATTTCAACCGGAGTTATTAAAACGACGCGGAGTGTGGATGGATAGATTTGAACGATGTCTGACCATAGCTTGATTTTACTACTTGTTGGTCTAGATAGGCGTGGTAAAAAGCCTTATTCATTGCTACTGTAAACGATATTATTATCGCTGGATTCTACATTAACATCATGACTGTAAAAGGGCATCCCAACCTTACGAAACAACTGAATTAGGCATGATTAATTTCCCCATTCATTCCCAAAATCGAATAAATGCATCTGTGCCACATCTTTACGTGTTCAAATCGACGAAAATTCACACGAAATGATAAGACATCTAGGTAAAATATTTATTCCATTCGCATCTTATGCCTCGGGCTATATAGTTTCAGGAGCTAAGCTAGGCCATGCGCCAGGAAGAACGCAGACGGTGCTTGGCATATAAATCTTCGCCACCGAGAGGATCGTTCTATTCAAGAAGATCCAACAGCGTAGACAGAAGGAAACAGAACAAATTTACGCCATCGGTTGCACACAGTTGGCACAATGTTAATAATGCCCGTTTACTGTTTTCTCACGAGGGATCAAGATAATTAAATTACACTACTGATAACCAAAACCCAAAACATTGCCAGACCAGTCTAAAATAAACCAAACTTTTTGCACCTTACCCACCATCCAAATACTGAACTGTCAGAACACCGAATTGGCAAAGATCGTCAATTTAACTTTTAGCGCGATGAATATCTTCTCAATAGCTCATCTGCCGAATCCAAAGTATGCGAAGAGCAATTTATTTGCCCTCTGGCGAAAATCTCAAATCATTGGATAATTAGTCGTCAGAGCACCCGCACTACCACCCTGAAATTTGATCTCGTAAAATGGACTAACTCTCTTATGGACAAGCCTCATTTCATAGTCGAGAGTTTCTCAAACTCGCAAGATTGATTTTGCAAATACTTGCTCGGCCGCAGAACTCCCTCTCTCTAACCAGTTATTCTCGTTTCACTGAAGAACCAAGATAGAGCAAGAGCGGAAATATGAGAAGTGAGTCGAGATACATAGTTGAAAATCGCAAAGCGGCAGCAATAGAAGTAGTTACTATAGAATATGATGAAGTATAGACGTCTTAAACCCAAAGAGTCGGTACCACCGCGGACTCATTGAAAGTTCAATACAAAGTTGTGAGGCTGGGGCTATGCAGATCTTGGCAGTTGTGAGCACTTACAGATTTCTCTCTCTCACTCTTACTTCTTTGCTATCCAGCCGCAAAAACCAAGTTTCAATTACGTCAATTGTCTCACTCTGTCTGTCTCTCTCGCTTCTTGAAATCAGAACTGTTGAAGGAATCTCGATTATTTTCTCTTAATAACCGGTACTACTACTACTACTGCTGCTATTGGAACGCTTTTTTACGCTTGTGGATTATATCTAATGAGGCGAAAGTTTGATACGCCCTCTGGTGGTAGCTCTGATGTATATATATATATATCTCCGTAGAGTAATTTTCTAGAGTTGAAAAGGATCTGCCATAGCGATTGTTGAGCTCAGAGGTACGCGATGAGGTATCATATATATATTGAAGGAAAGAGAAAGAGAGTTTATTGAACGGCCATTGTTATCCCTTGTTTAGTTATGCTCCGACAACCACCACCACTACGACGCTGAAGTATATCACCGCTGTATGAGAAGAATCGTTATTAAGCTTTGGGAATGCGTAATTATGAACGTTATATGCAGCGAGCGCCATTGTTGTTGAGAGAGTCTAGGAGTTTGGGTTAGTTTGGTATTGGATAAAGTGGATAATATCGAGATTAAGATCGAGATCATTCTGTTGTTCTTGTAATTGTGTCATTGCAATATCGAGTATTAATAAAGATGAGATGAAATTTTTTTCATTTTTATGTGGATGCGAGAGTCAGTTGTCAGGATGTTGGAATTGGACGATGTCATAATTAGAATCGACTTTTCAATGCAATCATAATTCTTAATCAAATTTTCAATACAGTTTTCACAGAATGGTATTCTTTGGATGATCGATATCGAGTTGATGAGTTCATCGATAAAATCTTCACAAACCTAACCTCAAATAGATACCGTGAGAAGATGAATTTGGCATGGCATGGCATAAACAAATAACTATAGAATGGCAATATTTTGATGTCCCGAAGAAATTTCTATCACTCAGAATCGTTTGTGGCGGTTTCTATGAAAATATTCAGTATGTATCAACCCGAACATAGGATCAACAATTTTTTAATAATGATATTCTCTCTTCAAAATCATAAAATTAATCCACGCCCATACATTTATTCTGAATGCGTGTCTACTTCAAGCATCAGAAAAATTTGAAGCAGTTTCCGTTAGAATGGTCATGGCTAGTTCAAACTTCCAAGTCACGATAACGAGAATATAAAGGAATGTAGTTAAGGTATAAAGGAAAAAGAGGCAAGCAGGCAAGAAAAGTAGCCATCGAAATCCCATAAGTAATAAGCGAGCGATCGACAATCTCATCACGTACGCTGAACCTCGGTATAGCGTATAGAGTTATAAATAAATTGCCGTTTCGCCCTCTTGAAAAGTAAGTAGAATGAATGGCACATGGACCTGAACTCTAACCAAGGCTGCTCTTTCTACTTCCTAAGGGAGCTTCGAGCACCTTTGCCAACATTGCAAAATCTTGTGTGTGAGTAAAGAAAGACGAAGGAGCCAATTGTACGCCTAGCTTTCACATTCAGTATTCTACACTAGGTAGGTCCATTGGGAGGTCATACCAGTGTGCCAAGGTAATAATTTTGTTTCAAAAACTCATTGAGTTTCCATCGTATACTTAGAAGTCAAATTAATTTTCATTTATTGTTATACCTACAACCAAACATTACAACGTTACGTACTTTCATATAAGGTTAGGTTAGGTATAGGCGAAAATGTTGTACAAGATGGATCTTATATTAGGAGAAGACTTGTTATCCTTAACTGTCACTAATGAGCTTTTGTCTTGGCTTTAATTCGCTTGTTTATTAACGTCATAAATTCACCAATCGCACCTGACGCGAAGCAGCAACATCAGTGTTATATATATATTTATATAACGAAACAGCTGGTTAATTAATTTACGCCCGCCCGAGCGCAGGTAATTACTCCTTACGCTCGTCTCTATCTCATGAAATGAAACGATGCTCGCAGCATCTATAACCGAACCTCGTCGTCTGCTCTGTGTCGTGACGATGACGACGACGACGATGACGACAGGAATAGAGTTACTTGAGTATCAATAGTAGTAATAGTAGTAGTGCTGGTATTCACTAAATATAGTCAAATTTGGTGATGGGATGAGTAGTAAGTAGTACTACTGGTGCTCAAGACCTATTGCACTCGGAGGTCTTTGATTACTCGAACGGAATGCGTCGTTGAGAGAGAGAGAGAGTAAGTTAGGGAGTAAGGGACTGACTTGGAAGATCTGAGCTTTGCTGATGTTTGCTGTAAGGGATGATCTTGGTGTCGCGCTAATTTTGCTCTCCTGTGTACGATTACGACTCAGATGGTTTATAGTTGTATCTCTTGGGACTAGGAGTATCTTTGAGTTTGTGGATCTGTAGTTTGGATTAATTTGTATCTGATATCTGGATTATTGATTAAGAAATTATTGATTGCGAATTGTTGAACTTGCTCTTACACAAAGGAATTTTGTCTGATGATAAGCAGCTATGTAACAGGGGCTCAAAGTCCTCAGTATGGCTTGGGATACCCAATTTTGGGTATTTAATTTGATGAATAGCATTATTGCCTCCCTCGCTACAGTTCGTTTGGTTTGTAAATGTTCTTGATGAGTCGGGAGCTCCTGAAGTTCTTCAGAAGTACAAATTTGTTATTTGTAAGACAAGGGGCGATGATCGATTGATGATATTGGAACGAAGTTTCTTTTTATGAAGTTCGGAAGATCGCATATTATCAATCAGTGAACTTATCACTCATTTCCATCCATAATTATGGATTTGAACTTAAGTTACATGCCCGTGTAAAAAAAACGTCTCGCAGAAAGTCTGGAAAAATATGTGTTCCTGGAGTTCTCGGAGGAAGTCTGGCTTATGAGACTATCTGAGGCTTCGTATCATCCCGTGAGAAGTCTAGCTCATTAAACCAGACTCATATGAAGATTTGATGTAGACCAGAATCGAGAGGAAAAATCTCGCAAATTGTCCGGCAGGCTTGGCCAGACTATTCGCAAGATTTGATAGGATTCTCAGTATTTATTGGAAAGTATGTGAGAACGTCTGGTCATTTTGCAAGACCAAGACCGAGACGTTCATGTGTACGGTTCCAGGTCTGGCATAATTTCCCAGACTGGAATGGAGACCTAAAGTGTATTCCTGGAGGTCTGGCATAATTTTCCAGACTAGAGTGGAAACATGGTATGTATGGTGTGGGGTCTAAACAAATTTTGGCTGGGCGTTCAATCTTTATGATATCATCTGGGCACAAAAATCAGAAATTTCTTTGTACATGGACCAATGAATGTAATTCAAAGCTAAACATAAATTGAGCAACTCTAGAATTATTCAATTGAATTATTATTTATAGAGAGAGGGAGAGGGGGGGGGGGGGGCTTTTCATTACAATTCACAACGAATCGAGATGCAAAATTGTCTGATTGGGAGCAAAGAATAGCTCCCAGTAATAGACGATCACTAAGAGAAACAAATGAAGATGATGACGATATGAATTGTATCTTCTCTTGATTCATTGGAGCGTGTCTAACTGCATTGAAAGATGATGATGCACAGGGCTCATAACTTTTACACGCATGGAATGAACCGCGCATCTAACAAATATGATGGTCTACGAAGCAAACGAAGCCTCAACCAAACTCACTCGTCCAGAAATTTGAGCTATTCTAATTTAGTCTCTACTCCTCTGTCTCCATCATCTCACAAAGCGTACCGAGCATCAATAAAAGCCCATCTGTTCTCGTTATTTAGTCCGGTAAGACATAATAACAGGTGTGCCATGCCACCACCAAACGTATCACTGCAGCAGACAACATTTATACCAACACACAAACACCCTAGGAAAGCCGTGCTTATATACAAGTATTATATAGTCAAAAACAAATTGACGCAGACGGTAGCCTAACACCCATGCCACCCACAATACCTAACTTACATTCTTGTATAGTGATATATATATATTTATATACTTGAGGCTGTTGCTGCCAGCCCACGTAGTCTACGAGAGAGATAATATGCAGCAGGCAAGCTTAAAAAGTAATTACCGCTACGAGAAGCTGGTTTAAAAATTGGCGGGTATAAAAAAGTTTTCTAATTTTACAAGAGCTTGCACAGATGCTTCCGACTCTTTTCTTCAAGTACCAGGAATAAAAAAAAAAAGAAGACAATTTTAGAGTAAAAGTAGTGGTTAGTTGAGACTAGATGAGACTGTAAAGTAGGCTAGTTGTGTACTACCTAAAGTAGCCTTTGTAAGTACTATTGTGAAAGTGGCAAATCGTGCGCAAGAGGGGGACGATAAGGTTAGGTATAGTTGGTTGTAAAATGGAGGATCATTGTCGTGGTTATGGTGACAAGTTGAGAGGAGTTTGAAGCAACGTGAGGTTGTAAAGTTTCGGAGGTTCGGTTGACGGGCCCTTTGAGTTTTTAAAAGTCGTTTACTTTTTTCGTCGTTTGTTGGATTTTATGGGGATGCTATGATTGGCAGCAGCACCAAAGTGATGAAAGACGGGAATTTAGACGGGAATTTGTGCGGTTTTGATTTATGAACATGTTAGTACTTGGAGAATTGAACTGAAAATGAAGATATTGTCTGGTCACTTCAGGGGAAGCAATTTCTGAATAATTATTAATCTCTGATAAATTTTGTAGTAATTCACCAGTGATCAAAAACTGTCGAATAAAATGCCAGAAACGTCAAAACATCTCCAAAAAGTTGACGAATCACACAGGGGATCATAGAGAGGGAAATTTTATCTTGATATGGAAATTTTACTGTGGATTATGGAAAAATACGAAAGGCGTAGATGATCGAGACGTTCGGACAAACTCGAGCGACTACACGATCCCTACAAAAACACATCTCCAATACGACGACTCACACGAGATGATTGATGAATAATTTTGGAGTACGGTAAAATCGCCATAAGAAACAGAGAAAAGGGAGGCAGGGATCTCAAAGCACTTAGCTTCCATATCAAATTCGAGCAGCCGACTGCATGATTTATTCATGCGCATCTATATTTTACTGTCGATTCACCTCTCCAGTACACTTGCACACATATACACACACACGCGCACACACATGAACATGAACATACATATACCTCTTAAGAAAAAAAAAAAAAATTTTCAACCCCTATGTGTACGCACACTCGTAACGCATAAACGATATCGCAAAGTGAAGCTGTGACTTTTTGCGGCACAAGGAATCAATAGACATAGAGGACAGCTCAGGATAGATGGAGCGTCCAAGATATGAAGACGGAGTTGATTCTCTAGGGGTATATATATAGTTGTACAAGTTGTGGCCCGCGTGTGGCCTCATCAGAAAGTCGTTAGTCTGTGAGGACATATATACGGATATGTGTATATATACCGTGCCCTCTTCTCGCACTTGCATTACAGACACTACTTTTCTACTGTATTTTGAGGTTAGGGTTGTGTTGAGAGTGATACGTAGGAGTATGTAGGGGTTACATGTATGCGTTGGTGGAAGATAGTGGGATTTGGTGAGTAATCCACATTGATGCATTGCGATTGACGGGTGGATTACTCTTGACGCGTGGAGAAATCTGTCTTCGGTATTCTTCCGGAAAAAGTTTACGGGTAGTGATTTTAGAGAAGGTGCAGGTTGTTTCATCCAAATAAGTTTTCGCCAGTTGACGTTATCCGATCAGATGACGTTATTTTGTTTGAATATATTTATCCAAATGGTGAGACGTGCCAGGAGCTTTGGAAATATGAAATTTTCATAAAGTGAGGGATCGTAGGTTTTTTTTTCAATATCCTGATGAATATATCCATTTCAATGCGGCAGGAATTGAACCTTGGATTGGAAAATTTTTGGACTGTGATTATACATTGGTCAAAGTATTGGTGGATTTGTAACTTTTTTATGAAGATAATTCAAAACTTGACAATTGTATGGACCTATTTCAGGACTACCAACAAATGGATGAATGAAGTCTTAATGAGTCTAATCATGTGATAGTCAAGGATTCAGAAAAAGTCACTTTTCAGTGTCCAAAGTCTCATATTGGTAGCATATTCTCATGATTCTGGCAACCATCAATTATTTTGGCCAATTTTTTTCATCACAACCTGTCACGAGAATTACATTATAGAAGAAAGATTGTAGAGCAGTTCTCATGGATCTCATAAACGACAGGTAGCCTCGTATTACAAGGAAATGGGATAAAAGTAGGGTGGATCATAAAAAAAAAAAAAAAAAAAAAAAAAACACAGAGAACAGAGCAATAATAGAGAAAAGGTCGTGTGAGAGTGAAGTGGTCAGTGAGTAGTAGTAAAGGTCCATACTAGAATCTCAATTCGGTTTCACGGAAGGGTTGAGTTCTCTCTCTTTTTCTCATTCTTTCTCTGTACGAAGTCTGAATCTGAAAGGAGAATAAGTGCACGAAAGAGAGAGGAAAGAAGCCGCCGCCGCTGTCGCATAAAAAAAAAAAGTATAATATAGAGAGGGGTCAGTTTTGTGCTCGACGTGAATACAAATCGGCTGACCGGATGAATGCGTAATGACCAGTGGCTAGTAGTATATAGTATACTGCTCTCTTGGTTATATCGCTCTGATGCTTATGAAATTCCCATACGACGGGGATACGAGAAAAGCTTTGGGTCCAAATCGCCTCTATATTGCATAGAGTATTTTCTACAAAAGTTTGGCTTAGCATACGACATAACATGGCCATCGTCTACAATTCTTACTATATGTGAGTACACAGTGGTATAGCTGCGAATAAAAAATGGTCTCATTGATTGCTCGTAACAACACACACACATACACACGAAGGTATGGGTATTTTGGGTAGTACACGTATTACTCTTCTGAGGTTATGTGTGTGTACAGTGGTGGTGGTGGCGGTGACAGCAAACAAAGGATCGATCTTCGTATGAAAGGGCTTATGTGAGAGTAGAAAAAAAGTGGCGTGTAAAGAGGCCGAGCCTTCGTACACTTGTCGAGACCCACGAATGCGTTTAATACACACACACACACACACACACACACACACACACTAATGAAAATGTAAGGGCTGCTCCTGTATACGTGGACTTGACATAGCGTAAGAGCATTGGTTGGGACATTGGTTGAACTTTGGCGATGCAAACGACTTATTTGCACTGTATTCCAACGTCGCACCATCACAATCAGTAACCGGACAAATATCCGACACCGAGGTGGCAACTCTATTGAATTTTGATCCCTTTAGGGCATCGGCAACTCACGTATACCTTTTATTCGTACGATAAAAGACGGAAAAATGAAGCGTCAGACACTTTTTGTAACAATCAAGAGGGTAATACACTCAAGCTTGCATGGAATCAGTGTAGAACTTTGAGACGATTGGATGGAAAATCGACAACGAATGTGAAACTGACGGTGGATGGGAATTTAAGAAGATAACGACGGAAGTGCCTTAGACTTTTCCAAAATTTTATGCGACATCTATGAAGTTCTGAATGAGGTAACGCAGTAGCATTTTAGCCTCATTTATTTGTGAGATCAGGTTGAGGATGTAAGACTGTGTAACTTTTGATAAAGATTGAGCAACGGATATATGAGTATGGTTGAGATGAGAAAAGGAGATTTTGAATCAGAGGTGATACAAGCTTGGATAAAGGTTTACCTCAAGGAAATCGGTATTCAAATTAATTTTGAGGTTAAGATCGCACGTCAAAGACGACTGTAGACAAAATCAGAGTTATCATTGCTGGGAAATTCTTTGAAAATAGTTTTGTAATTGCACGATGTGGAGTACTGTGATTTGTGCGCTTCTCATAGAGCTTGCAGAGGTCTGATATTACTTTGCGGATACTTGAGTTTGTTGAGAGGGCTCGTTATTGAGAATTAAAGATGCCAAAAGCAGTGTGGTGTACAATAGTGTACTTGTAGTATGATAATTATATACAATGCTTGATAAATGTTGATGTCTTTATTGGAAATTTTTCAGAAACTTTTCTTCAGCGTTGAAGTAGTTTTGTACCCGAAAAAAAATTCAAGTCCGAGTAATAATCATTTTTAATGAAATATGTATAAATTCTAACTTCCGAACCGAAACCGTGCCCAGGAGTGAACTGTTCTGAAATATTTGAAAGTTTTAAAAATGACAAATAGATTTTGATTCAAAACTTGATCTGGAATATTTCAAAAATTTCTTGCAAAAAAATGTTTTCGCAATTTTGCCGATGTTTGGGTGCCTACAAAATTGCGAAAAATAACTTTCGTGCCTCGCACATGAGGTTCCCCGCTTCCGAGCGAGCTACAACCTCATGAACTCGGTGCGAAATATACTATTTGTTGAAAATAAAATTCAATATTCCGGCTAAATGGTGGTTGGTATCCTCGAACTCTTAAGGGATATTTACTCCACATCCCGACAAAAGCTGATTAAAGAATACAACCCTGTCGGTATAAAATTCAGTCATATCAACCTGCTCGAATCTAAGCAATCATTCTTCAAATTCGGCATAGTACCTTTAATATAGGGCATGAGCACCTGATATCCCGGGGCAACCATGATTCCACAAGGTTATTTCAACATGGCTGACCAGTCACTTCGAAATCCAGCAGCCCTTATAGAAAATGGGTTACGATGCACATTTGTTTAGGCGGGAAGAGAGAGAGAGAAAGATTGGGAGAACGTAATGGCCGCTAGAGCAACTTGACTCTTCTCTTGTATAATGCAACAAGCATCCAACCCCCCCCCCCCTCATTTCATCAACCCCTCTCCTTACCCCTACTATACGTATACACAGAGACTTCCAGTACAATACTCGTACAGTAGTACATAGAGAGTCGAGGGGCGCGTAATTGCCGCTTCGGGCAGCTCTCGAGGTCTGTACATACACATATACTGTATGAAGTTACACCTATATATATCTACACAAGAGGCGTAATTCGCACGAGAGGCGTTGCGTTGCATTGCAGAACGCGGTAGGAGCGATGCGTTAAACTATGCGCCACATGACCGAAATTCCTAATACTAGCTTTGCAGTCCCTTACGGGCAAATTTTACATTGTAACTACACTATCACACGCTGATGCTGCTTTTCATTCGTGTCATCTTATCACACTATAAACAAATAATTTATTGGGTTATGTGATGAAGGTACATATTTTGGAGAGCTCAGTTTGGAGGTGAAAGGTATTTGTGTACTCTTTCAAGTCTGTTGTTCTGATGCATTTTACAGTGTATACTGATAATTGGTTGAAGAGGGTGAGCCCGGGTCACGAAAACCCTTCCACTCATTTTTGCTTTTTTTTTGCGCTCGTCGAGACACGTGTACGGAAAGCGAGGAAGAGTAAAGAGATGAGAGACTCGAGAGTACTGCAGAGAGATGTTCAAGTTGGAAGAGAGGACACACGTCGTCGTTGTCGTCAGTCGGCGCGGGGATGTATGCTACTGTTTCTCACTTTGCGCTAATCTCATTTTCACGCCACTCGCGAGATCAAGTGGCTCTCTTATTCTCGCCCTCTCTTTCTTTGAGATGCTCATTCCTGCGACACTCTCTCTCTCTCTCCAAAGATGTCTGTCTTTTTCTTTCCAAAAGTCTTCGAACGTGCCTGCATTAGGTATTTCTGCAGTTTTGGGCGTAAAATGAGAGGATTATAAGGTGACAAGGTGTTGAGACAATTTTTCAAAGGATCCTTCTCAAAAATGAAAAGAATTCTCGATTGACAATTTGAGGAATCTTTGACAAATTTGCCGTTCATGAATGTTATCTTTCTCGACGATCGAATCCAATCTGGGCTTTCAACGACTCGATTAGCAGACTATAGCATGTTACAACCCCTGATCCAAGTCGGTATGAAAATTCGTGGGAAATCAGTTACTGGGCCTTGCCATGGCTACTTTTATCTGCCACAGCATGACGAGAAAAAAATCTGGACAAATACCCCATCAATTTTGATTTCAATTCTCTCTGTAGGAAATGTCAAGTGAGAATTGATTGAAAGTCTATAGACTTGTGAAAAAGTGAGCGATCGATTTTACATGGAAACTGCACAGATTCGAGCCCGGGACTTTCTTTAAGAGACTAACGAGGGGAGCACCAACCTTGCGGGTCCTGGATCTTGACGAAACTTTGGGAATCTTCTTGTTTTGGTGAGAAATGAAGGTAGCCAAAAGGGTTTCGTCCAATGGGCCTCCTATCCCGAGATACAGCCATGGAGGTTAACATTGTCAGTATATCTATATATGTGTCATTTTAACATGGGCCTATATGGACAATGCTAATCTCCATAACTGTATCTCGGGATAGGAGGCCCATTGGACAAAACCCTTGGAGATACCTTCATTTCCCACCAAAACAAGAAGATTCCCAAATTTTCGTCAAGATCCAGGACCCACAAGGTTGGTGTTTCCCTTGTAAGTATTTTAACCAAGAAAGCCGATTTTTTCGTCATCTCATCGACGTGCACATCTAAAGAAATCGAATCCGAAGATGATATCGTTGCACTTATTTAAGGTTCAATGAGTAGTGACGTAAGCGACAAAGTCAACCAATAAAATTTCACTGGGAATCAGACATTACTATCGGTCGAAAAATTCAAACCACTCGAAAAAATGATCCATCTCAAGAGCCCTAAGAGTGGTCTTCTATCATAGCCCCAATTTGGGAATACCTCATCATCTCTAAGCGTTGAAAAATCAAGATCGGCTGCACAGCTTGAAATTGTCATTTGGCAGAGTGCAGTCTTGGTCTCTATGACACGCGGCCCACTATATACTGTGACATCCATGCAAATTGACCAGCAGCTGTTCTGCGATATGTCACCACTCGGTCAGATCGAAAAAATTGTGGGTGGCACACTTTGGGTGAAATTGCATACCCAGAAAGCAGGAAATAGACGAAGAAAGAGGAAATATTTAGAGCTAGTGTGTATGTGATCGATGGCCGGACAAAACGGGAGCGTATCTGAATAATGAGCTGCCATAGACCACAATACTAGTGTGCAATGCAACTTGGATTTTGGATTACTACCTTGTTTTCTCTGATACCCCATTCACAACATGATGAGAAAATCTTATCTGTTTGAAGATCGTTGAACTGTGCAAACCCTTTTGCATGATCAGTATAAGGGCGAAGTATGGAAATGAGAATATGTTCGAGTGGGAAGTTCAATCTGACCGATATTCAAATTAACGCCTTCGCATAATATGCCTATCTACTCGACCGAACAGTTTCAGCAATCAGTGAATGGAAGCAGCCAGTCTGACCGCATTACCTTGGGATTTTTGAATCTCGCTCGTTCAAGAATTACAGGATTTTTTTCATTTTCGAACTCTATGAAAATACTGCGTACAATTCTTTTGCTCTTTCGGATCTTCATATTTTGCATAGGGGAATCGGGACCCCGTCTATTATCTATAATATGATGCAGAAAGTGGAAGAATTTCAAATGATATTGAAATGTTCAACAAGAATCCTGACAGAAAGACCAATGCATAATTTCGATCGAAATGTTCATGACGTGTCCTGATAACATTGAGGAACTAGGACGAAAAATTGCTCTGACGAATAATGAAGATAATACGAAAATGATGATTTCCTTTCCTATCCAACACAGCAAAATGCGAAATGGAACAGTGCAAGTGAAGCCGATGACTCTGAGCTGATTTCATCAGAGATTATATAACCCAACTCTCTCGCTCTCAGAATTATAACTCGTGCGAGATAAGCTCTATCCATATAACCAGAGCAGCTAAATCCCACCACGAAACCCTTAATCGCATAAAATTATTCGAGTCTTTCGTCCGAAAACGAGGCTAGCTCTCACCACCACGATCGATTAATAATCTACATCGCTCTCTCATTTTGGCAATGAATTTTCACCAACCACAGCGAATCAACCTACACTATAAAAGCCTGCAAAATCCACCCTCTTAATTCTCTTCGAAGATTGATCGAGATATTATATTCCTTTTTCTCTTCTTCTAGTTGCTGAATTCTGCCCCTGTTATCACGAGAAAAGCGAAAATTTCAAACGAATGAGAGGTAGAAGGTAGAGATTAGCGTTGAAGCTATTTCCGCAACTGCTTCGCTTAATTCTACTCGGACGTCCTTCCTCGGGATATAATATAACACTCTGACTACGCTGCTGCCGCATAATCTCATCATTTTCATGGCTTATCGGATGCATTATCTGGTATATAATGAAATCGGGACGATGAAATTCTGCGGCTCGTTCATAGGCGGTATATAGTGTGAATGAATTATCAAACTCATCCAAAGTTGCCGAGGCTGGGAGTATGTGGATGGCACAGTTGAATTTTGTGTATCTCGTCAAATCTCACCTGAAACAGACAAAAATACAGAAAAATGAGATTATGGAGATTCTGACGATGGATAAAACTATTTAGGTCACACGAGGTACAGACAACAATATTCTTCGCACTTTCAACATTTGCATCCATATTCATTCAAAATATTAAGATAGGTTCATGAATTTAATTTTCGGCAGAATAGTTGGAATGAATTTTCATTCAGAGACGCAAGAAGTATGCGAAAACCACGCTGGCGATATGCAAAATTTGTGTCGCTCGAGTGTATCTACCGATTAAAAGTAATGAAGCGCTCTAGTGATGCAGCGGCCCCTATTCATTTTTCAACGACTCGTTAATTCGCGTAGAGTGTATAAAATCTATATGCAAAAATCTTTGCGCGACGTACATAGCTGTATGTTATATGTTGCAGACTTGCACTCAAATCCAAATAAATTATTCCTTGATGATCCGCAAATCCCCCGAGCTCTCATCACTCAATATATTCATTCATCAAAGTAAGTATATTTATTTTGTCACTTGTATAACGTATGAAATTTTCACACTTGATAAAGCCCACGATCGAAATGTCAAAAAAACCCTTCACCAAACATAAAAAGTCACAATATATCTATACGTGCGTAGAAATTCTGAGTAGGCAAAGAGAGATGGGGTGATGGGGTGAATTGGTATTTGTGACGGAACTGTATACGTCGTTGCGTTGGTCATTCAGTTTTACGAGTTGAACAAGAGTACAGATGGACATCAGTAGGAAGAGCGATAGAGTCGGAATATTTTTAGCAAGCAGAACCAACCTGTATCTCTCGAAATGTCCATCCATGAGTTTACTGCTATGTATAGTGGGAGGGTTTTTCGTCCCTTTGGCCCTTTGGCAAAGCCATTACGTAGATACTACAGCCAGCAGGAGGATGAGTCGAGTGTGTCGATAGTCTATACGATGATATTTTCGAGAGCTCTTGGATCAGACATTTGCGAGAGGTAGGTAGGTAGGTAGATGTACGCACGTACGACCTTTAACCCATCTCTAATCGATTTATTATTTTTCAACGCCCACTGTAGAGCCCTTCATCCATTCTTTCTATACGGTTCTTCCTTTCTGATGTTGACTTTTTTCCGCTTCATTTTTTGTGTGCATTCACTCTATCTGCCTCTATTTGGCCATTTTTCATGATTGATTTGAACCTCTCCGTCGTCTATTGGCGATTTTTGGGATGACAGGTTATGGAATTTCAGAGTTTAGGTAGAGATTGGGTGACGGAGATAGAGGGTTGGGGGTTCTGAATGAGGACGAAAGTTGAACTCGATTGGAATTAATTAGTCGATTTTCGAACTATCCCTCGACTGTATAAATTTACTGGAAATTTGAGATTTTTGCGAAAATTTCAAATTTAAGCTCGTCTGGAAGAGAGAGATATGGGATGTGATTTTTATCCGTTATCGAATTGAATTATACTATCAAAATTTCATAATTATGAAAGGAAATGGGTCAACTCAAGAAATAGTTTAGACATGCAGAACACATGAGGGAAGATTCGAGTACTAAGAATGTATGTAGTTACATTTAGCTCAAGGATATTCCTCAAAGATGAGAAATTACATTCTGGATGTGATGGAAAATCGATTGAGGATGAGTTATTCGGTTCTAAATGAGTTTGGAATGTAGCCAAACAGAAGCCATGTTTTTTCCTCAATCCGATTTTCTCCGCATTGTGAAACACCAAACGTCATTCTTCTCAAATCTCAATAAATTTCGAGGTCATCATATTTGGAAGATTAGTTTCTTCCTCTTGCGGCTCTATTTGGACTAATAGTATAGGCCCACATGCGCAATAGTGTATTTTGACACCAGGGCGGGAATGACAATTTTCACACATCAAGTGATATTCTTCGTCAATCATCGGTATGCAACCGGTTACTCCTCTGTAAAAAAATTTCGTATGATTTTTTTCCGCGGGGAATTCGCAAAGCACAGTCCCTGCGCATGAAACAACTAAGAAAAAATTTTTCGCAACAGGACCACAAGGAATTTTTAGCGCGGAAACGAATGGCTGCGGGATCGATGATTATTTTCGAAAGGACAGGGCAGGGCTATCGCGAGAATGCTAAAACGACCTAGCCTGATTGACGAGAAGTACTTTTTCATGAGCTGAGTGGAGAAGAAGATCGAAAAAATTGCGAAGAAAAGTTACATTTTTGCACAGGAGACGTAAAGAGACTTCCTCACCTCAATACATACAGAATATTATACAATGGAAAAAGCAATTGCTACCGAATATAATTTTTAATCGTCACGAGAAAGTTTGTAAATTACCTAGTCACAATCTGGTGCAAAAACTAAAAAAAACGCGTCGATAAATTTATAAAGTCTAAGAACAGATTGAAACTCTAAGAGACAACTAAGAAACGCAAGCCCTCATTTCTGAGAAGAATCAGAAAAAAGTGATTCGACATTCCTTTCTTCAATTAACGCAACTGCATCAGGAAACCAATGTTATCTCATGAGTCCATAATATCTCAAGGAACATTAAAATCCAGAACACCTTGACTCACAAGGGAGTCCGGAGGGTCCGAATCACCAAATCTAACCAAACTTTTCTCACAGTCTCGTACCTCCTAGAATATGATGAATCCAGAGTAACTCCGTCAAATGGGCCTCCTGTTCGAAACTGCAGCTTATGACATAAGCATTACCCATATAGGCTCATGTTAAAAAGTGATATACATGGATAATGTACTGAAAATGCTAACGTTTTTGCTTGTAGCTCCGATGACGGAGTCACTCTGGATTCTTCATCTTCTAGGTAGTACCAAACTGTACAAAAATCTTGCGAGAGATTGGAAACCGAGACGTTCCAGACTCCCCTTGTCAGTCAACATAGTCACATGGGTCCACCATTTTTTTTACTCAACTATCCCCATATGGTACTTCCCATACATATTTATTGTGAATCGGCAGACCTCAATAAAGCAAATTTCTGCTACAAGCGTGCACACAAACCACATTCATCTGAATACTGTCGAATTTTGCATCCCAGCCTCCTCGTACATATACCATTTCCAACATCAGCAGCAGCAGTGGTACCAGCTGCGCGTGTTTCGAATGCAGATCAGTTTATATATGTATGTGCATGTATGTGTATCTGTACATTCATGTATATGAAGTTGGATTTCACGCCCGCCCACACTCACAAGATTTTGTAAAAGTGCAACGCCGATTCTGATGTTGCGTCTCGTATACCATCAGGCAGTATAGAGAGAAAAGAGACAGAGAAAGAAAGAGAAGGATCCGAGTGGTGTGAGCACGTGCCGCATTAACTGATGTGCAACGGGACCACTGAGAGAAACGTACATAGAGGCAACACATCGAGGATGGGACACGCGCCACTGCATGCACGTAGTTATTTCTTCTAGAGGTCTCCTACATGGCGCTAGAATAGCATCTCTTGCTATATTTGAAAGGGAAAAAGCTCGAGAGCTTGTAGCAGCGCGAGTTTCCCTTGGCTGATGAAATTTTTAGTATGCGATAAAGGGGTGCTTTGGTATGCGTGCATTGTACGCACGTGTGAAATTTTGGATCTCTTGGAATATTGTGCTAGAGATGAGATAACAAAAGGTGTGGAGGAATAGGAAGTGAGCTTGCAAGCTCTGTTCTGTACAATAGACCAACTGAATTTTGAGGAAAAATGAATTGGTATGTTCATTATTGAACTTTATATCGGGCCAAGAATATGATTGCAGATACTGACGATGAAAAATAAACAGTAATAGATACTGACGATGAAAAACAAACAATAGCTGGATGATATTCTCAAATAAGCCCGTCAATATTTTTTGGTTCCTGATCTTGTTATGATGACAATGTAAGAAGGAATTCTCAAAATCAAGCTCATCGTCTGAAAATTAACATTGGAAGGTTAAGAGGTTTGTTGTGATCCAGTATGATTTTTGCCTGACTTTGAGAACTCCTTCTCACAGTGGACATATCGAAATTCAGAACTGAAGTTCCAAAACGAAGTCGGCAACTAGGATTACATATTGGGTCCTTTTGCAACCAATGACTCGTAGATGAACATTCATTCAAAATTACCGATACTGTCCCACTGGCTATGAATTCGAGGACTTATTCCAATACCAATCGATGCCTCAAGACCATCACGATTAAAAGCTCTGTTCAAGCTTCTAACCCAAAGACTTGAATGGTCAAAATATTCCGAATACATTTGCTTTCCATAAATTTACTTTTCCATTTACTTATGTCAAACTTTGGGCAAAAAAGCAATTGACGGCTCAATTCCGCAAAAATTTGCACCTGAATTGAGAAATTATGTCTAAGTACAATGCTTCATACTGAACGAGCAGATTAAGCTCAAAAGAGAGCAGAAAAAAAGAAAGAAAGAAAAAAAAACCGAGTGGAGAACAAGAGCGGAAAGACACAAGACTCAAGCGGCCGTATTATAACGTGTGAAAAGAGCTGCAACAACAGCAGCAGTATAGAGCCCGTTATGAAGTCGTTGTCGAGCGAGTAAGCACCTTGGTTCATATAATACAAGAGAGCTACACACTACACAACACACTCACTCTAAATTGCGACATAACACCTTTGCTCTCATAGTTGCATGTTTCCGTAATTTAGCCGTACAAACGAGGGTAAAGGGTGCAAAGACAAACAATACACTCATACATATGATAGTATAGGAAAAATGAGTGAATGAATTGTGATATCTGAAAGACTTTGTTCGTAAGTAATCCATAACAAAAACTCGTTCACACGTCCGACAATGATTGAAAAAATATATAAATGAAAGTCAAATAGGTGCATGGTGAGTTGAGATACGAAAGCAGTTTCTCAATCCTGTACACAAAGCTAAGAGCACTTTTTTCTTGAATGTGTGTGTACTGAAATGTGAGAATAATCCGTAAGGACCTGACACTTGGCACGTTGCACTAAATGATGTAACTGGAGGGAAAAGTCACGCGCGCCGATGATCCAAGTGATAGGCTGGAATGTTGCGTATCGCATAAATGACGGTGGATTTGATTGACGACTCACGGGATTTTCCCATTTCCAATTCTGATAATCTCGAAAATGGGCAACTTAAAGAAGCTTGGAATGTCACCATCATTGTTGACCGACGTTAGTTTTTCAATTTTGTTTTACGACGCGCTTACGAGGTACTCTGAGGTCAAGCTCCGCCATACGGACTTTACGACGACATACGTCGGCTCCACGATGTCGATAACCATTCACAAGTCCTTCACTTTCAGATAATGCTTGAAATAGATTTCCTCGCGTATTATGACAATCATGTAAATCAAAGAATCCTTTTTAATCCAGATGACCAAAACCTCAAATTGAATCAGTGAACAACCTCGAATAAATGGTTCTTCAAAAATGCAATCTGAGCTATCCAGAATTACTTCACGCACGCATAGAAGCCAAACACAAGCCTTGAATCCTCAAAACTCTTCTGAACAATCCTCGTATCACGGCAAGCTAAATTCGCAGGGTCGGAAGTCTAATACCCTATAACCTCATCCACAGCCGAATCCATAAACTGTAACTCGAGCAAATCCGTTGAGAAAGCAACACAAAGAGCGCCACCCTCCTCCTCGAAGTCATGAATAGAACTTCAAAGCTCACGGAGTTTCGCTCAGCTTTCTATAATACCGCTACTTCTGTGGCCCATACAAAGTTTTCTAGCTGCCTATAACCCTTTATAATAATTACGTGGAAAGCTGAAAAAATTGAATGAGCTGCGATGTTCTGAAGGTACTTGAGGCAACTGTGTGGTCCTTTTGTTAAGGAAACTGAGCTTCATCGATGGAAAACGTAGAGAAGAAGATTTTGTATGGTTAGTATAGGGTGTTGATCAAGAAGTAGAAGGGAGGTTAGGTTTTTTCGGAGGAAATCGTTCAGATTATTTGCTTTTTTTGACACTGGAGGAGTCGTTCAAGGAATATCAGGCTATTCTTGAACGTGAAAAGAAAGAGTAGGAGGGGGCTGATGAATGAAGAGTATTAAAAAGTATCTTGATGCAGGAATTTGTAGCGGAAGGAGGAGCTATCAGTTCTTTGTCGATTTTTTCTTTTTGTATCCAGATAAGATAGATAGTCAAACCGTCCCGTATCGCGATGCGATCTAAATTCCCTATTTGGGCATTTTGATTTTCTTATGACTGCAAATGAGGACTCTTGAAGGGAAATGCAACACTCAACTGATCCAAATTGGAGAAAAAATGTCAGATAGATGGAATGAATTGATCTCATTAAAACGTCGCCCTTACAATCAATGATCATGAAATAATCTTCACTATTCAGAAAGATTTTGATGAGTCGAGTGTGACAGATTGAATCCCATAACCGATTGCCACATGCCGTTGGCAATCTCGAATGGCACACCGGATGCATAAAAGATAACAAAGTATACAATAGAAATTGTTGTTGATCAACACAATTACCACACACCATTCACAAATAACAACTGGCTGCCAAAATAAACATTATCAAATAAAAAACCGTCTGATCCATCAAGAAAAACTACAACACCATCGCGGTGACTACATTCTTTCAGATTCCTTTTCTATAAACTCAGTAATATCCCGTCGGTCATCTCTATCAATTTTCTTCCTCACTTTTCCACCCTCATATACCCACAAAAAAGCACCGAAGCGTGTAATAAGCAGCAGCAAGAGTCAATCAACAGGTATTGTGATTCAGTTGTTGTCCCTTCTATATGGAACTCGGTATGTCCCTTGTGTAATAACCCGCCGCTGCCAAGCGACGACTCACGGCAAAAGAGCCCGACTTATTTTTCGCTTGGAAGATAAATTCACATGAACGGATCCCCAAGGGGACAAAACCCCTGCATATGTCGTGGCCTCGAGAAAAGCAATCTGCCATCCTTGCGAAATGGAATCTTGTAGTCGGAAAATATGTACGAGAATGGCATTTTGCATTCTCTAGTATCGGTTTGTAATGTCAAAAGGTTATTTATCAATCTTTGATCAAAATCAATGCAAAAATAAGGAAAAAGTTTCACAATTTACAATGATTGCCTATTAACTTGGTTGATGTATTTCTCAATAGGAATAAGACAGGGAATATGGAAAGAGTTTGAAAAATTGAATGTGTAGCAAGCAGAATGATGATCTGTGCTTGCAGGTAACTCACTACTCATTAGTATTACTCAAGTAATTCTTGCATTCGTTCAAACGTAGAGAGAAGATGTGTGCTGAAATGGGGAGAATGCAAGGCCCATAAGGTAAGCTCAGCAACTTAACGTAGATCTCAAGTGAATGTTCGTGATGTTAGTTTCAACAATTTGTAAGCACGAAAAAGACCTGAAAAGATAGCGCGAAGTGGTTAAATTAAAGGTATTTCGTGCGGATGAGGCGCAGGGAATCCCAAGATCAGCAGATTTAGATCCCATGAGAGCTATGGCAAAGAGCACAGAGTGAGGGGGAGGTAAAAAAAACGATGAGCAAAGAGAACAGAAAGAATGAGAGAGACCGACAACGAAGGTAAGAAGCAGAGGGAAAATGAGGAACGAGTGGCCAAGCGGAGAAAGAGTTGGACACTCCGATATTATTATAAAGCCCACGTGTGTCCAGAGTGTATAGGGCGGCAGGACCAGTTTTCGTTTTGGCTCTCGAGTTTCTCGTGGCCGGTGGGATTTCATCCTCATCTGTTCGTTTTTTTTTCCTTTTTCTCTGAGTGTATTTCTCTTCTCTTTTATTTTTTAGTCCTTTCTGCTTAGCTAAGGACTTTTATCTTTCTGATGTGCCTTGTCGACTGTTTTTGCAGGAAAAAAACCTGGTGGGCATTTTGAGACCTTGAATTTTCAATGATTCTTGGTCTCGTGTATTCAAAATATTTGAATTATCAAGTACTCTGGCTCTATAATCCGGTAGAACGATAATCCTCATTTTCAATTTCAGGCTTCAAATTGTCAATATACGACAGAGATTTCATATTTTTTGGCAAAATCAAAAGTAACATGTAAGACTAAATTCACAAGAATATTTTTGTGAGAATGAGTCTCGAAAAATCGCGTAAATCTTGGAAATTTCTTTGGGAATCAGTGCGCTAGTGTGACAGATATGCGAGAAGTTTAATCACAAACAGTCAAATCCAAAATAGTCGACGAGATTTAATTGAAAAATCAGTCATTAAACGTAGACGCATCATTTCTTAATCATAATTCAAAACGAAGAAGGATGCGACATCAGGTAGCGATGAAATCTCGAGCAAAAAATGCACACCAAGCCTTGGCAAGTCTACAAAGTGAAAAAGAAATCTCAAAATGTGACGTCTTCCAGGGCAAATTAGTCGAGGCAGCGATTGACACACGCTGCAGAAAGCGATTCTGCTCTCGATGCCAAAGCTCTCGATCACTGTCTCGTATCTGCACAGACTTCGAAGGGCTGGCAAGGGCCATACTGCCTCAAATCGAGGGAAGAAAATTGATAAAAATGCAGCACGTCTCTAGCGCTTGAGCACGGCTAGAAAAAAAAGAGAGAGGAGAAGAGAAAAAAAAGAATGAGATCCTGGCAGTCTTTTGCTTCATAGCAACAGCAGCTGGTGTCACCCAGAGATGAGATGAGGGAAGAAAGGTGCGAAAGATGGGGTGAGATTTTTTACTCTCTTTTTTTTTTTTTGAATGAAAAAGCGAGGAGTATGATGCGTTTGGATTAGGTTAGAGGTACTCTGTTTTTCTAGAAATTTTACGCCTTGAAGATGAGTTTGAGGCTTTTTGGCACAATAGAGTTTTGTGTGAGCTAAGGCAATTTTTAACGTTACGATGAATGTATACCATGCTAGGTGGAAAATCGATCGTAGTAGAGAAGATGACTGGATAAAGAATAAATTGATAAAATGATTTTGTGAACGAGTGGATAAGAATCGATTAGAGTCGGGGGGTATTGCGGTTTACAGAGTACTGAATGTTGTTAATAATTTAGAATATGAGGGAAAAGCGTGATGGAATTAGATGCCTCGTAATGCATGGCTATAGTCTACAAACGGGAAAGGCATCGCCTCTCGTTCTGAAAACCGAGTATGCACGCGGTTGTTGGCAACTACGGGGGTATGTGCTTCAATACAAAAGGTCTTATTGTACGAGGTGCTCAATTAATCACGTGGAATAACGCAAGTCTCTACATTGAACGAGCTAAGGCATAAGAAACTCAGCATAAGCTCGTTTCGTTTCATTTATACCTCGGATATTTGTAAGAGTTCCTTCATTTTTTTTACATTGCACGAAGTTAAATAAGAAGATGACAAACTTTATAGTTGACATTTTTTCAGATGTTTAGTTGAGACTTGATCAGCGATGAACAAGGCCAGCTCTGTTGATAATCATGAGAATTTTGTGAGGCTCATTGAAATTCTACCCCAGATTTGGTTCATGAGATGCCCAAGTATTGTTCGAATCAAAATTCTAGATTTTACCATTATGAAATACTGAATTCACTGTACGAGCCTGGCACGCATCATAGTAACTGTCTTGAAAAATTACTAACTGCACTCGAATAGCTGGACTTCAAAATACTAATTAGACCAAGTTGAGGCGCACGTACCCTAGGCTGCAACAAGAGCTTTGATTTTGATTTCCAACTCTCAGCAAAAGTTGAATCGACAATGGAACCTCATTCATCAAAAACGACGTCCAGGTAGCAGTCCTATCTTCAAACCAAACAAAATCCTCGCGGTAGGATAATCGATGCTCAACAGCACACACCAAGGCACTCAAGAAACATTCAAGAGGCGTTAAAATCAGCCTGACTTTCAAGAAGGTGTAGCTGATGAAATCGGATTCTAGCCTGACTCTTCTCAAACGCTATCGCTACTCAAGGCGTTTAACCACGGGCGTCCAATGATAAGGCTGAAACTACTACGGATATGGTATTATACAGGTATAGAAGATATGGTTAGGGGGAAATAAGCGGTGGCAGAAAGGACCTACACTTGGCCAGATAAAGCTGCGAGCTTGGCTGAGTAATGGAGGTGATTACCGGTGTGTGTAGACCGGGCAGCTCAGATATGACCAGACGAAGCCGAGAGACCGTTTCTATGTGCAAGGGTGCGATATGAACCATTTCTTAAAGTGAAAGAAACTGTAACAGCTCTTCAGAAATCGCCATAATGCGTTTTTTTTATGGAGAACTGACGGCGTGGGTTGCACACACACTATTAGCTATAACATGCAAGCATAATAATGAGAAGCCAAGGAGATTATATGCTGTATGGAATGCAACACTTGAAATTTTTGAGGGTGCAAAGTTAAAGAAACCTTCCATTCCGACCGAAGATCTTTTCGCAACTACTTCCTTTCAAAGTCATTCAACCATCCAGAGTATGTTTCACTGGAGATTTTATTGTGACATTTCTTTGTGATTAACCTAAAATCTTCGGTCTTCTTAATAAGAAACAAGATGCTTAAATCTTGTAGAAAAAATTTCCATGAAAATGTCAAGGATTGCTCAAGCCAGAGTGAGAAATAAAAGTTTCCTTCAAAGTTATAAGCCTGCTACACTTATTTTTAAACGCATATGTCATCTAGTCGATACAATCTGAAGTACATTTTTCATCTTACCAGTCAGCACGCGTAATATCGCTTCAAACGGCAAAATCAAAACGCGCCAAGTTTCACAGATACGAGATCGACTCTGAAATGTAGATTCCATTTCCCTTCTACACTGACATCGGGCTTTTGCAAGAAAAAGGAGATGAACCAAGATTCGGCAGTGACTTTGCACAGAAGCATCAGCAGCAGCAGCAGCAGCAGAAGCAGCAGTAGTGTGCCGATACGATCGGTGGTGATTCTCTCTTGAGGTGTCGACGAGGTGAAGAAAAGGAAGAACAAGATAGTATAGAAGAGACGTAGTCATCGCCGTCTTCGGGTTGCAAAAGACTCGAGACGGTAAGATTCGAGAGATCGCGACAAGAGACTACTTCACACTCAAAATTGTCTGCCATTCTTGCTTCTATACTACTGTTCAAGGCGTACGATTTTCTCTCTTCTCTATACCTACATCTTCCATACTCTTTCTCTCTCTATCTTTTTTTTTTCTGCTGCTGATGCTTCCGTAGACTCGTGTCTATACATTGAACAAATCGCGCGCGTAGAATCTTACAATGCCTTGCGCTGCTTTTGAGGCTTTTGAGGCAAAAATTGTATAGTATGTCTGAGGGTAAAAGGAGGTAAGGGATGAGAGGATGGGGTTTAAAGCAATGGAGGTACTTTTAACCTGATCGGGTTTTGGTGATAAGAAATGAAAGGTCAAAGGAGAATGATATGTGTCGCCGGTGGTGTGGTTTTCGTGGTTTGCTGCTGCTGCTGATGCCAAAACGGTCATTTTCTACGAGGAAATGGCTACTCGTTTCAAAACGGAAGGACTAGCAATAGACCCGTTGCTTATGTCATATTGTATTGAGGTTATCTTTTCTACGTGAATGATTACAAATTGTATCGATAAGTATCTTGTTTTCAGGATGCCATATCAGGTTGACAGATATTCATATTGGTATCCTAGCCCACGATTTTTGAACTTTATTTTGGCGGGATATTTTAGTAGATTCTCATGTGTTACTCACATAAATGAAATGTAATACACTGATGATAGAAACTCTACGGAGACTCAATCAATAGCATCAAAGGGTCTGAGTTTTAATTCGATTATCGGAAGCTGTTTAGTCAGAAACATTCGAAAGTAGAGTTTTGATGAGAGCTTGTAAAGCTTGAGTAAGAACCAAATCATTGCTATTGTTTGAGTCGAATACGAAATCTAGTATTTCAAACTTTTTCACAGAATCTAAGAGAAAATATTCATAATGAAACTTACATTTATGGGACTACTGCGCAAGATCGGGATACTTAATCGTTTTGGTAACTCACCTGAAACAAAATAAGTAATAATTCTGCATTAGTTACATGTGATAATTAATCAAGTTTTTCAAATATCGTATGTGGGGAATCATTTCAAAGAAGTATCTGCAGAAGAATTCAAATTTTAGGGAGAATACACTAATAAATAAAGCTGAAACCCATCTCGTTGAGCTGACAAATAGATAAAAATCATCACTAAAAAGATATTTTACAATGAAAAGTACCAAATATGTCCGCATTGAGCAGATTCAGTATATTCCTTTGTAAAGCTATTTGTTTTGTGGTCCAGCATAGGAAGCGCATGATTGCATCCTTCTATACATCTCTAAAAGATAAATGAAGACAAAGCTCAAGTTTTGAAGCTATGCGCGTCCGAGTTACGTTTTCATCTCAAAGTCCGCACAGTCAGAGTTGACCAAGTAAACTGCCCCCGCCTCACAGCTCTTCTATTTGAGTCTATGTGAAAGTTCAACCACA
The DNA here is from genome assembly GCA_029851415.1 of Eretmocerus hayati. Taxonomy (NCBI): domain Eukaryota; kingdom Metazoa; phylum Arthropoda; class Insecta; order Hymenoptera; family Aphelinidae; genus Eretmocerus; species Eretmocerus hayati. Next base: position 168,210,481 of record CM056742.1, read on the forward strand.
ATTAGACCTATAGAGTAATACGAGATGTCACGCATTCTGTATATTGTACGGATGAGAAGAGACAGTGCAAACCGAGACTCGTCAAACAAGCTGCATATTTAACCTAGTTTTCCATTTCCACACTCACCCTTCTGTTCTCTGGATCTTTCTAAGCCTTTACATCCCTCTAAATCCTGCAGGATGTCAAATATCATAACATAGACGAGAAAGTAAAGTTTGGTTTTAGTAACCGTTATTTTGGCAAGCGAAAATAAGGACTCACAAGAGTTAGTATAGTCTTGTTGTACAAGCAAAAATTCATTCATGGATCTTATTCATACTGGGAATTTTTTAGACTCGATTTAAAGTGGGTTTCTGTATTCAAGTAAGCTCTCCTCGTGGCCCACCCTATGTTAGTATCGAGACCAAAACATCAGTCGCCAATGAGATTTTTTTCCCCTCTCTTCATGTGTCACCACTTCAAGTACACTAGGTCATCCGATATACGCAACATCGAAAGGGTTAACTCTGATTGCTCGACAATGAAGAATTTGCGTGAATAAAATGTCAACTTTCAACGACTCTTGAACAATGCATAACAATTTATAGGCTTAAGTATATGTGTAGAAAGCAGGTGACGTCGTACCGCCAATACGAGATTGCGAAAAATTAGTTGAATTGAGACAAAGATCGAGACTCTAAATATGGCGCAAAACCGGTTTTGCCATGAAATTGACATGCCTGTACTATTATACGGCTAATTCTACATCGCTTTATGTGCACTTCAGAGGACCTTCTCAACGACAACTGTCTAATTGTGACAATAGAACAATGAAATAGTCCTAAAAGAATTACTGAGCATGGTCATTGAAGAATAAACGCGGTAAAAGAGCGCATATTCGAAACGCGGTAATACGATTTGATCTTAGACATGAATTTAAATTCGTTACAACGTGAATTCATGTTAGCTCCATTTTCCAGAAGATGCCCCAGCTTGGGCAAGGTATCTCAAATTGGAATACCTTAGACCCAGCTCTCATCTCTCAGAAGGAGACATTACATCGACCAATTTTGTATTACCATACAAAAGATCTGGGCAAAAGTGATTTCACATTTCAGAATATGTATACGTGTACGACGTGTAACTCGTCAGAAAAAAAAAATGAAGTTTCATGTAGCGAGAAGACCAAAGGCGACCTTCCATTGGGAGATGAAATAAATGAAGCCAGAAAGGAAGGAATAAGGAAGCTGACGAGGACTTCATTCTATAAAACAAGATGCGCTAGCTCGGAATGAGGGTAAAGAGTACAATTCTAGCCTTGTGCTCGCTCATGCGAATTTTCTTAATAAAATGCTTCTTCACGGGGTTGAGAAGAAAGTGTGAGATAGTGACATCGGCTCTGATGTCTCACAACAAGGTGGTTTTTCTCTGGCGCCTTGTTATTATCTCGCTTGTGTCCACTCTTTGCGGGTAAATTTTCTTATTTCCCCTCTCATTTATTAACATGCAAGAATGTAACTTCCTCATATGTTAGCGAGTATTTGAATCATATGACTGTAGCGTCTTTCATATGGATTAGGAAATTACATCAATCAAGTGTGCGAAGTATGGAAATTTTATTTATAATGAGGAATGAGAGTCATGACTATAGAATTAAATATTTAATTAACTCGGAAAGTTTTTGATATTTTTGCTGCCGAGAACTGCACTTTGTTCAAATCAACTTTTTTGACAATTTCTACTGACGATGGCAAGTGAAATGTACTAACTACGTGCGATGGTTATTTTCTGAGCGGATCAGTAATGCGTTTTTAGCAAATCAAAACTTGGATTTCAATAGGGAGAAATATCGTAATAATTTTATCGACGATGAAATGCAATATTCAATAGAGTACTTTTCGATACAGTGTATTGCAACAAGACGATATAATTAGAATCTTTACTAGACCTTCACCCCATGAGGGTTCAAAGGGATTTAAATTTGAAGGGATTCCAAAGACTTTTCAAAGGTGAAAAATCATAATTTTCAAGGATACATCTCATGATTGTTCTCTCACTAGAGAGAAATAAACTTGTCAGTGTCAATTTTCTGGCTCCAATCTAGGAATAAAATCAAAACTATGCATACTTGAGTGAAATTGAATTCAATTTTTTTCAGAGTTTACTGCTGCTCGATTCAATGAAGCATTTTTGAACGCTGAAATCCTTGGTCTTTCCGTTAATGTTTCGGGGAAAAATTGCCCATCCAGTTCGGCTCGAGAAACGTCTAAGGACCATACAACGAAATCAAGGACATTTCAAGTATTCAAGAATAGAAGATCGATTTCAAGGATACCAAGGGTTCCTAGGGTCAGTAGACACCTTGATGATTAATGAATCAAAATTAGTCAGAAAGCAGTCGCAAGGTTAGAAAAAATTCAAATCTAAGTTCATTCGACACGTGATCAAAAAATTCCGTCACAAATAGTTGCAAGAATAGAATTTTCGATTCAAAAAGCGTGTATCTTTATAGATGTACTGATTGAATCAAATACGAGAGTCAATATCATTACAACAAAACGGATTACACCAAGTAATAGATGCATAACATGTTATATTAGTGAAGCCTTACAAGTTATGATTCTCAATGCATATAAATGATTATTATTCACCCTCACTCAGTGTCACGATAACACCTTATATTATATCATCCCTAGATTGTGTATGCTCACAACATCGATACAACGCATACATACTTATCGAAATAACTTTGCAACGTATAACTGCAATACACGCGTCGCATAATGCAATGTAATTGCTTTGATGAATATAGCACCATACAACGTCGACGATATATATACTATATATAGTAATACAAAGCTATCTCGAATGTCAAGTGCAGAGAGAGAGAGAGAGTTCGAACTCAACTCGTAGAACAAACTTGTGCTGCTCCATCCCCCCCCCCCATCGCCACCACTACCACTTGTTTTGGAATGGTTGTTTCTAATATGGCATAGCTGCACAGGTGGAATTTGCCGACGCAACAGACTATACAGAGATCTACTCTTGCTGTATGTTTAGTCGTTTGTGTGGGTGAAAATAGCACAATGTTACAGCTACAACTTGGAGAAAACGAGGTGGATGCGTTGGCAGTGGTAAAATTTGGTTTCAAAATTTTGTTACAATTTGTCAACAGTTTGTGGAACTTTTGTTTATGACATCTGTTACAAATTACTTTTAAGCATTTTATCGTTGCAACGAGATAGGTTACTTCATTTGTAGGAAGTTAGATATTGTATTAGGGAGGATGGACAATTACTGCCTAATTTAAACTCGGTCAAATCTGTTTTGATCATTTGTTTTGAATTCTTTTAGAGAACAAATCTTCTTACAGGTCTCGAAAGATGAATAACAAATTTCAACTGTATCAGTTCGTCTGCTTTCAGAGATAATTCTGTGACAACCATAGTCCAAAAATTTCGATATTTATTTTTAAAAATTTAAACAGTAATTTCGTGCAAGTTTCTACGAAGTAATATTGAATTTGCGCGCTTACAAGCCGATAATGTCACTCACTGTTTACCCCCCAGTCCAGCTGAGCCTCGCGAGCTCACTTGTCATATATATAGAAGATATATATACATAATTAAATATACATATATACGATTATAAATAGAAAATTCTATGATTTTCTATTCAAGATTTTGTGAAATTCATCCAATCAATTCTAAAAAATCTTTTCGTCATCTAGTTCTAGGATTCATTATTTTCATAGTACTTATGAAAAAATTCTAAAATTCAATGCATTATTTGCAATATTCAATTTTACAAAGTTCAAGCTTTTGTAAAATTGTATGTAAAATAGATTCTTTCAGACTAACTAGTGGTTCTAATACAAATCAAGCTAGAACGTAGTTATTTCGACTTACTTTGATGAAATATAGATTTTTTATCAACGATTTCGATAGTATTGTTTAAAAAATTATTTTATTGTGAAATACTGTAAAAAACCTAATATATCGTCAATTCAAGGTGATATATTGACCATATATTTCACTATTGACGAATATTACAAAAAATTCCAAAGATCGGTGGCATTTCGAAGTGAATTTACGAATGCATCAATAAAACACGTGTCTTCGATCAACTTCTAGAAAGTTCTATATAATTATCTAAAAATTATCTTTTATTTATTACACTCAATTGAGATTTTTATTTGGAATAATATGTGTTGGAATCGATGCAATTTTGATAACTTGTAAGTATGTATATAGTGGAACTAACAGAGCTTTTCAGTTTTAATAACTAATTAAGGTGCATATGAATAAATCATCTTTAGAATGTTCTGGAACTCTGAGGACCGAGTATAAATAGAGCCCTGATCGGGTGCTCGAGGTTTCTGCCTTTCAGTCGAAAATCAGCTCACAAAGCGAATAAATCGAAGTCCTCAGGGTTCCATTTATAATCTTATGATTGTAATGGAATCTTGAATAAAATCGATTATATATACATATATTCTCTTTGTGTGCTTATTGCTGTGGGTAATCCTAAGTGCTCCTATTGTACGATGGAACCCACAGTGTGACTATATAGTTGGCATAATCAAACCATTGGATTTTGCTGGTGATATATTGCAGGGCCCTGATCCCCTGTATTTGTTATCAGCAAGACCCACCGAAATGAAAGTTACGTGTAAAACAGGTCAACAAGGTGCCCTGATCCACTGGATGGCTGTGTTTTACCGTAATAACATATTTATAGGATTTTCTTGGAATTAATGGGTGCCCTGATCCATCCATTAGTCTGAGAAAAAACTATAAAAGATATAGAGATCGTACTATTGATTCCCAAGGAGGTGCCCTGATCCACCGAATTGGTTTGAGAATTGATAGTCGATTACATCACCGTAAAAATCTTGTCCTTATCCCTGATAGCATTTGATTACTTCTGATCAAGTCATGAACTCTGATATCCGGCTCTCTCCCTAGATCCAGAGCCGGATAGACTACGCATACCTCCACCCAAATTATCCGAGGTATCGCGTCGGTCACAATTCTATCATAAAATTTCAACATTATCACTCTTATAGTCGTACATTCCGACTTAAAAACTTTTCGCATATTTCTTATTATAGAACTTTGGACTTGCATCGAGTCGATACTCAAATACCGAAACTGTGTAACCAGATTTAATGCAATAATTTCCTAAATCGCACATATACAATTCAATTTCGAGTTCGATTAATCGATATCAATGTAAACGGGTTTACCGGATCATCTCTCGAATTGTTAAAGGCAATACACATCATAAGATAGGACACAGGCTTTTGTAATATGCGAGAACCGCGACTATACGACGAGAGCTCAAACTGTCGGCATCGCTCGTAGCAAAGTTGCTTGGCGCTGGAATCTCATAACGTCGCGATTTCGCCGCTGCTCATCGCTATCTCCTTCCTCTTCTCTCTAGAAGCTATAACCGCTCATAGTAAGGAGCCCTTCAACTTTCTCTATCTCTCTCTCTCTCTCTCTCTCCCTCTGCCCTCTGTAACGACCTCATTCCGTGCGTCGTCGAAAATTCATCCAACAGATATATATAACCTAACCTCCAAATACTAAAACCCGCGACAACGGCGACGATGCTGCATGCACATGTTATACACTGGGAAGATATATGAGCAAGGAGAGATGTTTGCTGGGGGTGCGTATAGCATACATATGAATGATTCCGCCGAAAGTGGGATTTTTGTGTTCCATGTTCCCCCTAGTTTCTAAGGGTTGGAATGTGCATTGTAGCAATGCTCTGGGGTTTGTTCTATTGGTTTGCAACTATGCTAATAGTTTTCGAGTCGATTTTTACATTCCTGTAGTTTGTAGTCCTTGATAAAGGGTCGAAATGTCCTTTCCGTCCTCTGTAGACAGCCCATCTCTGACTTTTGACTTCATCATCACAAAATCACACATTATCACACATTTGCAGGGTCAAAAATCCTTATATGTAACTATGCACTTCAATTAGTGATACTTCAAACAACATAATGCACTTTTTTACAAGTTGGAATTTAATGCTCAGCTCGAGCACGGCTATCCGACATTTTGAAGACGGACTTGCATCAAAACTGCTCGCACAGTACTAATTAATTAGCTCGGCAAAGTCCCCAGTAGTCCATTAAGCCATTCCAGCCAATGACATTGTCATCTAGATACTTAGATCCACCTATATTTTAAGAGCGACATTTGCCGAAAACTCGGCTGAAAACTCAAATCCGCGGCCGAGTGCACTATATAAATGTGTTTACAAAATGTTCGGTCAATTCCATCCCCGTGTTGTGCTCCACCCGAACGCGCTATATGGCTTTGTAGAACACATTTTCTTTCAATATTTGATTACTTTGCATCAAATTTATGTGGAAAAGAGTCCACGGTTAGTCGTCGGGCCGTAAAAATAATGTTTTTAGCATAGGACGACTAAAGCGCCACTTTTACTCCCGGCTGGGAACATAAAATTGGCGTTTATTCGCCGTAATGCGAAAAAATAGCATACTTCCCTCGCTCGGCAGGCTGTTTTAAGGCACGGGGAACCTTTTCCCCTCGTTGCACTCGGGGAAAAACCATCCCCGTGCCCCAAAACAGCCTAGCCTCGCATCGGGAGTAATATACTATAGAAGCGGAATGTCCTTTCCGCCCCCTCTGCGACTCCTTAAACTTGGCATAACTTTGTCTGGCTTCAGTATCAAGACGTGTGGCTCTAAATTCTTCTTTCTCACGACCAAAAAAGTGGAAAACAACTGTAACGACCCGCCGTCATTCGTCTGGGATTGAAGAAATAATTTTCTGATCCAAATCACTTTCGGTGATGATTTTGGCTTCTAGAGGATCACATTTCCAGCGGAATCACTCATATGGAGTCTATAGATACTCGTCAGAGAGGGCAGCACACAAATGGATATATATGCAGTTTGATCGCGAGTATGAGCATAAGTGTGAGGGAGAGCTTGCATGTAACAATGGTTAGAGAGTATATAGGAGGGGTATACGATAGTGTGGCATCAGGCTCTAGTCTAGAGCGAGAGAGGCGCGGACAATGTTGCCGTAGATAAGCCATTGTTCGGTGAGGATAGACCGGAGGCATCGGGTAGAGAGAGAAAGATACATAGGTAGAGTAGAGTGGAGAAAGGTCCCCTGTTGAGTTTAGAGTGACGCAGATTTTGAGGCTTGCATATTCGGTGGTTATATCTATTTTCGTACTGTGCTTGCAAGCTCTATTATATAGAATGTGATGCGACGAATGTGTGCCTACGTATGCGCACACTTTTTGAGATTGATTATTCGAGCTTATTGTCGCAATGGACGTGGGTAGTCAAAACACATACGTCTATTGATCAGTCTACAAAATAGTAAGTCAGTTATGAGTACTTGGAAAAGTTCCATTGAACATCGCTAATTTTTCATAGCTTAAGTGTGCGTGCGATCAGACTTGTATACTTTTAGAGCATTGGAAGGACACAGCTCTAATTGAACAATGAATTTCATTCTCATTTGAAAAAATCAATAACTCAAATCGACTGACTAGAGATGATAATTTATGACCGGATCACTGAAAGAATATTTTACTGCATCGAGGGTCTGAAATAATGTTTGTAGAATTGCACATTCGGGACGTGGGAAATATTTTTGTCCTGAAAATTTTTGTGCGGTCGCATGAATTTTATTCTCATGAACATAATTGTTGCGACGGCGAAAATCGCGGTTCTATTCCTGTGAGCGATAGGAGACTACATAATATCATCACCCATGAGAAAAATCTCTTCAGTGGACAGAGAAAGATAAGTGGGATCCTTCTGCCGCAGCAAACGTGCGGACCATCTTTCCATCCAAAAAATCATGCCTTAGGGGTGAAGAATTTGCATTTTGATCCATGACGCGTATGAAAAAAATCAAGCAAATTCACAGTCAATCGGAAAATTTCGAATTATTGAAGCTGAAAATCGTAAACATAACCTCAAAGTCAATTTAAGATCTTTTCAAAATCATAACTAGAGTTAACAACACAAACTATAAAATTGTAGATCCTGTACACCATCATTTCTATCTTTGACATATTATCCTCATCAACTAACATAACCTCACGTAGCAATCATTATCATCTCGGATAACTTATACCACAGTAAAATCTCACGATGAAAATTGTGTTTGCCACCCCAATAAACGGGGCGTTGATGACGCAATGAGGAATTAGCGCGAAGAAAAACTTTGAGCAAAGAAGATAGAGGGTGAGAGAGGAAGAAGAAGCTCTGATAGATGTTAGATGCGAGAGGAATACGATATGCCGCAAGCGCGTGCACTCCGTCTCGGTTACTATTCTCCTGCTCCTCCTCCTCCTCCTCCTCTTGCTTCTACCTTTTCCTCTCCCTCATCGTCTCACACTCAAAGTGCTAATGAGTGTCGCCTCGTAAGCCAATTAATACTACCATCCTCCCCCGTTTTCTCTCTCTCTCTCGCGGACCTCCTAGCCTCTCTCAGATTCTGTCTCCCCCTCGTGGTCGTAGATATACCTACTTCTCTCTCACTTTCGAGAACTACATGACCAGAATACTCTGCAGATTTCGTATGCCATCCACGCCTGACCATCTCCCTCTTCTCCCTCATACCAAACGCAACCGCAACTCTTCACACAAAGACAGACAGACAGTCATAGTGACTCTAACACTTGTCAAGTAACCTCAGCCAGTAGAGAAAGTTGAACGCTTCATCTTCGTCGTTCTCTCTCTTTCTCTCTTTTTTTTGTCACCATCAAAGAAGAGGGATGAAGAGAAAGGAGCAAAGAGTACTTGCGAATTCGAGTATTCGAGGAGATGAGAGTAGAGGAGGTTTTCCTCACTTATCACTTAAAGAAGCCGCGGAAAAACTTGCGGACCTCGCTGACACGTGACGAAATTGTAGACCACCTTTCGTCACCTCCTCCTTCTTCTTCTTCTTCTTCTTTTCACTCTCTGCGTCTTCTACCCTCTCACTCTGTTTCTTAGACTTTTTTCTATTTTTTTTCAACTTTAGATGAGGTACCGGACACATGTTCTCAAGCAGAATCGACGGGTTATGGTATAAAGTCGTCGTTGGTGTTTGGTTGAGAGAAGAGAAGGATTGAGAAAGAACTTGTGCTCTCGTTGGGAATTTTCATTTTCAAGTTCACGCATATCGATGGTTGACAAAGACAGAATTGGAAAATGAACTACGGAAGAGATGTTGAGAGGTTGCAAGGTGGATTCAGTAAGCAATTAATTTGAATCTCGTTCTCATTCGTTCGTAGGAAATATTTTGCCAATTAGATTTGTTAATTTTGATTGTAGAATCATTGCGTTCCAATATCTTCAGAATACATATATTATGCGACAGAAATTTTTAGATTATCGATGACACGCCCAAGAAACTATGATAATAATGAAAAACGTTATGATTCTCATTTTTTTTAAATTTTGTAGGGTTTGATAGTCTGCAAAAATTATTCTCTCTTCGTTGAGGCATGGACAAATTTCGTTGAACAATGGTCTTCATTGAATCTCAAATTTGCTTGTCATGACATTGTATACCATCAAGCTCATCAGCTTCGCGCGTAACTGTTACTGTTGCTTGATAAAGAGAAGGACATGAGATTTAAAAAAAAACCATATGATTATTATTTCCGACTTTAATTTCGATGAGAAGTGTATTTGGAACCACACAGATGGAGATTCGTCCGAATTAGAATATTGTGAAAAAAAACACGATCCTTGTCCTTTCCTGAGAATATGACAAAATTGAAAAATTCACCACTACTCTCCGAATAATTACAGTTTCCGGATACTTGACAGTAGAATACCTATAACAATGCTCCTCAATTTGTTCCCCATTGAGCTGATTGACCGAATATTCTGAATAATCTAGAGCTAATATGAAAGAAAAAGAAGAAAAAAAAGGTGAGATAAATTCTCATGGAATAGCCAAGAGAGCAAAGCAGAGTCTTCTCGAACGTGCCTTAAAAAAGAAGCACCGGAAAATATCGAGATCGGGGCAATTCAGCTAGTAGTCAACACCGTATCTAGCTAGAAAGAGAGAGCTTTTCAAACTCCAAAGCAGCAGCAGCAGCGCTCTCCCAGGTGAAAAAGTTCATCTTTACTGAGAGAGAGGAGGCGGGATAATCTCGTCTGCATGGCGCAACGTCAAGCACTTATTGAACATCGGGCCAAGAAGAGCAAGAAGAGGGATGCCGATCGAGAAGAGCGAGATATACCAAGAAAGAAGCTTAAGCCTAGTAGTAGTAGTAGATGTACTCTCTACGCGTCAGTCTAGCTGACTTTTCTCGGATCACGTGCATTGAGAGTAACTCGTCGACAGCAGCAGCAGCAGCAGAAGCAGCGTCTAACCAGTCTTTTACTATACTCCTTCGTGAGCTACTCTACTGGTCCATAGATCGACACGTTCCGGGGTAGCGAAAAATAGCCCCTGTCGGCTTCTCTGTCATACTTTATTGGGTTACTACGTGTCTATACCCGTTTGAATGACAGACGCGACTACCGGATATACCCGATGCATGCCTCTTTTTATTTATCTATTTTTTTTTTTTTTTTTTTTTTTTTTTTTTTACTACGTGAGGTGGTAGTTTTGGGCCTGTGTAGCACGCTGGACACTGAATCTGTAGTGGAATAAAGTGAGGTTAGGTTCAGTTGAACGTATTTTCTTAGAGAATTCAATTTTTCGTTTGGAGTGACTGTTACAGTAACGATTTGGAGATTTGGGGATTTGAGAGTGCAGAATAAAGTCCAAAGGATAGTGTCAATGATTCCCAGGAATGTGTGGAACTTTGAAATGGTTATGGTGACAGGTAAAAGAGTTTAGGATTGGGGTGTGGTAATATGGTGCTGGACATACCTTATCGAGACAAGAAAATTAATACAAAAAAATGGATAGGCAGTCAAATTGTAAGGCACTTATATCGACGTTCAGTTTTAGTAAGTAAGATGTTTATGATTACCAAGGATTGTTGAAGAAACATCGGAAAAGCTTCAACTCGCTTTTTTGAGCGATGGTGCTAGAAAATTTATTCGGAACAGTATAAAGAGAAGGGTATGCCAGATAGTATTCTTCTTCTAGTTCCATCAAGAAAATTTGGATAGACAACGAATAATCGTAGAAAGCTACTGTGTCAAAAAGCTGCATCTGGCGTCTCATTGTTTGATTTTTCTTCCAGAGTTCGAGGCAGCGGAGACAAAATCGAAAAAAGTGCCTTTTTCAAAACAAGTTTCCTCGAGAAGGCAAAAGAAGTAGAGAAAATAAGAGAAAGGAAGAGTTTCTTTTGACATGTGCTCTCTTTCTCTGTCCTGGTGACCGTGCCATTTCCTACTCTGGCGTAGCAAATTTCCTGGTCTCTCCAAGAAGCTTGAGAGAGTTTCGTTACTCTCAAGGCTCTCGTTGTGTCTCCACTCTGTCCACTCCAAAGCTACTCCCACGAGATAGACCAACCAAGACATTTCTATCTCTCTTTACAAGCTCGCACAAGGAAAATGGGTTTTCCAATCACCTGGTGAGTAGGTTGGATTTGCTTTCTTGCCCTCTGTTTATCAACTTCCTTTCTCTTGCTCACTCTTGGTTTCTCAAAAAGTTCTCTCTGATTCCGATTCTATTTTGTATCTTGTTCAAAGAAGTATAGATACGAAACAACCTTCATCTCCTCTGAGGAAGAAAAGAAGTTCTGAGCATCATTGTATCGCAGGCTATTCTTGAGTGAGTCACTTTTATTGACTGACCGAAAATTTTCTGACGTTGATTCTACTAACGGCAGGGTCAGATGCCAGTGACTTCTTTGAAATAAAATTTTAGATTTATTTTTTAACCTTCTTCAAACTTGATTTGCGAATTTTCATCATTCGATAAATTGTTCAATCAAAACTCAACTCATACGCCAAATCATGAACTTTGAATCAATAAAACAGTGCTTCTACACATCACTGTAAAATTGAATATTTCAACGATAAACTGGGGTAAAAATAATACTTCGATCACATAAAAAAATTCACCCAACGAAACAGTTTACTTCTACAGCAAAGCTTATGTCTGACCAATGCGTGACATTCTCTACTGACGACGTATACCGCTGTGATTCTGCTATATCTATACGCTTTTCCGAGAAACACATTTTGGATCAAGAAAATTCTGAATCAAAAATTTCCATGCCAGGTGAGAGTATGTAAGTTTTTTGGACTATACCGAAGCGAAACCAACGGGTGATTAGTGAAACGAAAGATGACAGAGGTTAATCACTGACGGATGAGGTGCATGCGCTCAAAAGTCTCACGACGATTACAGATGGAGATGATTCATGGGTGTATCTGAAATAGTAAAGATGAATGAGTATCGGTCTGAGATACTTGTAACTGTAATCAAATAGAATCGAATCACAATCGAGTAGAACCAAATCAAGCGACGTGTACGTGACAATGATACAGTATTGAGAGGGATGACGGAACGAAATTCCGCCACGAATCAAATTCTCCGACTTCTTTGCAGCTTCCGGGTAATGGAAGATTATCAACAATTGCTGAGATAACCCGGGTAAGCATGTGGCCTCTTGTTCAAATGGACTTATGCGTGGAAATGATAGTGTAGACGAGGATTTAATTCCATTATTTCCTGGATCATTGCAACAAAGTGAGCACCCGGAAATTTATTGCTTCACTGCTACAAAACGGTTGATTCGGAGTAATTACCCGAATTATGAGCATAATCTCCATCATATATTCTGTAGGATTGATAAGAGCTATATTTCAACATCTCTTCATGGGCAGCTCGAATCGTGACGAGAATTACAAATCGAATTTGAAAAGTTCGAAGGTAAATTCACACGTCGAAGGACGATTGCCCTGAAATCATGACGTCATCAGTTTGAACGAGTCAAAAAATGCATCGATTGGGAGAACGAAATGATTTGGTTGGGTTTGGCACTTTCTTTGAAATAAAGAATCATACACTTTTCGACTTGTTCAAATACGACGAAGATCTGACAGCAAATGCATATCAAAACGAGCTCCATCCGTATCTCAAAAATTTCTCTGGCGGAGAGACCTCTCTTCTCCTCTCAACTATGTAAAGCTTTACCCAGTCCAATCACTCTTCTCGCGACCCCTCTTTTAAAAAAACGGTCAATTTCACATCCATGTAAATTCCTAGATGCCGAAAGGCCTCAAGACCACTACAAATGAGAGAAAGAGTTTCGTAGACTGTATTTTAATGTGCATGCAGAAAACACATTGTAGGCAAACTGCTCAAAATATTGACGACGCGACGCCTACGTCCTTCAGCCTATCCGTGATGAAATGTAGCGACAAAAGACAGGAAAATTCTGGAATACAGTAGTAGAAAAAGAGGGATGGGGTCGACGACGAGCGAAGTTAGAAATAAATGCAAAGAACGAAACAAAGGGAGGTGAGTTGGTGATCTTGGCCCTACGTGTACGTATTCAAACTCATCTCATAGAGAATCCAGAGGAAGCATAAAAGAAGAAGACAAGGTTAGCTAGTGTATGTGTGTGTGTGAGAAAAAGAAGACAAGACGGTCTGTTTGGGTATTGCAACCACGTAGTAGCCGTTTGTCGATCGGGCCGCAATAATTCCTTATTGCTCTTCTGCTCGACGCCCGCCATCCTGAGCGGAGAAGGAACGCCCTGACTGCCCTACACCTCCCCCCCCTCCCACTATACCTCTCCTATAGATGATACTTTCGAGGTTTGGTCCGTTCACCGCAGACTCAACTCCGCGTGGTCACGTTCTAACGAAAATTGCGTTTGATGCCATCGGTATAGCGACGAGTCATCTTTTCGTTCGGTCAGTTTGGAAGCCCCAAACGAGCGATATCGGTAAAGCTTGGAATGATCTTGCATCAGGAGACGTGGAGGAATGGGAAGTATATCGGAGTTTGGGGGATACGATTCGTACGTGGGAGACCGTCACAATGATGTAAGGGATGGAAAATAGTAAAAGAGACTATTTAATCCTGAGATTTATCATTTTCTTCTATGTCGAGATGGCCGATATGGGATGAACTGTTGAAAATTTCTTTCTTCGTATCTGTTTGTGAGCGTGCGATGGAGAATTGGAATTTTCAGTAGCCTCGATGAAAATTTGGTTCATCAAAATTTGGTGTGGTTAAATTTGAAGTGCCAAGAAAAAGAATGTTTTAAGAGGATAGATCCCACCTCGCTTGTGAATTGCTGAAAACAATCACTGATCAAAATGGCCTATAAAAAGCTTTCAAATGATGCAGGAGACGTTTAATCACAAATTGCGGATGATCGGTTTCCAAAGTACTCCGGAGGCTTTTCATGAGTTACGTCAAAATTTCACAGAGGGACAAGTTCTACGAATATGTGAGAGGAATCGAATCCATTTTCACAGAACTCAGCATGAATTCACACCTAATGACACTCATCAACATGGTATCCATGATACGTAGCATTGAAATAAATCCGTAATGATTTGTTGATAGGGTTGAGTTTTCCATATTCTACACGTACATCCCCCATTAAAAAAAAATCTCTTAGCGATTATAATTTTGTATGAAACTCAACAATCGAATAGCGTCGCCGAATTGAAAACTCATTTGAATGAGAATTCACAGAATGAACTCGAAATTTCATTCTTCATTTATTATGAGAATCAGTGGGAAATCGAATAATTTTGGATAATCGACGATTGAATAATCATTCCATTTTCCCTATTCCGAAAGAGATTATTTTAGGAAACAGAGGTCGAAAACAAACTTGACAAACAAAAATATTTGCATCATTCCTGTAATCTGACAGTTGAACACGTATAACTCACTCTTGATGTGCATTCGGGGTTGGATGAGGTCACTTGATATTTTTACTCACCTGAAACAAATAAAAGAGATTTCATCAATTAACAGGTGAAAAATATAATCTCTTGGGACAGAATACAGTGGATCAAAATTCATCATAACAAACGGATATAATCTCTACAAAATTATCAATCCAAGCTCATTCAAGTTTGATGCAATTAATTTCAATCCAATGATGAAAGAGATTATCCAACGATTTCCCATCCCCCAACAACTACTCCAAAGCATCAAACGTAATTTGCACAAATCTCGCACTTCCAAATAGCCACGAGCAACTTCTGCAAAGCTCTAAATCGAGCTAAAGCTGAGAATTAGTCAAACAATAACTGAATCTGCTGCTTCTACTACAGTCGCTAATAACAACAGAACTCTCGCACAGCAGCATATTAGCACTTGCACGAACCATAGAACAGTTCGAGAGTAAGTATTCGAAGTAAGTAAACGTTGACAATCAGCAACGAACCTCTAACACCTCCATTAGTAATATACCATGTGTCGAGTTCAGAGTCGAGAGAAATCACCCTACATAACCTTTAAATTCTCAGCTTGACCATTCACTCTACTCCTTAACAACCTCTAACCCGTCTCGAAAAGTACCTTCAAAACAGTCCATCCAACTTTTGCCACCGTATATTTAATTGTTATGTAATTGTATTGTTGCCCTCGCTTCTTTAGGGTACCCAAAAAACCTAATGAACGTCGCATACACATCCAGCTGTATTGTCATAATACATACAAGAGGTCTACGAGAAAACATTCGAATGGAACGACGAATTCACCAGTCGAATTCTAGAAATGCATACACTAAGGGCACAATGTAAAATTCTCCACAAGGATAGTTACCTAATGGCCAAGGGAAAGGGCCAGTTGGCCCGTTATACCACGTATTACCACGCGAGCGAGAATGGCCGATAATACATTCTCATAAACGTCACTTAGTAGAGAGAGTATACCAAGCCTGCTTTCGGACCGTAGAGAGAGAGGTGCCCTAATAGGCGGTACCTGCGACCCTATATTCGTCTATATAGATAGTAGTAGTCGGAAAACAGTCTCGACCGTCGACCTCTAAATCTCACACCAGCAGAGTATCTTCCACCATACAGTCAAGTATCTACCAATACATATATAGATAGATATACATATAGATTTGTAAGTGCATGGTGGGTGGTGTAAGTGCGCTGAACGGGAAAGCCGTTTGTCGCCGAAGCTTTTGCTCTGGATAAAAGTGGAGAAAGGGGGAGGAGGGGGGGTGAAGCTTTTTAGACCTTTTTCGACTTTTTTTCCTAGTTTAGTTTTCCGCCTGTGGAGAGCTCTCGAAATGCACTGCAAATATATGTGTGTGTGTGTGTGTGTGCGTATGTGTGGGAGAAAGAGTGCGACGAAAACTTTCCACCCGATTTCTAACGCTCCGATCGTTTGTATCAATCCGACCAATCTGCTCCGATGCACTCAACTCGATTCTTAATCTGCTCAGCTTTGCTCCTTCTCTTTCTTAACTATCTTTGCCGCTGAAATTCGAATGGGATCTCTTTCTCGGTGTTGGTTGTGAACTGAATCACACTTTGGGATTTGGGAAGAGTGAATTGGATTCTCATTCGATTGAAATTTTATCGAAAAAATTCAACACGATGGACTATTTCGAAGGTAATTTAAATTGGTTAAGGAAAGAATGAGATGTAGGTTTCTGTCCAGATGTATAATCGAGCAGTTTTTGAAAATTCTCTATGAAATTATGGAATTTCCTAGTGATTTCATAGTCATTCCTGAAAATGAGCTAGGGTGTGACTGAGCCAATTTTGAGAGTCAACGAAAAATTATTCCGACAGGTTGAAAAATAGGTGGAAACGACGATTAAATGGAATAAAGAGCCTTTGAGGGAATATTTATCGTACATAGGAGTTGAAAATTTGTTTTCCAATTGATCGACATTCAGTTTGCTGACTTCTTATGAATTAAACCAAGTATTTTCGAAGAATTTTCCAAAAATAATCAAAGTAACAAAAATTCAAGTATCAAGGATCGAGATTCATTGTAGTTTCTCATTTTCAATAGTTGAAAAAAATTCAACCAATCGACCGCACATCACGTTATCTGAAATATCTCACAAAACATTAATAGAGATTTCGACTAACCTTGAATAAAATTGCTCTGTATCCAACCCATCCACTCTTTTCGCGCAAATCGCATGAAAATTCCACAGCTAAAGCAGTTCCCACGCATATCATCTCGGCAGTTTCCTAGAGTCATAAAGCACACCCTCAGCAACATTGATAGCTCTACCACGCGCCAAAATCTCTCTCCAAAAAAACCATCTCTCGCACGCACATTTCACCCTTCACACTATCTTCAAACACCAGCAGGAGTACCCCAAACCTCCTCTCTTCCTTTTTTCAAGACAACAATGGGGCGTACAAACGCGACACTTGAACATGATAAATTTCCCTCATTTCACAATTTTATGCAAGCTCTCTATACGATTCGCAGTGAAAGTTAGCTCATCGCTAAAGTACATCTATCCGCAAAGCCATTTCGTGATATAGCTTAAAAATTGGGGAGAACGAGTAGTGAGACTCTAAGAGAAAAGTAGCCCAGACGCCGCTATGGACAATTTGAAGATGGTAATAGCAAACTAGGCGCCTCTAAATACATTTTACATTACAGAGTTACGTATAGCTATAGACACATGGTCGTAGATTACTTTCGCTCGAGGAGAACGAGCGTATTTCAACCCCGGTCCATTAATCGCGAAACCATATCCTTTCCTCTCTCTCTCTCTCTTGTCTTGGCCAATGCATACATATATAGTGATACGCGAAAAATGGATAAAAGTGACTTCTGAAGTGAGCTTGCGGAAGAAAAGCTCAAAAAAAAGTATATGTACTGGGTCGAGACAAGCTTTGCGGCCAGCACAAATACATTAACCAAAAGATGGTATAAGGCATGAAACTGCTGTGTTTTAAAAATGTATTCATGCGATATATCTGTGTATTCAATCAATCGTAAGTCTTGAGCGCAAATCGATGCATTGGAATTATTTTTATCGAATGATCGCTCTTTATGAGCCGTGTGATTCTACTACTCGTATACACAAAATATATGGAAGAAAAGAGTGGGTGAAGCATCGAGAAAGATTGTGTGCGGTAGTACTGGAGCGGAAAATACAATCTTTTGGTGGATATACGGAAGAGCTTACGGAGATTGTAATTCGTATTTTGTTCTTTTTTGTGTCAGGGAGCGATGGGAATTCGATTTCGAATCTCATTTTAGATTTGGGTTCATATAGTGTATAGAATTATATTCGTTTTACTGAGCCAGAAAGATTAATGTGGCGAATAAAAAGTAGAAAAGGTTGCGAAAGAGGTCAGATAAATTCGGGATTCGGTGGGTTTTTTCCGAGACTTTCATGCATTCTTCATTTTGAATTTCTTCTCCAGTTTTGGTCTTCCATTTCATTTTTGGACATTTATCTGATCTGATGATACATGATTTTCAACTCAAAATTCTCTTAATTGGCTGATACTGTAAACTTCTTTGTCAAAGGATGGAAATACGAACTTTTACGAATGAAATCCAAAACAACATTTTTGAAACAGCAATGGAAATCATGAATTTTCGAATTCGGCAAACTAGATTCGAGTGCGGTTGAGTTATAGTGGACTTACTAAATTGTTGTGAATCAAGTTGATTTTCTCTTGAAATTTTCCTCAGGCTATTAAAAATCCAAGCCTGTGCCAAAACTTATTGAAAGTTTTTGATCGATTACATCAGACCAATCGACCTTTTATAGAACTGCGCTTATCAGAAACACTCAAAATTTGATTGAATAATCAGCTCCCCGAGTCTAAAACTCAACATCTATCTGTCCAGAGATTGCATTAAAATACCAACGAATTGACGTAACAACCGACGTACCTACACTAAACACCGTCAAATTTTCGCATGCTTCTCCGCGAAAAACATATGTACGAAGGAACGAGATAACGTTGTTCGAGAGTCACTATAGCACGTGGAAAATAGAACCACCAACGAACGTGTACAACTATTGGGATGTGACATCAAGGTCAAACATGGTGGCCGCACGCCCTGAGATTAACACGGGCTTGTTACTAGACAGCGCCATCTGCGGCGAGTCGTGAACTATTGCATGCCCCCAGAATTTAACATGGATGTCACTTCCCAATACTACCTATTTCTCGCCCAGAGCTTTCGACTGTATCTTTCAAAGCTCTGTCTATACGATTTTGCGTTCAACCATTCATTGTATATACGAACTAACAACAAATGCTTGTTCGACCGGATCATTCTCTTTTCTCTCTAACTCTCATATGCATAGAATCCAGGCATGACTTATGTCTATATAGTATAGAAGTAGCAGACACAACGCTCTCGGATAACATTGAAAACTCATATATGAAAACGTCACCGAATGCGGATTTGTACAATGGGGTTTTCGACTATACAACGATACGCTCGAACGCAGAGTTTACTCAACGTCGTCGCCGTAGTTGAGCTTGCGATGAGCAAATATACAATGACGTCATATATTTCTTGCACATGTATGTGTGTGTATGTGTGTACCATTTATAGCTCTCTCTCTGTATCTATAGATATAATACGAGTAGAAATGACAGAAGGATTATGACTGTATAGCTCTGGTTATTATATTCTAATTGACATTTTGGGTATCGGTATACGTATATAATACTCAAATTGAAGCTTTACCACGTATATAGAGCTCTCTAAATAGAGTTTATATAACAATTGGCGGGAGCTTTGAATATCGTTCGAATGTATGACGCGAGTAGCGCGAGCAAACTCTTCGATTATACGAGGTGTAATTTTACTCCCTTTCGATTCATTGTATTCTCGTATTCTCCCTGATTCTATACTTATAGACCTATACGAATATATCAGTTGGAGTTTTTTGCCAAACACGGCTTTTGAATTAGGACTGATTCGACTGTTTTTTTTTTCTTTCGCTCGAGGCTCTTTTTCGAGCTTTGAAAGTTGGATGAGGCTGGATTAGGAATACGGCGAAGTGGTATTAATTGAAACGGAATGAGATATACGTGGCGTGAAGGGATTTTGTTGGAAAATGAATGTAGCCGAGTAGGTTAATCAAGTAAATGAAAGAATTATTGATGTGGAACTGGGGGAATGTGGGTTAGAGGATAAAAAGCTTTTTGATTAAATAATTAGCATGGATTAAACAATTTTGATTAAATAATTAACGCCAAATTTCATTTGGCGATCGGTTTTTTTTGAGTTTTACAAGAACTCGGATGATTTTGAACTGAGCCGTTTTTTTCAATGATGATTAATGTCGAATAATTCCACCGTTTTAATACTGCGTTCAATGCCTGATGAATATCTTACCAGGAACTGATTCTATCGCTAAATTTGATTCCATTGTGGAATGAAAAAAAAAAAAAACATTCGAACTCTTATTCGTGCAGTACTTATAAAAAGTGACATATTCTCACTTTTTATCGGTGCGATCACAAATCTTGATATAATGCACATTGATGAATATTTTTCCAAGGATACTTCCCAATAACTACAATCGTTTGCAAAAAGTTTGTATTGGATTGAGGTAGATATCATTAAAATGGATGAGAACAAGGAATACCGGTATAAAAAGAGAGGGGAAAGATTCAAGAAAGGCTCATCCGAATTCTCCATTGTCAAGACACTGCATTTGTTTTACTGAATGTAGTCGACGGGATGATACTCAATGATGCCAGAGTAAACGAGAAACTCTTCAAATGTATACCCAACCAAAATGAATTGTTATAGCTGAAGCTGCATTTGTAGAGCAAGTATGCCAACAATACTTGAAATTTTCAAAGACACATTCTTGAATGCAGCACGATCTCTTCATCTTAAGACTTGCAATTGAGATTCTACAGTGGAGAGGTAGAGTTTGTCAAATGGAATGCAAAGCACTTGACCTCGTGTAAGATTAAGAACGGAATGGAATTTCTAGGCAAGATCCAGATCCATTTGCAAACCTGGATAGGACATTCACAATATTGTAACATTCATTCTCTGAAAATTAAATCGTTTGTGTGATGGGCTATATATTGAGAGTGCAGATTCATTGAGTAAAATTCAAAGTGAGCACGAACACAAATTCGAAGTGAACAGAGATGATCATTCGAATCAAAATAGTTCACGAGAGATGAATTTACTCGAATTTTGGTAAAATTACATATGTAATGGGAGAAATTCAAAATTGAGTCATCGATAGATACAAAATTGTATCAAAGTTTCGAAAATACAAGAGAAGCAGAATTTGTATCCCAAGATCGTTTCCCGAATTCCGATAATCCCAAATCACGAAATCTCAATCATGTAATCTAGTTTTGGTGGTTCGGAACATACATTAAATTGTAGGTTCCGCAGAATTACCTCCAAAAGAGTTACAAAATTTGTTAATGAAGTTAAAAAAAAATAATAGAACATGCTTTAAACTATGACATACCCATAACCCAGAAAAAATATTTCCAAATAAAATTGACAAAAAATACCAGGACGCAAAAGTTAGCAAAAGAGTCACGATAATCCTCGTTTACCGGTCTCCGCAATCGTTGAAAATTTTCCATCACACATACTTTACGCTCGTGCAAAATTTGTGCAACGCTCTTCCAAGCTCATCCAGCATTATACCACTACCAACAGTGTCTAGAAAATCAGAGAGAAATACTGTATACAGGGTCATCTCACTCTCTAGGCTATGAAACGTACTGAAAAGGGAGAAAGAGAGAGAGAGAGAGAGTTGGAGGCTTTGCGAACCGGCAAATTAGATTAGCGTGAATTAGCACCGTTCGCGTATATTCGCTGCCGTCGGCCAGATTCCACCAGTTTCAAAAGGAGAATCTGTCGGACTCTCTGACTGTAGTATACAGACCATGCAAAATAAAGGTGTAGAGGGGTAGTAGTAGTATTAGTAAAGCCCTTTTCGTTTGTGCTGAGCACAACAAAATACATGGCACAAACGTGGCAGGTAAGTAGACTCTGAAGTTGCTGACAAAACGCCCAAGGATTTGGAATGAAGAAATAAAGTTGTCACGGATGAGAGGTGGAATAAAAGGAGAGAGAGGTGTCACAGCGTTGAATCTTATATTATTAATGGATAACTTCGATATCGAGATTCGAGGCGTTCCGATCGAGATTTCGCGCGCGTTTTACGAGTCGTCTCAATGTGTGTTGCTGTGGATTAATGACATTTTATTATTTGAATGTTTCTATAGGTGTTTCAATATAGTTGAAAGTATCCAATCATGCGATCTACATAGCCGAACTATCATATCTGTTGATTATTTCCAATTTATCGAAAGAAAAGTAATGATGAGTTTCAAGCATCTGAACTCATGCACTGTCATATAGCGTTCTGCCCAGTTCTGGTCTGCTTCGTTGTCAACATCGAGCAGGTGATCGTCGCGCCTGCGCATTATATCGGTCTTTATTACACCTGCATGTATTAATCGGATCGCGGGATCGCGCACTGAATGAGTGATAGGAAAGTAGATTGCTGCTTGACCGACAACAGGAATATCGGATATCTCGTGTAATAATGAGGTTAATGCTAATCATTTGAAGATTTATTTTCCTTCATTTGATTCATCTTCCTTCAACGATCGAAAAGATCTCAGGAACGCTTATCTAAATTCTCAAAATGATCCATACAAACTTAATAGTTGCATCCATACTGTCTTTTGATGGGGTAGATTAACTAGAACTTTTTTCGTGAATGATGAATGTTTCAACATGATTCTCAAATTGCATGTATCAAATTTTGTGACTGAGGTAGATCAACTAAAATTCTCTTTGTGAATGTTAAGTATCCTTACATAATTTTTAAGAAGTTTTTTAATTTGTGAATATAATTCTTCAAGTTCTCATGCGTAAAACAACTCTCCAGTTTGTGGATGGCTCTGAATTGGACCGAATGAATTGAGGATTTTTTTATTTGTGAATAATGTATTCTTTCAAATTGTAGGAGATTCAATAACTTTCTCATTTCTGGATGATGATCAATTAAATTTCAAATAATCGATCGAAAATTTTTCATTTGTGGACTAAAAAAAATTTCTACAGAAGCATTCAAGACATCGTCGCTTTACAAAGGCTGATTGGCTGGTCTTTTTGCATATCCTTGAAAAATGTTTCCTCCTTCTCTTTTATAGCCGACTTAGAGGAGAAGACGGAGGAGGAGAGAAATATGTCTCCATCCGAAAATGAGTAAAAACCTTTGAAAATCTCAATCGAATTGGAAACCCACATATTTCACGTGAAAATTGAAATTTTCATGCACAAGCGTTGCATAAACTCAAATCATTGATTTTGGATTTGAGCACGAATCTCCAGTTCTCAAAATGATCTTCGTTCCTTGATGGCCACCCTCAATAATATTCTATAAAAACTGGATAATTTTTTGACCTCACACCATACGGGTGGTTGAACCATGCGCGCGCAGCGCGCGCACTTCGTAGATCGAATAGTTTTTTGAGATTATTCGAAAAATCCCTCAGACAGTCGTGAATTTTTGAATCAGCAATTCATACATTTTGATCTCGAGGCATGTTAGATAGATAAACATATGGATAGGTGACATTTCCATTCCATATTTATATACTATATGATGTTTGCTCCTTTCTGGCACCATATATACCTCCGTAATTTTTTTTCAAACACAATAGCTTCTACCGTATGTTCCAGAATTTTAAGTCATCGTAACCATCCGCGCGCAACGCGCGCGTTTTAGAGTTCTAGTGAGAATTAATTTTCGAGACTTTTGGTAGGTTTTTTACACTTGGTTTGAGGTTTGGAATTCATTTGGATGGCAGGGCGATGATTTTAGAGGGATATTGTTGTAACTTATGAGGATTTTGAACTTGATTGGAATGTACATCGGTATATTTCCTGGTCCTCTAAAAATTGAGAGAAAGTATCATCTCTATTATCATATTTTTTTATCAATATTTGCGATGATTGATGAAGCAGTTGTCTGTTAGATTTTCAAATAGAATATCAATAAAATTCCCATATTCTTAGAACGTTCCGAAATTATTAAAGACTGACATTCATCTATAATCAGTGGAATGTGATCATTTAAAATAGTACAAATGTAATCATCCATCGCCAAAATTTTTTGGAATTTTCAAATGAATTATGGCTAAAATGGATTAATGAACAGATCCTGTAGAATAAAATTCTACGAGATGTTGCAAGCTCATCTCCATTTCCAAGCTTCAATTCATTTTTACTGTATAACGTAAAATACGAAATGAAAGAATCAGCTGACTCACGAGACTCTTCCATTATTGCTTTCGCACATCCGCAATAATGCTATCCAAAACTCGCGCAGAAAAGTACCAGTGATGTCATTCGAAGGGTGTACATCGTCCCCGAGGCGACAAAAAGCATAGAGCTGCCGGCGAGCTAACGGCCTGAAAGCTCCGTTTTGTTCTAAGGGCACAGCAGCAGAGATACAACCAAAGGCTAATACAGAGAGTCGGAAACGGATAGTGAAAGGGAGAAGAGACGCTCTCACTGCTGCTAACGGCAATCCCTTATTACATTACTTTCCGTTACTTACTTTGCCATGGTTGAGATTGCCCTGCTTGCGCGCCACCTATACAATTTTACTCCATCCACCCTCCTGTTACACCATTACACAACTGCATACACGTACATAGCACTATCAAAATTGAAAAAATCGTAAAGCAAGTATGGAATTTGTACGGGTACGACAAAACTCGATAAGTGGAAACGAGTCTTTACTATGCCCGGCTAAGTGCATTTTGCCATGAAAAAAAATGCCCAACGGAATGACCTAACGAATTGAGTACTTTAACCCTGCAATGGTTATAGAGAATAAATAGCTCACGAGAAAGTCACATCGCTCGATTATAATGTAAAAACTGACCATTTTAGAACCACCACCACTAGCCCTACTACCAATGCATCAGATAGAATCGAGTTATAAGCTCGTTCACAATAGATTCTAAAAAAATAAAGCGTGAAAATGTAACGGCGCGGGGGGTCAATTCGCGAACGACGGAAAAAGAACGCTTGGCGAGTGTTTTGGGCTATATATGAGCAATTTTCGCGAAACTGCAAGGGGAGGATTGGAAAATAGGGAGATGGAACGAGCTGCCAGCCAGTAACGCTGCTTTTGCAATTTGCGTAATTGAGTTCTGAATTATTGACGTTGAGAATGAAAGGGAAGGGGAGGAGGGGAGGTGGTTGTGTGATGCGTCATACTTCTGCGAACCGCGATAAACGACAAATGCGGGGGTGGAGTGTGATGATGTAGTGCGTAACGCGTTTTGTGTCGGGCGAAATTGTCCGCAGCGCGTCATTCACGCCCTTGAATATCTATTGGATTGGTTCCATGTTTCCATATCTACTGTTGCATTTGTGTGAAAATACGAATTTTGAAGGATATGTACGTATTTTCAGTCGACACGGTCATTACGATAGATCCCACCGGTGGGGCCCACGATTCTTCGTAATTCATTCTTTATTGATTCATACGAAAAATATTCTCAATGGCAATTTTCTTTGTTGGTTCAGTTTGCTCAGGGCATAAATAATGAATGAGATCAGGAAAAAGTTGATCCCCATGAAGTTGCATCGATCGATGATTGAAAATCGAGAACTGCAAAAAATTACCTCCCCAATGAACGTGTTAATTTCATCGATAGTAGGATGAGGGATTTTGTCTGTCTGTGCCTTCAATTCGGTGATATTGCCTTCATCTTATATATCACTCGACTACCGAGTATCATATAATCGAATTTACATCTCTTGAGCCGGATCGTGAGGCTGTTCTCAGTTTTGGGACGACGACGACGACGACGACGGACGTGATTTGGGAGTCTGGTTACCTATCTCTCAGCGATTTCGTGTACCGTGTATTAATATAGCTTCTCTCGTATACAAACCGAGATGTTTGCAAACTGGATTAGATGAAGATGAATATTGAATTGAGATGGTGTATCTTGTGTAGTGAGATTTGTGCTGATGGTAGAGGAATAATTTTGGACCGGAAGCACGTGTGAGCCGGCGAATTTGTAGAAATCGTTACGTGTGTGGATTATTAGAATCGTGATATGGTTTGATGATGATTTGAGATGGATTAATTAGATGGTGTATTTCCCAGCGAGATGACACCTGCGAGGGTGAAACTAGTGTAAAAAGAAAGCAGATACTGACAAAGATATTTTGAAACTGTCTGGATTCTTGAGAAATATTGACCATGTAGAATCTGTACAGAAAGTGATTTCAAAATTTTAATTCAAATTTCAGTCAGTTTTGTATTATGTCAAATACTTTCAAGCTACATTTCTAGACGTGAAATGTCATCTTGGACTATGACAAAATTGTCACACAAAGAGAAATATTTTCTCACTCAAAATATGCAAATTTCAATCCCTTTTATCTCAAAATCTGAAATTCTGCATTGGCTAAAATTTCGTGAGAACCTCGCAAACACAATACAATACCACCTAGATTGCGTATTATGCGAATCTGACCAAAGAAGATGCATGTGCCTGAGGCATGTCACGCGTGACGGTGAAAATAATTTATGCAGCACTGAGAAGACCAAAAATGTTTGTGATGCCAGCTTCCTCTCTGTATCTCTATTCCGTTCTCATATCCAGTGTCTTTTTGAGTAAAGGCACGCAAACACGAGATAGACTTTAGGGGTTCTACTAACAAAAGGTAATCGAGAGTGCGGAGCGCGCTTTTCTCTATACACTCGTGTGACATCATCCAAGCGAAAGTCCGACGTATATGTATATAGTAGCTTCTATGCAACTGAAGTTCAAAATTTCGCACGAGCAAGCTAAATTTCAGCTTTCTTGCAAAGCGCCAACTACGAAATTTTCCCGAGCCCTCTCAAGCTGTCTTTGTTTTTGAGCTCGGTCAGTTACACGCGCACCTCCGCACGAGTACACACGTTGGATTCCTTTGTTACCGAAATAAGCTAACTGAGATGTGATATGTGTGTAGCAGAAAGACATAATCAAATATCAAATAATACTGTTGTGGACATTTCGTTATTGAAATTGTTGAGAGTGCAACGGCGTAATTAGAATGCGAGTTATTGTGGATTTAAGTTTGTTGATGCAACATTTCGGTAATTTTCAGAGTTTATGTAAATATTGAAAATTCAAAGAGCAGTGGACGGTCCTACATGATAACAGCAATTTATTCAAATTTTATATCGAATTTACCGTATGATTATGAATGATACAGATTTATTCATCGGGATCGATTACGATTGTTTATTTTCGATTAACCAGCGTTCGAGCAGCGTTGAAAAATGACAGAGGCGCTGACAATGAAATTCGGTTGAAATGCACTCCGAGAGACTGAAAAAAATGCTCATTATCACCTATTTTCACTGTATTTTTTGCACTTGTAGTAACGCTTCGCTATCTCAAACTTTACGAATTATTATTTCAGGGACAGAATCTAGAATAAGGGAGAACTTTAGAAAGGTTGTCATTTTCTCAGAGAATTTCATCCCTTTGATGCATTTTCTCGCACTCTTAGTTCATCCCTTTGATTTGAATGAAAAAACTGTCTGGATCAGACGTTGACATCAATTATTTCGACTCATTACTACCCACTCTTTTTGGACAAGGGGCAAGGATAACCTTTGAAACCGGAATACCAAACGAGAAGAGTCTACATATATCGTATGTAAAGAAAGATTCTCTAAAGCATGAAAGAGGAAAAAGAATGTAGATAACAAAAAATCGGAGTGAATCACATTTCCACATGTCCGAGGAAACGACACACATTTTGATTTGAAAATGTTGAAAATCTCGCTCACGAGGATCATCCATAACCGAGTCCATAACACAGATGGGAAGAAAGAGAGAACCTACTGAATGGGTTCTAGCCAAAAAAAAAGTCAAACAGATCTAGGACAAAGATTCGTCCGGTGTAGTTTTGAAAGCATATTCACCTGCCTACTCGCATACCGCGTTGAAATTCTCGGACATTGCAAAAACCAAGACAGATTGAAAGCTCGTCAGTGGACGAATATATTGCAAGCAGATTCCCAGAGCACACACAGACATACTGTAGACTCGGAAGCTCAAAAAAACGTGACCAGGGAGAGAGGGGGTGAAAGAGTAGAAAAACAAACGTACGCGGCGATGAATTCTCAATGGCAGAAGTCAAAAGAACCCGGGATGGAAAAAAACTGCTCTCCAGAAAGAGCGAGCTGGCCCCAGTATAGAGTATAGAACAGCCATCCATATTTCAATGAAAAGTGCACAGAACGAAATTCGTTGGTCCTTCCGTGATGGTGGTGGTGGCCAGTCCGATGCCAAACGTCCAGCGTGAGAACCGGAAGAGCGCGTAGTGGCTAGAGGCTACCTCATAGTTATTTTCTGATGAGAGTCTAGTAGAGCAAGTCTAATAGAGCTCACCCGCACACTCGGACCATTCACCTTACTCTCACGCTGTACATTATGTACCAATGAGCCAAGAAAACAATGAGTATAGTGAAAAGAGTAAGGGGGATATGAAATGATTGCTATATATCGGTATGACAACGCAAGAAATTCATTTCTATTATTGGGTACTAGCGAATATTGCAAACGAGTTGGTGAACCACAGACATCATGCAGACATTACATGTGAGTGGATCATGTTTGAAACGGATGGTGAAGTTGACGGTACGAGATTGGTAGTGGT
This sequence comes from Eretmocerus hayati, assembly GCA_029851415.1. Taxonomy (NCBI): domain Eukaryota; kingdom Metazoa; phylum Arthropoda; class Insecta; order Hymenoptera; family Aphelinidae; genus Eretmocerus; species Eretmocerus hayati. The sequence continues at coordinate 168,239,047 of CM056742.1, forward strand.
GGTCGAGCTTCAGATCGATAGCCCATTTCCTATAATATACTCTCTCGGCTTTTGACGATTTAACGCATCGAGTATGATGACTGGCTCATTCTGTGGTGTATATATATATCCATTCACTTCCGTTGTTGGTGCCGAGGAATATTCTGTGGGGATGAAATGTTGTATCTATCGATGGCGAGACTTGCGAATCGACAAGTTCACGTATGTGTGTGAGCTGTTGAGCGTGTTTGAGAGAGTTAGTCGAGAGAAATACAAATGTTGCAAAAGCGATGTTGTGAGTGTCAAAGCGCCAGTTAACGTCTATCAAATGTCACCTGTTCGGTTTCATAGATGCTTCTGTATAACCCCCATAGCGTCCCTTTCTGTTCGGAGCCAAACCAATACAACTCATTTGAACCCTTTACCAATATTATGGTGAAACTTCTACAGCCTGTTCGACCGTCCTGAAATAATTCCATGTCTATTCAAAAATTTGATAATCCGAGATTTTGATCTCGAAAATGAAATTAAAAATTATACTACTCCAACATCATTCAAGAGTGTATAATTGAAGATAATTCAATTGGAAATTTCAAATCAATGTGTAAAATCAAACCACAATTGTTGTGAAAAAATTAAAAGCCATTTAATTGCTAAATTTTGCCATCATATTTTTGTAGGCAAGCAAATACAACATTCCACCTCTGTAAACACTCGTCAACCTCGCAAATTGCGAATTCTGCACTCGTCCAACGATATTTTGTGACGCAACGATGCACGTTCAAAAATATGAGAATCCCCTCGATTGCACGTGCACTGGTCAAATTGGCTGGCAAATCCAATCAAAAATATCTCATACAGGAACGATGATGACGAGGGTAAAATCCGAGCTCGAGAAATTTTGCCTCATCTCCCACGAGAGTTTCCCACAAAATAATCAAGCCGTTACCTCATCTCTTCCCCCAACAAGTGCAATTCCATGTCAATGCAAAAATGTAGCACTGTTTCGCTAAAACACGCAATGTAGACACAAAATCAACCAATTTTTTGGGACCAACAAGGACCATGATGCTTTTAGCAATTCTGAATGCAGTTTGGTAAAAAAAAAAAAAAAAAAATACTTGGAAGCAACCCCAATGCAGAAAACAGAAGCATCGGACAGAGGGTTGAAGGCACATGGACGTGCACTGAGAAGAGTTTTACACGGATATAAAATGGAGGGAGTAATCAGCTGGTGACGGACAGCTTTAAATGGAACTGCTACTACGTTTCTGTAGCCTATATATGTACATGTTATATGTATGTTAGGGCTGTCGAGAAGAGCTGCTGAGCTGCAGTAGCAGCCGCCGGAAGCGATGAGATCTAATATATATATAATGTCGAGCAGGTTGTTAATGGAAACCCATTGTTCTCTAATCAAATCATTTGCAAGGCATGCCATCAGGGCCCTGCAGCAGCTCGCAGCGACGACGACGACGATGAAGACTATATACGATGAGAAGGTAAAGGTACTACTAAACCCACGAACGACTATGGCTGACACACCAGATGGGAAATGTGGGCAAAGGAACGATAGGATTAACGAACCACGAGATCTGCAGGAACGACGTTGCAATATCGGTCGACTGATTATAGTATAGATGGGGTTCATTTGGATGAGGAAATTTTGGGAAATGTTCGGTATAGGTCGTTCAATGATCTCATCAATGAGAGTCTTGGAAATTGCTTTAAAGCGTTCGATGTCATTCAGTGGCTTTGGTATGTTAAATAAATTTGGATAAATTATTGAATAAATTCGTGCCGAGAATACGATAGATGAGGAATTGAGTTTTTGGCTAGAGAGGAAATACCTTAGTGCCTAAGTACAAGCACCAGAAAGTGATGATAGTAATGACAGGTATTCACGAATCCGCTCCATGATAACATCAGCCGCAAGATGCCGCAGATAATCGTCTTCACAGCGCGAGGATATGCTACACCTCACCATCAACTACAGTGTATGAGGGGGAATCAACCCTACCAAAATGAGAAGCACGAAAAATGCACCAGCAAATGGGACTTGCTGGCTAAAATTCATGAAAACTATGCAGATGGTGGACAGAATGCAAAAACAAGGTGTTCCAGAAATTAGAATCACTCTACCGCGTCAACTCTCCTGTGTTCTGCTTTATACCCTCAAACTCTGCATTTTCACTTGCTTTTTACGCCCAACTTCCTGTCCAATGCCTTCAAGCCCTTTATCCACTCATTTCCTGTGCTAGCTGATTTCTGGTGCTGCTACGAATTTGAAATTTTTTTGGGAACGATCTATGAACTAATATGGTACCGAAAATTCGTCAATTATTTCACTTGAGAAAGAGAATCAACTTTGATTTGTAACGAGGTGATGGTAAAGCAGCCTAGTCAGTGAAAATATTTTTAGAATTGTATACTTAGTGGTGAATTATATGATCGTATGCAAAACTGGTTGCACTCATCAAAAATGAATTTAACATGAAATATTTGTGTAAAGATATCTGTCGAATAAGAATAATGTAAAAGCAATATTTCAAGAGCCAAATGAGTATATGAAATGTCATCCATGACATTTCTCCTTAATTCAAAGTGAAAATATAGAGTGGATGTAAGTAATCATGAAATGGAACAATCACTCCAATTCCGCAAGAAAATTTTCCATTCCAAGTATTTCAAAATGATCAAAAAATTGAATGAATCGTATAATTCTGGTTGCTATGCATAAAAGAATCACCAGCGTAGAGTCAACCTCTTGAAAGCTTTATAAAAACGTGCTAAATCCTCGATGATACGTAAAAAGATCTGAAAACTTCAACACAGACATCTAGCCACTCTCGGACGAGATTATCGCAGAGAAAGTCCGAACGAATAGCCATCTCCATCACTGCCAACAATTTTCCTCGTCGACTCGACAATATATATTTCAACCAAAGCCCACATCTCATACAGAGCTCACCACTTCACAGCCACTCTGAAACGACGAGAACGACGACGACTCTCTACGGATTACAACGAAAGAATCTATCCAGCCGCACTCAATTTGCATTCTCTTCACGAATCCCATATGGTTCAACGCCCAGTCGCCCACCAGCAATGAACCCTCACACTCATCACACGTATATAGACACTAGACAGCACAAAATGCGAAATGAATGTATTCACTTTGTCGACCACTCCAAATGCCACCCTTGGATCATCATACTTTTTTTCCACGATTCTCCGCACTCCTAACTTCATGCATCTATATATTTGCGGAAATTCTCGGAATAAGATCGACCACATGACGCTCACTTACTCGCACACTCATTAATAGAAATATTATCTATATACCTTCACAGAATTTGCGACCCCTAGGGTGATCAGAAGGATAAAAAAAAAGAAGACAATATGGAATACATTACACGAATAAACAAGAGTATTAGTGTGGTTTGTATGCGATTTACCCTGAACCGTTTACTAATCGTGAAAAATTCGAACGGGGGTACAAAGTACACCTGCTCATATACTCATCACGAAACCCATGCACACAAGTATAGAGTTTGCCGCAAGCACGACAGACGGTTGGCTTATAAAATACGCCTCGGGAATACGCATGTAAAGGGCTTCTCATGTTCACGGTAAGTCACTCGATCGTATTTCAAGCGGTCGAAACTTTAACATTCTGTTCACCACCATGTCTCTTCTCGCTTTTAGGTTATAAACCATAAAAAACGAGACAAAGGAAAGGGTAGAAGAAAAACTGGAGGGACTGACACACAAAGATTGCATGCAAGCACGAAATTGTCAATGCGTTTTGAAACGTTATCACTCCGACACGTGTGCAATGTACCTTATACTGTCGGTTGCGATGCAAATGCAACGATTCTGATGCTCGCCACGGGCGATGACTTTTTTACACTCGATTCGCGATCGCGATGGCTCGAGGGGGAATATAGCGTTTTTGGGCATTTTGGATTACGCCAATCGTTCAATGTTCACGTGGATGGTAGGTTCTATATGGGTATCGGAAGGGCGTTGAACTCGGGGTTTAAATTTTGGGTATCCGAAATTTTAAGATATATTACACGACGATCTATGGTGAATGTTCATATTTGACTGGAATATTGGAGAGATGGCACCGAGGAAATTTCAAAAACTCTGAATGCACAAAATGACTATCGGAATATTAAAACCATCCCAAGGCAAGTTGCACTGGAGCTAACAAATCTAACTTGACACATTTTTCATCATTCTTGAAAAATATTTTTCCCAGTTCAATGTGCATACTGCTACAATGCCACAAAAAAAATCTACCTAATGCAAATTTTTCTGCTTGCCAACTCGGACGAAATGAGAAATACCATCCATCCCCCGGCAATCAGGATGATAGCGTGGTGTGAAACCGTTTTAATCAGGCTGAAGCACCTAAAAAAAAAAAAAAAAAGAATGAGAAACTAGATGGATTGAGGTGAGAAAAGATGAGATGAGATATTTAGACCGTGAGAAATCACTTCCTCGTCTGGTCTTGATAATATTCAGAAAAATCTCCAAAAGAATAGAAAAAGAAAAAAAAACTAAGGCACGATGAAAAAAGAGAAACTTTGGAATGATAAGGTCACGCGCAAGGCAAATCCAAATAATCCATGGCTAGGAGCCACACGTTTCGTCGGATAACAATTTCAATTCAGGACACACAAGAGGGCTAGACGACATCAGGACAGGCTGCTGCTGCTGCTGCTGCTGCTCGCGTGTGGCACAATCCACCTACATTTACCAACGTTATACCTTGGAGGAAAGCATACATTCGAGTTGGCTAGCTTCCAGATATCCACTACTACCAACCTGTCATCTCCCTAAACACATATGTATAGAAGGAACCATCAGAAGAGAAGCAATAATGAACCAGGCACGACAACAACACCGAAAAGAATGTTTCTAATCATTGACCAGATATACGTTAGAAGGATAGTTCTCTGGCTCAATGTACAAGAAGAGACAGTTATGCAGCTTGCCCATGCATACGTCTCATAGCCCAAGTACGCGTGCAAATGAAAATGCCATCTCGAGGTTCTACATCAGGCGCTGTTAGAACACGAGTGAATTTCTGGTATGGCAGAGAGAATTCATTGAAAGAGCCAAACTCGAGATGTTGGAATACCTACGTAAAATGTTGAAAAGCTTGAATTGCTTGGACTCTGGTGTGTAAGGTGACCGAAAATTCGATATTTGGATCTTCTAGAGCTCATTGGGTGCCCAAAAATCTGATATCAAGGAATATACATAAGTAGACGACCATTCTACCGTAAATCCTCACTGTTTACCTAGGAATTTCGTATTTTCAAGAGGAATGATGTACTCCTGGAGGTTTAATTGAACATTTTCTTCAAAGACTGTAACGTAAAAGTTATTAGAATCAGAGAATCTATAAGGGTAGAGAGTTGAATCTTGTAGCTTTTAAGATTCCGTTGGCAGTAGTAAAACTTTTGGCAGAGGTTCCGATCAAGAATGCACATTTCAAATAGCTGGAGTTTCTTTCGACTAATCTTTCGACTGGAGGTAGAGAAACTTGAGTTTGTAGCAGTTTATTGAAGAGTTCGAGACTTACTGAGAAGAAACATCGTCCAACTTGTTGAAATTTTGATTCACGCCGAGTGAAAATAAAACAGATTCAACGCGTTGGGTGAAACTCAACTTGGAGCTATCAAGAATAGCGATAGTTGATGGCAGTTTGGAACTTTTGAAATAGTCCGATGAAAGTTTCATCAACATAAATGACCTTTGCATGATGGAATGGTGACAGACATTGGCCGAACACAGTTTATTATTGAAAAGTAAGTTTGGAATTGTGTAATAGTTATTGAAGAATTAAGGATTTTCTTTCATTTTAGGGTGACTAGGATTTTTGCAAGGTAGTCACGGGATTTACAAAAAACTTTCAGAATCCAATTTTGGATGATTCAGAGACTTATTTACAGGAACTATAACACGAGTCAAAACCTTCGGAGGACATGAAGATTTTTCAAGTGAGAGTTACATTTTAAGAGTTGAAAGGATTGGAAGGACCGATACACACTTTGAGATTCATGTTAGTCTGATCTCCGAATGTATACCTAGTGAGGTATTTGATACGGAAACCTTAGAGCCCATCCTACAAATTTTTATCCTGATTATTTTAGAATGTGGGAGCGTGCAAGGGTATCTGAATAAAGAATTCCCTGATTTGACATAACAACACTGATCAGTCTATTCAGCTATAAAATGTGTCCAAACATATATGGCATAAAAATAGACACGGCGAGTGCCTTATGCAGCACTGATAATTGAAAACATACAAAAAGTGTGAGATAAGGGAAATCGGAGGAGGCGCATCAGCGCGCTGTCAATTTGCAAAGATACGGGAGCTGCCTTAGGGTGCGTCCCCAAATGATGCATATGCATGAATATGCAGTGCACACTGCGCATACGCACTGTACATGTGCACATGTACAGCTCATCGAAGTTGAGCAAAAATTAAAGGTCTCGCATCATAGAACTTCTAATATGAGTCGGGTTTTGTCTTTGCTGCGTTACCGGTTGATCCAAAGCAGATCTAGACGAGTTCTATCTGGTTTTGGCTAAAATTTGATGAGCTGCACATGTACACGGGTGCAATGCATATGCGCGCTGTGCACTGCATATGCATGCATACGCATCATTTGGGGACGCACCCTTATACAATTGTGCAGCTTCGCTTTAGTAGTAGCTAAATGGTTTAGATTTAGCGGTTCGAGTATCTCGTCGCCCAGAGCCTCGGGTCACCTCATCTAAACGGCCCATTCGAACTGACCAATTAACATACAGCAAAGAGAACATCTGTGATTTCGATGAGGAACAGATGAGTGAGAAGCTAATGACTCTGATAGTGTTTCAGCGTATTTGACGACATTTGGTCCTAGAGTACTGTTCCAAAGTTCTGAAGATTGTACATCACTAAAAATTGATAGATTATCAGATATTTCTACTCCTCCCTTTTGAGAATGATGAAAATCTTCAGACGCGAACATACACATGCTGCGAAAGAATATAGGTTAGATAGCCATTCTCGCGTGAAAAGTACCGACTCAGTAATAATAACACACCCACACATCATAGAATACAATCTTACCTAATATGACAGTTATATCACGTATTCAATAGAGCAAATTGAAGCACTCATCGTCGCGGTCTATCTATTCCTCAATTTCCACAACACACATAACCTCAAACACCACTACGACCACTCATTTGAAATTAGATGTATTCGCGCACAGTAGTACAAGCAAAACCACAAATTTTCAAGCTTCGGTACAAACTATATAACGAGCTCACATCTCATTTGCTATCTCGAGCCAAAAGCATTGAAGCTCAAATCTATCCATCTATACAGTACCAAAATGCCAAATTTGCACGATTCGTACATACTATCATTGAACAGGAGAGTGAGAGTTATATAGACAGTCTACTTTGCTGTGGCTGCAATTTACCCAAAGAGAGAAAACGCGAATATATACAGATTCGTTCAATTTGACACGCGCATTCACGGCAGCAGAATTTCTATACTATAACCTGAGGGGGTTCTCCACTCTTTGCTGCTGCTACTGCGAGCCGAATAATTTCGAAATATAGCGTATATAGATACGGGGGTGCGAGTATTTGTCGACGGAGCTCGTTCTAAAAGGAGTATAGTAGAGAAGATAGCTTTTGAGAAAGCGCTAACGTAAGCAAAAGCTGTGTCGACGTATATATATATATATATACTGAAAAATCGAGAGATAAATAAGCGAACATATACACACACATACATATTGTTTCAAAACTGTATTTTGATTGCCAAGAGCAGTAGCAACAGTAGCAGCTTGCGCAAGCTCACCTGTATATATACGAAAACTGACTCTACGAGAGTCTCACTCTCACTAGTAGGTACCTGTACTCTAATGCAATGGCAACGGCTTGCTTCCGCAAGCTTTAATATCTCGTGTTGCTTTCTGTTTCTCTGTGTTTTATATATATATATATACATATAGTTGCTTTCTCGTTGCGCCAGAAAAGCAAACAAGAGTCTCTGAGGATTTGGAGTATTAGAAACTGGATACGACTGTGTCTTTTTGATTTTGAAACCGATATATGTTGCGTGTTATGAGTAGTAGGAGCTTGCAAGCTCTGTGTGATCGTAAGGTTATAATTAGTCCACTCGTAAGAGTTCGTAAAAATAGAGGAGGAAACAAAAAATGATAATAATATCTGGGGATGGTGTTGGTTGTGGTGATAGAATATTTCGGGAGCAGTGATTTTTGCTCGGAAACTATTCTTGCTCGTCGACGTATAAAGTATGCACAGGGGCAGTACATAGCCGCAAAAGCTCGTGTGTATCGCGTTTCGCGGAAAATCCGAATCGTGACTGAAATTGCAAACATCAGGCAGTAGTATAGTAGTGGTGGTGGTGATATGAGCTCACTGCCATGCGAGCGTTGGCCCGGAAACATCGTGAAATAACATCGATTGATAGAATTTGGAACGTGAAAGTTGTGTAGTATTGCAGCATTTTTGGTGCGGGTTATCATCGACCATGTGAAACAAAAATGACGAAAATATAAAAATCACCAGAATATTGTATTGAAGTTATCGATCGATTGAGCGATTCATTCATCAATGGATTTTGATCGCATACAGGATCCGAGCGCGATTTTCCCCGTCGCAGTGAACGTGTTAATTTTACTGTACTTGTTAGGAAGATTTTATGAGATATCTGAAAATAATCATACATAATACATTCACTCTAAAATGAAATTCTCAAAGTCAGTAAAAAATCATACTGATTTACAACAAATCCCCTAACCTTGTGCTGTGAATTTTTGGGAAATTAGTATGATTTCAAGTATTTCTTCTTATAGTATTACCCAAATATAATCGGTGCAACTTTCATGCATATAAAGTAGCTGATTCCCATCAAAATTTGAAGTTGAGTGAAAATGAGATGAATAATTTGTCTGATCAACAAATTCATCAAAAATCATAACCCATGCATGGATTAAAAATCCAAGAAGATTGCAATGTCAGAATTGAACAATTCTCTCAGAAATCGTGACTCGGACGTTACTTTACGAAATAGTCAAAATTGAGTGAATTTGGCTATACTAATCCAAATCAAACTGATGTATGGAAAATTTAACATATGTATTGATGTTCAAGGTAAAATGGGAGCAGCGATATTTTGGTCTGAATGCGGATAAGATTACGGAGTCTGGCATTTGCTTCCGCGGAGAATTTCCATAAGTCATGGAGCATGAAAATAGATTCCGTAACCCAGAGCGAAGGTCTATCATTCCTCACCAGTTCCAAAGCTCATCTATTTATATATTATTTCTCTCTCTCCCTCTCTTTCGAAGGGAAAGATTCATTGACCTGTTACAGCTACCAGAGAGAAAGAAAACTGGATATTGGAATTCAGAATAGACCATCATCCGTGACATGAGAGGATCATATATATGTATATATATTCACTAAAGGTATCATTGAGGATTTGAACGATGTATTTTGATAATTCGATCAGAAGTGGATATATAAATCGTATACTACATAGAAGCAATGGAGAAATATCGGGCGACTGCGAATGACATTCATCGAGAATATCGCATCAGATGGATTAGCCTTGTCGGAATCCAAGCGGATTTCATCGATCCTGCGAGGATATACTACACAAGCCAAACAGTGTTTTGTGAATACGTATCTCTGATTCTGTGGACTGAAATGTATCTGTTAACCGTCAAATCAATATTGAGTAAAGCTTTTGGTACCGAGCTATTTCAATTTTCAGGAAATTAACTGTTTGATAAGGAATCTAATAAATGTTAAATTCAGATGAAGAGTATCAGTTTTCTATACCTTAATGAATGTCAACAATTCTGGACAAACTTTGTTCAAATTCAAAGCGTACAATTTTTAAAAGCTAAACGTCACGATAAATATTGGATTTTGGTGGATATTTTTAACCCATAAAACGACAGTTGAGTGATATAATATTCATAAAAATTCGTTCCTAATGAGAATTTTCGGTTTGAATGAGTTCCTACAAAAGAAAATGAGTCCTCAAGACCGATTCATAGATGAGGGGGAACAAAATATTTCAATACTTCAATTTAAGATACAATAATCACTTTATAATCCAGATAATGGCTAGAAATGATGAATGCTACCACAGAAAAATCATAAAAAAAACTTGTGGATACTCATGAAAATGAGATTCATTGGCTCGCGTGGGAAGGTCCTATCCATCGACAATCCAAAAAGGAGTATAATAAGGTTAGACCCGTATATACGAAGAGATGTATTGCGACACACGTATTATATAGGCAACCACAAAACAGCATCGGCGAATTTGTGCTCCTCCAAGACTCGGCAACCAAGGTCACGAGTACATGTATACCTATATACAGTAAAAGACTGGCTCCCTCCTATCCTGACCACCAAAGACCGGTTTCTTCTCCGCAAAAGCCGCCCGCCCGCCCGCGTATATTAGTCCTGGTGGCTGGCTTCTCAGCATATAGGTATACTATACATCCCGCATATATGCAGAGGAGACTGGACCAACCAATCGATGTTTCGATCTCAAGTTGCCGAGTGGGTGAATTTTTCAGTGCGACAGGCTTCTCTCGAATAACTCGTTATAAAAAGAGTATAGGACTTTTGCAGAGGAAAAGGTAATCGAGAAGTTTGATCCTCAAATTTCATCAGGCAAAAGAGTTGTTTGGTGAATGCTGGAACGAATATTTGGTTTGGAACAGGCAAATGATCGAATATTTTTTTATGGAGACTTTGGCTGATACAATTTTGGGCTGGACGGGTGAGAGAAATGACTCAAAGTTCTGATATTTTGGGTTCATCCAGCAAGTTTCCTATTACATAAAAGCGAATAATTGTAAGTTCCGAACAGAATCCATAAAAATATTGGAACATGAAAAGATACACAAAGGAAGAGTGGCTCATTCATATCTGAAGATTCATCTCTGATAGATTTTATAATATTGATAGAAGCACAATAGCCGGTGTTAGATAATTGGGCAGTATCATGGAAGAGAGTAGTGGATAAAAATATTTGGAAAGGATACACTCGAAAATATCAATGTCTCCAGTGAAATTCTTCTCGCGGTTCCATCAAATATTACCTATGATATGAGGCATCGCAGCGAGATAAATAATCGCCAATGAACACATTCTTAACCATTTTGCACAATCAAGTAACTGCGGTAGAGTGAGAATCAAAATTCGATAACTAGAAAATTGAACCACCATCATTCTCTTGAAGATCACATAAAATAGTCCACACAGTTTTGGAACCAGTTGGTAAAATTATAGATTTACAGAAAAACCGATGAAACGAGGTTGTCCAGGGAGTTTTATTATTCGTCTTGTATCGAACGCGATTCCAGAATTACGTAAATCGTCAGACTCGGGGATCCTCGATACATAAATTTACTCGCAGCATGGATTAACATACAAAGTACCAGAGCAAGTGATTCCCGTACGGGGTCAAAAAACCCTGAACTTTTGGATTCTTGCATTGAATAAATTCGTGACACGCATCAAGAAAGTATTCTCCACGAAATTTTTGTTCACCATGCCAAGTACCGACATTATGCAATTGAAAATATAATCCAATATGATGACGATGACCACCACAACAATCAGAGTCCCTCGGGCGCATACTCGCGAGAATAACGATCAAAAAACAATTCGTAACGGTATTTCATAGCTCGAAATATTGCATTTTAGTGATTGTGCCATGAAGTAACAAAGATCAATAACCCCACTGTCTGGAAGTGTTTTTTTTTTCTTCTTTTGGGATGAAACCAGAATTTTGATCTAGTCCAGCCATTTAGAATGGTCAGAGTCATTTTTGTGATGCAGAGTGAGAAAATTGATTTGATCTGAATTGAATGTTCTCCAGGAATGACATATTGATCTATGTGAAATTCAGGCTTTCCGACATTTTGAGATTAAACATAATGAATGAGATTCGAACAAGGCCAACAGAGCAGATGAAAATTACGGTTCACACAGCACACTACTATACAAAATCGAATCATCTCATTAAACACAAACAACACGAATGAATTACAACCAAGTCTCTAATCGTCACTACCAGCCAGTCAATTTCCTCCACTTTCAAAGATATCAATCTAACCATTTTAGCAATTTCACGAAAACCAGGTAGACACAAACTGTTTGGAACACACCGTACACATCACGCAATCGACCCAAGAAACTCTCTCTTCCCTTTCAATGCCCCAAACCTAACCTATCCTTCAGATCTTCAGCAAGGGAGAAATTCTCCACCACAGCGATCCAGTTGCAAGTCGAAAATGATAAACTTAGGAATGAACAGGAAGATGGGAGGAGGGAGAAGAACATAGTATAGGGTAACAGCCGGTCGGCTTTTCTCGCTCGACTTGGATCCTATATACTTCTGTATATATGGAATACACGAAGGCATAGGGCATCAAGGAGGGCAGAGTTGATTGGAATTGGGAGTGAGTGAGAGAGAGAGATGGCGGGAAATGTTGGAAACCATAATTGGAGTGTGCGCGGCTCTCGTAAACGCCAACTCTTGCCACCTCATCCTACTTCTATGTATATAATACCAAGACTTGCTTCTACTAATTGCAGCATGTAACTTTCGAATTCTCCCTTACTTACTCCTCTCTCTCTCTGTAAGTCAGAGAAGCGTCGCGAATGTTGAAGCTAGCCTTCGCGAAATACAGCTACGAACGCCAAAATAGACGGATGGCCCATGGATCTTGTAAGGTATAGTGATAGGATATGAGATGGGGGTAGGATTGAATAACTTGGCGATTTGTATGGAGTGAGGTGTTGAGATGGGCAAGATATACTAATTGATGGTGCATTTGTAAGTGTGAGCGAGGAATGAACAATGGTACTGATGAGCGAGCGAAACTTTGCAAAAAACGTTGTAGGGATTTATAGCAGATGAGACAAAAACGATTTTTAATCCTGGTGTGGTTTTATGACCAACTTCGTGGTTGCTGAGGTTTTGTTCAGCAGAATTTCTTGTGACAATGTGGAAAAAAAAAGGTTGACTACGAGTGGTTGTGGTTTGAACAATTTTCGTCGGTGGTGCAACGTTCAACGGTTCGACGGTTTTTTTTTTTTTTTTAATCGTTCAGTGATTAGTCTCATTTGCACGATCCAGACGATTTCCAATGTAGATCTTTGGCTAGTTTCTCTGATGATTATCGGTGAAGATGAAGGATCTATAAAAGCCCACTCATTTTCAAAAAAAAAATCGAGATATTGTATGCAGACATTCCACTAATAACGGCTCATTAGTGCGTGTGTTTTTTGCTGGCATTGGCAGTTAGAGACATAAGATGTCTTTTAATGGAAGAGAAAAAAAATGGAACAGATATTACCCGAGCTGTACTCAGTTGTCATTTTTTCGGCATTTGGATGATTACGTGCGGCTTTTTCAGCGAACGCTGCTCTTCATTGGTTTTCATGGATTCGAGAGTAGATTGAGGCACTCGTATATCGCATCGTCACGGGATTAATTACTCTTTCCCCTGTCTACGCAGTGAGTGTCTGTACTTTGGCGCATTTTCTGCGAGTCATCGTATCGCTTTCCATTTTCACTCAACTCGAAGCTTCTTTGCATTCACATTCCTGCCGACTGACTGAACATCTCGGTACATATTCATAAAAAATGTAGCAATTTGAGGTTTTATTCTGAGATGGGGCTCGACGAAAAATTGAAAAAATTTGTGATTAGAATTTCAGCTATGATTGTAGCACTTATGAGAAATTTTTGATCTCAATGAAATGAATTCTGTGACTATCAATAAATACTGGCAACCACAAAAAATTGTCTCATTGCATGTATGCAATCATCAATATGAATGAGATATCATGAATGTAAAATGTAGTCCTCATCATTTGTGGCACGATAACGGAGCAGGAATACTGCAGCCCTCGTTATACATTAAAAAAATCTCTACAAAATCATTCTGATTTATTCATGAAAGGGAAATTCAACATTCATCGCCTGCAAGAAGAAGAACTCATTTTCAATGGAAAAACTACACGATCAATGCCATTTTTCATCACAAAAAAACTCTTCTTTGAATTGGTAAAAAGTTTCACCTGTTGGTACAATCTTTCTCGATACAACATTTTTCAAATATCAGCATTTCCCTACATTCATCATCCATCCCAATCCATTTACCCCCCCAATTCAATTACCACAGTTGAAATTCTTCACCAATCAATATCAGGACAATTTTTCTATTCATGAGAAATTCCACAGAAGTAAACAGCCGTTCTATATCAAAACTCAAAAGAGCTCGCATCAGCTATCAGCACAAAGCGAACTCCAATGAATTCTTTAATCTACATTCAACCAATTCAACGAACGCGTCGATAAAACAACAATAAAGGGATGAGAAAATCCACAATATCCGATACCATCCAATGGATTATTTAGCTGTATTTCAGTACGGCATTCTATCACGTGATACTGCAACAAACGCATAGACAATCGCGCAAGCGCATGATTTTAAGCTAAAACCAAGCCATACTCTAATGCTACAGAATATCTATAGATCTCAATGGCAGTTTCAAATCCTGGATTATGGGTAAATCGTGCTCTCTCTGTCTGTCTGTCTCTCAATATACACAGGCCATCAGACTCAGAATGTTAGCAACCCTGGCAATTCAGTCGATCGACTTGGCTATATTACGGACGCAACCCCGGTATAATTCCACAGATTGCTCTCTGCAAACGGACAGTTTCAGTATAGTGGTATTATACTGTAGATAGATAGGATAGAGAGAGAGAGGTAGGCAAATCTGGTATACCTCTCTGATGGCCATTCTATGGCGATTAGCACGGATGCTCACACGATATTGACGAGCGATACCGATGAATTTCGCGTGCAACGGGCCAGACATTTGCGAAGCAACTTGAATTCTCTCTCACTCTCTCCTCATTCACTATAAATTGACGTCCAGTGAGGTATTTCCAACCCCGTGAACCAACAGAAGCATCAGGAATCCCTGATTCTATTCAGAAGCAATGATAGATTTCAGATTCGCGAAACCCAGTGGACTGAAATTTTTTTGCGATATCGGAATTGAATGGTTTCCTACTGCTTCTGATTCCCTGAATCGATGTTTTTTTTCCTCCTTTTTCTGATACGGAAATTGGAAAAGGCTTGGCTGATTGGATTTTCATTCGAGCTGCTGTGGCTTTTGAATACTTTGAGAGTTTGTGAGGGAGGTTTTCCGTCGTGATTTCCTGAAGTACTGACTTACCTATTTTAGAGACGTTGTGAACAAGGTGAATGGAGAAGGATGGAAACTCACCTGAAACAAGAAAAAGGATAGCGATGAGTCTAAGGTATTCGAGATATGGTAATCTGATATTGAGATTAAAGCATTTTGGAGGGATTTGGCATAATTCAACTTCCCATTTTCTTCATCATCTTTTGCATACAACCGTGAATATAATCGGAGTTTTCAAACTAATGGAGCGTAACGTTGCAAATATTTATGTCAGTAGATCTCGAACGTCGAATATTTCCAACCTCGATTCAAAGAGCTGTTCAAGAAATATCAAATCCAAAGTTTCATCCAGGTTACATTTGTACGAAACATTTTGAAAATGTACTACATAGTAAGTAATTGCCCCAGACTCATTCAATACGTCTTGTCAACATTCATAAGCCTCCACAATTTAAAAATAAATTCATAACCTAGCACCCTCATTATTTTGCCGTCATCCCAAAGCATCTCTTTCGGATACAAAAGTACTAATCCACCCGACTACCATAATCCAACAAACATGCTGAATACCATCCACAAGAATAAGATTTCTAACGCCATTACATTCATTTGCCACAAGCTCATCCCGTTTCTACTCGAGTTTCAGCGACTTTGCGACTGTTATAACACACAAAACGCAAGTCTTACGCAAGTGACGTGTCACACTTAGTATGTATACCATCAGAGACAGGTGCGGTCTTTCATCTCGAGTGATCCCTCAGCCTAGCATATACCAGTACACATAAGCACCTACCGCACACACTATTGCAACTATAACTATGGTAAATTACACCCGCGAACTGACACGCGTTCTTCTTCTGGTATACACCTATATATGTATGTATGTTACCCATCCGCATTAGTCCTATTACGTGTCTAGGTTAGGTATATTCTAGTGTCTGATATTCAAAGAGCACATACACGCCCTAGTCCTTGCGCGAATACAATGCTTTATAAAAGCGCGTTGACGGGAAGTGCCACCGCATTGGATATAATAATACCCATATAGGTGTGTAGGCAATCGAAATCGACTTATATTATCCGCACCCTGAAACTTCTTCGGTTGGCTGCTCAGGTAACGAGATATATATTATATATATGTACACATTGATGATGGGGAGAGACGGAGAAGAAAAACCGACTTGCCTCTTATACTCGCGGATCGGCTTACTATGTTTACCTTGCTCAGACACGCGTTTTATGTGGATAGAGTCTTCTATTCTTTGGCCTTAGGTAAGAATTGGTGTCGAGGTATTATATTTGAGAGGAGTGGTTTTATGTCGAGGTGATATTTATGTTCGTTAATGCCTTCGACAGGTTGAGAATGTATCATTATTGGGTTTGCGTGAAGTGCTCTTTGGTGGTAATGACATTTTGGCGTCAGATATTTCTTTGGCAAATAGTAGCTCATGAATCGACATTATTACTTGGCTCTGAGGTTCAAATATCTTATCAGTTTTACAAGAAATGACTCGGATACTCTAGACGACTCCGAACAATTCGGAGGTTGTTACGTAGTTTGGACCATTACGAAGAATGCATGAAAAAGAACACTATTCTCCACTTTTTCAAATTCAGACCTTAACATAACCTCGTTGTCTAAAAACATCCTCTGTTCAAGAATGAAATATTAATGTTCCCCTAGGTCAAACTTGCATTTCGATGGCCCAGAGTGAGGAGGAACTATACAAAAATTCCTTCTCACTCTGGGCCATCGATATGTCGGCACTAAGTCCAACGTATGAATTCAATCTTGATCATTCATATTGAATATTCATATTCAGAGAGGAGAAAAACGAAGCAAACAGACACAAATTAGAACCGAATCATAATTTGAAACGGACCAAGTATATTGTGACTAGAATGAAATACGTGTGCCACAAGACCACAGGCGACCTTATCGTCGCAAGATTTTTCAATCGAAAACACTCAAACAAGTCATAATGAGCTTCATAAATCGCGCAATGTGGGACCACCAAACGACTTTTTGATCCAGCGTTAGCTCAAACTCCCAAAGTCAAAATGAAAAAACTCGGCAAAGAAACATAAAGCATAAGACGCGCAGCGCAGCGTGGCAATAAAAGCTGAAAAGTCGCACTCGTAAAGGGGTAAAACTGTGCGGGCGCTAGTTCTATGTGAGCTCCGCAAACGTGCAGCCAGCATTAGCGCGACAATCGTAATACCGCGGGCAATGCCAAACTTTGTATCTGTAGTAGTTGCAGTAGTATAGTACTCGGTTTGAAACTCTGGCGATATTCCCGGTCCGCACGCGAATATCCAGAGTTCGCTCGAGCGCGAACTGCTTATACTCTCGCATGCTGTTACTACTGCTACTGCTTCTCCCCTCCCAAACTATGTCTGCGGAAGTTGCGAGGCGGTACCACAGATCGCACCCCGTAATATGCTTTGAAAGATGCGATCTAGTTTCTACCAAGGCACCCATTGTGGTTAAATTCTTCCCCACTCCAACAGTAATATGGCTACCACCAATGCCGGCGTTGATTCAACTAATCGGAGCAAACTAGCTCGTTCGACGGAGCCATAGAGCCACCAATTGATAACTTCTCATCCGTCATGGATTATTAATCTAGAAACGGTTGCCGCTGTTGGGTGGGACTTATGAGTTGCGTTACCTTATCTCTTCTGAAATCCGTGTTCGAGGTTCGATTTGACTACGGTGGTTGCCGGGATCAGACAAGAGCTGACCGTTTGGGTGACCGGTGAAGACTCTGGAGAGTAGAACCTCTTTCCAAGAATGACATGTGGTACCAACAAGATCGGCCTGCTATCAAACATTTTCTTTCCATCATTTAAAGATCAGTACAATTAGTCTGTATGCTGAGTGTACTTCTTCTCGATTGATTTTTATCTGAGTCACGTTGAATCATTTCAACAATGGAGCTATGAGACGTTCCATATTCGTGAGAGAATGAGAACATAGTTCCGATGACATTTGGAGGCCCCGGAGGGATGCCAACACCGTATCTGCTGATTTTGCTTAATCACATGATATTTGTGACCAGAAACCGAAAGTACCTTAGTGACACAGGCTGGGCATTCTCTAATTTCCGTTGGATTCTCCACTCTCTTCAGCGAACCCAAGCATTTGTGATGGGACACCCATGCAACGAATCCTGATTACAATATTTCTTTGGAGGCCCCGGAAAGGTATCTAACTAGCTTCTAAATCTGTAGTGCTTCAAAACCGAAGAAATCCACATCTGTAATTATAATTCAAAAACCACTCTGCGTTGAAAAATGAAGGGTATTTGAAGAGGAATGAAGTGGGCCAATCCCATTTTGGAGGCCCCGGAAGAATTTCAAAAGGTTCCATAGCCCATCATGTTTGGCTTTTCCACTCCACTCTCAAATGGAGTCCGACTTATTACTCGCAAAATGTAAGTCGTTATGATATTTTGGAGGCCCCGGAGGGGTTCTTACAAGAGTCAAACAGTATTTTATGGACTGACCACTCTTTGCAGACTTCATTCACCACGAGGATATGAATTCATACTGATGAGCTCTAGCAGAAAAGAAACTGTTCTCCGATAATCTTCGATTATATAGCTACAAATAGGAAAGAATGATGAAGCGATTATCAGGGAAGTATTAGTGAGCAATTCAGCAATTAGAGTAATAGCAGTAAATCAATCACTCAAAATTGGTTCAAGATGTCGATTGATGGATACGTTGGATCAAGCAAATGTTAACCACTTGTTGACAATTTACTCGACAAGGAATACCATTGCGATTTCCACGCGGACTTGTTTCAATATCTTCGTCAGATGATCGTTCGACTCAATTCATCGGTTGCGTTATGTTCTCACCAGATTATTCTTCTCCTGTTCTTTTAACTCTGAATGTCACTGTGAAATGAGACTCTAACACTGGCTCGACGGAACTATTAGGATTCGAGTGAAAATTAGCGAATGAATGAAACTAAAGAACGAAATGAAGAAGTAGGAAAACTCAAAGGAATAAACGCTAGCATTAGACAGCTGAAGCAGATGGCAGTGGTGATAGACATATAGAGCAATCTATGAGAACGAGAATAAGAGAGAGAGGGAGAATGAGGTAGCACGACGAAGAGTAGTTAGTGCCGGCACACGGCAACGATGCGACACTATAGTTTCTCGGAACAATGCTCTCATTATACCGTCTAGGTGTACTAAGAGAGCACACACCAACACGTTACCAGGTGTATAGGTATAATATGTCTCAGCGATGAGGCGTCCGCAAAGTATAAAACCGACGCAGATGACACGTACCAAAGCGAACTCATGCGTATCTCAATTCTCACCTCTTTTTTCCAACCCCTCGCACTCACCCCCACTTTTTTCTACACAATGTTTCTATTTCACTCCTAATGCGAGAATTCCAGCTGTTTCTTTTTTCATCTATTCGCGACTGGTGAGGTTTTTTCACGGTGGTTGTAGCTTTGGATCTTTCAACAATTAAAATCAATTCTCCGGTATACGCTAATGGGAGTTTTTGTTTCGAGCTCTACCGAGTCTTTATTATCAAGGTTCTTTTGTGAAAAGGGACTACTTCTAAAATAGAAATCTCTACTCTATTGTACATAGATAAGAACCTACACTTATCCTTGCATCAGTCATCATAAATATTCATATCATTATTGATTCTGATTCATCGAACTGACCATACTCATATTCAATGAATCTTACAACGAAAATGGATTATTTTTGGGCTCTACGGCAGCCGCAGTAGGCTACCGAAGCTCCTATTGTTGTTGAAAGACTCATACTTTCTTGCGCTTCATAGATTTCGAAGTCGATGACCACTTGACAGACCTGCCTATGCACAAAGTAAGTACGGTACTCAAGAATAACATCGAATGTGACATCAGCAACTGAGAGAAAATTTTTGTTCTAGAGTACGGTCAACACTCCCAGCTTTCGTTTCCTTTGTTTGCAACGTATCAGGCAAATACTCCGCACGTGAGAATGCATTCGTACCACACAACAGTGGTTTCGGGCTTTGCATGTCTGAGCTACGTTGGCACGGTGATGTCTGCTAAAATTTATGAAGATTGGATTCTGGCCTCTCTTTTTATCACCTGCGAGTTAAAATGCCGTGGAAAGAGCGAGACAAAGAGCTATTTTCTGTATTTCGAAACTGTACGATGGTTAGGATTTATATGCAGATCACTGGAAGTACGGACTGAAGCAACTCTTCATCCAACATCGGAAGAAACATTTTGTCAGCTGCAGAGAACTTGTTTCCTCCAAGGAAATGCGTTGTTTAAAGTACGGAACTACTTTGCACAAAAAATTTCCTCAACAGAAGATTCCAAACTCTTTGATCAAGTATGAAACTTCGTCAATGAAGTCGAAGTCCTTACCGGTACAAAAAAACTCTTCCTATCTCGTTTCCTAAGCTTTCGAGAAAATCAAACGAAACGAAAAGACGAATCGAGCTTTTCACGTTGATTAGTTGATCTCCGAATACCTCGTTGCAGGTACTTTATCAGGATAGCTCTCAAAGCTCTAGAGCTTGAACGGCGCGCGGGAGCTTCCGCGACTCCGAATTTTTCTTTCAAATATTCTTGATTTATGAGAAGCCTCGAGAAAGTATTCGGTAAGAGAGGCTTTTTTCTCGATCTTTCTCTTTCCGATCGCACACAGTAAGCGGTACACAGCGTCCGAGGTGGCAGAAAAAGAGCCGAGCCTCGTCTCGAAGAAGACGAAAAAAAGGAGGGAACAGAGCCTCAGAGATTGAGGGCTCCAAAGCTTTTTCCTCTCTCTATCTTTGCCACTATCTCACACCCTCTGTCCTCATCCCTCTTTATCTATTTCAACCACCAAGATTTCCGATGTTTCAGACACCACTGCAAGAGTATATGCCCCTCAACCACACAAATTCTCCATAGAAAGGAGGCAATCAAACAAATAACTCAAACGGGCTTTTACTTTCTGGCGAGAGATAGATATATGGCAAATTGTAAGCGGGTTTGAAGCTTTGGGGCAGCGATTTTTCAATATGGCTCATCGATTGATAGCAGCACAAGCAACATTTGGTTTAAAGATATTTTTTGTCTAGTTGGCAATGCGCCGACCTGGCATTGGAACAAAATGATACAGGTTATAGGATATATTGGATTGAGAAAATCGCAAGCGATGAGCCATTCAAGACGAATGAGCTTGCGATCTCACAAGCACCGGTTTGGCGAAACGTAGCTCCGGCCGGAAAAGCTTACAGCTTAATCCGGTGACGGACGCAACTTGACCCTCTGAAATGCAAGGGTTCCTCCTTGCGATCAAGGCAATCTCCGGATCAGCTTTAGAAGCGATGAGATATTTGTATTGGAAGGTCTCTAGATCGGGTTGTATCGTTCTTGCCACACGATGCACTTAGACGGAATCTTCTTTCCGATGGACTCTGCAAGACTCTACATCTCTCTCGCAATAAGCTATTTCTCTTCCTCGTCTGCAATATCCGATATCGTGTATAAGCTAAGACGACTAATGGCATACTTTTTCATGGAATCTTGTTCCATTTTCTTTCAGTAAAAAGTAATTCTACAACTAATCATTGTAAGAGATTCCTCTCAGTGCACAAGGATTTGGAGAAGATCAGACATATCAGACAGGTAAGTTATAACTTGGATCAGATAAAAATTCAACTGAAAAACGATCAAACACTGGTCCACTGAGTAGAGTAATACAATAATGATATGATGAAGAATGTGGTTGCTTCTTTTCAATTTTCAATCTCTGGATCAAAATCTGAACAATATAACCCCAGCTTCTTACTGTTCAAGTCCTCAACAACAAAATTGAAGGATGAACTTTTTGAGTACATGTATACAAAGCTCATCTAATGAACATACGTTCAAACAACTCTATCTAGACCCTGAACTCAGAAAAGCGCTATGACCAATTCTGAGACTGAACCAATCAATTTGATCATAAATTCAATGAAATCGGCATCTTGGAGCCAAAACTATAACCCAGAATCATACAAAAGTGGTAAGTTTCAAAGTCAGTGTGGCAACAAGTACATATCAGTCAAAGCCTACAAACTCTATAACGCAACATTGTCGCCTCGGGGTTTCAACCTGTTTCATGTCAAAATGTCTCGTCTCCGTCATCTTCGTCTTCGTCGTCTTCCGCATCTATCCAATTCTTGGTTTCAATCCACTCTCGACCTAAGCTTGGCACACATAAATTCCCGCGTTCAACGCACCTCTCATCTTCGTCGTCGTCGTCGTCGTCGTCGACGTCTTAGTCGTCTTCGTCATCGTCATCATCTGAACACTCTGTACAAATGAAGAGCTGATGCCTGGCATCGCCGTCGTCGTTGCACACCATCACCGTATAGTAACACAGTCTCTTGTTCACGTAAAACAAAGGAGCATCAGCAGCAGCATCAAGCCAAAAGCTTGAATCAGTCTCTCTCGTTCAGCTTCCCAGTCGACTCTCTTCTTCTCTTCAACCCCATCTACACTCGGTCCCTTTTGTAATGTTTCCCCTCTTTGCTCATATAATATCCATGGCATCGTGTTGTGTCGTACCGCAAGAGTACCACAGTTCTTCTTCTGTGTACAGTGTACGATGTATATTTGTATGTATGTATGTATGTATGTGCGTGGGTGAGTATACAAGTGGGTGTACGAACGAGCGAGTGACCCGTTTTTTTGCACTTTGCGTGGGTATATTCTTTGAAAGAGAGAGATACGATTAATGGAATCCACTTCCGGGGTTCAGTATGTATGGAGACGGGTGGAAAGATACTGGATAGATTAAAGGATTCGCACGGATATCGATAGTATCGAGTCATTTTATGTGAAGGATCTTGCATTTGCAGACGATGTATTTGGTCTTTTCAGCAATTCATTTTATAACATTCTATTTCACGTCAGTTATATGGAAGAAGATTGCCTTATTATTCAATATGAATGAGAGTGCATTATTGGTTAAGAGCGAATTCATATCTAAGCTCCTGAGGAAAGTCTGTTTGATTTTCAAATATTCAAGTGTGTCGAGTTCTTTCTCAGACTCTTTTCACCTTTGAAGAGATTCTACACATTACTGTCTTCAATGGTAATGTCAATATCGGAAATTTACTCCTTTCTGCATTTGAAATGAGTCTTTTGGAGCCTTAACTTATATACATTACATGAATTATTCTCGTCAAAGTAAAATCGACGTTCGACAACATAGAACATGGATTCTGAGAAAAATATGTCATATCACTACTGGTGCTTCTATTGGACATCCTATTATTCAAGAAAACCAAATAATCCTTTGAGTGGGTTGATGCTCTTGTCATGATTCATTAATCGTCATAAAGAAGTCACAAAGAGTTCATAGTACCAGCTAAATTCTCATTTTCCTGTTTATCGTATAAATGGGGCTCTCTCTGCATTATGTACTTTCATGAAAAAATGCAAGATGCCAGTAATACAAGTGCACAGAATGGCATGAAATGAGGGTCAGTCAGCAGAGCCTGTCACTGATTTTGCAAACTTACATAACCAAGAATTTTCATCTTTCAGAACGTCATCCATGAGAAGATTCATTATAATTAAAGGATGATAGAATAAAAGATCACAACAGAAAGGCTGGTGTCTTGTATCATAAAAATCCACTTTCTATACTAAAAACTCTTCACAAGCGTTACGATTACCGATACGTCGATAGACATTCACCACCTCTTATCTTGTGACAGTTACAATTATGTCAGCTTAAGGTCAGGACAAACTCTCCCAATTCAACTCAAATTTTCAGAATATACCTCAACGTCATCGGTAACGATCAAGTTAAACCAGTGCTTATTTCACTCGCAAGCTCTTCTTCACTATATACCTGTCAGACCACATGACTATCGAAAAAGCTGATTCAGACTTTTGTACCCAGAACAGTTACATGATCCACCTCGATTCTTCAATCAGCCGCAGCTCGGGGCTTTTATTCATGCACGTACTAAAATCGATCACCAGACATAGATATATCTGTATTCAGACGAACCTTGCAAAAGACATACTTCGTATCTAGGAAGTGAGGTATTCGAAGAGAAGGATGAAACAGGATGAAATAGCTGGATAATTAAGTTTCGAGTATGTACATCAGTTACCCACACAATTCCAAACTATTCCGTAAGCATTGAGAGTATATTATAGACACACTGTTAGAAAGCTACCTGTCGGTTACCACTGACACCAAATTCCAATCCACATCCGTGATCTCTGCGTGACATTGAAATAACCCTGTCTCTACCATATCCAGACTTCTAACTGTACTGGATTAAAATGCCCCGTAAGACCAAAGGGTGGCTTTATTCTATTCTCCTACTACTCACACACCACTATATCTATCTCAAGTCGTCTCCACACGTATACAGAATTGAGAGTTAACTTGAGGTGTATATATATATATACGCAAATTTCAAGTTGCAGTGTGATCACTCGTGCGTGAAACGAGCTTCCGATTGGTCGTGTGTCACGATCGGTATATTACTCTGGCTTGCTCCTAATCTGTATATAAAAGCACAGAACCGTATTCTCGCATGCATGCAAATCTATTCCTTCATTTATATATATATATATATATATATATATATATATATATATATATGTCTATAGTCTTTGGATATAGGCCTCTTTTGGAAGGAGGAAAAGGAGATATCGAGACTAGCTTCGTCGAAATTCAACTGATGCTTCGCAAGACCATTCGATATATATTCGCTGACTTGGCCTCTTTGCATTTATCCGCGGGCGAAGGAGAGTATGAGACAAAAGGAAGGTACAGAAGCAGTATATAGAGAGTACGGAAGATACCAGACAGAAGACTGTGAAATTTTCTGTCTTTCTCTGTCTGTGTCGCGATACTGTCTCGATAACGAAAATTGAGAATTCGAATTTTGGTGTGTGGGAGAAGGAGTTGGGTAGGTAGGTAGTGAGTTTGGAGGAAGATTATTCGAGGCCGTTGAATCGAGTAATTTAAGGTGAAAAAATACGGTGATGTGTCTTTGGAGATTTGTTGAATTTGGATATATGTAATACAGTGGATATAGTTAATATCTGGAAGGACTCTGGGATACCGAATAGATTGGATGTTGTACCTCATTTATGATTTTTTGTTGCACCGGACTGTTAAGATATCTCGATTTATTACACATAGAATCAGAATTTTTATTGGGATACTCTGATTTTGATGCAGTCTTTTGAAAAAGATATATACAATACGACTATGTTCTGGTCTAAGATAAAATAACAACATTAAAGTTGAAGTGTTCCAGACTATTCAAATTATTCTAGCTCACATGACTAAAATACCCAGAAATTTATTATTCCCAATTTTAATGTGATGCTACCGTCAACTGGAGTAATTTTGGGATCAAGGCAAATAATCCTGAGGCTTCAATACCGGTTTCCTCCACTTGAAACGCGCTTAAACAATGTTTTGCACTGACGCGAGGGCCTCCATCAACTGGGTGTTCGTTCTTGACAGACTTCTCCAAAAGTATGATTTTTAATGAAACAAAAAGTCTTTCGGAAAAAGCAGTGTAGTTGCAACTTTTGCAGAATGATTCTCTAGTAACTGAGCTGGATTTCACTTGTCTGCACGGATATCTTGACGAATTTATCGTTACACGACTGTATTTTCACCCAGTTTCAATTCTGTAGAGTAAATAATAAAAAGTATGTGTATTTTTTGCAGACCAGGGTAACTTTGGGAGATGACTTGGAGCGCCCTTATCTCCGACCGTGAAAGTCCAATAATACTTCAATAGCTGTAAATCGAAAGCTGTGACTGTAAGCTTTCGATTGACCACAGATGCAATGCAATTCTAATGCGAGATGTACAAATTACATGAGTTTTGAGGAATACCAGAGAAAAAGTACGTTTTTCGTCCCAAAGTTACCCCAGTTGACGGTAAACGTGGAATCTGCACGATGTAGGCTGTTCCAAAGTTACCCCATTCCGAGTTTATTTGGTACACGACTTTGGGAGCCTGTAGCTCCGACTAGAGATATCAAAATATACTTCATCAATCCTGCAATCGAAAGCTGAAACTGTAAGCTTTCAATGGACCACAGATACAATGCGATTCTGTTGTGTGATGGACAAGTTACATGAGTTTTGAGGGAGAAAAATGCGATAGCTGTCCCAAAATTACCCTAGTTGACGGTATATAGCAAATTGTGATTATGAGAAAGACCGCTCGACAAAACTTCATCCAAAATATGCTCACACGTTGTGGTTTCGAGTTGGTTACGAATCAGGTAATTCAATAAGTGCATCTGAGAGTTGATACATTAATTTCAGAGTGGAAGCGAATTTCATGAGTTTTTTGAGACCTGATGAACACTTGGGATGAAACGAAAGAAAATCTGTGAGAATTTCAAGAAATAAGTGGATTTGAATCACTTAGAAACGAGGTTATTTTTTCAATCTAATAGCCCCCCCCCCCCTTCTCCCTAAATCAAACTTCTTTCACTCGAGTACAACTTTTTAATTAAGGAATATCAAGTAATCTCAAGAGAGGAAAACTCAATCGTGCAAATCATATTTCTCACGAACAACACGAAGAGTTTCACAAGTGGAATAATTCATTCGGAAAGAAATGCATCGTTTTATAATTAAAGAAGCTTCCCTGAATTACAAAGACTCCACTAACGAGCTCTCATACTATCTCACTCTTTCTCACTCTTTACTTGTATCCCTCTTGCTACTTCCACTCATCGAGTTATACCTCGAGTTATACTCTTCAAATATTTCACAGCAAAGGGAGCTGTTCTTATGTACACAGTGTCTCACTTCCCCTATCAAAACGCGCGTATAACCAATTTCATGTACGAATTGATATCTACGCCCTATGTAAATTTCCGAATGCAGTTAAATTTCATCCGCGTAATCTGTCAAATTGTAATTGGAGAAATTGAGCCTTTACTACTACTATTTCATAGACTGACAAATCTCAGAGCATCAGTAAAAGGGTTACTCTCAATCTCACATATCTCGTGTAGTATTACAGAGACGCATTATTAAAACTTGAGCTACTGGCGATTATGCATTGTTAATCTACTCCCCCTTCGACCCTCTCGACTGTAAAATAGAATAAGCAAACCAAAGAGAGGGATATGAGAAAAAGGGAATTATTATAACCCCTGTACGCGAGTAATGTTCGAATTTCACTTTCTGTGCAGGTTTCTGGTTGGAAACGTGGTTTTCTCTATTCCTACTCATTCCACAGATCATTGCGAAAAAAAAATTGTGAGGAGAAAATCGGATATATCCGAGAGCTCACTCAAAAAAGCAATCCTATCACTCTGAAGTTTTCATTACTGTATAACTGTAGAACATCGTTTGCTATTGATACTCGATATACAAACGCACACGTGGTTTTACGTGATCAATGCTGCATGCGCGGACACTATATACGCTGAAGTATAGTGAACCAAGCAAACGTAACAACAACTTTAGCCTGTCACTTTTTTTCCTCACTCGTTTTCAAAGTGAGACAGAAAGAGTGAAATCGAGCGAGACGCGTCTATTTTACCTCCATCACACCTGTGTTTCTCTCTTTCATCCCATCGACAAACTCGAAAAGTTCGAACAACGATATTTACTCGTAACACAGAGAGCAACTCTATTTTTTTTTTTTGCTTTCAATACTCGATTCTTGATGTAGGCTTTGGTGTAGCATCACAACTCGTCTAGTTTTTCCAGAGACTAGCGAGGATTATCGACTACGGAGCAGATTGGAAATTGAACTAGGAAGTTTACTTTTCGTGCAATCCAAAACCGATTTATCATGTACGAGCAAATTTTTTCCATCGAAAATAACACAAGTTTTCAATTCGAACTGAAAATACTCCTGGAAGATTATCCGTTGGCAAATTGATGCCAGCGTCAAATAAAAAGGAATGGTCTTCGGTAACCAAGCGTTGGACTGCAATGTAATGCGGCATGAATCACACATCTCAAAAGTCATGGCTTTTTTTTCATTCATTTCAGTAGGTAAGATTCCGAACAAAGCAAACAACTGATTATGTACCAATTTCAGTTTCCTGAGTCTAGGAATCTTTTGACCTTTACTCAATTCCTGTGAATTTTGATTTATGTGAATGTATGGTGGTAAATTTTCAAAATGTTCATTCCTTGACAGGATAAGTGTCCCTATTACTGCGTATGTCGATTGAACGAGGTACACAATTTTCATGAAACGGAACGAAAATGGGCGCACAATGGGTCAAAGTGTTGCTCTGCGTGTCCTCTATATGTGTGCAAAATTTCATCGAAATATCGCATTATTAAACAGGATTCAGAAGTATGTTTTGTTCTATTCATTGATCAATCTATTAGAATTTGGACGGTTGAATGAGGATCGAACTAGGGATCCATGCTTTGAAAATCATAGAATGATACATCCCGATGATTCAATTTAAAAAAAAAATTCTCACCCATACAAACAATCCTAATCATCCAAATTAATCACCAAAATTTTCATATCCAAGATAGATTAATTGAAGCATTTGGGATGATACATTTATTGGAACAGACATCAGGTCGCGTGCGGCGCCCAGTTTACTCTGCTCATTATCAAGAGTATAAACGGAAAAACCCATTGGCAGTCAGTCCCTCTCTTTCTCAGGGAATATAATACTACAGTCATAGTATCACACGGGTGTGGCTGAAATGAAGGCAAGAAGGGGATAGAAGGCTCGATTCGGCACACATACACTACACGCAGTGGTATAGTATAGCAAAGTAATTGGGCAGTTTATCCAGGACGTTACGAGATAACTGCGCCATCCATTATTCATTATCCCTTCCCCTCCTTTTGGTTGGTCCGGTAAATCGCACCGATCGATTTTCAATCACCGTGTGTTCCAAACGTTCTACACGCAGCAGTACCATCGACAATATAGTACATTCATGTAGGCGCATTGGACCAACACCATCCTCCCTTTGAGTTTCAGAGAAGAGGATAGAGTCCCTTGGAAGTAGTATTATAGTGGTCTATCTATCGTTTTACTGTCTCTTACGGGCGGACGAACCCAGACTGAGCTTCTCTTTTTCGGTGAAAAACGCTGGATCTCGTAAGGAACTCGAGGTCAGTATAATCTATACACTGCGCTGCGCCCCTTTATCACAAGACGTATGATAGGGGAGGGGTGGGCTTCTGTTATAGGGTATGCAATCGACGGAATAATGAATAAAAAGATTGGAATTGAAGCAATGAGTGTGAAAATTTCTTCCGAAATTAGTCTGGTCAATCTCAAAACTTGGTCAAAATGTGGAACGTTCTTCACGCTTGAGGCTTCACTGCACACATTTTGTTGTGGTGTTATCGTGAGAACTTCATCATTTTCTCTACGCTTATTTCTGACATTTTTATCGAATAGTCCGACGCTTCTCGCCGATCGTACTCTGATTATCAAAGCTAATATATGATTCCCTGAGACCCTAATGTCTCCATGAATTTTTTGATTTCATTTCATTTTCATTCTATTTTGAAGAAATATACGAGCATACGGCACTTCACACAAGATCATGACGATCAAATGGAACCGTGCAACCAATTGATCTAAAGAATATCTTCACTCATGAATGATCAAAATAATAAAATTCTGTATTACTAATGATTAATAGATTTGTTTCAACACCCTGAGAATCTAGAAGATCCAGAGATTCCAGAATTTTTGAATACCCTGTCGCAGGACATTAATATTGATGGTCCATTCAAGACTTCAATCCGATAGGTTTTTTGCCAGATATTTTCATGGAATAATGAAGAGCTTTCACTGAATCAAGCCAAGCACTCGATACTCTTGTTTCCCTGTAGGGAGCTCTTTCCGACAACCAATTTTCCAAATTCATCACGAGCTCATCACCAGAATTCATTAACTTAGGGTCACAGAAGGAGAAAAGAGTTTTATCAAAGTTATACAAAAAAATGCATCGGGACTTTCGCGAATTCGGAGTAGCAATTTCACGCAATCGCGAGCACGATGTTATATGTGATACTGCTCTGAAAGTGATGTTATTTCTCTTGTGGTGATTTCATAAGTACTAATCAAGCTCAACTCTATTGTTGTCAATTTTTTTTTTTTTTTTGCAAAAGCCCGGTGCACGCATTTGTCGCTACTATACTCTACATATATCGAATAATATCGAATCCGCTTTGCGCAAATGTAAAGCTTCAGCTCAGGGGAATAACAGGAAATGGAAGGAAAAAATTCAGAACGAGCCTCCAGAGAAATGAACGTGCAGTAGTTAGTACAGTACCGAGTAGATCCAATTAAACAAGAAATCGAAGTCATGCGTGCGGGTTATAATCCTGACACAGTAAAATTTTGAAAATGACTATTATTGTCGGATTTTGTAGTCACATTATCTTTTGGTATTTTTTTCACATAACCGTTCATCATTAGCACCGAATCGTTGATCACTGTATAAAGAAAGGTGATGAACGGGTTTTGAATTTGAATCAATTTATAGAAAATTTCGATGGATTCAAAACAGATGAATTTTTCGTGCATAAAAAAACCCTAGTTTTCGACACGCTGTACGGAAGTTTTTTTCCCGTACTAATTTTCCATTTTTTTTGCACAGTTTATCGAGAAACACAGTTCAATACACGGGTAAAAAACTCACTTTTCCACCCTTGTATAAAAATGTACTTCTTTTTAGATTGACCAACTTACACCAAAAGATTTTTCATTACCTGGAATCAAGCTAAAAAGTTTATTAAACTCATTCTGATCGACACGCTGGTGCGAAATCCAGCTTTTACGGTCTGTTTGAGTTGTATCAATTTATGTACATCTATCCATGTCTGCTATTATAACACGCAGGAGTAATCACGTCTTGGGGAATGAGCGATGGTCAGGTACCTGATGATTGAATACTGTACAGGGAATATGGGGGTAAGCACAGCATCTCCTAGAACACGATTCATTAGTTGTGCATTGCAGATATATTAGTGCTGAGAGCATATCGTGGTTATCAACGTTATAGAAGACACACAGCAATATGGACTGCTGTACGTGCTTATTGGTGTGACAATAGATGCACGGAGTAGAGGGCATTATCTCAACCTTGATGAATGATATTGGCTAGAGAACGTGAATTACTGCTAGGTTTGAAACTGTATACCTGCAAGATGACTATATGTCTAAGGGATGTTCGAAGCAACACGATATATCCGATATCTAATTGGCGGAATTTGATATTGAATAGTATGTAGGAATTAGAGCACTTTTCTCTAGACCTTCACTGCAAACGCATAGTTTTTCGTAATTTCTAGTTGTGCAACTGTATATGGGGGTAAAATTTTTTCTAACTCATTATTTCTAACCTTGACAGATCCAACAACCTAGAACAACTGCCATTGAGGATATTTTTCGTATGAGTTAATAGAAATCGAATTGCGAAAAACCGTGGGCCCCACCGGTAGGGCCCATCACAGTAAAGGCATTCATTTGTTAGACTTGAGGTGTGGTCAACATAATTTTTTTGACGGTTGGGGCCATTTTCCACGTGGCTGGGATGCAGGTAGTTGATTATTCATTTGCGGGTACAATGAATTTTTCAGGGTAAAGATTTTGAATGTTTGTAATCTCCATTTTGACATTATTTGACTATTCGAGGCTGAAGTTTCAATTACTCATGATCAAGTTGGTCCCGTTAGAACAGATACGGGAGCAAAGTGTTGAAATTGATGACTGTCCAAAAAAAGACGGGACAATGATAGAATTCTACAACTCATTCTCTTGAATCACCAGAGGAAGCTATTGGTAAAAGTATAATATCTCAACAAATTATTTGGCTTAGATTTTAAATAAAAAAAAGACTTTGCAATCTGGTAGTATCATCCAGACCTCACACACGCGGAGTAATGAGACACCAAAATATCTGAATTCCAGTCAAAAACTTTTCCCTGTTTCTCTCGTGAGATTTCATCACGACCCCTCATCAACGAGTCAAGAGGGAAGCTGCAGAGTTCGCATTCATAGTCCAGATCACCATCGGGGGTAGCAGTAGTAAAGCAGCATCAGCTCTCCAAAGGACTGTGTACGATGGCAATGACCGTAATTACGTTGCAGCATCATCATCATCAGTAATAGTAGTAGTAGTAGTATATAGTAGCCCACGCGCGTGAAGAGGCATTGTGGAAACGAACGTGATGGTGATTTAGCCACGCGGTTGATGCTATACTGCTGTTGATGATGCTCTCGATGCTGCAATGTGGCCAGAACTCGTTGAATGCGCTTTTGAGCCCGCTCTTACTGCATGCATCACAAAGCCGATCGACTAGGCTCTATAACGGCGTATTTATTTGCACGCGTAATCTCTACGATAAAATATATAGCGATTTCACGCAAATTAGATATACATATTATATTATCCGATCCTCGTAATTTGACGTAGAGATAGTGGACGGATCGAGCTTGCAATCTATTCTATAGTATATTGCAAAGCTTTTAGACTGTGTAATCCTTGGTGATTGGATTACTGCTAATCCATTTGATTGGAGTGAAATTAGATTTTTCCGTGTTTCAACAACCATGAAATTTTTGATCCGTCAAACTCTATTTATTACACAGTCATCAACTTTTTTTGGGTGATGTTTTATTTTTTCAAGTGAATTCGGAAAGAAGTATGAAAAACTGGTAATATTAATTAGCATACATTTTAAAGCACGCAAAATTCATGCAAAAAAAACGTTAAATTGGATGCCAACTGCATAAGATTATTTAAAAAATTGCAAGAATATGATAATGAAATATGCGAAACCCAAAGCAACTAAAATTAATAAAAAATTATTTTCCTTTTTTTTTAGGTATCCGATTAAAATCTACCTGCATCATCGCAACAGAGTTCCTCTAAAAATGCTGATACCCGAAAGATCTAGAATTTCATCGGGGTCAGATTCGAAATTCCGACGCAGTACAGAAATTCCCTCTTGAAACGGGTTACACATTTCAAAACTGAGCAGTTGTTCGCACGAGGGCCAAGTTATGCAAGATCATCTCCTCATTGGTTATAGAAGCCACCACAGCATCTCACTCTCGAAAACGCAGATACGCATCATCCATATCCATCCCTCGCTGATATGATGTATAGATATAGTATTATCTAAGTATAGGGTCTGGAGAGCCGATCGAGCAAGAGGGACGATTCGATATCACGTGACGCAGCATATATGGAGATGATATAGGGCATACCGAGTTGCGGCGAGACCGCGGAATTCCATACCTTCCTCCTCCTCAATAAGCCAGGATTGCCCAGCTTTCACAGTACAAGTGTATACATGTACATATGTACACGATCGTACTTATTGGATTATTATGAATAGCATCTCAGAGTATTATGATGGTTTTGAAATTGTCGCTATGCATTTATTTCGAGGGAATAAATGTCTTCAAGAGTAGAATTGGTGTCTCGCAGTGAGCGTATGGGAGTCAAGAAAAGTGGTACTTTTTTCAGTTTACATCACAAAAAATTTAGAGTCATTGAATGTGTGACTGGGTACTTTACTAAAATGAGAATAAACAGATGAATTTGAGTAATTATGAGGAATCTTAAATTTTATCTACGCACACTTGCCCCGCGTAGGGCATGTGTAAGCTAAAAGCTTGAACGTGAAATTTTGTTCTTAGAGCTCAAATGTGAGCTCGATCGACGGTAAGGTTATTAAAAATCCTCCATAATCATGAGAAATTTTAATTGAAAAGTTTGACAAGGTACTTGAAGATATCTCCTATTACTCTGACACATATTATGCATGAAACAAAAAATGTTAAAAATCTATGGTTCTGGAACGGATGTCAAAAAAGATGCACGGAACATCAGGAACTTTATCGAAATGAAAGAAATTGTGTTTTTTGATTTTTAGGAGAACTAAAAGACACAGAAGGAAATAAAAAATTCGCGGACTAGATCAACCGTTAGCCACATTTGTTTGGATTGCTTAATTGCCAATCGCAGTGCAAGCGAAAATGGAATACACTCGATTCGAGGTTTGCACAGCTGTGATCGAATACCAACTGGTCTACAATTTTGTATCATACTACGAATACTTTGATTCAGATTCCCATCCGGAACTTTGATAAAACATCGACAAAATACGAAACATGATCTGATGTATGAGCCATACGCAAAAGATCGTGCTATCATCACAAATAAATAAGCCAACCGTAGCTGCACCCTCTATTTACACCCATAATCATCAGATGCACAAATTCATCAAATAAACTTCCGAAAATCGGTCAGAGAGCTTCTCAACTCAAACTAGGGAATTTCCTATCAAGAACTGCAATCACTTCTATTCGGAGCGAATTTATTTCGTTTAATTTCGATCGTTTCAATTTCTAAAATTCCATTTATTGCAACAATTATTCTTGAACCACTTCATCATGCTTGAATTTGAAATTCCTCTAGTGCGCAAGCGCACACCTCGCTACATGTAAATTCAATCCTGTTCTCGAGTTCGTTAGCCCGCATATTCATTAATCCAAAGTCTTGTATCTAAAGCAGTATTATATTGGATGGTGTAGGATTCAGAAGATCCACAGCCCAC
This sequence comes from Eretmocerus hayati, assembly GCA_029851415.1. NCBI lineage: Eukaryota > Metazoa > Arthropoda > Insecta > Hymenoptera > Aphelinidae > Eretmocerus > Eretmocerus hayati. The sequence goes on from CM056742.1 coordinate 168,273,925, forward strand.
AAAACTCGTGCCCACAAACCGCAACGGTCCCTCCGAATTTGCGTCACGAGAGATACGAAAACGAGGCTCGAGAAACGAGAGAAGAAGCTTGTCGATGCGAACGAGATTACATGTATATATATATATATATATATATATAGTTATAACCAAGAGGAGACAGGTCCTCTTCTCCCATATGTCCTTCTTGTCCTATAACCATACCACCAAACGGTCAACGAGATCGCCTTCTAAAAAAAAATGAGAAAAGATCCTGATGGCTCTTCCATCCATACCATCTCAACCAACCGAACACCGTACGTTCACCAAATTTACCAGTATATAAAACCCTCTTTCAATCTCACTCGTAGCACACACATCTTGAAAAACCGGGTTTCCACTCTGACACTTTACATTATAACCGCATATATACAAGTACAAATATGTATACAAAGAGCCTAGCGATTGCCGAATTTGGCAATCTCTTGATATACAAAAGTGACCAGACAGTAAGAGTAGGCGTTGAAGAATATGTTACAGACATCATCAGAGTTCAGAAACGGTTCGGCAACGGCCATACCATGTACCATACAGTTTTATAATGAAGGAATGAAAAGGAAGACGAGAGTCAAGAGAAGAAGAATGATACATACATACATACGTATATGTGAAGGAGAAAGGGGAAAGGAGTGAAAAATGGAACGACTGCACGTGCCGTATATGATAGCCACTGAAAATCCCCTGTAATATAGAGTTTGTTGGAGAAAGAGTTCAAATTCAACAACGCCACCGCCCAACATCATCAACAGGCGGAAGTGATAAAAAAAAAGTGAGTGAGTGTGCAAGAGTGCACTGGCCTGAAGTGTGCAACAGTGCGTATACATACCGGTCATATGAACATGTATTTCGCGTATGTAGGTGCATTACGTGTGCATATACGAAAGTGGTGAATATTAGCTACTGTACAGGAGTATATAGTGAGAACGGCGCCTCTGAGATTGTAGACTCGACTTGATGATGAGACGCTTTTGAGCTCACGCGTGTGTAATAATGTTCTTCTTCTGACAATTGTTTTTTCTTCACTCTCGTTCTTCTCTCGTCGCGTGATTGTTCCACACGTGCATTCTTGAATTGTGATTAAGTACACATGAGATTGGTTAACCAAACGAACTAAGAATGATGATTCAGTCAATTCAACTCTGAATAATTACAGCTTCTATAACCACAAAAATTCAAACAAAATTTTAAGTTCTGATTGAGATTGCATAATAATAATAATTTATTACGAGATTTTGGTCCTAACCGCATGATTATGATCGATTATGTTGCATGCTTCCATGAGAGTCCAGATAGAAGCGTTTTCAAATTACCAAATTCGTGGTTTCATCACCCAATGTCTTGTAAAATTGGTATTTTCAATGCTCCAAGACACGAAAATCGCAAAAATCGGAATATTCCCAGAGCTCCTTTGTACATGTAATTGATCGTGATAGATCAGCACCGTGTTGTAAAATTGCAGTCGAGATAGTTCAGGACAGAATGGCCTTAAAGTGAAGTTTTCTCAGAAATAAGGGCCATGGTTTGCGTCTATTTGATTGGAACCAATTTCATATGCCAGGCAAACTTTTTAAACGAGTCAAAGACTAAAAAATTGAGCTGAGATACTTCGAAAATTGTTGAAATGATATAAAAAAAAGTATGTTTCAGCTCAACGATAATTGGAGGGATCAAAAAAAAAGTGAAAAATCATTTTCAAAAAGCAAAATTCATTCATCAAATCGGAGATGCTTTCACCATCTCTTGGCGTTATTTCAAAATCTTAATATCTAATCCAATCATACCACATCGGACTTTTGTCAACTTTGATTTTTCTCACGAACCCAACACGCAAGCTATGCAATACACGAGGGCGTGGAGTGCGTACGGAATGCTCATCAGTGGCAACTAACTCGTATATATATGGGCGTCGGCATTTTTTGCGTATCGTGCGTGATATATCGGCAAGTGTGCGTTTCTATAGCTTCATTCTGGCTTGATTGGAATGTGCTCTCCTCTCGAGCAATTTGAAGTACTTTAGGCGTTCGACTTCGAATTCTGATCAGATCGCTTTCATCACTTTTTTTCTTCTCATTCAAAATTAGCATAAGCTATGATCAATCACCGAAGTCGAATATAAAGATTTTCCACATATTACAGATTGAAACTATGCAAAATCACCGGATGCGCATAATAAAGCAGACGATGACGAACAGCTAAACAGTGACTGCCACTATACAGTGTGTAAATGTAAACCATTGGCATGAAAGAAAATTGTTACGCAATGAATTAGCATTAGGCATCGTTCTCGGCATCGTTGCTCTGCCGCAACGAATGTTTAGCGCTTCCAAGGCGATTTTGCACTGCTTCAAGTGGATGGGATAATATATAAAACATGCTGAATATCTATGCAACACAGCAAACACTGACTCAGACGCGTCACTTATCTCATCTTCGCAAAACTGAGCCAAGCAAATATTAGCACGTCTACGTAATACAGCCTACACTCCCAACATTTATTTATGTTCAAAATTCGTCATACGAATCACCATATCAATGCATCAATGAACATATAAGCAGTCCAACAGCCGTTTCGTTGCATTCGAAATTTTTGAATTTCAAAATGTCTGCTTAGATATTGAATTTTGAACGTCCTAAATTCTTACGTAAAATCACCAACTTTGAGGTAAATTTCGTGAATTCAGCTGATATCCAAACGACAAGCTGAGAATATCTTGAACTCCACATCAGTGACACAAAGCCTCTTCACAGAGTAGAATTGCGAGGGGAGATAGCGCGCGCGCGAGCGTCGAGAAATGGTTTCTCTCACACTCATGATGGTCTCAAAATAATTTCTAACCAAAATGGCTGCCAGTCTTTCGTAGCTTCCGCGTGGATTAGGTTGTACACTGCTTGCTTATAATATCACAAATACTAGAGAACTCTATGAGAACACTCTCACTCTTGTATTTTCGTCGGAAGCGTGTAAAATAAAAATTCAGAGGGTTATACCGTCAGTGAGCAACGAGCGACAGGTGCGGCATTAGTATATAGACATATAGCAGCTGTTATATGTATATTAAACGTGCTCTTCACGTCCGCCCAACCCAAAACTGCTGATGGTCTGTTTGGTTCTATCTGACTATAGTTCTATATAGAGATCTTTTTGCACAGTCCGTCGCTTAATTGCCTCGCGCGATATCCGATACTACAGAATACACACTATATATAAGAAGATCTGCCGAAATTTGCTCCAAGAAGACTCAAAAATGGACGGGAGGCAAGAGTGAATTACTGATTTTTTTTTCCACCTCTCATTTCATCTATATTGAGGATGAAAACTCTAAGGTTTAGGAAGCCGAGAAAAATTGTTACGTGTCAAATTTTAGAAGAGCTCAGCTTGAGATCGCTATTTGACCACGGAGTTGACAGTCATGGAATTGATTGACAATTTGACCCTTAATTCTCTTTTTCGACCCTCAAATCTCAAGTTCAATCAACTTGATTTTTTGCTAAGAAAGAGCGCAAGAAATACACTAGAAAAGTGTCTCGCACAATCGATAGAGAACTCCTTGGCGTATCAAGAGGCCGAGACACATTGTGGGCAAATTTCTACAGATCTATACTCATACATTGAAATTTACTGGTATGAGTTACAGAAACATATTGTTGGTTAGTATAAATGACAACGCCGACGACTTGAGATTTAAATTATTATTATTTCACGTTATAGTGTGCAGCTGAGAACATCAAAAGGATCCGACTTTGAACTAAACCATGTAATCTGGTAGCAGAGCGTGGTAATATGTATTTCTAAGCACAACGTTGCTCTAAATCTCTCAAGCAATGAATAGAACTCGAGCTGCTTGCAAGGTATTCACACTTGGGAAAATAGATCAGTCTGTGAATGCAGAAACGATTTCTATTACACGTAACAAATAACAAAACATGAAGAATGTATGAAAAATTCATTAAATCATGAGAGGGCAAGGGTCTCTCCTGCTGCAACATTCATCATTTCCGCTGTACTTCATTCAAAGCCTTCGTATACCGCCACATTTTTTCGTAACAAAAACGTAGAGATCCATCACCACTACTCTCGAAAGATATCATGCCATTTATTCGCAGGCATACAAATCACATGGTTCTCGTATTCGTAAATTTCCGCTCAGTGTTAATTTGATTACGAGCTTTTGGCCATCGATTCAAAGCACCCAAAGTGCTTGAAAATTCAGCTGCACACCATCAGGTTCAAATGAAAGTTAGCGTTGATCTATGATACGGAAGTATATCCACTGCTTCGTCAGCAATAGTCATTCATTCATAGTAGGCATATGGATGCTCTACGGATGAGAGATACCTTCGAAGCAAACTCAAAAAAGGTTATTTTAGGCCCTACAAGATAGTTGAAGAGAGTTGAAGAGTTAACAGCTGCGATGATGTACACTCGTAAAAGCTGCTGCCTCGCACTCGTATCTCGTATTTCTCAAGTATATAGCCGAAAGTGAAAACGGAGCGGTGCGTGCGCTTGATGCTCTAAACTATTTTTAGATCGATCCCCGTGGCTATCCAATTTCGCATACCGAGTTTATGGAATACGTCTTTTAGGGGGGAAGAATAGGAAGACACAAAGTTGGTATAGATATAGTAGAGATGGGAGCCGTTAAACTCCCACGACTGACAAAACATCGTAAAACAATCGATGAACCAAACTGAAAATACGTCTAGCCAAATTTGCATACACGTTCCATATAAGCGTTATTGCAACATTCAGTTTTTATTGATCGTTTGGAAATGTGTGTGGACTTGCACACGTTGAAACTGATATTCGTGAAATGGAAATCAAAATTTCTCTGTAGCGCTAAAACTGTAGGTGATACGTGTAGAGCGATGCCAGAAATTCGGCGAATAGGTGGAAATACGGTAACTACTACAAGTACTGAAATCTTCATACTGTCGGCATTTTTCCTAAGAAAATTTGTATCTTCACAGGGTCAATTTTATTTAAAGGTACGTCCGATATGTCATGAATGTCATGCATAGTCACGAATGGTTCGTATAATATGAGCTAATAATCCGGTAGCCAGAAGGGTTAATTATTTCAAATCCTCTTCTTACCAGCAGACAGAAAACGTCAAAAAACGCGCTTGGATTTCCGTAGTCAACATAAGAGCTTTAGACTTACGGTTCATATATGTACATTTAAATACCAGACTCACATGACATACAGACCGCGGGATACGCAGAGTTTGCAAAGTTTTCGAGGCATATTCGCAACGCTTGGAGCTATTTTCGTGCGGCGAAACGCGATTAGAGTCATACGTAGGATATACCATTTATAAATATATGCATGAAGCTCGTCGACGTTCTACTCAAGTGTTGAGCTTTTACAAAATTTGAAAGCTTGCAGGAATGTCAGTCGAGCTTTTCAAGTGTCACGGCTTGGAATAGAAACATTGACGACTGACTAAAAATTTTTCGGTTATACTCGAGGCGTTATCATAAACGTTCGCTGGCTATCATATGGGACATTCTGATAGTCGTTCTTTGGAAAGACTCTGTGGAAAGATCCCATCAGGGAGAAGAAAAATTTGAATGGAAAGATCAAACGTCGACCTATTGCAGCAATTAGTAGAAGGAGGCTGCAATTGTTCATGACGTAGTGGTTAGAGTGATGGTCTAGCTATCTCGTGAAAGTAGATGATCACTACTTCTGAAGCATCTTTTCAAGATGAATGATGACGAATAATTATTGTAAAAACTCTTCATTTCATACTTGGCTCGAATTGATTTTTCACTTTATTGTTGCTTTTATTTAATGTCAAAGATTGCAAATTTTGCGTTTTTCATTTTCAAAGTGCTTTTTACTCAAAAACGATCAAGTTTAACGAAAAATGACAAGAGACTTTTTCTGTTTGAAATGGGTCAAATCATATCTTATGAAAATAGTTTGAATTGTCAATGAACAATTCTTCCAAATCGTTAAAAAAAATTCGATTAACACAAATTGCGACCATTTTTCAGCTTGGCAACGGGGCTTTCCACGATCGGGAGGGTCTTCTGAAGAGGATCCTACAGAAAAACCTCGTCGGAATAATTTTCCCAACGATGGCGCCTACATGGCCTGAACCAGTTTTCAGTTAAACTTACACTTGGCAGAACGTGCATTTTATGAATGAGTTTCATTCAAAACTTGAAAAAATAATCATCTATTATGGACACATGATATCATGGGAAGTATTTGCGTTAAGGTACAAAATATTTTGTGAAAATTGAAGTTCAAGTCTTTAGAAAAAAAAACTTTACCCAGTTTTCTTTTCATTCGTCTGGTACATCACTTCGAAGAAAAAAAACATGTTCCTCTCAAATCAAAGTCGCAAAATCCAACCAGGACTCTAAAATACAACTAAGCACTCAATTGACCAAAATCTACCATCCAGTTTACCATCTATTCGTTAACCACAACATCATCCGACGCTTACACATCGCAACTTTCAAAACGAGACCCAATGGTACAACTCTAAACTTCCTCTTATATACCCAAAAGACACAGCAAAAGTTGTCAGACTCTGAGAATCTCTGAGTATACTATATAGTATTAGTGCATAGACTATATGTACAGAATACTCAACGGTGCAATGAACGCTGCTCAGAGGTTTGCATGATCGTTGCATTTTGCATGTTATCCAGAGAGAGACATAGAGATGTACGGAAAGCTACAAGAGTAATACCAGCAACAGAGGACTATTTGCAGTCTCGCAGGTCCACTAAATTCTCCAAGCTAAATTGCGGCAACAGAAGCAGCAGTTGTGGATGTGGATGTGAATGTGAGACTGGATATTTCGTTGTGATGGAAACAGACCAATGGAAAACCGTCTGCATGAACCTCTGTGTTATATGCTGTACTATTGCCATACATATGGTACTGTGTGCTATACTAAAGATAGATACTGACTGTTCTGGTAAATATGCGACCCAGCTTCGGACAGACGGTCTGACGTTGATTGAGCATGATAACTCGTTCATGTGTCACACTTTTGTAAATCTTTGGCCAGACTCGACTGTGTGAGAGCATCGACTGATATATTCAAGATTGATCTATGGCATTTTGAGCCTTTGAAAATTGTAGGTAAGCTATTTGGATTCGTGATGTTTTAGTACTGTGACATGTGTAATACTGTTGGACATTTTCATTTGTGTTAGAAAGTTATTTGAGCCAGAAATAGATTCTTTCAAAAGGATATAGGAATCAGATCACTTCTTGACTATGTTCTGGATAACTGAACTATTCAAGGTTTCTAAGAACAGATGACACAAGAATAAATTAGTCAGATTCTTTGAGTCTTCATTCCATGAGTTACTTCGGATTGTACTTGACGATATTGAACTAATTCGGATCAGATTATTACCCTGTAAACGGACTGAGGATCTCATAACCTAAAAATGTAGATTCTTACGATGAACCTTCAAGTGAACGGGAAGAATATAATTAATTAGCAAATAACATTGAAAAATAACATTGAATTATCATGGAAGATTCTCCCATATTTCAATTCATGGAAAACCTCAAGACGAGTGATAAAATTCACAAATATATGCATGAGGAGCCTCTCTTCAATCATAGGCGCAATCCGTTTACAGGATGCAGTTGCTTCTTCAATGAAATACGAGAGGAACATTCAGTAAAGATCAAAAAACAAAATTCAAAAGCGAAAGTCTTAGGAACAAAAAAAGTTCCCAAGAAAGCAAAGAGGGTGAAATGCCGTTGACGTAACTCAAGAAGGCGTCAGGAGTAAAAAACTTGGAAGAAGAAGAAGGAATCTCCCATCACGGAAAGCAAAAATATATACGACTTACGTGCCCTGATACACATTTACTTTGCGTATATACCACGTATGTATGCGCACGTGCTCGACTACTTATAGGGTGGAAAAAGAAGAAGTGTATGCCAACAGAGAGAAAGATTATATATATATAGCTAGGGGGTGCCACACCTAACCTCGTTATTTTCCGAACGCGTTGGGCTTCCTTTCAGTTTCCCAGCGCGCAAAGTAATCGCATTATCGCGTATCGCCGTTACAAGAGATACGACCATGTACCCGGAAAACGTTCCATATACCATCAATTCCCTTCTATAAAGCCCTGTTTCATCGTTGCCACAGGAAGTCACTTTTTCACAGATACACTATTCGTTCACTTGCTTCAGGAAAAATCTCAAGTACAAATCAAGTGGTGAGTATATTGAGAGAGTCTTTCACTGAAAAGCTTTTCTATTAACGTTTAACGTCATTTACAGAATGAATTATGAATATCACTCCATTAGGAAGAGCTTTGAATGGATTTTTCGACAAGAACTAATTCGTTTCAAACTTGAGTGAGGAATGTTCAATGAGAAACTGAGAAACCCTGATGGTGTAGCTTGTACTCAGGTTATAGAGAGATACATGAGATATACTGGTATCTTGGTACCTCATTAATTTCATAAGATGAAGTGCCTTGTGGAAAATTGAGACCTCGCATGATGTATGATGCGCATAGTGTAGCATACTAATTATATGGAATAATAATCAGCGTCTTTGAGTACTCAAACGGTACGTGAGCTATGTTAATGTACTTTTGAATTATTTGATTAGAGTCGGAAAGAGAGAGAGGGATCTTAATGCAATTTATGTATCTCATCCTCTTGAAGAGCATGAACTACTTCAATCATATTGAATTCGCATGGACACTTTTCATACATTTTTCAAGATCAGTGCCTAGGTAGACAGGAAATGAAAAGTGATGAAGAATTAATCCTTCATAATCGAACGTGAAGTGAATGAACAAATGGATGGTAAAATGATCGAAAGTATCATTGTCATGAGATTACTATTATATTCAGTGTTATCATTTTCTTCTGACTTTTGTACACTCTACAATGACGTTGTGGGAGAAGAAATTTACACAGATGAGTTTGAATTTGGACCAGAGATCAGATTCTAACCATGTCGAATCACAGATGAATCGTGATTTATAGAAAAAGTCCTTGATACAGTCCAAGATTAATGAAAGAATGCTGAACCAAATGAAGTTCTTAAAGTAACAATACAGTTTCAAAAAAGTTAGGAAGTTATCACAAAAGGCGAAGCTCTTCAATATATATATATACACAATGATCAACTTTTGTTACATTACTGTGACCGAATCACAAATTAAGAGCAATTCTAATATTCTATTTCCCATACAATTCAACTATTCGACAAATTTCCTCCTGTACAGTATTGAAAATAGAATACAGTAAAAGTAGCATTTGCTAAAATCGACTATAAATCCAAGAGAATGAACAACTCATGTTGGCAAATAATATACGGCTGTTGCCGATAAATGCATTCTCTCTTTTACCATCGAATTGAAATTGGTTGAAATTGCGAAAAAGATGTGAGAGAGGCAGGCATTATAAAAAAAAAAAAAAAAAAAAGGAAGAGATGCATCCAATCTCGAATCCGTGCATCGCCCATATTCCAGTTTGAAACTGCAACACACCGAAAGGAGAGAGGAAACTGACTCAATCACGACTTTTTTATCCCAGCTATATATACACGTGGGCGAAATTTACGAGCCCGATTATAACGATATTCCTTCTTTCGAACCTCGCGTTCTCTCTTCTCTCATATAAAAGTACATGGACGCGTGTGCTGGTGCTGGCTGCACTTCACATATACATGTAAGTATAGGATGAGGGTGAAGCTCTACACGAGAGCTTGTAACATAACCTATACACTTATATATAAAACACACGAGCTGTTGCCTCTCTCTCCCTCTTCTTTTCTGCATATTCGCTATTTTTCGATCATCTCTTTCTTCCTCTTCACCACGACCAAGTCCGCGCAGAGTTATACTCTGATGATGAGGCCTGTAGCAGTGCCGATAAAAGCGAGAGTGCCACGACGATCCGACGTACATACTACATTGCTCAGACTCTCTTTTCTGGCTGTCGTGCTTTTGGCTCTCTGAGATGAGAGAGAGAGAGAGAGAGAGAGAGAGAGAGAGAGAGAGAGAGACATGGTAAGTAAAGAAAGAGAGGGAACAATGAAGAGTGAAGATAGAAGATGCCGACAAGTGGCCGAAGAGAGAAGATGGAGAAGAGGAACGCTCGCAATCGAGCGCGAGACATGCCGCTCATCCTGAAGTAATGCTCACGCGGTTCCGGGATGAGATGGTAGATGCAGGTGGATCTCCTTCTTGATTGCCCGATGCCCTAGGTATCGGACATCGAGGGGAGAGGGATATTACACGGCCGGGCCCACCTCTCGGTGGGCCCCACCCAAACCCGTGTCCCGCCTGGTATGGCCTGCGTGGGCTATGCGTAGTCCGCGTAAGCTGAACCAGTCCGGTGTCTGGGGACGGATCCGAGGGATCCCGAGGCAGATTTTGCCCTCTAACCACCTTAAAAAAAAAAAAAAAAAAAAAAAAAAAGACATGGTAAGTACAGGGTTGCCAGCGTATCTGAAAAAGCGGACCAGTGGCGCGGTGGCAGTCTCGAACATTTTGCTACGTCTTTTGCGTTTAATACCTCGCTCTTCTCGTTCTAAATCTCTTCCGTTTTTGTCGTTCTCTTCAGACTCAAACTTTTATGAATTTTGAGCCCCAAAAGTGTTCTGGGATGAAGAATCGTGACTTTGAAGTTGAATGGTTTGGAAAGTATTCTTTTATTCTATGTTTCAAAGCCTGGTGTTCCTCCTCAGCATTAACTAAGGAAGAAAATGACAACCAAAGCTCTTCCTAGAGTTCACTTCTCCATACAAAGCACCAGCGTGAATCAGTCATGATGACCCGAGTCACTTTTCAGAAATTGACATTGTTTTCGAAGAATGTATAATATCCGAGGCATGAGCAACGATTCTGTCATTGTGACCAGATCTTGCCTTCAAGAAAGATTGTCATCCCATGAAAGAATCACTAATGACTTGCATACACAATGATAATCCGATCATCTTTGATGAGATCTATACATTCCTATGATTCGTAACTAGGTCAAAAATCCATGGTTGACGGTCTAAGTGTCCCAGGAACTTCTCTTGAGTCAGAAGATTTTCCTACCATATTCCACAAAATTCACGATTGCATCAATAAAAATCCAGCTCAAGTACATTCTCCAAATGTGCCATTAAAAATCTTCGAAAGACAATGATCTATGACTGAAATTCGATACGTTTCTACGAGAAACATGATTTCTTTGTCAAGTCTTGAAACAATTCACCAGCGTGGACTCTCAACTCTTAGAGGGAAATCAAACTACTTCCTCACAATATTTTCCTTCGGGTTACCGAAAAATTTCTTCTTTTTTTTTACTTCATTATCTGAAAAATGCTCAATGAAGATAGGTACATACATGTTTCACTTCAAAATAAGAGTAGTTCTAGTTTAAACTGTCTGCAGCTCAATCGTGACCTAGCTCCAAAACCAGCTCGGAATAAATTTCATTATTTGACTTGAATGTAATAAATTACAGATCTCGACAGCCGACTTCATGCAGACTGCAGTACCCAAAATTTGCATTATTTCCAAAATAAGAAAGAGGACCAACAAGAAATTTTGTTCTATATTGATTATTATTTTTACGTTGGCAAAACTGGCACGAATGAAACAGTCTTACATAGAAAACAAAGAGTTAAAATCGTTCCGCAGCAATTTCTCGACGACGAGGGAACTCTTTTTGAATAATCGATTGCAATGCCGGCACTGCATGCATGCATGCATGCACCGGCATATAGTGAATCTAGGCTAATGTGGTGAACACGCAAGAGAGCGTGTGCGCACCTTTACTTCACAGATTTACTAGTATAGATCTAGTATATACTATTACTACTCCTTCTACTTGTCGTTGGAAGCAAGATAAAGACTGATTAGAAATGAGAAGTTATACTCTCTTGGTCTCGACCGCAATACCAAAATGTAACATTAATATTTGCCTATCTCGTGACTTGTGGACCAGTCATTTTTGTGTAACTTTTTTTTACTCTGTTTGAGTACTGCAGATCTTACTGCAGTTTTTAAAGATACTTAAATTGACATGAACGTGTGCGCGAATCTTCAATTAAATTTTAATGAGGGATATTAAACTTTTTTTCCTTCAAAAATAAAGGAAGCCAGGCTAGGTGCACGAAATAGTAGAAAGAATGAAATTGCAGTTTTTAGAAGAAAGTAGGGCGAGGATATGGCATAATGTAATACAACTGCGACAGTAAATGCTAATACGGCAGTGGATTAAAAATGAGATTGCAGATATTTGAGACCTCTGCGCTGATAAGCAGTTCTGTAGAAATTAGAAGCACTTCAAAGGGTACGTAGAAGCTAAAAAGCGGGATTATTTTCTGTTAAAAGCATTCTTTTCCAATTCTGACAGCTAATGCAACACGAAAGCAGACGTCTCAGATTCAGAAATCATGATTCCCATTCCATCAGGAGTCAAGAGACCAACCAGATTCAAGGATTTATTCACATGGCTATTCATGCTCAAAGAAGTGAGTCAACCACAATTGACAACCCGGTAATCATTTTTATCAATCAATTCGTGGAAGAGTTCACTAATCTACTCTTCAATGATCTTTTCATTTGTTCAGCTAGCCAATCATTGTCACACGACTAGGTAACAGCGAAAGCAGCCTATTACAATTTTTCATATTTTTCGAATATTCCCAATTATGTTACCTTCACTTTCCGTAATCAAATGGCCAAGGGGAGAGAATGATGCCTAACAGATATGGAAAGCAGAGATAGATAGCTCACAATATGTACAAATTGTGAAGGTAATTTACCTTGATACTGTCGTAGCAGGCGGTGACGCGTCCATTCTGAACCTCGACGTTGGCCGGTGGATGAGCAAACTTGCATTCTGTGTCCGATCGGCTGCACTTTTGACGTTGAAATTCTCTGCAGACCTCAAGTTGTAGCCATCGCGAATCTTTTCCGTTGAGTAGATTGTTCATGTTGACCATAGCCATCTCTTGGCGAGACCTAGCTGTGGAATTGAAGGCTGCTTAGGCCTTTTTTCAATACGCTTTTGTCGTTGACTGCTTTTGCTCTTTTGAAGATCCTTTTGAATTTCTTCACGGTAGCTAAAGAACATGGAAATAACCATTATATTCTCAAAGATCTCGGGAAGGTTCATTCATTTATGGTCGCCGGCCTTGACGGCCGTGTAGACGGCCCGCAATGTGCTAGATTGTGGCCCTGAGACCATAAAAAATCATATGCACCTCGTGTCGTAATCGCGGCTTTCCATGCTTCGTTTGCAGCACGAGTCATGGAAATTCCGCGATTACGGCACTCCGGTACATAATCTACTATTTCATATTTCACTTGCAAGACTTTCATTACAAAAATCGTTTCCATAATAAGAGTTTGACACTTGTTGAACAATTTTTCTTTTCTACAATTATCATCCAAAGATGATATTTGAGTACTCAGAGTGATATTCAACATCTGGAAATCGGTCTATGCGATCGAGAAAAATATTACAAGAACTTGAAAGTTGGACTTTGGTGACCAAGAAAAAAGTTATGGAAACAATAATATGGACAAAGAAGATATGAATGAATGGCAGTGAATAGAAAAATAGTAGATAAATGAAGAAGCAGAATGAAATATTACGGAAGAATGATCGACAGAAAGATGAGAGCCGAGCCATAATCAAGATTATCTTATGAAGAGTGGCCGTTAAAAGGTGCTGAGGCATTTAATATCCATCATATCGGAATGAGGTGAGATTATGGGCTCCAGCGTCTATACTTGAAAATGAATTAATTTTCATGCATTTGCATGACGCTCATTTTGCACGTTTCTCATCGTGTATTCGTTTGCAAATACGTGTTCTTTCCCGTAACACGCCTTGTAAAGATATCCTTCGAGAGAGTTATCACTTGCTCAAGGTTTACGTAACTCATCGTTATTCATTTACTCATTTTCTCGAGTTGATGGCATCCATAACCTCGGTTATCTCTTCAGCAAAACATGGCCCCGATAATTGCTTCTCTTTTATAATATCATCCGTGCCAGTTATACAACTCTCTCGTTCTCCCAGATTACCGTATTCATCCAAACGATTTCAATATCCATGAAAACTCTTTCGTGACCAAACAGATCAAAGATTTTCGATTGATTGAAAAAATTCGTAGGTTTACTGAATAATTCTTTAGTGAAAGAAGGAAGCCATACATTAGTTATTTCGATGCAAAATTAACCAGTTTTAACGATTTTCAAGTAGATATAAACTTATCCACATAAGTGTTACCTTAAGAAATATACTATTTCCAAAATTCCTATTCAATATAAACAATGCGACAAAATTACGAAAATTTGTCTCTTTGAAAATCAATCGTCTTGAATGAAAGATGATTTTTTTGAATATCCAATTCTTCGACTTTTGTATCAACTACACATGAGTGGTTCAGAATCAAAATGGACCAAGTACACTTTTGTGACTCACTCATATTGCGATCTCCCAAAATCATCCTGTAAACGGAAACCATTTGGGAGTTATTCTTCAATTCGATGAATATTCTTGAAAAAATGGAAGAAGTTGTCTGCAAAGGATAAGCTCAAATCCGTTAACATATGGAACTTTCAGGTTGATTTTTCACACTGATCAAACGTGACTATATTGTTATAGTCCACTTTGATTCTAAACCACTCATATTCAGTAAGGTTACTTCAATGTTCTCATACCTGCTTATCTCGGGTGCGCAACGCTCCCAAGAGATGCTGTTAAGCTCGGCTTCGTGTTGTGAGCCAAGCTTGCGGTTGAGCCGTTGAGCGTTCAAGCTCTCAAGCTCGGTGACTTTGACGACTATTATTATGCCTCGTACAACTAGTACTGCTGCTTCTTGATGCTCCTGGGCTTCCAGTTTCTTCACTCCAATTGCTGCTACTTCTATTAATGCTTCTGATGAATCTGCTAACTCGCTCTCTCATTGATGCAAGAAATTCTAATTCTTGAAAGTAGCCACTGCTAATTCTATCTGTCTTCTCTTAGTAGCTTTTTTCTGGCTTGCAATAAAGCAATAAACAAGCCAGGAAAATAGAGATACTGAAGATTAGATCTTCCTTGTGTGTGAAAGAGGAAATGGACGAAAGTGAGAGGGTATAGGTTAAGGGAAAAGGAGAAGAGGGATTGCGAGTAAGCGTGATGTCGCTTCCGCTATCTTCCAATTCTACTATACGTCATTTATATCGACGTGTGTTCACTTTCCAGACAGTTTTCCACGGAGATGACTTCCGCTGCTTACTACTCGAGGACTTGAGCTGTGTACGTTTTCTGGAATCAAAGAAGAAAAGCAAAAGGTTGCGTTACTGGCGTGTGCGGTTACATAGCGGTTTTGCGATAGATGTTTTTGGGGATTATAGGGATATTGCTTAAGCTCGAATTCACCATTGGGGGAAAAAAGTCGATAGCTTGTCAGGAAAGTATGTCATGATCTATTGCTGGGAGATTGGCGCCTGGCAAATTTTTCCGTGGAAAATTCCATCAGAGTAAGAAAGTTAGGCTGGAATTGTATTCACCATTTTTGCAAATCAAAATCTTGATTACTGTCTTTTTCCATGCATACCTCAGAATTTTCGTGTGCTTTTGAATAATTCCGATTGACCAAATGAAGAATAAACAATCTCAGATAATTCGTAAAAGTCATTCGAGATGCATAGAACGATGGTTCACGCATAGTCATTCGAATATAACATTGATTCGGCCCTTTGGATTGGTTTTTGGTAAATGAAATGGAAACATTGAGCGTAGTAATTTTTGTAAAATGTTCTCAAATAGAAAATTTGGCATGATGATCATTTAATGACTTTGAATTGAGGTCAGGTTGTATCAGACTAATCCAAAAAGAACCAAGACGACAAAAACATATGGTAAGCTGATTAAAACGTAAAATAATGGAAAAGAATCTCAAGGACCGTGGGATTCAGGGAAACCAGTGTTATCTCCCAACTCTCTCCGCACGAATCAGTAAATATTGACCCCATTCATGGCAATTTCACTAATTCACAGAGAAACGTTCCTTCAGAATGAGTAAAATTCTACTAAAAATCAGCGAAATCCACTGATTAGGGTCAATTACTAATGATTCATGTAAAAAAAGTAGGAAATGAGCATCGTCATACTGAGTGCCAAGAGTGAGGTTAGATAAATTTTCAAATCAGACTCGTCTAAGTACTGTCAATCAGAAATGAGCACTTGATATAGAAATTCGAGCTCAAGCGATTCGAATTATTCCTCTACTTTTTTTTCTTAGTAAGTCTGGGATCTGTTGGTTTGGAAATTCCCACATATTACTGTATAAAGTTCATAAATTGTTTGCAAGTAAATGAGATGCGGGCGATACGGGCGACGACCAATAAGCAAGCAAAGTATGTATATAGAGCTATATAAAGGAGGAGAAATAGGGAGGATTGGCTACTGGCTGGTGTCTGCGGTTGTATATAGCACATATAGTCGATGTGATGTGAGGGCGAATAAAAGCAAGGTCAGTCTCACTGAAAAGCACAGACGCGCAGAGTCTCTACCACCACAATGCAAGCACCCTCAAAGACCTCTTTACTCTCCATAGTCGGTCAGTGAGCTGTTGTGATTGGTTACTTTCGCGGTATAGAGGGCCACGACTTTCTGAATGGGAAGTGAGGATTCCAAAGGCATAGGCTAAATTAGCTGGCTAGCGCAAACATAGTCCCTGAATGTTGAACACCATCCCTTAACCCTTTCTAGCAGAAATTTTGGATTAACTGGTTCAGTTTCCCTCTCAAATAGTGATCATCCACAAAAGTTGGTTATCAGAGCTCAAACATGTGTAATTGATCCCAAATTCCCAGAAAGCTTTGCTGAACTGAATACGGTTACTGGTCCATAATACCGTTAATCCTCAGTTTCACAAAGGGCAAATTTTGAACCTTCATTAATCTCGTGTGATTCAATTTTTTCCAGATTCTAACCAAAACCTACTCTATGATAACCTCAACTTTGAACACTGAGCCATTCATCAATTAAAAGAGGATGTGGTTTATTAGCAACCACACGTATTCGTGTTCGAGAGGAAAATCATTGGAGAGGATATCCATTTGGAGTTCCAAGCTCTACTAGTTTTGAGTAATCGATAATAATGTCAAGATGCTTGACCTAGACAAGATCTGTATGGATACAGGTGATGATGGAATATTTTTTACCTTCGCGGGTATTTTTCCTATCGGGTATACGTTTTATTGCGTCTCAAAGTTGAGTCAATGAACTTTCCATCCGACAAAATAAATTATACACAGTTCAATTAATAAATCTTCGATTATAGAACTACAAAAGTCACATCTGCAAAGATTGTGTATGGTTCGACATATTCCTATGGATTTCTGTGACTCAACAAACTTATAAAATTTTCCATGTAATAAAAATTGAACCACGTACTCACACCAGAAGAAGAAAGGGGAAATTTGGATTCAAAGTTCTTCAAAATGATTCCTACGAACTTTCATAGGTTATGACGAGATAAGGTAATGATTTCCCACAAAGCTTTATCTGCCAACATGCCCTCAAAGACAAGTTGAGAGGATGTAACCCAAAACCCTCTTCCTGTCTCTTTCTATTGGAAAATGAAATTTCTGTGGGGGATATCAACATAATATCAGCTGCGGGGACAAGCGTATAAAAAGGTTTCTGTTGAACGTTTGCCGCCACCATGAAAAGGAGACCAGCATCTAGTGCAAAATGGAGCACTCACAAAGGGTAAAATTGCCAAAAAAACTGAAGAGAAAGAGACAAAACGAGAGAGAACTGGGAGTGATAACCAAGAGAAAGAGAGGCATAAAAAAAGGAAGATATTCGAGGACACACAGTGGACTAGAGCTGGAGGGATAACCAAGAAGAGGAGGAGTATTGGAGAGGTGATACGAGAGAGAAAGAGATAGAAAAAAAAGGCTATATCGCAATTTTGCAAGAGAACCACAGTAAAGAGAGAATATAAGCGGCTTATATCAAGACGACGACCAACACCATTATTATATTTCTATGCGACCAACGCGCTTGGTAGACGTTTCTCAAGCGGTCGGTTCGGTCTCCCCGCGCAAGTTTCTTCTCGACGTATGTCCAGGGAGAAAGAGGACAGATATTATATGGCGGCGGCTCTGGTAAGGGATTTTAAGAGAGCGAGGTAAAATAATACCGAGAGAGAAATCATTTGTTGCTCACTACACGCTACTTGGTGAAATATTGCGATATATGTGTATATGTATATATGTGTTTTCCTCTCTCTTGAGATCGCCAAGTCACTTTTCCGAACAACCAAAAGAGACAACGTATATATCCGCAAAGCCGATTCCCGATTCCACAATTCGAAAGCTTGGAGCGGTGGTTTGGTTCTCTCAGTTTTCGATATATAACGAAACTACGTCGCCCGAGGTTCTGCCCACAAAGTCAACTTTGCCTTGGACACTCACTTTCATCCTCATGCTCATCGTCGTCGTCGTCGTCGTCGTATTTTGCTCTTTGAACGTCGGACATGCGATCGAAGAGGAGGACCTCACCGAACCACGAAAATCTTTGACAGGCGACTCTCTCTCTTTACGGTCACTGGATACGCTAGGGGGATGAAATTGCATGGATTGATCTCTCTCTAGCAAAAGCTCGTATCTCCGTTTACACTTACTCTTGCGTCTTAAAAAAGTAGCTTGGGAGCGTGTACAAATCGTGAGATTTTTGGAAGCTTTGTGCAGGGGTTGAGATCAATAGACGGTTGACCAAAAATTCACAGCGTAAGATTGGTCTTAGCTTGATTGAATTGATGAGAGATTTGTGATGATGTATGGATCAAAAGTTATCTTGAAGAAGATGTTGAGCTTTTTTCTTAGTTACCCTTAATGGTTGCCAAAGGCAGGCTTCGGCCGACTATTGGGATCAGAATTTATTTTCAAATTTCTTGGATGTCCTAGTTTCAAAAAATTATAATTGGAATCCAATAACTTTCATACAATCCAACTCCCCGAATTCATAGGATGGGATTCCCAAATAGAATAAATTATGAAAAATATAATCATATGATACCTAATTGAAGAAGAAATAGATATTTTATTATAAAGATGTCTTAGTATGACTATTCAACTCCGAATCCATTTTAAATACGGCAAAAATATCTATGACTGGTCCTTCACAAAAATATTTTCTTCTCAGTTATGAATGAGAGATGATTCAAGAGTCGAGATTCAGAATCAGTTATCTCATCGATGCGGTAAGAAGTGAAATCAGACCCATCATTAAGAATTAATTCACCCCATTCACCCGCCCGTATGCACAATTTACTTGGTCCATTAGAGCTGCCATGAACCATGGTAATCAACCATGGCAAAATACTCTAGTACGATTGAACATCACGTACCCATCGAGAGGATAATTCAACTTCATATTCAAATCAATATTGATGTTCCATCGATATTATGAATATTGTATTCTTGACTATTAGAATCTATTTCAATAAATAAAGTACCCCCGGGTAGTACCTCACTAGTGACCACAAATCTGTTTTTAATAATCGTGTGGCCCCAAATCTAGTTATTAAATTCAATTATGCTCGGTTTATACCTCCTCTTACACTTTCTCAACTCACTCTCTCCTCTTTCCTCGCAACACACAAAATCCCACAGAGGGACACCTCATCACTCCCCATTAACAAAATATTTACTGCTCCTTTTCATTCTAATTTCCACAGCTGAAACTTTGCAGACACCCTCTCAGCTCTGATATGAAATTCAAGATACAACTTTGCGGTTGTAAGTCATATAAGAGAAAAAGGTTAAGCTACGTATGTATGTGTGCAAAACCTAATACCATATCGTCGTCCAAGCATCATGAGCCGCACCCGTTGCTGAGAGAGTACGATAGAAAGAAAAGTGGACACACGAAGCCGCAACGAAGACTAACTGACTCTCGCGTCGCGCCGTTGTAATAAAAAGAAGAGGAGTAAAAGGGTTTGCCCATAGGCGAGACCGAACGTCATCACATACACTATATAAAGGTTTGCTCAAACACACACGTTTCTCGGTGCAGTACACTTTCATCGAACACGAAACAAAGGGACACACCTATATATAATACTCTCTTGGGTCGTGTGTGTTATACCCTGCAAGAGTTATGTGCACAGCCCCGCACATCAATGTCCCCAAGACTTTCTCTCATCTCTTGCTCGACATATATTCTTGCATGCATAGAGACTCTCGGTCGCTTTCGCCATGCAGTGATGCCCGGTCAAGTATATAATTGAGGGCAGTCTATCAGAAAGATCGAAAAATCATTTCCATTAGCGTCCACTCTCGATAGTCAACTGCAAAGGAGTGATTTTATACATGATTTTGCAAGAAAAAACGCTTGGATGCTCGCTCGAATGTGAAACTCTAATGAAATGATCTGCTCTTGGATTCCATCAATCGAGCAAGTTGATGTTACCGGATACTCCAGGTTGGGAAGTTCGGAATCATTGTGAAACAATCGTGAATCTTGCTTAAAGCAAATTCAGACACGACTATCCAATATTTTCATAGTCTACTGCTCGTCCAGGAATAATCCAGGCGAATATTTAGATAGACTGTTCTTACCCACTCAATGTAGAAATATGAAATAATCAAGGAGACACTATGACTCTTTGGTTGCCTCTATTTTAGTTAAAAAAAATTTGAATACTGAACTACGACGTTGGAAAACAAAATCAGGACAACCAACAAACAACAAGACAAAGTGGTGAAGGATCAAGTTATTGTCTTGAAAAGCAACAAAATTTACAGCAGAAGTATATATTTATAAATTTCTGACCTACGACTTGGGAATCAAAGACCAAAATGTATCTCAATCCAGTTCAGAAACAACTGTAATCATGTATTATTCGTAACCCAGGATAGTGCCATTTTCTAAGAGGTCCATTGAACAACCAATTTACTCAAGCTCGGAACAACAGCTGCCCAAATTCATGAAACCAAATTTCAAAACCTTACACATGTCAAAAATACTCCAACGTTGTCGAGATCTATCGATATTGATTCCTACGACTCCAACGTTGTTGTTGATTCCTATAACGTTGGAGTCCTAGAAATCAATTTGTAGGAGAATCTGTTGATCAACACATATGATGATCCTCAATTCTCACACTGAAATGTTTCATATGCAAATGTTTCGAGCATTCCCAAAAGACAGCAGGAAATACCACAGAACAATGTCAATGGTCCAAGGTTGAGAAGGAACTGTTCTAATCCACAAGATTCGAATTGACTTGTCAGATAATGGTTCATCCATCGCTCCAGGAAAGAGACGTTCAACTGAACACGATAGTATATTGAGATAGACTAAATTATGAGCCATAAAGTATCCGGAAAGTAAGTATGAAGAATTAATGAGGGAGGAAAACGATGAATCTAACCGATGTTCTCACGTAAAGGATACAAATGAATTCACATCCTAAATAAGCCAGACACGTGAGGGCAGAAATGCGAGCAAGTCACAAGTTTGCAATAACGTTTGTTTCTGTATATGTGTATGCAAGTTTCAAATGCACATCGGAATTCAAGATTCAATCGCAGACCTGCAGACTTCACGGTCTAGTTGTTTTGAAAGAAACAGTGATACGGAGTTCTTTGCGTAACGCTATATTCTGTTTCAGTTGGTTCGCGAACTCCCGCGGAAACACGAGCTAAAGAAAAGCCGCTCAGCTGTGCAATAACATTGCCATGCACCAATGCACTATGACGTATTATCAGTATGAAAGAAACCTGTTGAGCTGAGAGTTGTGTTGCAAGTGTAAATAGAGACTCAAGTCTGAAATGCTCAACTTTCAATCCAAGACATTATTATCCTTTTAGCTAATATGGAGATATTACAGGTGAGCTTGTAGTTCAATCAATGCTGATGAGAATATCAAACAATGGAGTCTCATAGCATTGTAAAATTTTCATCTTAGATTCATTCTTTTTGATGGCTGGCAGTTACTTTAAGACAGAGCTAATTCTAAACCATGGAAAAACAACCGAGGAAGTGGAGGCTTTCTGGGCTGTAAGGTCTCAGTTCGGAAGATAAATCTTGATCAAGATGGATATTGGAATATACTTCATTCTCACCATTCAAAATCTCAAACTCCATTCGATTTCAGAAGAGAAAGGAAAACTGAAGGGAAATACCGAACCATAAAACAGGAGGAGCCAGAATACATCTCCAAGAATAACCAAGCTACATTTGATGATGATACATGTGCTCCAACGGACCAACCTCCTTCTCAGACACATAACATCGAAACTTTTTAGAATCAAAACTCTCTCAGTAAAGCTTTGAAAAATCTCCGTTCTCATTTATCGATACGGAAACTGTATGAAAACTTTGCAGTACTTCACTCGAGGAAATGTTCAAGTTTATATATCACGATGCTAAGAAGAAGAAAAGGGAGAGCACAAGCTTTCTGAACACCAGAAGTACCACCAAGTATTACACTGGGGTACAAGAACGAGGGATGCCACAGAGCAAGAAAGAGAGAGGGGGGAAAGCTCCTGGAAAGAAGAAAACTTATGTAAAAGTTTCATCAATCCATTTATCTGGTAGAAGAGAGCGGGGGACTTACTTTGCCACACCACGAGCAAAGCGTGCAAGAGTAAAGCGTCGGAGCAAGTCCAAAAAGTCTGTACCGCTCTTGCGTGCGCATAAATCATGAAGAGAACCCCAGAACCGTATACCTCTCTTTTTTTTTTTAACTTATAAGAAAGTACTTTCTTCCTCAATGCTTTTCGATATAACAAAATTCACACACATACACATACATAACAAAGGGAACACCAACTCATAAACATGTAAAGTTAAAGAGTAGACGAGTGAACATATACGATTCGTTTCAATTTTCAGTTTGCATCCTGTGTAGTGTGAGAGATGCCGTCAAGGTTTCCAAACTTGGAAATTGAGTTTGGCAATTGGAGGCAAGAGCTAGGGTTCACCTTTCCATGTACAGTTAGGGTAGGTTTCCGAAAGCTGAATTGCATGAAGTGTGCATTAGTTAAGCAAGGGTGTCTGGATTTCAGAGATACGCAAGATTGGAGCAGTAGTAGCCACACAGAAGTGAATTTTGCTTGGGGCTAATACACAACTTTGAAGCGTGGTTAGTTGGAAGTTTCTTAGAGGGAAGGTCTTTGTGGTCCAGTTGCTTCTAGTTTTCTCTCGTGATCATCACTTCATCAGACCAGAAATGGGACTGAGCCTTGGTTATGAAGACTCTGTATCCAATCGTGTTGGTTGGGAGCTGTAACTGTTGCATGAGTGTAAACTTTGAAGAAAATCTGACAGAAATTGAACAATGCAAGAATTTGGACACAAAATTTTAGGATTCTTTTGACAAGTGGGTAAGAAGTTGTTGCCACAACTGAATCAAAATATCACAGAATGATCGATCTTCAGTAGAAGTGTTTTCCTGATGTAACGTGATTTTGACGATGAAATGGTCAGTTTTCAATTCTTGATCATTAACCGGCTTCATTTTACATTCTTGATGACCTTCCCATGAACAAGGGACAAAAACATTGTCTATTATATGGATAATACTTGGGTGGCCTTCTTTTATCTGGTTTTTGGAAAGAAGAAAGAAACTATGATTGATCCTGCACAATTTGTCGAGTTATGAAGTAATATTTTTGCACAACTTTCCTCGACATTCACATAATTTTCACAATTTGCTATCAATAAACCAATTCCAGGGCGATGAAATACATTCTCTACTGTAAAAGAATCTTAAATCCAAAGTTTTTTATCAACGAGAAAGAAGTAGTATGTCGAATGATCTGACTGAAATTCCGTCTACTCGAAGGCTCGACTAAAAAAACTTACTCAAAGGAATTTAGAGAGTTAAAGTCTTGAAAAGTTGTCACTTAAAAATGTCATACAAATCATTAATTCGTTGATAAATCAGTACTATTCTGCGGTTCTACACCATAAAAATTGCACTACAGCTTCTGATCAATGCGTCCACCACAACATCATGAAATAATAAAAAAATCTGTATACGCGTGAGCGCAATGCATTTTTCATTAAAGCCAAATGGGATTCGAATGATGAAGTGGCTATGACACGATGAAAAAAGTTGGCTAATAATGCGGAAAAAAGTCAATCAGGCACGCGTAAGAGAAATATGGATAAATAATTCAAATAAAAGTCAGAGAAGAAGAAATGTAGAGAGAAGTGTGCATCCCAAGCGACAAAGTCACATTCCAACGGCATATAACTCTCGCGTGGGTACAAAAAAATGCGGCAGAGAAGGTATTTTTCATATATACTTATTATTAGATGCGCTACGAGCTCCCTCTCTCTGATATGCGGAATTGCACTATATATGCTTCTGATGGCACTTACTCTGTTTCGCTCTCTTGGGCAGCATCATGCGAATGAACTAATGAATGAGAGGACTACCATGGACTTGCGGGAAAAAATTGCGAGCAAATGAGAGCTAAATATGGCGACATGGCGAGTAATAGCTGCTATACAATATACATTTTAATTTTATTATATCTTTCCAACGGTATTTTCATAACGGAAACTTGTAGATTTACTTTTTACGAATACGTGAGAAACTATGAAGTGATATTGAAATGTCGATATATCTCTGTGAAACATGGAAAGATGCTAATGAAGAGTGATGTTGTAAATTTATTCAATGAGTTACTGGGTAAAAATAGGCACTCTGAATATATAGGATTGTTACCGGGAAACGCGTTTGACTTGCAAAGTGAATGACGAACACTTCAAGATGACTACACGTGAATTGTATTGGAACGCGGTAAAATTGATTCCAGACACAACTACAGAGTCTCGTGAATTTTTGCAAATCAATACACCGAGTTGCAGAAAAAAATCTGTTAGTTGTACAAGTACAAAATATCGTATTGTGTGACATTGCAGAGATTGAAAGATGTGAACAATTCGATAGTGAGTCGAGATGGCTTTTCATTGCTCTTGCATTTATCCGCAATTATGTCAATTTCAATCCAGCTCAACAAGATAACATTATCAGATGAATTTTTAGACAGTCAATGAATATAATGATCGATGATAGAGAGTCGTCCACAATACATCAACAACAAAAAATGACTCATCAAATGTGGTATTGGGATTCCAAATTTTATAAGCATTGTTTTGCTTCTTGATGAGATGATCCTGTACTCAAAAGAGAACGATTCATTTTGGAATGACTCGATCTGAAGAGAAAACGCATGAAAATTTCCGAGCGCAATTCATAATTCGACAAAAAGTTTCACTAAGAAATATTTTTTGCATTTGTGAATAAATAAATCGATGCAATCAAGTCATCAACCCTCTTTTCCTGTCAACGATATCATACACTGTGATTGTAATTTTAGATTTGCAAATTAATAATACTCAAGTCAATTAACGATACGGATAAATAATAATTGTATTTCACGCTGAATAATCGTAAAAATCGATAATAAAAATTTCCTGCCAACGTTCCAAACTACATTGCATAATGCAACAAATTGAGTAAGAGATACTCAAACAAACATCAGAAACAGATGGTATATATTCGTCGTAACGCGTTATATTCGTGGACGAGGAGTTTGATACGCGCAAAATGCATGGAAACATGTTCGCTGTACGGGAAAGCGGGGGAGTACACGTGAGAGCTATTAACGGTTATCTGGTCCGGACAAGTAGAGAGTCTGATGGGAGGAGGGGAGTAACTTGCAGTTACCGGCATTATATACAAATATATACTATCAGTTTAGACCGTCCGAGATACAAATGTCGTACCTCCACACTGCTACCTCGATCTCTTCCGTGAGCACTGAAGTGAAGTCAGTATATACCCCCTCCCATAGTCGTATCTCGATACGAAACTATGCCGATGCTTGGAACGTGCAATTTCCTTCTCGACAGGGCCGCGGTACACTACTCTAAAATCGATTGCAACGAGATCTTGACTCCCGCATACAAGAGAGGAAACTTTCAAAGTACTTTTCTTCACCCTCACTCGTATACGTTCAAAATACACATACACACACACACACACACACACACACACACACACACACACCACAAAATGAGACAGAAATCCACTGTGTACATGTGCGTTGTAGTTTTTCGAGAAACGAGTAGTAGGACTTGTAAGCTTGCACGTGGATGTATGTAAAACTTTCTTTGCGTCCGTCAAGAGCATTGAAAAAGTGTTCAAGGGATGGTTAAGGAAAAGCGTCGCAATGATACGACGAGGGCAGGAAAAGGGAATTTTCTCGACGACTGAAAGCAGCGCCAAACGTCTTTTGCATCGCGAGCTTGCGAGCTTGCAAGGAGAGTGGAATAGGCAAACCAAATAAGCGAAAGACGGAGAAGAGATGTTCGCTTTCTTGCTCGCTATCTACTGCTGCTGCTGCTGCTGCTTCTTCCTTGCGCGTCTTCTTTGCAGGGATCTAAAAGATGCGCGTCCCATTTTCTATATATCGCAGGGTCGAATTTTCCGCTTGCACGAGCACAGAGCGCACAGCAGAGTCTGATGTACGACTTTTGCCTTGAAGAAGCAGCAAGCAGCAGCAGCATGCAGTGGAAGGAGTAATAGCGTTACAGAGGTAAAACCACCGCGGCGCTCTTTTCTCGCATATGAAGATACAACACGCAAGCGCTTGGAATGGTTTTTCCCATGTTTTGGATGGATTTTTTCCGATTTTCTACATCTGGTGGTTCTCCAAAACTTTGGGAATCTTAGATAGATGATCTTTTATTGAAATCGGATGAATTAGCACTCTTGTTCTCAATAATCGAAATTCCTATAGCTTCTTGGTTTTTTTTTTAGGTTACAGCTTATGTACTGCCTTATCTCAATACATCAATTGGAATGATTCAGTCTTATTGTATTCTGATTGATCAAAACAAGCGAGTCATGAAGAAATATATTGAATAACGTGATATGAGTTTTTTGTCTGTAAGTAGTAACAGGTTCGGTATAGTCAGACATCATCCATAAGATTTGCGACAACAGTGAATTTTGCAATCGAGCTACTTTTGTCTTTTCGCTAGAAACGATACACTGTATCAGAAGAAGAAAACATCAATTATCTGACCAGTAAGAATAAAAATAGCCATAAGTATTTCCGCGAGTTGCGCGAGGACACTCACTCATTTCAGACAGACCAACTTACGTATGATTTATATTATTATTTCACAGTAAACTGATCTCTCTAATTATCAAAAAAAGAAGTTGTGATAATCTAAAAAACGACGATCTTTGTGATAGTTTTTCGTGCTGATTGGTCGTATAAAATCCTGCTAAGGCTCATTTTGAAGCTATCCATCTTATCTTGGGGACGAGCCCTCGTGAAATTTTCTTTTTTTTGACGTACTGGTCAAGATCTATTTCAGGAATAATGGAAACATTCGACATGAATTCCGGATATTACCATCTAATCAATACCCAACTCATCCTTTTAACTTCCTCCTCTCTTCCAATAATCTCTGACATTCAAATATTCAATAGAAGCAACAGTAGAACCACTACCACATTACAAATTACAATTACCGAATTCGAAACAAACTACAAACTGTCATTTCGAGAGCAAGAGATATATGGGCGATTCCGCGCAAAGTGTTAACTTTGATGTCCTGAGCTGCCATTTTCAAATGGTGTAAGATAGGTCCAATAAAAAAATTTGGTGCATTGAACGCCAGTATTTAGGACATACGAGGATAGTTTTGAGTGGCGATATTGGATGTTTTTCGTGCTCTAGAAATCAGTTTATGCTCAAAAACAGGGTTTTTTGCTTGTCCTTTTTTCAACCGCACCCCCTTCATGGTCATAATCTTGCTATGTAACGAAATATATTGCATTCTCGCGACACACCATTCGAGAGCTCATATTTGAAGGAGTCAATTCACACGTGCAAATGCAAGTCCCCGCTCGAATCTATCGTGGTGTAACCAAGGCGAACATCTTGTCCTCGAAAATCATGTCACATTCCATGGTACCCCTAAAACACCCTCCCGAGCTTTTCTGTGATATCGAACGCTTTTCTCCCGGGTGGCATCTCATTCCATTTGGGTCAGGGTAGAATTTCCCGGTGTTTCTTAGCCGTTAATTTGAAATGATTCGGCTAGCAGAGCCAATATATGCTCACTTTTTCTAAGAGACAAAAAATATGTCACATCGTATGGCATATGAATTAGAGCGTGTCAATGACTCCAATGACTTAATTCTGCTTTATTCTTATGTAGTTTGATGGTAATAAAGGGTATATATTGAGCCAAGTCGATCCGAGTTGATCCGAGCTCGTGAGATGAATTTAAAGGTCGAAATGTCACATTCCAATCCATGGTATTCGATAAAACGCAATATTGATCTAGCGTCAATCGCATGAATGATAAGGGCACTGCTGGGCTCAAGATCATTTGTCATAACGATACCCCACCTGGTATAATCATCCTTTTGACTCCAAAGTGACCAGGGGATGAGTAGAAATCGAATAATCAACAAAAGGGTAGAAAATGAGCCAAAAGGACAAATTTGACCCCCAAAGTTAAAACTTTGCGCGGAATCGCCCATATAAGCTTGCATCAGTAGCAACAGAGAGCAGCCCGAGAGCTTTCAATTAATACTTGCTCAAGAAGGTATCAGACACGCAGGGTAGAAATGCTTACAGAGCATATCGAAAAGGCATATTATACATGCATTGTACAGATGAACTCACTCGCGATTTACACGGTCGCCTCTTCGGAAGCAGAGACTTGCACTGCAGCAACAGCAACATCAAGCTCGACGAGGAAATATAGAAGGAGAAGGAAGAGAGAGAGGAGAGAGACGCAATCACTGCTGTGTAGTCCATGTCAACTGTGGCAACAACGACGACAAGCCTTGCGAGGTTAAAATTAAAACGAGCTACGACTATACGTGACACACGCCAAACAGCCACCACCACCCACGTCTATATATCTTTAAAGTCTGTAAATACCCGAAAAGAGAGTGAGAGAAAGGACAGAGGTTAGATGTAGGAGAGAGAAAAAGCTCATGCTCCAGTGAGCGCTATACTATTTCTCGATTGGCGTCGAAAAAGCCGTTGGTACGAAGACGAGCTTGACGATCCGGCAAAGAGTAGTCCGATAGATATTTTGATTCTCGATGGCTTTCGTACACACATGAGCCGACTTATAGCCGACCACCACTACCTGCGTCTTCTCTGTAATATAGTTAGTTCATACACTAGGTACTTTTTGCTTGCAGTGGTTGAAGCTCATCGATTTCTGATCATACTTGCGAACGATTGAAAGCATTAGTCTGTGACGGCACTTTTGAACGGGGAGAAGATGCAAGCTCAAAGATTCGTCTCGATTGAAAGGATGGCGTTCTGGGTTTTAAGTTTGATGTGCTTGAGATAGCACTGGACTGCTTCAATCAAAGTGAATTTTCTACATTTTCTTCGATTATCCGCTCTCGGAGGAGGTCAATTTTACTCAAGTTGAATAATTATAAACTTCCTCTCCTTCATTCGAATGAATTTGGTTCCCTTGTGATAATCTATTTCGAGCACTTTCAAACCAAGAGTTTAGAACGATTGAATTGATATTTGAAAAAGGATAATTTACGTATAGCGATTAATCAGACTTGTCAACATCACCACCAGTACATCCACAACTTAATATCATCAACCCTGTGAATGCAAATACAAATTCATCAATGATTCTGTATTGAAAATAAGATACCGAGGCACATAGATATCATTATTCAGATAGAGAGAAATTCTATTCTGTAATAGGGCCAACTACTACATAGCTTTTATAGACAGATTCGACTTTGAGAACGAGGCGCGCGTTCGATGAGCCGAGTGATTATTCGCAACTGAGAGTTGATCTTCGAGAGGTGGGCCGGCGGGAACTCAGTTACCTGCACCTAGGTATATACATATATTGAATCAAAAGTTTGAAGCGTGTAACAGTCGATCGAGAGAGTTTCAAGCGTGATGTGGCTTCAATTGTATGCTCTGCTCTGAGATTTGCCAAAGTGCGTTTGGAGAGTACAACTCTGTAATATGATGTATATAGTTTAGAATCGTTTGAGGATTCTCTCTCGATAAGGTAAATTAAGACGGAGGCGTTGAAGTGACACACGATGGGTGAAATCGATTGGCAAAACTAACTTTCAAGGTGTGAGATACTAAATATGGGATGTACAAGTGTGTAATCTGAGGTAATATTAATGAGGATTATTATTTAGAGTTTATAACGGATCTTTAGTGGGTGATGCAACTGTTTATTTTCTTCGAAAGCTTTTTGCTTGGATCCAATTTTCTAGATGTGAATTTCAATACCTATACAAGCACAGCCCACGTGTGAATTTATCCATACCATCAGAGGAAAAGTGAAGCCCTTGGTTACAAAACTGAGAGCGCCAATTCATAATTGTAGTTTTTTATTGAAAGGCAGTGTAATTGATGACTACAAAATAAATCTTGTATGAGTTTAGAAACTGTAGTCATATCACCTAACTTTGTTTTTTGGAAAAAATCAATTTCAAGAGAATAGGTCCAAAATCCTTGATGAAAAGTTGTATATGAGCACGACTGAGGCAACGGTCAACGACCTTTCCAAATAAAACTGCCATATAGTTGGCGGAGAGCGCGACTCCCAGAGTGGAACCGAGTCCAAACGGTCCTACATATTATACGCTCGTATTTTCGAGCTCGTTTGAAGGCGGGGATATACCAAGCACCTTACATTGCATGAGCCAACTCACAAAAAGTCGACCATTCTAAAATGCTTACTATGTATAATACTCAAATTTGAGACTATATATCAAACGAGGCACATTTAAAGCTTGAAATCTGTCTCCAAAGCTCGACTTTCCAATTCAATGCTCAAAATCCCCCGAAAACACTAAAAAATGCACGCAATTACAGTAAAAACCGTTAAATGATACGCATCATGCTTCTAGAGCCGAATTTGAAATTTTGAATCTCTCGCTGTCAATATTCGATCGGAATTGTTTGTTGCACCACTGGATCTCAGATGATAGAGCCATCCAAACTATTCCAAACTAACAAAATACGCATAAAATTGATGACTCCTTTCCGCCATTTCTACGTCACTTGCAATATATTGTAAAATTTGCCGAGGCGAAAAGTAAATTAGCAATATATCCATAGTTAAGAAATTATTCTTGTAAATTGCTTTGAGTAACGATAAGACTGTCTGGATATACTCAACTTTTCACTTTCTTTCTCAAAGTCTCGAACCTTTCACAGATATATATATATATATATATATATATATACCGGTTTGAATACGGTGCATTGCATTGCGCACACCGTGAAAATCGACATTATTTCACCTCGCAGCTTTTTTATGCGTACAATATATCTTTAGGTATGGTACTTTCTTTCTCTTTCCATGGGCGCACCACTTACGTCATTGCTTCAATATATATATATATATTTTTTTTTTGGCGGTATCGTGAGATATCATATCGCAAAAAATTGCGCTTATATCTTTACGGATTTATTCGATTTTTTAATATTCAAATTATATAGCTGATGGAGTTTTCGATATACTGCCGCTTTCTACTGCCCAGTTTCTTTTGAGAGTATGCCATTTTAGTGAAAAATGATCGAGAAAGAAAGAGAGGAAGGTTTAGGAAGATCAAAAACGGCTGCAATCGCGTATCTCAACTTCAGCGCAAAATGAGAAGATTCCAGAACACAAGTTTGGAAAAAAGGTGTGTAATATAATACCAAGTTTGCGTATAAAATGAAGAAGCAAGACTGCAGAGGAAGAGTTGAATCTCACTCATCCATTCGCTGTAATACTCCTCCTCGAAAGAGAGAGAGAGAAGAGCGAGAGAGAGAAAGAGTTAAAAGTGTAAAGGTGAAGAAGGGGGTAATATTTTCCAGGGCGCGAGCGCAAAAGTTGAAGGAGCCAAAGTTTGCTCAAGTGTATCACTCAATTGCTCAACTTCTAATCTAAATTGACTACGTAATGGTTTCGGGCACTACTTCATGTACTCGAAGAAAGGGTGGGGGGGGGGGATAGTCTACATGGGGCAAGCCATAAAAAACGCGCGGAGAACAATTACTCTATCTGGCGCTCTGAGCTGGCTATGCTATATACATACATATATATATATATATCGTTACAATCGCCACGCCGTGAAAGAAGACGGAGAGAGAGATATTGCAATTGCCTTCGCGACGGCTATCGCATTTTTTTACCTGGAGCCTACTTTTCCACCCACACACTTTTATACATTTATACGTGTGTAGTATTACTGGAGTGAGGTGTGGCATTGCTACTGCTATATAGCTGGACACGATATGTCGTGACTGGCCCTTATCCTGCTACAGACACCAGATACGACGCCTGAAAGAACACTGTTCGATATAGGTGCATCTCTCTCTCTCTCTCTCTCTCTCTCTCTCTCTTTTCGTCTGCTTCTAGAGATGAGAGAGAGAAAATAATAGAAGAAACTGTCTAGTCATAAGAAGAGTGCAACAAGCGACCGATATATGCAAGGAGGAGGGGCAAGCAAAGTAGAAAGAGGCGTCGAAAACACAAAACGACTGTATGTTATAGGTTAGGTTGCTTGTACACCTATATGTGATTCAAGTTTGCTATTAGTTGCACGACGACTTTGATGAGACATCATGGTGTACTATAATAGCTCTAGTAGACTCTTTTCTGATTTTAGAAGGGCGTAATATCGATCCGCGAGACCACCACCATCACATTTCTATCAACTTGCCTGCCATACTATACATGTTATTAGCCCTTCTTTTCTCCTTCCTGTGTCGAAAATGGAGTGTGAGAGAGATGAATTTCCGCGAGAGAGAGAGAGGAAGCGTGAGTCACAATTACCGAATGGTGCAGTTATTGGGTATGGGGAAGAAAGAAGAAACGGAAAGGGTTGGATTTTATATACTTGGGCGCCATCGCGCTAAGTACGTATTTAGACCTGCAGAACGGCGCCTCATACTTGCACGCCTATATATGTATGACGGCGAAACGAACGCCCGCGGCTACTGACATTCGTGTAGCTGTATACCCTAATACTCTTCGTTTGACCGTGCGAATTTGGGGTAAAAACATTGGGGGAAAAAAGCATAATGAAGGGTTGAAATAAATATATGAAAATGAGACAAGCACAGTCACTTCATACTCTTTAAGATAGACAAATTGAGAGTCAATAGTAAGAATGACTGATCTAAAATATAGAGATTACAAATATTACATTCCTAACCTCACATGCACCAATGTTGATAGAAATTCATGCCGTATGATTTTGCTCATAGGTTGAAAGAACCAGGAAATTTGATCGATGAAGAGACTTGGAATCGCTCATAATTTCACAAAGGAGGTGGAGAATTTTCATGAGAAATAACAATTACAGAAGCCTAAAAGTGACTCAGAAAATTGTGCTGATTAAATTATTAAAACAATGATTGATGTTGTCATTGCGCAGTGATTATGATACTATCAATTTGTCAAAATTTTCAATCCATCATGGTTTTATGAGTGAACTCATTAAAGTATTATCTTCCGTAACTTTTATGATCGTGAACTTGCTCAACTCAGTAATAGTAGTGTGACCAAATTTTAACTACAGGAGATAAAAACGTGATGATAGTGACGTGACTGGATTCCGGACTAAGATGGTCACCTTGAAAGTTCATAAGAAGTCCTATAACTCTGTAGGTTAAGAGATCAAGTATAGTGGAGAGAATGTCGTCAATGAATTTGGTCTTTCCAAATAACCTCAAAGACATTGGAAAGTTGTTCACGAGTGAAAAATTATTCTTCAACTGGAATAAGCAAAACTATTCTAACCATCAAAATCTTATAATTGAGGTAAGCCACAGAGGTTGAACTTGTATCTTACAATAAATTTTCATATAAACATTCTCTGACAGAATATAAGTCACTGATGCTCATTGAGAAAGAAGAGCGAACAAATTATGTAGACACAGAAACTCCACATAATCCAATGAACTATGCAATCGAATAACCCTACAGAGTTCTCAACAGTAATTACTCAACAATGTAACAAAGTTTCAAGGTTCACTCATACCACTCCAAACCTTTTACTTTGATCAGAAAGAACTTCCTCTACCACTATCATTGACATTCATATTTTTTCCGCCTCGATTCAGCAAAGGCACCATAATGACTTCTTACACTCTATACATGTACATCATAAAGGAGGTACCTGTGTCATTCTGTCTTTGATGGCACACGTTGTGTCAAAAGACAGAAGGAATTAATTTATTCTTCTCTTTCTATGTCCGTGTCAGCGAAGCTATTCACAAAAGCGAGAGAGTATCAACGTTAAAAAGATAAGGATCATGATGATCTTACTAAGAGTTCCGCTTATGTACTTGTAAAGTTACTTTGAATAATCCACCGTGGAGCTGAATCCTCATCCATTTGGGAAGCACAAGCTCGGATTAGAAGACGACGAGAGATATACAGAGAGACTGGACTGAGACAGACAGACAGAATGAACTTTTGCATTGTCGACGGAGAACTTGAGCCAACGCTTTCAATGCTATATACTCTTGCCAGCGAGCTACCTCACAAACAATTTTAATTCTGATGAGAAGCCTCTGAGCTGGCTTGAAAATTAAAAGCTTGCGAATCTGCTTCTGTCTGTACAGCACACTGTACAGCACATGAATATGATCTCTCGACGAAACAGTATGGAATAGTTGGTAAAAATTAACAAAAATCAAAACGATGAAAGAATTGTGTGTAATTCCTTTGGCTAAGGATGAGAAAAATATATTTCTCTAGTCTGCAAAATATTTCAAGTCTTTGCATGAAGAAACTTATGGAACTGGACCACAACTTCGTGGACTCTGGGGATAAAATTCTTACTTGGAAGGAATTAACATTAAAAATTGTGGCATCAGAGGGTAACCAGAATCCTGTTAAGTAGAGCAAACCTCTGCAAAAGATGACCAGAGTTTTTCCGAGCCATTCCCGCTTTTTCATCGGGCTTTTTGAAGTTGAAGCTCTTTCTTTTGACTTTTCCTTCCGAGCTGGTAAAGATAAACATACTTTGCAAAGTGAAGTCAGAAACTTTTTAGAAACATTCTTCCATGGAAATACAAGTTTTCTGGACTTTCCACTAGCCCACAAAGCCTTACCAAGAAATGGCACCTTGTAGACGTCGCAACTTCAAACTTTGGGCGTGTTCAGGTTTCAAAAAAGTAAATCCTCTGTTGGATTCATCTTGTAATAACAAAGTGAATCCATAGCTCCGATTATAGCTGTTCGCTTTTTGACATGAGAGAATACCTTCCAGACTGTGGTCTTGACCCTTGATAAAAAGACCCTCCAAGTATATGGATTTGTAAAATGATCGAATCATTGGAATGAAATCAAGAACTGGAACCACTCAGATCATCCTCAGAATCATTTTTACGATCAAAGGTTATGAAAATATTTCACAAGCCGAGCTCTTCATGAATGCTAAGTTACAAATATTAGAACCAGAATCAACCAATTCAACATTCAAATTTGCGGCCCTCGTTCCGAGCTGCACAGCCAATGACCAAAATTATCCAAACTGATCACGTCCCTATAATCTCTTCAATATCCAGACTCCATACACATCAGAGCTACAACTACTGAATTCTGCACCATGTAGATTGTTCATCAAATCAGGCTACTTCGTCACGTGTACAATTATCTTATCCAAGCGGCCATTGTTTTGCTAATTGTTTGTTACTATCAAAGCATAACACTGCTGCTGCTGCTACTGCTGATGCTTTTCATGCACACGAAAGCTAATAGAGACCATTTCTGACTCATCAAGAGGTTACGTCATTATTTACCATACTGTTGCACTACATCATCGGAACGAAAGTACGATTGTGAATCTACCCATGATATATGTTCGACAAAGATACCCAGGAAGCCCCCAGTCGATCACGATTTTCAAAAAGCTTTTGAAACTCACTTTGCTTAATTGTCACAGTCAAGAGCGCCCCCTATTGCAAAAACGATTTTTGTACGAGGCGCCAGCTCATACGCGTAAATTAGAATTTATTTTTCGTTTACGTAACGAGAGAGACTCGGGAAGAGAAATAAACATCCCCTACCCTCCATATTTGAAATTGGGAAGTATGAAATGTTGCTGCTTGGCAGGGGGTGTAGCGTCGGAGAGACTTGAGAGGAAGGTCAGGGATTTGCCCTTGTTGTACGTACCCAGGATTTATTTTAGCCCAATGTTATTCGCACTTTTGAAAGTCGGAAGGATGAAAATTATTTCACATTTGGGTATCTCCGATTACATTATTAAATTTTATACGAATGAAAAACTGATTATCAATGGCACTCGCTTGAAATTACACTCGCTTCTGAACATCGAGTCAATGGATATATATGAGTCATTTTCTGGTAATAATTGAATTGTACTCATTTTTTCAAGTGCAACCCCATTATCAAGGTTGTTCTACGGACATAATTCATATCTGGCTATGACGTTA
This sequence comes from Eretmocerus hayati, assembly GCA_029851415.1. NCBI lineage: Eukaryota > Metazoa > Arthropoda > Insecta > Hymenoptera > Aphelinidae > Eretmocerus > Eretmocerus hayati. The sequence goes on from CM056742.1 coordinate 168,310,441, forward strand.
CTGCTGCGCTGTTGTTGCTGTTGCTGTAGCTGTAGCCTCGGTGCTTCATTACAATCACAATAGCCCATTCAAATGTCCCAGAGAAGCCTGAATACCAAATGGATTTGATTTGAACCCTCGTCTGCAAAGTGGTCAGGTAATATGCCTTGTCAGAAGATAATTTCAATATGATTCTCCACTTGATATTTCGCCGCTTGGATGAAATAGGCATACATCCACTACTATGAATATCAAAGAGCTCCAAGGCATGTAAACACCACGAAAACATTTGTCAGAATAGAACAGGTGACAAAAGACTGGCAAAAAATGCAATCAAATGGCAGGTTCGCAACAAAGACTTCATTTCTTACCTGCAAGATATGATGATGGAAAAAAATGGATAGCTCTTTGAAGTATGATACCGAGATAATGATAAAGATAGCTATTATGACTGTAGAGGTGGTGTATACACATATGGTTCAAGTGTGTGCATGGCCGTTATCTTTTTAATCTTTGATCATTTAGCACCGGTCGTGTTGGGTGATATTATCATAATGAAAGAATGATTAATAGAGCCGGTGTCATTAGAAAGATCGATAATTTATTCACTTCAGTTACATATATAGTGAAAATCGATAACGTCCAGCAACCACCATAACCCATTTGTACTGGGCGCACCTAGTTTCACAACAAACATACACACCAAGCTAACACACACGGAAGTGGTAGCAAACAATCAAACAAACTAAGGGCACACCCTGGGTAGCTATATATAGCAATTGTCGCAAAGCAAACCATTTCAAATTGAGCGGCTCTTGAAGAGTTTTTTTTTTTTACAATTCGAAACAATGCAAGAGAGGCGAGATATCACGCGAGCCGTGTACACATCACACAATGTGTAAGTGCACAACGAAGAGGAATATAAAGGCCGTTTCTCACAGAGAGTAATGTAGGTATAGTAAAATGCCAGCGGCTGGAATTTCAGTACACATCACTATGCCTTCTGATGCATTTAGCAGTAGCGTCCTTCGAGTTTCCGCTGGATTCGTAACGCGTTACCGTACGTACGTACGTACGTATACGTATGTACCACCGCCACTAATTGCTTCTCACCGTTTAAACTCTTGCTTTTGAGGTTATGTACGCTCCGAATAATGCTAGGCCATCGCGACCACAGCAGCAGCTTCTATATACGCATCACTGAAGGTATGTTATTCTTCCAAGTATCTCGATCTTCTTCTATTTCTGCTGTTTTCTATACTTCTTCCATGGATTTTTCGCGAGTTTGAATTGAATTCACACACTCTCTCTCGGAAGAAACCAGGATCAAATCACGTGGTGGTGTTGGTGGCCCCTGAGGCTCGTAAAATCTTGTGGTACATATAGAATTGCGAAACACGATGGGTTTGTAATTCCGGAACGATTTTTATCGTCTTTGAGGAGGTGGACGACAACAACTCTGTGGATGGCCTTCGCCGATTTTGCGATCGAGTGATTTTTACGCGTGGGACGTTCCGTATAGATAGATAGATAGATAGATTGATACTTTCCCTCTGTCTCGTATTTGGTCAGTCGTCCTTTCGTAAAGTTGTAACTTTCGGACGGATAGAGAAAACCTACGTGATAGGTATATAGAGAAACGGACTCTGATTTAGAAAAGACTGTAGAAGATGGTAGAAGAATGACGCAATGTGCTCGTTCGAAATCGTATTCCCAAACAAAATAGCTCGTGAAATCGTCCTCCTCGTATCATGTCGTGTGCCGTTTTTTTTTCTTGTTCGACTCTATAATTATCTATTCGATTCACAAAGTCACCTCCACCCACACACGACGCTTTCTTTCAATTCGCAGCAGCTCATCTCATAATAGTCATGTTAAAATCATCCGTCATTCATTTGTATATTTCAAATAATCTGATTTCTCTTTGACTACCTACACAAACACATCTTCAGTAAGTTCAAGTCACCTCTTTCAGAACACCTGCAAGCTCTCTTATTAAAGAGACTAGTGCACACGCACCTCAACTATATAATTACGTACTTGTTAACGGGTCGTCGATAATCAGTAGTGAAAAGAAGGTGAAAATCACATATATCATAACGTTGGCATCGAGGAGTTGAAAGAGTGAAAAGAATTGTGAGGTTATGTACGTGCGTATATACGTGCGTGCAGAAGATAATGTAGGCCGGCTGCGTTGTCGGTTAGAATCTCAGAGCGTACACGATGTATAAATGTACCATCCATGGCAACCGGATGATTATGTAAGACCTAACTGAAGTCATGTGTAGCTTCTTCTTCTCTTTTACTTTGCGATGACTGCTGTTGCGTACATTTTTCATGCCCGACGTATTGCTATACATATGGGAGCGCCACCACCACCACCACCATTACCGCATGGCCGCGCCTCGGTCTCGCTCTTGTTAAAAAAACCGCACTCGTTACGTGTGTCTCTTCCTCCTCCTTCAACTGACACAAAACGAGTTTCCAACCTATTTTCTCATGTGGGTTTGTTATCATTCATTATCCTTTAATGTGATCATATATTGTATTTTTATACATTGATGTCATGCAGTTATTTAGTAAGAGATTGTCAGCTTGATTCAGTTTTGTCCTACTTTGACACATTATCTGTGAGGATAGATTATTTTTGATAACAAGATTCATCATTCGATTGGACTTTTTTTTAAATAGTGTTTTGTTGCCTGACAGGTACTTCATGAGCTTCAGCAACTTGGAATGTAATTCCTCCAAACTCATTAGCTAGTTTTAAATGTCCAAAAAGCTCTCAAACAATCATCAGATTTGGCACAAGATCTAAGCCGTCAAAGTTTCAAAATTGCAAAAAAGACAACTCTGAAAATGTAACCTTCAATTTTGAAGATTCATTCTAACCTTCAGAATTACTCAGGGTAAAATTTCTTCCAATATGAATAAATACTTTCTGTAAGAATTCTTCTCGATCGTCAAAAATCCTTACGCATTGGGGCTTGTCAATTGTGCGTCAATATCTGATTCGGCATCCATGTGTGTTTTGATTGACACACAATATGATGTCAGACATCATTCTACCAGTCAGCACGTGTAATTGGTACTGGAAATAATAGAATCATTCAAATGGAACGTGACCAAAAGACATAGACAGTTTTGATAACTCCTGAAACGTGCAGTGTAAGTGACTGCATGGTAAAGGCCTTCCAGATCGTTTTGTATGAACACCAAATGTAAAGAGAAATGATTATTCTGGCAAGAATGAAATATTGATTTGGGAAAAGGACATGATTTGAACTTTGATGGTGAGGAAATCAGAGGAAACAATTTCTGATCCTTTTCTTGCTGCTTTTGCTCTTGTCTCATAGAATAAGAGTCACTTATATGTGCATATTTTATATAGCGTTCATTCTTCTCGAGTATTTCTCCACAATTAGCAACAGCAACAACAATGAGACCAATGAACTTGGTGTGTTTGAAGAGACTATTTCTTCTTGATTAAACTTTCGTGTCAACGACATCACTATCACAATTTTTAGAAACAAGGAAAACTCTGGGGTTCTACGAAAAGTGATAACGCGTACAGGCCTCAACAAACCATGAACGCGCTCACATGCAAGAAGCTCCTCAACATGGTCTACACGAAGCAATGCATAAAGCAATGCATAAATTCTTCACTTTCAAGAAGCAATCCACAAGTATTGTCTCCTTGAAGACCATGCATTGCTGAACGTAAGGGCAGCTGAGCGTAAAAGATGAGCCGACATGAGAAGGTAAACGGCAAAACGGTTACGTCATCCATTAATCATGAATCAAGCTCATTCAGTGAGTTACTCTCTGGTCTGTTGCCGCCTTGTTCATAAGAAGAGCATCGCCCAGTTGAACATCCGTGCAGAAGAGAAGACATTCTCTATAAAAAAATTCCATTCTCTCTTTCATGCACGCATGCAAGAATTCATACTCGTCAAACTGAGTACTCAAGTTAACCTGTACATTTAACATATGCTGCTGTCGACCATAACATCTCTGACTGACTCATAGAATCGATTAATTGATCAAAGCTGCTTTTAAAAATGCATCATTGTGTCGAGCTATATGTCGCATTCGGCAATAGATTTTTTTATGCAAAATTGATCGATCTATAGTAGAATGTGAGCATCGAGTGGTGGTTGATTGGATAACAAATTAATTACAGAGTGGCGAATCGATCATTGTACCCCTCGGTCTCTCTGTGTTTTTTTGGTTACAGACCAACGGCGACATGGTCGAAAAGTGGTTCCCATCATCATCTCGTGGATGACGATCACCACACACAGATTCGCATTTACACAAACATATCTCACGCAACAATCGAGGAAGTTCATATACAGCCAATTAGAGTTATACGCACGCGATATAACCACATATATAATAGCCTTTCACAAAACATCGCTCCGTTATCAAATTAGTTACGAAATATCATCCCATCCAAATTACATCATAACCCACATATCACTCCATGAAGAATCTAACCCATCTATTCTTTTCTCTCTCTCTCTCTCTCCTCATCAAGCATTATTATATTCAGCAGCTATGAAGCCTCAATTCTGACGAATAAAAGACTGACGAATGTACTTTGACTTTTCAACATGATATATGCTGTAGAGACTGATACTGTATAGAGGAGAGTCGAAAGGCGCGGGAGTATATGTTTGTGTGTGTGCGTGTGTGTGTGTGTGTGTAAGGTGGAAGAGTATAGGAGGAGAAATGTAGAGTCATAAGCATCCGTGCTAGTCGTCGAGCGTGACCAAAAAAATGCATGCGGCAACCACTTGCAGCAAAGAATGCACCAAGCATGCATCGCGCGCGCGCGCGCGCACACACACACACACACACACACACACACACACACACACACACACACACACACACACACACACACATATATATATATATATACATATACACATAGATAACGGATGAAGGCGATAATACAAGGGGAAGAGGGAAAAGAAAAGAAGCATCGAACAAGAAGAGGGGGATTGAACCGCGTGTACTGGGCGGATCAAACGAGCATAGAAGAGCATTTAGCCCAGTGCATAGTATTGAGCTTATATATATTGTTGTGAATGTGGTATATATCAAGCCAACGAGAAAAGACGAGCTGTTGAGTTAAGGAGTTAGAGTTGGAGTTTTGAAGGTAATGTTTTAAGGACTGACTGACTCTGGGTGGGCTTTGGTTGTCCATCTTTTATTCTTTGGAGAAGATATGCTTTAATGCTTGTTCTTTTAGCGGCAAGTCAACACTAAGACGAGACCAAGGAATGAGATAAGCATCTTGCGAATTCACGTGCTCGAAGCGTCACACGTGTCTTGGACGTCCCACACGAGGAATAAAATATTCCGACAATGCCAAAAGATACTGCCATGATTTGCTAAGATGCCTGAAGAGGCAAGTTTTTGTGGTTCAGATGCCACAGATGTATGAGAGTGTTCGTTTCCACAGACATTTGGACATTGGAGAGATTTAGGCTGGTTCATGAATGTATTGATGATTTTAGAAAGGATTCTGAAGTTATGGATTCTGAACGAGATATTGACCAAATCTTCAGATTTTCATGACGAGATGATGGTTAATATTACCTTATCGGAATTTGATAAAAGGGCTTCTCATTGAGAATATCAAGAAACTCTCAATTCATCTCTTCCAGACTCAATCCTCGAATCCATTACACGTATTTTTTGAGATAGAGTAATATTGCAATGTCAAAATGCATTGTCTCTGGTCTTTGAAACGCCATCGTGAACTCAATCTACAATGAATTTGTTGTAGTTTTCAAAACATGATTTTCAGTTATGGAGACCAATAAAAAAAACTCCTTTGGATTGAGTGAGTGACAAAAAGAATCTGCCTGCAAAACAGACAATTGTCTTATGATGGTTCCCGATCCACCACTCAGACGAATCTCCAATTTCAAGAGTCTCATGCTGCGTTAATCAAAATGACCTCGACCGTAATTATAATTCACAGAGATTGTCGCAGACGACAATCTGCTGGCTGCTTCTTGAGCTCCTTAAAATACTAGAGAAGCTCATTTGGAAGATCCATAAGATACCTTTTTTAATAACTGACCTAAAAATATATGTACAGGAATATTACTTTCATGGTGAGTTCCTTCGATTTGGCTCAAATATTGATCAGAGCAAGAAGACCGCGGGTAAGATGAACAATCAAATAACGCGACAGATCTCAATGCCCTCTTTCCCCAGATTCTATTCTCGATTGCTAAATCTGGATGCTGAAATGTGAAAGACAAGATTGAGAATCCTTCCAGAATGACCCATAGCGCATAAATTTTACCTCGATGATACTCCTCAGGTCATTACATGTCATAAATATCTTCTACAAAATCTCTTCAAAGATCCCACAAACCTTCTGGGACAACATCAGCTTTGCTCCACAGTCTTATTCGCATAAATTCAACACGCTACATAATCTCTAAGGCAAAAGTGTACTATCATCAAAGCCCAACTCTGGCATAGAAAAGATGAAGATCCTCAGTGCACACACAACCTCTTCTCACATGGTCCAAAGTACATCACCAGAGTATATATGCGTACATCATCTGATGCTACTTACTCTTGAGACCGCGCGCTTTCTATGCTCCACCCGCACTACTTCCGCACTGACAAAGGTAACCTCTATATATTCAACGGCCCACATATACACACACTTATGTGTGCCATACACGTGCACAGATGTAGACTATCGCATATGTATTATCAGTCACGAGCAATACGGAATAATTCAGATGCAGAGAGACACAACCTTGGAGGCCACCATAATGTGAATTACGTAGTCACTCACATTGTATGCCAACATCAGTCAGATAATGAGAAGAGCCATCAAACGATGGGAAATCACTCAATTCGCAAGAGAGATGCAATCATAATACGTGATGTGTAATAATGTGTAGATGTGTGATGATCAAATGCACGCATCATGACGACGACCACGCACACGATGGAACACACACATAAAAAAAGTATCTCGAAAAAGTGTTTTCCACATATATATTTTTATCCTATTTGGTGATCAGTGTGTTATATTACTTCCATTGTGATATCAGTGATGTTAGTTTGATTTGTGATATCAGTGCGGGGAAGTGATTAGTGATGTTAGTTTGAATTGTGATATCAGTGCGGGGAAGTGATTTCAAAATCGATTCTAGTGACTCCAGCGACATTCGTGAAATATCGGGAATAGAGAGATTTGCCAAAATAGTTCCATTGCACCTCCCCCCCCCCCCTCCAAGTGATCTACACCTTATGAGTGAATATTAGGAGGCTCTGAGTGAAATTAGTGGTTTATATCAAGGTTCAAGTGAAACAAAGTTATTTCGAGTGGTAAAATAGTGATTTTTCTTACTTTGAAATAATATAAAATGTTCGGGTGAAACGAATGTAATTATATTGAAGGTTGGGTGGGTAATAACCGAGTGAACCACATAAACGTGTTTTCCAAATGGCGTACAAAATTTTCGGTCAATTCCGTCCCCATGCTGTGCTCCTGCCCAACGCGCTATATCGCTTTGTGGGACACATCTTCGTGAAGTATTTGGTTACATTGGATCAAATCCTTAAACTCGACATATCTTTGTCCGGCTTCAAATTTGAGCTACGTAGCTCTAGGTACTTCCTTTTTGTGCCGAAATAAGTGGAAACTAACTGCAACGACTCACAAAAACTCGCCTGGGGCTGAAATAAATTTTTTTTTGACTCAAATCACTCCCCACGACTATTTTGGTCCCAAAAAGTCACACTTTCGGCGGAATCACGTACATATCAAACTCTCGAGTGGCATTTAGTAACCATCTTTGAAACAGAAACAAAGTGAATTTTTCAGTATTTAGAAATATGCCCCCCCCCCTTCCAGGCGGAAAAAAAAAAAAAAAACTGGTCTAGATGTGAGGATTTCTCTCAATGGTGGAATTTTTTCTCTTACTCCTTTCCTGGCACCCCCCCCCCACACACACACACTCACACACACACACACACACACACACACACACACACACACACACACACCGATCAAGAGGCTAGAGTAGCCTTTCCGAAGTGTTTAAAATCAAATCAAGAGAGAAAAAATAGGCATGAGAATTATGAATCGAGTAACACGGGAGCCACTGACTCTTTAAATTTTTACGATCGGTACGCGGCGCCAGCAAGACGTACCCTCTTCCGTCAAATCGAACACATAAGCAGCATATATATATATTTCATGTAACAGTACAGAATTTGTCTGAAATAGTCACCCGGCAAAGTAAGCTTTTTTTTTTTTTTAAATATTCACACTCAACACGTTCACACACACACGCACACTCAAAAAGATCTCATTCACGCCCGGCAACAGCTCAAAAGCCGATCAGTTCGAACCCGTCTCTTGAAGGGAACGAATCTTTCTTACGCCAAAATCTAACGAAATATTTTTTCTCTCACTGTATACAGCTACCGAGCACAGAATTTCACGTTACACTTAACCGAAATCAGTGCGATAGCGACGTAAACTGTAATTCGGTGCGGTTTGGTGTAAAGTGATCGAAACCTTGTGTGTGGATCAGTGCATTTGGTAACCAATCAACCAGTTGGTCACACGGCTGATTTTCGAGGAAATCCCTGTGGACCAATGATCGTCGAGATCTGCACTAGATTCCATCTAAGAGGGGATCACAAGACACCGCAGCTGCAGTGATAAGTCCTAGTCTTTAAGCTTAGAGTAATTTCCCAAGTTGAGATTAGACAATAATTAACCTGAAGAAGGACATATTTAGATGTCCGAAACCGGTCGTTTCTGAATGTAAACCAGAGAAATAGATAGTCCATAGATAGCATTAGATTCAAACAGAAATTTAAACTCTGAAGAGCTTCTTCAGTATGTGGGTCACGATTCGAATGATATGTTATATCTATGTGTACCACCTACCACCTTCATATGTGTCCCGGTGCCGCCTCTCTTCTCTTTTTTTCTTTCTCATTCTATCTATCCTCTCTCTTACTCTTATTCTCTGATGTCTACGTTCGTTAATGAAACATTGTTCCAGCGATGAGAGTCGTATATTCCATTTTGATGACTTACAAAGGATTCATTAAAGTCCAGAGCCGGTCGACTGCTCTCTGCTGGTGTGTCGCACGCGTAATATGGCTGCACTGCAAGCATTAAGCACACCACCAAGCCATGCTTTCGAGAAATGAATGATAGAGAGAGTTGGCTTTTGGGCTTAATTATCGGAGCGTAATTGATTAGAATTTAGATGGCTGACGAGTGGAAAATTGAGGTAAGGATTGTTGAACTTTGTTATAGGGAGTTTTGGTAAACAATGTTGTTCGTCTACTCTGGTTCTTTCTTTCTTTATTCTCATGGAGTTACTACTTAATGTGTAGACAGCTATTCAATTGCGATGTTCTAATTCTGGTTGTGTGACATACACTATAGGTTCAACTTTGGATGCCAAGTCTGCTGCTGCTGTATAAGTGGTCTGGAAGACTCTAACAGCTTTCTCCTATCTGTTAGATTGTGTTATCGCGTCGCGTTAATCGTAACTCATGGCGCAACAGCTATACAAAATTGAGTACAGCACTCTTCGATCCCGAAAGCCAACTTTGGATCTGAATCAGCCAGAGAGCGAAATACTGTGCCAACTCTTATTTTTGGAAGAACAAAATTCGCAAGATATTTTTTGTAAAACTCGAGTTTCAAGGCTCCATTGATTTCGAAAAAAGTCCTAATTCTCTTTGATCATCCAATATTCAAGACTGGAGAATTCTGTACCCACTTTGAAGGACTGTTTCCTCTACCATATATATAGTGCATTTATCTTATCTAAAGGAAAGAATTGCATGCAGATGAACATTTCTCTATGCTATTTTAATTCTGTGTACCCCCAAAAAAAAAGAAAAACTTGGCGTGGGGTGTGGGTGCATGAAATTGAAGAGTCGGCCTTATGGAAACATTCTGAAATCCATTTCACATCATGAATAATAACAACGAAATAGCTCACTGTAAATCAACCTCTGCTGGTACATATATATACCCTCGCAAGTTTGATTCACCGTGTATGACCATCAACACTGAATCATATACATGTATAGTATGGGAAGAGCAATTGAACCAGCAATCAGTCGTTTTGAATGCAGTCACGAAGCAACGAAATAGCTGTCATGTGGAATAGGGATGACGTTTTTTTTTTTTTTTTAATGATATCCATTCATTCATTCATTTCTTAGAACTGACATTTTCCATTGAAAGAATCAATTTGAAATTTTGGAGCAGCTCAAATTCAACATATTGATATTCAAATTCCACCAACAATCTACCTCAAATTGGCCGAAAGTAATGAAACCATCGTATCAGAGAGAATATTTTGAATTTTGCAGCACCGAATATGAGTACACAACCAAACTGAGCCAGCGAAGATACATTCAAAAGCTTTTGTTCTGTGATGGCGACTGATGGCAATGATACATTTTCCACAACTTTAAAATCAGAAATAATTCAACGATCGTGGAAGAGGTCACTCGTTCTCGCTACCGTAATAATTAGATTAAAATATCCGTTCAAGCTGTGGTTCAATAGTGGCCGATTTTGAATAAAACATTCATGATAAACCACTTGAATATGCACGAGAGAGGCAGATAGAGAGAGAGAGAGAAAGATATGCCGACATCGAGTAATAAAGGTTAATAGACGATCATTACTCTCACAGAGCCAAAGCGCGAACGAGGTATTACTAATGCAATACACCACGGCACAGCGGCGGTGAAACTGGAATTGAATCAACATTGATTGAGCATTTATTATCTCTCTCTCTCTCTCTCTCACTCTCACTCTCTCACTTCACTTCACTCCACTTGTATCGTTAAAATTCACCGCGCTCTTCATCCTACAAATCGAAAGAGAATAATAATACCCATGAAGCCTGTGGATTCGGAATAGTAAGTTATATAGAGTCTATCTCAAGCCAAGATGATGAGCTATTCAATTTCAATGGAAGCTGCGATAAGTATTATTGGGGTATGTACAGAGCGCGAAAATGACTCGCTGCTGCACCACCAACGACGTCGAATCGATATACCGCACATCATCATCGCCACTTCCTATGTATACATATTCGACGATATACCACAAAATGCAGCAATATAATCACGATAGCAGCCACCAATGAGGAAATTTCGTAAAATTTTACCAAGCTCACGAGATGATGATATGCACCAGCTATATTTTGATATACCAAAATCAAACACATGTTATGTATCCCGATCTTTGATGTGATGGGCATGACGTTTTCCATCGAATCGGCGAAAGTAAAGGTATATACGATGATGTAATACGATTTTGATTTTAATGTAGAAAATAGGGGTACACAAATTTACGTAAATTTATCGATGATGAGCAGAAGAGCAAAGCAACTGAAGTGTATTGGTAATGCATGTTCATTACTGAGGAAATTGGAATGAGAATCGACGATGATAATCGGAATTGTCATGCGAACGATATGGTAGGTATATGGCACGAAGGGAGGATGATTTGAAATTCGTGCTTTTGGAATTGACAACGTGCGTAATGGAACATATCTATAGTAAAGCTCTGGGTGGTATTATATAGAGAACGAGATAGCGCGCTTTAGCCATCGAGTGACAGCCGATGGCTATCTTCTCCTCATGTCGATGTAACACCGCGCGCCGAATGCATGAAATGCAGAATGCAGTGGGGAAATTCATAGATAGTGGATCAATGTGACATGTACCATGCTGCTGTTATAAGCCAGTACGTTTACCGATTATCTAACTCAAATCGTGAAATTATCGAGCCTCGTTCAAAATTTTTCCAATTGACATACGGTCACAAAATTGTACTTTTTCCAAGAACATCAAAATCGTAGACGGAAAACTTTTACCGTTTTTTAAGGTCATTTTCACACAATTTGGTGCAAATTTCTAGAGATTTTCGTTCAAAAGCGTAGAAAATTGCATGAATCATTTGCAAAATACTATAGGATGTATTTCTTCGGGTGGAAGTAAGGTATTAAGTATTTTGGAGTGGCACAGAGTGTCTAACAGGATTCATGGGAGTCAAAGAAGGACTTTCTGAAAAGGGCAAAAATCAGACATTTGAGGACTTTATTTTAGAACCCTGCATAGGAAAGTTTAGATGCAAGTCGAAGGTTGAAGAATAAGAAAAGTTCTTCGGCAATTGACTTTTAGGTTCCTTCATACCTTCGCAAAAGATATGTACATCAAAAGATTCAGAGCCTTTCGTCGAAGAATTTCGGAATAAAGACGATTTATCGCTTTTTCTATCGTAAATGAACAGTGAAAAATTATCTTCATCGTGGTTTTTCGTATCTTTCGTAGTTTTTCCATATTTTATTGGAAAGTGTGTGAAATAATTCCCTGTAGATTTCTCAAAGACCTGCTAGCTAGTGTGCTGCTATAATAATCAGAAATCGGGTATCAGCTGAGGTGGATTCTCAGATGGAAGAAAAATATCTGACAAAAACTCATGAAGCCTTTGCACTTTTTTCTGAAGTTTCATGTAGACGGTGAGTCTCTTGTTGTTGAATTTTTTCTCGATTTCTCCTGAAAACTCTTTTTTGTAAGAATTTTATCAGTATCTCAACAAATATGGTCAATATCAACTGCTGTAATCCTTAATGACAAAGATTTCTGGAGCTAATTCAAAACTCATCCTACAAGTGTTTGGGATGTGAAAGACGCGCCCGTATTTGAAATGATGACATCCACTTCGTGCATCTGAATGTCAAAACCGTAAGGATAGAATCCCACAAATAAAGGACTTTCTGAAGACAAGGACTGACCAAATCAAATAAGGACATTGTTAGGATTGAAAGGACTGGAAACACCAGTAACACTCTGGTGGCACTGTTACATGATGCAAATGATTCTTACTTTGGTTTCGGCAGAAAGGCAGCACGGCAGCAAGGAGCCGCCGTACGGTGTAATTTTTAGGATAGTAATAGGTAGGAGGGTTTTGTTTGCCACATTGTCAAGAGGAAATATATTAGCAGATTATTAAATTTTTGTAGAATAAGATTTTTTGCATGTCATTGAGATAATATACAGAGAAATGAGAGAGACTCAATATCAAACAATTTGGGAGGTCAGATTTGGAAAAAAATAAAGACAGTTCAGTTGGAAAGAATAGAATTACAGAAAAATGCAGCGATTAAACCATAGCCCAACATGTCTAGAACTTTATAAGAATATCTTGAGGAAGTGAATTCATCCCAAGTCGTAACTAAACAGAGATTTTGCTTGATCAGTGTTGAGATGATCAGCCCTTAAGATGCTATCGATATTCGAAGTAAACTCTTCATTATTCAGTCGTAAAGTGCAGAAGGAAGAAGCTGCTGCATCAGCCAGAGGATAACGAGCTCAAAAACATAAGCTGGCTAGATAACGCACGGGTTAAATATCGAATTTATGCGATATAGAGCTGTTGTCTTTCCCGTACAGGCTTCATGAAGGTAACACGTGTCTTGTTCGAGAATGAATATTAAACGCAGCCGAAAGTGCTGGTATAAATATGCAATGCGAGACACGTTTCACCCAAACACCACGGTCGTCCAAAACTTTTGAATCGGTAAATTTCATGGGCCGATTTTGAAGCAACTGAATGCGTACATCGATACGGCATCTATACTTTTTTTACACTTTTTGTCTCCGTGATGTAAAATTTCATTCCTCAACTCGTAAAATTGGGCGATATTCGCAGCTCAAGTATAAAAATTTGTTATGCACATTCTGAAAAAGTATTCAAAATTTACTGGTTCGGAGAGTCAAAGTGTTGCTCGGTGAAACTCTTTCCCAATTTGAATGAAAAATCGATTTCGATCATTCATGAGTGGCAAAGAGTGAATATACGAGAAGAAGTACCTAATACCAGAGAAAATGTCGCAGCAAAAGGATAGGATTTGTGCAAAACCGCATATGGATGGAACTCACTTTATATTATTCACGACGTTACTCCGCGAAAATGCGTTGTATGAGAATCAGAATATACGATTTTACCATACTACATGCCGTAAAGAAAGACATCACACGAATCGAGATGGAAAATCGAGTAAATCCTTTTGAATAATTTGGTGACGAGTGTGAGTAGAATCTAGAAACACACTCTCGTCTGTCTATAAAGGTACTGACGTTGGGTATAGACTTGTGTGAAATTTGAGGTAAAACCACAGCGTCGTAGAATATTGCATAATAATCATGACATATTCTGGAAGATGTGATATCAAAGAAATTTATTTACGTGATGTACAAGGCATGACAAGAACCACTTCATGAATCTAAAATTAACAAACAATTCGTAGAATGTTGGTACCTACTCAAAATGTTCTATTTTCTAAGCTATTCGTTTGTGTCAGCCGTTATGACGTGTGAAAATGAGAATAGTTATCAAATTTTGGAATTGTAAAGAATCATTATAAAACCAAACGCGCTGTATTGATAGTCTTAAAAGACATCCATCAGCAGGCAACGGATGTCATTTTCTGTCACTCTGATAAGATATATAAAAGCGTCGGCGTTCAACGACAAGAGTGGGAATTCGTAATGATGTAAAAATAGGAGTGTCACACACAGCGATAAGAATAAATGTAAACCGAGTGTGATTTTTTTTCGGTAACAGAAAGTAGCCAACTCGTTTACCACTCAGCTGAGCAAACGAAAATCCATTGATGGAAGGAATTCCTTTATATATCGATTTCGCAGTCTGTACGAGATCAGCCCATACAATGTAACAAGACTTTAAAACCACTTTGCAATTTTACAAGCTTGATGGCTTACGTAATGCATTTATAAATAAATATATATATATATATACACTTCTTTAACTAGAGATTCCGGGACGCGATGACGTCATTTCAGCGATATTTTGCCAAATTCCGGGACGCGTTCTAAATTCTGGGACGTCCCAGAAGGCGTCCTTCTAGATTCATATATTCTGGGACGCGGCGAATAATATATTTTGCTATTTTCTGGGACGCGTGAAAATTTCGTGATATTTTGAAAAAAACCACTTTCTAAGCAAAGTTCTGTTATCTCCTCGGCGGTTATCTCCCACGAGGGATGGTTAGTGTTTTGAACGCAAAACGAAGTCTAAGCACACCTCTGTTATCTCCTCGGCGGTTATCTCCCACGAGGGATGGTTAGTGTTTTGAACGCAAAACGAAGTCTAAGCACACGTCTGTTATCTCCTCGGCGGTTATCTCCCACGAGGGATGGTTTAGTGTTTGAATAAAAAAATACTTTCAACCCAAAATTTCCATTTTTACACATTTTTGGAAAAATCCCAGTATTTGGGAAAATATACTCTCTTTCGTCCCAGATTTTATGAATCCATATCGGCGTCCCAGTATTTATAGCTATATGGATGTATATATATACATATATATATATATGTAACACCCATTGCTCGTAATCTGACTCATTCGTTGAGCTCCATAATACCGGCTCATTACGACGCCGAGCAGCAAAAACGTAACGGCGCAATTCAAAGTACATTTCATTCTCGATTCACGGATGAAGCAGTAAAAATTTTCTCGCCATCAATTCGAATCGAATCGTCTCGTTGTTGGGTCGTTTTTTTTCTTTTCACTGACCAGAGTATTTCGAGCAATCGGTGCTGCCATGAATATTTCAGGAAGGTTTTTTGTCAGCGAGTCGAAAATTTCACCTTCCAACTCTGTGCACTTTAAATTTCTATTTTGCACAGTTTTCTGATTTAGATGGGTCAGTATAGTGTACACTTTTAAAATGTCGGACGACCAATGGTACACTTATGAAATGTCACATCGGAGAACAATTATTGATTGAAAATATTCTTTTCGTGATCCAAAAAACAAAAAAGAATTATCTCGAAGCTCAATTTTCGACGTTCTTTTTTCACCTCTCCTATCTGAACCACGCGTCATTGGATATCTATATTCGTTTGGTATCGAATAAAATGAAAGTATCGCGAATCATCGGTACGGAATTTTGAAACAGCAGCAGTATAGCGGGTGATGCATCAATATAACGACGAATCGAGCCTCAAATATTCAAACAAATCGAAAGAGATGAAAAAATATACATTGACGAATCAGACCGTCGCTCGTCGTGTTTGGCAAATATTTTGTCAACTCTTGAGAAATCAAACTCACCACAAACGATACATATATATTCCCTCACTCAACCTGCTCTTACACCTTAAAAAAAACCTCAATCGATCCAATCGAATATTACTCAGCAAGAAAACGATTTGCTGCATATATTCGACAACGCGATCGTATATATATATATACAGTGCGGCCGATTATTATCTACACGTGCACAGCAGCGGCTTCAAACTCGAGCCGTTATCGCCGGCGGCTTCTATATAGGTAATACTGTATGCACATGCGAGCAATTCTCGAGCGATTACCAAGGTACATACACTGTACCTACATCATATAGATAGATATATTTTACAAACGGATATGCAGTGATTCGGCCAAAAATACTTAAGAATTGCAGCACTTGTCTGTGACTTTTTAGGTTATATATCAGGTTGAATAAAATAAAGTTAAGGTAAGGTAAAAAAGCGAGTTTGGTTGAAAGTCGAGGAGAATAAGTCACAGGTCGGCATGGCTGCATATAGCGTGTAGTAATTGCGGCATCGATCCGCCATACTCTACCTATATATATATACAACACTGCTGCAGAGAAATATAAGAGAGAGAAACCGGGGAAAGCCCGGCCAGCTGTTTCGTTTCGCCTCCACCGCCTGCAAAGGCAGACAAGGCAAGGCATCAGCAACGCGCCGCTCACTTTTATACTCGATTTCGAGGTTAGTTCTCCAGATATCATACAATCACACACAATCAGGTACTCTTATATTATGCACTGCGGACGGTTTTTTTTTTCTATCCCTAACATTTACTGCACAGCTGACGCAGTGTCACTTTGCATACGCCGCATACATAATTTAAATTTGTAATTCTAAAGATTGGGGAAGGTTGAGATAAGGAAGATAATATGGTCTGTCGCCGCCGATCGCCCGCCATGTGTGTGGTGTATTATATGTAGGAGTGAAGTAAAAAGTCAAAACGGAAAATAAGTATGACGCAGATAATCCTATACTGATGACGAATCTTTGGTACAGACATACCTTTTGACGTGTAGCTTTTTGTCGTCTGCTATAATCTGCTTTTCTTCAAAATTGCCTCGTTCAAGATGCAACGTAGAATAAAAATCAAAACTCACACTCTGTTATCACGACACACTGCTGCTTGTCCACTATATATTCTTTTACTTTTCTTTCTTTTTTTTTTTTTCAACTACTATCATCCAAGTAAGTAAGTTTACTTTGTATATATAACACTGAAAGACGTTTTATTATATGAACGCACTCAACTTCTCTGCAGATATAATGTATAATTACACGAATAACGAGTTTTGATGGTGGTAGGCGACTGTGTAGCTGCAACGCTGGCACAAAACTCGTGATGATATCTTCTGCTTATAGCTCCTCTCGTTCACTCAGCCCTCTTCTCAGCACAA
Source organism: Eretmocerus hayati (assembly GCA_029851415.1). Taxonomy (NCBI): domain Eukaryota; kingdom Metazoa; phylum Arthropoda; class Insecta; order Hymenoptera; family Aphelinidae; genus Eretmocerus; species Eretmocerus hayati. Next base: position 168,327,985 of record CM056742.1, read on the forward strand.
CTGATGATGATGATGATGATGCTTCAAATAACAAGCATTCGGTATATCATCACAATAATTCAAAACGACACTTTTATATATGTTCTTCTGCTTCAATTAAAATCACTGTTTTGTTACAAGTTTGTTGTTGTTTTTCTTTTTGTTGCACTATTTTGTTGTCGTAGAAGATTACTTAGGCAATCGAAGCTGTGATGATATAGAAGCGGTGCAGCAGCAGCGTGACAGAAGACTTTTTGTTTTTTATTTTCTTAAGCAAATAACTGATGCGGAGAGGGATAGTAGTAGTAATGATAGCAGAGGCTATAAGGATTTTATCCAGCAGAATTTAGAGAGATATATAGAAAGAGAGAGGAGGAAAAGAGAGTAATATAGTTATATATATATAGAGAGAGAGAGAGGCAAGGAACGTGTGTGCGGGGTGTAGGCGCGCGCACGAGGAGGGTGCTACTTTTTTATGAGCAGCAGCAGCAGCAGCACACACGACGTTCTCGAGCTGCGCAGGCGGACTGACTGAACTGACTAACGTAACGATATGCTTGGCTTTTGCTGCGAGCGAGACTGCTCGAGAACGCTTGATCCTCCTCTCCCTCCTCACCTCTCCTCTGCTGTTGCTGCAGCGGCGCCGCCAATGGACAAAACGGGGACGACGGCGGCGGCGTCGGTGATGGTGGCGGCTACACCAACACTAACATAACCTCCAACGGCTACTATCAAATGTATCACACGGATAGTACACACGTGGATAGGGTTAACAGACGCGCCGGCGCGGACGATGATGGCGCCACCTGTACAGTGCTACAGATAATATATATATGTTAGAGCCAGACGAGAGGTAGACTGGATTGGAGCCTGGAGGGGGATTCACGATTTTCTTTGCAGACCTCTCTTAACAGTCCGGTTTGTGAGTTTGAAGGATCGAGGAAGGATATCCTGGATTATGTATAAGGATTGGAAGGCTTTAAATTGCCATAACCTCAATATGCAACTAGATCAACGAATACATGCACCCAAGCCGGTATAGATGAACGTCATCAAGCTTATCAGCTGGCCTCCTGTCAGCTGCATATCGTCTGCTTATATTCTCCCCATTAATAGTGTCTGACTCATTCCCCGCCATCGTTCGCCTTCCCCCCTCCCCCCCTACTCTCCCATCTATTAATACCCTCGTGGGTTCGTTCGTTGTGGCTGTTCTGATACACAGAACTACCCCTATATATATTGTAGAGCTAACCGGTGAGACAACCCCCCGCGGATGTATATAATACTGGCGCAACTCACCATCACGCTGTAGACTCGTCGCTCAGCCTTTTTTTTTGCATGGTTCCGTCACTTGTTTCTCGCTCGCCTTTTTTTCTTTTTGTTTGGTGCGGAAGCTACACATATGTATATTAGAGGCACCACTTTAGGGTGCATCGGTAGTGCCCTGTTCAACCCTGTATCCTTTGAATTTTAGACCTTTCCGATTTCTTTGCACAACAATTAAGGGGTCAAGATTTTGCATATAGGTGTTTTATGCACTTTGAACGAGCTTGTCCGGATTGGACCAGATGAATGAAACGTCTTCTGAAGAACTTTTGCGTGTGAGGAGTATGATTGAGTGTGCGAAATTTGGACAGGGATCGATCTAGCCAATGACACTTTTAGTTGGATATCTGAAACTCATAGTATTTCTACTCAAATTTTACCCATTATTTACCCTACATCTTCTATCAATCATATACTCTCCCTCTGGTTAGGGAAATGTTCTCCAGAGGCTACTAATCCTCTTCACTGTCAATCAATTGCATTTACAAAGTTAAAAGGTAACTTAGACCTATTGGTGCAATGTCTAAAGTCGAATCTGCACTAGGAACAAAAGAAAAAGTGGCCCAATCGAGGACCACAGTTGATTGTCTCAGGGAAGGGTGCGTGGAGTAAAAATGACACATAAATATTTGAAAATATTCATGCCACGAGAGTGGATTTCTTTGAACTATACGGCACAAAAATCGAAGAACGGATATTTTTGAGAATCTACATTGTCATGCGAAGAGCGTGATTTTTGCAAATCTCTAGTCATTTAGTAATGATTTTATCGCAGACAAGACTCAGCTGCACACACAATACCATGGTTACATCAAAGTCTACTATTACGTCCATCAAACATTCGTTTGATGAATCTTTATTCAGGCCCTTTTCGTATTAACATAGCTTTGAGGGGATGTTGGATACCGGCATAGTCGGCTTTCGACTTCATTCGATAAATTTTTGAGGTGTCACAGTAAGAAAAGCTATCGCCGATTCGTTGAGACATTTGGAATCGGCCATAGCTTCGATAATTATGATATCTCAAATATTCGTTGGATAACCTCAAAATTCAATAACGCCGATAAGTATGCAATGGGCAGGACTTCAACATTTCCTTGGGAATAAACTTTTAAGCATATTGTTGCAGATATAATTTTCGGAACAACCCATATTCACTTGATGTTCAAATGATCATTTCACGCAGATCGATAATACTTATGAAGCCAAGACAACCCTTCATTGGCTACGACTCCTTGTTTTGTTTCATCAGGTGCAAAAGGAAGATGGGGAGAAGGCGAAGGTTATTCCGCGCCCAAGGGACAACGTCGACGCTCGAATACGACAGTATGCGGTTCTAGGGGGTCTGCTGACCGATTCCCTTGGGCGTTGCGTGTCGTATAATTTTGAGACGAGATTCGCACAGCTCCGACGAATTTCTTGGCCCCAACCTACTTCTTGCACAATTCCATCAAATTTGATGTTACGGACTGTCGAGGGTAAAGAATTTTGAATTACATCTTAAGTGCTAACCCTTCGTCCGATCCTAACCCTTCTGTAATACAACAAACTGCAATCCGTCATTTATTCATTTTCAATCGTTCAATTCTATATATTCTCCTGGATTGTGATTAGGACAATTTTCTTCCTCATTTGCCAAAAAAATTTGAATTTTATGCCTAACTGGGCGTCTTATTACGTAATAAGAAAAATTATGTTATACTGGCTTATAAAATTGGTGAGAACCATAATGATCTTCAGAAATAACGATTTTCAACATTCATTTCCATCGTCTTAGCAACCCTGCTTCATATTTGTGTGAAAAGTAGTCCCAGTGAAAAGCAAAACTCAATAGTGCATTCGAGCATTGAAATTCTTTCTGATTTCACTGTTCAATGCTCTTTGACACAATTACTTGTTTAAGCGTTTGAAAGTACAGCATTTCGAGATTTTGTATAACAATGATCTTAATTGAACTGGTATCGATTTGTGTCACCGTCAATCGGGGTAACTTTGGAACACTCTTGATCATTTTTTATTGAAATCCCTGCGTAATCTCGTGGAGTACACTTTTGAACATATTAATGTGCGCTTCCTGAAGCTCAATCATCAACTGTTCTGAAGTTACCCCGACCAGTAACCGAAACAGACTGATTCTCTTCAATCTTCTGAAAGAACAGTAATTTTCTATTTGAGTGTTCCAAAGTTACCCCGGTTCGCAAGAAAAATATGAACTTTTCAATTTTTACCCGAAAAAATTAAGTCAAGATAAAAACACACCAATGTGACGATGAAGTGCTGGCATGATTCGAGAAAATCCGTCGCCATTACCCTGGATTCGGCCTGGAAATGCTCGAACGATACTAATGATTGTTTGGAGCAACTTTTTCCCGCTCCAAAATCATATCTTTGAAAAAGTTCACTATAAACAAACACACAGCTAATTGGTGCTTCCACACCGGTGCAAACCATTCTCCACACACGCCACAAACGAACAAAAAACGCACTAGAACTGGAAAGGAACCTACTTTTAAGGGAGTCAAGTTTCACCCGAGTGTCCCAAAGTTACCCCTGCTGTTCAAAGTTAACCCCAGTTGATGATACGAATCATTAGATTATGCAGATATGGAGTTACCTCCATCAGATTATAAAACTTTGCAAATATGCCCAACTTCTTATGAACATATTACTACTATACTTCAATAATTCTCTCACTTCATTAATAATCAAATGAATCTGCTACATCGGGATAGCCATCTTTGTGAGAACGAGTAAAGGCATGTTTCACAACGCTCGCTCGTGTCAGAAATCTCCAAAATCATACCAAAGTCAAAGACAAATCCTGGCAAAATCCTTCCTCCCCCCCCCCCTTCCTAATCCAAATATCTACACAAACTTGTCTGTCGCACAGCACTTTAATCAAAATCAGCCAAAGAGCTTCTTCTACTTATTCAAAAGCACGATCTGTGTTCATCCATCCGTACCGCACACCGCGAGTCTGTAAAACAAATCAATTCGCCAAATTCTCTATCCCCGAGCATCTCAACTTGAAAATCAAACTCTGTCTCACAGCCTTACAAAACACACAGTCAACCAAGTCTCCAAGTAATTTCAACGTAAGGTAATCACCATCTACTCTCAGATGTATACGGTAAATAAAACCGTTCAACCCTTGAATCCCTCTCGACACTGCTCTTCCCTATCACACTCTTCTCTCTAAAATACTTACGACATAGTCGTCGTCGTCGTCGTCGTCGTCTTCAACAGCAGTTATACAAACTCAAGTATCTCACTCTCGAATTCTAACGCTGATGTATACACGCCTATCGCAACGTAACAAATTCAAAGTGCGAAGTTAAAATCATGCGATACGCATAAATATTCTTGTTAAATCCTCACGAATTTCTACCTATTCGTCTGTCTTATTCCCTCATATTTACCTCTTTTACGCAACTTATGTAATTATTACGTCTCTAGGGGTAGGATAGACTCCTCGATAGACTGTAATGGGGTAGAATAGACGACTTCTTAGTTCCGTATCCGTGACAATTTTAGCAAAATAGACCAGCTAGACTACCCGATTTACTAATTTTGGTTTGTGCGCCATATGAGGTATTCTATAGTAATGTGATTGTGATGGTGTCCGGGGAAGGCGAAATGTATGCATATGCATGCGGTAGTGCAATTCGAGGGAACGACGACGTACGATAGCTGCCACTGGACTCTATATAATACTGCATCGGAGTATGTTACCTTACATACGACTATCATGCTATGTTATATATGTGTGGCCCAGACTCGTATAGGCTATTCAAATGAGAGAGCGTTGCAAGGAGATTTATTCTGTACACTCCACCACGATATACATACTGACCCGAGTACTGACCGGCAACTCTCTCTTCGACTTCGTATGGTATATAATGTAAGCCAGTCCAACATATATATGTTTGTGTGTGGACTAAACACTGAACACTGCAACATGCAGACGTGGCCGACTGAAATTGAACCTTGTGCTCTATATTTTACAGTGCAACTCGTGAAGTACTGCTCAAATTCTTATATTTGGGTATTATCGCGAAAACTTGCCCGGACCGTGTTATAGCCTTGCATTTCGACGAGCAAGCTCAGGATCACTCCACTCACATTTTTCTACACGTATTTTATTGAAATCAGGGGCGTCATTTTGGGCGTGGTGGGTGTTGAAATTCAATACCCGGATAAAAAGCGGGTGTTGAATTCAACACCCGAAAACTGGACGTGTTGGCAACAGATTTGTTCTTAAAAGAGGCGTCTTTTTGAATGCCATTAACGACGACGTATCATTTCGAGAAAAACTCGAAGCATTGAGGACGAAAAAACGTGAAAAAGGCAGAAAAAGAACCAATTAGTTGGTGAAGCTCAAAGTCTCGCATGTTGCGAGGAAAATGAAGCTAGTGAGCATGGCATTCTGCATCGACTTCGGTTGAGAGATGTCGTAGAGTGACGTAGATTATTTACGTGGAAAACCAGAAATGTGCTATATTCTTCCTCAATTCACGAAGTTCGTTAAGACTATTTTCACCATACCAGGCTCTTCTTGTTCAAATCTGCATGTAGCCGCACCCTAAGGCAGCGGCTACATGCAGTTATTTTTGGCGATTCGGAGACAGCGGGACAGCGCCTCTAGCAGTAATTGAGCCGTTTTGCACCATTTTGCCCATGTTATTTGAAGCAGACACCACCGCAGCCTCCGATAGAGGCGCTGTCCCGCTGTCTCAGAATCGCAAGAACGACTGCATGTAGCCGCACCCAGGCAGCGGCTACATGCAGCCGTTTTTGGCAATTCTGAGACAGCGGGACAGCGCCTCTATCGGAGGCTGCGGTGGTGTTTGCTTCAAATTACATGGGCAAAATAGTGCAAAACGGCTCAATTACCGCTAGAGGCGCTGTCCCGCTGTCTCCGAATCGCCAAAAACGACTGCATGTAGCCGCACCGTGATCAAATCTTATCTCAGAGCAACCATGTTACAACAACGTCTAAACCACCATTTAGCCTTCTGTAGCTAGTGAACATATTCATCTCTCAATGCGCTCGTAGAGAACATGTATTTGCACGAATGCCCGAACTTAATAAATCGTGATAAATAGATATCGAGAAATCAGACTTGTTATATCGTTGCGTGCCCAGAGGAGAGGCATGGCGGATGTGGCCTAGCCATCAATCATTAATGCAACAGTTCTGCCATCCGAAGACCTTTTTTTTTTTTTTTTTTTGCTTCTCTGATAGCCTCTGTTAGAACTCCACACCCGGGCCAGAGGCGTTCTGACGCCCCTGATTGAAATACATACAACTTGTACTAAAGTTTCAGGTCGATCCGTCAAGTCGTCTCTTTTATTTTTATATATCACGAGTCGAAATCTCAGATCCATGTACTGTTATATTTGCAGTTACACATATATTCTTAGCGCCAGCGTCAAAATACTCAAGGCAGTGGCTATCACCAAGTTTTTCTCTCAAAATGATTTATTAAACCAACTATTTTTCATAGGTTTCGTGTGCAGAATACTCTGTTTAGTCCCCGAGCCATGGGCCTCAATCACGTTATGGGATTTTAACTAAAAATGAGACATTTTCTTAAAGTAACAACAGCGCATCCTTAATCCACTCTAATTGACCTTGGCGTGAATGTAATTTCAAGAAAATATGTCAAATAATCAAATGTCAGCGCGAAAAAGGCCCAGAATTGAAATTCTGAATGCGGCATGTACATACATTTGTAGCCAAAAATTAGCCATGTAATTAACTTATGTCAGGTCCATGTATACCACGATACCCGATAGAAGTCAATTCATTTGGGTGGGAACAATTTTTCCACTAAAATATGGTGGAATTAGATGAATTCTACATGGAGAAGTTTCCATATCAATTCCATTATTTTTGCGAGCGATTTTTAGGACAAAATAATCGTAATTTCTCATGGCCTTAACTTCTCATTACTGTAACCCCTGATGAGCGTAACTTCTCATAACCGTGGCTTCTCCTCACTGTAACTCCTCATAACCGTAAACCCTCGTAACCGTAAGTCCTCATGACTCAGTTCCACATAACACATTCCCACCACTTCACCTACCCATGTCCCAAGCAGCCACTCATCATCCTATACTCATGACCCATATGACCACCCAACCACAGACCCACTCATCGACCCATCACCCACGGATTCACCAACCTGCCCATATCCCATATGGCCACCCAATCATCGACCCACCCACCCATCACACTTCAACCCTTCCGCGTAGGCGACCCGGTACGCGGAATGTGGACGGACAAATTTCGGCTGGGCTATTAATTATCATAATATATATTTGTTGGAAGGATATTGGGAATTCTACGATTATTTGCCTCATGAGTCCTATCCCACTTATGATCTGAATCTGGATGAAAAGATATTCACTAAAGATATTTCTCTTTTCAGCAATGAATAACATGTATACCCTTATTACCCATCGCTCGACCCATCTCGTTTGACTCAGTCAATACACTTATTTCGCAATACTTATTTATATCCAATGATGCATGCAATTATACTGAAATAGACATCTAATAGAATCTGATGGACAGTGAAAAATTGAGTGATTTTCACTGAAATTTCAGTGAAACGCCTCACTTGAAAATCACTAAAGTTTGAGTACACCCATCCATCTACCAACCCACCCACCTGAGCACTAACCCCCACTCACCCATCAACCCACTCACCCATCTACCCACCGATGACTCAACGATGACCCAAACACCCGCCCATCACACTTCACCCCTTCCACATAGGCGACTCGTTACGCGGAATGTGGACTGACAAATTTTGTTGAATTTCCGTATGAAATATGCTAGTGGTTTGCCCGGAACTATAAAAAAATTCAAGGGACAAGCCCTCTAAGAAGATTTGTTGATTTTCTTCTGGTAAAAGAATGAATCATCTTCAAGAAAAAAATGCAAAAACGGAACATCCAAGTATGAGAAGTATTGAATATACACTTGGATTTCAGATGCTCTTTCTCTGCACAAAACGCGATTCTAACAGAATGATTGCTTTTTATCCCTCGACATTTCCCGAGGCGCCCTCCAAGTCTATCTTTCTCTCTCACTCTCTCTCTTACTTGCGTTTCTTACTCGTTCCCCTTAAGAATTAATTGCATCTGGAAGTCATCCAGGATGTCTTATCTTTCCTCTTTATTTCATCGTCTCTCTTCACCCCGAGTTATCTACTCGAGGATTACTCGATAAGGGCTAACGAGCACAACGAGGAACAAGTTAATGTATAGATGTATACCAGAATTGATTGTTTATCCGACAATGAGAGAACGATTATACTCCAGAGACTTGGTACACTCGGAACTACGAGTTAGGGAGTTGAGAAAAATAAAGATGAGGGATTATAAGGGATCTCTTGAACTAGTAAAAATCATTTTATCAGCGAGACCATTTTTATTGTGTATTCATTGTACAGATTGGCCAAATTTGAGAATCAAGTGTGGGTGATGGAATATTTTTTTACATGTACTAATTTCAATCATTTGATTGTGCAATTGCGATCATTACTCAAAAAATTATTGCATCGCTCATCCCGAATAATGATTGGGAGGAAAAAAGCATTGTCCGTCATCGAATTTCAAGTACTCAGCATCGTGGAATTACTTTTGAATCGTTATAAATGAGTCAAAAATTCTCGCATCATCAGTGAGAATTTTCAAGTGGTCACCTCGTCAAAGCAGAATAAAATACATGCAGCAAAAAACGTACAGGACTGTCCATATAGATATGCTTTGAAAGAGAGTGGAAAAATTTGGCTGCAGATGACTCAATTAAAAATTGTTCAAGGGCCCCCATAAACCGAGCTGCTCTCTTCATAATTGAAACGCAAAAGTGAACTCGACTCAGCTCTGTTCAGGTGAAAACTCGCAACGTTGGCATATCTACATACATATCCCTGTGTATATAGCAGTGGGACGATAACGAAGGTCATTAAATTTGGACGTTGGTCAACTGCTGCCGTTGATGTTGGAGATTCTCAAGTGCGGATAAAAAGCGGGTCCGAGTCCTTCGTCGATGCTTGGGCTGCAGGAGGGGCCGTTATATTCTCGCGCGTGGTGATCCTCTCGACTGCAAACCTCTTCAGAGATGTTCGCGCGACGCGCCGAACCCGTATACGGACCGATGCTCGTTAACGACGACGAATATAACACAGCAGAGGTACTGGATTGCAGGCTCGAGAAGTTTGAATTGCGTTCTGCAGGCTGAAATGTTACTGTATACGATGTACATAACGTGGTGAGGTTTGTTTGAATTTTTGATAAAGTTCTGTTGAGTAAAATTCAAATTTTGATTTATAGTGGTTATGTGGTGGTTAAAAATATTTTACTCTCGTGTTCTTGTAGGATTTTTTGATTCGCAACTCGCTATATGGACGAATGGAAAACTAAATTTCATCTGATGAATTTCTAAATGCAAAAAATTATTATCTTAATCTCCCAATAATTTTGTTGAGTAATTGAGACTCTCACTGTGGCAAGGACAGCCGGCGAGGCCCTCTAGTTCTTACCTGTATGCAAGGTAATTCGTGAATTCTAATGGAAAATGACATTGTTGGGCTCTGTTCTCGCCTATCGTATACCATGGGGAAACACCGATTCCGACTGGCACAATAATTGTGTTGCTCAAAACCTATGATTCGAATCAGCTTTTTCCACATTACGGATTTTCCGTTCAGGTTTATGCAAAGGTGGCTATGAAATCCAGGGTTAGAATGTGGTTTCAAAATCCCCATTAATTCAAGAATTCTGACATACGTTCAACTCTGAGAATACATTTTCTTTTGGCTTGGATGCGAGCCTTTCATCCTGCAATAATAGTACATTTCGCTCCGATTTATTGAGGTTGTAGCTCGCTTCTGAACGATTGGTTTTCGGTCTCAGCCGCAGACGAAAGTCAAAATAATTGCTTGGAAGTGGGAAACCTAATGAACGAGGTGCGAATACTATTTTTTGCAATTTTATGAGCACCCAAACATCGGAAAATTGCAGAAAGAATCGTATCTCAGGATCAACCGTAAGTCCAATATTTGTCAAGTAAATTTGGATCAGATGAAAATAAGCAGCCTGAATTGAGAATTATGGATATTCCACATATTACCTGCCAAAAGTAAGCTTCATGATCCCTGCGCAAATTATCTAACAAATTCCTCAATTTATTTTCGACACCTGTAACTTGAAAGGCTCAATTCACCTGAAATCAGTATAATTATCCATCAGCCTTGAACCGATGAATGGATTAATCTAAATCATTTGAAACTTCGTAACAATAATCTTGTCGATCATCCTCACCAAACGCAAATTCGAAAATAGCGTTGGGAATCATAAGCCTAGCTGCGCGTAGCTATATACTGCCAAATCCGCTCGGAATCTTTGAAAAGTGCCTCGCAGCGTACAGCCCATACATCGCTACTGGATGATGTACAACAAAGGCGTGGAAGAACCTATGTATACCCAGAATTCGCAAAGCAAAAGCATATCAACACACAATATTTCTTGCGCCACCTTTGTAGTGCCACATAGGTGTAAAGAAGCATAGAAAATCGAAATGGGCCGTGTGAGTAGAGTACGACAGAGGTACTAGTACTCTATGCATCAGAGAAACCAACATCGTATTATAAAGACGTTGAAAATCGTCTGGCGCCCGCTTTTTTCGCCTATTGAAGTTTGTCACACTCATGGGGTGCCCTATACATATGCGTACATTGCCCTCGAGTATCACTCTCTAAAAAAGTCGAGTATTTCAACATCATGTGACGCGTGGTGGTATGGCGGAATGTGTGAAAAAAGGGAGTCACAAAACCGACAAACGATTTATATATATAATGTAAATGCAGCCTCAACTACATCAAAGTGCGAAAAGCATATGGAAATTCCAAGATACGCAATCATATACCTAGAGTACTATAGAAAATGCGAGGGATGCTTTGCGGAGAAAGAAATGAAAGGTGGAGAAGAGGGGAGGGGGGGTTGAAAAATTGAACGAGATTGTGAGAGTGCATAATAAGGTGCAAAATATGAGGAGGTGGTGGCGAGAAAGATGGCAAAGAGGTATACCATGCACAATGTCGCGTGCTGCAAATATATAGAGGTATGTAGGATACGGCACTAGAATGAATAATTTGTTATGTAAGACTCGACCTGACGGATCAAAGGATGGAAGTACATACTTGATGAGCGCAATGAAGTTTTCGAGGACGGAGGTGTTTTGCACGGCGCGTGGATGCCGTTGCGCGCATAAGAATGAGCTGCGGGGCTGTAAGTTTGGCGAGGAACAAGACAGGGGGTTGTCGAGTCTCGCCACGAATTTTTGAAAAATTTTGAATGGCTTTTTGAGTGCATGTTTTTTAAATTTCCTTCCTGGAAAAATATTCGGATTCACATGCAAATATGATTTCCTTGGATGGAAAAAAGTGCAGTGATGGCGTTCGTTCGTTCCACTGTTGCTATAGACCAAGAATTTTGCTGTCTACAAAAGAATTTGAGAAAGGGTAGTAAATAGGTTATCTTACTCTTGGTCGGTCTCTGATGAGGATGATTAGAACAAAAACATTGTTGGTCACATTGCAGGAATCTCCTAAAGTTTTGGATATATTCTAAGAATTTAGTATATTTTCCCTTGAAGTTGTACCAGAACTGTCTTAAATTCCCCATTCGGGGATATAGCGTAAACTGTGACAGTGACAATCGCATTTGGGTTCTATATGCAGTGACCACCACCGGTAGCACCCCTGCATATTGGGCACCACTGCTAGGGCCCATCGCAGTGAAGACGTTGATGTAATGCACAAAAGAATTTTCACCAACCAAGTTCACGTAGTCGACATATCCACGAAATTTGTTTTTTCTTTGGTCAAATGGAATATAATCAAAGTTGATCATCAAATATAGAGGCCAGTCCAGTATAACGTAATTAGGACAGGGTTTTGCACGAAACTAAATATTTCGTTTCGTTTCGGATCATGAAAGCCTATTTTAGTTTCGGTTTGGATTTCGTTTCGGACTAAAACCGAAATCCGATCCGAAACGAAATTGAATTTTGGGTCAATGACCCGAAACGAAACTTAATTTGTTCCGAATTAAGTTTCGGTGCACTGAAACATAATTCGACTTTGGTTTCGGTTCACATTTCGTGTCAAAACCGAAACTCAAACCGAAACGAAATTGAGTTTCGTAGTAGGACCGAAACATGGCCCGAAACTGAATTGAATTTTTGTTTCGGTGACACGAAACGGAATGCTATCAATGGCGATTTATGTTTCGGTGCACCGAAACTATCTTGAATTTAGTTTCGGGTCAAGTTTCGTGTCAAAGACCGAAATTCGAACCGAAACTATTTGAGTTTCGGTTCGAAGATCCGAAACGAAACTTTATGAACCTAGAATTATGTTTCGGTGCAACGAAACATTATGATTTGGTCCCGTTTTATTTCGGGTTAGCTCTGCGAAAGTAGTTTTTCGTCAAATCTCGTTTTCGATTGGAAACTGAATTCAGATCGGCTATTCCGTTTCGGGTTTGAGTTGCGAGTTGAATTGCGTAAACAAAATTTTGTTCGATCTCAGCGGATTTTTCTCACTTTCTCACGTTAGTGGAAGTTCAGTGTTTCTACCAGTGCAAAAAAAAACCAATAAATCATCAGTGGTTGGTAATTATACAGGTATAATTATTATATATACCATATATAAGGTAAGTGTACCCAACTTGCCCCCATTAAGCTATTTCCTCAATAACTTTGGCCCATCTCGATATTTTCCAACGTACCTTACCTCATTTTAAAGCTTGCCTCAAGACCTTCAAAATGAGTTCAAGTACGTCCGATTTGGACTAACTGGAGCCCAAGTGTTTGAACTCTCCCAAAAGGTGATTTTTGAAAGTTTAAAAAAGTTTGTACCCAACTTGCCCCCACCATTTTAAAACAATGTAAATCGGCGTTGAAGTGAATAGAATCGCTTTGATCCGTTTTGATCACCGTGCAGCGACATTTGTAGCTTTTAGCTGGCCCAAGACATCGTTCCCGACCTATTTTGACGTGATAAACACGTTCTGAGTGGTAAAAAAAGCGGTAATGCACGCCTTTCTGAGATAACCATATGGGGGCATGTTGGGTACACTCCGATGGTGGTCTTCTTGACTCTCAAACCATCTTCGTGTTTTGTACATAGGATCGCTGCAAATCAGAGTTTGGCAACTCTGAAGTCCGGATTTTGAAGGTCTTGAGACAATGAATCGAATGCGTATAGAGGTAAGTCAAGAATGGTTGGATGAAAATGAATTTGCACCGGTTTTAGTGAAGGCGATTTCCCCGGTGATTTCTTAGCCGTGCAAACACGAAAAATGGAGAAATCACATCAAATTTTTTGGAAAACGCAGAAATGATCCGGGGTCGATGCAAATTATGTACATTCTCATATTTTTACATAACAAACGTAAAAAAATATGCAGGAAGGTCAACGAGTGCCCATTTCTGAGATCGGCATATGGGGTCAAGTTGGGTACAGAGGCAAGTTGGGTACACTTACCTTATATATATATAATTATATATGATCAATCAAAATCTAGCCATATATTATCCTCGATATTATCAAATGTGATTATCTATAGATATATGTGGTTATACATAGCCATATAAATTATTTATGTATCATACACGGGTTATTTAGTTGCTGGCTCGCGCGATTAATAGCGGTGCAAGATATCGGCTCCCAAACCAGAGATGGCCCCAAGCACTTCCAGTCCTCACATTATTGATGCAGTTAAACTCTGTGCAAGATGAGACAGGTTCTCAATGAGAAAATATTCTACCACTAACTGCTGAGATTTCAGGATATGCAAGATGAATTGCACAGCGATTCATTCAAAAGTGTCAAAGAGTGGTACCTTATGGTACCATGCGAAGCAAGGGCGCAGTGGCTTCATTCATGTGGCCGCACCCTCTCACCTGTATTTGAGAGTCTAGTCTCTGCGACAAACCGGGATTTGAATCACATGGACCCGCTCTTGGCCCGCAAGCTCCTTTTAGACCAATCTGGAATCATCTTACCGTTAGAGCCGAAGTCAGTCACTTCTCGCGGGCTCCCTCCCCCTTTAACCACACACCCGCCGCGTTTACATCAACGAAAATGTTTAAACTATCGAATTCGAATTCTTGCTGGCTCCCGCGCCATTAGCTGTTATCGAACGTTTGCGTGGAATACCTACCTTGTTGCAGACAACCTTTTTGAGTTTTGAATTCAAACCTTCGACCAACTCGCGTATGCATGACATCGGATGAAGAGTTTGCTAATATCTATACCTCGCAAGTCATTTTGGATGACACACGCAAGTCAACCGAAAAAATAATCGAGTACTCGGTAACAGGTTTAATCGACTCTTGGTTTTTCCTGGAAGAAGAGCAATCGTCGCTTTAGTACATGGTAAAAGCTGTACCAGGTAAGCTAAAACATGGCATATGACTATAGTATATTATATGTGACTGGCGATATAAGTCGGATGTTCGAAACGAGGTTTGCTTGTCTCGTGCAATAGTGTCTTCAATTTTCACTGATTGGAGTAATTCGAACAGCAGGAGGTAGAGCAAATGTCCGAATCAGAGTCACAAGTTCCAACCAGTGCAAATGCAAGTGCCACCTCGGGTGCCGCTGTTCCTGAAACCGACCCTGATACTGTTCCGTGAGTAATTAATGAATGTAATGGTCAAATGAAGCTACCGATAGTGGGCAGCGTATAATCTCATTGAAAAACCAGCCGAGCACACGCGTAATGAGCAGCATATATTCAGATCAGGGCTGAAATATACCATCCTGAGAATCCGATCCTTTTGGATGTTTCAGCCCCACTTGTTTGCATACATGTGAGTGCCACGAACTGTGTGCCACGAACTGTAAATCGTAAATAGGATTTGGGTACGCTCCATTGTTTGTCTAAAGGATTGACTTTTATCTCAAAAATATCGCTCATCTGACCCACAGTTTTCTGTAAAACATTCTAACTCCTTCACACTAAGGGTAATTCTTACAACTGCTCTCCTCTCCCCCTTGCCCCCAACCGTCGCAAGGAAAAACTGTGTCTGATGCTGCAGAATTGTAGCTTTTGTGATAGACTTCGATGGTTGAGGCTGTCTCTATGCTACAGCTTTTGTAAAATCCGCAGTAAAAACAGGTTCCCGCACCGTTTAACAGCAATAAGTATATGGTATATGTGCATGTGAATTGTGAAACAGCCTTCAAACTTGTGAGCTACGCGTGCGCTGCCTCGCACGAGCACGAAAAGTCGTCGTGCTTATTGCCATCGTGTGCCATCGTGGACGCTCGCGCTCGCACCACTGGCTCATATACTTATCCACACCCACGCCGTTATTGCCCAGAGCAATTGAATATCACCATTGAATATTATGAATCTGAACTATAATTTATTTTGTCGAAAGTCGAAGGATTATATAAGAATGTTACAGAGTTCTTCGAATCCAACAACAACATTCTCAGTGGTTGTAGCTGCACGGCACCGTAGCGGCTAAACAAACAAAGCGGAAGGTTATGTTTCTACCCAGCTGTGCCTTAGCCTCCTACGAGATGTCATGATGCAGATGCAGTTCTTCATTGTGTAGTGCTCAGTGCCAGCTAATTTTCGTCTCAAATAATTATTATACTCATAACGCACTCATTGGCTTGATTCGTAGCTGCTCCTCTCAACTTGAGACTCATTCTCCTCCCATAAATCTAATCTGGGCCACATACGCCAATCTCACTCCCATTTCTGACAGAATCAATTTAGCTCTCTCAAGAGATCAAAGTTACCGTTGAGCTGTGTGAGTACTCCTTGATGATAGGAAAAAGTATGAGGCTCATCATGAGTTATTGATAAAAAGATGTATTTCATTGCGGAATCAAGAATGATCCTTTTCCAGCATTTTGGCGAGGAGAGTATACTCAAAATAATGATTTACAGGTAGTTTTCATGGCCAACTTCTCCAATGCGTAGCAGTGGCGTACCTTCAGTTATTGGAAGTTGAACCTTTCGCTTTTGAGAAAATTGCTCAAGAAAAATCACTCATCTCCAGTACTAGAATGGACAAGTATTTGGATATGAAGCTGAACAAACATTGGTTTGAAGTTGTGTCTTGATTCCGCATAAGGGTGCAGCTATGCCCATAACTGATCTCTCTTGGCCAAAGTATTGCTTATTTGATGTATGTGCAACAAGTTAATCATGTCTCCTCTCTCACAGTCTCTCTAATGCATTGACTAATGGAACAAGATAGTGGAATGCAACAAGATAGTGGAAGTGCGCCTTTTAGAGTCACTGCTGGTCTAAGATTACCATTAGTATTCCATCATGTTATTTAGACCTGGAGGATATTGAGATATAGAGCTACTTTTCAAATCAATTCCCTGAAAGACAAACCTTTCCTAGACCTTGTTGAATAAGTTGTGTAAACAGTTACCGATGCAAAAGAACCTTACTGTTGGAATATAATTTGAGTAATTTTGCTTCAGTACAGTGAAAAGAAATGATGACATGTTGAACTTATCTGACACAGAACAAATTCAAATCAGGTCTATTAAATGAATTTGACTGTATTATTCTGTAAGGTACTCTTTTAACACTATTTTTTTTCAACTAGAAATTTTGTGAGAACTTATTTCGGCACAAAAAGGAAGGAAACTACATGACAATGGCACTACAATCAAATCTTCAAGACAGAATGACTTTTTGTGTAAAGCTAAAAGAGCAACTGTATCAACCGCCCAAGATAACTGCCAGTTCTCTCCATCAGTTGAGGAATTGGGAGAGTGCGTTCTACTCAGCAATCCAGACTTCTGGACATAATATATGCAGTATCGCTCAGCTCTTGAGCTAAAATAATTCTCATTAGATGGTATTGATTGTTTTGCAGACTATTTATTAATCTACCACAGCATATGCGTCGTTGCATTGTTTAATGGGATAGTTTGGTTTTTTGCCTCATCACATATGTTGTATCCAGAATTTGAATATTATTGATTTAATTTCAGTACTTTGAAGCTGATGTGATCGGCATATGTTGAGATTCAGTCTTTCATAAAGTTATCACTAAGAGTTTCTTCATTCGTGATATAAGTAAGAATCTTATCTATAAATATTTCTCTCAACGTATATCCTACGAATCCCTCCATAACGAGTGTTCGTGAGTCCTAAGCAAACAACGGATCAGATAAGCTTGTAAAGGTGCAAAAAAATTAAGTATGTGTGCATTGTCTTGTGTCTCATCCTGGCAGGCCAGCCGACAGCAGACAGATTATTGACTCTAGGATCATGACCTACTAGGATCCACCATGTTGATCGTTTGCAAACTAGGGCTTTCCTAGTCCCCACTGTAGTTCTCTTTTAGCGCATTTGGCCGTGCATAATTATTCAATCTTTTCCTACAACTTTGAAAATGACAGATCGAACCATCGCGAGGCTGGTCATATTTAGCATTTATTACTCAAAATTCACTTGGAGTTATGATAGGTATTTTCAGCTCTTCTCGCAAGCGAGCAGAACGTCGATTATAGTACACACCTGAGTCTCGCATTATTCATCACAACAAGACACGTGCGTGCGAATTTAGTGAGCGAGTGTACGAGCGTATGAGTTGATTAAGCAAATCCAAATAAAATATGTGATTCCTCATTTCATTGCGATAAAGTAGAAAATATAAGCATCGAAATAACCAATTATATATATATACCAATCAATGTTCCACTGTTCGACATGACGTCAAGTGCCTAGGATGATGAGCACCACGTCTACAACTCCTACGATAAAAATATAGCCTCCCCCCCCCCCCTAATACGAATTTATGTTGGTCAAATTTAAAAAATATAGCTATGTTAGTGTAATCAGTTGTGTATATAACAAATACTATCAAGCTATAAGAACAAAGATCCCCAGAGTCAACTGTGTTGGTGGAACGACCCATATTCTACTCTTATGAAGTCATCATTTTGCTAATCAACCTCCTTCACTCGAATTTCATTACCATTTTCTCCACCACAAGCTGAGTTTTCACAATGAAATTTCGCATACCCCTCTTCTTGGAAAACATGTAAGAATTACCCTTTGCGTAAAAGAAATAGGGTGTTTTTTCCGGCAGAGTGAGAGTTGGGCGATTATATTTTTGGGACGAAATTCCATTATGCGGACGAGGCAATCATGGTAAGATCTCTCTTTCTAGCCTTAATTAGGCGCTATAGACATGGAGTAATTTCAAAGATCGTTTTTGTGAAGTAGGGGTGGTACAATTCATGAAGGATTGAAACTCCTAATTGTTAGATGCAGACCCCCTTCTCAATGACCTGCTCATTACGCGTATGTTTGAAGATATATTTGCTGAAACTATCGCGCCTGCTTAATGTTGATTTTGTAAGACCTCAGCACGCACTTTTACTAGTAACGCACATGAATAAATTTCTCATCAAATCTCTCAATACATGAGCTTGACTTCGTTCCCAATGAAACTTTTGTGTTTGAAAATTGGACACGCCCCTATGGGAGGATTTCATTGAATTCGCGTTATGTATGAATTATTCACGATAAGGTGTACAGTTTTTTTAAATACTTTTCAATATAAGTGCAAAAAGATCGTTGGGAATTGGTAATAGGAAGCGAATAAACCAACAATCGATTGATTTATCACGCATTTAGCTGAATTTTGCTTAGCCAATAACCATTGAACGTTTCAGTTCAGGTTCTAAGAGAACAGGGAGACCGATATCCAACCCAGTTCATCAGTTTTTCTCCTATGATGAAGAGAAAGATGTCAGCACGTGTAAAGTACCGGAATGTACTCAGGTGATGAAGGTATGGTTATCGTGAACATCATTTCGGTGAATGAACTTTATACATGAATATTATCTCGGAAATTTACACGGACCGTGTGATGGCCTTTCATTTTGACACGAGGTCTCCTATAATCAGTCCATTCAAATTTTTCTACGCGTATTTCATTGGACTAGAGTTCGAGGTCGATTCGTTCACTCCTCTCTTTTATTTTCGAGGACCAAGAGTCGAAATGTCAGTTCTGTGTACGATTTCCACTTGTCAAAAGGGTAGACTTCTACTCAACTGTTTCGAGTTCGAAATGCATCGCATGATCCCTAGCTATGCGATTCTAGGCAAGTAATGAAGGAGTTGTGTCGATTCCATGGACACCCTTCCAGTCCAGTGAACAGTAACCTGTATGCTTTGTCGCAATTTTTTTTTCATAAAAGAATCACCGCATTGAACAAAATTTGTGAAATGAAAGCGTTAAGTCGATTTTTGTGGCTCACATCAGAGCTCTAAAGGGGTGTCCTTGAAACCGACAAGCAAGTAAGTTTTCGCGATAATAATACTCATATTTACTCAAATTATGTTGAAGACTATTGTACGAAATCAAACTACGAATCAACAATTTTGCCGCTCTCGATTACAGGGTAAACATGCGGGCACATTATCTTCACACTTAGAACGGAAGCACAAAAAAGCTCATTTAGAGTATCTTGAATTGAAACGGAAAGCATCAGAGGAAAATGAACCCCTCTCGAAGAAACGGCGCATCATCAAAGTAGAAATAACGCCCAGCACTATCACGACAGCTTGTGTGAAGCTTGTTACGAAACACGCAATGCCATTCAGATTGATTGATTTTGAGGGTTTTCGAGATCTGCTAGATCCATTGCTCAAGGGATTGGCAGTTGATAACGTTGTTATGAATCAACGATATCTGAGAGAAGAAGTCACTCTTCATGCGAAGTACACTAAAGATGAAATCATAGCACAGTTGAAGAGGGTATGTCTCGGCATTTATTGTACATAAATATTCCTGACTCATGCTTCCATATAATGTTGATGGACGAAGGCGATACAAAAATTCTATAATGGAGACTACTAAATTCAAACGCATTAGTCAAATTAGGTGTTTAATAGTTTTGAGACTGGTTTTCCAGTGTGTGTAATAAATCGACGGCTCCTACGGAGAGTAGCTTTTTTCATATGATCGACGAAAAGTAGCACTGTTTTTGTGAACGCCGAAAAGTAGCACATTTACTTATAAAATGACGAAGAGTAGCACAGATCGGGTTACCTATCGTGAAGGGGTCAGTCAAATATCATGAGTAGTTGTAAGGATGGATGGTTGGATGATGGGTGAATGGGTAGATGATGGGAGACCTCGTAGGAGATGGCATGGATGGATGAATAGATGATCCTCATACACTCGGGAACAAGGTGAACTGTAATGGGATGACGGTCAGTGACCGTTCGAGATCTGTCGTCTCCCTCGCATTCATGGGATAACCTATTAGGTGCGAGTGAGATGGGAGATCTCGAATGGCCTCTGACCGTCATCCCACTGCAGTTCACCTTGTTCCCAATTGTACATCTATCCATCCTATACATCCCATTCATCCCGTATATCTCATCCATCCAGCCCAACCATCCATCTTATCTATTCGCCCACCTATCCTTACGACTATTCATTACATTTGACCCCTGCAGAAGATGGTACCTGATCTGTGACACTCTTCGTCGTTTATATGTGGCTCGGTGTTACCCATCGTAGGAGCCGTTGCAATAAGATTCCTTTTCCAGATTCAGTTGCTTCCTCTGAAAATTGACATTGCAACCCGACACGGCACGTCATTCTTGGCGATCAATACGCAATTCGTCATTGGCACAGAAATTGTTATTCGAACCTTGGCTGTAAAAGCCCTTACACAGAGACATACTGCAGAGTACTTGGAAAAAGTTCTCCTGGATGTGCTGAATGATTATCAAATCGAAATTCGACGCGTTTCTACTCTTACAACCGATAGCGGGAGCAATATGCTCAAGTGTGTCAAATTATTTCATGAAGCTCAAAAACGAGAAATGGTGCGTCTGGGCAACAGGGAAATCTCGGACGGCAACGGCCGAGGCAACGGCAGTAGCAACGCAAGTACTGAGTCAAGTGCTCCGTCAAGTAGTTCAGGAACCGGTGATTCCCGCAGAGAAAATGGTGAAAATGAGAGCACTGAAATCGCTACCGAAGCTGATGATGATGTTGAAGGTGGAAGTGAAGAGAGGGATAATGAGGATGATGACAGGGAAGATGGCGACGATGGAAACTCGACAGATGGTGATAACAATGATAGTATCAACGAGGATGAAGATAGTGCCGATGAAGATTTTGGAGATTATATTGAGGATGGGGATGAAGTCCAACTTGAAGAAGACAATCGTGACATTGAGATTGCCATTAGAGAAGGGGAATTGAAAGGTGTGAGATGTGGCGCACATTCCCTTCAGTTATGTGTGAGTGATGCCATTAAGAAGAATATGCTTCCAATCATCCCAAAAGTGAGTTCAATGAATAATATGAGCCGTCAAACTTCCCGAATGTCGGAATCGAATATCCAGGGTATTGAGAAATTGATGAATGATATTTTCAGTGGTATGGGGAGTATTCTGTGGTTTGGGTGAGCGTGAATATATACGCATACTAATTTCCGTGAACGAAAATCATCATTGTTCGGTATTGTTCTTGCGAGATGTCACGAGGAATTTCCCTAAATCATATTCGGATAGGGCACCATCTTCCAGAAAGATTGTTTTTTGAACGGTAGGAAGCACTTATCGGATTGAAGCAAACCAGCTGCTCCAAATCACCGATGAAATTGGATGATATGTAATCAATCGATTTACAGGATGGTCAGATTTTTTCAATTCAGCAATTCGTAGCGTCTCCGGCGATATGCTACCGGATGTGGTTAGTGCTAGTTCCTAACATTACGTCATGGGCTATCACCAAAGTCACAATAAAAAGTAATGATTGATGTATATTAGGGTGGGCCGAAAAAGGGCTTTTGTCGAAAATCGATACGCCCTAGCGTGAAAATGTTGTGTTTGTACATATGGATGTGAAAAAAAATTTGCTGAACGATAAGAAATGAGATGTTAGGTCCCAGCAAGAGCCGTTAAGCTTTTATCAAAATTAACGGAGGTTCAAATGGGAATGTGCCTAATTCGGCATTTTTTTCTTCCCAACTATGCTCGCATTTCCGGCGCATCCAATGATTTCTAACGTACTTAAACTCATTTTGAAGCTTGTTCCAAAACCTACAAAATGAGCTCAAGTACGTCCAATTTCGACTAACCCAAGCCAATCTATCTCAACTTTCCCATTGCGAGTTTTGAAAGGAGCGAGGCGGGAGGGGGAAGTCGCTTATTCCCGGATTTTTCAAAACTAATCACTTTTTAGAAAAATTGAGATAGATTAGCTCAGATTAGTCGGAATTGGACGTACTTGAGCTCGTTTTGTAGTTTCTGGAACAAGCTTGAAAATGAGCTAAAGTACGTTGAAAAATGTTCAGATGAACCAGAAATACAAGCAAAGTTTGGAAGGAGAATCGCCATATTTTTGTGATTTCTAATAATGATCACTTTTTGGGAAAGTTGAGATAGATTGGCTCGGGTTAGTCAAAATTGGACGTACTTTAGCTCATTTTGTAGGTTTTGTAACAAGATTCAAAATGAGCTAAAGTACGTTAGAAATGTTTGGACGCGCCAGAAATGCGAGCAAAGTTAGGAAGAAAAAAGTGCCGAATTAGGCACATTCCCATTCAAACCTACGTTAATTTTGATAAAAGCTTGATGGCTCTTGCTGGGACCTAAAATCTCATTTCTCAGCAAATTTTTTTTCACATCTATATGTACAAACACATCATTTTCACGCTAGGGCGTATCGATTTTCGAAAAAAGCCCTTTTTCGGCCCACCCTAATGTATATATCGAAAAGAATCGCGTGAAAAAATCGTGTAGAATCAATTATGGTACCGCACAGGCTCGAGCATAGGGTCTTTCTGTCCCGCATTGGAAGGTTCGGTGGCCAACGCTGGTTGCCTTCTCAACGATCGCATAATGAATCGATGGAATCGTTATCAATGATTCCACGCATGAGATGTTGATTCACCGATCAATTTTCCTTTCCTGTCCTCTCAATCTTTTCCCATGATTACAGGTTCGATTAGTTGTTAAAAAGTGTAGAACTGAGACGGAGATGAAGAAGATACTAGATGAAGGATTAACGAAACCACCCCTTGATAATGTGACCAGGTGGAATTCAACCTGTTGTATGTTGGAATGGATGTTGGAGGCGAAGAACTTGTGTCTGAGTCTAGGAAGGAGAGAGCCAGCGTACAAAATCAGTCCTGGTGACTGGACCAAAATTGAGAGTTGCACTGAAGCTTTGAAGCCCTTCAAAGCCGCGTCACTAACTTTTCAGGTAAGGAAGTATCAATACAACAATCTCGAGTCGAGTACTGAGAGAAAAATTCGTGACTCTCATATCCAAACTAAGTCAGTATTTTGCAGCTCATCCAAGTTAAGTAGTTCTGACGTAGCTTCAATCAACTCAAAAGTCGAATCTTAAGTTGATCGTCTATGAAGATATGAACGCTTTCAGTCCACCCAATTTTTCTTTCCATTTTCATTCCTCTAAGCGCTTTTTATCGTGAATTGCGCCTACGAGTATTGCATTTCTGCGAAGCTAATTTGAATATCTGTAATTGCATACCTAGAAAGTAGGACTGAGTGAAGACGAATTGTGCTTTCCGTGAGTATAAGCGATGATAACATTTTCTGTTCTTTCAAAGTGAGAGGAGATGAACTCTAACGAAAAGCTCCTACAGATATTGGCTTTCATAAGCAGAAAATTTCTCCAATATTTTTCATCGACCAGTTACGATCTATTGGTTGTTTTGAACATATCATATCAAATAAATTAAGAAGGTCGGTAGCTGATCGTCCGACCGATCTGAAGAGTTATCAAGTCATAATTTCCACGTTACAAGGAATTTCTTTGAAATTTCACAATGATGAGATGCATGTAAGATTAATGGTGGATGTAAGTTGCGTCCCTGTTACCAGTGCGATGATATTTTATGTACATAGAACCTCGGATATAACGAACTTCAAGAGACCGGGAGAGAGTTCTCGTTATGAAGAATGCTTGTTATAACAAAGGTTGATTCCGTTCATTAAGCGTTGCAACAAACAAAATGGGAGAATTTTGCGTGCTTGCTATAACCGAATACTCGTTATAACCGAGCTTGCTTTAACCGAGGTTCATCAATTATAATTCCACACGATCTTTAGGTAGAATGATTTCGGACGCATTTTGATCAACCAATCCCTAGCACCATCATGCATCAACAATGTAGAAAGTGTTTTTCAAGAGATTTACATTTGTAATGCGGGGTCGAGAATATAAATTCTATTTCTCTTTCCATATTCCAGAAGGAGCAACTCACTCCTGGCGAATTCTACGGGGCATGGTTGAGATGCCAATTGACTGTTGACAAATTAAAATCAAGTTTCGCTCGCGAACTGGTGAATGCAATGTCAGTAAGAGGAGCAGTGTTATTCAATAACGAAACATTCCTAGCAGCTCTTTTCTTGGATCCACGATACTCATTTGCACTGTTCAGAACTCCGAGCAATAGTAGTGATGAAAGAGAGAGAAAAATTTCAAAAGCAAAGAATACTCTAAGGCTGTTGCATCTTCGACTGCTGACACTCCAGAGTACCTCATCTCGTCAGCAAGAAACGCTACCTGCTGGACAGGTGAGATTGTCACTGAATATGATCGAAAGTCTATAGAATACGTTTCTCATGGAGGCATGGTATATGTATGACGATTAGAAGCGCTCCAAGTTCCTTATTCACATTCCGTGGGATGATTTGTGTATACTTACGATTTTCTTTGTAAAATCCTTGTTAGGAAAATGATTGCTTTTTGATGCGAGTGTGGGTGATCTGGTTCCCGCGTGACACGCGATATTCTCACGCCGAATCAAAGACGAGGGAATTAATCGCGAATCAACGTACACAAATGTTACCGGTACACCTTCGGAATATCTTGGGTCGAAAATGAATATAATGACTATATTTGAAATTTTCATTGTTCTGCACGGGGTAAAAGAAATACTTTTATCACCCAATCTCGGAAATTGCATCTCTGACTGTGAATTCGAGGTACTTCAGCCACTAAAATGTTATCAAAACTGCGTGGGGAGTCATTTTACTTCAGAAGTGAAGAAACATAACGACGTTGCTTTGCCCGGATCATCCATTGAATTTCACGTGTAGTATTTTATGTAATATCATCGTGAGAACAGAAAGATGTATGCCTCGCCCTTTTAAAATAATCCATGAATCAGTTAGTAAATGTTTCAAAATGAGACAAAATCATCAGTTAATTGATGCTTTTTTTAGAGACGGAAAGAGCGACTAGATCTGAAAGCTAACTCTTTGGTGCCTTTTTTTTGGTACATAAGATTGATTTGTATTCAGTGAGAGTACGTTGTTTTGTCTAAAATTAGGTGAAATATAATCAAATCGAGGGTCTTAAATGTTCATCATTACCATAGCGTGGAAAAATTTCGAGTCGACTCGTATAGAGGCTCAGTTTTTTGATCGTAGGATGGTTTTCAGAACTTTCTCAGCTTTTTCATTATGGTTGAACGAGAGCTATCGTGAGTTGATTGAGGAGATGAAGTATTACCAATATGGGACAGTAGCTATCGAAGGACCAAGCTCCCACTGATTCTGATCATGGTGGTTACCTTTGAATATATCATTCATTCGCCGTAATATTCAATTCGATGTGGATTAAGATGATTTACTTCATGACGAGAATTCAAAAACGTAATTGATTAACTGAAAGGTTGTTGGGTATGATATTATCGTTGTAAGGGTACACATTTTGACTCATGAAAGTGAAGAACGTGTCTTGCTAAAATACTGCGAACGCACTCGGTTATGGAAAAATGATTGAGACTAGAGCAAAATGTTCATATTTTTCCAGGGAGACTCAGTAGAAGCTGAAGTGATGTCGGAAGAAGACGTTTTGAACTCATACTTCAATGATATTGAGCTCAATCATGACAATCAGGAGAATGTTGTATCGATCGACATTGACACGCATCTCATGGAATTCCAGCTCCAACCGAGGATTGATATGAAGAGAAATCTGTTCGAGTTTTGGGAGGAACGAAAAGAGTTAATGCCTGCTTTATACCAACTAGCCTTGATAGTCAATAGTCATCCAATGACACAGGTCAGCGTTGAGAGACTTTTTTCTGGTATGAAGCTATTATTGTCTGATCAACGCACGAGGATGAAACCTCATCGTCTCGAGAGCTGTTTGATGATTAGCACCAATGGATACTCTCCAAGAAGGCGCACACCACCTAACGAGCAAGAGAGCATTGACGGTGATACCCCGAACTAAATAAAAGAAAATTGAATACGTTACGCTATGATCGACTGTCGAGGAAAGTTTGAATCATGACTCGGATACTTGAAGATGCAGCGTCATAGGCCGACAAACTTGATGAAATTATTGACAGTCTTTCTCTTTCGAGATTTTTGGTTTTTTCAGATTGTCCTGTTAATCCGAAAATATTCCTAATAATGATCACTCTCTCCATATGCTCCCATGTGTTTATCCCCCCCCTCTCTCTCATAAAAGATCTAGAGGTTTCATTTAGGAAATCTGTGGATGAACCAAGTGATAGTTGTTGTAGACAAAAAAGATTATTGCAGGGTTACGTCAAGTCTCGTTATCAATACCGATAGGAGATTATGTAGATACATGTGAGTTTAAAATGTAAATGCTAACAAGTAATCGTTACTGCGCGCTGGTATTCAATTAGACGATTTAAGCTTTATTTGTTTTTATATTCGAGAGTTAATAAAATTTGTTTTTGGAACAATGGCTAATGAATACTTCTTCGGTTCAGTATTTTCTTATGCGTCTCCCTGATTCTCGATTGAAGGCATTTGCTTGTGTTACCACTGATTATCAGTAATGCAAAAAGATCACCAGAGTAGAATAATGTAACACGCATTGAGTACTGACCGTGCACAATATTTCTGCTCAAGTGTTTCACTATTTAGAGATCCCCAGATCGGGGATAATATTGGATAATTTTGATGATGCGCCGATTGAAGTTACTATAATCTTCCCTCCGCGAAACACTATCTGCTCAGCGTAGTATCAACACGTTCACTGCGAAGGCAGTTTTTCGTAATTTTTGGTTGCTCATCATCACGACCCTCATACTCCAACTAATGCAAGTGTACAGAAGAATTTTTCTGTTCAGACTGATCATTTACACCCTCAATAGATTGAAAAGCTAGAGAAAATGGCTATTGAAAATATTTTTTGAGCAAATATAAGTCAGCAAAGATTGTGAGATCGAAAGGTGGGGCCCGTCGCAGTGAACATGTTAATATTATACAATATATACACACACTTTTCCTCATAAGCTCACATTTCGAGTCCCAATGCAGATCGGCACTCGATTGAAAGCCTAATACTCATGTGGATCTAATGTGGTCTTCTACCTCAATCATCTTTCAAGAGCTTTCAAATGTCCTCTTTTATAAGTCGGTTACCATCATTCTAGTAAAAGCTAGCTCTCTTCGAAGAGGATCCAGAAATCGTTGACATTTTGTCTCAGTTAATATCTTTTACGAGTTGCTGCGCTCAACTTTTGCTTTTGTACAATTTTTTCTTTCATAGTACTAGTCTAGGATTCGGAGCAATGATGTCTTGATAATAAAAGGAGAGAAAGAGCCTATAACGGACCTTCCATGGACACGTCATAGGACTCACGAACGTTTCTGAAAAATAAAAAAAAAATTTGTTGTCATAATCCAACGTAGGACGAACAGGAAAGAATTATTTCAGATTTTTTCCAATCCCCATGGCGACGGGTTTTTGTTCAGCCTGCTCCAGAATTTTCCATGAAGATTAACGCATCTAAGTAGGCTATAAGCCCGTCTGCGAGGCTTTGTTAGATAGTGTCCTGCTTGATAGTCAACCATACTACAAAATTAATCATGCCTAAAATATGTACACATTATTTCGTATGTTAAAGGTGGAACCATGTCCAGTCTGACATCGGCAATGCTATATGAGAATATTATTTTCATAGCATTGCCGATTCTCTTTTGTTATTAATAAAAGTAAATTCTTTACTCCATCCGTGACCTTTCTTGTCCAGAATCACATTGAACAAATTTTCAATTCAGAAACCGAAACATTACGGTGCACATTAATTTAGTTTCGGCTCTTAACCCGAAACGGAACGATATCAGAGTTCAGTTTCGTGTCATGATACGAAACACAATTTCGTTTCGGTTTGAGTTTCGGGTTTGACACGAAATGCGAACCGAAACTAAAGTCGAATTACGTTTCAGTGCACCAAAACATAATCCTTGATACGTAATATTTCGTTTCGGATCCTTGACCCGAAACTCAATTTCGTTTCGGGTCGGATTTCGGTTTTGGGCCGAAATTCATTACGAAACCAATCTAAGAATAGTTTCGGTTCGGATTTCGGTCCAAGAACCGAAATGCACTTTGGTTTCGGTGCACCGAAACATAATTCCGCACCGAAAGAGTTTCGTTTCGGACCTTCGATACGAAATTGATTATGTTTCGGATCGGACTTACGTGGCTGACCCGAAACGAAACAAAATACCGGTGCACCGAAAATAATTTAGTTTCGGGTCAAACCCTGAATTAGGAGGACACTAAATGTGTTTTCGTTTACCTTTAGGAAAAGCTCGGATAGCTTTTTACTGCTTCGTTGCACTAAATAAGGGGTAGAAGGCATTTCCAACATTCACCCTGTCCTCTTTCTTCTACGATGGTCTGTAATACCGCGTACGTGATGTCGCTGGTTGCCCGACCGCATAAAAGATGACCCGTGGCCTCGTATACTCTTCACAAAATAAAACTCTGTGCTTCGTTTGGTCTGGCTGTGCATCTCCCTGTGCCACATGATACATAAAACACCCTTTGCCTTATTCATTGTTTTGCGGCAGGTTTCTTTTATTTAGTATCCACTAGATGTGGAACGTGCGTAATTCGAAATTCAATACCATTTTGGGAGTGTTAGGAGTGAATTGGTAAAATTTGACCGAGATCTCAATTTGCACCTTGAAATACTTCAAATAGTACCGTCGCTTTTAGAATTTTCAGAATACAATCAAACCCCGTGAGAAAGACTTCGGAATAACATTGATTAACCCTCTAGCGCCCAAGGTATCAAGGACACGGAATGTTTTTTCTTTTTTTACTTCAAATTTTTTCATTTGGCTCCAAGATGGGCGTGACAAATCGCAATTTCCTCAAAATAACCGGAAACAGCATTTTTTCGAGTGGATCCTGCAGGACCCATTGGGCGTCCAGGTCATAATATTGAATCCACACAAACAATCTTCTTGTTTCGAACAAAAGGCTTGTATTTTCAAACTTTGAGAGTGAATTGGTCACGAAGAAGCTTACAATCATGGATCAATGAGAACATTATAAAATTGCTCAGTTAATGTGAATTCCTATGATGGAAGTCATAGAAACAGTTTCTTGGATACATTACAGCAAAGGATTACTTGACACTTCTCACAAAAAGAGTATACTTTACTCTTTAAGCAGAGCTTACATCTTTGTTTGCAATCTGCAAACTTGAAAAAGTACTCTTGCGAGTCATACTTCATATCGACAACAATTTTCTTAGAGATTTGACGGCTGGGATTCTGAGCTAAGCTTGATAGAGATCGATTTGAACGACCACGTGACTTCTGCGAACGCGAACGCCCAATGGGTCTTGCAGGACCCACTCCACGCACAATTATACGCCCAAATATTTTTTCACGTGAAAGATATTCATGCATGGATACCATATATGTCGCGGAAGCCCAGTGGGCCCTGTGGGACCCACTTTCTAAATTGCCCAGCCCCTGGACAAATTTCCCATTTGAACCATTCCAACGCATGGATAACTTCAAGGGGGGCTCAGAGAAGATGTTCCAATAGGTATTGGATACTTAGGAGTCATTCGGATCTCTACATGAATCGATTTAGACCGTAAACTCGCGTCCTCGTCGATCGACGCGCGCTCGGACGCGCGAGCGCTGAGTTTCGCGTGATCCCGAAAACTATGTACGCTTTATCAGGGCCTCGTATCATGACAGACTTTTAGTTTTGGCCTAGAAGAAAGCCATTACCATGCACAGTTGCCGAAATATTGCCGTGGTGCTTGTCATGTCTGATGGATTTTGGAAGTGGGCGCTAGAGGGTTAAGAAGAACATTACGACTCGAGAAAGCTTTCATTTCATCAAGTTCTATCCCCCGAATGAAATTCACCTGAATTTTTTGAAAACCTCTCAGAGTATTCTCACAACCCATTACTAATCAACTGGCGGACAGGCTATTTGGGAATTTTAGAGTTTTGTCGGTGGATCACGGTCCCAAGACAGGTGAGCCAACCCAAGATCGCACTTTCAGAGATATTGGCGATGGTCTCCGAAATAAGGCAGGAATTGCATTATTTTTTGTTACCCACTGTGAAACCGATACATGTCATTAACTCGGGCCTTTTGTCAACTTATGCAGTCTACAAATTTCATTCACTCAGGGTTAATGTGAGAAGCGTTTCAGCTTAATGAAGTTCGTGTAAGATCGTTCAAGGAAGAGTAGGGGCAGTTACTTGTCACGCTCATGAGCTCAGGGAAACGTGTGCTATGAGCATTACTCTTGAAGTAATTATAGGGCCAAATGTCCGAAAATAGTAGAATCTCTCGTTCTATGTTCTACTCTCGGATGATGCTATATAGTTGTGTGATGTTGAATCAATATCCAAAAAATGTCGTCAGATAACTTACTGTAATTCCACTCCAAACAAATCTTTTCAATCACCAAAACCTTTTCACCCCCTTAAGTCCCTAAATAGGGCTACGCCACCCCGAGTCCTCAATAGGCTATCCTGTCGGCTCTGTCCGTCCTGAATGCTACAATTGAAGATTTCTCATTTTTTCTCGGCGAATTCACTGAATTTGCTATTTTGAATTCATTATTCCCTCGTCCCGAATGTCCCTGACGTTGAGGTTGATTTTGAAGAAGACGAGGTCATTTTACATTGAAATCTTCATCCGGACGACTCATTGGTTTTTCTTTTTTCTTGAGAGAATTATCAACCTCTTGCAGAGGTTATTCTGTGACACCTACAATTTGTTTCTGGTGAAGGAAATTCACATCGATGACAGCTGAGATTCGAATCCAGTAGGCAGTAAGCCTTCAGCGTTGGAATCTCATAACCTTATCCCCCAGATCACGCTGACTTTTGTAAGCAATTATTGATATTTGGACTGAATAATCGTTATGGAGACTGTTACAGGAGTGTTGCCGAGGCTCGGTGTATGCGTATTACCAAAAGTTTGAAAAGAAATTTTCGGAAGATTTCTCGGATGGGAAGCCCGATCCGAGAATACCGAGAAAAGCATCAAATTATGGTTCGCAAACGCGGTAATCTGCGAGTAACAGGGTTCGAGTGTACATAGAAGTCCTTAGGACAGTCTTCGGTAAAAAGTCGAAACAAAACTTCACTCATTGAAATTATCGTTCAGGTGTAAATACACTGTAAGGAGTTTTTCCCTAGAAACTTCCACCAACTGGTCCAATCGAGAATTCAACCATTTGGTTAAGAATTCAACCAATTGGTAAAAGAAACTGGTTGAATCTTCAAAAAATTTGTTGAATTTTCAACAAACGGTTGAATTGCTCGTCTAACTAGCCAGTTGGATTTTTCAATCAACCAGTTGATTGAAGTTTTTCCAAAAAATGTCTGATATAGTATTTTATGTCTTTCTCATACCCCCATTCATAGCGAAAATATAGCTCAGATCAAAACATCAAAAAAATGTCAAACAATAAAACACCGTGGCTATCAAGATGGAGCTTCAATATTCCAATGGTAGAGAGACGCCAAATTCAACCATCGATGCATTCATCTTTCTTTCCAAGTCACATGAATCAGTCATCTATGATTTTCGTCAAGTATAACATCTCAGCATCCAACCATCTATACATACAATTTTATATGTACACAGAGCCATTGAAGCTTATACACACGCGATTCTGCGTCTGCAAAAATTCTCGTATACTTACGCTTGACAAACCATATATATAGCTTGAGAGTCTCAAAAGCCAGAGAGCGCGATCCAAGTGGAATAAGACCCTCTTAGATACGCTACCACGAGTTTCTGACTTCCACTACACACACACACACATATATATTTGAAGAAAATATACGATGAAGCAGAGAAAGAAAGCAAGATCGTCTCCTGAGCAATATGTGAGTTCCGCTTCATCGTCTGTGAAAATTCATTTCTGCTCATCTCTTTTCCGCGAGCAAACTTTATAAAGCCTCTTTTCTTCCCCCTTCTATTTCTCGTCGATTTCGGATAGCACAAGTTCAATAAAAGCGGTCACAGAGTGACTGAGAAAGAGAAAAAGAACAGCCTAAGGGCAGTATAACAAGAAAAAAGATAGAAAAGGGAATCCTATGAGGCTGAAATCAGATCCAAGTGCTCGACGATGCAAATATCGTCCACGCGGTGTACTTTTCGCGGCAAGCGCATCCCTCCTTTCTTTCTATACATCTTCCTATCTTTATATGTATACATGTATATATGTATTCTACTGTTCGGTGAAAAGTTTGCCGGTTAGAGAAATCTACGTTGGTAAGGGAGACAAAAAGAATTGCTCGGACATTTGGGAGAAAAGTTTGCAGCAAACGAATGACGAGTCGGACTTTCTACGAGAGGGAGCTACTCTCGTGCGGTAGGTACTTTATTCCTTAGCTAGTTTTATCTTGAGTATAGATATAGTGAGTTTGAACCCCCGCGGGCGAGAACTCCATTTGCACCCTGTGCTCTTTTACGTGATGGTATACACAAGTGCTAAAAAGGGGAGAGAGGCTTCAGAAACACTTTTTTTTTAAAGCTTGGAGGTTGTTTTGGGGGTGGTTATGCTCTTGTGTAAAGAAGCGAAACGAAGTGGGCTGCTCATAAGATGAGGGTGTGTTCTCCATGTGGGTACTCGTTTTGATTTTAAAACCCCCTGAGTTTGGATTGTATGTTTCGTGAGTGTGATTGTGGTTTGAGAGGCTGTATATAGTGTTGAATAGGTATGGGTGTGGAATAAGATAGGGGTGGTGGTGGTGGTGGTGGTGGTTTTACCCCTGGTGTGTTGTGGCACTCGTCATTAGCCAATCGCGTGCAAAAGCTTTCGCTGGTATTTCTCTGTTGTACGGGAGTGAGTCTGGTTTTCGTTGTGTATCTGGGTCAATGGGTTAATGATTTGAAGCTATAGAGCTTATGATTGTTGATTGATGGAAATTTACTAGGAGTTGTGGTTTCAAGTGTTAGTGGCGCCAAGTATCGCATTTCATGACTTTGTTGCAACTGCGCTAATTTTGATCCACCTGTGCTTTGAGGACCATGAATAAACCACGTATTTTAAAATTTGGCAGTTTTGACCCCTACTCTCTTGCGGGTAACTGATTGTGGATTTTTCTCGAACCCCCTCCTTCCCACCCAAAACGTAGTTTGAGTAGCAAATTCTAATTTTACTGAAGTGTTACGTAACTTGGCCCCCGTAGCACACTGTCGATTTGTATCTGACCCCCCCCCCCCATCCCCCTCCCAAAGAGGCTACATGGTTTGATGTAGAAATACCTGATTTGAGAGAGTTCTTTAAAATAGTTCATGCAAAGTCTCCGATATCGACAAGTTTTAAAAATAAGCAATTCGGAAAAACAAACACGTTCCCTGACTCCCAAATCAATGCATATTACAAAAATTTTTCATAAAATTCGAAAATGTTCTTAGATCGGCCTTGATATATTTAAATTACTTGACATTGGATCCGAGCTTTGAAATGTATTCTCACTAATAAAATTGTGCTTCTCATCAAAACTCAGCTTATGGGATATATGTTTTTGTTGAATATTTCATGCATTAGTGTGGTTGGTTCCGTCGTAGATGAGAAACAGGAATGATTTTAAGAATTAGGATGGGAAATTTCCCATTAAAGCGAAGCGGTCACCATGCAAGCTGAAAATCATTCCCAACTTTCTCCGATTCTGTTGCGATTTGGGCTAAACGACAAGCGCACAAATATTTGTTATCATATAACTTAGATTTGTCCGCTCTTCGTTAAGTCCAAATTGCAATAGAATCGGAGAAAGTTGGGAATGAAAATGTGCGTATTTTATAGGTTAGAAGGTTCCTGAAGCCCAGTTATTCCCACTTTTCTCCGATTCTCTTGTGATTTGGGGTAAGCGACGGGTTGAGGAATACAAGTTGGACAATAACAAGAATTCGACAACTCGTCTCAGACTTCGAATCATCAAACTTTTTATGTAAGGTGTATTTTCGAGGTCCATGGTCGCGGTGCACGGTGACCGCATCGCCTTAACAGCTAGTTCATAGTAAGATGGATTCAACATATTCACTCCGGATATGAGGAATCAAGTCTCATCCACTCATTTCCATAGATATTCGAATATTGAAAGCAGATCCAATATTCGTTCTTATTGATAAATATTTTGGATGGCTCACAAGAATTACAAAAGTGTAAGTACTGATACTGTGATAGAATAAATCTGAAGGAATTCTCAAAACTTCGTCGATAATAAGATGCTGCGTCTTCCTATAACGAACCAAAATTCAATCCTCAAAGCCAGTGGCACCAAAATCACCCACCCACTTTCAACATATACCTATTCAGAGATTACCTTTTTGAAAAAGTTACACAATTTCATGGATTAACTTCAAGCTCACCATCTGGGACTTGCGGTAAAACTTCTTTTACAAGACAAGATGCAGAAACTTGGCAAGTCCTGAAATGGGGGGTAGAAACAGAGTAAGAGCAACGAGGATCAAGCAAGAGTATAAGGAAAAGTGAGACGATGCACACGAGAGCTTGAGGCACGTTCACGTTAATTAATCGCGCGGCAAATTGCTGCAAATGCTAAAATTACGCGCCAGAGCGGCTATATTCAGGATCGTGCGCACAACTACCTCCGCATGTGTCTCACTACTCTGTTCTGGCATCCGTATATATATATATATATATATATATATATATATATATATATATATCATCACACATATGCAAAAGAGGTAAACACCACAAGAGCAATAGGATATGTATGTATGTACTAGTCTCAAAGCCTCGACTCGTGCTATATAAGGGTTCGACGTCGCTAGTAAGGGTTTACGTATAAGGGTTGTTTTCGACAAAGTGTGAGAGTAAGCAGCGCGAGAAGTGCCGCAACAACAGTTGTAATCCACAACGACCTGCTCCGGGTGAGAAACTTCTCGAGTCGAGCATCAGGCTCTTCTATACAGCCGCCAAAAAGTGCTCGCTCATTTAATTAACGGATTATGCCGTTGCACCGAATTCGCTTGACTCTGTGCATCCCTCTTACCGCCTCTATATACACCAGTGATTACTCCCTCACGTTTTATGCCGCATAACCATTTTGTCTGCAGGATTCCAATCTTTGCGATTGTGGAATTTACATATGGATTAACTAATGATTAATTCGAATGGATAGTTTTTGTCAATGGGAAATGAGTGGTAAACCTGAAGTACACCATGTAATTTTTCTTTTACAATAAACTCCATTGGCTTCATTCTTTTTGTCTTAAGGGAGTAACCTCGGTAGAAGATCTACCGGTCAGATTTTGATCAAACTAGGCAGAGAGGTGTATTTTCATGTCAAATAAATATAATAAGAATTTCAGGAGCCTCGGCTACCTCCGAGTCAAACCATCAGCATCAACAATTTTAGAGGTTAAGCACGGTATTTTATGGGGCATCGCGTTGATCGTTAAACTATAAAAGACTGGCCGATCAGTTTTTGTCCTTATCACGCTCACTTGTAGATAATTACACAAAGAAGGTGCTTGAACTTTTTTTTGAGCTCTAGTTAGCTTGGACAGAAGTTCTGGTCAATTTTCAGCTTGAAGTCACGAATAAGTCACAAATAAGACGAATTCGCTGATAATTAGGATTCGATAATTCATAGTTCATGTGCCGGATGCTCATGAAAATTCATGAGTAGGTCTATTGAGAGTCTATTGAAATCTGGTTAACACATGAGACAAACATGTAGGAAAATTCACGATGTTTCAAAAAAGTCGATCGATTTGACTAGCGCGGTACCGAGGTTACTTCTTCAAGACGTCCACGCAAGATTTCACGAGAAATGTTTTTCATATGCCTAACGGAATGGAAGTAAGTAAGATGAGATTACCACGTGAGTTCCGCCCCAAGACCAATGCCGAGCCCGAAGACATTCCCCGTTCATACCATCTAAATCGGTACCATGACACCGGGAGCGTACAAATATTTTATTAACATTTGAAGGGCTCCGAGTCAGAACGGTATAAGTTCATTCAGATTCTCAAAAATTGGCTCTGGAACCATAGGTGCTATTTTAATTCAAAATTACTGTTCGAGTAGATTCGAACGAAGCTATATGAACTAGACACTCATAAATACGAAAGCAATTACCAATAAATACAGTCACAATACCTTCAAAACACCAAAGCAATTTCTTGGAAATCTGGAATTAGCTTATACCGTCCCGATCCAGCATCTGTTTCCACAATTCACATCGGAAACCTATTTTTGAATTTTGATCCAAACCACGCAGTATTGCCAAGAATTCCGAACAGTAAGGTCTTACGCCAGGTTTCCAGATTTTTCTATGGAGATTTCAGAAGGATTCATGGATTGATTCATCATAATTTTCGCCATATTTGATGTCTGAAGAGTGTTTCGAGGTGAAATTCCAGAGAGATTAGCCTGTAATTTTTTCTGACGATTTATTGTAAAAAGGTTGGAACTGTAACCGGAAGTGGCGTGTTGTGACTTATCGTGAGCCAAATGAGAATCCCTGGAAGTTTCCAAACTTGTTAAATTTCAAGATACTTACTTACATTCCCGAATTTCAACCTGGGCTGATCGTGAGGATCAATGAGTATTCGTGACAATCTGAAGATGCAGCCTCAATTTGCTCTGTCGTTGACTCTTGTGTGGTACGAAAATACCCTCAACTGCTGAATCATTTCGAAGCTCTTATAGAGGTGCGATGTGAAGCTGCTATCATAAATTGCATGAGAATGACAATATGTGTCACGCAATATGTACCTAAGTTTGGATTAGTTGACGTTCAAATGTTCATAACTCAGCTTGATGAGGGATAGAGAATCGTATATAAAAGAGCTGTAAGATGAATGTCGAGGCAGAACGAATTGTAGGAGAAATAAATAGGGTAAGAGAAAAAATAAGACACGAGTACTATGAAACGAAAAGAGATTTCTCTGGAGTACTTTCAGAGTGTTTTCAAAAACTTGAGAGAAGGAGGCCAGCGACAGAAAAAGTTTTGCACTTAGATTATCCACACTTGCAAGTGAGATACAAAGTATCTTCTTGTAGATTACACAAAGCTTACAAACTGCCACTGGTGAAATCGACAAAGACAGCAAATTCTATCTGATTCACAAACCAAAAAACCAAAAGACATCTTACATGATGAATGTTCATTGAAAACTAACTGAATTCACCCTTTCTCACCACAAATCTCCACAAACTAATGAAATTCATTATCTGTGTCACACAATTTGTTACGCTACATGATCCATACGTTTCTGGCTCAAACTAGATCAAGGGAAGGCTTTGAACCATGTACAGAATATATTGCTATTATTTTTTTGGCAAGATTTGAAAAATATATCTTTTTCTAATGAAGGTTATGTGCGTCGAAAAGTAACAACGTATCAAATATTCAAGAGCTCATATTTTTAACAGATATAGGCAGAGATCGTACGTGCACATGATCAAATTGGCTACTTATTACATTTCAAAACA
The DNA here is from genome assembly GCA_029851415.1 of Eretmocerus hayati. Taxonomy (NCBI): domain Eukaryota; kingdom Metazoa; phylum Arthropoda; class Insecta; order Hymenoptera; family Aphelinidae; genus Eretmocerus; species Eretmocerus hayati. The sequence goes on from CM056742.1 coordinate 168,366,111, forward strand.
ATTCACTCAGATGATCAAGTTCTGATCTACCAATATTTCGTTATGTTATACACAATTGTTTTCACCCTGAAAATTCCACAGTAGCTTGTTATCCTTAAAAGGGATAAGTACAAAGTTCTCCGCTCCACAATATCGCATAAGAAAATATCGTGAGTAAGGAGATGAGACCAAGCCTTCCCAAAACAATCATGCATAGCTTAATCTTGGCAGCAGGACTGGTACTCATAGCAACATGTCATATGAAGCCGGTGCACGAAAATAATTTTCCCTCGCGCTCGAATTGCCCTGCCAGCAGGAAGATGAGGGATGTCCCCATATACAATACCTACCTAGATATCCTGAATGAAAAGACAGAGAATCCAGTGGCAACAGCAGTTGAATATATTTGAGTATAAGCGTCACGATCAGCTGGTGCAGATCTCTGCACACCAGAAGCTTCTATGCTGCAGCAGAAATACAGATATAGATATAGATTTATAAACAACAGAGTAGACAGAGATGTCCGTGAGACACGCGAGCATTAGCATAATGGAGAAACAGGGGGCGGTTTCTATCTGCATCATCCACTGCTGGGGGCCTTCTGTGATGCTGCATCATGCGGATCTATCTACAGTCTCTCTCTCACTTTCGTCGCTCCGTCTCTGTCATTTGCAGAAAGCCGTTCGGCAACTATCCTCTCCATGCACCGGCTCGTCCGTCTCGTCTCGTCTACCCTGTCTTGAAGCCTTTTTTCCTGCACTTTGCTTCCCTTATACTTATCTGCCCCTCATACCCTTCCTACGTGTCTCCGTCTGCTACCAAGTTCTTTCTTTGCAATGCCCAATAGAGTTCTTTACTGTTGCACTGTAATGCTGATTTGTCTACCTTATGTTTTGGGATGATCAAGTTGGCGTTAGTTCTTTTGGTCGATTGTGGTGCGCGGAAAAAATTCCGGTAACAATCGTTCTTGATTGTTACCGGAATTTTTTCAAGGAATTTTTGGATAATTTGTGAAATACAATGGTCAGTTTCCGAATTCGGTTTTCCAATCAACACAAAATTCATCATAAAAGACTTTTTATTTTTATTTCATAGGCTAAATTATCAACACACTTACAATTTAGAGACTTTCTGGGCTATTCTGTGACAACCGCTGTCTTTATGGTCTAATCAGTAAGTGAGTAGATGAGACCTTCATATGGTGAGGCCAGTAAAGTGTCGTATCCTTCTTGTTGAAGATGATCGGAGATCGATATGTTATTCTTGCACTGTAGAAAATTTTTCCGAAAAACTTCAACCAGCTGGTTGAATGAAAAATTCAACCAGTTGGTTGAATATTCAACCAATGTGGATTATCACAATCTGTCCGTGCGGTTCCTGCATATCAGGTTGCTTACACGTGAGGGGTAGAATATGATGGATGGTCATACGGGTGGATAAGGATGGATGGAGGGGTGGACTTATGGATGATGGGTCGATGGTCGATGGATGGATAATTGATAAGGTCGATAAATGGATCGAGAAATGGATGGTGGGTGGACGGATGGATGTATGGACGGAGTGATGGATGATGGGTGGATAATGGACGGATGCATGATGGATGGATGGTCAATGGATATTCCATTGACCATCCGTACATCCATCAAGGGAATATAATTGCTTGGTTGGAAATTCAACCTGTTGGTTGAATGAAAAATTCAACCAAATGGTTGAAAATTCAACCAGTGTGGTTGAAAATTCAACCAGCTGGTTGAAATGTTGGTTGAAAATTCAACAAATTTTTTACAGTGTGGATATAGTACTCCAAAGTACTGTATACTCAACAGAAGAAGTAGTCACCATTTGGATCACGAATTTGGCTGAAACCCTGAGAATAGTTTGTTTTTCAGCACAAAACGAAGATACCTATACTTATAGACCCTAGGGCCCAAGTGTTTTAGTGCTATATATAGTTCCAGCCAAATCCGTTATGCGGATGTAACGACCTCTCCTGGTCAAATACTTGAATACTTGAGAATTCAAACTGTTGTTGTTGCCGGCGTCGTCATGAAGTGACGTTTATCTGGCTAATATTCAAAAAGTTCCATGTGGTTGTTTGGATAGAACTGTGGTATCAACGCGAATTCGAAAAGAAAGCTTGTCAGTAAAGAAAAATGTGGAATCTATCAGTTTAAGCATCCATAGAGATTCTCCTTCCACCAGTTGAATGTGATGAAATTCTGGAAATACATTCATGTTTCTTTAGACATTCAGTACTTGAGCACAGGCACTAACCATATATGATTGTTGAATGAGAACGAATACTCAGTTTTGCATCAAAAGATGATTCGCAAGTCCTTCTTCCAACGTTTCAACACAATAATTGTGTACGTTCTTGTACGAAACTGCAGAATTGTCCTCGAATTCGGAAATACAGATTTTTGGTAGATCCACAATGGACTATCATTCAGTTTCTATTTCATAGAACTACCCTGACATGGAACTTCACATACGTGTCACAAGTATATGGGTATTGTCGTGATAACTTACCCGGAACGTGTTATGGCCTTGCATTTCGACGAGCAAGCTCCAAATCACTCCATTCAAAGTTTCCTACATGTATTCTGTTGGAATACACTTGGGAATAAATTTCCAGATCGATCCGTCCACTCCTTTTTTATTTTAGGAGATGGAGGGTCGAAATGTCAGTTCCGTGCACGATTCTCAGTTGTCAAAAGGGTAGTCTCCTGCTTCCAGCTTGCTGTAGCAAGGCAAATAATTATGCTCGCATTTTTCCATCAAAGTATGGAACAGAACCAACCATTTCTCATCGGTTTCTCATCCTCAATGCGTGGCGTGACCCCTGCCCAAGTGGTTTCAGGTGCGTTATGAGGGTTTTGTGTCAGTTCGGTGCATACCTTTTTAGCCTACTAAATAGTGACCCGCATATATTGTAGCTTTTTTTTTAAAGTAGCATTACTGCATTCGACGAAATCTACGAGATGAAAGCGTTACGTCTATGACATGAGTCAGCGAAATTTGTTGACACAATGCTACTGGCAAAAGCCGAACAATTGAAATTTAATCATTTGTGAAAGCACTACGTTGATTCTCGTGGCGTATGGAGCCACAGAGGGTTGATTTCGGAACTGACATAACCGAGTAAGTTATCGCGATAATACCCGTATACGAGGGAGATTTTGAAAGATGCCAGTCAAGTGTTTTTCGTTCAAGTTTTTTAAAGAAATAGACAATTTTAGTTGATGAATTATTCCCACATGCCGAAAAAATTCTATGCTCAAAGAGCTCATCAATCTCGCTAAACTTAATAGTTGATCCAATTGATATCCAGCGTGGATTAAATTATCTTCCAACCCCTTCACGACCGGTCTTCCTCGACCAACAAGAAGTCATGTCACACAGATAATAACTTTGTGCAAGGTGAACGAGTTATGCAGCCAAATTAAGCTACCCACTTCCTGATCTAGCTCAAGACCCTGCAAATCAAGTTCAAAAACCAATGAGCTCGTGCAGAACAACCTTTGCAAGACAACTTCAACAATAACAACCCGATCCCGTTTCGGAAATGCAAGGTGCCAGACTCCTTCTCACCCCCTTTTAAAACCCGGAAGGAGAATCTCACTCTAACTATATAGTTTTTTTTCCACAGAATTAGCGTGTTTTACTCCTCGGTATATGCCGATCTATGAAAAGGCAATCACACAGAGGTTGCGTAGCAAGTTTTCTTCATAGCCAAAGATGAATTGAAGATGTTGGGGGTCTGAATTCCAGCTCTGCACGAAGCTTTTGTCAGTGGAGGAAGAGTCCAGGCCAGCTACTTCATACTCTATGGGATACACGTAAAATCTAGAAGGGGTCACCAAGATAGACTAGAATACAGAGTATATACAAGACGACAACACACAGTGAGACGAGATAACAAGCCTGCAGCCATACACAGAAAACGAGATACCCCCATCATATACACTATATATATAGTCTGCAGTGAGATCTCGTTTGCGAAAAGCCAAGGGATGCTGCTTACGCTTCATAATGTACTCTCCGTAACAAAGTGTGTGTTGTGTGCTAGTTGTGACTTGTGTGTGTGTAGGTACCTGAAAATATGTGTATTAGATGTATAGGGGTATAGCTGTAGTAAAAGGTAGTGCACGTGGTGAGGTCGAAAGTTGAGCCCGGGCACGCGACTCCCCAGTGTATATTTCGTTCGGGGGTTAAATTTATTGGGGCGGATTTTGTATAACCGCGAGGTACACAGAGACAGAGAGAAATAGAGTATATAGGTGCTACAGCCAGATATGTACGGGCAACAATTGCAGCTGAAAATTTAATAGTTCTATGGAAGACAGAGAGAGCTAAACTAGTATTATACGGATGCGAAGGTAGCGCGCGCAATGCGCAAAAATTCGCAGAGTTACGAGTGTTAGATGCTGCTATCCGTGCATTCGTTGGGTATATCATGCGAAAATGGCTCGCGGAATTGTTGGATTTAGTAGTGTTTGCGTGGGGAAGTGACGATGCCTGGGGTGGTTTGGGGGTTTACAAATTGGACTCTGGTAAAATGTATTTTTGAGCCTTGAAGATCAGGAACAGTTGTTTTTTACACTTTGAGTACTATAACAAACTGACAATTGAGGTAATTGATCAGTACAGATTGTAGTTGAGGAATGAATTGAATCGACCACCTTTCCCTCACCCTTCGAGAAGTTTGCACCCTGTCTGATAAAATTTGCCGAGATTCGCGAGACGCCTTCTGTCTTATTCTGGGTTCTAAATTTTTCGTCCCAACATTTGTTTCGTCTAATTTCTAATTTGGCGTGAATTATTGGAAATGTCACCTATTTGAAAAAATATAGAAATATACCAAACTAATGACTTAAAAGGCATTCAGCCAAATTAAGATTGCATTTGTAGGAATTGACTCCATCATGAATAAAATATTGAAGTTTCGGTCAGAGATTATTTGTGTGCAAGAAATGATTACCAAAGCATGTTTGCCAGAGGCAAGTGTTCGCGGGCCATCGGCTAATCTAACGGTTATCATTTACAATTTTGATCAGCTGGACAACGGCAATAAATCACGAAAAAAAAACTCAACAACGTATTGGCTATTCGAGAAATGAGCAATCACTATCATCGCTCATTGAGCATCAATAATTGGTCAATGCAAATCACGCATGTCTCGATGATTGAGGTGACATCAGCCGCTTGTTGTCGGACACTCACGTCACATACGTGAGAGCACGCGCGCGCGGATGCGTGAATAATAAAAGCTTGGGCGCACGTGTCTCACTTGCCATCACTTTGTCATGTCATACTTCCAACTCTCTCTTTCTTTTGACTTCTCTTTTTGCGCTCATTCAATCCTCACTTGCACGAGCTCTGGGGTCACAATTTTTGCAAAGTTTTTTCGATGATTTGGCAAACGAAATCGTTGGTCTGAGTATGCTCGACCTGTTACCACATTATGAATCATAATTCGGTATCGTAAGGATTTTTTTAGCTGTAAAGTCTAGAAAGATGACTTTTGTCATTCGTGATATCATCGAGATGATGGTCTTTTTTGAGATACTTCGGTAAAGCTGTCGATGTATAGATTCTCAGCATCCTAGGACATTTTGTATCCATTTGAGGAAGCAGGGTACGTTCTGTCTCCTAAAATTAGCATGTTTAAAAATGATAAATTATGATGTGGACAACGGAAGTCGCAGATTGACCGTTGAGATATGTTGTTGTTTCTCAGGGGAAATGCGTTCTTGTGGGGATCCTGACCAAAATAAACCCTAGATTTGAATAAAGTGACATTGGAAGTATATCCTTCTTTCCCACGTATATCAATGAGTGTAAGATTCATATTCAAGAAATATTTACTTTTGCAGGAAATCGACGTTCCAAAGTTTTATTGGGCCAGATTTAGTCCTAGATATACAGTATGCTCAAAAAGTACCGGGCCCCCTTATATCTTCCAAGGTTCGCGTCTAACATAAGAGTGTTGAATTCAAAACTTGTTGAATATCAAGGAGAAATTCAGATAAGCCCTATCGCCGGATCCTCCTCTAATACCCCTCAATTTACCTCAATGAGGCAATGTTTGAATTTTCAAATGGAAACCCTTCCCTTCTTTGCTACCTCAGAATGTGAAAGAGCGGAAAGTTCTATGTTCAGATAGGTCTTTAAGACATTGGGCAAGGTGACCGCGGCCGGGGGTCAATGGGGAGCCACAAGAACCTACAAAGTGAGGACCCCTCCCCCCCCCCCCCAATACCGCGCAAGGGTGACGGCTAATAAAAAAGTGTTAAATACAAGAGTTGTTGAATATCGAGGTAGGGGTCAGATACCCCCATCCCCCCTCTTCCTCGATATGGAGTTCGGTATCAAGTGAGAGGGTTCGAGTGAGGGCTTACATGGACCCAACATTCCCTCTCAAAGTCCCCAGTTCGACCCATTGAGGCAAAGTAGAAGTTCTATTTGAAAATTCAAAATTTGCCCCCTTCGGAAAAATAGGAAGAGCGGGTTGAGGGGTTTGTCTAGACCCTGACTTCATATCCATCAACTTTTGAGGTCCACGTATTTTCTATTAGACGTTACCCATCGAAGATATGGTGAGGGTGAGGGGGGGACTTGGGGGCAATGATGAGGGTTTAATCTTGATCCTCACTTGATATTCATGCAACAACTCGTGCATAAAACACTTTCTTATCAGACGTCACCCTCTGGAAGAATCGGGGGAAGGGGAGGAGGGCCGTGCTTTATAGGTTCTCATGACTCCCCCATTGAACATGCAGATTACCTTGACCAATTTCATAAAAACTTATTTAAATCTAGAATTTTCCGCTCTTTCAGAATATAAGGTGAAAATTGAGGGATCCATTCCAAAATTCAAAGTTGGCCTCAATGAGGCGAATTGGAGGGTTTGGGTTGAATGAGGGGGGGGGGGAGGGGGTCTTGGTCTTTTGAACCTTCACTCGATATTCAACAACTTTAATACCCAGCACTTTTTTTGCTAGGGTCCTTGGGTGATATAGGGGGGAGAGGAGGGGTTCGGTACTTTTTGAACATACTGTATTGTGTTCATGTTACAGTCTGAAGTCAACTCAGTCAATTCAATTGCAAATTATCCCTATCACAATTTTCAAACTTCCAAGGAGGACTTGGGGAACCACAAGGCCAACTTGTTTCGCGGACACAGTATAATTTCATGTGTGTCAGGTACGAGAACATGTCCCAATCCAAAGTTTCAAAATTAAAGAAGATAAAATGTGAACAAAATTCAACACTTACAAGGAGAACATCAGGTCTGTGGAATACGGATCTTGATGAAACTCTGGGAATCATCTTGTTTTCGTAGGGTTCCTATCCCGAGATATAGCCATGAAGATTAAGCATTGTCCATTTAGGCCTATGTTAACACGTTAACGCGTGTCTTTCTCCCAGTGCTGAGAATTTCGGGCTGATGGGAGCCGCGAGAAAGATCACCGATTTCAGCCTCCGCAGCGAACGTGTTAAAATGACACGTATATAAACATACTGACAGTTCTAACCACCATGGCTGTATCTCGGGATAGGAGGCCGATTGGATTAAACGCTTGAAGATACCTCCATTTTTCACCAAAACAAAATGATTCCCAGAGTTTCATCAAGATTCGTGTTCCGCAGACCTGACGCTCTCCTTGTTAGTTCTAAAACATACAAATAATCCTGGAATGATTCCACGAGCGAAGTACTTATACTTCCGCAAAAATCGTTTTGATTACACTGATGACCCGACTCAAATAAATCAGAGTAAACATTGCTTGAAACATTGTGTTAGAACGAAGCTGCGTTTGTTCTCTGAAACCAAGTCACATGAGATCATCAAGCTGAACATTTTGACATATTCTACATGTGTTCTGTGGGTACACTTGGTGCAAAACTAAAATCCAGATTCATCCGCTCGATCTGCTCTGGATATCTAATCTCTTTTACCCGCAAACAGACTGTCAAACAAGGTCAATCGAGCGTAATTGATGTCATAGCTATAGAACTATACGTGCTTAAATCTCTAGCACACATTAAATCGAAAGTATGAGATCCATAAGGCGACCAAGCTTGCATAAGATGCCTGCAAAATAGCTGTCTGACGTTAAGAAACTTTGGGCGGCGATTTGCGAGATGCTTGAAGTAGATTAGCGGATTTACGACTGGTCATAAAGTAAGAATCATGTCTCTGAAGCAAACAGAAAATCCCATTCGGCCATCTTCCACGAGACAATATTATCATCTCGTCTTCCTCCTTCTCCTACTCCTACTCCTCACAACGAGCAAAATTTGTCATATTTCGCCTTGTCGGTCGCGTCTCGCCAAAAATCTGCAACATCACTCCCCTCAACAGCAAGAAGACGTCATAGCCATACAAAATAAAATATTGCATATCGTTATGTCTTGAGCCAAATTTGCTTCGATCAACCTTCAACGTATTGTACTACCCTTTAGAAACTAACTTTTTCATCGACAAACGGATAGTCATACTTACCCCGTATAAAACGAAAATCGATCCAGCTTACTCACCATGACGCTATTCTATATAGCAGCCTGTACTTGCTTACGTCACTCTCTTTATTCTGCCTGTCGCTCTCTGTCTGTCTGACTGTTTGAAATCGAGCTTTTCTCGCAGCTTCCCGCAGTGCGCGTTCATCGCGTGCTGTGGTTCTGGACATGGTATATATTATGTCAGATCGATCGTGCAATTTTGTCCGCGTGACTCACGCGAAAGGGCAGCGTACTCACACGTTGAGTACACACACACACACACACACACACACACACACACAGATATATGCTATGATGTTTGTAAAAGAAGCATGACTAAGATCGGCGCGTGTAAGTGATGCGCTCCCCTCTAATATAACGCGAATTTGTTTTTACGAGCTATCATACCGAACCCTTGTGTATTTATGTACACACCCAAGAGGTTGGTAGCAGCCCTCAAACAAGCCCATTATATTTACATATTTTTGTAAGTTATGCTGTATTTTACTACATGATGTAAGATACTATCCGAAGATATAATATATTTACAATGAATAAGGCTGCACGCGGATATGTTATATCGAGGTATGTAAGAGTTTTAAGCTTGCGCCCTTGGAATCGGACGGAATATTTTGAAACGCTACGATTGGATTTGTACGTAGGAAAAGCTTCTGCAGAAGTTGAGATGGAAAGTACCTACGGAGGGGCTCTGAGGTAGACTTTTTCCGGATAAAGTTTTTCCTTTTCTTTGTGAGACTGTTGAAGGGATAGGGGAAGGTGGAGAGAAGGCGGCCTTGGAATGAGAGCTGATATGCGTAGTGATAAAATTTTATCGGGGGGGGGGGGTAGTAGTAGTAGTAGTCGTGTTTGTACTCTGCTTGATTGAATTCACGTTCCATCTGAATGATTGAATTCGTTCTCGATGGGCTTGCTGTGTACTCTCTGTATATGCGTAGAAATGCGAAAGATCGCTTCGCGGCTGAGCTCGGGCTGAGCACACGGTACTTGTACTACTTGCATCTGTCTGATGCTATATTTCTTTAGCCAGATTTGTACTTGAACAAAATATCATGGATCTATATTTCATACCGGAAAAAATACTTGCTGACAAAGAATCTGATAATAGACCGAATCTCCATGATTAGGCAGCGAAATTGGTCAATCTCACAGATTCTTCTGACAATGAAATATACGATTCTAGATACAAAATCAGAGGAAACGTATCTTTTTGTTTCGTCCAGTTTCACTTCCTTCCGGAGCTACGTAAAATTTGAATTTTGGACGCAAAGTGGGATGTTCCAAAAAATTGACGACTTCCCGAAACAGTATTCTCAAAAGAAATGAACTCGATATCTCTCTCCGCTCTTGAAATATTTGATTTTGACCGTTTTTTGTGAACGGGGTTTTGAGGATAATGAAGACAATTTCCGCACGATAGCGATGAATTTTGATTTGATTGGTGTAATAATACCACCGTAATACCACCATTCTAATGGAGTATATTGAGATTTTTAGAGATGCATTGGTTTACTGCTAATTTATTGCTATTTTAGCCATGTCAAGTCGTCAATTTTTCGGAAATTCCTTCTTTGCGTCCAAAACCCAAATTTGACGTAGCTCCCATGTGGAACAAATATAGACGAAACAAAAAAATACGTATCTTCTCATTTTGTATTGAGGATCGTTTGTTTTTTCATCGCCAGAGGAATCCGTGAGATAGACCATTTTCGCTGCCTGATAGCACATCCCTGGTAGAAATGTGACCAATTTTGTTGGCTACCCATGCAATATATAGATATAGTAACAATGCAATTAGGTTAGACTTGGACAGTTTCTGGCCAAAAAATGCTGACAATTTCTACCAGGAATTGATTTAGCGGATAATCAATCCCTCCGTAGGATTTGGTGTTCCAGAGCAAGGAAAATCAATTGGAGTCTTACAAATAAGTAAGACAAAAAGAGTGCAAATCCATGAATTTGATAGTTAATCTATTTTGGGATGAACCGAGGTTTTCGAACTACGCAAATTGGTTGCTAGCATTGCACTGAAGATGACTATGTAGATAGTCAAAAAGTTGGCAAAACTCACCTAAAGAGAAAGGGTAGCTCGAGATTGAGACTGGAGGTTCATTATTCTTGTAAAAAATTTGTCTACTTAGTCTGATCCGAATATCCTACACGAAGAATCTCACGACCGTATCATCGTCTCCCCTTTCCTGATCCAACGATAAAAGAAAAAACTCCAATGACTTCGTTTCCAATTATGTTTTTCGCTGAGATTTGATTGCCGGGGAGGATTGTGACTGTGAAAGAATGCATTCGATGAAAAAATATACAAGTAAGACTCACATCAAGTGCTACGTGGAAGTTAAATGATTGACTTGTTATTCTGTAAGGTTATGTATGGAGTTGTATTGTGCCAACCAGGGTTACACGCCAATGAAATTTGTCGATTGAAATTGAAATGATAACTGGATTCGGAGTGCTGTAGTCTACAAGATGAAAAATCGGTGAATTAGACTGGCACGCTTATTTTAGGCTCAACCTCAACATTCAACCAACCTGCAATAGCTGTAACTCTAACAATTATGGTCCTCATCCATTCACAATTAGTCATTCTCATAGATTAATAACACTGCTCAACAAAATTTTGGGTCTGAAATAATGCATGTACCGGACAATGATTTTCTTGTGTATTTTTCGACGTTGGAACCGAATCCGAGCTCAGATTTGCGCCTACACGTCATGATTTTGTTTAAATTGGAACAACCTGATTCTCTTAAGGCCGTGCCGAAGTCTCACGCGAAACGGGGTTACGACTTACGCGATGGTTTTTTCATCAATTGAGACCAGGGTGGTCGCAAATGACTCGGAATCGCTTCAGGAATGTGCCTCTGGTACGATCCGTGAGGATAGCCGTCCCTATCTCCCTCAAAACTCGATGTAAGGGCAAAGTCGCGCTCTCTGAGAATCAGAATCGGAATATCTCTCGATTCTTCAATTCCTCCCGAAGAGTGCGAGACGTTTATCCTCACGGATCGTACCAGAGGCACATTCCTGAAGCAATTCCGAGTCACTTGCGACCAGACGAATCTCAATTGATGGAATAACCATCGTGTAAGTTGTAACCCCGTATTTGCTGCGAGACTCCGACATGGCCTTAAAGACAGCGTTTTTCACGTTTTTCGCTAATTTTGTAAGCTGAAGATCTCTCAGCCAGGGAGTACAGATGGGTCAAAATGCTTATCAAAATGTTTTTCCCTATGTATTCTGACCCGTTGAACACGATCCTGGTGTTTTTAGAGCACTATTTTGCAACCTCGAAGCCGTATAAGCTTATTAGTCCACCTGGTGTTTGGAAAAAAGTCTAGTTTTGCAATAAATCTTCGAAAAATCATAAAACGGTATATTATGGCCCAAATTAGACGGTCAACCTCTCATTTTCTTCGTCTTGTAACATACTTTGAGGAATAAATTTGTCCGACAGTCGTAGAGGCACTGGTTTTACGTCAAGAATTTGTTTTTCAAACACCTATTTTGGTCATGACTTATTTGCTGTGATAAAATCACGAGGAGAAAAATCTCTTCTTGCACAGGGTATCTAAATATAGTTCCCCGACGCAAAATAGCTGCCGAAACACGGTTTTGTATTTTCTTTTGGGACACCATGTAAGGAATTTGTTCTAGGTACAGAAAAATCCTCAAAAAATAAGTGTCTAGCGGCTAGGAGAAAATTCTGACGTGTTAGCTCTGAATGAACCACGGGATTGTTTTTAGACGATCATTCTGCGTCGGAAAACCATATTTGGGTACCCCGTGCAAAAGGAAACTTTTCTCCTTGTGATTTCAGCACAGCAGAAGTTATGACAAAAATAGGTGTTAGAAAAAATTCCTGACGTCAAACCAGTGCCTCTACGGCTGTTGGACAAATTTTTCCCCCAAAGTATGTTACAAAACGAAAAAAACGCGAGGGCGAATGTCTCTTTTAGTCCATTCTAGACTGTTTTATGATTTTTCGAAGACTTATTGCAAAATCAGACTCCTTTTTTAAATACCAGGTGGACTAATAAGCTCATACGGCTTCGAAGATGCAATGTAGCGCTCTGAAAACACCGGGATCGTGTTCAGCGGGTCAAAATACGTTGGTAAAAATATTATGATATGAATTTCGACCTATCTTTACTCCCTGGCTGAGAGACTTCCAGTTTATAAAATTATCAAAAATCGTAAAAAACGCTGTTTTCTAGAGAATCAGATTCTTCCAATTAAAAAAAAAAACCTGACGTGTAGGCGCAAATCTGAGGTCGGATTTGGTTTCAGCATCAAAAAATACACAAGAAAATCATTGTCCGGTCCATGCATTATTTCAGACCCAAAATTTTGTTGCGCAGTGTAATTCAGAATGTAGGTCTCCTGAGAAATTCAAATGTCTAATGAAGTATCAGAAGAACAAGACGTTCAATGGCACAAATTAAATTTATTTAACTTCAATAAACTCATCAAATAACGGATTAATTCCTAAAACTGACTAAATCAGTCATGCAAGAGAGATTACCATTGTATACACAATTCACCTGTTTGCGTATGTATATTTCATTCAATGCCAGGATCTACCCTCGCAGAGAAGAGAAATTATCAAATGAAACGGCTCGTGTACACTGTCAAATATTCATACCTCTAGGTACATACATATCTACATACCTACCTTCCACGTGCGCTTATTTGTAATTTGGCACGCGGCGGCGGTGAGATGAAAAAAAAAAAGAAAAAAAAGAAGGGATAGCTCGAGGGAGCAAAAAAGCGTTTAATCGCATGAATTCGTGATGCTCCCAAATGCCGTATCTCTTTTCGCGCCCGCCGGAGTCAAAAAATTATGCCCGCAAGAGGGCTCTTACATATTTACACGCCCACCCGCGAATAACCTTATATATCAACTCGTCGCTGCGGGTGAGTTGAGCCAACTCTTGTACATACCGCTGAGGCTCGTTTTTTTTCTGTATGGAATAGAATGTGAGACTCAAACTACCGAGAGACCACGAGTAATGAAACGCGCAAGAGCAAGTGATGTTATCCACCATTCATGTATGGCCCGCGTACTGTCGCAAAAAATGACCCACGAAGGAACCTGTTCTCTCGGTCTGTCTGTTTAGGGCACGTAACCCCCCCCCCCTCCCTTTCTCCGTAGTCGGTGCAAAAAATACCTCAATAGAACGTGGCTATACGGATGGATCGAGAAAATACCTGTAGAGGTACTCAATTGGTGTAACTATGCATAAAAAATTATGTTAGAGACCGAAACTAAACCTGCCACAATGAATGTCAATCTTGGAAATATGAGTTTGTATTCGGTGGCTGGTGTATGATGTATGACCCCCTGGACTCATGTGCTTTGATCCACTGCTCGGACGGCCGGTTTGAAAATACTCGCGGGTCTAGTATGTCAGACAATGAAATACTTCTGCTTATTTCATAGGTAAGGGTCACAGTGTACGTACATACATGACGTGAAGGGTCCAGTCTCCTGTTTTGTGATGAACTTTACTAGTCAAAGGGTGGACAAGGGGAAGGGGATAGCAGGTTGCTAGCGATTTGAAATTCAATCGTCTGCAGGAAAGCTGCTGCTACGTCCTCCTATATTCTTTCCTCTTGCCTCTTTCTTACTTCAAATGGGATAGTGAGATGCAGTGAGGATCGTTGGTGTGAGGATAGCTGGCGATTCCTTTACCTCTGCAACTTCTATACAGTCCTTAGAATCGTATTTGCATAAGGCGTGAAAAATACATCTCCTGGGAGATTTTAATCCTTTGCCAGAGTAAGTGAAATCCTCCAGCTTCGAAGAGTAGGAAAGACCCTCAGAGTGGATGGACGAACGGACACCTGAAAAACTGCGAAATTCTCGACAATTTTTCAGCTCCCGATGGATTTGCATAAATTGCGCAGGGACACGAAGTATATATGCTCGAGGTTTTCTCCTCCCACCGGGAAAGACAGAGAACAACGTCACGGGATAAATACGGCACGGTATATATCTTTGCTTCATCGAGGCTCAGACCATATTGATTGGACAACAGAGTAGTAATCTCGGCTGTTCATCCATTTGGATTTTCAAGTGACTCCCGATGTATTTTAGTTGATTGCGCACAGTCTCCAGCGACCGATGTTGTACTACTGGAACAAAATAGTGAAAGCAAAACAATGATTCTGTCTCCTGAATATTTATTAGTTTCGTGAAACATTTTATGGCTTTAACATAGATGCAGAATCATTTAGTGTTGAGATAGTGACTGGTTTCGTGATGATCTTGTTCGATTATCATTTGAGGATTCTGAACTTAAGGAGTACCTATATCACTAGTGCGAATTCCAACTTATTTAGATAATGATACGTTGTAAGAACGAGCATGAATTTTAACCAAAATTTTCAGCTACGGTGGTTGAATACAAGGAAGCGGAGTTGAAGTTCAACCACGGTGGTTGAATCAACATTTGAAATACGTGGTTGAAATTTAGTCAACATGAATGAAACTCAATCAATGTAATTGAATTTGGATGACCGAGAATGTTAATTTGTTGTAACATTGATAGAATATACGAAATACAATACTACAATAATGGGCAAAAACTTAAATATATAATGGAAAAAAATCTAGGATATTATACCCTCCCTTAGATTTCCTGCATCTAGGGCAAAATACTGGCCATAGCAATCATTTTTCGAATATAACGAACCACGGTGGAACTTCTTCGATATGCAATGCCCAATCAGTAATATAGTATTAAAGCGATGCGGTCACCGTGCACGTTGAAATTTGTTCACAAAAATCTCGAAAATATTTCTCATTTGGGCTATTCAACGAGTTATCCAGGCTTTATCATCATCTTACTTGACTTGGACAACTCATCGTTTAGTCCAAACTGGGAAATTTTTTTAGATTTTTGTGAACAAAAATGTGCTTGTTCCATAGGACAACTCAGATGATGATAAGTACTGAGCAACTCGTGTCAAATTTTGTATCGTCAAAATATTGAATTATGTGTGAATAAAATATAATCTCCGAGTTGCACGGCACCCGCATAATAATTAAACGCCCAGCCGAAATTTGTGCATCAGCATCCCTCATATCGGGTTTTCCATGTGAAAGGGTTGAAATGTAATGGGTGGGTGGATGAGTGAGTTGGTGGTTGGATGGCTGGGCAGGTGTTCGGGTGGGTGGGTAGATGGAGGGGAGTGTAGGTGGCTGGCTGGACAGGTAGGTTGGTGTGTCGATAGTTGAAGGTTGATTATGTACGGTTGATGATGTCTGTAGATTGTTGACCTAATACTGTTGAATCAAGAACAGACATAGGATTCATTAGCCCAAGAAAGCAAAAACTTTTTCTTTTGACACTGTACATTCTTTTGTTTTTACGGCTGATGAACCAGAATATTTATTGACTAAGGTATTGTTCTTTGTCCTTACTCTTCGTAACTTTTTTTCTCCTATTTTATCATTTTTATCTTATTTAGGCTATTCTCGTTGCTGGCTTGGGTGGTTATTTGCGTAGAGTCGAATTCAACTATGTACTTACTTCTGGAGAGTGTAACAAAGTTGGATAATGGCACTTTTCTTATCACTATTCCAACGGGGGGCAAGAATTGTGTTGAGCGTTCCTTTACTGTTCCCTGAGATTTTGCAGACATTTTTCAACGTCATCTGGATGCGAGAATGGAACTCACTTGCCTCAGATTGTTTCTTACTTTCCGTGAAGATACTTTCATCTATTTTATCGCAAAGGGGGCTCATCATCCGGGGTGTGACCAACCTCGGGCTCCAGTTTTTGATTGAGAGGAGCCGGGCCCCAAGACTGGTACTCGGCGTGCATCGGCTCCCTCCGACCATGAACCGCAAAGAGGGCTGAGTCACCTTGGTGGCTCGCCTGTAGGGTCTGGAAGTCCCCCAGTCCCAGTCAGCGCCGGCCAGACCATGGAGTACGTACAGCTCCATCTGGCGATCACGAGCACTGGGTGAGTCTTTCCGATTTCCCTGGTGCTCGAAGACCTCCCCAGGCTCCTGCGAAGCCTAGAATAGCCCGATGGAATCTCCTAAAGAAGGATGGTTTCGGCCATGTAGGTGGCGACTGATCCCAAAATACGGTAGTTGGTTGGGAAACTGCGTTGTTCTCGAGTTACTCGAGAACGGACTTTCTCCACACCAACGTGCTGGCAGGGCCTATCCCTGACCCGTGCCCATAGGGGCAGCCGGGATAGAGCCAATAGGCAGAATCCCAGGGTATAAATCTCAATATTCGCACCTTCATCGATTCACCAACTGGTATCAGTACTGTTAGTCGTGTTCCAGAAGTGATTGTTACTTCCTTGAATCTTCTGGACATCAAACTGTACACCAGTCACTGTATAAAACGCACAGCTGCAACTATCTTCGCAGATAATGGTGCAAATATTGAAGAGTTGATGCGTTCCGGTGTATAGAAGTCTCCAAGCTCTGCACGTGGCTATGTTGCGGATTCTAGATTCACTAAAGATAGAAGTGGATGGAAGAAGTTACGCACCTATGTTCAGCACCTGAATCATTCGCAGACTATATTGTTGATTTTAGAGAGCCATCTAACGAGGAATCTCATCAGGCGTCTCAATTATCATGCTCAATAAAGTATGATTCTAATATCTCAGATGGAGATGATGATTTTGCTTAATTGCTGCATAAAGTCTCTGCTGATGCAAGTGACAGTGGTGTTGTGACAACCGGTCAATGTTTGTTCCCCAGAAATGAATTATTCTTTATTTCTAATCCAAAGGAAAACGAATCGGTTATGCCTGGATCTTCTCAATTATCTCAGTCATCGTCGACCTCTTCTGGTTCTTTTGGAAAGCAGCAGTACAAATTTCAAAAATCCTGTTCAGTCTGCTTCTAACAAAGCTCATATTTGATTCGGTAAAAAACATCATCGTCTCAGTTATCCCAATGTGAGTTCACTCGTGCTAAAATTCATTATTCATTTGGTTCTAATCCTGATGTTATTGATAAACCCAATGTACATTCATCATCTTACAACCTGCAGAATAGAGAGAATCAGGAATTTCAGATACAACTACCGAATTGATAAATTGCTCCAATATTAATTTCCATTTTCATTAACGATTAAATCAACATCATAATGAATTGATTTGTTCAACTCTCGTTTTTATTCTCGATGTTGGATTTCCCGTCAATCACAAATTGTGAGAAGAGTCTTTCCGGAAATTCTATCAGAAAAATATCAGTTTTCGTGATCCAGAAGTATGTGCTAGCGAACACTAAACATTCTTCGCACAGAATAAGCCTGTTTTGGGGGTATTGGGAACTGTTTCATTTCCCTTCAACTGTAATATTCTGCGAGATTACACCATACTTCTGTATCAATCATAGTTGTACACGTAGTGGTAAAATTGAAAATATTACATGGAACGATATTCTTCCATGACTGATTTAGTGATAATGTGATCATCTATATTCGTTCAATCTGATTCCGACTAATTACGAACTAACTGACTGAACTAACTGATCGCGAATCTATCAGCGAAACCCCCGGATTACTAAAGCTCGTGAATCACGAATCGGAACTTCGTATTCTATAAAATGACTCTCAAAAACTCTTCAAAACCACATCCATTCAATTCTTTGCAATCGAGAACGTCCGATTAAACGTCGGAAACACTCATTTTAACGAAGAATGTCGTGGAAATTGTATAGCTGGCTCGGCTGCTCTATATTCAAAATAATTCTAGAAGTTTTGTTGCCGCGCACAGCATACACACATTCAATATTCATAGCTCACGCAGGTACGTCTTCTCTCGTTGACGAGGGACGGTTTGTCATTCTCGCTCGATCCGCCGAGCCAGTCAGCTGTTCGTGCGCCCACGTATTTCCCCACAAACTGATCCAACTCGTTTTCAGTTCATTTTTGCGCCAGTGCACCTGTTTTATTAAGTCTTAGTTAGTAACTTTAGCTTGTATTTAACGGTTAGGGATAATAAATGCAGTGCAAGTTGAACTATCAGTTCTCCTTCAATTATTCACCTCTCTCTCTCTCTCATCCTATTTAGTCGGGAAAGTCCATTTAGTCGGGAAAGTGATTCGGGCTAAACGCTCAATTGCCAATAATTATTTCACGACTAATAACATCCAGTCTGGACTACTTGACTCAGATGCGGAAGCTCATGTGCCAAACCGTAAAATCTTCATAAATGAAATGCTCCCCCGTGAGAAGTACAAGGAATACACACGTTTGAGATCGGTTGCACGCGGTTGGGGTCTAAGATACGTCTGGCACAGCGGTGGACGTTTCTGGGTCAGGCGGAAAAATGGTGAGCGAGCGCATGCGTTCGAATCCCTTGCTGATCTGTAAGTCATTCAAACGGCCTGTCGAAGTGTTCCAAAACGTACTTGTGCATCCTCTAACAACACCCAGAGCTGCCCAGTCGTTCCGGAGCAGAGCCGAGATCCGGCAGCAGAATCCGCGGAGATTCCTTGACTAAATACGGCTGCTGGGGAGCGACGAGGGGGTGGAGGTTTCTTGAAATCGGGATTTATCAATCTCAACTTGCTGACAGATAAGATTGAGCATTTACGCTTGCTCGTCGCCAACGATCCCTCCTACCATCTATTTGGGGTGGCTGAGTCGAAGCTAGATGAGTATGTGGATGACAGTCTCGTTCAGATTCCGGGGTTTTCACTGTTGAGACAGGATCGCAACAGAGTGGGAGATGGGGTCGCCTTGTTTGTACGCAATGACTTCAAGATTGAGAAATTGATTTCGTCGAATACTTTTGGGCCAGGGAAACCTGGAGTACCTGAATTCCTTTTTTGTAGCGTACAGCAGGGCAACTCTCCTCCGATATTAGTCGTAGTAATTTACAGACCCCCAAAAATTGCCATGCAGAAGGATGATGGGCTGTTTGGCTCATTACGTCGACTGTGTGGCGATTACAGTCACAAAGTTATAATGGGAGATCTGAACGCGGATTTACTTGACGCTACTCACCCAGACACCAAAACACTGACTGCGCTGACAGAAGAACTTGCCTTGCAGATAGTACAGCATGGCCCGACTCACCGAAACAACCCCAATGTATCTCATACATGGATTGATCATATTTACGTGGATGACAACGACATCATTACCGACTTTCAAAACAGACTTTTGCCCAGTTTTGGCAGGCACTCGGTCATTGACGTTACCATCAGCGTCTTTACTCCCACTCCGCCGAAAAATTCCTTCACCTATAGGGATTTTTGTAAGATCACTCCGGAGATATTGAATGACCGCTTGCTTCGTTGCAACTGGACGGCTCTTGCGAAGGCTGAAACCAGTTTGGGAGATGCAATTTACTGTTTGAATGAACATTTAAAGACCGTTTTGGACGAATCAGCACCGGAGAAAACTATCCGAAGAAAAATGATGCTCCTTGGATTGGTCCGGAGTTGAAAGTACTCATGAATAAGCGAGACGCGACGCGCAGGCGCTGGGAGTGGATGCAACGTAACCACCGCAAGTGTCCCGAGCTTCAAAGTGAGTACTTTCGGCTTAGCGAAGAGGTCGACTTGCGCATTGAACAAGAGCGTAACTCCTTCCTTCGAACCCATCTCACTGACGCTCTTGATCAGAACAAGAACATCTGGAAGGAGATGCGTAAGCTTGGCCTCTTGCCCAAGAGCAAAGAGGAAGAACTTCACGGATTCACACCGGATGAGTTGAACGCTCTTTTTGCGGGGGTTTCTGTCTCGCCTCACGAAAATATTAATGGAGCAATGGACGTTATGAGTTCGGCACCGGAGGAGGGGCTTAAATTTAAGCCCACAAATTTCAATGATGTAGTCCTTGCCATTAAACATTTCTCCTCCTAGGCCCGTGGGGCGGATGGAATACCCCAAAGCGTGATCGCGAAAGCTCTCCCGAGTATTGGTGATCTTATTGTACATATTTTCAATTCCTCTTTCGCTCATAGCGTTTTTCCTGAGGCTTGGAAGCAAGCGCAGCTGATTGCATCAAAGAAGACTGCAGCTCCATCAGCAGTCTCGGATTTCCGTCCCATAGCGCTGCTGTGTTTCCTCTCCAAGGTTCTGGAAAAAATCGCACATGCGCAAATCACGGAGTATCTGAAAATTGAGAAACTACTTGATCCGTTCCAGGCTGGTTTCAAGCAACATCACAGTACCCAGACGGCACTACTGAAGTTGACAGACGACATCAGAGTAGGAATTGACAAAAAGAAGATCACTCTTCTCCTACTGTTCGACTTTAGCAAAGCATTCGACACAATTTCACCATCCAAGCTACTGGGGAAGCTACGACATCTCGGTTTCTCGAGATCGGCACTCCTGTCGATAAAATCGTATTTACAGGGCCGCACCCAACAAATCACTTCGAAGACAGGCAAATCTGATTGGCTAGAAACCAATCTGGGTGTTCCACAGGGGTCCGTTCTCGGGCCTCTCCTTTTTAGTCTGTATGTGAATGACTTCCCCGTGCTACTGAGTGGAAAGTCGGTTAACCACTTATTCTACGCGGATGACCTCCAGATTTATTTACAAGTCGATAAGAAGAACATCGTCCAGGGGATTGCTCGACTGGGGGAAGTGGGGCGACTCGTTGCTGACTGGGCTAGGAATTCCGACCTGCGCCTCAACGCTGGAAAAACCAAGGCAATCTTTTCCAGTTCCGAAAGGAACGTTAAAGACTTGCAGCGCATGAACTTGCCAGGGGTTGAGATACAGAACGGAGTGTTTATCCCATTCAGTGACTCTGTCGCGAGTCTAGGTGTTACACTTGACAGCGAACTGACGTGGAAACCGCACATCGATCAATTAACTAAGAAAGTAAACAGAGCCCTTTACGGTTTGCGGTTTTTTAGGGCGT
Source organism: Eretmocerus hayati (assembly GCA_029851415.1). Taxonomy (NCBI): domain Eukaryota; kingdom Metazoa; phylum Arthropoda; class Insecta; order Hymenoptera; family Aphelinidae; genus Eretmocerus; species Eretmocerus hayati. Next base: position 168,387,491 of record CM056742.1, read on the forward strand.
GTATCACCAGACCACTCCGAGTTCGCCTAGTCGAGTCTTTGGTTCAACCGCATTTAGATTACTGCACGGTCGTGTACCTCGACGCCACGGACGAACAGTGGCAACGGATACAACGACTGAGCAATTCATGTGTGAGATACATTTTTGATCTTAGGAGAGACGAGCACATCGTCCCGTTTAGGGAGCGTCTGGGTTGGTTACGTACTGATTCGCGGAGAATGTACTTCGCAGCTCTCTTGATGCATAAGATCATGCACTTGGGAGAACCTGGCTACCTAGCTGCGATGTTTACCAGGTACCAATCCAAACGCCCCGCACGTGGTGATCTGGAAGAGCGAGTACTCAAAGTCCCCAACATGAGACTTGAGTATGGAAGAAGATCATTCCAAGTTCAATGTGCTTATCTGTGGAAGTTTCTCCCTCCGGGCTTTCGGCAGCTGAGGAAAGTATCGTTACTTAAAGAGGCTTTAAAAAATTTCTTAGTGACAGTCTCCTCAGAGGATTGATGTAGAGGAGAAGCACTATTTCAATCTGTGATGGGTTGGGCTCTACTTTGTTTTAATATTTCTTTTTTTCTATATGTGACCTCCTGTCAACCGACTGATGAAACATAATCTGTGATATGACTGTGAGCCCTTATCCTTCTCTTATTACAAAATTTTGTACTTAGAATAACGAGTAATTTTTGCCCTGACTAGTTACAAATTGTGATACTGAGTGTCCTTGACCAAAACAGTGATTCACTGAAATTATTATTATTATGAGTATATATATATATACATTATTTTCTATACACGATATTATATTTTCAACGGGCATATGTAATCATATGTAATCAGATTTTTTTGTCTGCGGACGAATAAAGGACATCTATCTATCTATCTCTGTTTTCGTGAAGCCGCTCATTTCATTCTCGAGGTATTTGCTCATACAGTCCACTTTTCTATCAAAATTTAATCGGCCTCGACAATAAAATTGACTTGTATCCATTCATAAGCAATGATGCCATTCTTAACACTCCATATGATTCGATTTCCGTGATCAGAAGTCGCAATTGATGATGTTTCCGAGTTGTATCATCCCCAATAAATTACGATTAATCGATTGAATGAACTGTGAGGATCTTCTGCCGTTGGCCTCGCCAGCAAAACGGAGTAGGGAACGGTTGTTGATGGTGTAGAGCCGATATTATCAAGTCTTGAAGGTAGCTGGATATTTCAGACTGAAGAATGTCTCGATTTAAAAGAACGAGATGAGTTAGACACTTGGAGCCCAGATAGTTTGAACTCCATCTGGATGTTGTAAAGCGAACCAGAGTCCTGATACTCGTAAGTCGAGTGACTGTGTTGGTCCACGTGACCAAGGTTCTGTAAAAGAGTTTGATCGCTTGTATCCTGTGCTGTTGAGTTTAGTACTTATTTGACGAATTTAAACGAATAAGTAGAGGCTCAAAATCGGCCGAGTAACTTCTAATCCCAACAGCATAGAATCCGACTGATCGATCTTTAATGTGCTTGGGTGCGTAAACGTGTCGGTTCAGTCACATTTTCGCACGGTCCGCTCCGAACGGAAGTCTACGCAAAATGCTTATATCTGTCATCGAGCCAACATTATGGTCATCCGCTATGTTTTGCCCATTTTTCAAAAATTTTATATTCATTGCAGGAGTAGCTACATTCATTGAGGCCAGTGTTTTTAGTTCCTCTTGATCATGAATGGGATCCGATGTACATTCATGTACGGATGCAGTTTCTTTCTTGGTTATTGTACATATCTACAACAAAATGAATTGCCTTGATAGATGCCTCAGTAGGATCATTTTTCGAGCAAACATGATTTGGTGAAAATAGAAAGATGGGAAGTCATGAGGTCCATGGGAATGAACGCGTCAACCTATTCTAGAATATTTTGCAATACCATATAACTTTGGTTTTGATTGTTTCTCCAAATTATTCTGTGATTCGTGCAACTTTGAATTATGATTGACATTGATTACCCACATTACCAGTATAGCTCGATCGCCATGTTTGAAATAATCTCCATCAAAACTGAGTCCCTCCCAAAGACTGGTTGAGCTCTCATTGGCCCCCCTTAGATGTAATGCAGTTACACCAGAACTCTCTTTCTGGTGTAACGGGAAGTCCGTTTGAATTACCACCGAGGAAAATGTCAGGCCCTCATCAGGGGCTGCACCCGTGGATCTCTCTCTGTTCCCCTGCGCATCCTTAAGGAGGTTCGATAGTTACTGACTATTTCGGCCAGCAAGCTGGGATTGATAGGTCGAGTATCGGATTCCTTCGTATTTATCGGAGATAATAATGAGGAACTGTAAGTAGGAAGCTGTGATTCCATACTTTCTGATGAATCGATGAAATGAGGGTCTAACGGACATACTGAAGAGAACTTGTGAATACAAAATGATGACTCGAAGGTTATACATGTATTTCCGTGCCTGTTGCGGCGAGGTTACGGTAGTCGAGCGATGCACCAAAAATTATAATTTATGATTTCACAGATTTTATCATTGTAAAAATGATTTCTAGCCTCATTTGAATTCATATTCCGGATTTACAGATGGAAATATAAGCACTAAGAAACTTGAAACTTGCGAGTCACTATCGAACCCCCTTAACTACCTCAAATTCTTGTCAGTAAATCGAAGAACCACGTACGATATAAAGGAGCGTACCGGTACCTCATTGCGTCCAGTGTGTGATCGAGCATGGCCAAGCAGAACCAAGCATCCGAAAAAACTCCGTTTATCTCGCATTTTAATGATACCATTGCAGTAGCTAGTTTTTGATGGCCTGACGATGTATCAGAATTGGCCAGTAGTTTTACAACTGACAGAACTGAAGGTGCAATCTACCGAGGACCCTGTGAAGATTTTGTTTGTCTCGCCAGTTAGACAGAAGCGTCCACCAGACTTGTCGATTCAATTCAATTTGTTTTCCGTACCCAAGTCTAGGAAGAAACTATAGTAACTCTGGACAACTCTTCACACTATTTCAACAGCTTTTGCTTCGCTTCTACAAGAATTGCTATCCATAATGATTGTTCCATAAACTATACAGTAATTTTTCGTGTTTCTGGTCCATTTATTCATCGATGCAACCAACTTTCTAATTCTCCAACAAGGGCCCGGTATTTCCGGCATCTATGATGAAAGCATCAACCACAGATGTCGGGCTCTGCCTGTGTAATATCCTTCTGAATTCTTATCACTAGCATCTCATACGTACTCTTATCACGACCTGTTGAAAGTATTAAATCCTCGAGATGAGAGTCTATCAAGTTGTACGAAGACAGCACTGATGGGAACAAATTTTCAAAGTGATCATGCTCCGTATGAGAAATGAGCCGATAAAAAGGTGCGCGTGAAGAGCATAATGGCGGAGAAGTGAGAGCTGAGAGGCAAGACTCTATATAGCTCGCTTCGTGGGCGTTTGCTCAAGTTCGTCAAACTTTATGAGCCCAATGAACGAGCAAAGAGTGGAGGTACTTGCAAAAGTATGACTGACAGCTATAACGTAGTGAGACGTATAGAAGCGTTGAGGAAAAATCCACGTCGAAGCTCATGATGCCACGAACCTCGATGTCGGATCTAAGCTCTGAAAACGTGCGGGAGACGTCAGTCGGTTGGGGCCAACGAGAAAAAAAAAGAAGCAAAGTATGAGATGGAAGCTTACTGAGAGAGTCCGAGAAATATAGACACCGAATGAGTTCATCTCCGTTAATGTAACGAGCCAAGTTAATTCGCACATCCTTCTTAGCACGCGCTGCTCACGCTTTGAGTATATTCCGGGCGTCATGTCGCGACGGAATAAAATGCGACAGAGATATAGAGAGACATCTAAACGAGATACGGGTAGAGAAGTTGGTTACATCATGGATACTCTGGCATATGTTTCATAGGCACAATTTTGGCTTTGCGGTCGTATTGTGCGGCTGAGCACATACAAAGTGTACATAGCGTTATACATCCCAAGATGAGCTCTCGGCACGTGCGCTCATCATTTTGCGTAGGCGTGGGTCGTGTTGGAAGAAGTACGAGATGGTATACACCGTCCCGACAAGGATATGACTTGCTTGAATATTGTTGCTCCGTTGTAAACAAGTTCTGATGAAAGCATTCGACCCGAGCTAAACTGCTTCGTAGGATACAAGTGAGATCGCGCTTATGCGTTGGAGTAAAACTGGAGGTTTAAACTCTTTTGTTTTTTGTTGTTTTTGATTGTGAAAGAGTTTTTGTGTAAAGGTGTTTTGAAATTCTTCTGGTTTTTGAATTTAGTTCGAAAACTGCAATGAGAACAGAATATTGGAGTTCGAATAGTATAACTGTATTGTAACATGATATTGCTGTCAGACCAATACTGGATTGTCATCACAGCATTATGATTTGTTATTGCCGTTGAATAACCTCAAAAAATCTTTGGATTATAATGATCCTTCATTGGTATCATCACATGCAAGAAATTAGATAGCTTTCGTGGTAATATAGTCGTAATGTAACTGTGATTTCATCTAGTATTAGGGTATTTGAATATATGGGCAATGGTTATTTAATCTGGTGGAAGTATCAGATGCCAAATATTTCTGGTGGCTTCATGTAGTAACAAAATCGGTAATCTCCTGATCATACTACTTTTTGGTCGCACAGCAAAACACATGCCCGTGCGACAAAGAATTTTTCTTCGTGTGGGACTGGATGGTTGATGGATACTAAATTTTCGAATGATTGAGGAAAAATACTATCCCAGCGTGAAGTTCAATCCTCATGTCGACTAAAGTTAGAATAGGTACAGTTAGATAAGCCAAGTTGACACGAAACTATAAACTCATGATGACTAGATCTCAAAGAAACAACATTTTGAGACATGCTTTTATCTTTCTCCGTCTTGTATCTATCTTGAACGAAACTATTGATCAGAAATCATTCTAATTATTCATGATGTTCTTCATGTTCCTATCAAACTGTACTTGAGGATTCATATACTTACAAAAACGTTCTTGTTTCATCCACAAATGGCTGCATTTATTTCTCTCGTAGAAAAATTCACAGTATCAGAGCGCCGTATCGATGGATTTTTAATCACTTGCCTACTCTTTTCGAGTGTAGTTTTGCCATGTTCCAATTTACAGATGAAAGTGATCGTGTGAGAAGAGATTGGGGCACATAAGACATTAACATAAAAAAAAGACTAATTTACGATGGAGCTACATCTCACGGATGTGCTGCCGAAATTGAATTTCATCCACCCCGGAGTTCATCTTCAGGAGTGAGTGGAATTAGAGTATCAAGAAGGCATCCTACGGAAAAAGTGGTTTACAACGAGAGTTAAAATTACTCATTCAGGATCTCTTCTCTTCCATAATTCTTCGATCGTTGATCTATATATTGATGGGATTTTTGATCTTATTACTTCATACTCCCATGAGAGGTTCCCTAACTAATCTCATCGAGACCAAATGAAGAAGGTGGGAAGTTTCGACCCTTCCCACGAAAGAATACCAGTCGATTTGGACTAAAAAGCGACGATTCATTTTTGTCCTCCCAAGGTCACAGAACAAAATTGACAATTTCATATCTGACTCTTGATCGGAATGCAACGATATCTCTTCCATGGTTGAGGTAACACCATCGCTTTCTCTCAGGATCAGGTGATGAGTTGAACCAATGTCTTCTTATCGATCTAATTATTTGGCTGTAATCACTATATGTAGACTTTGCAAGCACTTCGTATGAGTGTCAACTGGATTAATTGCAATATTTTCACGAATGATTGATCCCAACCTCACTTTCTAGATCCGGGGAATTAATTATTGAAGAATTAGATTATAAATACTCTATTATGGATCAATATTTCCATATCTGCACTCCACTTTGTGACTAATAATGAACTCTAATCTCTCCTCTTCTATAATCTTCCAGATGCTACTAAAAGCACTTTCAAATGTAGAAGAGCCCAAATTGCCGAAAACCTCAGATAATAGAGAGAAAACAATGAGAAAAGTCAAGACGCGACGAGGGTGTTTGGTGCGCGGTTCTTATGCCATTGTATGAGCATAGTTGTAGGGGTATATAGACAACAAACAATGGTGACGCGAAAAGGAGGGTATTATGAACGGAAAAGAGGAAGCAATAAGGCTGTATGGGTCTGCAAGAAGCTTAAGGATCAGAGGTCACTTCTGGACTCTGGACCATTACCTAATTATGCAACCTTTTTGGCACCGAACTTAATGCTTGTAATGGCTCTAATATGCAGACTCGCTGTATATCCGACTTGCAATTTCATATCTCTAGAGCTCTAGTAAACCTCAGCATCGTCCCTTATAAGCTGCGGTTCTCCACGCACAAGTGTTCCCCGAGAATCTCAAAAAATATCCAGTCTCGTGTTTTTCATTTTTCGTGATCCTGGGAGAGTTTCACGAGAAAACACTCAGAAACTATTCTTAATACTCATTTTACGTGTCTTCTGATCAATTTCTTCGAAAATTATAATGGATCAGTATGACACGTTCAGTCTGTAACCACAAAACGGAACGTGTAAAGCAATAAAGCTTCCGATATCAACCTAGTGCTTCGTATATTCTGCGTAAAGCAGCAGCTGACACTATATTCAATATTTGCGCTTCAGTAAAATCAACATCAAAAAATAATCACATTTGTTGAAATTGGCAATCAAGCCCAGTTTAATCGCATACGTTATGAAACAATTTATCATTCTATTTTCTTCAAAATCGAAGCGCAAAATTGCCCAATTGAGTGAATAATTGGATTCATCCTCACTGCTCTTATTTCTCGAACTTTCCACATAAATTTTCTATGACCATTAAATGAAACAAAAACTTATGCGGTAAGGCGTAATCTTTTTATCGATTATCTGGCGAGACTGCATTTTACAACAAAAGCAATGCGAATGACATACCTGTCTCAGAATTGATTGCCAGAATTGCGACAATTTTCACCGGGCTATTTTGATATTACCCCATCCATAAGAGTTTGTGAAAACCCTCTATGAGTATCTTTCAAATACTTGATTCAAAGTAGCCGACAACTTAAGCATCTGATGCTGAAACTGAAACTTACTTCTTGCAAACTCCGGTCACTCTTCAAAGTCTCAAGCCTTATCTGCACGCCATAGTAAACTCATCAAGTTAAAAAAAATCACGTTTCTGGCTCTGTTTACTCAGTTCAAATTTCTCAAGCTAAGGGATTGGCTGGGACTAGCTTCCTATACTCGGTTTCCCGGTTTATTCGTGTGAGGAAGGATGGTCGATTCAACGAAGGAGAAAGAAGGAGTAGAAAAGTTGGGTAGATGGTATAGAAGAAGAACCAACGACTAAGGCTCTGTTGGGAAATTGAAGGGCTTAACGAGAGAATGTGCTCTCTTGGAGTAAAACCCTTCTTTTTATGTACGTGGGGGAGGCCAGCGTACGAGATTTCTATCTATATATCTTTGGCATCTTTGCAAGCAAGTCGGAAACGAAGATTGACCAAGGACCTTCTAGTCCCATGACTTTAATTAGCAAATGCTCGAGAGCTGCTTTTCTTTGGGTAAAAGCTATCGTGAAAACAGAGAGTAAACCGGATTTATTTCCGACGTACAAGAATATTTTCTTTTTATCGTGGTAGTTTACCTCCGTACGCTTTGTAAATTGAGGGTCGAAGTGATTTGAGTTAATCTTCTAAAACTGGCAAATTAAATATTTATTCAGGGGGTGGTTCACTCGAATTTGATGAGATCCTAGACCATTTGAGTTCTGGTTACTACTGACAATCAGTGAGACTATTGAATGAACTCAAGGATGACTTCATTGTCATTTATCAAGAGGAGTAAGATTTGGTCACCGCCTTAGTCCAGAAATTTTTCGCTCAATTTCAGGAATTGAATTGATAGAAATAAAAATAAAGTTGTATCATTTTGGAGAGTACAGTATAACCTGCCTAAGTTGGACACTTTGGTTCTGAAAGAAAGTGTCCAACATACAGACACATGCCAAAAAATCAACTTTTCATACCGTCGAGTCATTCAATGAATAGATCTGATTATCCATGATATACACACTAATTTATTGAAAAATTGATAGGTAACTGAGTCATTTTTAAACATTCAAGATGTCGTGTTCAAATATCTGTATAACGAAATTGAGCAAAGCAATTACACATTATCTCGGCAGTTAACCGTTCATCGTTTCAAACCATCCAACGAATAAATCAAGATAATCTGTACTATGTACATTAATTGATTGACAATAAATGGCTGAGCCATATTCAAGAAATTAAGATATCGTATTCAAATATGTATTGGTGTAAAAAGAGTTTCATCAAACATTTCATTCCTTCAACAAAAATTCATCGATTTTTGACTGTCTTGAGTCTTGACAGAGTAATTTTCTTGTAGATCCTCTCCTCGACCTTGGTCCTCAACTTCCGTTTCCTTTTATCGCTACAGTTAGCTTCCCATATTTTTATAATCTTTTCTCTGCTTTTTTCAATATTCGCAACTGTAGTCTTACTGATGCCAAACTGCTGAGCCACAGCTCTAAGGCTTGATCCTTGACTACGTAAATCGAGCACATTCTTCTTTTCATCAATGCACAATTCCACAGCATTTTTTCGTTTGTTGTTCATTGCGACTAATTACTTCGCACAATTGCAAGTGGAATATTGAAGAAAAGAGCTCTGCGAGCAATCAGCCGATACTGACTCTATTCGAAATTGAGCCAAGGTATATCGGTTAACTCAGTACAAGCGCGGTTGTTTACATCTTGAACACCATGTATGTGTGTACATCACATTATTTGATGGTCATTAGGCAATACAAATATCTTCTCGTAATGTCAGCTGGTGAAGATCTAGTATATGTTATATTTCCAGATGTCTAACTTTGAAAGTTTTTATACATTGAAATACTATCTCTGGATTCCTAGAGAGGGGTAAAACTTAGCGAGGTGTCCAACATATAGAGTGTCCAACATACAGAGAAAAATTCCCATTTGAACTAATGTAATTTTTTTCGGTTCCGATGAAAAGGGTAAAACTTAGTGAGGTGTCCAACATAGGGAGTGTCCAACTTAACAGGTTCCACTGTATAAATTTCTGATCCCGGGACTTAGACAAGCTTCCGAACTATGCAATTACGTTATCCTCACTGATTGCACGGCCTGATTTCTGATGTTGCTAACTCGTGCCAGAATAACTAATGTTCTTAATTCCTTGGGGTGGAATTTCCTGTCAAAAGATGTACTGAGACCTTCATTTGAGCCGTTTCGGGATGGATTTCCACCTCAAGATATTGAAATCTCTGTCGAAGTGTTGTACTTATGGGGACATTTTCCAGCTCAAGCTCAAATGGGGAAGCGTGCTCTTGTTAATTGTGATAGGTAATCTCCCGATACAATAGGATTGAATATCAGAGTTTCCAGTCAGCTGATATCAATTTGAGGTTTCAAAACTTTTGTGATCACGAGAAGATACGATATCTTAGAAAGAAGTGTGTTATTTGACCCGATTTCTGTAAGTATCTTACATGGTTATTTGAATTCACGTGAACATCAGATCTCTAGCTATTTTCTCATTCCAAAGCTTCAATGAATCGAATTCCCAACAAAAATTTAAGAGCACCATTGAATACAACAACTTCCATGAATCACAAATTTTTTTCTCAAATTCTCGCCAACTTTATTGTTTACTTTTGAGCATTGTCTCAGTCCTACTCAGGCTGAAAATTCCAGGAAAACTCAATTGGCTATTAAATGTCAGCGACTCTCCGGGTGGGAGTTTCACCGAATGGGGCGGAAATCCTTTCCAAGAAATTTAGAGCGCACTTTTGCATAAATTAGAGTAAATCCTGTTTGAAACATATAGCCATTTAAATCAAGACTGAAGATTGAGATGAATTTTGAATATTGACATGAAACCTTGAAAGAATACCGATAGTTAATAGACGAATAAAGTCTTTCCGTCCGCTAAAATGACCATTTCGACAGAAATATATGACTCCGAGCAAATTTCGAAATGCGTCGTGGGTTTCGGCTGCCAAGTTGCTGCGGTATTTTGACAAAACAAGAGACAGGACACATTTATTGCTTTGCGGCTTGGACTTTCGCAGTAATATTTCAAAATGCTTCAAAGCTCGAGTTGCGTAGCTATTTCGAAACTAGTTCGTAACCTTGATGGAGCCTTCTGCCATAATCTATCCGCAGCTTTCCCAAAAATGAACGAATTGAAATTTCACGACGCCGTAGTAGCCTCGCGCTTCAAATGCGAAATTGCCTCTAAACTTATCTATCCCTCAATATGCTGCACTCGCTGTTACATCGAACAAAATGAAAAATACGATCGGCATTTAGATACTTACGATCCGCATCAATATATCTATGGCAAATCAAAAAAATACTCAGTGGTTATATCTTGATCTACGTGCTTGCAAAGAAAAGCTTACATTTGGCATATTCATGCCACGAAGATCATTTCCGATTTCTTTGTACAACACTCATGCACACGAACACGGACACATGAATCAGATTCAGAAAAACGGAAACCTACACCGTCTAATGGAGACTACACACACGTGTATTCCAAAACAAGCGCGTTTCAGGGTTGCCGATTATTGGATTTCCGTGATTCCTCAAGACGTCCGTTGCTGTGCCCTGGCATATATGGCCTTAGAAAATCGTCCGTCCGCGTCTGAAAACGATAAAGGGCTGCACTGCTGCGAGGCACAGCCAGAGCCCACGTGAACTGAATTCGAAAGGAGCCCGTCGCTCGCCGTTGTTGCCGTATTATGGGGTTGAGCCTTGGTGGATCGCTATCTGCCCTGTCACGAAACTACGTAGACGTTCTGAGACGTGGACAGTTTTGCTGGCCCCAAGCATGTGCTCTCTGCGAATAACTTGACATGCGAATTTTTGCTTGGATGTAATGGTTATAATGATACTGTGTATGTGTGAAGATGGGTGGGTAATGGGTATGGTGCGTATTTACGCGATGGAAGCTTTCAGTAGATCCTTGTGATCTCACGCGTGTAAGAATGAATTTTGATATAAAAGCTTGCCTTCTGCGAGCTTTTATTTCCGCCCTCAGATGATGAAGTTTTACGATTACTTTTCTGACCTCAGGTAACCCTTGGACTTATGAACTAGTTGCAGTAGATGCGGTTTATACATATGAAAGCAGTGTTCAACGCTCAGAATTGATGGTTGTCCACTGATTTGTTAATGGTGAGCATTATTCCTTCTGTTTCAATGCAAAGCTCAGTCTGAACGTTGAGATTGGAAGCGCGAACAGTTTCCCTGGGATTTTGGCACTGAGAATTATACTTAACAATGATGATTCACCGAATAAGAATTCTTGATTTCCTGCAGTAGTTTGCAACAAGAGTAAAAAAAATTTTTCCGGAGTACGAGTAAAAAGAAGGTTTTGAATGAAAATAAATAAAAAATAAATGTACCAGGGAGTGAGCCCAGCAGCGCCGAAGATTCAACTATGTTGAGACGTTATACTTGCCCAGCAATTAGCGATCAATCGATCTACGATCGATGGTTCTGTGTGAGAGAGGACGCGAGGCAGAGACGATGCGAAAATCTACCCCGAAGGTTTAGGATTTGTTCAAAATCTACATGCTTGTAGTACGTGATGTGGCAGTGTCAAAACATCAGAAGTCGCTCCCACTTTTCATCCTTCAGGCAACGCGGGAATGAAATTACTCCAACTTCAAATCGATAATAGGTAATTCCATATGAAGACACCGTATCGGAAACGGATGACTTCTAGATTGTATATCTGATCAGTTGTTTCTATCCGTTTGATTGAATTTTGAACATTCACACGGGTACTGAGAAGGCTTGCAAATATTTCTCAGGATCCAAGAGTCGAGTAACAATATCTCTGTTTATGTTTTTCTCAAGTTCTTATATTTCGCAATGCAGAACCAAGAGCAATGTTATATACAACGATTCAGAATTATCTACATAGCTTGATTTCAGATTCCTTGATGTTATTCGAACAGCGCCATTTTGCTCTTGATCCAACTCAAATATTTCGTCAAATTGACGTTGGCTGTCGGCATACCTGAGTTGCATCTTTGGAGATCCTTACTGTGAGATACAATTCCTATTAGTTGACCATTTGATAGAACAGGTGCACCTCCATCTCCTATACAACTATACGTAGTGTGACTTTCAGTGCAAAACCAGTTTTCACTCGAATATTGTTCTCGACAGTCTTTGTCGGAGGTAACCTGGAGATTGACCTTTGATAGAAAGCTAGGGTAATATTCAGCACAATCCTCAATTCTACCCGCGCCCAAGGCTTGGACTGTAGCTCCAGGTGCTACTTTGAAATTGGGATCAACTAGTTTTAGAACTTGGGCATTAGGGATCTCAGTTTCGAGCACAACTAGGGCAATGTCATGCGGCAACGGAAGTCGATTCTCTGACGCATTTGGGTACTTGATTATTCCTTGAACTAAGTATTCCTGACCGCCGGAGTAAAGGTCTTCACTGTTGGCTCTTATGAAACGAGCAGAATATGATGACACGCAGTGATGGACAGTCAGAGCTACTCTCGGTGATATAATCGTCCCAGAGCACAGGTATTCTCTATCAGAATTGTGGAGAGAAACAACGTACGGGTAGTCCTCTATATCGATTTTTTGGCGTTTCTCGAGATAAATCAAACATTGACTCGAGTCGCTTGCTGTGGTGTCTTTGTCTGAAAATGAAGAGAATCTATTAACAATTATCGAATATATTTGCTGATCTTCTGCCATTCATCACTGAGTATCCCAGGTATATTGCGATGATGGCAGGATGGGTCTCAAACTGAGTCTGGGGTTCATTATAAGATCCTCACAATATTTTCTGTGATGGTTGACTGACGAATAGGAGTGCATGAATCGTGGAGAGTTTTGACATGAAAAAATGACATCAGTTCATATGAACGTACTGCTCTTTTGATTAGCTGGTTGACAACAGTCACAACCGATGGAATTAACTTATGTAATGAGGTTCGTGTTTTTATGAAGTAGGGGTTTGATGGAGTTGGACGAAATGTGCTTTCCAATCATAGGATTTCATTCACAAAAACACGCAAAATTGTGATGATCCAGAGTTTGAGACGAGTTGTCAAATTTTCACTGGCCAACTTATATTTAATCACTCATTGTTCAACCCAAAATGCCAGAGTATGATGGAAAATAAGAACGACTTGATCGCACGTTCTTCGTAACCTACAATATATTTTTGTTCGGAAACGTTCTCCTCAAATTCTCTTTTGATTAGGTCTCACGGACGAGTTGACGAATTCCAAGTTACTTCAACAATGGCTATTCGACCACTCGCCATTCAGACTGAATTGAAAGAGAGTTTGAGTAGAATTTGGACAAAACTTAACTCCTACGTCACCTGAAATCTATTTTTTCAAGTAGTGCGTTTCATTCAATCGTATTAATCATTCAAGATCGAGAGGAGAGATCCGAATTTTTCCATTCAAAATTGGAACGAGAATATATATATATCATCATTGATAATTATACAGTCCTCGGCATATACGATATAAGCTGTTTACAATCAGAGTGAATTAGATTCATTTTCGGTCTAAAAATACTTCTCGCCGTCAGAGTTTCAGATTAAGCTTCAAGTCGCTATTGTAAGATAATTTGCCATTCAAACGACGATACGGAAAAGGCTACTCCAGATTTCGAGCCAATGTAAAATTCTTTCGTAAGGTCAACTTATTTCACAACTATTCTTTACAACGCTCATCTGACAAATATTTCCAATACAATAATTCCGCTACCCATACGGTGAATTCTTTGGGTGACATAAAGAGTTTCCTCATCTTCATTATACAGTTATATGATCAAGAATTGCCTCCTATCTGAATCATGATTCCTCAATAAAAGAATATGGTCGTTTTGAATGGCGAGAATTTGTTCATAGCCGTTGCCATGTAAACTACTTATTTGAATGATCTGTCTAGAAATTCACCTTCGTCAAGTGCCGGAAGTGGGCCTTCAAATGTTTCGTTCCCAATAACGTCTTCGTATTCATCAATGGGTAGCCCCGTTGAGTCTAGCTCTCCCCATGCTGTTGCTGAAAGAGTAAGCACAATGATCACACCAATCATGTTTGCAAGTATCCACTGACTCTGAACTCCTGATTGCAGGGAATATCCATTCTAATTTATACTGACTCGGCCCAAGAATATTCTGTTTGAATAGCCATCATAATTTCATTCAACATTAATCGTTGAACCCAATGATGTGTTAATACATATTGATGGGAGAGGTTATATGAGCATCATTGCACATGTATAACGAATTATATTTGACATTCATGAAGTACAAGATTGACGTATCACATTAAGGGCATGCGGTAAGCGTGCAGCATGGCTGTGGAGTTTTAGTCACATCTCACGTGAACATGTTGATGTTGCAAAGTTTGAGATGAGTGGTCGAGTGATTGTCATTGTCTAACTTACAGTTGACAACTTTTGGTTCACCCTGAATTGCAAGAGAATCGGAAATTATGTAACCAACTTGACCAAGACACTTTTTTACCTATAATGTAGACAAATGTCCGTTCGCATTTTCTTCGAATACTCTTTGGATTTTTGCTCAATGATAAGTTGTCGGATACAAATTAGACAATAATAAGTATGTGGCAACTCGTCATTTAGTTCAAATCTCGAAAAAATTGTAAAAAAATGATGTGCGTGGTGACCACGTACGTAAGAAGGTGGAACCAGTTAACCGCGGGTTGAGATCTCTCACATTTTCAAATAAATTGTGTCTAGTAACTATGTGATAGCATATTCCACATTCTTAAGTGAAGGGGATGCCTCCGTTGGCTGATAGTCTGGTTGAGTGATTGATCTTGCTATATTGGCAAATTATATTTAGAATATTGGCAAGTTTCTCATCTTGATGAATGTATTTTAATTGTCTAATAAGGTTTACATAAGTACGCAGTCAAAATTGGCAAACTAAGCACCGAAATCCTTCATCCAAATCAAGAAACTGGTTCAAGTAAATTGAGAAGTCGAGTCTCAGTTTTCTTCTTTTGGATCTAAGATAACGGTTACTAGTATGCAACTCTTAGCTATGCACTTATGTAGACTATTCTGGACATTCAAATGACATTCATCTTGATGACACTTTTGAAAAGACCAATATTAGGAATTCCAACATTCAACTCATACAGAAGTACGCATTCAAAATTGGCAAACTAATCACCGTAACCCCTCATCCAAACCATAAAACTGGTTGAGGCAAATAAGTAGCCGGGTCTCAGTTTTCTCCTTTCGGATGAGAGGCAACGGTTACTAGTTTGCAACTTGTGGCTGCGCACTCATGTAGACTATTTTCAACATTTGGAAGACATTCATTTTGAAGACCCTTTTAATAAGACTATGCTGAATTCCAACATTCAACTCATCACACATAAGTATGCAGACAACAGTGGCAAACTCATCACTGTAACCTCTCATGCAAACCCAAAAACTTGTTCAAACTGATTTGAGACAATTGAGATGCCGGATCTCAGTTTCCTTCTTTTGGAGGTGAGATAAGTTTACTAGATTGCAAATTTTTGCTGCATACTCTAGTAGACTATTTTCAACAGTTAGATTACATTCATCATGATGACACTTTTGATAAGACTATGAGGAATTCTAACATTCAACTCATCATACACAAGTACGCAGCTAAAAGTGGCAAACTAATTACTGTAACCTTTCATCCAAACCCAAAAACTGGTTCAAGACAATTGAGTAGTGTGCACACTCATGAGTGATCTGACACTTTTGGAAATCTCAATCTGTTTTCAATTCACTCATGAACACATATTCTCTCACATATAGTTGTTAATGTATCAAGAGTAAGGCTGATCACTCAAACACTGATGATCACTCCATTTCAGGCATTGACAATAAACTATAGCCACATGCAGCACAATCACAACGCTACATCTGATGTAGTACATCAGGCCTTGACATTACCACAGCTCACGCTGTTATGCCGAGCTATCCTGTTAAAAACAATCTTCAAAAAAAGATCCAATTAGATCAAATCTTGGATGTTCGTGATCAAATTTGATCAAATAATGTAATGCTTTTTTATTCAACCTTGATCAAATGTTGGATTTGAGGGGCAAATTTCGTCTGCCTCGCCCTCGCGCGCAGCGATCCTGCGCTGTATTGGAACGAGATATTGCATTATGTGCTTCATTGTGGGTGTTGTTTGGGAAGGATTTTGGGAAAAATTTGTGTGTTAGGTCGCTTTATCACTCCCGTTATGAGATCGTTGATTTGGGTAATCTCGTCGTCCACCTCCAAGAAGCAGATGCATGAGATGAATCATCATAATTGAGGTTATGTTGACAACCTCACCAGCACGATCTATCTTTATCGGCGTCTTGAAGTGCAGATATTATGTGATGAGTTGGAATCTGAATTGTTTGATAACGAGACAGATGTAGCGAGTCATTAGACTGTATGAACATTAGCTTTCGAAAAACAAATCGGAAACGACATCCATGGTAACGCTTATACGTGATAATTTACATTTCGGCCGTGTGCAGTGCGCAAGTCCGGAAGACGAAATTCGGTCCCCAAATCCAACATTTGATCAAAGTTGGATCAAATAGCATTACATTTTTGATCCAACCTGGATCCAGGATTTGGTCCACTTGGATGTTTTGATCCAAGTTTTGGAAGATATTTTTAACAGGCTAGATGCCGGGAAGCGCACTGATATTCAATCCACGGCGATCACACGGTAAACACGGCGTTTACGCGGCAGATGAGTTACGCGCCCTAGGAATCACACGGATTCCGGAGTTCGCATCGAGCCAAATTTTTTTCTCGGGTCGAGAGCGCCAGGCGCCGGTGAAGAAGGTTTGACCTTCAAAATTGGGAGCAAAGTTCAGCTTGCACGGCTATTGTATTCACTTGAGGCATTGTCGACTTGACATTATCGATTCTTATCCAAATAATTGTTTTCAAAAATTAAATTGGGCGTGAAATAAGGTTATTGTGCTCTAATACGTTGTGCTGTCAGGAACTTTAATACCCAATGGAGCTTGATGAAATAAATTCTTTCATTTGAAAATAATGGGTGTTTTATAGTTGATAAATACGTGACTTGGGTGGAAAGAGAAAGAGAGAGAGAGAGTACTTAATTTTCACAGGAAATTCTGCACACGGATCAAGAAAGGTTAATTGAGAAATGAGAGTGGCCAAAGAGTAAGCCAAAAATGTATACATAGACTTTGAACAAATCTTGGGAAAAAACCTTTGGGCTCATTGGAGCCGATATGTAAACTGGTTGAAATTTTGGCCCCAACCACTGGCTGCATACTGAACTCAACCTCGAATTCCAAATCCAACTAGTGGTTCAGACTTCGCTAGAAAGTCAATCAACTTTTCACAGTAAGGTATTCACCGTCATTGTGCGTATGGCCGACTTACGCCTGATGAAAAACTGTACCGCATTGAGTCTATCGCCGCATCCCGCAGTATCAAGGATGTAAACATCAACAGTACGTGGGCAGTCGAAATTTTACACGCTTCATCATCAACGCGAGGTTGTCAACGAAAAAAAAATAGCCTAATGCATGCACAGGTGAGTCAGCGTCCAAGAGAGACGTACCCAGACTGAATGCCATGCTTGTAATCATTTGAGTCCGATTGGTATGAGTATAGTACTAGATTTATCGGTTTGATTCTCTCCTAAGTTATTTTAGGCTACAAGCCAAGCGTAGGAAGAGATTAGATAGATGAGGATGAGGGTACAGGACACGTAGAATTCCGGACTCACGGGTGCTCTTAACCCGATTAGTTTAATTGGCTCGCCTTAATTAACGCGAGCGAGTAGGTGGTACGACAGAATAAATATTTAATTGGTGAGCGTGCATTTAGACGCAATTGCGCTGGGCGTGACGTGTCCACTGTGTTGTCTGCCATATGCACAATACAGCCACCATGTGTGTGGTGAACCTATACATCTCCAGGTGAGCTGTAACACGTGACAGGAGCTTCAAAGTATAAGTGCAGCTTTCGAACGCGTATGTATGGTAATTCACACCTCATATGTGATTTGAAAGTGCGACGATAACGCATTATCGGCTTCGAGAGGTGATTTCACGTGCGGTTATATAGAATCGGCACTCTGGATGAGCTTTGACCGTGATGCAAGTGACCGCGAGACCGCAGCTAGTCGAGGTAGCTAGTTCACGTTGATGAAGTTACTCCTCGAGATGCGAGCTCAAACTCGTCAGGAAATTATTTGCGGTTGGGGTTATATACTCAACTTTGACACTGGAATTATGAGGGTCAGGCCGATTACGGTAGTGGGATATGATGATTCCAAATCTAGTTTTTGCAGATCTGTGTTAATTGCAGTTCCTCATCTCGGCTGTATTCAAAATATTGAGTAAGAGCTGAGTAGGATGAGTATAGAGGGTATTGATCCCATAAAACTTCGATTCCGGAGTGAACAGGCCTGGGAACACCAATGAATGATTTGATCTCATTTGATTTGATACCAGGTTTATTTCACATAAACAAGTATTTGATGAGTGATACATTACTTTGCAGAGGTGCTTAAAGCTCCTGTATACGGGCTGGTTTCCTATAGTGGAGACGAGAAATCCATCTCTGACACTACTTTTTCATCAAGGCAAAGTGTACGGAAAGTAAATTTAACATCTCCACTGGACCTTCAATTCGAGGTGGACTACGAACTACCGAAACCGCGGTAGAGGCACTTGGAAAAAATCTCAGTGCTGCCGGCTCTGGGAATCGAACCCATGACCTTTCGATTAGAAGGCGAGAGTTCAACCACCGTAGCTCTCACCAAAACTATTTTTCATTTTCGCACCACTCTGAATACGGAGGATGGCAACCAATCTTGCACAATGAGAAAATATAACATGTACAAGTAATTTTTTAAACATAAATCCGTGTGACCAAATTCATAAATTTTGGCTGCATCTCTGAACAAGCGAGCCGGCATTTCCACAACGACTCAAATTGTCCCTTGTTAAGCTGACGGAAAATGGGTGTCAATGAATGTGGGTGATGATTTCAAAATACCTACATCGGCTACATGGGTACAGAAATTGAGTGGGTGAGATACGTATTGATCTTCTAGATGTCCAGATGTCCCTGGGATGATAAATACACTTTTTGCGGTAGGCGGGGGGGGGGGGTTGAGGGTACAAATATGGGCTCTGGATCTCGGGAGAGAGCCGGATTAAAATCAAGGAAATCGGGATGCCTCGATGGAGGTGTGCGTATATTGATGGATAAAAATGAGGATAAATACTCTAATTTCTCGTTCGATTTCCACCCGCACTCGGGTACTGAGGGCCTGGTGACTGATGGAAATCTCCCGATAATCTTATGATTTTCGCAGGAGAACGAAGTGACTACTGAGGCTCCCCTGCGCAATCGTTCTACGAAAATCACTAGAACAATAAGTGATATCTTCATTACCTGGACAGTCATAAGGGACAGTTGTAGGCACTTAGGGCCACAGACTTATCAATCATGATACCCAGGCTTAAATCACCAGAAACCTCCAAGCCATGATGAATAATCAAATTTACCAGGCTTGCCGGATATCTGAGATCAGTACAGTTGAATCAGGCAATTGAATCTTAGTGAGTCCAAGTACTTAAAGCCGAACTACCCCAAGAGATTGCCTTGAAACTGTATTGGGGTGAATAGTTGAATTTTTGCAAGAGAAACACACATATATGCATACTATATGAAAAGTGTATCATTTATTCAGCTTCTCTGTACATAAATCTATTGGAAGCTAGAGTTCCAAGCTCGATACAGCTCACAAGTTCAACTGACAACGAGGGTACCAGGCCTTTGGCTCACCCAAGGGATCACCCATTCTCCTGGAACTCTGGGATATGTTTTCTCATACCAAAACATGAAACAAACCACCCTTATAACTTGCCAACGCTCCCTAGAATCATCCTGACTACCAGGGTCAATGTCCCAGCATATATGCCTTTTTCAGGTAGATTGACGCATTTATAGCTCTCCATAAGCTAGCTATTCTATGGCGTGAGGCTTTCTCATGGACAAATAAGAATAGGTACATGGAATAGTGACTGAAAGGGAACAAATCTCGGACATATGAGACTGCCATAGCTTATCTCAACCATGGATGAGGCGAGTTCAGAATCAAAAAATTGGCAAAATTGAGTTTTTTAACAACGGAATCATGAGTCTGGGAGGATATGAGGCTTTTCAATAAACACTTGAACTCTAAAACGCGCGCGTTGCGCGCGGGTGGTTACGATGGCTGACAATTGTGGAACACACGGCAAAAGCTGTTGTATTTGGAAAAAAAAATTATGCAGGCATATATGGTACCAGAAAGGAGCAAATATGATATAGTATAAAAATATGGAATGGAAATGTCATTCATCTATATGATTATCTATCTAACATGCCTCGAAATTCAAATGTATGGATTGCTGATTCAAACATCCACGACTGTATGGGGGATTTTTCGAATAATCTCAAAAAACGATTCGATCTACGGAGTGCGCGCGCTGCGCGCGCATGGTCCAGCCACCCGTATGGTGTGGGGTCAAAGAACTGTCCAATTTTTATGAAATATTATTGACGGTGCCCATCAAGGAACGAAGATCATTTTGAGAACTGGAGAATTGAGCTCAAATCCAAAATCAATGATCTAAATTTATGCAACGCTTGTGCATGAAAATTTCAATTTTCACGTGCAATATGTGGGTTTCCAATTCGATTGAGATTTTCGAAGGTTTTCACTCATTCTCGGATGGAGACATATTTCTCTCCTCCTCCTTCTTCTCCTCTAAGTCGGCTATAAAAGAGAAGGAGGAAACATCTTCCAAGGATATGCACGAAGATCAGCCAATCAGCCTTTGTAAAGCGAGAATTTCTTGAATGCTTCTGTAAAAATATTTTTTAGTCCACAAATGAAAAATTTTCGATCGATTATTTGAAATTCAACTGATCACCATCCAGAAATGAGAAGGTTACTGAACCTCCTACAATTTGAAAAAATACATTATTCACAAATCAAAAAATTCCTCAATCCATTTGGTCCAATTGAATATGCCATCCACCAACTGAAGAGTTGTTTTACGCATTAAAACTTGAAGAATTATATGCACAAATTATAAACTTTTTTAAAAATGATGTCAGGATATTCAACATTCACAAAGAAAATTATAGTTGGTCCACCTCAATCACAAAATTTTATACATGCAATTCAAGAATCATGATGAAACATTCATCATTCACGAAAAAAATTCTAGTTAATCTACCCCATCAAAAACCAGTATGGATGCAACTATTGAGTTTGTATGGATCATTTTGAGAATTTAGATAAGCGTTTCTGAAATCTTCTCGATCGTTGAAGGAAGATGAAACATCAGAAAATAAATCTCCAAATGATTACCATTAATCTCACTATTACACGGGATATGCAATATTCCTGTTGTGGGTCAAGCAGCAATCTACTTTCCTATCACTGATTTATGTAGCGCGCGATCCGATTAAATCATGCAGGTGTAATAAAACCCGATATGATGCGCAGACGCGACGATCACCTGCTCGATGTTGACAACGAAGCAGACAGAACTGGACAGAAGACAGAACGCTACAGTGCATGAGTTCAGATGCTTGAAACTTATCATTACTCTTCTTTCGATAAATTGGAAATAATCAACAGATATAATAGTTCGGCTATGTAGATCGCATAATTGGATACTTTCAACTATATTGATCCACCTATGAATACTGACGTATCCCGGAACATGAGAGCGTCGGGGCAAATCACCACCGGGAGGGCGCGTGAGCAGCGTAGTCGCTCTGGTAGGATTTTACGTCTATGGCGAACGCCTTTGCGAGAGATGCGATCGGTGCGTGCTTTAGTCGTGAAGCGGTGGGAAACGATTTTACTCAGAGTAACGAATGACTTTATTCCTTGCGCGGCGTCGCGTTAGGAGAATTTGAAGTGTGGGACTGAGGGGCCCCTGTCGCGACTTTCATGGCTCCGAGGCGGGCAAGCTTCTTGGCTTCACACATACCACACGGGCTGTCGCGGCACTGGCCCTGGGTGGACACGGCACTGAATCGAGGTTTGGAACTAGAAGGGTTCTTACGTTCCATTTTAACCACAGAAAAATGCTTCTAATACTGTGGACACAATGACTTTAGAGCGAATTGCATTTGGACTTGGTTTGGGGTGGCGGTGTTTGGATAGGAATGCGAATGAGTCGAACAGACTTCAGATTGAATTGTGCCGCGTCTGCCGAGGTGCGAAACACTAATGCTACACGCGCGTACTCATACATACTTAGTACACTGATTTTACGTGAAAGAAATCGAACGCGTTCATCGCGGTGACCGTAGCACAACCGGGTACGACAATCTACGGGCAAGGTACTACCTGGTTGGTGACGTAGGCGTGGAGGCAGCGGGTCGATGAAGTTGGAGCGTGCGGGCCGTTGATTGCCACGTCGGGAAGCCGACGGGCCTGGTCACGAACTGACGAAGACTAGGACTGTTGTAACGTGCAGAGAGACTGAACTCGACTGAGCATGCTGAGCCAGAGGGGCTCGGGTTTATATAGGGAGGCTGCGTCCCTTGAATCCGCGGTGTTGCGGATGGTTGAAGTGTTTGAGATGTCCGGTACACGAGGAATCCAGGAAAGCGTGGATATCATCCAAGTCCCGTCTATTCAGCGGTGGGGACGTCGCGGTCGTTCATGATTTCCGGGACGAGTGTTAATGGCTTTATTGCGGCTCTATCGTATTGATGGTTATATAATCTCGGAAAGTCCAGGATTTCCTGGACTCGGCTTCATGGTTCCGCGTAATGGGCTTGTTTTTCCGAGCTAAAAATCCCTGAAAACCGGGACAGCAGCAATGTCCCGCACACAGAGGGTACGGGACAGTTTGCGCGTCCGCGATTTCCAGGATCAAAATTTATGAGCTTGTTTACTTGTTTTGAAATACTTCCCGTTTTAAAATAACGACCTTCTCATTCTTTCGATAAGGCATGAATCAAGGCGTGAATTATTGTCAAAATAGGAGTGCGTTGCGCACGTCAATACATTCAAATAGTACAATGTCATTAATCCACAGCAACACACATTGAGACGACTCATAAGTGGCTCGCAAAATCTCGATCGGAACGCCTCGAATCTCGAATATCGAAGTTATCCATTAATAATATAAGATACGGTAATGAATATGATTAACTCACATTGAAAGACCATCACTTCCCCAATAAGTGTTGCATTAGCAGCTGTACTGTGTAAACTGCCAAGGCTAGCAAAGCAGAGTCACAACCCATAGCAGATCTTGCGACTGACCTGGAAAAGTTTGACAACAAAGTATCGTGTTCAACTCACACAATGACCTTACATATTCCACACTGATTTCACATGTTTCTATCCACAAGTTGATTGAAAAAATTCAATCTGAAGTGAAGCTCTGTTGACACACAGTTGACCTGACTATGACCACGTTACAACAATATCATAAGCAAATCCTATTCAGCACCTCAAAATAAGTACTTACCTGAAACCCCGAACTGCAGTCAATCAGCCAAGGATTTCCAAGATGCTCGTCGACGATAAATGGTCAAGCGTGAATTCCTCCCAAGCAGACTAATAAATACCTAATGAGCAATACACTTGGTTTGCGAGAAACTGTCGCAACGGCAGAGCTTGTTTTGCTATGCAGAAGCAGACGACAGTAGTCATACAAGTGTCGAATTTTTTAATTCTCGTTCAGCTAGAGAGGAACTTGCACTTGACCACTTTTCCATTGCTAAAATCGTCGACACCATCCTGACAGTCCGTGGCAGATAGCCTGCTGCTTGGAATTATCAGGCAAGTATTCATTTTGAGGCGCTGAAAAGGGTTTGCTTGTGACATTGTTCTAAACGTGGTCAAAATCAGCTTGACTCTGTGTCAACAGAGCTATTGCATATCGGTTCGGATTGAATTTTTTCAATTAACTTGTGAATGAAAATATGTGAAATCAGTGTGGATTATGTGGAGTCAGTGTGTCAGTTGAGTACAATACTTCGTTATTAAATTTTTCCGTGTTAGTCGCAAGATCTGCTATTGGTTGTGACTCTCCTTGGCTGGTCTTCGCAGTTAACACAGTACAGGTGCTATTTGACAACACTTATTGGGAAAGTAATGGTCTTTCAATGTGAGTTAACACGTTCGCTGCGGCGGGACCCACCCTTGGGTCACGGGCATCCTTCTTCGTGTACCGCGGGACCCAAGGGTGGATCCCGCGTTTTATCATGTTCTAGTGTGCACCCAACGTTGCAGACATGTTCAATGGCTTATGTAGCAGTTTCTTATCTTTCAGTATGATACTAACAAGGTATGTACAAGCCAGTTTCGGTATAGAGCTTGATTCTGTCGAGCTAGAGCAGAATTGCCGTTTTGATCTCAATTTTTGTTAAAAAAATGAAAGTGAGGGTAGATGGATGCATTACTCCACTTATTTTCCAAAAGGGACTAGGCGGTTAAGCATGGTGAAGTGGACCTTGTCAAGTATGGCCCCCAAAGTACTTTTCCCCACTTTCTAACCCCAAATTATGACGAAAGCAAAGGTTTGTAGGTCCCAAAGTGACCCCTGTTTTCTACGGCACCCTCTAAAAAAAGGAATCCTCTAAAAA
The DNA here is from genome assembly GCA_029851415.1 of Eretmocerus hayati. Taxonomy (NCBI): domain Eukaryota; kingdom Metazoa; phylum Arthropoda; class Insecta; order Hymenoptera; family Aphelinidae; genus Eretmocerus; species Eretmocerus hayati. Next base: position 168,412,212 of record CM056742.1, read on the forward strand.
ACCCTCGAAATCGATGTTTCTTCTATCAAATCGCATTCTGATGCATTTCAACGAATCGATCTGGAATTTTTTTGACATATTTTTGAAACTTCGCCAAATAGAAGAAAGATATTTGCATACTGACAACTTTGGATTTAGGCCCCTAAAAAAATTCTTGAATATTGAAAAACGATTTTTCTCATAGAGGTTAGGAATTAGCACGGAATTTGAACATTCCACTGTGTTTGTCAGGTAATTTCACATAGAAAACTGCTCTGGAACATATAACTTTAGGTGGTGGAAAGAGTTCAAAAAAGCCAATAAAGGTTTTTAAAACAAATTTTGATTCAGTAATTTGCATGTTGTGCGCATGCGCGTCCTTCTACGTCTCTGAAAGTATTTTCAATCGATAACTGATGCAATTTCCTTTGAAATGACCTCTTGAAGAGGTCGATTTGATGCAGTGAAACCTGAGATCTAGCTGATCCAAAAAATGAAGAAATCCAAGGTATCAAATCCGTGAAGCCGTGGGCTCCTTCAATGGGCCCGAAAAGAGCGAATTTTTAGTCGGACTATTTCAAAGATGTGAACATGTGTTTTCGATGTAATTTTTGACGTGGAAACCGAAACCGTGGTCAGTTTTGTTCCAAACCTCCAAGATTTTTGATGATTCTCAAAAAACCGACCGGAGAGTGTACGGCCATTTTCAGCCCTTTTCTACACATTTGGGATGTATGTTGAGTATAGGCAAAGGTTTGGACCTGTCGCGTAGAGAATGCAAGTATGTTTTCCGTTGTATTTGGACCAGCTGAAGACTATAACGATGGTTTTGAGGCACAGGAATAACTCGAGAGAGAGATATGAGGTGCATCATGCAAGTCTCTCTGATAAGATCATAAAACAAAATATTAGCTCTATCAGTCCCAATCTGACTCCCAACTCATTCCCAAGCCTCGAGATCATCGGCATGATCTTCAGCTGCTCAGAATACAGAGGAAAACATACTTGCATCTTCTACGCGACAAGTCCAAACCTTTGCCTATGACAAACACAGTGGAATGTTCAAACTCCGTGCTAATTCCCAACCTCTATGAGAAAAATCGTTTTTCAATATCCAAGAATTTTTTTAGGGGCCTAAATCCAAAGTTGTCAGTATGCAAATATCTTTCTTCTATTTGGTGGAGTTTCAAAAATATGTCAAAAAAATTCCAGATCGATTCGTTGAAATGCATCAGAATGCGATTTGATAGAAGAAACATCGATTTCTAGAGTTTTTTAGAGGATTCTTTTGTCTAGAGGGTGTCGTAGAAAACAGGGGTCACTTTGGGACTTACAAACCTTTGCTTCGTCATAATTTGGGGTCAGAAAGTGGGGAAAAGTACTTTCGGGGCGATACCTGACAAGGTCCACTTCACCATGCTTAACCGCCTAGTCCCTTTCTAACGTAACTTAGCTGATTTTGAAACTTAATCCGAAAGCTACAAGTTTAGCTCTGATATCCATGATTTGAGCGATTTCAAGTCGAATCATCACAGGTATGCGTGATAAAAGATGAGTATCCGTGTTCGCAAACATACTACGTATCTTCCACCTCATTTACGTGATGGGAGCTTGCAATAGAACCTTGTGATCTCCCGCGTATAAGAATGAATTTTAATATAAAAGCTTGCCTTCTGCGAGCTTTCATTTCCGCCCTCAGATTATAGTGTTTTACGATTACTTTTCTGACCTCAGGTAACCCTTGGACTTATGAACTAGTTGCAGTAGATGCGGTTTGTACATATGAGAGCAATGTTCAATGCTCAGAATTAATGGTTGTCAACTGATTTGTTAATGGTGAGCATTATTCCTTCTGTTTCAATGCAAAGCTCAGTCTGAACGTTGAGTCTGAAAGCGCGAACAGTTTCCCTGGGATTTTGGCACTGAGAATTATACTTAACAATGATGATTCACCGAATAAGAATTCTTGATTTCCTGCAGTAGTTTGCAACAAGAGTAAAAAAAATTTTTCCGGAGTACGAGTAAAAAGAAGGTTTTGAATGAAAATAAATAAAAAATAAATGTACCAGGGAGCGAGCCCAGCAGCGCCGAAGATTCAACTATGTTGAGACGTTATACTTGCTCAGCAATTAGCGATCAATCGATCTACGATCGATGGTTCTGTGTGAGAGAGGACGCGAGGCAGAGACGATGCGAAAATCTACCCCGAAGGTTTAGGATTTGTTCAAAATCTACATGCTTGTAGTACGTGATGTGGCAGTGTCAAAACATCAGAAGTCGCTCCCACTTTTCATCCTTCAGGCAACGCGGGAATGAAATTACTTCAACTTCAAATCGATGATAGGTAATTTCATATGAAGACACCGTATTGGAAACGGATGACTGCTAGATTGCGTATCTGATCAGTTGTTTCTATCCAATTGATCGAATTTTGAACATTCACACGGGTACTAAGAGGGCTTACAAATATTTTCCAGGATCCAAGAGCCAAGTAACAATATCTCTGTTTATGTTTTTCTCAAGTTTTTATATTTTGCAATGCAGAACCAAGAGCAATATTTTATACGACGATTCAGAATCATCTACATAGCTTGATATCAGATTCCTTGATGTTATTCGTACAGCGCCACTTTGCTCTTAATCCAACTCAAATATTTCGTCAAATTGACGTTGGCTACCGGCATACCCGAGTTGCATCTTCGGTGATCGTTACTGTGAGATACAATTCCTATTAGTTGACCATTAGATAGAACAGGTGCACCTCCATCTCCTACACAATTATACGTAGTGTGACTTTCAGTGCAAAACCAGTTTTCACTCGAATATTGTTCTCGACAGTCTTTGTCGGAAGTGACCTGGAGATTGACCTTTGATAGAAAGCTAGGGTCATATTCAGCACAATCCTCAATTTTACCCGCGCCCAAGGCTTGGACTGTAGCTCCACGTACTACTTTGAAATTGGGATCAACTAGTTTTAGAACTTGGGCATTAGGGATCTCGGTTTCGAGCACAACTAGGGCAACGTCATGCGGGATCGGAAGTCCATCCTCTGACGCATTTGGGTACTTGATTATTCCTTGAACCAAGTATTCCTCACCGCCAGAGTAAAGGTCTTCACTGTTGGCTCTTATGAAACGAGGAGAATATGGTGACACGCAGTGATGGGCAGTCAGAGCTACCCTCGGTGATATAATCGTCCCAGGGCATACGTATTGTCTATCAAAATCGTGGAGAGAAACAACGTACGGGTAGTCCTCTATATCGATTTTTTGGCGTTTCTCGAGATAAATCAAACATTGAAGCGAGTCGCTTGCCGTGGTGTTTTTGTCTGAAAATGAAGAGAATCTATCAATAATCATCGAATATATTTGCTGATATTCTGTCATTCATTACTGACAAGGGGGGACCGCGGGGTCAATTCGACAATCATCCCCAAAAATTTTTCACGGTTTGGTACCATGTAGAATATCAAGAATCTAGAGTAACTCCGTCAAATGGGCCTCCTGTCCAGAGATACAGGCCGAAACGTTATCATAATCAGTATATCTATATATATTACTTTTTAACATGGGCCTATACATATGAGCAATGTTCATCTCAGTGACTGTATCTTTGGACAGGAGGTTCATTTGGCGGAGTTACTCGGGACTCCTCATATTCTAGAGGATACAAAACTGTAAAAAAATCTTGGGAGAGATAGGCGACCCGGACCCCGTGCTCTCCCCTTGTGAGTGTCCCAGGTATACTGCGATGATGGTAGGATGGGTCTCAAACGGAGTCTGGGGTTCATTATAAGATCATAACAATACTAGAACTCCAAGACGCGCGCGTTGCGCGCGGATGGTTACGATGGCTTGAAGTTCTGGAATATACGGAAAAAGCGATTGCGTTTGAAAAAAAAAAATTATGCAGGTACTTATGGTACCAGAAAGGAGCAAATATGAAATAGTATAAAAATATGGAATGGAAATGTCATTCATCTATATGTTTATCCATCTAACATGCCTCGAAATCGAAATTCATGGATTGCTGATTCAAAAATTCACGACTGTGTGAGGGATTTTTCGGATAATCTCAAAAAGCTATTCAATCTACGAAGTGCGCGCGCTGCGCGCGCATGGTTCAATCACCCGTATGATGTGGGGTCAAAAAACTATCCAGTTTTTATAAAACATCATCGAGGGTGGCCATCAAGGAACGAAGATCATTTTGAGAACTGGAGAATTGAGCTCAACTCCAAAATCAATGATTTGAATTCATGCAACGCTTGCGCATGAATATCTCAATTTTCACGTGAAATGTGTGGGTTTGCGATTCGATTGAGATTTTCAAAGGTTTTTACTCATTTTCGGATGGAGACATGTTTCTCTCCTTCTCCTTCTTCTCCTCTAAGTCGGCTATAGAAGAGAAGGAGGAAAAATTTCCTAAGGATATGCACAAACATCAGCCAATCAGCTTTTGTGAAGCGAAAATTTCTTGACTGCTTCTGTAAAAAATTTTTTTTTTAGTCCACAAATGAAAAATTTTTGATCGATCATTTGAAATTCAACTGATCATCATCCAGAAATGAGAAAGTTATTGAACCTCCTACAATTTGAGAGAATACATTATTCACAAATAAAAAATTCCTCAATCCATTCGGGCCAATTCAGTGTCATCCACCAACTGAAGAGATATTTTACGCATTAGAACTTGAAGAATTATATTCACAAATTGAAAACTTTTTTCAAAATTATGTAAGGATATTCAACATTCACAAAGAGAATTTTAGTTGATCTACCTCAATCACAAAATTTTACACATGTAATTTAAGAATTATGTTGAAACATTCATAAAAAACGAAAAAAATTCTAGTTAATCCTCCCCATCAAAAAACAGTATGGATGCAAACATTAAGTTTGTATGGATCATTTTGAGAATTTAAATAAGCGTTCCTGAGATCTTTCCGATCGTTGAAGGAAGATGAGATCAGAAAAAAAATCTTCAAATGTTACCATTAACCTCATTATTACACGGGATATCCAATATTCCTGTTGTCGGTCAAGCAGCAATCTACTTTCCTATCACTCATTTAGCGAGCGAATCGTGATCCGATGAATTCAAGCAGGTGTAATAAAACCCGATATGATGCGCAGGCGCGACCGATCACCTGCTCAATGTTGACAACGAAGCAGACAGAACTGGCCAGAACGCTACAGTGCATGAGTTCAGATGCTTGAAACTCATCATTACTCTTCTTTCGATGACTTGGAAATAATCAACAGATATAATAAATCGGCTATGTAGATCGCATGATTGAATACTTTCAACTATATTGATCTACCTATGAATACATTCAAATAATACAATGTCATTAATCCACAGCAACACACATTGAGACGACTCGTAAAACGCGCGCGAAATCTCGATCGGAACGCCTCCAATCTCGATATCGAAGTTATCCATTAATAATATAAGATTTTCTGTGATGGTTGACTGACGAATAGGAGTGCATGAATCGTGGAGAGTTTTGACATGAAAAAATGACATCAGTTCATATGAACGTACTGCTCTTTTGATTAGCTGGTTGACAACAGCCACAACCGATGGAAGTAATTTATGTAATGAGGTTCGTGTTTTCATGAAGAAGGGGTTTGATGGAGTTGGACGAAATATGCTCTCCAATCATAGGATTTCATTCACAAAAACACGCAAAATTGTGATGATCCAGAGTTTGAGACGAGTTGTCAAATGTTCACTGTCCAACTTATATGTAATCACTCATCGTTCAACCCCAAATGCCAGAGTATAATGGAAAATAAGAACGACTTGATCGCACGTTCTTCGTAACCTATAATATATTTTTGTTCGGAAACGTTCTCCTCAAATTCTCTTTTGATTAGGTCTCACAGACGAGCTGACGAATTCCAAGTTACTTTAACAATGGGTATTCGACCACTCGCCATTCAGACTGGATTGAAAGAGAGTTTGAGTCGAATTTGGATAAAACTCAACACCTACGTCGCACACTAGTGAAAAAAAGGCCACGGGACAATATTAAATGCCCCGTGAAAACGGGCGATTTTTGGACTCTGCAACAGGTCATTTTGTAGCTTTTTACATCTCGTTTCTGAATCTTTTCCCCTCGAGACGCTTTAGAGTGGTCTGTGAGGGTGGCATTCTCCAGAACAAAAAAATGTGCGAAAAGCCGACCCAAAAAGTGGTTTTACTCGAAGGGGGTGCATTTTGAGCTGAAAGTGAAGATAACCAAAATTGTAGATTTTGTCCGACAAATAGGAGACCATTGCCAGTATTACAGAAAATCCACATTTTGGGGGGGTTTATGGTCGTTTTTCGGGTTTCTGGGGGGTTTCGGGGGATTTGGGGGGGGGGGGGCGGGGTGGACGATCACGAAAAATCTGACCACGTCAATCGAAAGAACGGGAAATTTTACGTCAAAATGAGTGTTTTTAAACATTTCCAGATTTTTGTGGAATTATTCCCAGCGGGAGATACAGATTCAGACCACATTTTACCTATTTAGTCAAGACTGAGCCAAAAATCATGATTTGGATCAGGGTTTTGCGAGTTTTGCAATGATGAAAATCGTTTGAGTGTATTGTGGTGTCAATTACTTACAATATGCGCCCAAGCAGAGCTCTGTACATTGCCGCAAAGGACTGGGAGATTCGATTTTAGCCGGGCCTCTACGATTTTTCACCTATTTTCATCACAAGATCGAGATTTGAATCTGGGTTCCGTGAGTTCTGCAATAACAAAAGTCATTTGAGTGTATTGTAGTGTCAATTACCTACAATTTGCGCCCAAGCAGAGCTCTGTACATTGCCACCAACGACTAGGAGACTCGCTTTTAGCCGGGCCTCTACGATTTTTCACCTATTTTCATCACAAGATCGAGATTTGAATCTGGGTTCCGCGAGTTCTGCAATAACAAAAGTCATTTGAGTGTATTGTAGTGTCAATTACCTACAATTTGCGCCCAAGCAGAGCTCTGTACATTGCCACCAACGACTAGGAGACTCGCTTCTAGCCGGGCCTCTACGATTTTTCACCTATCTTCATCACAAGATCGAGATTTGAATCTGGGTTCCGCGCAAATTGTAGGTAATTGACACCGCAATACACTCAAATAACCTTTGTTATTGGAGAACTCACGGAACCCAGATTCAAATCTCGATCGTGTGATAAATATAGGTGAAAAATCGCTGGGGCCCGGGTAAAATCGAGTCTCCTAGTCCTTGGCGGCAATGTACAGAGCTCTGCTTGGGCGCAAATGGTAGGTAATGGACACCACAATACACTCGAATGATTCTCTCTATTGCAGAACTAACAGAATCTAGATTCAAATCGAGATTGTTAACCTACTTGTGATCCATGTAGGTGAAGAATCATGATAAATCTTGAGGTTTCGGTTCTCCTGGGCCTTCGCGGCAATGTATAGAGCTCTATTTGGGCTCAAATGACGGGTAATTGACACGAAAATACACTTGGACAACTGTTATTATTGCAGAACTCGCGAAACTCAGATTCAGATAGAGATTTTCGGCCTACTCGTGATCAATATAGTGTAAGAATCGTGATGAATCTTGTGATGGAATTCGTTGATCACAATATCGGTCCTCCTGGGCCTTGGCGGCAATGTACAAAGTTCTGCTTAGGCGCAAATTGAAGGTAGTTGACACCGCAATACACTCGAATAACTTTTGTAATTGCAGAACTCGCGGAACCCAGATTCAAATCTCGATCTTGTGATGAAAATAGGTGAAAAATCGTAGAGGCCCGGCTAAGAGCGAGTCTCCTAGTCGTTGGCGGCAATTTTACAGAGCTCTGCTTGGGCGCAAATTGTAGGTAATTGACACCACAATACACACAAATAACTTTTGTTATTGCAGAACTCGCGGAACCCAGATTCAAATCTCGATCTTGTGATGAAAATAGGTGAAAAATCGTAGAGGCCCGGCTAAAAGCGAGTCTCCTAGTCGTTGGTGGCAATGTAAAGAGCTCTGCTTGGGCGCAAATTGTAGGTAATTGACACCACAATACACTCAAATGACTTTTGTTATTGCAGAACTCACGGAACCCAGATTCAAATCTCGATCTTGTGATGAAAATAGGTGAAAAATCGTAGAGGCCCGGCTAAAATCGAATCTCCCAGTCCTTTGCGGCAATGTACAGAGCTCTGCTTGGGCGCGTATTGTAGGTAATTGACACCACAATACACTCAAACGATTTTCATCATTGCAAAAATCGCAAAACCCTGATCCAAATGATGATTTTTGGCTCAGTCTTGACTAAATAGGTAAAATGTGGTCTGAATATGTATGTCTCACTGGGAATAATGTCACAAAAATCTGGAAATTTTTAAAAACACTCATTTCGACGTAAAATTTCCCGTTCTTTCGATTGACATGGTCAGATTCTTCGTGAGTGTCCAAAAACCCTCCAAAAATCCCCCAAAACCCCCCAAAAACCCGAGAAACGACCAAAAACCCCCCCAAAATGTGAATTTTCTGTAATACTGGCAATGGTTCTCGATTTGTCGGACTAAAATCTATAATCCTGGTTATCTTCACTTTCAGCTATCCCCTTCGAGTAAAACCACTTTTTTGGTCGGCTTTTTGCACATTTTTTCGTTCTGGAGAATGCCACCCTCACAGACCACTCTAGAGCGTCTCGAGGCAAAAAGATTCAGAAACTAGATGTGAAAAGCTACAAAATGACCTCTTGCAGAGTCCAAAAATCGCCCGTTTCCACGGGGCAATTAATATTGTCCCGTGGTCTTTTTTCTAATAGTGTGCGTCGCCTGAAATCTATTTTTCCAAGTAGTGCGTTTCATTCAGTCGTATTAATCAATCAAGATCGAGAGGAGAGATCCGAATTTTTTCATTCAAAATTGGAATGAGAATATATATATCATCATTGATAATAATACAATCCGCGGCATATAGGATATGAGCTGTTTACAATCAGAGTGAATTAGATCCATTTCCAGTCTAAAAATATTTCTCGCCTTCAGAGTTTCAGATTAAGTTTCAAGTCGCTAATGTCAGATAATTTGCCATTCAAACGATGATACGGAAAAGGCTACTCCAGATTTCGAGCCGATGTAAAATTCTTTCGTAAGGTCAACTTATTTCACAACTATTCTTCACAACTCTCATCTGACAAATATTTCCAATATAATAATTGCGCTACCCATACGTTGAATTCTTTGGGTGACATAAAGAGTTTCCTCATTTTCATTATACAGTTATATGATCAAGAATTGCCTCCTATCTGAATCATGATTCCTCAATAAAAGAATGTGGTCGTTTTGAATGGCGAGAATTTGTTCATAGCCGTTGCCATGTAAACTACTTTTTTGAATGATCTGTCTAGAAATTCACCTTCGTCAAGTGCCGGAAGTGGCTCTTCAAATGTTTCGTTCCCAATAACGTCTTCGTATTCATCAATGGGTAGCCCCGTTGAGTCTAGCTCTCCCCATGCTGTTGCTGAAAGAGTAAGCACAATGATCACACCAATCATGTTTGCAAGTATCCACTGACTCTGAACTCTTGATTGCACGGAATATTCATCCTAATTTATACTGACTCGGCCCAAGAATATTCTGTTTGAATAGCCATCATAATTTCATTCAACATTAATCGTTGAACCCAATGATGTGTTAATACATATTGATGGGAGAGGTTATATGAGCATCATTGCACATGTATAACGAATTACATTTGACATTCATGAAGTGCAAGATTGACGTATCACATTAGGGGCATGCAGTAAGCGTGCAGCATGGCTGTGTAGTTTTAGTCACATCTCACGTGAACATGTTGATGTTACAAAGTTTGAGATGAGTGGTGAGTTATTGTCATTGTCTAACTTGTAGTCGACAACTTCTCGTTTACCTTGAATTGCTACAAAAGCTACAAGTTGAGCGCAAATACGCATGATTTGAGCGATTCTAAGTCGAGTCATCACAGGTTTGCGCGATAAAAGATGAGTATCCGCGTTCGCAAACATACTTCGTATCTTTCACCTCATACTCATTATCTAATGTGTCAGTAGACGAGAGTTAGTCAAGAGGGTACAGAGTGATTTTTTGACTTGAATGGATTCGCGAGAGGAATGGATGTTTATGATCAGATATCTCCTCACCACCCGGTACTAGAAAGCCAGAAATAGTATTGGGAGCCAACAGTTGACACCATGATTAGAGGAGCTCTTGTCAAGAGTCAATGTGTGCATATGTGTCAGAAGCATGTCAGTATAACAGGATCGGTCCAACATCTTCGAGAATAACATGGCCGTGGGCTAGCTGACTTGGATAGACAGTGAACTTCTTCATGGGTGAAGGATATCTTCAAGTCCTAAAATAAATCGATACGACGCATACTCAGGACTCGAGGAAAACCGGAAGACTTGATCGGTATGGATGTGTAGTATTTTACAAGTATATCGAAAAGTTGAAATATGATCTTCAAAGTCACAAGAACCAACTCGATCAATGTTTGGATTGTTCTTATGGAACTCGTTCAAGAATATACAGTACCGTTCATAAGTTCTCGATGGTCGATCCCTCGATTACCCTGACTTGCAACAGCGATAAGTCGAATTCTATGCATTGTACGAAAATTTTCAGAAAAGTATCTTGAAGAGCAGAAGAAATCCTAATTCTTACTGGTTTTGGATGATTTTTATCGAATACTTTTGAAGGTCCTACACGTTGATGGAAAAACAGAAAATCTTAAAATTTTTCACTTCCATTGAGACACCTTCAGTTTCAATGCGAATGAAGATACGGCAATTCTGGAAAAAGCATCTTGTAGAGCGAAAAAAATGCTATGTGCAGCCATTTTTGATCATTTTTCACCTTCCGTGTATGAAGACGTGCGAGCTGTCCAAATCCCCAAAATCATGGTTTTTCATCGTTTTTTGTGCCGTTTCCGGTGATAAACAGTTATTTTGGGTATCTAGACAGTTCGTACATTCTCACACGCGGTACGTAAAAAATAATCAAAAAATAGCTACACATAGCATTTTTTCCGCTCTACAAGATGCTTTTTCTAGAATTGCCGTATCTTCATCCACATCGAAACTGCAGGTGTCTCAATGAAAGTAGAAAATTTTTAGATTTTCTATTTTTTCATCAGCGTGGAGGACGCTCAAAAATATTCGATAGAAATCATCCAAACCCAGTAAAAGTTAGTATTTTTTCTGCTCTTTAGGATGCTCTTCGTGAAATTTTCGCACAACGCATAGAATTCAACTTATCGCTGTTGCAAGTCAGGGTAATGTAGGCATCGACCATCGAGAACTCATGAACGGTACTCTATTAAAAATAAGGACGATACAATAACATACTAATGCTATAATGTATAATGCATCGTTTACCGACACTGGCGCACTGCACAGATTTCGGTCTCTGAGTTGAATTGTACCAATGAAACGCTCAATTTTTGATTCTCCGATTGTTGGACTCGACATATTGATCATCCACGTCATTCTTCTATACACTAAAGAAAAAATGTTGGGACCCACCGGTGGGTCCCAAAAAAATTCAGAGCAAATATGTAAATAGATGTCAAATATATGACTTTACTTAGGTTTGGCTGTTTCGAATGCAAAAATGCACTGTTGAACGCTCTCGCAATATGGGGCGGAAACGCGCTTTTCGCCTTCGCAGCAAACGTGTTAATCATATTCATTACCGTATGTTCATTGAAGAGCCCTATATTCTGCCAGACTCACCGTTCCGTTGTTGAAAAATTCAATTTTGCCATTTATTCAATTGTGAATTCGCCTCATCCGTGGTTGAGATGAGCTGTGGCAGTCTCATGTGTCTGAGATTTGTTCTCTTCCAGTCTCTATTCCATGTAACTATTCTTATTTGTCCCTAAGAGAGCCCCACGCCATAGAATAGCTAGCTTATGGAGAGCTATGAATGCGTCAATCTACCTGAAAAAGGCCTATTTGCTGGGATATTGACCCTGGTAGTCAGGATGATTCTAGGGAGCGTTGGCAAGTTATAAGATTGGTTTGTTCCATGTTTTGGTATGAGAAAACATATCCCAGAGTTCCAGGAGGATTGGTGATGAGCTTGCCACAATGGGCTAACGAGCCTGTATTTATACTTGGAACTCTAACTGTACCATACATCTTTATTATGAGTAGATACATGAATAGATCATGGAACATTCGAAGAATGGCTATTTCATTGGAAAAATAACGTCCATTGAACACTTTGGCCAAATCTGCTCAGAACATTCGATTCTACATCTCAAAGATCGTGAATTCAATGCAAAATCCAGACCTAATCATTTTCAACTCATTGTCAGAAACAAAAAGATAAATTCCTGGAATATTCTAGAAGCACGCGGATTTTCATATAACTTTCAAATTTATAAAAATCAACCAAAAATTTGAGTTCTTTCCATTCTGTGCTATTCTAATCGTCGATGCCTTCATCTGAAAAGAGGCGACTTGATTCACAAATACATTTTGCAATAACTATTCACAAAATTTACAACACGGCTGATTTTGGGCTTATTTTCATTTTAATGAGGAACTTTGCGATAGATTATGTATTTTCAGAGTATAGATGGAATAATGTATCAGAAAAGTGGCGAGAAAAAACCATTGTTGCTTTTGCACAAAAACATTTGGTTTGCAAAATAAAATAGACGTGCAAAGTCAATGAGTTCTGGAGAATGATTATATACATTTGGTGCTCAAAAAATGAGCTTTATGATGTCAAAGAAAAGTTTCTGATTTTATGATGTTTTATATAAAAACTTCCTCATAGAAACTCATGGAACATTCCAGAATTTTTATGTATTAGTATATATATATGTATATGAGTGATTCTGGAGCAAGCTGGACAAAACCGTCACCAGGGGGGTCTGGGAAAAATCCGCAAAAATTTTTTTCCATTAGTACTATGTTGAAATAGTACGAAAAATTTTTTTTCAGATTTTTTCGGCCCCCCCTGTGGGCCCCAGGGCCCATGAAAGGGCCATTTTAGGCCCTTTTTTAGCCTATTCTAGGAAAATCATAGCTCCGACGCAATTCAATATTTTTCAACGTACTTGGGCGCATTTTTCTCGTCAAGACAAGTACTTTTGAGAAAAAAATTGTCTAAGGCCACCTAGTGAGCCTGACGAGTTCTGCCACCTATTTATTGAGAGCAAATTTTAGCGATTTTTGGGCTTGCTTCAAAGTGATGTAGCTCCCACTAGACATGTGATAATCGACTTTTACAAGTAGTCATTTTGAAGGTCTTGAAAATACCTACAATTTGCCCACTTGTAAAAGTCAATTATCGCACTTTTTGTTGGAGCTACAGTCGATACAAGTTGAGCTATTTACGAAAAAGTCGAAAATTCAGGACTCGATTCCAAAAATATATCTCAATTTTTTTTTCACCAAACTTATGCGAAAATGTTCTTTCAGACATCTACTTTTAGTAAAAAAAATTTGGCGGAGGTTATTTTTTTTTATTTTTTTTGCCGAGCGTTACAAAATGCCGCATTTCGTGGTTTTAGCAAAAACAGCATCTTTGACCACGGTCACATATGCTCCCATCTGGACTGATGTGCACCAATCTGTGTGAAAGTACTCCCCAAAGTACCCCCAAGTACGTGTAAGAAGTTGCGGGGACGAGCCTCCACCCAGGAGCGAGCTGTAGGTTCTATTTACCGTGTCAAAAATAGGCATTATTTTGGCTATTCGAGCGTAAGCGACTGAGAGCATGATTTTACTCGTTCTGGCTCACAAATGAGATAATGGGGTAGAATGAGGATCAAAACATGCTTTTCCGACTCAAAATGACCATCTTAACACAATTCCGAGGTCAGTTTTGCTCTAAATAGTCGTCCCTCTGCCCCTCAAGAACTTAGATTCTGTCGACGGGTTCTGACCCGTTGAGGCACTAGACGACATTCTAGAGCTAAACTGACCTCGGAATTGTGTTCAGATGGTCATTTTGAGTCGGAAAAATATGTTTGGATCGTCATTCTAGCCCATTATCTCATTTGTATGCCAGAACAAGTAAAATCATGCTCTCAGTCGCTTACGCTCGAATAGCCAAAATAATGCCTATTTTTGACACGGTAAATAGAACCTACAGCTCGCTCCTGGGTGGAGGCTCGTCCCCGCAACTTCTTACACGTACTTGGGGGTACTTTGGGGAGTACTTTCACACAGATTGGTGCACATCAGTCCAGATGGGAGCATATGTGACCGTGGTCAAAGATGCTGTTTTTGCTAAAACCACGAAATGCGGCATTTTGTAACGCTCGGCAAAAAAAATAAAAAAAAATAACCTCCGCCAAATTTTTTTTACTAAAAGTAGATGTCTGAAAGAACATTTTCGCATAAGTTTGGTGAAAAAAAAATTGAGATATATTTTTGGAATCGAGTCCTGAATTTTCGACTTTTTCGTAAATAGCTCAACTTGTATCGACTGTAGCTCCAACAAAAAGTGCGATAATTGACTTTTACAAGTGGGCAAATTGTAGGTATTTTCAAGACCTTCAAAATGACTACTTGTAAAAGTCGATTATCACATGTCTAGTGGGAGCTACATCACTTTGAAGCAAGCCCAAAAATCGCTAAAATTTGCTCTCAATAAATAGGTGGCAGAACTCGTCAGGCTCACTAGGTGGCCTTAGACAATTTTTTTCTCAAAAGTACTTGTCTTGACGAGAAAAATGCGCCCAAGTACGTTGAAAAATATTGAATTGCGTCGGAGCTATGATTTTCCTAGAATAGGCTAAAAAAGGGCCTAAAATGGCCCTTTCATGGGCCCTGGGGCCCACAGGGGGGGCCGAAAAAATCTGAAAAAAAATTTTTCGTACTATTTCAACATAGTACTAATGGAAAAAAATTTTTGCGGATTTTTCCCAGACCCCCCTGGTGACGGTTTTGTCCAGCTTGCTCCAGAATCACTCATATATATTCACACCCACGTATGTGTCTGTTACACCATATCCGTGCAACTAGAAAGAGCGATAACGTCTACCTTACCGGCTTCGAACCGCGCGAAGTTTTGAAGACAGACTAGTGATACTTATATTTTGAAGATTCCTTGAATAGAAACTAAAATTTCGGGGTTATGGCACTCACAGGGGAAATCTTCATAGACTCCCACGGGAGTGTGGGTAGTGTGGGATTCTCCCGAGAAGTTTCGGGCCTCTACCGTTCAACACCCCTCTTTGGACTGCGCCAACCCATATATAATCCCAGAAGAAGGAAAGAAGGAATATAGAGTAGAGTGAGGATGAGATATTAGAGGATGCTTGCAAAGAAACGGGAGTCCTGAAGTAATTCAAGATGCCGATCAGAACTCATATGCACAGAAGCAAACCGGATGGTGGGAAGTACACGCTGCGATTTCTGGGCCTGGAGACTGGGGCGGGAGAGTTGTCGCGTGCCCCCCGGAACATTAAGATCCCCCTTGCTGGAAGACTAGATTCGGGAAGTGCGTCTGTTTCCCAGAATCAGCGAAGGATTCTCGTTGCGCTCAACTATAGGGCTGGGAAGTCATTACACTCCTGAGATCCGAAGATCTTCCTTGCAGAGATTCGTTTGATTTTTTTTCTGGAAGGCCGGGGAGGGAATTCCTCATAGATGTTCACAAGGGTGAGGGAAGTGTCTGATCTAACCGAGAATACTCGGGCACTTACCGACTAATACCCCTTCTCGGAGGGTGCCATCGCGAAGACTGTGGCCCTAGAAAAAGGAAGGGAGAAACAGAAAGTAGAGTGAAGCTCAAAAATTCAAGAGAGCTTGCAAAGGAGCGGGAATCCTGAAGTGATCTAAGGCAACAGCCAGATGAGCCGAAGAATTGGCGGGAACGCCTATACCAGCAATGGGTGCAACAAGGAAGTCAGGACGGTGAATTTACATTCGTGGATACTGGAGCTGAGAACTGGGGCGGGCAAGTTGACTTGTGCTCCCGGGATATTACGGAATACTAAAATAACCGTTAGGTACTCGAAGACTGGGGCCGGGGAGTGCGTCTGTCTACCATGATCAGCGAAGAATTCTCCTTACAGTTAACCGAGACCGGGATCTTTACTCTCCCAAGATCCGAAGATCTCCATTGCGGGTGATTAATATACATGCAGTTCACCGAGCGAATCTATGAGGATAATTCTGTATTACGGGCACATGATGGTCATGATCATATTTCACTTTCGTACCTCTTTGATTAATAGATACTTCGTGAGACTTTGAGTCAAAAACTTGAATCCCTCCCAAAATCCTCATTTCATAATTTCCTTTTTCTTTTCAGACAAAACTTGCCCAATTCCAATGGATCAGGTCCAGAAACATTCACTCACTCATTCTTGTGGATTCATACGCCTTTGCACACTACCTTTGTAGCCTAATGCGGATTTCTTGTCTCAGTGCAAAACCTTTGGTTACTCCAAGTAGTGTTTGCAAGATTAGATAGTACGATCCACGCGAATTTGAGCTTATTGTATAGTTCACGTGTTTGGTTTCACAGGAAGAATATAAACCAGTGTTGAGCCAAACCATTCCGGCTGCAACCACGCATTTTCAACTGAAAAGAGAAAAATAATACTCCAGGTGGCGATAGTCAGGAGTAGACACCATTTGCCTGACAAACATTGGGAAGGGTTGATAATAACCGTAGTCTCTTTGCTGGGGGTAGTCGAGCAACTCTGTACAGAAGAGTTAGCCAAGGATCTCACGCTGTGAACTGCAACCCCGGACCTGCGGATGTTTAGTGTATATCTGTAGGTATGCACTGCAAAGGGTTGACGATGCGACACTTGGCGGGTAACCGGTTGCTCTCAGTCTCTCCTGCAAGCAATTCTCTCTTGCTTGCACGCTTCGAGTGCTCGCAAGGTCACTCACCCTTGCTCTCATTTGTGCCATTTACCCCGTGTATTACTCGCACTTGCACCGAATTGCGCGCGACATCCGGTAGCTCCTGTTGCTCATGACCTCGACTCTGTCATGCTAAAGTAATCCCATGTGCAGCAGCATGATACATCAAAGCTCTTTACAATATTGAAATACTCGTTATATGAAAGGGTGGGGAGATAGCTGCAGACGTGATTGTTCTGAACAGGAAGTATTGTTCTTGTTGTGCACATGTTCCGAGGGTGTGCAAAAAATGATGAGTTGACAATATCGCTAGAAAAGTACTGGTTAATACAACATGAGGATGAGTATTGCACAACATGTGTCATCGTAAAAAGCTCAAAGAAACTTTCCATCGTGAAATTTTTTACGGAATAGTGCCAATTGTCAAACCCGTGAGCAAGGAATTGGAAAGGATGGTCACTTTTATTTTGATCTTTCGGAAATGAAATAACAACTACAGCATGCCTATTCCGATTGCATCAACTGTATATTCACTGACTCGTAGTATCAATTTCGGGCTTATTTAAACTCTTTCAATTGTTGAGAACAATTGCTTTCAGATCATTTCTGATACTTCTGGTTTTCATCATATTTTGCTACGGTGTTTGAAGATGAATCCGTAGTGCTCTGTTCCTATCGACCCAGCGTGATTTCAACAATATTAGTGTTCAAATAATCGCAAATAAGGAAAGTGTACCCAACTTGCCTCTGTACCCAACTTGCCCCCATATGCTGATCTCAGGAATGGGCGCTCGTTGACCTTCCCGCAATTTTTTTGTACGTTTGTTATGTTAAAATATGAGCAAATACGTAGTTTTCATCGACCCCGGATCATTTCTGCGTTTCCTAGAAAATATAAAGTGAGTTTTCCATTTTTCGTGTTTGCACGGCTAAGAAATCACCAAGAAAATCGCGTTCACTACAACCGGTGCCAATTGATTTTTATTCAACCAATCTTGACGTACCTTAGCGCATTCGATTCCTTGTCTCAAGACCTTCAAAATCCGCTCTTCAGGGTTGCAGAACTCTGATTTGGAGCGATTTTATGTACAAAACACGAAGATGGTTTGAGAATCAAGAAGGCCGACATCGGAGTGTACCCAACATGCCCCCATATGGTTATCTCGGAAAGGCGTGCAGTATGACTTCTTTTACCACTCAGAACGTGTTTATCACGTCAAAATAGGTCGGAAACGATGTCTTGGGCCAGCTAAAAGCTACAAATGTCGCTGCACGGTGATCAAAACGGATCAAAGCTATTCTATTCACTTCATCGCCGATTTACATTGTTTTAAATGATGGGGGCAAGTTGGGTACACACTTTTGTAAACTCTCAAAAATCACCTTTTGGGAGAATTCAAACAGTTCGGCTCCACTCCATCCAAATTGGACGTATCTCAGCTCATTTTAAAGGTCTTGAGACAAGCTTTAAAATGAGCTAAGGTACGTTGGAAAATATGGAGATGGGCCAAAGTTATTAAGAAAATGGCTTAATGGGGGCAAGTTGAGTACACTTACCTTACTTTTCCAATCATATTATTGAATCAGCGCACTTTCAAAATTCACGAAATTCATTTGATAATTTCTTTCTTTTTATCAACGCAGTTTTCATCTTTTTCAAGGTTATTATCCGGGAACTGAAGTTGAAGGTGGTTCCAGAATCACCGGATTCATCGGATGGCTTGTGTGAGAATTCGCATTGGTGCCGGCCAAGATTCGAATCTTAGCCTTCTGCGATGAAGGCAAGGACCTCGAGAGTCCGTAGCGGATTCAAGATATATTGAATAATTTGGGAAAATGCTATCTTGAGTAACTTATCCCGGTTGCATCTTAGGGGCCACGTGGCCATACACGATTGCAGTCCTCAAAATTATTTAAAAAATATCGTGAGTTTTGAGACGCAACGTAGCGTAAGTTATTTGAAGAACGCTAACTAAATGATTTGATTCGGAAAATGTTTGCAATTATTTAAAAATGAGGTATCGTTGAAATCAAGCAAAATCGATAAAACAGAGCAATGTGGACTTACATTAATCGTGAAATTACTTCAATAACGGTTCATCTCGATAATAAAAAATTAACAAAGTCATTAGTAATGGATTTAAACGGAACTCATCGTATGCGAACGTGTTTGCTAAGACACGGGTGTCTAATACATGACCGAAGTGAAGGCATGATAACGGTCTCGTAGAAAATATGTTGAGTTGTTTTAAATTCTGAACTTTCAATCAATATCGAGGATTTTTGCCTGCTCAAGCCATACATTTAAATGTGGGAAAATTGTTAGTGCTGACTGGTCAACAAAGGCACAGGTATCGAATAAAACTTATTTGCAAACCTGGTCTATACATTTATCTCGGCCGATAAGGAACAAAGAATACAAGAGAAATGTGGTCTGCAAGATCACACGGTCCTTCAAAGTATTGCAAGATACGAATTATCGGAGCCAAAATAGCCAAATTTTAACTATCCATGAAGCAATTATCAAATATGTTCACACGAGCAAGTCCAACAAATTGAGACAGATAAGGTTCTTCAGTATAAAGTGGTGGGCTTATATCTAAAATTCACGATGTCGCAAATTTGAGAGATTTTTAAAATATAGTTGAAACGTGTCCTAGATGTTCAATATAGAAATTAGGACTGAAGAATCTAAATTGACCCAGTTACTCCTCATCACTATCATGAAAATCCAATCAACTAGGATCTTAATTTTTCCTTCTAACGATCCTTTATAGCCAACATTAATTTTATCTCAACGACCGCATCCTAGCTACATGACGGGATTGGTTTATTAGCGAATGACTGGTCACCTTTCACCCACAACCATGCCATCACTCTAGATGCAAGCTCATGAAATTTAATACACTGACACCCACAGCGTACATAAGCAGGGCATGAGCTAAATCTAAGACAGTCTACGTATTACACCTCATCATAAACATCAAAATCCACGACTCTTAGAGCTAATTCCCTGATTGCGAATGCAGAAGTCTGTCGATGTCGCCGTCTATACTTCGTTGAGATTCAAGCTAGCGCAATAGCCGGCGATGAAACCTGAGCAAAGATAACCAGCGAAACGGTCTTTGCTGCGTCTCTAGTATATATGGCTGATTAGGTAGCTCGTATCACCAGGGGCTACTTTGACGGATATACTCCCACGCTACATATATATATAACATACTTGGATATATACTGACCCGAGAGCTTGACTTGCTGCGTACATTGGCCTTGTTGGTGATTCGTTTGGCTATGAGGTGCCCATTGGCTTGACCGACGTTTGGAAGTCGGGACAACATTCGCTTCCAAATTGAGATAGGCTTACACATAAAATCTTTTTTATGCTTGCGTCACTGGAGCTGTGCGCTGGTTTTTCGGAATTTACGCCTTGGTAGGTAGGTAGAAATGAAAAAATCGGAGCTGGTTAAGGAGGAGGGCTGAGGAAGATACCGAGGTTGTGGCTTGGCTAAAGCGACGACGCTATTTTCAGGGATCATTAATAAAGAAGTAATCCAAGATTTTCTTCCCTGGTGCTTTCTTTTGATGGACTGAGGAAATTGGCTGCAGTGAGTCGTTTAGGAGAGCCAAATGCCTGGGATAGTGAAGTATAGTTACCCTAGTTTTACGCGGACTTGAATAATGAATGAATGTATATGTTGCACCATCTCAAATCATCGATTCCTGCCTAATCTTAACTGTAGCTTTCACTCAGGTATTTTCGGCGCATGTCTGGAGTCTCAGAAGTATTTCTGTTCCAAAGTATTACTGATGGTGGTTACTAGTCATACTTTTATTTCGCACTTTGTCAATTTTTCATCATGTTTCATAGAATTTCATGTACATCGCCGGTCAAAAGTATCGAGACACTCGAAATTTCTTTTCCAACTTTGTAAGTGGAATTACTAGGCTCTACTTGACCGAAAATAACTTGACCAGGGCTCATTCCGAATCGAAATCTTCCCACGTACCTCAAGATGACATTACTCATTTTCATCAGTGCAAATCTCAATTTTCCCAATTTGGGCTTCAAAAAGTGCCAACTTCGATGATTTTTGAAAGAATTTCCTGGCTCCGGTAGCTCGAAGGTACAAGGATATCCTGGAATGAATCTTAATAGGCCTGAAAGTACAAGTCTAGAGCTTCTAAATACGTTCTTCAACATCTTCTGCGTTACTTCTAGTTCGAGCTATGACATTTTCTGTGAAGGGAATTTTTTCGCTAAAACTAACACCTCAATTTCTTTGAGACAAACAAATGCGTTTCAAGAGGAAGGTAATCTCATGTTGAAATATGTTATTGACATTCCTTCATGTCTCACAACGACATAAGAATGACATTCTATGGAAAAAAGGAAAAACGTATACAGTTTATCCTAATCGTTCTTGACGCCTAGATGGAGATCGCGCAAATATTGGAATTATATTGTGACGTCCGTCAATTTTTAATTTTGCTTTCTCTAAAGAGAAAGCTTTGTTTTCGACACAGCAAATTTTTGACCAATTTTTCCATTCAACTCAATATTTTCTGCAACAGAATTCATCTTATCACAAAAATGCTTTAACCATCTTATCCCTCTCGCCAAAATCTAGCGATTGTAAGTAACACTTTTCCCCTTATAATCCTCAAAAACCCCCCAGTGACTCATCTCTCCGGCCCTTTGTCTGTGTGTGTGTATGTATGTTGTTTTTTTTTGCGCCACGCTTTCTCTTCTACACTCCACTTTATCGATTTTTTCTTTTCTACGAGTTGTAGAGAATCACTCAGAGATGAGACCAGTGATTTGTCTGGTCTCGTCTCCAAATCGAATTTGATTTAAACGTTTTTTGAGGTAAAATCGCTGAAATTGTCTACTTTCATACTAAAATATCTCTTTCTAACTTTATCTTACCCCAATTTTGATTACCTAGGCTATGGTTTTCTTTGGCTCAATCTATCTTTTGGTTGATACCGAAATTCCATTTAATCTCCATCAACGTAAATTTTCATAAAAAACGAAAATTTCCAACAAAAACAGCAATTTGAGCATGTTTAGACCTATTCTATCGAAATTCTGTTTCAACCAAATTACACGCTTTGCTAAAAAAACCTCACTTTAGATAGCCCAAATCCCCATCACTATCTTCCTCAAAAAAATAACTCAAAATATACAAAAATATTTTTTTCAATATTCATACTTCCCTTATATCTCGTCCCTAAACTACTTTATTCAAATTTTACTCAACTAAGTTGATACTTTCTCATCGTTCTAAATCGATTGGTTGATACCGAATTTTCTCAAGATCCGTTTTAATACATTCAAAATCCAATTTATTCCCGAAAAATCCAAATTTATTGAATATACTCCATTTTCATAATCCTTACACCAATTATATTAAAATTTGCCCTCAACCATACTACGTATATTCCATGAAAAAACCTAGTTTAGGTCATCTGAATTCCCCTAAAAGGCAATCTTGTGATACTAACTCAAAATATTAGAAGAAAATTGCATCTAAAATTCATTTTCTGCTATTACCCACCCCCTAAACTAATATATTCAAATTTTACTTAACTAAGTTTATACTTTTTCATCGTTCTAAATTGATTGGTTGATAAAATGATATTGATCATTGGATTGTGAGTGTGATATGAGTTGCAATTAAAATAGATTGAAAAATAAAACTATTTTGTAGGAATACCAACCATCATTTTGGAATTTTATCAGTTTTGCAAATTTCCCATTAGTTTCAGTGAACCTCTTAAACTATTTCGCTAAGAGAAAGCATTCTGCTAATCTCATTTAGCAGCGTATTTTTTCTCTCTTCATGAATAAGTAAAAGATTTTAACTCGCGCCTCAGACACTGATGACCTGCCTAACACCGAGAGTAACGCGGTTGCGCGAGTGCAGTAAGAGAGAGAGAGATAGACGGTCGTGAGAGACAGAGGCAGAATGGGCAAAAGTAAACGATGGCCAGTGCTTGAACCGAGCTTGAAAATAGTACAAAACAGTGTATCAAAATATTGGTACAATAGTGAATAGTGAGCAAAATTCAGTGGGTGGTATTGTTGCAGAATCCTGAGCACCGTGTCTCCAAATTTTTGCAGCAAACCTGCATTTGCACGCATTCAGTTAAACAATCAAAGACCACGTGTACACGAACAATGCCGTGTATTACAGCCTCTTGCCACAACTATCGTCTTGCGTGAGTTTTTGTGGAATGCTGCAAGATGAAACATTAGCAACGAGTGTTCAACCTTCAGTTAATTGCTCTCGCTGCATACACTGCATTGACTGAATTTAGTGAATGTGCAGAAATGAACATTTAAAGCATGTGTGAATGCAGTGCAAAGTGCCGTTGTTGCTTTATGTAATGTTGCAACGCAGTCTTCATGAGTGCATCAAAATGCAGCCGCACATCAAATAGTTGAGTAGCGTTTCCACCGTACTCATCTGATTATGAAGAAATAAAGTGCAGTGCTCAGCAAAGGACTACATTTTACATCGTGTCTGCGCCATTGCGGTCACCCAGTGCAGCATCACCAACGAGGCCACCAAACGGCATTGCACACATATGCTCACACCATCATCAAATACAGTACAGCTAAGCGAACGCGCATGTATGTGTATTTCTGCACTCACACTTAAGGCTAGTCCGTAGAGAATCCGGATATTTTACCCGATAGATGGCGCTTTGATCGTACTACATGTGCGATGGGAGATTATGAACCACTTTTTTTGCCTCATAGAATTTCAACCTCACATTTCCAACCCAAACGAGATATGGCAACTGAAACACCATGATATTTCCCATCGAATGAGTTGTTCCTCACCTGGGGATTCATTCTATATCTCCAGAAAATTGTAGTTTTTTGGCTTGCTGAGCAAGTTATACTGCTCGATGCTCACACTAGTTCGAGGTTTTTGCGAGCTAGATTCAGAATTTTCGGGCGTGGGAGGGCTCATTTGACAAGGAATTCCAATCCACAGATGGCCTAGTATCTGATTTTGGCCAGAACTGTTTGGTTATTGAGGATCAAATCGGAATAGTCGCGGACGCGCTCTGTCCCACCAAAAAATTGCCTTCAAGCTTTTCTCGATTCCTAATGAATGAAATGCCATGAAACTTTGCATGGTATCGTGTTATAAGATTTCACAGGTGGCCTGATATCTGAATAACACATTCAATACCAATGAAAGCGTATAAACAATAATACCGCGCTCAGAATCATTGGATGCAGCTGCAACCTGAAAGTACGCCGGTGCGTGTCTGGTTGTGGTTTTGCGGGGACTCCGGACTAGCCTTAAAGAGTTTAAAAGACGGCAAGGAATTCTCCTCATTTGCCGCTCTCCCCACTCAGGCCACCCATTCAGCCTGTGCGCCCCACTTTCTCAGCCACTCTTTCGCTCTGACTGCGCGCGCACACCACTAGCAGCCAATCATCGATCACCGCAAGAGCAGCGCCGAACTTCAGCGCCGCAGGAACAAGGAGTTATCTACGGCAGCGTCATCAGCGAACAGTAACTCTTGGTTCGGCCTCCATCGTGAGGACAGCAAGCCCAAAAGGCCTCTCTTCCTTGGAAAGAGGCCTTCTAGTGAGGACTAGCCCGGATGACGGCCTCATCTGTGAGGACTGTGTTTTCTTTGGATTACTTGTAAAATCTTCCAGTGAGAATCAAGAGTAAGTTTTCTCAAATCTTCTTTTAAAATCTATGTGTTTTTCAAGAGGTTTCGGATCTGGATTGGATGGAGATCAGGTAACTATTTGCTGAATCCCGTACATCCGGACTCCAAAATATTGAAAGCTCTTAAATGAAGACTACTTGATAAGGTCCGGTACATCCGGACTTCAAAATATTAAAGGCTCTTTTATAGAGACTACTTGCTGAAGTTCGGTACATCGGGACTCCAAAATTTGAAGGCTCTTTCATAGAAACTATCTGCTAAAGTCCGGTACATTCGGACTCCAAAATTTGAAGGCTCTTTCATAGAGACTCCTTGCTAAAGTCCGGTACATTCGACTTCAAAATATTGAAGGCTCTTTCATAGAGGCTACTTGCTAAAAGTTCGGTACATCCGGACTCCAGAATTTTAAGGCTCTTTCATAGAGACTACTCGCTAAAAGTTCGGTACATCCGGACTCCAGAATTTGAAGGCTCTTTCATTCAAATTTTGAAGCCTGTTTTATAGAACTACTTGATCAAATCCGTTACATCCAGACTCTAAAATTTGAAGGCTCTCTTATAGAGACTACTTGATAAAATCCGGTATATTCGGACCCGACGATTCAAAGGCTCTTTTACGGAGACTAATTGCGAGAATCCGGTACATCCGGATCCCAAAATTCAAAGCTCTTTCATGAAGATTAAAGGCAATAATCTTGCCCAGTCAATTCTAAAAATCAAACGACATTCGCCTACCACCCAAAAATTTTGGTCTTATAGTGGAGAATCCCTGCTACAATTTCAGATAAATCATCTGTTTAGTTGATCCGAAACCTTACTCTTACTCATAGTACTCTTCATTCAACTCGTCATATCCCATTTCATTTGTGTAAGGGCCATTTAGTTGACCACGGCGGTAGTCGATCCATTTTCAAAGGATTCAATTCCTTCATCTTCATATTCATTATATATATATACAGGGTGCCCGAAAAGTAAGTACCCCCCCCCCCCATTTTTCCAGAAATGGTTGGGAATCGGGAAAAACCCCGGAACACGTGTCCCTTTATTTTCAGGGGGACATCCAATGGTGGCTTTGTTTTTCATCTTCGTCATTTTCAAGGTCATTTGGAAGGCAACTGGATTTTTTCAAATAGATACACCTCCTTTTGACATCAAATTCTGAAACGACATAAAAAATGATGAAACTTTTGTTTGAAACTTTTTCTGACCCGACTTGACCCTGGCGAGATAAATGGAGATCAGCACGGGTTGACGGTAACCGCTGTCGCTCCAAGAGTGAGCATTTTATCGAAAAATGTTCGGGATAAAAGTTGTTCATGATCACAGTAGAAAAGAGCTTATGACCTTGAATCCCACCTTGGAGGTCATTTTCAAGGTCATTTGAAGGTTAACTCGATTTTTTCGAATAGAAACACCTAATTTTGACCTCAAATTCTGAAAAAATGAACAATGATGGAACTTTGATTCGAAACCCTTTCTGACCCGACTTGACCTTGGTGAGATGAATATGAGTCAGCACGGGTTGACGGTGACCGCTGTAACTCCAATAGTGAGCATCCTATCGAAAATGTTTGGGATAAAAGTTGTTCATGATCACAGTAGATAAGACCCAATGATCTTCTTTCCGATCTTGGGGGTTACTTATGAGGTGATTTGGAGGTCAACTCGATTTTTTCGAATAGAAACAACTCATTTTAACCTCAAATTCTGAAGAAACATGAAAACTGATGAAACTCTTGTTCGTAACTCTTTTTGACCCGACATGACCTTGGCGAGATGAATGAAGATCAGCACGGGTTGACGGTGACCGCTGTAACTCCAAGAGTGAGCATTTCATCGAAAAATGTTTGGATATAATGTCCATGATCACAGTAGACAGAATTCGAGGTCAAAAGTAGGTGTTTCTGGTGGAAAAATGGAGTTGAACTCCTAATCACCTCATAAATGACCCCCAAGGTCAGAAAGAAGATCATTGGGTCTTTTCTACTGTGATCATGAACAACTTTTATCCCAAACATTTTCGATAAAATGCTCACTCTTCGAGTTACAGCGGTCACCGTCAACCCGTGCTGACTCATATTCATCTCACCAAGGTCAAGTCTGGTCAGAAAGGGTTTCGAATCAAAGTTCCATCATTGTTCATTTTTTCAGAATTTGAGGTCAAAATTAGGTTTTTCTATTCGAAAAAAATCGAGTTAACCTTCAAATGACCTTGAAAATAACCTCCAAGGTCGGATTCAAGGTCATAAGTCCTTTCTACTGTGATCATGAACAACTTTTATCCCAAACATTTTTCGATAAAATGCTCACTCTTGGAGCGACAGCGGGTACCGTTGATTCATGCTGACCTCCATTTATCTCGCCAAGGTCAAGTCGGGTCAAAAAAAATTTCAAACAAAAGTTTCATCATTTTTCATGTTCTTTCAGAATTCGAGGTCAAAAGTAGGTGTTTCCCTTAATCCAGTTGACCTCCAAATGACCTCAAAAATGACCTTCAAGGTGAAAAACAAAGCCACCATTGGATGTCCCCCTGAAAATAAAGGGACACATGTTCCGGGTTTTTTCCCGATTCCCAACCATTCCTGAAAAAAAATGGGGGGTACTTACTTTTCGGACACCTTGTATATATATATATATATATATCACTGGGTACGTTTTGACTTTGTTTGAGAATTTATCAGTCATTTTCTCTTGTGACAATTTTAGCCAAACGACTAACATAATATCTGTGATTCCTGTCAAAGTAAATAGTTAATGATAGAGGTTGGAAACCTGAGAAATTTGATCAGGCCGTCTGAAATTTATATTTGAACCTGAGCTTTAAGCACGAGTTTGGCTCGAATCCCGCCATGAGAATTGATTTAGACGTAAGATAAGTACGCTTTACCCTGGAGGCCCCGGAGGGATTGAATTTCAGGTTAGGTCACATCATTAATACTCATCCTACTCATTCACTAACTCACTCTAATACCATATCATCCTCGAAGTTTTACTCTCTCTTGGTATAGTCCAATCAGCATCTGCAACTTTTTTCATTCTGTTATTTTTGCTTATCATTATCCATACCTAACCTTTCCTTCAGTGTCAAAAAACAAGCCCAAATCCGGCAAACGCAGGAGACAGGCAGAATTACGAGTCTGGAGGATCAACCAATGGCAAGACGAGTGGTGTGAGATTCCGTCGAGGATAGCACGGAGGACCTTCGGCCGTTCGAGACTGACCGCGAAATTTTAACTCGTGTGGACGCCGCCCACGGGCACGAATTTGTGCCTTTTGGGACATTTGATGGTAGAGGATATCTAATTCCGCCGCCTGTCCACTATCCCGTCTACTCTACCGAGGTGAACAGAAAAAATCAACTCAACCTCTATTTGGCCGAAAACGGGTCGGAGGTAGTTTTAACAATTCCCCAAACTTTGGGACTCACGGACCAGCAGGTGTTGGTACCTATGGTCGAGGCCACTTCCGGAGAGGATGGGGTGCTGGTGACATTCTCCCCGCCAACGAGACCCGGCACTGCCCGAACATCAGGGGTAACCACTACAGCCTCAACAGCAGCTGCAGTTATTTCATCGGAGGCAACCCAGCATCAACTGCCATCGACCTCAACCACGCCTCAGGTTACGTCAACATCATCAGCGGCAACACCAGCTCTACCTGTTACACCGCCACCTCCACCAGCGTCCTCAACTTTACTCGTAGCGCCTGCAACATCTCCGGCCGCATCCCCATCAGTCTTGGTCCATGGTCAACTTCTGTTCCCAGTGGAAGAATCCATTTCGTCAGAGCCACTGAGCGGGGTGACCGTACCACGAATTTTAGCAGTTCCACCATCAACCAACATATCTGCTGACCCGCTGCACGATGCAGTAACATTCACCACGGACAGAATTGGGCGTAGGTCCTGTGGAGAAACCATGGGCGTATGTTCGACCTCGACCTGTTACTCCACCCCGCCCAGAGCCTGAAGTGGTGACTATTGAGTCAAGTGACGACGAAAGGTCAGCATTACTTCTGGCTTGAGGAATCCTTGCTCCACTTCAAATACCAACCCTTACAGCTGCAACATCAAGGTCACCATCATCCACAACTCCAGAAGCGAAAGCAGGGCCCTCATCCTCAACCTCGTCCAGCTCATCCTCCCCATCAGGATCTTCTTCCTCTTCCAATCCCTCTGATTCATCCTCATCCTCGTCCAGTAACCGCAAGGGGGTTCGGGCATGGCGCCTCATCCCTGGGGTGTGACGACCCTCCGGCCCCAGTCACCGCCCGCCGGAGCGAGGAGACCGCACATCTCCATCCGGCACCACGGAAGTGAGGGGTCTAGGGACTCAAATTGGGATTACCCTCGGGCGATAACAATGCGAGCCTGTAAGACTCATCCATCATCCCGAGGGACTCTTTGGGCTCTCAGGAAGCCTAAAAGAGTCCCAAAACCCCCCACCGAGGGGTGGGCATCGGCCTTGTGCTGGGGACCGTGCCCGAAAGTCGGTAGTCGGGGCGGAGGACTGAGCCATCACCGAGCCTGGCTAGGTGTTGGTCATCCTCCAACCCGACGCGCTGGCAGGGCGTATCCCTGCCCCGCGCCCATGGGGGCAACCGGGATTGAGCCGAAAGGCAGGGATCCGGTATACAAAAGCCAATATTCCTGTCATCCTTGTCCAGTTCCTCTTCACCTGCCCCTAGTCCTCGACCTCCCACCAAAACAAAACGGCCACTTGCGTCCGTAGGCGACTCACCACCTAAGAGTCAACCTCGCCCAGAAGTTCAAAAAGGGACATCTGCGGCGTGCCGCCTCGACGTCCCTAAGCCAGAAAAAGGGTCCTGGTATTAAGCTCATAAATATCTTTCCGGAAAAGGGCCAGGCGGGGAAACGTTCCAGCGTTGACCAATCGGGAAAGTCGAGGCAAAAGAGAGCCCGACACGAACTGGTACCCCTGCTTCATAGGACTCGAGTACCTGCTGCCTCTGCCGGACGCGGGAACACGTCAACCCCAACTACCCGCGGCGAAGTGCCCTCAACTCATTCGCTGTCGACCACTCCTCGTGGCGAAGTTGAACCAACACCTGGGCCATCTGGATCAGGTCCCGACCCCACGACACGTGTGAGAACGCTACCCAAACTCCCGGCTATCTCGAGGAAGTCTACGTTTCGGCCGCTGGGAGCCCCAAAAACTCCAGAAGAAAGGAAAAGAAAGAAGAAGTGTGACCCGAAGGTTTGCAAGGGCCAAGAGTGTTGGCCACTGCGAACCTAGAAAGGACTAATTCTTGTGACCTTCCTTTCCTTGTTGTGCTTCCGCTTCTGGAAAAATTTAGTTTTTGATTATTTCGCTTTTGGATCCAAGAAAATCCGCATATTTTATCTCATTTCTGGCTATTATCATTTCATTTTCACGATATTCAATGTTTTCTCTATGAGTGAGTTTAGCAATTTGCAACGAGGTCCCATTCTATTTTATTGTTGATTTGATTGATTACACTGTACAACAAAATTTTGGGTCACAAATGTCGCATGGACCGGACAATGATTTTCTTGTGTATTTTTCGACGTTGGAACCGAATCCGACCTCAGTTTTGCGCCTATACGTCAGGACTTTTCTTAAATCACGTTTTTTGCTCATTTTGTAAATTGAAGATCACTTAGCCATGGAGTACCGATTGGTCAAAATGTATATCACAATATGTTTTCCTACGTATTTTGACCCACTGAAGACGATCCCGGTGGTTTTAGAACACTACGATGCAACCTTGGAGCTATATAAGCTGATTAGTCCACCTAGTGTTCGGAAAAAAAGTCCAATTTTGCAATAAATTTTCAAAGAATCATAAAACGGGCTAGAATGGACCAATTCGACTATTCGAGGTCACAGTTTTTTTGATTATTCATATATTTTAGAGATAAAATTGTCCGAGACCCATAGATGGAGTGGTTCGATGTCAGGAATTTTTTTTCGACCTCATTCTAACCCCATTTTGTAGTACACTAGATCTAGCGACTGAGTGCGCGGATTCTATAGTATCAGAGTATCTCTATCACAAATGGGTGCAGAAAAAATTCATTTGGATCTCCTTTGGGTGAAAATCGTACGAACATCCTCAGATTTGTCATTGAAGTATTAGAATGACTTCTTTGATGATTTTCTCTTATGTAATTTTCATATGCTTTCTGCAATGTGGTTGTGAAATTGCGTCTCTCTCTTTCAAATGTATACTCGCTACACACATAACAGAAGTGATTTGGATCAACGTCACATTTGTATTTGCGAGACATCGTTCCAGCGATTGATCACCAGGGCAGCCTTGAACAATACCGTCACAGTGTCATTCGGGATCAGTTACTGCGACCAATTTCGTCTACCATCCGAAAACGCGCCAATTCCACGAAGGTAGTCAATAGATACTTCGACAATATATGTTCGACTTGCTACAGAGAGGCTCCTGGCGAGGAATTGTAGAGGAATACTCTATAAGAATAAATGTAAGATGAAACACTCATATGAGACCAGTGCCCTTCTAACCTAACGCAATGTACGGGAGGTCGGTACGCCACCTAGTGGCACGATCCTAGAACTGAGTTTTGTGCTCAGAAAGGACCTAGTAGCATGAGAAAGATCGTGTGGCATCAAAACCGCGCACTCAGTCGCTAGATCTAGCGTACTACAAATTAGTTTAAAATGAGGTCGAAAAAAAATTCCTGACGTCAAACCACTTCATCTATGGGTCTCGGACAATTCTTTTCTCTAAAGTATATGACAAATCAAAGAAAGTGCGACACCGAATGTTTGAATTGGTCAATTCTAGCCCGTTTTATGATTCTTTGAGAATTTATTGCAAATTTGGACTTTTTTCCAAACGTTAGGTGGACTAATTAGCTTATATAGCTCCAAGGTTGCATCGTAGTGTTCTCAAACTACCGGGATCGTCTTCAGCGGGTCAAAATACGTAGGAAAAAATATTGTGATATACATTTTGACCAATCGGTACTCCCTGGCTAAGTGATCTTCAATTTACAAAATTAGCAAAAAACGTGAAAAACGCTGTTTTTTCTTAAATCAGTTTTTTAGATTGGAAAAAAATCATGACTCATAGGCGCAAAACTGAGGTCGGATTCGGTTTCAGCGTCGAGAAATACACAAGAAAATCATTGTCCGGTCCATGCGACATTTGTGGCCCAAAATTTTGTTGCACAGTGTTATTGCTAGTATTAAGAGTAAATGAGTTTAGTTTTCAAAATTAGTCACTCTTTCCTGCACTGACCATCTCATACTGCACTGGTAAGGTAAGCCCACCAACTTTCGTCAACGTGAGTAGCAGGTTGTACCAAAATTTACCCGACTGCCTTGATCATCTAATTCAGGACCCTTATTTGGAATATTCCGTAAAGTTAGAAAACGAAAAAGACTATATAGATCGTTTCACTTTCACAGAATTATATTACGGTAGCATCATTGATTGGCCACTTTTCAAAGGCAATACCAAATTGATAAAATTTGAAAGGTTGCTGTACACCAATCGGCTTCTAGATTCTTTGTTGGATTGCGTCGATGAAAACAAACCCTTCCAAAATGGCGATATTGTCATTCAATCTACGGATATCGATATTTTCCAACGGATAATGCTACATACTCAACTACTTTGCGAAAACGCTGCGGCAATCAGTATCATTAAACAGTGCTATAACCATTTTTGTTAGGAGTATATGATTCCCAGGCGAAATTGGAGGC
Source organism: Eretmocerus hayati (assembly GCA_029851415.1). Lineage (NCBI taxonomy): Eukaryota > Metazoa > Arthropoda > Insecta > Hymenoptera > Aphelinidae > Eretmocerus > Eretmocerus hayati. Next base: position 168,444,469 of record CM056742.1, read on the forward strand.
TCTTTCATAGAGACTACTTGCTAGAGTCCGGTACATTGGACTCCAAAATTAGAGGGCTCTTTAATAGAGACAAGCGTTATTGCCTACTTCACTAACGCTTGTCCGGCTTGGAAGTGTCTCTGATATGGTATGAGCTCCTGAAATGCTTCTGTAGTTCAACAATGTAACGTTGACATTTCATAATAAAGTGGATTCGGAAAAAATAATTTCCTTGATGTAAACTAGTAACTGTGATTGAGAACTATTGAGTTGGTGTAATGTTGCGCATAGTGAGGTTCCTGAATCTCCAGTAAGTATCTGGGAATTTCGCTTAATTAATTTATTTTGTTGGAAGGATATTGCGAAATCTACGATTATTCGACCTCATGAATCTTATCCCACTTATTATTTATACCTAGATGAAAAACTAATAACGAAGGATGTTTCTCTCTTCAGCAATGAATAACATGTATACCCTTATTGCCTATCTCGTTAGACTCAATCAATACACTAATTCCGAAATAGTTATTTACATCCGATGATCCAATTATACTGAAATAGACAACTATTCGAATCTAATAGACGGTGGAAACTTGACCGATTTTCACTGAAATTTCAGTGGAAGTTCCACTGGAACTCTAGAAATTTTCACGGAAATTTCAGTGAAAGTTCCACTGGAACTTGAACGATTTTCAACAATTTTCATTGGAATCTCAGTAGAACTTCCACTAAAATTCAAGCGATTTTCACTGAAATATAAGTGAAATTTCCACTAGGATTTAGTGAAATTTTCACTGAAATTTCAGTGAAATCCTCACTGATTTTTTTAGTGAAATTTTCACTGATTCTTAATGGAATTTTCACTAATTCTTAGTGGAATTTTTACTGATTTTCCAGTGAAATTTTTACTGATTTTTTATTGAAATTTTCACTGAAATTTTAGTGAAATTTTCACTGATTTTTTAGTGAAATTTTCACTGATTCTTTAGTGAAATTTTCACCAATTTTTTAGTGAAATTTTCACCGATTTTTTAGTGAAATTTTTACTGATTTTTCAGTGAAATTTTCACTGATTTTTCAGTGAAATTCTCACTGAATTTTTGGTCAAATACTCACTAAATTTTTAGTGAAATTTCCACTGAAATCCAGTGAAACGTATCACTTGAACTTTAGTGATTGCCACTCCATCCATCCACCAACCAACCGTCCTGACCACTCACCCACCAACCCACTCACCCATGACCCAACCGTGACCCATACGGCCACCCATCACCCTTCACCCCCTCCCGATAGGGAACCCGAGAAGCCAGATGCCGACTGACAAATTTTGGCTGGGCTTTTAATTATTTTAACTCACTGCCAAAGTCCGGTACATCCGGATTCCAAAATATTGAAGGCTCTTCCATAGAGACTACTTGCTGAAGTCCAGTACAGCCGGAATCCAAAATTTGAAGGCCCTTTCATAGAGACTCACTGCCAAAGTCCGGTACATCCGGACTCCAAAATATTGAAGGCCCTTTGATAGAGACTACTTGCTAAAGTCCGGTACATCCGGACTCCAAAATATTGAAGGCTCTTTAATAGAGACTCACTGCCAAAGTCCGGTACACCCGAACTCCAAAATATTGAAGGCTCTTTAATAGAGACTACTTGATAAAGTCCGGTACATCCGGATTTCAAAACTTGAAGGCTCTTTCATAGAGACTACTTGCTAAAGTCCGGTACATTCGAACTCCAAAATATTAAAGGCTCTACTATAGAGACTACTTGCTAAGGTTCGGTACATCCGAACTCCAGAATTTGAAGGCTCTTTCATAGTGACTACTTGCTAAAAGTTTGGTACATCCGGACTCCAGAATTTGAAGGCTCTTTCATAGAGACTACTTGCTAAAAGTTCGTTACATCCAGACTCTAAAATTTGAAGGCTCTCTTATAGAGACTACTTGATAAAATCCGGTATATTCGGACCCGACGATTCAAAGGCACTTTTACAGAGACTAATTGCGAGGATCCGGTACATCTGGATCCCAAAATTCAAGGCTCCCTCATGAAGATTTAAGGCAATAATCGTGCCCAGTCAGTTCTAAAAACAAACGACATTCGCCTACGAACCAAAAATTTTGGTCTTATAGTGGAGAATCCCTGCTACAATTTCAGATAAATCATCAGTTCTGATGATCCGAAACATTACTCTTACTCATAGTACTCTTCATTCAACTCGTGATATCTCATTTCATTTTGGTAAGGGTCATTTAGTTCACCACGGCGGTAGTCAATCCATTTTTCAAGGGGTCAATTCCTTCACCTTCATATATTCGACTGGGTACGTTTTGACTTTGTTTAAGTGAGAATTTATCAGTCTTTTTCCTTTGTGACAATTTTAGCCAAACGACTTACATGATATTTGTGATTTCTGTCAAAGTAAATAGTTAATGATAGAGGTTGAAAACCTGAGAATTTTGATTAGGCCGTCTGAAATTTATATTTGAACCTGAGCTATAAGCGCGAGTTTGGCTCGAATCCCGCCATAAAAATTGATTTAGACGTAACAATATATTCGACTGGGTGCCGCCATACTGGTAATTCTACGAGGAAATTTTCTATCGTCAAATAGCATGAAAATATATGGACGTAACGATAAGAATTTTACTGGAATTATCGGTAGTACCGCTATTGTTTCGAACTTGGATTAGCCATTCCTCGAATGGATAACCGAACGAGCAAGATCAGGAGCGTTTAAAGATTGAGCCTTGTCTTGAGCTGTGCCACTTGTTCGATACGTAATTTTTGTGAGATTTGACTGTAATTGAGTCGGCGAATGTTTTCAGAACCGTCATATTTTGAAATACCCCTCCCGTCGGGTACAGACGTCTTTTTGTGAAGGGCGCCTCTTCAAAACTCAGACGTAATCCGGAAAATGATTCACCGATAACGTGCAGTTATGATATTTCAATATCAGACGTGTACTTTTCTGAGAAAACTATAAACCAATTTTGATATTGTCGATCCATCTCATACCCTCTTCCCCCTCGTACCACTCTATTAGAGATACAATAAGAAGACGTTGTTCTGCAAAATTTGGGATCTTGAACATTAGATGCTTATAAATGCCATTTGAATGACACGCGTCATTCATATATTTATTACAGTACTTATACTGAACTTGTATCTTGCAATAGATTGGAATAAGGGATGCGAGGTTTGGAAGTGATTCTCCATTCTAGAGTGTTCAGTGTTTTAGAAGTGGAGGATGACGTCTTAGTAGGGATATGGAGAAGCTGAGCGTAATAGTACATTTCGATACAAGGGTGGAAAAAATTTGTTTCGCATCCGAGTGATGGACTTCCGGCCTGAGCCGTAGGCGAAGGTCGGAATCAACACGAGGATGCGAAAAATAGGCTTTTCGCCCTGTATCAAACTGTGCGAGAAAGTGAAAAATCAGAGCGAAATAGACACTTCCCCGCGAAGCGTGTCGAGAAGTACGATTTCTACACAGTTTCGAGTTAAGTGACATGCAGAAATCTTACTTTTCGACACGCTGTCCGGGAAAGACGCTTTTCAGCACACCGTGTCGAAAAAAGTTTTTCCGCCCTTGTATTGAAATGTACTATTTTGCACACCTGCAATTGAACGACGTGCGGAAATGCAGCGCCGCACTCATTCCAGAATAGGATGCGGAAAATGACTTTCCCGCACGGGAAAGCTGTGCAGGGAACGAAATTTCTTGGTTCCGTTCCCTGCACAGCTGATGGGTATAGTTTATTCCAATAAGAAAGCAGGAATGTTCGTTTCAGCGCAACCAGTGATATTTCTACGGGAATGCGGAAACTACCCCATCCGAGTGTCGGTACTATTTCTCCATCAGCTGTGCGAGAAGGAACATTGAAAAAACCCGCGCAGCAAAGTCATTCCCCGCAAAGGAGATGAAAAATAGTATTCGACGCTTGGATGGGATGATCCTTACATCCTTGTCATTATTCCGAACCTCGACTCAGCCGATCAGTATTGCTCGGTGTACGGAAACCAACATTCTCACCCTCGTAGCGAAATCTACTATTATTCCTCATGGCATCGGCATTTTTCCATCCACAAATTCTTCGGATTCTCGAAATTTATTCCATTACATCATACTCGAATCTTGAGGAGATACAAGCAATGATATTCAATTCGATGAGAAATACTGATAAGCCTTCATAAACGTCGCATATGTATCGGAACACCATTTAATATTAGCACATCTAAGTTTTTCAGCGAAGCCTCCTCGGAAAAGATTTCAAAATTCCCTTGAACATGTAGAGGACTTTCACGCTATCATCCGTTGTTGTTTTCGTTGTTAAAAGAGGTTCGTTACACCAGCTCTTCTTCTGAAATCAAAAATTGAGGAGAATTGTTATAACAATCTACGACCAGTGTTGTGCCGCGAATATATTATAAGCTTGGATATGGCCAAAGTGTATCCATGAGAATTTGTCTCTTCAATCACTTTCAATTTGGTGATCATTGCTCGTGTGGAAGAAATTGATGTTGGGGTACAGCTAATCAAAGAAGAACACATTCGTGAATAGATTTAGTGATCATTGATATTCATGAATAAGCTTCGTAAAAAATTTGTGTAGTCCTTTCTCACGTGAATTCCGTATTTTTGAGAGACAGTCAATGGATACTAGAGCAACCGGATCCCAACTGCTATCATAAAACATTGCTAGAGTAGCCATTCCGAAAAAATTATCCTATCTATTGAAATATCATCCAATAACTCTGTAGAGGTGTAAGTACAGTTAGTTCTCAAATTTGAGTTCAAAATTGGAGATATGCAGAGATTTTTATACGACTCGACGCGGAAACTGCGTGTTTCCGCGTCTCGCCGTATAAAACGGCATATTATCGCAAAGAACAAAGATTTTGGCACTCGACGTATGATATACTATTTTGTAATACATAATACAGGTCACACTGGTGCACATAACCTTTATGCTTCCTCATTGCTTGACAATCCAGATTTGAGGTCAAGTTGAACTTGTCAACACTCACGGAGGCTCGTGGAAATCTTAACCAAATTATGAACTTGCCCTTTATGGACAACTTAAACAAAGGACACGCGTGAAATGGTAGTCGACAATTTTTTTTTCAAAAGAACTAGTCCTCGCAAAAAAAGCGCTCAAGTACGTCCGAAAAGGTTGAGTCGAGTCGGAGCTATGATTTTTTGGGAATAGGTTAAAAGGGGCTTAAGATGGACGTTTTATGGGTCCTAAGGCCTACAGGGGGTGTGAAAAAAATTAAAAAATGGTACATTTCGATACAAGGACGTAAAACGTTTTCTTCGCGTCCGAGTGATGTGTTTCCGACCCTAGCCGCAGGCGAGTGTCAGAATCATCACGAGGATGCAAATAACAGGTTTTACGCCCGTGTATCTTACTATACTTTTCGATAAACTGTGTGTAAAAGTCGACAAACTGTGCGCAAAGTGCACTTTTACGCACAGTGTATCGAAAAATTTTTTCGTACTATATACACATAATACTAAGAGGAAACATTTTTTTGAGATTTTTTCGAGACCCCCTGGTGACGGCTCGGGCCCAAATGCTCCGAAATGACTCACGTGTTAGTGGATCATGAGAGATTTTTATGGATTTTACCTAAAGTTGTCCTATGGTTTGCCCAACAAATAAAAGGAGACTTTCGTCTTAGATGCAAGGGCAAATCGAGGAGATTGAATGAATTCCATTTTATGACTCACAGGGATTGAAAAAGAGTTACTGTATTTTTCCTATAATAAGACAGGTCTTATAATATTTCTTACTCCTGGTAACATGGCTTATCGGGATGGCCATATATTAAGAGCATGCCTTACATATGGGAGTTCCACACCCATAGAGCAAAACTTGGTTCTAAATAATCTAAATACTGTTGGCCAACACAAAACCGATGAGCTTATTAAATTGCAACACCCGAACACCCGATGCTTGATCTGCGATCGCATTTACTCGGCATGACAGAGTGAACTCATACATGCAGACAGAGTGTAATGAATCTACAAGCATACCTTCTTTTTCCTCATTGACCGGGCTTACTTCCGGGGCATGACTTGTATAGACAGAATATCATTTCTACTGGGACTTACTTTCGGGTGGTCTTACTTTCGGGGGAGGCCTTCTCATGGAGAAAACACGGTACCATGACCATTTCGTAGTTTTAGAGTTGCCAATATCGAAGTCATTATTGTCTTAGCCGACTAATTCATTTGAAAAAATTAAAATTTAAATGATAACTACTCACCCCACAAGTAGCCCTGGTCTGTGGATCGTTGCAATCATAGTGGATGCATCTGTCATCTAACTTACAATCGATTCCCTGGAAGAAGCATAGAGATTTCAAAGTTGTGTTTCTCGGTGATGGATGAAAGTACAGAACCACTGCGAGTGATCTTACGGAAATGTAGAAGACGGTGAAAATAGACGCAATCAGAAAAAACGAGACTTTCATGCTTCTTTATAATAAACTTTCGAAAAATGTCTTCGTTTTCCGATGGATGATCACTGCCGATAGAAGTTTGCGAAGTAATAGAGAACCGTCGCATCAGACTATCGATAAGTGAATCACTATCTTACAGGAAAATCAAATACTTGCTCTATACCACAATTCTATAGTTCTGTGAGTAGTTGTCACTCGGAATATTTGATCTACATGGTTAAAGAATGAACTGAAGCAGAGTAAACAGAGTTAACTAAATTTAGACTAATCCAGCCTCTGAAGCATTTCCATTTTTCAAGCCTGTCGAATAGAACATGTGGATCTTTAGACAGGGTTTTGAGAAGTTGATGACGAATGATCAGCGATTCTGTAGATCGTGATCAATTTGGAATTTTTCATTGCTTCTCTCCCCAACGAGAAAGCCTTGGTAAGCATGAATTTGGAACATGAACAATGCATACCATCACATTTATAATTCAAACTGTAGATATTCTGTATGTTTTAACAGATGCGTTCTTCACTGTCTGATTGAATTCTCTAGAACTATTATAAATCTCAGGTAACATTGAATTTATCTAGAAACTAATAGTTTCAAGATGTATGTACGAAGATGATGATTCAAGCAACGAAGTAACGAAAATATCAGGAACCACGGTAATGCTTGAACGTTTGAGTGGTCTTTCATTCATGAAAACGAATACAATAATAGCACTGATGTATTGAATTTTAAGTCAGGTAGTTTTCTAATTGATTGAACGTAGCGGCAATATCGAATCAGTCATTGTTCTTATGGGTTCCACCACTGTTCATGAAAAACGAGCTACTAACCCAAGGTTAATGCATAATAGAGAATCTTCCATCAGATGATGCTCTATTATGCTCTCCTCTATTCGCATCGTTAAATTCTTTTCGAGATTACGTCGCGGGACCTTCAGTTAGGAGTGAGTTCCGAACCCCAAAACTCCCGAGAAAGGGACGATCAAAATTCACATAGGTGTCGGACGAGATTTGAGCCCAAACCTTCTGCGTAATCTTAGGGCATGTCTTCAAGTGCATGCCATTCCACGGCGCCCGATATTATGGCTCATGCCATAATATCGGTTTTTTGTTTAAAAACTCATTGTCTCACATGCTATTGCGAGTTTTGGATATAAAAATGCTCTCTCAATATCCAGGAGTTGGAAAATGTCAACAAAAGCGCTTTGTAAACAAAAGCAAACATAGACACGTGACGGTGTGTCCACAAATGAAGCGCTTGAGCCGTGAGCCGGCGTACGGCGGGCGTGCGGTGGCGCACGGCTCATGCGCCGCTCACCAAATTTGAGCCCGCTTATGTGTTTCTGCATCGTTTTGCTACGAGATTGTCTATCGCTTTTGAAAGCTAAACTTCAGTCCTTTTTTGGATTAGCTGGTAACGTGAATGACACCCAAGCCGGCTCTTTGGTGGGCGGCGCATGAGCCGTGCGCCAGCGCACGCTCGGCGTATGCCGGCTCAGGGCTCATTTGTGGACACACCCTGAGCCTGTGAGCGCCATGGGAAGGCATGCGCTTGAACTGGAGACATGCCCTTAAGTGCAAAACACTTATCCACCAACGCCTAGTGACTTTTTCAAATAAACATTGAATATAGAATCAAATGAATACCAAAATCAAATATAAGCCATCAAGACGTCGCACTAGCACAATAAAATGATTGGAACTATACGAAATTTTGCTTGAGTTCTTTAGAGTCACTATACGCGCAAAATTGGCTCAGAGGTTGTTTTCAACAGTAGCAAAATGTATAGAGCTAGAGCCCGACCGAACTGTTGCTTCATTGCGGTGGAGGGCAGCCGCTCACGCAATCTCAGAAGATGGCTGCGGCAAATTTCTTTTCCCTACTCTCTTGTTGTAAGTGTATAACCCAAACCACTCTCATGTGATACGGAAAGCCTTCGTTCAATATATATGCTATATAGCTTCCTCTCGACTTTCTGCCTCCCCGATTTGAGGGACGTGGTGGCAGGTGTTTCATCCTTGTCCGGTTTACGGCTCGACAGACGCCACCATCAATTTGGCTCTTTTTTTTTGTTATTACGAAGAGAAGTTCACGAGTGAGGATTATAACGAGTCACTGATCTCATACGAGTCTATGTGACCGCGTGCACGCAAATTCAATCGCTTCGTCGATTTTTATGACCCATCCGAGACCACCCATGAATTTTCACTCTCAGCTTCGCTAATTTGGTTCAATTTTGCGCGTTGTTTCAAGTTTGAGGGAAAACAAAGTTTCCTGTTTCTTCGGATTCTCGAGGAGGATGTTTCAGAAATTTTTTTATGTGTAGTGTAAACAGAGAAATTAATTTTGATTGACTTTCATTTCTATGGAATGATTGTTTGATAACGGGACCAATCAGTTGCCTGATGGATACACGCAATCAGTTCTAGAGAAATTAGAAAAAAAAAATCAGGCGTAAAATCATGAAATGTTATGATCATGAAGAATTATTTCTCTACAACAATCGCAGACTTGTAACGTGGGTAAAATCAAATGACATAGTTTGCGGCACTTACAGAATAATGGAATCTTCTGATCGGGTGCGAGGGCATACATTTTTTTTCTATTCCTTGCTTCAGCATTCCCATCCAAATCGAGTACTTTGATGAAGGTACAAACTTCACTAAGAGTCCATGTCAACATAAAGTTTTATGTAATATCCAAAAACATTCGACGAGAATAATTTTTCACGCTACTCTCACTTCTCCATTGTAACGGAACCAAATGGAATCTGGCTTTTGGGCTGGTATCATCTGTGATACTCACACCAGTCCGTCACTTTCATCAATCATTCTGCAAGATGTTGCCCGGCGTACAGATTTGATAAGTTTTATCGCTAATAATGCCTTCGAGCGTCGGGCTTAACGTTACACGCAAGTTTCATATATCATTTGTCAGCCTGGCAAATTGTTCGGGAAAATATACTTCTTTCTTGTGTGATCATTTTTTACAAAGAAGTACGACCAAGTTTCTGGAATGGCTTATATTTGAAAGCTTGTTTGGGTTATGTAGAAAACTAATAACGAAATTATAGGGCAACAGCTTTTTTTGGATGGAAACTGTTCCATTTTGAAAAATTGGGTGTATGCACGCATTATTCTGTGCCATTTAAGTAACACATATTTGAATAAGGAAAGATGTGTTGTATGATTATTAGCTGTATTTGATGAGATCAATGACTGATCGTCCTTCAGTTCATCAAATTCTGTCTGCCCAAATTTTTTTATGGCAACAATGGCAAAAAATTTGAAATGGTGGATGAGTAACTTTTAATTCATACTGACTTATCTTGATTCGAATGAGAACTGGTGATGGCACTTTCCCAACTCTCGATCACGTGTTCATCGTTCTTTATTGAGCTCCCGTATTCTGTCATCAGCATCATTTTCAAAATGATTCTGTCCTGGGGATACCGTCCATGAGCTGCATCCGTAGCATCATCTGGAGTCTTTGGGACCCTAGAAAAATAATTCTGGAAAAACACCAGTGAAATGAAGTATTACCTGTTCTACGTAAGTGTGGTTATACTACTGAAGCTATCGATTATTTGATGCAAATTCACTGCTTCATAGTTTGATTTCATGAGCACATGCATGTCCAGTCTATTCGTGTAGTAATATGAAGCGAAACAGTGGCTTTGGCTCATCCCCAACTACACTCATCAAACATAAATTACTCCTCAATCCTCATCAAGTGTGGCATCATTTTCCACGCACTTTCCCCAGATATTTGCCTATCCGTGGTATCGGCTTACACATGCTCCCCAGTTTCTCAGGCAAATGGCCTCCTACAAATATGAGAAGATGATATAGTATTTCCTCGTATTTTTCCTCTTTACTCCAAGATCTTGTGTGCATCGAGAGCATCGTATAAAGCGAGTCTCGGCTGCTTTCGAACTTAATGCGATTCTGCAGCCACTGCATACATCTTTCGACAAGCTAGAGCATGTATGTCACCCAAGAGTAGAACACATTGCATGAGCACTAAAGCGCGTAGGCAGTCATAAATGTGCTTGTGAAACGATGTCGAAAGCAGCGATCGCATATAACTGTCTCCGTACTAGAGGCGCGAAATATTGCATACCACGAAATCGCATCTAGTTTTTGCTGGGAGATTGACTGTGGGTGCCAATGTGGGTAATTTTGGCAGCCACTTGCTTCCACGGGTCTTGAGCTCGGACAGCTTTCAGCAGAATTTGCTTGCTGAGGCTATCAATAGGGTTAGCAAGTAGCCAAAAGTCATTCATGAATCGAGTTCGAGCTCATTTTCTGCATGTATTCGTCATGAAATTCATGGTAAGAGATAAGATGGTTGTCTGTTCAAAGTGCCTTTGAATCCAATGAGAGTTCGGGGACAAATACTTCCATCATTGCTGGGATATTTTTACCAATAAGAAATTACGAACTCTCAATCCATGGAATTTTCTTGTCATATTATTCGTATCTGGAACAATGCTTGACACGAAAATGAATTCTAGTCCCTGTGGAAGATTCAGACTTTCATGACGATTGTGGGACTGAATCTTATCCATTCCAAATGTACAGTATTAGACGACCTATTGTCAAGGATATCACGAAGATATTAGCATCCAGACCCGGAATCACAGTTTCTCTTCTAGTTGAAATCTGTATACCACTGATCCAAAAAAGAAACTTCTGGATTTACTTTTCTTATCACATTTCTGATTAAATTTACTTATCCACAAATATTATCATGAATGATCTTTCTTAAGGATATGATTATTTTTACTTTTCTTATCACATTTCTGATTAAATTTACTTATCCACAAATATTATCATGAATGATCTTTCTTAAGGATATGATTATTTTGGACTATCCCCGTTGAGATAAGTGATGTATTCTTCGTGATCTCACGAGTTCTACGATAATTTACTAAACACACATTTTATGAAATTGACAACCACGGGTGTCGATTTCGTAGTGTCACGATCACAATCAAAATATATGTGCAACTTGATTTCATCAATCATTCCAACCCGAATGCCGAAGAAATTTTATCGTGAAAATTGTGTATACTCTAAATGTCATTGTCTATCTCAGTTCAGAACGAGGTAAATACTGAAAGCGGTTCGACGTGACTCATTGACATCAGTTCATAGATTTTGCGATGCTGAGTTTTGATGATGAGTTGCGAAGAACTGTGATGATGTTCCAACCGCTAATTTTGATTTATATTTCCAACCAACCAGTAGTAGTTCAAAATTACTCTCTTACAATATCAATGAGATTATGTCATCTCTATCAGAATGAGTATTTTAAGAGGGGACGATTTGGGGTTTTTACATGGTGGGCAGTGAATTGAAAATGTGATATCCAAGACCATAGCAAGACCCTCACGACCATAGTAATCTGGTCTTAAGGGAACAATTTTCTGAAATTTTGAGAGAATCACCTTTTCTTTACTGGCTTAGCAAGCAACTTGCAATGCGCTACAAGCTTGACTCTCCACTTCCCAGAGAAATTGGTTCACGCTGCGTATATCAAAAGGGTAGGTAATGGTATTCCATTAGCGTCAACTCATCTGGAATATAAAGCTGAAACAACGAGTCTACCATGGGCTCTTCATCTTCCTTTTTCTCTCATCCCTCCCTTATACTACTCTTGAACTCCCCTCTCCGACGACTCATTCACTACTTTTTTTCCATGAAAAAGTAATTCCGCGCCCACCAGCTACGCCTTTCACTGCGCATCACTAATTTGGTCGGGGTGAAAATTGATTTTCAGAAGAGAATTTATGTACCTCCTTCAGGATTATCCTGAGAAATTTTTCCTGAAGTACTCACTCGATGGAGTAAATCGATTTCCATGTGATGAGTACAATTGGCACCTATTCAATAGGAGATATCCTTCACAATTTCGTAACCAATGGGCGAATTTGATAAATCATCTTTCGATTGATTTTTGACAAAAATATATGACCGAACTACGTCATTAAGGAATTATTGGAGTAGTTAAAATGACACTGCTGAAAATCGAATTTTGATCGAACTTCTCCTATTTAACTTGTTCTGAAGAGTGAATAGAAAATTCTCGGGCAACCATTGAAATGAGATTCCAAACCATTCATTCACTATTATGGAAATGGTTCGTGGCCTGTCCTCACGAAATGTTCACGGGACATAAAAGTATCAATTGAGGAACACTTTTTCATGGGTGTCATGAAGATATTAGGATTCCTCTGGTCACAAAATAGTCATCTCGTTCCCTAACAAATCACTGAATAGATAATTGCCCGGATGGTAAGCTCTTTTGTTTCATAACCTTTCATGTAATAGGAAAAAGCGAATAAAAATACAACGAATCAATTACTATGCCATCGTTAGTCACATCCTGATAGTGGGCCAGCTTTTTGGTCCATGCCTGTATGATGGGACAATCGTGTCGCATTGGTGAACTCTGATACACTTTGTACCCACCATAATATCACGCTGTGTCTCTCTATCACAGTAGACGATAGAGAGGCTTTTGAATTGATCTGGAAAGGAGTGTATAGCTGAAAGGAAGGTCTATGTCTATATTCGGGTGCTTGGGATAGATTGTATCATAACTGAAAAGAGAGTTCAGAACAAGTTCTGACATAATTAGAGTATTTCCATCGAGTGATGGAATCTATTTATTAGAACCTTAGTAATTCGACTGTGAAACGGCGAGTCCCGGAATTATTTCAAAATATATTGATTGAACGATATACAGTTTCAATGAACCACTCGATCCTAAGGTGGACAGGTTTACAATAATTGTGGATCTGTGAAGATAAGATATTGTTTCGCGTGTTTCTTTCTGAGGTATTCAATTTTACGTTGGAATGTTATCCTTTGAGATTACAAATAATCGAGTAATTCAATATTGAATTTTCCTTTCTAAAGATCAACCATTGAGACCCAGTAATTCTTTTGCTTCTTCATAAGTCCTCCTACTCATCAAAGTTGCCAGGTGGTCTTGGACGCGCAGATGCAAGTATTTTCTCGTCTTCGTAGCTGTATGTCCAACTGGAATTGAAATGTCGACGTTGAAAGTGATAACCCCATATGTAACAATGAATGATTCAATGAACTAATTAGTTTAGAATTTTGTTTATTTGCACCACCACTCCACCCTATACATGAAATTTGCTTCACATCTACACATATTGAGATCTTTAGCTCAATGAACACAGGAATTTGTCTTCCATATCCCGGGTGCCCGGCTTCAGCCTCCACCCCGCTTATCTCATCAACACAGAATGAATCATTTATTGAAAAGGGAAACATACAATGTTTTGATAAGTTTAGTTGAGCATATAATTACTTCGACGTTACAAAAACTGCCGAAATTTTCCAAAATCTCATCGATCCACCAACGTCAATTCTAGTCTAGCCTTATTTGATGGATCCAAATACCTTCTGTTGAACTTTCTAGAGCATAAATCAACTCTAATATCTGAGTCACAGGAGTTTGTTGAGGAGCATCTCGATGTATAGGCTTGTGAACCGGAAGTTCTTATCATCAAATACCAAAATATCGTCAAATACGAAAATTCTCGCCATGGTACCAAAAAAATTTTTCGGGACCCCATAGGTGGTGGAAAGTTCATATTTTGTACCATAGAATCGAATAAAAATGTTAACAAAAGGATTCGAGACATGACCCTTTTTCGTAGGTCGCGTTTGCGTAGAACTACTCATATGTGACTTTGGAAATCATGAACCATTGTAATGCGGTAACTGATTCGAGCGTCTACTTTTATAGTATTCTAGAGTAAAATCTACAGAATGGCAATGCAGTGCATTGATGCACTGTTTTTTTGTCATTTGATTAAAGAAATTTCAATCGTCAAGGATATTAAAATGTGCCGAAATTCCACCTTAGTAATTAAGGATTAAATCTCATCATTAAGAGCTTCTTTCCTAGCTACTTTCAATATTTAATCATCTTCAATAATAATTCCAAATATAGGGTTATGCGTGTCATCATTTAAACTCTACACATGTTGCTTGGTAATCTTTACATTGACATACAATCAAAATCTACTTGAATATGAACAGATAATACCTCCAGTGATTCTCTATGGCTGAAAAAGAGTGCAGGTGCTAACCAAAAGAGTAGATAACTTCCCATTTTGAAGATCATTCAGTGTTGATTCAGAGTTAAATTTGCAAAACCATTCGTATCTCCGACTGTGATCTTCCAAAGAGTCTACCTAATCTCAAAAAAGCGTCATTTTATTTGGATAATTGTGTTGAGAAAATGATGCAAACTATCCAAATCACTGAGAGGCTTATTACTGTGTATATCTTTGAGCATGGATATAATGAACTTTGGAGAACTTGAAACTCAATCATAGCTCTATCAAAGTCTTGAAAAATATTGATATTTACATACATCATACCATAGTCAATCTTGGAACTTCGTTCCTAACGCGTTCCTCAAATGCACACAAAGGTGTATGTCAATATGAGTTGTATTTTTGATTATTAATTAGGTATTTGGCCAAGAAAAAGTAAATGAATCGATCGATCTACGTGAGATACATCTGAATGATCAAGATGGAAATTTTTGTTCCTGTTCTTGTTTCCAAGATGAGTTTTGAATAACAGCCAACATAGCCAATTTATCCAGGATCCTGTACAAAATGATTATCTGTCAACCTCACCGCTCTGAACATCCTACGAGATTCCCCAGAATTCACACATCCATCACCAAAGAACCTTTACGAAAATTCTCAAAGAGAACTCGAGCAAAAAATCACTCCAAGAAAAACATTACCCCAAAAGACCCTCCATTCTCTCGCACGAAAAGCTCAACGAAATTTTCCTCGTCAAAGCGTCACGCCCGTCCCGCCAAACAAACTCCTCGTCTCTCGCTCTTCTAACATCTCTTCCGGGGACTTCAGCGTCCCAATTCAATCCGTCGCAAAGAAAGCAAATCTTCAGATCACAAGACACAGACAGAGCCCAGAGGAAGGGCTTGATCCGAAATTCCATTAAGCTCCAGAGTGAAGGATAGGGAGTCTGCAACCACCGTCAGTCTTGCGTCACTCGATTAGCGGATCACTCTCTTGCAGCAGCAGAAACAGTGCGACAAAGAGATTCACCGAGTGCAGCGCTAATTAGCGAAGGTCCGAGGACTCTACGACCGACAAGGAACCCTGCACAGCTCCAGATCTATCTTTCCAACGCTCTTGCTGTATATATAGATCTAGTAGTAGTAGAAGTAGTAGTAGTAGTACCCGTCCAAGTGGAAAGAAATCGGGATGGCATGGCGTTGGTCACTGGTGGAGAAAGAGCATCGGCGCGAACAAAGAGTACCCTGGAGAGGAAAGAAATGAGGTAGCACGAGGTCGTAGAGTCAGTGAACACTGTGGAGCTTTCGTACGTTTATAAAGGGAGAAACTGAGGGTTGTTTCATCCTTACTGGTAGGTATGCCATCGTTATACTACGACATACAGCCCAAAGCTATCTTTTATTTATATCATTAGTGGGTGAGGGCACGGTCTCCGAGGCATCGTAAAGGGCGTCGCGCGTTTCGCAAAATTACGCCATTTATACGAAAGGGAAAAAAAGACCATGTGATGCTGCTGCATTGAGGAGGAGTGAAGAGCCGCGAGAGTAACAGCAGCCGCATTCGCATAATGGGTCGCTGACACGTTCGAGAAGAAGCAAATGGGATTGGCAGTCTCGTTACGAGACTGAGACCAATCGAATCTCGTTTCAACAGCTTGCAACGGAGCTTGTTCTGGTGGGGAGACAATCTCAATCTAATAAGCGAATTACATGGGTGATGATGGCCTGAATTATCGGAAAACGGGATTGCAATGTCACCGTGGATGCATTCAGACCTGACGGTTTGCCGAGATTGTTGTCCATTAAGGCGGGGAAAATAGAATTTTCCGAAAATCTTTACTCCTGACATGATAGTTTTTGGCGTCTCGCGCATAAACTTTGTGGTTAAGATTTCGCTGAATTGAGTGGAAATGCTTTCAAAAAGAGCATCGGAGTGATGCGAAACATGGAGTGAACATTTTGTTTTCAAGATATATTCATAAGGAGAACTCAACGGTGTAGAAACTAGATGGTGGAGCCGGAAATTGGTCGAATAATGTCTCTTACACATTTTCTTGTTTACTGAGGAACTCGAAAATACTTCTAGTTCTTCCTTCAGACATCGGAGATCCTCTTGAATCCAAGAGAACTCAACAGAGGCGACAAACCTCCACTTTTCTGAATCCCTTACATTCCTGGCGCACTGATAACCTTGCACGAAAATTGTCTCAATCGACTCAAAATCATAACAAATCGCGTTCTCGACAGAATTCATGTGAGGAAAAAGTTCCATAAACCATGATGATCCGAACGTTTTCCTTGTCATTTGCTACTAATAGAATAGAACAGAAATGTCTCCGGCCTGCTGTTGAGCATATCGATCAAATTTTGGATGAACAGAGCGCCAATTTTCCAAAATTGACACTGCTCTAGCTCTGAAATAGTGCAAGATATCGAGACGCTGTCCAGCGCATTGGAAAGCTGAGGAAAGAAATGATCAAAACATGGCTCGCGAATTTGATGTTTACGAGAATTCTCTCATATTTGGGGATTCGTGGAAACCCAACCCCCAATTTTTTTCTCAGGAATACTCTCAAACAATTGTAGGAGCGTTCATTTCGATGTGAAATGCTATGATTTTCTAGAGTAAATCAGTTTTGAAATAGGTTCTGTACTACCGAATAATTCATGAGCGGTTCCCTGCGTTTAATTCTTTAACTTACCGTGACGCGACCGATTCATGCGCATTCACGTCATCTTACGAAATAAAAACTTTGCGCAATCGATAGTACGTTAGTTTATCTTCCAATGGTTATTGGTTGAGTTAACTTCTGTACTCTGGAAAAAATCTGCCGGAGTTTTGAAATAGAACAAAAAGATCAAGGGTTCAAACCTTTGGATATACCCGTACACGAGCTAATTCGTATTCCATATGTTCCAGAATTTAGAAAAGACATCTCAGAGTCGTTCGAATTGAGGTCTGGGGTTGGCACATCTCCGATCTCCAAATACCAAATATTCCGCAGAAACTATTTATGATATACAAGCGTCGAATTCAATATTTGAGGGACGTACTGATAGATAATTCAACGAGTGATCCTCCAAAACGTTTGCAGAGAGCCCTGAACATATGAAACCTTGTAAGTTGACGCGACAGGGACGAAAAATTGACGCGAAACAGTGTCGGTTAGTTCAAGAGCTTTGCATGTAAGCTTCTCGAGTGGATTTGGGCTTCTAGGCAAAGCCCGTGAATTTTCCATCTGCGCCAACCGCATGGCAGTTCTCTCTAAGAGAGTTCAAGGTACTTGGCTCCTCTCGTAATTGTTTGCCGAGAGCACACGTGTCAATTGTCGAGCTACGGTTTACACTTGGCGCACCGGGTTTCTCTCTCATACCTCCCGTCAGGCTGCTACGGACTCTTCAACAGCCATCAAAGCTTCGGTATTATATAGCTCGTCCAGGCTCGAGAAATGCGCGGTCACTCATACTCGTGCCCTGCTATCTCACGAAACGCACGCCAATATCTGCTCGAAATGCCTTCTCAGAGCGTGAAAATTTCTTCTCGTCGTTAGTAAAACTACCCTTCGAAATTCTGGAATCCTAAACTGGTCTTGATCATGTTTTATACTAATTATTCTAGGTCAGCAGCGGCATTATGCTATCATGCTAGCAACTATGCTATCTTTGTCCGTCGAGTGATTAGCCATGCTAATCAGAATACATGCAATCAAACGGATACATTTGTTCAAAATGAAAATTGCTCTGTAGATCGTTCTAGGAAGCAAATCCGATTTTGTGCATAAGGAACTTTTTTCTTCAGAAGAACGAGAAGAACAAGATGCCGTGACCCGTTGTTAGCGTCAGTTTCGTTCAACTTCCGCTCGCTTCATGCCACCTGTGACGACGCTGCATGCGTGCTCGCAACGATGCCTCCCGTCCGTCTCCTCATTGACGAGAGGGTCTGTGTAGGGAGAGCCGTGGAGAAGCTCAAGACCGCCCGTTCAGAAAAATCTTAGGGGTACCCTGACCAAACATCAGTTCCTGATCAGTATTTGGTAGGGGGACCCCTAAGATCATCGTAAGTTTATGCTTGGGTTTGTGGACATGATTTGATCAGTTCATGATCAGGGTACCCCTACGTCAGGCAAACCGGAGCCAACCCGTAGCAAATACTGAAGTTCTGTTTTGAAAGAATTTCGATGTTCTGCTCCTGCACAATAAGTTCTGCAGCACAACGTAATTTGCAGGATTGTGTGGTTGCGAGTGATTGAAATATATTCTTTCGATAAATCAAAGAAAGGATAGCATAAGAGGCAGACGAGTGATGATGTTAGCCCGAGAGCGAAAAAAATAACGCAATGAATTGCTGCATTTTGTTAGACTCGAGGTTAGATTGATGTGATTACGATGTTCCGTCATCGTTTACAAGGATATTGTGTATAAGTAAATGGATTGATGGGTCTTCATTTGTAGAAGAACTACTTTTCGTTTTGTAACTCTTTTGTGTCTTGTTGAGCCAGTGTTGAAAGTGCGAGTATTTGGCTCTGCCCGCCGCAGCAGCGATGTAAACAAAAAAATTAGTGCGTCCAGATAGAACGCGCAAAAGATGACGGAGTCGTCCATAAATTTTTTCTCACATTGAGTTTTGCACAGTACCATAAGTGCACCCATCTTGTCTCAATTTGCCAATCTTAGAAATGGGTACTCCTTCAACTTCCCGATAATTTTTTCACGTGTGTTGAACTAAAGTTTGAGAAAATAGGTGATGGGTTTATACCGACTTAGAATCGTATCCGCTTTCCTCAAAACACTCGAGGGGGTTTTCCCTTTTTTCGCGATTGTACAGCTAAGAAATCAACGAAGAAATTGAGTTTAGTAAAACCGGTGCAAATTTTTTCAGTTCGGTGGATCTTAAAGTTCTTAAGCGTATTTGATACCTTGTTCCAAGACCTTCAAAACCCGTTTTTAGAGTTAGAAAACATCGATCTGGAACATGCAAAATTTGGAGGTAAACAGAAATAGTGGTTGGGAACCTGCGAAAAGCTCCAAATATGGTTGCACGGCGATAAAAACATATAAAAACGATTTCATGCATTTTATCGCCAATTTACATCGTTTTGAATGATGGGGGCAAGTTGCTTGGCAAGTTGGGTACCACTTTTGTGAACTCCTAGAAAACACTTTCTGGGAAATTTTAAACAGCTCGCCTCCAGTTTATCAAAATTAGACCTACTCCAGCTCATTTCGAAGGTCTTGAGACAAGCTTCCACACGAGTTGAAGTACGTTCGAAAATATTGAGATGGGCCAAAGTTATTGAGAAATTGGCTTGATGAGGGTACCCTACATTAGTTGAAATCACAAAACATGTATTCAATAACAGTGTGGTGCTTCAAAGTCTCATTCATATATAATCAGGAGACGGTCCATTACTTCCATTGTTCCTATCTTAGAAATTGGTTTCTAAACTCAAAATTTTACTCAACATCTGGGAGACCTATAATGCGACGCTCTGAAATTGAGGACTCGCTTCATCATACGATTATTATAAAACGTGTGATATGAGAGAAAAGTTTCCGATTCTATATATACTATAGATATCAGGCTAGATTAGTCTAGACTCGAGCTCGGTGGTGTATCAGAGTTTCGAAAATTGCGTTTTGTTGTCGCCTGATGTGAATTTTCCTTCAAATCTCAGACAAAGGTTTCTCTTGAAAATTCTAGCAATTGCCAAAAAGAATTCTCAAAAAAGTCTACATTGAAATCCCTAATATGGATATGATTTCAATCTCAAACGAGTTCTCAAATATGTAATGCACATGCATTGCGAATGTCATCAAAATTTCCATGAACGAGTTGCCGTAATTTATGAAAGAATTTTGGACGTTCGAACATTCCCACGTTTGAGAGATGTAGAATTAATGAAGCAAGTTCCATCATCAAGCAATAGTATATTATGCGTCGAGTGCCAAAAAACTTTGTTCTTTGCGATAACTTTGTTGGACGTCGGCGAAGCCGACAAGGTTATCGTGAAGAACAAAGTTTTTGGCACGAGACGCATATGCCGCTTTACTTACACGGCGAGACGCGCGGTGTAAATGCATGCTAGAGCACCGCCGCATGACACACACACACACACACACACACACACACACACACACAGCAATGAGCGCGAGCATGAGGTCATAGGCCAAAAGTCGTTATATATAGCACATATATACAGCACCTAATACAATGGTGCGGCATGCGGCGCCTGCGCATAACATAGCAAACGATCCCGTCAACTGAGAGCGTGTCCACATGGATTCCCAATCACGGATTCACTCGCACCGCGCCGAAAGATGACTCCGTCATCAAAAACGCAATATTTTCGATAACTCAATGCAAACAACAATCGGTGTATGACGGAACCCCTCAAATACACATGACTTTTAATTCATCAGTGATATTGATTCGTCAAACCGTGCTGAATCGTGCATTCAACAGCTGTCGGCAGCCTCTAACCTCCATCTCGCTTATGCTAATCACACATATATTTAGACATTTTTGTTGCGTTTTGAATAAATAGAGAAAAAAACAACACACTTCGCATCGAATTCAGTTGGGCTTCAAAACGTAAAGTCAGCGTGTAAACATTTCAATTCCAAATCAGGGTATCTTCCGGGTTTGGTACCACCCTGATCATGAACTGATCATATCATGTCCACAAATGCCCAAAACCCTGATCAGCGCAGGAGCGGCTGGTCCGAGTACCATGATCAGGAACTGATCAAACCCCTACTTGGATTTCTGATCGGGCGTGGTCACTGAGATGTCATCCGTAGCCAGGAACTTGACCGCGTGAAAGGCAGAATGGGACTCCCCAGAAACGGACGGAGCATGGACATACCGGATCATACCCCAGCTCGATAAGTGGGCCGAGTGTTTTCACGCAGACCTGGACTACTGGATCTCCCAGGTGTTCAGCGACCACGGTTCTTTCGGTGAGTATCTCTACGGGTTCAAGAAAAACATTTCATCGGCATGACGGATGCGCGATCCCCTTTGAGACAACCCGGAGCACTCCTTTTTCGAGTGCCCGAAGACGGAAACACAGAGCACAAAGCCGGAGGGTCCCCTGGGGTGATCTCAACCCGGTAAACATCGTGGGATCCATGCTGCGGATCGAAAAAGACTGGCGCCGGAATGCCCAGTACACAAAACTCGCAATCGCCAACGAGGAAGAGAAGGAACAAGAGCTGCAATGTCAGGGACCTGAGACCAGGTGAAGAGGATGCTGCTAGTGCCCACTCGACCACCGTTGCAGCCATCAACAACATCGTGATTAACAAGACGTGAAGGAGCAACGGACGGTGCGCGTGCCAGCGCCAAACGTGCCGGTCAGTTGGAGGTACTGCTTACGCGGTACCCGACTGGTCGGTGTGTCGGAGTGGTTTTTAGTGAGTATACCAATGCCTCTGGGAGTCCCACACAGGGTAGAGCTGGAGCTCTCTGCTGCCTAATGCATCTACCTCTCCTGAAAAAATGATTAACTCATTTTGGAGGCCTTGAAACAACCGTTATTCATAGCTTTTGTTTTTTGATAGAAGATAAGAGAGGGGTTCGTGATACTCTCAGAAGGTATACCTCTAGCAGGTGCATCAGTTTATTCCAATTTTTCAGCAAACATGATCTGTAAAATATTGTCGTAGATCTAGAAACGGATGGTCAAGAGCAACGACTTTGCAATGACAATCTCAAACATGAACTCGATCTGATTATTAAATTTCGAGATCCAATAAGGC
The DNA here is from genome assembly GCA_029851415.1 of Eretmocerus hayati. Classification (NCBI taxonomy): domain Eukaryota; kingdom Metazoa; phylum Arthropoda; class Insecta; order Hymenoptera; family Aphelinidae; genus Eretmocerus; species Eretmocerus hayati. The sequence continues at coordinate 168,466,781 of CM056742.1, forward strand.
TTTTTGGACACGAAAACACGCACGCTGACGGCTGTCCAGGTGCGGCTTGTGTCTTCTGCTCGCTTGTGCGGAATGCGCGAGTGATACGCTATCTACCATCAAAACATGAAATAACATGGCCGGCGACAGGCAACTGTCCACACGGTGCATTCAGGACCACTCCTAGTATCCGTTTACCCTAGTTTCAATGGCGCAACAGCCCAAGATCGATCATATCATGAATAAAATTCCGATGAATCTTCACGCATAATTGGTCGTAGTTTAAACGGTATAATTCGTGAATTTGTTCATTTTGCCCCGAGTGGATTTTCTGGCTGTTTATCATCACTAATCGACGTAGTGGGCTGAGTAAAACAGTTATGAATTTTCACTCGATTCGAAAGAGACCTTTTCATGGATTCCAATGTCTCCCTCATTTTCTTCATAGTAAAATTTCCGAGTTATGTCGCTCTAACTTCCAACTATTCAATCCTAAGACTGACCACTTTTGGTTACCAGAAATACCCCTTGAGGCCCTTCGTGTCACATTGTCTTTTGCGTCACTCCTCGCAAGATCCGATCATACCGCAATTCGAATATTTCATGGAAAATACACTCATCGATCTTTTCTCGCACTTGATATCTCTAATACAACCAAAGACATTGCAAATACTTTGTAAGGTGGTAGTGGTGAGGTATAGGGCCATGACGCGCGAGCGAGCATCGGATCGCGTCATCGGAGATTGTCCGATTTCCCCGCGGTGTTTGCATACTCTGGCTAATTAATGCCATTCAACGTATACCAAGTATGTATGTAGTTTCTCCTCTCCTCTCTCTCTCTCGCACTTGGCGCCTCCGGGATGGTCACTCCGATCGCTCCAACGCGCTTTGAATCCCAGGGGTTTCGTTTACCCTACGAATTTCCGATGCTTCCGCGATACGAACGATTGTCCATGTACTCACTTCACTCTCTTCTGACCACGCATGAGAGAATTGTCACAGAGTGCGATAGCGCCGATTTGACCCGCAGGCGACTTTTGTTAACGCAAGGGCTTGCCGAGGATGGAACTAAAATAAAAAAATAAAAAATACGGACGGTAGTGAACTCGATCCGGCGAACGACGACCCTTCGGACGGCTCATTACGCTGATTATACCTAACCCGACGCTCTCCAGGGCGTGCGAAGATTGACGTAATACAGGGGAGCTTGCGATATCGTTGCAGAGAAAGCTTTTGCCTGATTGTGTGCGTCCGTGAAGGAAATTGGTGTAGGGTAGTTATGTACCGACATGAATAATTTGTACTGTAAAAATAAAATCTCGGTCAACACTCTCTATTCATTCGAAATATCTGAAATCTATTCTCTGAAACCAGTTACCAAAACTCTTCGAGTATTGGAATTCCTGCGGCAAATATCTCTCTCTGGGGAATTAGGTATTTTTTTTCGTTGAAAGCAAAATCATTATTGATGAGATTCAATGTTCACTCGAGAATCATTAGGTTATCTTTGATTCCGTCAAATTTGCGCCACAATTTGTTAAATTTTCATCCCTTGAAAAATACACCAGAGTTAGCGGAACGCAAAAATTTCGACCCATTCACTCTTGCGAGATTCACAAAATGAGATATCAAGTCTGTAATAGGTAGCGGAAAGATAACATCTTACGTAATTGACTGTTAATGCACATTTTGAGTTCAGGTGAGAATTTTCCTGCATTTTGAATGGTTTGAATTCTGTGCGGTCTCATTTTCAGTATGGGAACTGACCTGGTTGGAAATTTTTTTAAAGTCTCTTAACTCGTCATCAATGATTACTGATCGTGTAGTCATTCGGTTTCCATAAGAAGATGGTACCAAACAGTAACTTTAAGAAACCTCTTTTTGATGGGTTACTCAAGAAGAGGTTGTTTCAAGCAGAAAGATGGCATTTTGAGCATTGTGAGAGACATGCTCAATACAGGGTTTGTGGAACTACGAGGAAGTCCTTTTGGTAATCAGGGATATTTGCCAATGAATGAGCTTTTGTGGTAAAATTCAGGGAAGCAATGACGGAACATGGTGACAGAGTTATAGAGGAAGAGGTCCTGTGACCGCACTCGATTTGACAAATATTGACCTTTGGAGAAGGGTAAAAGTGCTTATATTCGTAGTCGGGCGTGCCGCATGCCAGTCATTCTATACGAGAGGATCAAGTATTCTCGAAACACGAGCATCGACCAAGAGGCAAGCACCACGTAGTCAATACTTGAGCATCAATCAGCCGGTAGTGCTGATGCCGTGTACAGTTGCAAACGTCAAATTCTCGTATATATATATGTGTACCCGGTTAGCTACGAGTATAGCAATACAACCGTGTATATCCTGGAATCACCCTCTTATCGACCCAACCCAACAACCCGTTGCTCTGTTAGATGCTCCTGAACACAGTAAAGTGTAGATATATTATAGAGCTACCAGCGCCTACACTTCATCATATTAAATTCATCAATGGGTTTGAAGGACGTGTCTATACAGTTCAAGTACCGTGGCAAGGAGACGATTGTATTCGAATATAGGTTGCAATTGGATGATTTTAATCTTTTCTGGTGAAGTGGTTAGTCTATATTCTGAGGTGTAACTTCGAGGAACTTACGAAAATTCGTGCATCTCTCAGATGCGTGAATTCAAAATCTGAATATGACAGTGTGAGGACGAAACAAAAATTTCACGATATTCAAGTTTGACTAAATGTGGATAGCATGTTTGGGATAAATTTTTTGGATTTTTCGAAACTTTTATCATACAATGAATTTACGATTGGACTGATAACGCATGGAATAATCAGCGTTCGAATCAGAATGTATCTAATCAAACACTCGCTGATTGCCTTTGACTCCCGAATTTAGTAACGGCATTGCTCCTGATATTTATTAAAAATTATCTCAGAATCTTATATTGGTGATTATGACATAACTTAGATATTTGGACGCCAAAACCGGCGGAGGTCGGGATTTGGACCAAAAATTAACTACCTAGTGGAAATATAGCTGCAATCTGACTGCTCATAGGTGTTTTCCAATTTATCTGCCATCCAAAAACGAATTCCAGACGGGCATGAACGTTAGTTAATCTATGTAAAAGATATGAGCAATTTTCGATATATTTTGCCACGGTAAGGACATTTTGGCATGAAAAGTGATTTCCAAGGCGCAAATCAAAATGGATCGTTTCGTCCGAATACATGGCCTATTTTCACCTCGATTTTCACGGTGAGAGTAGACTGTAAAAAAATTTACTGGATCTTGACGTTGCATAGTGTTCAAGAGCCGGTGGCCACGGTAGGGACATCTCTTATTTTGCAACGGAAAAATTGTCCATAAATCATCGCGCGGGAAGGTGCTCGCGTGGTTCAGCACTCCTCTGGTGGTAGAATTTTGTTCGTTGGTGTGTTGGGGATTGATTACTGCAATTATAGAGCCGTTAGAAGCGATTCGTAGATCCGGAGTCGAATTATCGAAAAGTATTCGAAAAATTTGCAGAATTCCAGAACAGAATGTCGGTTGTGTTTTGATTATTTTGAAGTGAGACCGGCTGTGTTTTGATTATTTTGAAGTGAGACGCGAAACCGGGATTAAACGAATATCTCGGTAAACTACACGATATTAGAAATGTGCAACTCCAGTTTAGGACATGCCACGGTAAGGACATTTTGACGACTTTTGGTAAGCTCAGATCTATATTAAATTTGTATCCGCTACTAAAACTATTGGGACATCTTCATTTCAATAAAATACACTGAATATCATCATTTCACCAAATTTGGTCGTTTAATATGAATGCGAGGCCAGGACATCAAATGTCTGAGTTATCTCAGAATCACTCAGACATTTGATGATATTCATATAGTCGTTTGTAAACCGAGGGTTAGAGTTTGATCCGAGGTTTAGGCGCTGTAGTCGGTGCGGCCAATAAATGAACCAAGGTCTCTGCATGATACCAGCGCGCAGAACACCAAAGATTCAGACTCATAATCTAGCCACGACGACTACAACGCCTAAGCCGCGGATCAAACTCTAAACCTCGGTTTAGAAACGACTATGAATACTAGAGTCATATTCCCAACCATTAGGTTATCTTCTTTATAATTTTGATGTAACTTGACACTTTCAGGGAATCGAATGGAATTGAAGGATTTCCTTATCGCTTAATATGTTGTGTTGAAGTTTCACTCTATATCAACTTGCTGTGTTCATTAGAATTTTGTCCCAAGAACAATTTATTCTTGAAACAGGACGAGTTGCAAGTTCCAAGCGCCAATTTTTAGAACAATGTGAGAGAATTATCTAGTCATCGAAAGGCTTCGATAAACACCAGAATACATAAAATTGTCACAGTTTAGTGCTAGCTCAATTTTTCAGGGGTTGGTAAAAATCGTCCTCGTCCAGCTAAATTTTTCACCGCAATGGTCACCACTTTCGCACCCACATCGATCCACATGTCGCCCGTGTTGAATCTGTCTGGGATCAGAGTTCCAGCGTGTGATAAAAAAAAGAGATAAAAAAGTAAAAAAATTCGACAGCACAGGGGCAAATGTAGATGCGATTCGTTCAAATGTTGCGCTGGCTCAGCGTTATATGCCGGATCTATCCAACGAATACATAGTAGCGTATTGCTCTGTGTATGGATCTATATAGATAGAGCTTGCAAGCTCTTGGTGTCCCTTGGGTGAGACTCGAACGATTCTCTGGTCTGTGAAACGGGCGTGAGACATTTATAAATATATACGATCGCATGAATGAACGAGTGCAGTCAGTTAAACGTCGGATGCATGCGGTAGAGTTGGTTCTGAGTGCCTATGCATGGATAGGATCTGGAAAAATGAAAAATATATGAGAGTTTAGGAAGGGCGAAGTTTGCTAGAAGAGCCGCGGATGAAAAAACAACGAGGACAAGTCAGCACAGAGCAATGAGTGCAGGATGAGGTGTGGGTGGCACGAGGGTATGCAGCTGTGACCTGTGACAGAAAAAAATTCAGCTCGAATGCAACGTTCTACATATGCAGTCGTGGTCATAAGGGTAGACCCATTCGATTTTTCTTTTGGCCCTATCCCTGGAGTACATTGTAAAAATAGACGTGTTTGGAGTCAGATCGCTTGATCTGTTGATTTTTTTTTTCATCCTAGATGGGGTCCGATTTTCAAACATCCAAAAAAAGTTCAAAAGATCGAGTATGAGTCACAAGCTTTGAATTCCAGAATTTTATATAATGGTTCAATGGAGTTAAGTTGAACATTGATAGTGCGCACCACAGTTTCCGTATTCCAATTCTGATGCTTTGAATCGATAGCTCTGTAGAGCAATCTGCAGCAGCTGCCTCATACAACCTAGCGAAGAAGATTCTGGAATTCAAATACGATAGCTTCCCCGTCGTGAAATATTCAATGCCTTCATAAAACAACTCAATCCTATTCTTTGTTTTTTGTCTAGTGCTGGTCTGCAGTCTGCATGCGCCTAATAAGTGTATTGGATCAAGGCATTTTTTTCTTGAGGAGAAATTATGCGAGCACTGACCGGGTGTACTCCAGTCATAGCAGTAGAGTATCTCGACTTGAGTGCATTGTGTCACTAGATATCGCGAGACTGTTAGGCTAAGGCAATGCGACAGCGCCCAACAGTGCACAGACGCCTCTTGCAGACTGCATGAATATGGATAGAAGTGAGCCGAGCTGTATTGCCATCAAGATTAGCCCCGCTAACGCCGCGCCGTCGCCGTCGCCAGAGCTTGGCTTTCTATTTCACACCGAGTTGACTCGTTAATGCAGGTGAAAAATTCTACCCTTTGTATACAGATGGATTGAAGCCAACAAGTCATTCGCGTACCTCATGAATTTGCATTGACGTTCCGTAAAGAGGTAGATGGATTACCAGAAGGGAGAGGATCAGAATTAATCAAAACAGTTTTTTAGAATATTTTTCAGTATTGTATAGTGGACCTAGTGTTCCCTGAGTGACTTTTATGATTAGTTGTCTCGCACAGATTAATAGTGACCAACAATTAGAGGGAATGTTGATAACGATTCCTTTCTCTTGCCTTATCAGAGTCTTCTCACGACTGAACATATGTTCATTATTCTTTCAAATTCATGGAAGAAAACTCCAGTGCGATAGCAACGATGCCATTATAATTATGATCATTCTATAAGGATTCGATGAGGTTCTATCATATGTGACTGAGACATCCCAATATATGGTACAAGTTTCCTTCATTTATGCCTCTTCATTTTTTCCGTCTTTGTTTCATATTTTGATGACAAAATTTCATTTCGATCAGCAATTATTACGATATTGGTGATGACGAGCACTTTGTATTGTTTACAGGTTGGGAGTGCATTAACATTCTTTTCCAAAAATCATTTCTTGGATGACGAATTTTGCATATCTCAATCGATACTCTTTCCGCACCACGAGTATTTGCAAATTGACTTTTCTCTCCAACTAAGACTCATGGTTGATAACTGATAATATGTCTAGAATCAGAAAAACCAATGTCGATTGCAAATTTAGAGCTAAATATACTTTCACCTGAACAGAGTCGTCACAATCGAACGGCAATGTATACGAAACACAGATTAGTCGGAAGATTGATTTGGATAAGATTGTAATGCTCATGGGGTATGAATAAAATGCAGAAGTACCGTTTGAAGCTAATGGACTCCGAGATTGAGGTCTATCGAGATAACCAATCAATTGGTCGATTCTGCGTCAATGAGCTCAGCGTTACGGTTTGAAAAGCTTTTGAAATTTTTGCTGGGACCGCGAGTGAATGCGGAAGTAGAAACCGTGCAAAAACAGCGTGAACCATGAATCGCAGCTTAATGAGTATCAAATGAACGAGTGACGTCGATTCTTGTATATGGGCAAAAGTCGCTGAGTCAGAGTGACGCTGTCGATTAAACTATCGATACTGGTCTCTGACAGGGTTTTGCGCGAATCTACAGTCAGTACAGTAAAACGTGGCTCGTGGTAGAAAATATCCTGAATAATGCGCAATATATGGTCTCTTTTTTATTGCAACAATCATCTGTTGGGACTATTCAAAGCGCTGTCTGGTGTGGGCCAGATCAATAGATGGCTGCAATCTCATCAGAATAAAAGCATTTGGAACTCAGATGGAATAATGCTGTGTCAGCTTTTGGTGCATGGAAATGTTTGTGTATGGATTAAGAAATGTCACAGGGATTAAGAAATTACGTACAACTGATTGAACGGTATTAGATATGACGAATGCAGGAGACAGATGCATTTTTTAAAAGAAAATTTGACAGGGGAGTAAAATAGAATTCTCGTCAAACTTGATATTTAATTTAACTGAATTGTGTGACAAGAATAAAAACGACGGTCCTCAAATCAAGATTCTCCATTTTCTTCCATTTGATTCAAGAATCTCTAAAATTATTGCAAGCGTCTGATGTAAGGTACAGAAAATGCGTGCAAATTTGTTGTGAGAGATCCAACTTGATTCCCGTGGATCAAACCACCTTGACAGGGTAGGGGTAATAATTTTTCATGATTTTCATAACGCAGACTGTATTCCGATGATACTTGAGTTCAAATTACAAAAGGCCCTTTACAGCATTCCTCAATTTTGAGTAAGCAAGCAATAACTATCAGGATATGATTATTGAGATCTATCATAATTCATTCGTTGCAACTCTCGCTCGCCTTCATCTTGCAAAAGTAATCATTGACCCCTGCACTCGGCATGGTCTCTCATCCATATATCGCTTCAGCCCTGCTATAAAGAGCGAGTCTCAAAAATAGTACTGTTATCGAGTTGCTACTTCAATCCCAGTCAACCACCACTATAGAACCACCGATGCAAAGCTCATCGATCCCCATTAGCGCAAAATGAGATTAGCCCATGGCTGTACCTTTCTACATTGTACATCCATCCATCCACACATACCCAACGGGAGTAACAGACCGAAAGAGCATCAGGACCAAGCTGCAAGTAATTCAAAATAAGCGTCCTGGCAAAATTTTTTCACTACCAGGGGATTGAAAAAGTTACCTCGGTGAATTTTCAGGCCAACCTCGGGTATCTACATACATGCATTGCTTTTCCCGTCAATTTCGGTCTACAGAGCTTGACAAAATTTACGATAACTGTGCAAGTCCCGATGCTTCCGTTGTGCGAACACGCGTGTGATACGAGATACAGAGAGTTGCTATATGCACTATATGCCAGTTTGTGTAAATTGCAATTTGCTCACGGACAGAGAAAGCGACACATCGTTGTGTTTATGCTTGCGAAAATTGAGGGGTTCGGTGAGCTTGCACGCCCGCTAATCTCCGCCCCGCTTATTACTCTGGTTCTCGATGTTGCAACGTGATCATTCTTCCCTGCCTCCCGCAACATTTTCAATTTCACAGTGGAAGAAAGCCGATCCGACGATCCGCTCTACATCAGTTGTGTCGTTGAGCCGATAAAGCTTTGGAAATTCGTGTATGAATTGTCCGTTCTGAGCTGATGTACTTTAGTTGCAACTGTATAATATAGATGAGCATTTTCGTTTGAAGCCTCCCTTTATTCTGATTACACTGATTCCTCTTTTTTACGAGACAACTGATAAATATGTTAACTCGCTTGGGATTTATATCACTGGGTTTATTGTTTCGATATTGAAGCTTCGTCTTATCCCAGTCCAAACAGGCCTCCTTCTTTCAGAGCATGTTGGGAGCATGACATATTTAGTTGGTTGATGAATATTATTGCTTTCATAGAAAAAACTTTTTCTAAACTCTTTGCAAGATTCTGGACTTGGTCCACTTCCGTAACCTGGATTCATTTTCGAGTCGTAATCTAACACATTCGAATGCAAAGCTCAAAATCGCACTTCCGTCACTGTGTGCGGCGGGACTCACTGGTGTGTCCCACGTAATGTTGAATTCCATTAGAATAGAATCATCAGCACACGTAGAAAGACGGCTGATCCGGCAGTGGGCCCGAACGCTGCGAACGCGTTGATTAGATTTTACATCAGTTCTCGTGTGCAAAAACAGGCTTAATACACAACCAGATCAAACTTCCGTGACAAAAATGACTTGAGTCCATTTCTTCCTTTGTGAAAAGTTTTGGAGTCACGGAGAACACCCACAGGTTACGGATCACGAATTTGGCTAAAACTCTCAGGATAGCCTCCTTTTACCCCCAAAAGATGAAACCTAGAGCTGCACTTGCGAATATCCAACCGATCTCGAGCTACAGCTAATAACATCAGCATTACGGGTATATCTGCATATATTTTTTCAAAACATGGGTTCATATGGGCAACGTTTATGTCATACATAGGTTATAGATTGGAAACGGTTGGGCATTTGCAAGTGCAGCTCTTGGTTTCATTTTTTGGTGGTAGAAGGAGACTATCCCCCAGAGTCTCAGCCACATCCATGGCCCACGACAGCTGGATGCTCTTTGTCAGTCTACTCTTGCACTGAAATTTCTATCCGAATTATCAGAATCCAAGTGGACTGAATTCATCTTTTCGCTGTAATCAAAATGTCATCATCGGGCAGTTGCAAATAATCATTCCTGCCCATGGAAGAAATTGAGAGTGATAGTTATCTTCGTGATATTACGAGTGCTTTTCGCGTGATGTATCCTTGGAATTCATGTATTCCACGTAGAATTCAAAGTCAATTCATTAATAACATCGACAATGGACTCAGAACCACTTTGGTTCTAAGCCACTCACACGATAATTGGGTTGTCGTGAGTTACTTCCTTACTCATCAACCATTCTTCTTTCCCCAAAAACATATAGCATTGCTTCTACTTTGCGATCCTGACGATGTTTCCCATTGTGAGCTCGCATTAAATTGAGCTCTATATACTTTCTTAGCAACGTCACACTTTATTCCATGCACACGTAATTTCTGATATTTTTTCACTTAGGTTACTCATATGACTGATTGACTCATTCAAGACTACATCGAAAGTAAAAGTGGAAAAAACTCAGAAGGCGCTCGTGGCAATCAAAGTTGTCGTGATTGAACCATAAATGAATCAACTTTTCACTTTATTATCTTCTGTAAGTTGAAGAATACTAAAATACCGATAATAATTCGTCAAGGCACTAGAGCGGGCAGCAATCGTCATATTTTGTAGTATTTTGTAGTCGTGTTTTGAAGGCTTTGCGGAACTCTTTTGGTTCATAAAACATTTAGCCATGTATATTGTTCGCCTTCCATCGATCTTCTTCGTGGCTTTGACATGTGGAAATATAGTTTGCCATGCTATATTTGGAGACTTGTTCAACGAGGAAGATTTTGAGAAATGTCTCCAACGTTCGGTCGACGAATTCGGTGATTCATTTATCTTGATTCTTGATTTTTAGGATTACCTATGAAGAATGATCTCTTCACTTTGTAAGAAGACTTAGATTGCATGATTTGATAAATCATTACTGCTCGAAGTTATTTCAGCAAGTGGAAGTATGGTATACCGTAGTATGATGTTTGAATAACCCTGTGGGAGGCCTTCACGAGACAGTCGATTTTTAGTACTTCACAGCACTGTGGAACAAGTCTCGCGCGCGAGTCAATTTCGAAACTTTCTTGCATTTGAATTATCTTCGGTCAATCATTCTTGCACTCAAATTCACGAACAATCCTGATATCATTCCATTCAAACGATATGGTTGCGTATGAGTGAATGAAATACCAAAGACTGAAACTTCAATCTGAGTTTGTAATTTTCTACAATTTTGAGCATCCATGGTGTTCGCAGAGAAACTCTATCTTTCTGAGCTAAGAATGAAATCGCTCAAGAATTTTATTTCAGGGCCTTCCCATGATTACAATACTGTCAAGAAAATGTGTTCTACATATTGTGTCCTGGAACATTGGGAACTTGTAAGTATATATTACCATTTTCGAATTTTAGTTAAAAACAACGATATTTTGCATAACAAAATACCGTGACTGGTCACTTGCGACATTCATTTCAGATTGATCCTGTTGGAAATCTTAATCTGAGTCGGTTGACATTTCTCAAGAAGGAAACAAAAGCAGATAATCTTGAGCAGGCTCTCTACAAATGTGATCAAAGAAAACGGAACAAATGTGTTTACGCTAAATGCCTTATGAGCAGTGGGCTGATACTGTAAGAATTGTGAAGACAACTGAGCTTCAAATATCTGAGAGAATGTAACAATTATTCTGGGTAAATTCAATAGCCCACGCAAATATTTTCATGTGCTATATTTTTGTGCCTTGTCAATTTCTTTACAGACATCGTTCGAGATTTGATTCTCTTCATCGTTTAACTTGCTATAATATCCCGTAAAACTAAACTGTGAATAGTTGATGTATCAGAGTTCATCTTCTGACTCTTTGTTTTATGAGGTTTTGTCATCTGAATACTGAGGGCCGTGACAGATTTTTGAAGGAAATCTTGATGTTGCTTGATTCTCCTCTTTTCTTCATCGGATTTTTGCCTACTCTTGAATCAAATGGGAAGACGTCATGTCCGCTAGTTTGACTTCTATCGATAGAGCTGTATGTATTCTCCACATATCACAGTAAGTTCTGCTTGATGATACCCATTCTCGCACGATTTCACCTATCAAATCGCAATAGTGCACTGAACTCTCAAAATCAGACTAATTGCCTGCAATCCAAAATGGCACGATTGGAGGGTTTCTTAGAAAACCCACGAGGAACACCCAGGGATTGTGGAACGCGGATTTGGCTGAAACTCTGGGGATAGTCTCCTTTTACCGCCAAAAGATGAAACCACAGTGCCGCACTTGCAAATGCCCAACCGTTTTCGAGCTGCAGCTAATAACATTAGCATTGCAAGTATATCTATATATATCGTCTCCTAACATGTGCCTATATGGGTAATGCTAATGTCTTAGCTCACAGCTCAGGAACGGTTGGGCTTTTGCAAGTGCGGCTATGGGTTTCATCTTTTGGCCATAAATGGTGACTATCCTCAGAGTTTCAGCTGAATCCGTGGCCCACAACACATGGGTGCCCCTTGCCAGTACGATTCCATCTGACTTTGGAAGTTTTTCCTCACAGTGTGAGCCATGCTACCTTTGAATAACTCGCTGTTATGTGTTGTAATATTCAGATGACTTAGGCAGATTTACGAATGAAACCAAAGAATGCATCAGATTTTCTAGATTTTTGATCGAATACATCGGCGCCCCATCAAAAATACCAATTCAAATCAGATATTTCAGACTATTTAGCGAATTTCCGAATTGATTCTGTCGATCTATCATTAAATCTGAGATCTCTCAGAAGTTTCAGTTTCAAAGGGAACATGAGACGATTCGTTGTTGGAAAAGGGGTGAAAGAAGGGCTCTTTCAAGCAACCCTAGTGAAAATAAGTGCCTCACGATCATATATGAACATGTTCCCAGCTGAACTGTGGTCATCTATGACCATCTATGACCTCAGAAAATATTATGTCTCCATGGTTAGTCATAGGTACACAAAGCCAACTCGTACATGTCCGTAGGGTATTGTAATCAAGTGGTTGTACATGACATTTTCAATATCGGATGGAGGCCTAGCAGTTGGAGCCCCAAGCGCGCTTATTTCGAAGCTTCGGATTGAGAAACATCTCGAGTTGGCAATGAAGTGCTTCATTTCCAACATGAATTCCTAGGATCAAGTATGGAGACCAATAACGACCTATGATTCCGGCCTCATGGTCATAGGTGGTCATGTATGACCACAGTCCGGTCGGGAACATGTTCATATATGATCATCAGGCACTTATTTTTACTAGGGAATTCTAAACAATAGCTCAGCTTGGTGGACTATTGCTGCAGATAGTTCGGTAGCGGAGAGCGAGAGGCTATGTAATGCTGGCTGAAAAATTGGGATCAATTCGCCGTGATGAAGAGTCTGTAGCAGTTATCGGTTCTATTCTGGTTTGCGATCCCCGATGCGTATACTTTCGAATAGCTCTGAAGTCTGAGACGTCTATGCATACGTTTGCGTACGGTGCTCACCTAACATCACCAGCTTTAATTTCACTATCACTCGATTGTACTCATTAATTAGTGAAAGGATTGGTGCTAGCGGACAAATTTATAAATTCAATGGAATGTATTTTAGATTTCTCACTTAGACATGTCAACATTTTCTATGTAGGATCCCCACCAAACTTCATTTCCTTTTTTCTGGCCAAACTTCAGGGAATGTATAGAATTACTAGGATTTGACGTTCCGGTCTGATCAGCATGGAAATTCAAAGAATCCATTGTGATATATCCTTGTATCAATTACTGAAATCTAAATCTCTCAGGCCGTTACCCAACTCTTGGAGAAAACCATTCGCTTTCTTCGATTTTTCGATAACATAAAAATTCGAGGCAGTGGGTAGATTGATGCATTCAATGAATTGATCGCATCACGGCCTCAATTCGATATTCCCAAAACCAAAACAAGAATGTTCCCGACTTTTTGGTTCAACATAGGTCTCTTGCTTCCAGAAACCAATCATAATTTTGAGTAAGATTCAGAGTCCTTGAGTGTGTTGGGTTTCAATTTTCACGACGTCAACTAATCGAGGTGATTAGAATTCGTCAACTCTTATTAAATCATCTTCCTCTTTTATTAAATTCACATTCGAATCAGTTGGAATATTGGGCAATTCTAAATTTCAGAATTGCTTGTGACTCAATTTCAGTTATATAAAAAAGTTTGAACGTGACGAGTAAACACAACTTCATATCAGCATCTTACCCAGGACTCACATTACGAGTTTGAGTTGAAATATTCACACGTCAAATTCTGCTACCAGGGAAACTGCATAAAATTCAGCTCTAATCATTTGAACGCAAAACGTACCAAAGCCATAAATCAGAACGATTTGCGCGCGCGTGGCGATTGACCAACACGTGGAGTAACCACCAGAATCTCGATTTATGTAAATCGTCCAACTCCTTGCGATAATAATTTCCCACTTGGCTCGGAACTTGTGACATGCACAATACCTGATGGAATATTTGATCGATTCCAGCGTTGGTCTTCGAGTCTCGAGAGGCGTGCCTTGAGAAAAAACGACTTTTCCATTAGGAATCTCGTCTTGGCTACGGTTTCAATTGTGAAGGTCTGATTTGAATGCAAGTGCAACAAGATCAACACGATTCAATCTGCCCGTGGGCCATACGAGAAGCAAAGCAAATGGAGAAGTTATGCCACTCTGAACTCCCCGAAGAATGCACTTACATTTATGCGTTAGAGACGACCTTGGGGTCAAATTTTGAATCACAGTAAGTGGTCATCCGTTGAGCGCGTAAAATATCTCACTTCACTGCTTTCACATGCTCTTTCCACGACAGAGTCTCTTGTTTCCCCATTTTTCCGTGACCTCTTTTTCCATCCTTTACGATGTTACTACCGCAAGCTCACGCACGCAGTGTTGTGACATCTCGAACTAGACCAAGTTTCCTTTCTAGTTCTCTGTGCCTATGCATGATTCGGTTTTGCATTACCCCAGAGTTTTCGTGCACGGAACTTTCTCATTTTATAGTTCATTACCAATAAAAACTGACAACGGGTAACCACCGAGTCTTAGATTTGATTTTAGACACTCAAATTTTTTACAATGTTAATGGTTCCACAATCGGTCCTCATGGCTACTTTGTGGAAAATGTATCCCCAAAAATATTTTTTCCCTCAAATGTTGACAATGATGAACGTAACGGATTTGCGAGATCATTCATTGAAGAGGGAGGAGTTGCCATCTCCCAAATAAGGTATTTCGCAATATGAATGATGACATTGTTCAGTCTAATCTTCTTGATCGTAAGTCACCTACATGTAGTAAAGTAATCTCGTGATGATACTTTACCCACAGGCACACTAGATCGTGTCTTACTGCCTTCGAATTAATTCAAACGGATCTTAAATTGTATGTGTACGTACCTCGTTCCGGTAGGGCAAAGTCAATCGATATACTGAGATTTATTCACGAGAACGGCTCTAACTTCCCCTTTCGCTCTTGCGCACACATGCGACTGATTTGATCGTGAGCCCTTTAATGTGCTCAGGACACGTAAAGCGAAGAAATAGAGCGCTCGTTTCGCCTCTCAAGATATCAACTTGAGCTACCCGTAAGTACCTATATCGCGAAATGTCATGCGATCGCCACGTTGTGATATGCATAATACACTCGTGAATTGAAATGCGACACATTTCAACGACTTCGGCAGTGCAGGTTATGCGCCACTGTTAACCCCTATTGTTGGATCCCGAGCATTTTTCGATTTACTTTTTCAGATCTGAATTCGTTTTTGAGACCGTGATTTCTCCTTCGAATGAAATAATCTTAAGGTTTTATGTTAGCTATGGAGCCTGGATGTGCGTTATAATGAAATCAATCATTCAGTGTATATTAAAATAGAAAAGGTTTTCATGTATCATTGAAATATAAAATTTACACAGCTTAAAGGAATTCATGATATTTTTACCCGAAACGAAATCTGTACACGTGAGATTTGAGGGCTCTGACTAAGTTTCCTGGTCACTGAAACGAGTGTGAGATTATCTCAGTAGCCTGAATGTCATCAAACTTTGTTTCTTTACAAACCTCGGATGAAAGTAATTGAATTTGTCTAATTTGAAGATCCCGAATCCCTCTGATAATTTTCCTTGACGTGCCAGTTGATACTGTTGATTTTTTCATTACCTTGCAAATAAGATGAAAGAATTGTGAAGAGTTGCAAATATAGAAATACTCATTTGTATTGTAATTCGTTCACCTCTTTCGAAAGCTGACGGCAAGCCACATTATTCTCTGATAATGAATCGTATGATTAATCGACGATTCAAATAAAGTTCACACACCAGTTATCGAGGAATAATCACAGTATACTCTGTAATAACTATTCTAGACTCGCATCACATTTTTCCTCCTTCAAAATCAATATACCTCACTGTTTGAGAATACCGCGAGTAATGGAGCTCAAATTGTTTGGGGACGGAAAATGAATGATGAAGACAAAGAGTCGTAAAAAAGAATGAGGTTTCCTTGATTCGGTTATCAAGATTTTATACTCTTGGAATAAAAAGGACTTGAGGCACAGCTACTACCTCATGAATTCCATCATTCATGGATGCCAACACTCTCATTTTTATCGGAACACTCGGCAACATACGAAATTTCCGTCTGAGCTATTTGAAGGAGTGTAAAAAACAGAATGCAGAGAATGGAAGACACCTGAGAGGTGCTTCAGGTGCGTACGTGTCTTTTTTGGCGATTACCTCGATATGCCAGGCTTTACCGTCAATAGGAAGATTCTAAAGGGGAGTGTAAAGGATCGAAAGAGATGAAATTTAGGATGAGGTTCGGAGGGAGCGGATGAGAAGGATTGAAAAATATGGTTCGGTGATGCGGAAAAATGCGCCCCTACCCGCAGCTGTGATTGATATACTCCATTAGATGATCAATCTGATCTTTCACCTCTCTCGATGGCGTCAGTATTTTAGCTAGAATTTTTATGAGAAAGGACGATACGGTATCTCACTAGATGATATTTCAACATAAGAAGGAAGGATGAGAAATCGCGAATCAGTTTTGAACTCAGGCATGACATCACTATCAGACTTCAAGAGAGCTAAGGACTGATAATCATCATTCGGATTTTGCAATCTTGATTATTCCGTTACAACCGATGCCGAATGAATTCGCAAATCTCAAAATCCCTAGTGTATTCTACGAAATTGCATTCTGAAGTTGTCTTGGCGGAGAGAATAAAAAGGGCTCAGAATTGTAGAGAATGAGAAGCCGGTGAAGTTCATTAAATATGGCGTGGTTGTCGCGTACTGAGTTTCAACTTTCCACCAAGCGGTCTACGATGGCGTGTAACGAGCTTCGAATAGAAAATGAGGCGAATAATTTGCATAGCTCTCATTCTGAAAGCTTCTGCACTCGGTCTACCAACTTCAGAAGCTTCCTCTCGATACTCAAACTATGTGGGGTCAGGTTGGGATTACAAAAGCTCTGTTCTTCCAAAATTTGTAATTGATGTATTGAAATTCATCATACCCCTACCAACCATATAAAACGAAATATTGATTTCTCTACCGAACAAAACTCATCACATTTAGGACTTTTAATTCAAAAAGAGTTGCGGGTCGATCGATGGTTGAGAATTTCCAAATGATTGATATTTTGAGATCATCTTAATCCACTCACTGTTTGAGATTCATATCTCAGTACACGACGATTAAAATGACTGAAATTGGTTGAGATTCAGGCAGTAAGTTGTAAAAAGATCCACCAAGGAAATCTGCCTACATGACTCCAGAATGAATTTTGTGCGAGAGAGAAACTATTCATTACTTTCCCACACTACAGTACAGGGATACTTGCTAAACTTTCTGAATCAATTTCAAAGAAATTTAAGAGGATGTCGTACTCTCTTAGGTTATCAGACGGGCTCATAATAGTAGCATATCCTAAGTGTAGATGGCGACACTTAGAATGGGCTTCTCATATGTAATTTTTCGTAGTTGGCAACACTGACTTGTTAGCGCACGGGTGGATGACTTGTGGACTAGCTCGAGTAAGAATCTGCGCTCAGAAGCTGAGACAAGATCAGTCTCAACTAGTCTCAAGTGTGAAAAATTTGACTTACTCTTCAAAAAGAGCAAATCTCAGCGTTCAATCTTCCCAACTCGACAATAATGAATGATCTGAAAATACTCTTCAAAAAGATTCAGATTTTTTAAATCACAATGGATCTACCATTTATATCCGTGCATCCAATATATTCACGCTCACAAACGTGAATGGTTTGGAAATAAGAGAGCATTTCCTCTAAAACGAGATAATTTCAAAATTTTATGTTGTCGAAAAGGGTATACTCATTTTTCAACAAAAATGAGATTTCCAATCAGTAATTCAGGATTCTTGATTGAGAGCAGAAGGTCCATCTCCTTGAAATTTGCCATCCGTGAGTTCCAAAATCCATGTGCAGAAACAAAAGTGGATCCAGATCTTCCTTGGAAAGCATGTTGATTCTACCAAATAGATCCTCCTTGAGATTCACCATCCATCAATTCCAAAATTCATGTTCAGAAACAAGAATGTATCCAGAGCTTCCTTAGAAAGCAGGTTGATTCTCCCAAACAGACTTTTTGAGATTCACCATCCGTCAATTCCAGAATTCGTGTTCAGAAACAAGAACGGATGCAGAGCTCCCTTGGAAAGCAGGTTGATTCTCCCAAAACGATCCTCCTTGGTTTACTTTACGTCAATTCCAAAATTCATGCTCAAAAACAATAATGGATCTGGAACTTCCTTGGAAAGCAGGTCGATTCTCCAAAACAGATAGGCATCTCCATTGGTATTCATCAGCGTGAATTCAATTCACACATTGGAATAACGTATCAAAGCATGCAAACTCACATTCATAAAAATATATCCAAGTTCGCACCCCAAGTACTTACATCAACCATTGTTGAGAAGAAATCAATTATTCTATGAAACAGCTTCTAGAGTGCTCTTAGTTCTCTGCAATTATCTTGCCTGATTCAAGAATTTGGAATTGAAACTAAGTGTAGTCATGAGTCGTCAAGAATTTGGAAAATTGAGTTGACGGATATTTGATTGACCCATGGTCTTTTGGAGAAATGCAGAACATGTCGCTGCAATTGTCTGATTGTCGAAAAGCATTCATAAATAGTGCTTTATCCATGATATCATTCCAATATAATTGATAATTCACCTTATTTTTAAAAGTCTAAGGAACTCCTGCTCACAATTGAAAATTTATTTTCCTTGCCATGAGTGCATTAGTAATTATTATGCATCTACATTTGGGGAGCTGCGAGAATGGCAAATGGAGTTCTCTAGGAGTTCTAGATGGCTCAGTGGTGATCAGCAAGTAACAAGAGACCAATAACAAGGTCAGAGACAATATTCGAGGTTGATGCTACTTGCGGATCCTGAATCACGATATTCAGAAACTCAACCAAAATACTTTCTAGACAACTAATCTACTCCATTCCACTTGCATACAATACATTATAGTTATCCCATCATTTTGAATGGGAAAAAATCTTCAAACCGTCCCTAAATGAATATTTGAGGGAAAATCTAAGAACTGGCAGAAGCAACTACATGCAATTGGATAGGAAAAACATGCTGCCATATACCATCACTCACGCTACGAATTCACCACATGCAGGTTTTCTCTTGGTCTCGCTCGATTCTAGAAGAGCCTGTGCTGCTCCGACACGACATTTTTTATGGCCTTGAGCCATATTTTTGTTATTCCGAAGAATAACAAAGTCGTGTGTCATAGGAGATGGCCACGGCTCCATGCTGGCATGCGAGTATTCGCAATGGTCGCTATTGTACACCATCGTCACCATCATACACTCAGCACAGCACAAACCACACGTAACTAGCACACCACCATACGACCCGGACATTCTCATCACCACCAGGAAGCCACGATTTCCTCGCAAAACGCCGGTTGCAAGGATTTGTGTGTGGCATGCCGACCAATGCCGACAAACAGCGTGTGACGCAGAAACGCGCTCGCGATGTAGCAGCCGACATCCGACATCAGCCAAACAGAAAGGTTATTCGAATACGCCGGCCACGCCGGCTTGGCCATCGGATCTCTTTTTCTAACATCGCGAGAAAGAGAGAGGTCCGATGGGCCACGCCGGCGTGGCCGGCGTAATCGAATCAACCTAGAGATCACGGCAATGCTGCCAACCTGACAAATGCACCGTTCGACTTTGCGATACGAAATTCTGACTTGCGCTACGCCAAAGTCGAAAAAACCATCTCACGCAACCAAAACAGCTCGGATCAATCCAAAATTCTGACCAGAGATAGAGTACAGCCTTAGGATTGGCGGAAAGTTCCTCTCGAGGCGATTCAGCATCCACAATTCTCGTATTGTGAGTGTTATCATAGCCTAACCTCAAAGCCTTTCCACTTTTTAGACAATCCTTGAATCTCACAAGTCTTCGTCAAGTAAGCCACTGACTTTCCGCCATCCCTACGATATTTTTCTACATCTGTGTGGAATTTGAAGTTGATCAAGTGGATATTATTGACGGGAGATGGTTTTTACGGTTTTGGGGTAATTTAGCAGACGAATTTCGGCCGGTATACGCGATCCTCTTAACAGATGCGTATGGCTAGACTGATGGGAAATGTTGTCTCTGTTGATTGAGAATGAATACAACATTTCATTCGATGGTCCGGGGTTATACGTATGCTCGTAGAATCTACACTCGTCGCGTGTACTCATCATAACGGTGTCTGAATCTGATTTTTGAGCAACCTGTGGGGTCATTCCACGTAGAATTGTAATCTCCGAATCTCTACGGAATTTTCGAGATTTTTATAAATTTCTTCGATGTTCCTCCATAAAACTGTCACTGAACGAGGCATGTCTCTTTTACTGAGACTTCTCAGTGAGGTGGGTAATTTTATTCCATCAATCCAACTTTCACCTACAATTTCACTTCCAGATCATCAAACAACTTTCCAAAATTTTTCCCACTTCCACAATACGTAAGAAATTTTCACCAGACCGATATAAATTGTTGCTATAGAAACCAGCCCCTTCATTGCGATAATCTTATAGTACACCAACTATCCAGAAGATTGGCTCTCCTGCTTCAAGGACTCGTCGTAGCGATATAATCGTACGCCAGCATACACAGAGCTACCTATCCTCGAAGGAAAAATGACTCTAGCTCAACGAGCAAAGTTGGCGCCCAAGGGTCACGTATCTTGCTACACTTATATATATATATATATATATATATATATATATATATATATATATATATATAAGTGTAGAGAGGGTGCCATATATATATATATATATATATATATATGGCACCCTCTCTACGGGTAATATTTGGCAAAGGGTGTGCGAGCAACGCAGCTCGTCGCCTCGATTCCGGAGCTTCACACGCGTTCGGCTTTTCGTAATTGGCACCGAGCGTTTCCGGTTATTCTCTGCCAGTTGTGTGCGTGCGTACTATTTGGTGGATCCGCATCGCTAACAACAAGCACTCTAGATTGCGAGAATATAGTAAAAGGCGGTTGCCTGATAACGGTACGGAAGTGGCAAGGGGTGTAGTAGAGCGACAACAAGAACAACAACAATAAGGATGGGTTTTTGGCGATAGGGGGAGTGTGTGAGATCTGAAACGTTATGTTGGCGATGCCGGAAGATGAGGGAAGATCTCTCTTCGATTGGTGGTTGTAGCGCGATGTTACGACGAGTGATGTGGACTTTCAGACCACAGTGGACGCATGCTATTTCCACAGAGTGACTCATGAAATAGATGGGTGGGTGGGTATTTAATTTTTAACTATTAATCATTTTGATGAGATCACATATTGCGCGACGCGCTGAGACCTCGAACACTCAGCATACGCCTGATGTACATTACCTTTACGGTTGAATGTAAGCGAAACTGTAATGTGTACTATACTGTAAAAAATCTGTGGAAAAAGCTACAACCAATTGGTTGAAGTTTTTATCGAAATATGGATTGATACACAAGCTCTGGAACTTGGAGAAAAATCGTAGCTTTCCTGTTATTATCATATACTAGGTATTCACCGCGCGCAAGCGCGCGGATTTCTTTCGGTTTATCGGTTATTTTCTGAACAAAAGAGTATTTTTAGGAGTTACACCGATCCACAGTCACCTTCCTCTACACAAATACCACTGCCAATTTCTCGATTTTAGAATTCATTTATATGGAATATAGTTTCTCCCGGAACACAGATGAGATTCTCAATCCTCGAATACATGACGAATAATTTGCAATTATTATAACTCTCAGGAATTAGCATGTCATGATATTAAATCAAAGCTCATCTGAACCACTACATACTTCTACCAAATGTACACTGATGACTTTCATCTCAATTCTACATGATGAACATTGGGAGATATGGATTTTTCATTGGTTTGAAAAACCCATACATTCAATAGCCAACTTCAACAGACTTCATCAACTCATCATTTAGATTCCTTTCTATAGCTTTTATTTCTGATGGGAGCTGATGAATCAATTTTTGGATTGAACTTATCTTACATCGTTCGAGAATGTCAGCTCAAAACATTTTAATAGTTTTTGCGGAATAGCCCATATATCTATCACAAATAATGGGGGGGGGGGGCAGCTCATAATAAGACTGCTTAAGAGAATGAAAGTCGTCTATTAACTACTAATTCGAACCATTATCGAATGATCCTGAAAACAGGCAACCAGACATACTTGTTTGGTGTACGTCCGCGTGGTTGCGACCTGTGATACCGACACACGTGGAGGCTATAGTAACCTTTTTATAGTCTCCATGCCGACACACGAAACAATCCATGATGGTCGAATGTGACATCTTAGCAGTGGTCGATAGCTCTCGACTCTAAAGATATGGACATTAGATCTCACCAACGTGAACGTAGCTGCACTCCGAATTCGATGCTTTCGAGAAATTAATCGATCAATCGCACAATCGCAATTTGTGATAGGATAGGGGATCATGGGTGCCAAATGACTCTATCTGCGTAACTTAGAGTATACAAAAAAAACGTTCGTATTTCCGCCCACATCTAGAAAATTTAGGTTATTATTCTGCTGATTAGCGATATCTTGGCAAAGATTCTACCTGCTTCGTCACCCGAATCTTTCACGCCAATCTATCAAAGTATCCAACACGAGATAATGGAAAATTCTAGCCGTAACCCATTACTCGCCCTTCACCATTCCTCTTCACCCATTTCTTGAAAAATCTTCCAAGCCGCTAAAGCTCACACACTCGCGAGCTGTGAGAGTCAATTTTGCAGTCAGAAAGGATGCGAGCGTCGCGATTTCCATTCCACGTCGCGTATCTATACATACAGTAGCTGTCGTCAAGTTGCAGGAGGTACAAGGGTGAGAGTATAAGAGTCTTCACACGGGGAGGCAAGCAAGCCATACGAGATCTGCCTAGAAGTACGACACGCGTTCTCCATCGGGCCGAAGAATCAAGATTAATGGTTTGAAGCTAGCTGGTTGCCTGGCATCGTCGTCGTAGTCGTCGTCGTAGACCGACCCGTTCGTTCGAGCGAGATCACCCGGGAGACTTGAGTCACACACAGTAGAAAATCTCGTTGCTGCATTTGCAAGAAGCGAGAATTTCCACTCTGATCCCTACCCCCTCTCACTCTTTTTTCCGTTGTGAGGTATACGCCTTCTTTATATATTCGAATCTCGTACTTGTATGCATGAGAATCCAAGCCGTGCGTCGCTCTCGTCACCTTCTGAGCTCTGAGCTCTTTTCTACTACAGACGAGATACATTTTTCGCTTTCTCGCTTATAGCTACAGTAGTTATATTCTGCGTGTCGTTCTTCACTCGTCTTGACGACGACGAATCCGACGAGACATTCGTATATAATGCTATGTACCACTGCCATGTGCTGCACTGATGATGGGTGCGTCGCATCGTCGTGTGTGCCTCTCCCGCGAGAAGCATCTTTTATCCTGACTTTGCCCGCATCCATCACGTTTCGAATGAGCCCAGATGCGGTCTGCTACGATGCAATGCTACATGATGTATGTATATAGTCTAGTAGCATCATGCCGTCACAAGTATAACGGATGATCATGCTGTGAATTTTCTAGCAGCGAGAAATCGTTCGCATTGGAATTTTCATCAGCTCGAGAACTTCCAATCTTGCATGGATATCAATGGTTCCCCGAAAACTGGAATAGATGAAAATTTTCGTTCTGTTGTTGGAATAAGCGCGTTATAGTTATGATATGCAATTATTCAATCATTCATATTCAGTTATTGGTTTTTGATACATAGAGACGGGACTTTTTTATAGTGAAAAATGGGAAGAATGCCATATAATTCGAAGGAGACTATCTCAAAATATGCAATAAGAACTAAGAAAACGAGCAACAACGTTCCAAATCAATAGTAATTGAGAATAGTGATAATTTTATCAATTCAAGAGTGATACTTCTATTGAACTGATTCTGATATGCAGTTCAGAAATTCCTCCAAGTGAATGATGCCTCCAACCGCTCAAAATGAGCTATGGAGAGATTTCTGTATCTCGAAGGATTGAACGAATGGCAGATTTAGATGTACGATCGGCCTCTACGGATAATTGGACGTTTCGAAGTCCCTACGTAGCACATTCCGCAACTCTCGTGAAAAATTCAATGTTTGAATTTTTACATGGAGACATCTTTTGGTTGCTGTTGCAGAATCCATAGAGCTGATGCGAGTCAAATGAAAAATAAATGATCATTGAAGATGTAAGTCTATTAAAGGCTGAGCAAAATTGTATAGTTGATCTTGAACTTCGATGCCCAAAAGAAACCGGCATGGTAGAGGGATATATTTTTGAAGATCTTGGCAGTTACTCCATTCCAGGAAATTCTATACCGTCAAATTGAGCAACTTTGGTACACCCCTAAAAAATGACTCTCAAAGCTGCGTTCGGCAAGGTGAATGATTCTATCACTCTGAAACTTATTCTCCCCTCTTGACACACGCATAAACAATGTGTCGAACCACCGTGGCTTCTGTGTGGATGATTGTACTTGTTTATTGAAGTCTTTTCCGAAGAGGCTGATTTAGCAGCGATACGGAAGTGGTCCAGTTAGTGTACCTAGCAAGAAGTGTTCCGGAGCGAACTACGGGTGAATAATTCTACATTTCGACCAAATACAGGGTGTTTCAAAAGTAGTAAATTTCCCCGCATTGGGTAAAAGTACTTCGAATTTCAGAACGGATGATTTTTTTCAAATTCTTCTTTTTAATTTTTTCTTTTCCCCCCTCAATAGTCAATGGATTTCATTGCAATCAGAATTCTTTGAAGAAGAGTATTTCCGCCAAAGCCAATCAGGCCAAAGCCAATTTATTACGAGGTTGGTGATTCTCAATCAGAGAATCACCAACCTCGTATTAAATTAGTACCAGTCCAAGACTCATGCGGCAGTTCCGAGACAGTTCCACAGGATTTGAGCGGTACCACAATAGTACTAGCGCGGCAATACCAGTTCGAGACTGATACGGGAACTTCACGACACTTTCGGAACTTGGATAGTACCACAACGGTGTTAAGTCAGCAGTACCAACTCAAAACTGACATGGCTGGTTCGTAAGACCAATACGACTGTACTAGTACTTCTGTGGTACCATTCGAGTTCGGGAGAGGTGTCGTGGATCTGTCGTATGAGTGGCGAACTGTTACTGCTGCGCTAGTACTGTTGTGGTACCATCCAAGTCCCGAAAGTGTCGGGAAGCTTCCGCATCAGTCTCGAACTGGTACTACAGCGTTAGAGTTGTTCCGGCACCAGCCAGGTTCCGAAATTGTATCGTGAACGTTCCGTATCAGTCTCGAACTGGTACTACTGTGCTAGTACTATTGTGGTACCACCCAAGTTCAGAAAGTGTCTTGAAGCTTCCGTATCAGCCTCGATCTGGTAGTACCGTACTAGTACTATTGCGGTACCACCCCGGCTCCGAAAAGGTGTCGCGAGGGTTCCGTATGAGTGTCGGACTGGTATTGCTGCATAAGTACTGTTACGGTACCGCTCAAGTCCCGGCAAAGGGTCGCGATGCTTCTGTATCAGTCTTCAACTGGTATTACCGCGCTAGAACTGTTGCGACATCACCCAGGTTCCGAAAAAGTATCGCGAAGGTTCCGTATCAGTCCATAACAGGTACTGCTGCGTGAGAGCTATAGTGGTACCATCGAAGGTTCGAAGAGTGTCCTAAAACTCCCGTATCAATCTCGAACTGGTACTACCGCGCTAATTCTGCCACGGTACGGCTCAAACCCTGTCCAACTATTCGCGGATATGATGATGATTCTTGGACTGGTCTTGCATTAGTACTAACAAGGGGAGGACCAGACCTTTGGATCACTAATCTTGTCCAAAATTTTTTTACAGTTTTGTATTACCTAGAATATGAAGAATCCAGAGTAACTCCGTCAAATGGGCCTCCTGTTCAAAGTTACAGCCCATGACATTAACATTGCTCATATAGGCCCATGTTAAAAAGTGATATATATAGGTATACTGGCAACGCTAACATTTTTGCTTGTAGCTCTGGACAGAAGGCCCATTTGACGGAGTTACTCTGGATTCTTTATATTCTAGGTGACACAAAACTGTAAAAAAAATTTGGAAAGGATTGGTGATCCAAAGGTCAGGTCCTCCCCTTGTAGGTTGGTGATCATTAACCGGGTTTGGGGAAAATGCTCTTCTTCAAAGAATTCTGAACTCAGCGAAATCCATTGATTACTGAGGGGAGGAAACAATATGAAAGAAAGAAAGAAAAAAATTCATCCGGTATGAAATTCGAAGTACTTTTACGCTATGCAGGGAAATGCAATACACACCCTGTATGTATATCACCATATTGAAGAAATGGTCGTCACATTGGGGTATTTGGAGCATTTGGAATTTTGATGAATGGAAAACAGAGGGAAAATCATGAAAGAGTACCGACACAGTTGGTGGGGTCGTAAGATGTCAGCTCGGCCAATCATCGAAGTTGAGCATCGTTGGGCGCGGTTAGTATGTACTTGGATGGGTGGCTGCCCATCTCGGTCTAATCAACCTTGACGAGCTGACTTTTCTGATCGATTAGTTGACACTCACACCTCAGCAACGTGAGCGGGAGGCACGAAATATTATAATTGTGGTGTTCATGCTCACGAAATGTGGCATGAACACCGTAAGGGTAGCATGATAAATGTGCCAAACTCTCCGGAGCAGGTTTTCTCCCTTCAGGAGTTTTCCCTCGCTCCACGGGCATGATACCCGGGCAAATGCGCAGAGAATTAGGTTAGGGTGAGTGGCTGGATCTCAAAAACACGCCACAACAAAACACGAAACGATAAACCACGAGATCCGCCCCGGTTGTAATAGTCCATGGGCTGAAGACGACCGTTGAACACATAAAAAAAAAAAAAAAAACCATGAAAAAGTGCACCAAAGTTACTCCACTCTGGGTAAGAAGCATAAGGATGCGGGGAGTCCAGTACACCTCCCTATGACAGCCTCTTTTCTTTTCATCTTGCGTCGAGTAATGGTATATGAGGTTTCAAAACGTCTCAAACAGCTTGATCTAAGATTTCTGAACGATTCAAATTAGTTCACTCGCATGTTGGTGGGTAGAATTGAAATGTTTTGTAAGTGTACCAAAAATGTCCCGGCGGGGTCTAACTTTGGGACACTTGTTCAACTGCTAATAGCTCCAGCTTAGACACATCAAATTGAACTTTGTAGCCTACCAATCGAAAGCTGAGGCTGTAGGCTTTCGATTGACTACTAATAGGAGTGAGTTTTGTATTGACATACATTGGTGTGTTGAATTGCTGGAGATCAAAGTTGTAGAGCGTAAAATTCTCTACAGGAGAAGTATTCTTGAGTTTTCCGGGAAAATCAAACCCAAGCCGGAAAATTCGTGAAAAGCGTCACCCGCGGTTGATAGGGGCTTCAGAGGCGACCGATGCACCGCTGATGAATTCACTTGGAGATTTGAGGCTAGGCGAGCTGGTATATCTTACCTTGAATGGAATTTCCTTCTATATGGGAAATTTCCAGATCTCTACATTCACTAGCCGAGCGACAATTCCAAATTGCTTTTCGCGGATTTACAGCGGCCTCGGGTCGCGCGCAAGCCTTGGTCCATCTCTCTGTGTGAGCTTCTCTCAATCGAGTATATTTGTGGATTGTTATCGTTTTTTTGAGGCGTGAATGGCTTACTGGACGACTGGTATCCCGAAGAGCAGAGAGAATTATTCTCTGATCACTATCCATAGCATAATTTCGTTCCTTGGGGTGTAGATACAAATCGTCTTTGTTTGGATCTAGTGGCAAGTGACAAACCACCGTATTGGTTGCTTGAGGCATTATAGCGTCAAAATGTTTGGCTTTTCAAGCAAGTTTGTTCAAGACAAGCGCACATTACACTTCGCGCGAGAAACATCGCTGCAAGGACAAGATTAAACAAGTGCCGGCGGACGGCCGTCGACGACGACGCAAGCGAACGGCACTTGTCGTCGGCTGCATTGTTGTTCTGCATTCTTTAGTATCCTGTGTATCATATAATTCTTCACTCAAGTAACGAAAAATTACGTTAGCAAGATATACTAGCTCGCCTAGCCTTGAACATTCAAGTGAATTCATCAGCGGTGCATCGGTCGCCCCTGAAGCCCGTATCAACCGCGGGTGATGCTTTTCACGAATTTTCCGGCTTGGGTTTAATTTTTCCGGAAAACTCAAGGATGCTTCTTCTGTAGAGCATTTTACGCTCTACAACTTTGATCTCTAGCGTTTCCTCGTGAAAATGCATATTTCTCGAGATTTTGGCAATAAACCATAATTTTGCACTAACAATTGTTAATAACAATGAAATTCCAGCGTTTTCGGGCAAATGGCCTGCAATTGATCTAGCGTCTCAAAATACATAGAAAAGCACTTTTAAAACTTCCCAAACACGACTTACTTATTCAGGGCTACCCAGCGTCCCGACAATGAGCCTCGCGCGTGGCCGCGCTTTATAAACAAATTAACATTGTTGCTCGGCTATTGAACTTAGAGATCTGTAACTCCATTAAGAACTTCGTTATGTAGTGCTCTTTGATATCCGTGCACAAGGATTATCAAATTCGAAAATCTGTAACACACTTTTTGTAGTTCAAAAAAAAGTCTCATTTCCGCGAGAGATTATTTATAAAATGCCGACATTTTGTTGAAAAAATTTTCAACGACCCCGGACCAACGCGATTCGCTTAAGAATACATTAAAGAAAATGTCCTCAAAAGTTGGAGTCTGAAAATGCAAAACTCGCGGAGAATCGACAAGTTCAAGATAAAAATCTTGAAATCCTCAAAAACCGAAAAAAGGCATTTTTGTTAATAATAAATATGTTCTGCATGGTCAAAATGCGGCCCAAATCCACTGAAGGTCTGCCTAGGTGTATAGAATCGATCGCAAAAGGTTTCAACCGGTTACCTGAATCTTGCCGGTTTTTTGATTTCTAGAGCGTTTTTCGAGGGTTGGTTACAGGCCTATACGGTCATCCATCGAACTTCACTCCCTCCACATAGGCAACCCGATAGCAAGATGCTGACGAACGAATTTTCGCTTCAATGATAATTTATGACGGAAATACAAAATGGGGCCAAACTGGACGGAACTTGACCATACTAGACCGTGCTAGACCGAGCTAGAACGAAGTAGATCGACCTGGCTTGAACTAGACCAAACCAGATCGGAATCGATGGAGCCACACCGTATTAGACCGTACCACACTCAACTAAACAAATTAGACTAAACTACACCTAATTCAACCGAACTAGACCGAATGAGACCTAATTTGACCGAACTCGACCTAATTTGACCAAACTAGAGCGAACTATACCGAATCAGACCAAACTTGTCCAAATTAGCTCAATTTAGATCAAAATCGATCGAACTACGATGTACTGGACAGAGCTAGACGGAGCTAGCCTTGATTGGACGGATCGAAACGAGATTAGATTGAATTGTACCGAACTAGACTTAACTACACCGAACTAGACCAAATGAGGCTCATTTACAGTGAAGTAGAACAAGAACAAACCAGATCGAACTACACCGGAATAGATCGACCTACACTAACCTTAACCCACGTGATTTTTGCAAAAATCATTAACGGGAAAAATAAAAACGATACGGTATTCATTCCGAAAATCAACGTCAAATCCTCAAAGAATGAAATCTCCTTCTCTATGGTACGTCGACGATTCCCTCTCAGAATTGGATTTGCAATTACTATAAATAAGTCTCAAGGACAATCATTTGAAAGCGTTGGGATATATTTGCCGGCACCAGTATTTGCACGAGTCACATCAAAAGAAAATTTGAAAATCGTTATGAAAAATAGTGCCAACAAGAGTAAAGAACAAATACTTTCAGAAAATTCATCTAAAACGCCTTTCGCACGAATTCAGGTTTATATGGCGAATTTTGTACATCCAGAAATATTTTGTGATTAACTCAGAATTTCGTATAGCTCTTAACCAATTCAAATCGATTTTCTCAATTTCTATTATTTCTCAACGTGTGTATTGTTAAATTTGAGGTATCATGTATCCTCCACAGCATGACAACAATTCATGATTTCTACTAACAATCGGCAATCAATTTGCTCGTGTAATGTGTACATAATGTAATAAATAAAGGAATCAAAATTTTAACTCAATATGAAGTGCTGAATTATCTCTGAAGCATTCCCATCAGCAGCAACACCGACAATACCAACACGGACCCACAGGACCCCACCGACCCACTGGACCCATCCGACCCACCAACAGCACCAACGACACCACCACGATACGAGGCATCCGGTCGGATAGAATTGGACAGGCGCTTTATTAATTCAATCCTGAAACGCACTCCGTTTTTGCGCAAGTCATACGTGTTGGATACCTATTTGAGCTGCTAAGCTTCTCAGATTGAAGACTTCAGTCATCTACCTGACAAAATCAGTATTTCGTACTGAAGAACTCCGGATATTGGCTATAGAAGTTTTGTTTGAACGTATTTCCCTAATAGATCTTTGACAGACTGTTGATGGAGCGAGCAGACTTTGCAGATTGGGCTCTAAAGAGGTGACCCACCTCTGTGCTATGTTATAAGATATGTGACTGCATATTCAGTCATTCAAGATTCGTGATATCAACCATTTAACAACATTTCATCGTCATTACATTCCTAAGAGTTGCGCAAAATCCATGGCCCAGATCCCATAACCAGAGGCTGAAACTTCATTGCATTTCGTTTATTTATTTAATCCAATTTACGGTCTTTCGACATCTAACCAAAAAGCAGTTCGATGCAAATAAGCGCATTCCCGCCCATTTGAGGGTGAAGTGATCAATTTCAAGTAGGTAGACTGAATTCTCATCCGCCATCTGTGTTCCAAACCACGAAGCAAGACATTCAGGAGTTTGGAAAGTTACCCAACTATTACAGTGAGAACTATTTGAAAAAATCCAATTCATAATTCTGTAGTCAGAGGGTAAAACTACATCTAAATGAGAGGGATCCTTCTCAGTGATTGATGGAGCGAAACTACTATGCTCCTGTCACCCACAACAAATTAAACTATTAAGGACACTCGCGGTTTGGTGCAGTCATTTGGTACAGTTTCATTCGGGGTTGCGAAATATGATAGTTTAAGATTGTTATGTTGATAGTTAAAATTCACGACGATTCTAATGTTACGCATCCGTCCGGTTGGGATCGGTAATGTCACTGATACCACAATATTGGACGACCGATCCACCGAAAATGAGTCACTGACGTGAGAGTATCATATTCTTTAATTATGAAAGAATAAATAGACCTCTGATGATGAACAGGATAGACTCGCCATGAGAATTTTATATTTCAAACCTAAAATTTGATCCTCTATCAGAATCAAATTCAATGATTAATTCATCACCGTTATGGTCATATATATTAGTATAACACTTATGTGCCAAGTTCCGATTTCCATAGGAGCATAATCTCGAATTTTCCTAATTAAATGATGAATCCTCCGGAGAGGTTCGGGGACGCTTCGACACTGCTCCGCGGGTAAGAATTCACATTAGAAAGCATACAATGAAAAACTTACTCTCTCAGCTCTATATGTCTCTACGGATACGAAAGACACTGTTTGAACATGATATTTCACGATGCAAACAATAAAAATATAAAGTTCAACCCACCGTCGAATACGGTACTTTTGCTAATGTTTCGAATTCTTTCTTCTTATCGGTTCACAGCTTTAGCATCTATTGACGGATCTTGTCAAATAGTACTATCCACACGTCAATCAAATATTTCCTTATATCCTCTCACAACTCAAAGACAAACCTTTTTCCTTCTATATCTATAGTCATACGCATCATAGAATTGATTAGAGCGCACTCAGAGCACTTCCCGCAATCTGTCAAAATCTCGTGATCTCAAGTGCGCACACAAGTGGTAATCCAGGCACGTTAACTTTAGCCTCAAAGAGTCCCCCAGCAGTAATAACAACCTGTGCTCCCTCTCATCTTTCCCAAAGAGAACAACAACTTCCGAGTGCTCTTCAGAGGAGCAGCAGTTCCACCTCCAAATTTCGCATCTCGCTCTACCATTTTAGTCTGTGCAACGTGAGAGTACTCTGTACACACCATCACCCTCTTACACCAGGGTCCTCCTTGCAAGAGCAAAATAGGTGCAGTCAGAGCACATGGTATATGTGAGCCTGAGACATATGTTACTTCACGCGACTGCGGCCACGACGAAACGAAGCCTCTATATCCCGTTGTTGAGAGCGGTTCTCAGGACGTTTTCGTAGTCGACACTCGAGCTCTGTACTACACTATACCCTCACACATCTACCCCGAGACGAGCAAGCTGCAAAGGATCGTCCGTACCTTCTTGGACTAGGGGACCATCTAATGCCAATGGGGTACTGCTACTACTGCCAGTGGCCGCAAGAAATATTTTGCTCGGAAGTCTCTGGGGGTCGACGTCGTACACTTTCTGGCCTACCAAACTTACGGCCCGAGTCAGGGCACGCTCGATAAATCGCAGCCGAACGTCTAGAGTTACCTTCCTTGAGGTCTTTCTCCCTTGTCTCACCCTACGTGGTGCGGCTGCCTTGAATAATTGTACGACGGGTCAGTCAGGCGTTGCACATGATATGTCTTGTTGGCGATTTACCATTGAGAACCTCATTCATTTGCTCACCGTAATTTTCCTCGATTTTGTAATTGTGCATCATTTGAACTCGGAAAGATCGCTTGCTGGAATTTTTCACTTGGTCGATTCTTCCTCGTAGGAAGTTCTGATATCTGGTATCGTATCATGATTCTGATCGCAAATTGAATACCCGGCATTTCATACCTATTGTTTTATCGAAATTACCAAAGTATTTTTCGGTAGTGTGTGCTGGTGAGAGTATGAATATGTAAGCAACTTTTTCGATGAACCTTTGATGATTTCTTGTACTTTTTGATCCATTCCTTCATCAGAAATTTTTCTCAGAGTGGGCAATGCCGAGACCAAAGTCAACTCAGCGCGTGGCCTTCAAGATTTATCTAACTTTAGATCATTACATCAAAATCCCGCGATGGAAGGCAAGAAATTGCCATTTTTGTATCAGAATCATAATTGTAGCAGGAAAGACCGATACTCGCCAAATTATATGATTCAAAAGAAACTCTACAAATATTTTGATCCAACAGGATGTATGACATTCTCCTTGAATTCCGTAAACCGATGTCCTCGATCTACTCGTTAAAATCCTTAGGACAATCGACCAGAAAAGCCATAAGGAGTCTCGCTATGGACTCCCATTGCACAAGGTTGAAACAGGAGAAAAATTGGTGGAATGTTCCCGTAGTTGCGAGCACATAGGGGAAAAAGGTCACATAACACGAAAACTCAAAATCATATAGGAATGTGAAGAAGCGAGAAAACCATTGATACTTCTGTCGGAATTGAAACAAGCAATGGAACAAGTGGAGGAATCGAAAGCACCAATGAAAATATTTCATTTACAAATCTACTACTGACATATCTTTTTGATAGAGGAGGAATGCGTCAATCTTGGAGGTATCCTCACGAGATCGTTGAATACCTCACATCAAATATTGCCACATACCACAATAACAATGAGTCACCGAATAAGAAATCGCTCATTTGTATCAGCCATCATAATCTACAAAGATTGTGTTGACGCGAATCTCACTGCAAAAATAGCGAATATCAATTACAGCAGGCAATGGATATCCGCAGTCTTCCCGTGTGGAATCCGTGTGCCTTGCACGTGACACCTGCGGGTCTGGATATCGGTATTTTTAGTGTGGCAAATTTTGATATGCGTTAAAACATTAAGCTATCTCTCGAGTGCACCGATCGCGAAAATGATCAAAGTTCGGACCCGCGAGTACCATGTATAAGGCACACGGATTCCACACGGGACGACTGCAGTTACCCACTTCCATACCTTCATTATGACTGTGGATGTCTCCAATGAATTATCTGTTTCTTTCATCATTTAGAGCTGACTCACTCATTGATACCCCAACATTAATTCTCAGAGCTCTCAGCTTTCAGTTGTTCTTATTCGTACTCTCTTGGCACTTGATGACCTCCGAATTAAGTTTCTCTCATCTACCTTCAGCTCTTAAAACATCCACTCACAGTCAGAGCAAGAAAAGCAACAATAAGATGCAACTTGGCTGAATGCAAATGCACAAGAGTGTTGATATACTGGAATTTCTAGTTGACACGGAAGTGCAGACAGAGCTTTGTTGCATATCAATTTTCTCTATTTTAACAGTCCTGAAGGAATTGAGTAACAGATCTGATGAATAATTCTGAAGATCAGCGATCATTGTTCATTTTGAGGAAGAATAAACCTGCTCAGTGACTTATTGGATGCTAATGACACGTGATCTGAATAAATTGGTTCTGTGCTATTCTGATGTATCAATTTCATTCGCCAAATCAAATAATCAGTAGAATAAAGTGCCGTGATTGAGACGTATAATTTTTTGAGCTGCGTTGAAACGAATATAAAAAATAGGGGATCCGTGACTCGGTGAGTTAATGGGCACGGTCGCTATGTCTGACCAAACGCAAACTTTTCTACTTACGTTCAGATTCATTACGATATGGTTCAGCTTGATTTGGAAATTTTTCAGATTAATTCACTGTTAGTTCACTT
The DNA here is from genome assembly GCA_029851415.1 of Eretmocerus hayati. Lineage (NCBI taxonomy): Eukaryota > Metazoa > Arthropoda > Insecta > Hymenoptera > Aphelinidae > Eretmocerus > Eretmocerus hayati. Next base: position 168,501,530 of record CM056742.1, read on the forward strand.
TGTCAATTCTTCACTATGATCTCGATCGCGTTTCAGTTTGCAGGAATCGATAGATGTTAAAGGTTCCGGAATCATGGAATGATGATAACACAGTATGCCTGAATCACGTTCCAGCATTAAAATGCATCGATCGTGCCCTAGTCCAAAGTCATTCAAAAGCATGGAAATTCCAAGAGACTCGACCAATTTCCATGTCATGGAAATTCTGATAATCTATTATGCTACCGCCAGATATTTTCAAATCATCAGAGTAAGTAATATCCTCGTATTCTTGATATTTCCAGAACTCTAGGCAAAATAATTCAATCAGAATGATGAAGCAGAAAATTTTCATCCCTTCTTACAAATGATGAAGAACCACGCATCTCACAAAGACGAATGACTGCAAAAACTGTACGGAACAGAAGCATAACGGAGAAAGAGACTCATTTTCCGCCGTTAAAGGCAGACGCCGGAAATCTCATCGGAAATTCTCACTCAAGGAATATCCATTCGAGGATATCACGTGGCGGCGTCACTTGGCGTTTGCCCCAAGAAGAGTGAACGTAGATTCAATCGCTGCCGCATTTTCGCTCGTCTGCATTATTCCACGGGCTCGCGAGAATCATATCCGCGATCGTAATAAGTTCGCTCCATCACCGCTCGAGAACTGAACGAGAGAAATAGACTGTCAAGTTTTCCATAGTCCAGAGAGAACGTCTGGATTGCAAGAGGCTTCGTAAATTAGATCGGTACGAGAGATCTCAATTTCAAGGTCGTTGCAAATGACGTGCGTGCCTGGTTTGCTGGCTTCTACAGAGTACAAGCGATCGAGTCCCTTTTCCCAGTCATCCAGGTTGGCTTTTCTCATTTTTCCATTCTCCGGGAGTTTTTTTGCTCGAGCACACGCTTCTCTCCTTCTTATTCTTCTTTGCTACGCGGGACGCTCGGGAACGAAAGCCAAGGCGTTATTACGTTGATTTACGGCGAATTCGAATGGCGCAGCGACGCGTCGGTAGACGTATTAACGACGTGCCTTGGCCCCAAGACGAGCGCTGCATATCGACTCTCTTTGCTTCCTTTTTTTTTCCTCTTGGGGATGGTGATATGGAAGGTATATATACGTAGCCAAGCAGCCCGTGGCCGATGCTATGGCCGCTCAGGGAGTCGCGTCGCTCTTTAAAAACGCCATGCTAGTGATGCGTTGGCCAACGACTTTGAGGATAAGAGAAAAGCTTGTGAAGCTTCTCTTGGGGGTATGGAAAAAGTCTCATGCACGAGGTTCATAGTCTCTTGCAGTACGTGCGAGTGCGTGCAAGTAGGCGAGGATGGGTAGTAGAGGATCTTCAACTTTTTTTCCTTTATAGGAGCTACTCGTGTCGAGCGACGATAAGGAGGTATGCTGCCATGGTGGTTTTAAAAGCGTGTTGGAGCTTGTTCTTCAACAGTTTGCACGAGCTAACAAACCCTGTTGCTTGAGCTCGTATATTATAGAATCTTTTGAAGGAAATTTTGCTTGAGTATATTATCGATGATTCAACTTGTATCTTCTCGAAGTTGCTACAATGTCGCACTGAGAGAAAATATGAGCTGCGCAATATAATAGAAATCAATTAAGATGATTGATTGATGATGATATTGGTACGAAGATGAGGAGTGATTTAAGAACGGTGGGATGATGCAATACGAATCGCCATAGTTATTCTGATCTTTGGATTGTTGATGTTAGATTTCCATAATAGAGTGAGCTCACAGTTGATTGTCGAAGTTCGTTTCACTTCCAACAGTCTGCGCCAGAGTTGAATGCTAGTCCGGAGTCCCCGAAATACCGCAACCAGACACGCACCGGCGTACTTTGAGGTTGCAGCTACATCCAATGATTCTGAGATGGTATTATTGTTCATACGCTTTTATTGGTACTGAGTGTGTTACTTGTATAGTAGCCCACCAATGAAATCTTATATCAAGATATCTTGCAAAGTTTCATGGCATTTCGTTCATTAGGAACCGAGAAAGACTTGAAGTCAATTTCCTGTCGAGAGCCCTCCCCCGTTCAAAAATTCTGAATCTAACTCGCAAAAAACTTGAACTGGTGTGAGCATCGAGCAGTACAACTTGCTCAGCCATCCAAAGAGCTACGATTTCCTCGAGATGTAGAATGAATTCCCGGGTGTGGGACAACTCATCCGATGGGAAATATTATGGTGTTTCACTTGCCATATTTCGTTTGGGTCGGAATTGTGAGGTTGAAATACTATGAGGTAAAAATTGGTTCATAATCTCCCATCGCCACGGTGCCCTTGAATGCAATTTAAATGAAATATTCCGTTACCAACGGGATTATTTTGGTTTCCGTTTCCGGATATCTTGAAGAATACATTCCTAAAAGAATTAAAATCTTTCGCCGAGCCGTTTTGAAGGAATGTCATTTGGAACATTTTTTGGAACTCTTATTTCCTCAATGATAATAAATGTTCTCCAAACCTAAGATTCCTTGGTCAAATGATGATCTAGATGAAAAATGATGATTTAGGAGGATGATTCGAGTAATTATGACAATGAGAATAGTTACGAGAGATTAAATCTCCAAAACTGCTGATTGCGGGGAGTCCTTTTGGGGGAAAAATTATGAAGCAGAGTCCAGATCTCAAATTGGGATTCCCATCCACATTTTATTCAAAACTACTCAAGTTGGGGCCAATATAGATGCACATTGTACAAGATAAATGAGGAGACATGATAAGAAGTCACTGTGAGCCTGTAATACAGAATGATTCCATCTTTTTCCAAAGACTTATGAATTCTTCAAATGTGGGAGGCATTGTATGAGCACACTGCACGTAGAAGTTTCTCGGGATATTTCTCGTTCGAATCGTTAACTTTATACTTCTCCCAGAGGGAATTGAAGTCGGAGTGAACAGACTCAACTGCTTGCTCACTGTAGAAGCCCAATCCTCTTTTTTTCGATTCGCAGAACTGTTCGACGTGAAAAAATACTGCGTGTACCTTTGGAGTCACACTGATTCCTAAGTTCATATAGCTTTGACGAAACTTGGCGATGAAAAGCTTGTAATCGGGATCCAGAACCTCTCCAAAACACGAGTTTACAACATCCCGGAAGTCAGAGAAGGATGTTTGATATTTTTCCAGTCTTGAATTTGGTTGAACACATAGTAAATCGGAATTCTCCAAAAGTTTTTTACACGAGTTCCCTTTGAAAGCTGGGCTACCATGTGTCATCTCTCGTTCAACGTTGCATTTTTTCATCCAAGCTGTAGATTCACTCTCAAACTCTCGGTACATATGGAAGAATATGGTATTTACCACTCCTAGCATGAAGTGCAGTTGAGGTGGTGGTATTAGTTGCAGGAATGTCTCGTCCGGATCGCTCTTGAATAGTGGTCTGTTCACGCAATTCATGAAATTTTTCGCATCATTCTTCACTGATCCAGCTGCAACCCACTTCTCGTAGTAAGTCAGATTCTTTTGGACCGTTCTGAGTTCACCGCAGGTGTTGAGATCATCTTTATTCACAAAACACCAGATGCATGGGTGGGTGCAGCTCTGCGGCATAATACCGGATATGATGCTAGCTAATTTCAGATCGGTAGCTATAGTTCCTTCAAGCTCTTCGAGATCCGCATTCATTAATGTAGAAACATTGTTATAATTTTCCTGAATCTTAGGAGCTACTGCCAACAGGAATATCTTTTTGACTGCAGAATCTTTGAACTGTTTGAATGCAATACCGTCAGAAAATTTCCGACGTTCTGAGCCGGTAATTTCTGCTGTCGATGTTTCCGACTGAATTGAGAGGCAAATTTTGAAAAATCCTCCTCCACCGTCCAAGCCCTTCTTGATAAGATACTCTCCAGTGCGCCTTTTCTCTTTTATGAACGCTATGAAATCACTTATACCAATACAATGGACCACAACTCTATGCACTTCGGAGATCTCTTTTCCATTAATCTTCAAGAACTCAAACTCTCCGTGGCTGAAAAAATCGTCGAGTAGGTGAGATTTCTCCATAAGCTTAATCGTCGAGCCTGATTCGATAAATTTTCTATCTTGTGTGGCTGTCCGTAAAAATGAGGCGATCCCATGCGTCTGGCGAGAGCTTAGATTCATGCTTATCTGCAGTTTTGAAAGATCCTCTGCAGATACTGAGCGTTTACACGCGGTCTTTTTACTTATGGACCCTTTGCAGGATTTTCTGATGAAATGGAGTGGCTTGCCTCGTGATTGTCGGATGACGAGTGTCTCCTGTGACTCTGGACATTCTTCTACTGCAGTCCTATTTTTTATGAATTTGGACACTACTTGATCTTGTACTCTTTGGGGACAACTTTCCAAATAAGTTGAAAGATTATCAACTTGAGACTGCACATTGCAGATATGAGATACTCCTTTGGATACCGGAGTGAGACATTTGCGGCAGGGGTTTTTCAATGTGCTTGGAGCTGGATTTCCTGTAATATAATTCACGACATGAATGAATTCCACTCGGGAACTTTGTCAAATTCAATGAAACTTGAAGATTTCATACAAAACCGCGTCACATTCCGAATTTATGCAATTTTTTTGGAAATGATGTTAAGCACGTGGAATTTCCGATAAAAACTTCTCACAAGGCCCCTACGCTCGACGAAAAACGTCACGTAATGGATCAGGATTCCCCAGTGCGAGAGTGAAAAGAGAAGCTTTTTTGGTACGAGATACATAAATATTTTACGTTGTTCTACGGAAATTCGAGTACACTATGGTTTAATTTCAATGATGAATGGAAAAATAGTTGATGGTTATTGTAATAATGGGAATTTGAGCCCACTGAAGAGTTATGACATTTTGATATCAGTTTTCTGCAACATTTATGAATCGAGAGAAGATCATTGAGTTTCATGCGTGACTCCGCGCAAAGCAAAATAGCCTAGTACAATTTGTCGTCCAAATATTGAAGAAGCGCGAGCGCAATCTGTGCGTATTTCCACTTTGATAGGTAACCCGATAATCAAGAGATATATTGATGTAGGGTAGCGAGGGTAGAGTTGCGAGACGTCAAAATCATCGTGATGGAAAGGCTGATTACTAGTGCGTGACTCGGGCTGTACGTAAAAAAATTTTCGGAAGCCACAAGTTCACGATGTTGGGACGTCGATATGAGAAACCTATTCGTAAAATCCATGGAATTTTGGAACAATGCCATTTGACAGGGTTTCAAGTACTCACCTGCTGATTTAGATGTAGTTTGTTGCTGTGAATTGAGAGTTTTTCGTGCAACATCACAGATTTCACAATCACACCTCGAATTCTCGGTTGACTCGGAAACTATCATATCCACGACTCTGGGTGAATTCAAAATATTCATCGTCTCTTTGCCAGATTTAACTCGACTCACGTGTACCTTACACGTACCACACAAAGCACTTGGTGAACTTTTGCTTTCTCGATAATGATTGAAAATTGTCTCCAGATCTATTTTCAGTTGATTTTTGATGGGAACCATCATTTTCTTCTTTCGAAAACATAACAGACAGACTTTGGATCTATTCTCCTCGTGAGAAAATGCATGGTCCTTCGTCATCACGATTGTGAAATCCGCATACAGTCAACGTAGCAATGAATACGCATTGATTGGGATAACAATTGAAACTTTCCACCACAAGGTTCAGAGACACATGCGAAGCGCTCACAAGCTGGCGAGATACTAGTTGAGTGACCCATTAGCTAAAGTTCCAGAATTCACTCTTGTTATGAATTTCGCTGGCATACATGTATACTGAGAGTATTGTCTGGAGCGAGTATGTAGACCATATCAACAAATGTCGCCGATTGAGCACGCGAGGAATTTGCCGCAAACGGGGTACGGTGTCGTAAGACGACCGCAAAACAGTATTCCAACTTACCGATCTGTGTCGATTGATGACGTTGAAACGATGATTAGCAATGCTATATTGATTTATGTTGATTGATATTGATCGTAACTTGAGTAGTTTTGATCAAGATGTGGATGGGAATCCCAATTTGAGATCCGGACTCTGCTTCATAATTTTTCCCCCAAAAGGACTCTCCACAATCAGCAGTTTTGGAGATTTAATCTCTCGTAACTATTCTCATTGTCATAATTACTCGAATCATCCTCCTGAATCATCATTTTTCATTTAGATCATCATTTGACCAAGGAATCTTAGGTTTGGAGAACATTTATTATCATTGAGGAAATAAGAGTTCCAAAAAATGTTCCAAATGACATTCCTTCAAAACGGCTCGGCGAAAGATTTTAATTCTTTTAGGAATGTATTCTTTAAGATATCCGGAAACGGAAACCAAAATAATCCCGTTGGTAACGGAATATTTCATTTAAATTGCATTCAAGGGCACCGTGTCGCACATGCAATGCGATCAAAGCGCCATATATTGGGCAAAATATCCGGATCCTCTCCGGACTAGCCTTAAGGCAATGCGGTCACCGTGCAACTCAGAAATTATATCTCAGTTAGATGTAAATCGAAATTTTCATGAAACGAAGTTGGAGACGATTTGTACAATACGTATTATCATCCGAATCGTGGTGGACAACTCATTATTTGTCACCAATCACAAGACTATCACTAGTGAACGAGAATAACTTTCCCGCGGGTACTTTTTAACCTAAAAATTGGCACATTTTCGATCCCAAAACTCTCAAAATCTTTTACAATTTGGGCTAAACGAAGAGTTATCCAGGCCAGGTTAGGTGATTATAAAGCCTGGATAACTTGTCATTTAGCCCAAATCGAATTTTGGGCCAATTTGTAGGTTAGAAAGTACCCCCGGGCAAGTTATTCTCGTTTATTAGTGATAGTCTTGTGATTGGTGACAAATAATGAGTTGTTCACCACAATTCAGATGATAATACGTAAAGGAATCGTCTCCCACTTCGTTTCGTGAAAATTTTGAGTTACATCTAAATGAGATACAATTCACGGGTTGCACGGGGATCGCATCGCCTTAAGACCAGTTCGTAGTCCACACAGACGCGCAACCAGGCACACCCCGGAGTACATTCAGGTTTTCCAACAATACCTAATTTTCGAATAATTTCTAACACTTTTCGGATTAAATCATTGAGTCAGCGCACTCCCCAATAGAATTTCCAATCATTTGAGCTTTATAGTGTCTCAGAACTCGTGATATATTTTGCGAGATTTGGGAAACGGCAATCTTGAGCTGTCACTGCTGCATCGTAGGAACCACGAGTCATGCACGATTGCCGTTTTCCAAATCTCACAAAATATACCACCAGTTTTGAGACGCAACAAAGCTCAAATTATTGGAAATTTCATTAGAAAACGCGCTGACTCAATGATTTGGCCCAAAAAATGTATGCAACTATTTAAAAATTAATTATTGTTTGAATTATGCGAATCACTGTGGCGCCGTCTTTAGAGACGTAATCAGCACGGACTGGTTTTAAGGACATATGAAAGTCAACTTTTACCGACACTTCAAATCCTTACTTATTTAATTATTTACACAAAATCTACGAGATATATCAAAAAAGTGCTTCCAAGAAGCCCTGCTATAGCTTCAGATCTATCAGTTAAGAAAAGAAACGAGTGAATTGAGTGAATATAGCCTCCACAATCAACTTTTGAAGATTACAAATGAATTGAGAAATCTGCACTTTACCGACACTCCAAATAAGCCCTGCTAAGTCTTCAGATCTATCGTTTAAAAAAAGAATCGAGTGGATTGAGTGAATATTGCTCCCACAATCAACTTTTGAAGATCACAATTGAACAAATTCGACTTTGACATCCCCTTAACCTCGTCACAGGCACGAGCAGAGTAACTTTGGAATGAAATAAAATAAACAAACACGCAGTAGCAACCGAACGATCGATGAATATGCATGCTTGCAAACGTAAAGTATTCACGTATGCAGAATGGACAACACTGTCCCCCACTCGAACGATTTTCGTCCTCGTCAATTCGTCTCTGCAATGGAGAGTCTTTTCACATCCACGTCGGCTCCAGGACGCGTCACATGTTTAACCGTCGTTCCAGGATGCGACGGAGGTCTGTACTCGAGATAGTTGAACAAATTAATCTTCGTTGCTCCAACATCAGCTCTAGGATTTTTGATCTAACTGCTGATTCCAGAGGTTTCGGAGTATTCATGGTTTGATGTTGTTAATGTTCAAGGGTCCTCAGGTGTTTGTTTTCCGGGTTTGTTATGGGAGATGTCGTGTGCTGGATAGACAACCCTTGCCGCGGCATTTGCAGAATTCACCTGAAGGGGAAGAATTGGTCAACTCTTGTCTTGGTCCGAGTGAGGTGCAAGCCGATCTCCATTGACGATTCGTCTCTTATGTCTTGGTGTTTTCTGGATACAGAAGACATTATCGTTGATTCTTTGCAGGATTTCATACGTACCATCCCAAGACAATCGTGGTTTGAGTATTTTGCCGACCGAACCATTTGGGGAATGAAAACAATCTTTCTGTCTTGCTTCGAACTTCTTCATCTTCGCGTCCAAGTCGTACCGTGCTTTTGTTCTCGCCCATTTGGTTGTGATTCTCTTCCGAGAGAGATAGGGTGCTCTCTGTGATTCCCCTTGTAATCCTTGCCTGTACGCAGTCGTAGATGTTCGAACGCTGTGTGGTGGTACTCCGCGAATCAAGTCCTAAGCGACACGAAGGTCTCGGCCGAAGTGTATCGGCAGGTGTCATTAGTGCTCTCATTTTAAGACGATTGAAATGCCAGTGGGAAGAATGGTTTCAGCTTATCCCAGTCTTTCTGATTTCCTGAACGAACTATGAGAGATACTGAAAAATTGACCTATTCAGTCTTTCGAACATTCCCTTGGACTTTGAGGGTGATGGCGTGGTTCTGGTTTCGAAAATACCCAAGCTATTACTCAACTCTTTGAAAAGTCTTGACTCGAAATTCCTCCCCCGATCTGTGTGGATTTCTGAAGAAACACCTGACTCAGCGATGATGTAATTGACCAGCGCATCAGCTACAGATTTCGCTCCAAGATTCGAAAATGCGACAACCATGGCCATCTCGTGAAACAATCGACAGCTACTAGCAAGTACTTATTCCCCGATGATGATTGTGGAAACGGTCCATGGACATCTATTTGGATTCTCTTTGACGGCGCACCAACATGATTTATCTACAAATCACCTTGACCACTGCCTGGTAGGCCTTTCATGTTCATGCAAACATCAAACGTCCTGCAGTACTCCTCCACGTCTTTACGATAACATTCCCAATGAAATAGACGGTGTATTTTCATCAGAGCCTCCTTCTGACCGAAGTGCTCTTCGCCAGGGGAATTATGGGCCTCTCTCAAAACGCCAGGAACTTTTGATCTAGGCACTACCGATAGATCGGCGGCTGTGTTGAGGTCAGTCAACTCCCATCATCTATACCAGATTCCGTTTTTGAGAACCGATAAATCTCATAGTTGGGTATAGAATTTCTATTCGAAGCTCTGGGAAGATACAGCTCCCCATGTTGGTTTACATTACATTTTTAGTATTCCGAAACTTTCTGTGGAATTCGATCTGTATGTTGCGCTTCTCTCCATTCAGTTTCGTTTTCGTGTGACGACTAGATTCGACTTGCAGTGTGATGCGAGTAATATTCAGCTTCTATATTATGACAATATTTGCACGATGATTCTCTGCATGTTCTGAGAGACAACGAGTCTGCGTTGCCATGAGATGTGCCTTTCCTATGGATTATTTCGAAATGAAACTTGCTCTGCTTTCCAAACCACCTCGCGAGTTATCCAGCCGAATTCTTGAAATATAGCAGCTATTTCAGAGCACTATGACCGGGTCTCACTGTGAATTCGTTTCCTATCGGAACATTTTGATAGATTCTACGACAGCCAGTAGTTCACGTCAGGTTCCACATTAATTCCTTATGATTTGCTGGAAATTTCACTGAAATAGCTCATAACTCGTTCTTATTCTCCTTGTATTTGAGACAGCACTGCCACCATTCGATGACCCGAAGCATCAGCATTCAAAATGAACCCGGTATCCATATCAGAATATCCTAAAACTGGAGAACTCAAGGTTGTTTTGAGTTTCATGAACGCGTCGTAAATCTCGGATGTACATATGAATACGGCTGCTTGCGCTGTCAAAGAACACAGAGGATCACCGATTGTCGAGAAATGCGGAACAGATTTCCTGCAGTACGACACTGAGCCAAGAAAACTTAACACCTCTTTCTTATTTTGGGGTGTCGGCCAGCTTACGATGCTGGGAAGTTTTTCAGGATCTGCTCGCACTCCTTCTGCTGGAACGATGAGTCCTATACATGAGACTTCACGTCTGAAAAAATGGCATTCTTTCGCGTTCACTTCAAATCCGCATCCCTGAATGTGGAGAGCATTATTCCAAGGTTCTCAATCATTTTTCCAAATGTGTTCGCTTTCATAATGACGTTATCCAGATGAACTACGCAAATAATGTCAATAAGACATGAAAGTTTTCTTGTATTACCCTTTCAAAAATTGTAGGTGCGTTACAAAACCAAACGACATGACCTCGAATGCTCATAACTCGTTGCCTATTGAGAACGCGTTCTTTTCCTTATCCTCCGTCCGAATTCGGATCTGTCAGTGTCCCTTCACTTATCATGCCATGTCTCTTCATTTTCTCTATTACTTTCTCTACTTGCCTCCCAAATCCATAGGCATTTGATGAATTTGCTGCTTGATAGGTTTTGAATCAATCAGCTCAATCCTCTACTCTCTCAAATTACATCTACCCGTTTCCTCGTCGTGTGAACATTGCGTCTGGTGTTTTCACAAAAACGTATAGGATTGCTTTTCTGATCTGGAGTCAACCCGACGGAATCGCGCCCAAAAACTTGAAGAAGGAAAAGAGGAAGTACTCGTGAAGCCTGGAACGTCCCATAAATTTCCGACAATTTTGACAGAATCCTGCCCATGAGTGTCCCTTCAAGAACAAAATCATGCCACGGCATAAAGTGTAGATTTGCCCCGAACAATCTCACCATGCAGGCCATCGCCGGGCGCAACACAAGTGGCGTCGCCGCTGTTACCGCGGGTCGTTCTCGCGTTGATCATCTCGGCCACGAGAGGAGCTGAAGGCAAAACAGTGGTCGGCTTACGCATGATAGCAGGGCCTTGGTCTCTGCACTCACTTAGAAGTCCACGAAAACCAGATGCAGCATTAAATGATCTCGGATTTTGTATCGCGGCATAAGACGATACTGACTCAGTATCCGTGTGATCTCCCGGCAGCAAATACCCGCTATTTTGGACCCTCATTCCACCGCTTCATACCAATGTCATTGGTTGTTCTATCCCGGCTGAGTCCCCAAATGGTTACACTCACTTGTTACACGATTAATCAAAGCCACTTATTTATCAGAATAACACGTGCCTTTACCTCTCGACGCAACACAAACAACGTCTCAACCCCGTGACAGACACGAGCAGACTAACTTTAGAATATAACAAAACAAACAAATATACACTGAACGATCGATAAATACGCATGGTTGCGAACGTCAAGTACTCACATGTGTGCAGTGTACAACAGTACTTCAAGTTTCCATGACTCTCATCCCGATTAATGCATTTCGATGGAATGCAGAGTATCGAAAATTCACGTAAAATCGTGGAAAAATGTTTATTTTTCGCAATTTTCCGATGTTTGGGTGCCTACAAAATTGCGAAAAATAACTTTTGCGCCTTGCACATGAGGTTCCCCGTTTCCGAACGATCATTTCAACCCTCGCCTCCGGCTTGGGCCGAAATTTGATCGCTCAGAAGCGAGCTACAACCTCATGAACTCGGTGCGAAATATACTATTTTCTACTTACAAGGGGGACCACGGGGTCCGGGTCACCAATCATCCCCAAAATTTTTTTACAGTTTGCTACCACCTAGAATGTGAAGAATCTAGAGCAACTCCGTCAAATGGGCCTCCTGTCCAGAACTACAAGCAAAAACGTGAGCATTGCCAGTATATCTATATATACGACTTTTTAACATGGGCCTATATGAGCAATGTTAATCTCAGTGGCTATATCTTTGGAAAGGAGACCCATTCGACGGAGTTACTTTGGATTCTTTATCTTATCGCTAGTTCACAACTGTAAAAAATTCTTGGAGGAGATTGGCGACCCGGACCCCGTGGTCTCCCCTTGTTAGTACGCTCCATAGCTGCAGGAATAGATCAAAGAGTACATTGACAAGTTTGATATTGTGTGAGGTGAGCTTCAAAATGAGCTGAGCTGAAATTCATCCCAACCAACTCCGAGGTATCAAGTTGAGAATGTTGATGAATTATTATCCGCTGATCTCAAACTTTTGACCGGTACTGTACGTTTTGCCTGATACTCATTCACTTTATTCCTATATTCTATGGAGAATTCTTCAAGAATATACATAAGCTCTCCGAGAAAATTTTTTTACTGGAAACCAAATTCTAGAAGAATGCCTCCAAGGCTGTGATCCACTCAAACATACACCTTTCGGTATCAAGGGCTTCTACACACCTCGCAGAACACGATGAGATCATTCCAAGCCTGTGGTAATTGTCATTTCCAAGGACGTTTCAGAAGTATTATGCTGAAAATGAAATTTCCAGCCGATTCAAGACTCACTCACAACTACCTTGAGATAGCGTTACCACCATCTTGAGCCAGAAAAGAATAGTGTTACCTCCATTCTTAGAAATTATCGGATGCAAGTTATGCAAGAATGAGCGTCATACGTTCGGCTGCTCAACCATGCACAAGCTTGTAGATACTCCTGCATCCACAATCACCCGGGCTTGTAAGTTGACGTAAGAACCGACACGAAAAGGTCGTCAGTATAACAGCAGCAAAAGGAGCGCAAGGCTAGTTAGGAGGGCAAGCAAGTAAAGCGAACAGCAAGGCGTAGGAAAGAAAAATTCTGGCAAAAAGGAATAAGATTCTCACGAATAGTATCTACTATATACATATTCTGAAGCCGTTTGCCATACCAAGCGGCTTATACCACTCGCTTGCAGTAGGGTATGCTCGTAATTTCCCATATTACAACCGTTCGTTATTTATTTAGGAACGATATTTCACAAGGAACGACTCCCTCACGCGCCATCTCCTCTTCCATATTTGCTTCCTCCAAGCCCACCGTCGGACTCTACGTTCTTCTTATATATGTGTGTTCTATGTATAGCTATCATAGATTTTGAACCCAAAGGAGGTAGCAGCAACTGGAGCCGGCTCAAGATAAAATACGAAAGAGCGTGGTGGAGCGTAGTAGAAAAAGGGAACCCACAGGACCGTACCCTGGTCTCTCTCTTTCTCGTAACGAGGAAAAAGTTGGTAAGGTACAGAAATGTACGATGAGACTTGGTATGATTTTTGCAAGAAAAGAACCGCCCGAGCAGGAACTAGAAGGAATGATTATTGAAACGAAATGCAAGCTGAGATAGATACTCTTGTTGAAAAAAGTGTACACGGTTACATTCAGTAGTATAGTTATATTATTGAGAGTGAAAGGAAGTACTGTTGCGATAATGAGCGAGTCAGAATAAGGGGAAGAAAAATGTCGCGTGATAGGAGTGCTGTTAAAATCGCGTGCTGCAATAGCTGAGGTAACAACAACTAGCGAACAGAGTGCGTTAATGCAGTGGTTCGTGTCGTTGCGAATGCAGAATAAAATTTTGTAGAAAGTTAATGATGGTTGACGTTTCGTGGGATTAAATTCGTTATAAATGAAGTTTGAGAGAGCAATAGTGGTACTTTGAAGAAATTAATCATTCTTACTATGGGAATGCAAAGTTTTGAATAATGATACGTTTCATCGGGGATTGATCTGCTTACAGAAGAGATGAATTATATTGCGATGACTCTTGTTTATTCTGTTTAATCTTCACATTGGCTCTCTCATTTCGGCAATATGGAACCGCACTGTCTGACTTGAATAAAAGAATGTTTGGTCTCGTTGAGAATCTTCATAGAATTACTTCAATAATGTTATATTACCGCTATATTTCGTTTTATGCACGTTAGCAATTCAAGAATCGGGAAGTGAGTTTTATCGGCATTTCTTTGAGTTCAACTCTCTGTTCCGAGTCTTATGTTATCACATATGTTTGAGCCGTGCTCGCAGAAGCGATAAAAAAGTCATAAACATCCACAATACTGAACTTATCTTTTTCGTGATGAAGATGGCTTTGTTATGAAACAAGCGATATTACGAAACCGAGCAATTATCGGATTGCCATTCAATTCTGTTGTTTCTGAGAATCTACTGCTCAATCAGTACGTGAGATATTAAATTTTTTCCTCCAAACTTTTAGTTTATAGAGAAATTTTTCACTATTGGACTCAGGACTTATCGTTAAATATTTTGAGCTTTAGGTGACCATTGGGGTTTTGCAGGTATTTTCAATTATAAAAATCTGTTATTTCCAATGAATCTATTCTCGATTCTGTAACTTTTGGTCGCGCGAGAGAGGTTTTTGGTAGAAGACTATTTCAATCATTGGTCCGATTACTCCTTGAGTTCTACCGTAAGTGCATCAGCTGAAGCTCATCTGACTTTCTAATTTTTTAACCACTAACACGACCCAAGAATTTTCCAAGTAAACTCACTCAAGTAAGGCAATGACATCATTTGGAGTTTTTCGATAATTATATTTGGAATGGATGACTCTAACTACATTAGGCTCATATATTCAAATTGAGCGATTTTAAACTTTGCAAACTTTAGCGATCTGGCATATGGCTATTTGGAGAACTGCAACTGGATTGTTCAATCCAAATATGTGGGCATTATGCAGTTAGAGTCATCTATATCGTTACCAGGCCATTCGAGTCACACTTGAAATTTCATAGTTATGGTATTCGTGCGGCAAATTTGACATTACTCTGCAAATTTAACGTTGAGTGCCTTTTTCAGTGCAAGAAAATTTCTGGAGCAGTTGTTTCTGTCTAACAAAATAACGGGTAGAGAGTCTGTTAGCTCAAAAGATGTATATAATGTTAAGATAGATTCAAAGAATGAAGCCGCGAGCCGATAAATTGTTCAATCTTTCGAAGAAAATTTCCCTTTTTAAATACGATAAAGCGTCTAATATCAACCTTGACACGGTAATACTCAGAAGCGGTATACAATTGAAGTGAATCGATAGAACCTGAGTTTGTCAACAATATCGACGTACGTCATTCCTTCTCTCGATCCGATCAGCTCACATCAACCTGAAATCAACGGAGCTTGGCCCACTGAAGATCATGAAGTCTGCAGCTACGACATTCATCCTCGCAGCGATATTGATGTCACAGGTATCCTCCAAGTTTTTTCTCTTCAGCAGATTTCCTTAGATTTTATGAGTAAAATCTCTCAATATCTGCCTAGGTGATCTCAGCTCGGGGAACGCCAGCGATCAAATCTTGTCTCCAAGTCTTCACTGAAGTGACAGGAGGTATAGTTGTTCAACCACTTTCGGAACTTTTCTCATCTTTCCCTACTAGTCCAGTATTTTATTTTTATTCTTGGAGATGTATGGGTTTCTTTGTGTGAGAACTATCTTATTCCTGGAACTCTTATTCCATTCTTGACTATCAGTTTTTTAATACGAGCATCATTTTGTACACAGGGCCACTGGAGAACATTGAGAAAGCTGCTAAACAGTGTACTGCATTTTGTTCTATGGAAAATCAAGGATTGGTAAGGAATATCTCATATCGTTTGCTTTCCAACTAACTGGTTGTGAATTAGCTAAATGTATCTATTTCATCCGTTTCATGATTTCCCTAGATCGATTTCGATGGTATTGTTAATCTGAACAAACTTCAATCTATCAAAGATGGTAGCAGTAGGAATTCTCTCATCCAGGTTATCAAAGAATGCGGAGAAATAGGTATGTATATTTTGATACGTTACCCAGGTAATCGAATTTTGTTTTTGGCTAACTGGAAAACGTCCTGATGAATTGATATAATCTTCTGAATTCTGATGATTCACATAGCTTGGAACTAATGGTATTCAAACTTATTACGAGACTAAGGCTGGAATTTATAGACGCTACTCAGCACTCAAGTTAGTGGTGGTCAGTGAAGGTTAGGTATTTTGCCAATGCTGTGGGTTCGAAATCTTGACCTAACTTTAACTGACCATCACTATCTTAGGGACTCGCTTACTGTTAGTGACGTCTATAAATTCCAGCCACAGATCGATCTGATGAGCTATTCTCTGTTTATTATTATATGGTTATTCTCCCATTGATCGGTTATGTATTATATGTTATTCTCCCATGTATTCCGAATGGATACCTTTGATTTCCTTGAGGACTTGCACAGATTCTCTCAAACATAAATTTGGAAGTTCAAGTTACGTCACCGAGAATATGGATTGTTCTGTGGAATCTTCCGTGGAAAGAATCATCCAAGTCGAATTCGATGTATTTTTGGTGTTCATTTTGGCCCGGTCAGTAGTTTTTCAATGAAGAGTCACTACCAAAAATCATTAACGGAAAAAAGGTCAAAATTTCAGGTCTGTCTGATGTGATTTTTCCTTCCTTTTCGGCCTCTATAAGAGTTTAGCACCGCGGAGAAACTCATTCGAGATCCGAGTGGGATAAGTTTTCAAATCTAATGATATTGAAAATCAAATTCCACAACTACAACAATCAGAAGACTATTCTTTTTGTGCCCACTGTGAGTACGTACATTTCGTGGCGCAATTATTCTGAGACTTCACTCACTCCGTTCTCCTCGATAACATGTGTTTGCGACATTCCAGCTCTTTCCGCGCCGATTTTCGCTCAAAGTTCATCGTTAGGCGCAACTGCCACATAACCGGAAGTATCGAAGGAAATCGACCGTCACACTTTGGGGAATTTTTTTCGCGAATCTTCCTCTGATAAATTTCTAAGTCAGGGATGGCGTAATAATAGTGTGACTCTTGAATGCAAGACTACATAAATCCTAGTCATTTTGATGACGAAGTCATCTTCTCGCGCGTTGAGTTTTGTCTAACATGTGGACACAAATATTCGTAACGCGTGGATGCGCGCGCAACTCCCCATGCGTCGTGCGTGTTATAGTGCAGCTATGTGTGAGTAGGAGTATTACGAAGTAGTAAGATGATATGCAAGCATTGGCAAGCATTGGCATGATGGTATTGCAAGTCAAAGTGCAGATCAAAAATATAGTAGTGCCCTTATTGTATCGCAACTCCTGCTGTGGTGCTTGCGATTTTCAATATAAGCACAGCAAAAATTGTCAGGAATTGGATTCAATTCATTGTGTAATTCAGCACACCTCTGTTAGGATTTCTGATTATGACTCTGGTTCTAGAGGTGGCTCATTTAGTATAATCGAGGAAAAATCTGGTAGGATTAGACCGTTTACTGCAAGTCAACTTTTCGTAATTTTATTTGAGCCATGAACCGAACTATACCGTATTCCGGAAAAATCTGTACGGTTGTAAATTCTTCTTTCATATAACGTAAGTGTACCCAATTTGCCTCTGTACCCGACTTGTCCCCCCCAATGCCGATCTCGGGGATGGGCACTGCTTGGACCCCCGGCAATTTTTTTCCACGTTTGCTATGTTAAAATATGAGAAAGTAAGTAGTTTGCGTCGACCTCGAATCATTCCGGCGTTCTCCAGAAAATTTGAAATGATTTCTCTATTTTTCGTGATTGCTTACCTAAGAAAGCACCGAGGGAATTGAGTTGAGTAAAATTATTGCCAAATCTTTTGAGTTCAACCAACCTTAACGTACCTTAGCGCATTTGATTCCTTGTTTCAGAACCTGTAAAATTTGTTTTTCAAAGTTGCAAAATTCGAATCTGAGCTAATTTATGTGCAAAACACGGAGACGATTTGTAAACAAGAATGCTAACATCGGAGTGTACTCAACATGCCATCATATGTTTATCTCGAGAGGGTGTGCAATACGACTTTTTTTACCACTCAGAATGTATTTATCACGTCAAAATAGGTCAGAAAAGGTATTTTGGACCGGCGATTAGCTCCAAATGTGCGTGCACGGCTATAAAAACACTCTATCGCCGATTTCCATCATTCATTTTGGAAGAATTGAGACAGTTCGGCTCCAATCCATCAAAATTAGACGTAACTTAGTGCATTTTGAAGGTCCTAAAACAAGCTCCAAAATGAGCTAAAGCACTACGTTGAATATCGTTGAAGTAGACCAAAGTTATTGAGAAAATGGCTTAATGGGGGCAAGTTGTGTACACCATTTTGTAAACTCTAAAAAATCACTTGAAAAAATTAAGGCAGCTCGGATCCAGATGATTGACTTTGGACGTAGGTACTTAAATTCATTTTGAAGGTCTCAAGCTTTAAAATGAGCTAAAGCACATTGAAAATTGTTGAGATAGGCCAAAGTTATTGAGAAAATGGTTTAATGGGGGCAAGTTGGGTACACTGACCTCATCATCTATATTGTTGGAGAAGTAATCGTCACGAAAGATGAGAAAATTATCGGGAATATTTTTGAAGCAAATATGAGCCGGCGAAAGATTGAAATTTGGGAAATTGTTGGTCTCACTAAATTCTGAGCGATTTAGTCATCTAACCCCATAATCAACGGAAATAAATATTACGTAGCGAAGAAAATTGAAAAATTGAGCTACATGTAGCAAATTTATTGAACAAACTCCCATGACTTCGTCATCAACCGCGCGTTTTCCGGACGCACACCATTTTTCTTTTCAGAGTATCTCATGGTCAAATCAAAATCCTGAAACCCCAAAACTGCATTTTGAACCGTTCGATTATGAGGTCAATTCTAGTAGCAAAAGGTCAAGTCCGCGTGACGCTACGATGTTATTCGTGCTCTTCATGGTACAATGAGTGAAATTCTTACACCCACCGAGAGAACAAACTCTTGGAATTACACTAATTTCCTGAAAATTTACAGCACAAGGTTAGGAGGTTGTACGTGATTTAGTATGATTCTTACCTGTCTTCAAGAATTTCTACTTACAGTCTTAATGCACCATTTAATATGTGCTTCACGTGATTCGAATCATCGAAAAATGCACTCAAAAATTTTTGATTTGACGTGGGGACACTTTCAATCCTCAGTTATCGCAATTTCCGTGGATCTACTCATATACATGAAGATTCAATGTGAATGTTTTTTCCTTTCTTCGAAGGTGGAAGTCCCGAGCTAGACATCCTTGCTGTCTGTAGGATTGCTCAATGTCTCGAAGAGAAATTTTGATGACGTCGATGTTACAGACAACTGCAATTTTTGAGCACACCTATACGTATGAGAATCTGATATTGTCTACCTACTTATAAATAGAACAAGAGCTATACCAGTAATGACTCGTTTCTCATTCTTCTCGATACTCCTGGACCGCAAGCAGACTGTATCCGGGTCCCGGGTTGAGACAACCCTCTGGCCCCAATTAACAGGACACCCGGGCTTCCGCCCAAATCCGGTAGTGAGGAGACTGTCCCCGAGACTGGTGCAGCGTTGCTTTGGCCCCATCCCAAAAATCCGCAAGAGGGGTTGAGACACCCTGGTGTCGCAGCTTCGGAGTCTGACGGGCTCCCGGCCCCAGACAGTGCCCACGGGAGCGTAAAAATAAAAATCGCACATCTCTATCCGGTGACTACTAAAAAAACGCCCAGAATCGGATCAGCGAGATACTCGTATTGAGATTGTCGGGCTATCCCAATGCGAGCCTGGGCGACTTCTCTCGGGATCCGAAGGACTCCTTGGACTCCAAGAAAGTCTAGATAAGTCCCAGCCCCCCACTCGTAGCTTGGTGAATGCTCACTTCCAAACCGACAGACTGGCAGGGCGTATCTCTACCCCACACCGATAAAGGGGCAAGCTGGGGTATAAGATATGAATTCTTACCCAATATTCCAGTAATCGTTCAACATCTTGCAGTATTCATATCGATAGCGAATGAAACTCTGTATTACTTGTGGTGGTGGGGGAAGCTCATACGGTTAATATCCCATATCGATGGCTCGTTGTAGAGAGAAACAATCTAAAAATTTCTAAATAAACAGAGGTATCTTGTATTGAATATAGTACGAGATAGGTTCGATCAACCAAATATTCTTAGATAGTTCCTTTTTACTCTGAGACTCTGAGCCATCGATATCTCTCCCGTAAAAATAACACTGGCTCAAGAGCACGTGATTTCAACAGAAGTTTGCTTCCAATAGTCAAGATGAGCAGTTCAGATGAGATTCCCCTTGGTGATATGTCGACCAAATATTGAGTGGTAGATTTTGAGACGAAAGCGGAAAAGTTGGTTTTCCCGGTATTTCATTTAGATTCCATGGTTCCCCGTGATTCCGTATCCAGATCACCATGCAGGGCGAGAAGCATTCACCACATGCAATTTAACAGGCCGAGGACTTAGACCGAGGTAAAGGAGAATTTTCGTGGCATCTCAAAAATTTACCTGAACTACGGTTCCATGATCAGTCATGGAAGAATGTCTTCTACAAGTATGAAAGTGTACAAGTATCTATTCTCACGACTACTTGTATTAGAATATCCAGCATTTTGCAGTGGGAATGAACTCCTCCACTGAGGTCAATCACTATTGAAAGAAACCTTCCCTGTTATTTCCATGTATCATCTCGAATTCGCAAATCTAAATGAGATTCCAAAGTCGACGTGTTTTATGCTGATTCTATTCTACCTTCATTCAAACCACCATCGAACCCCACCCTACCCCTCCCCCCTTGCACCTTACCCTATGTCTCTCGCTCTTTTGACAGTCTTTACAGTATTCAAAGCCGATATGAGGCATCAAGTAACTCGCAATATTACAAATTTCATTGCTCATATCCAGTACACTCATTCGCATAAATTGATATCATTTATTCACCTCCGATGGCAGATATCACGTATACCTAGCGATATAAGTTCAACTCGATGCGTACATGTCTCGAAAAGAAAGGGGAAAAAGTAGTACGACAACGCGCCAAAAGGTGCGCAGCTAGATAGCGAGTTGGTGATAAAGGGGGAGAACAAAATAAGAAGCGTAAATAAGCGTGGAATAAATAAAGAAGGATACGAAATACAGCTACAGGAGTCGAGAGGGTAGCACCTCTCAGAGCTTTAGTATTGCAAGAGGGCGAGAAAGAGGGACTGGCTTGAATAAGGAAGGGGGGTGGTTGCACGTGGAGGGTTGATTTAGTAGCATTTCTCGGGGAATACTTGCACGATAATTCAGGAAGACGCGTAGCGAATACTTACCACCTTGAGCGTCTCGAGACGCAGCCGTTGCTGCTCTTGCAGATACCTCTTTCTATACTGTTAGTGCGACAACTGCGCCACGTTCGTTCACCGCCTACTCGTTTTCCCTTTTCCAACCCCTCAAGTTTTGCATTTTCTCGTAGAAAGCTTCACCAGTAACGCACACCCTATACGAGAATTTTACAGCCATTTTACGGCGGACATTCGTTCTACCATCTACGACAACCCGCAAGACGATTGCTGTTATATGTACTTCAAGGTCGAATTGCGTCCGTCAGTAACTATTTGTAGCTGGACTTTATCTGTGGTATGTCTTCTCCGTGTCTCGGAATATCCTACAGACGAGAATTTAAATTTTGAGATGGTGTGACGCCGATCCCCCGACTCATGTTCTAAAATTTTATTAGCGTAGCGAGTTTTTATCACGCGACTTTACCCGCATTTTTCTAATGGCCTCGACAAATTTGTCGTACTTCTTGAGAGGAGCTTCGTTTTGAGATATAAAAGCTAAATGAGTGTCTCAAAGAACGAGACTGTTCGAGAAACAAATGGCTGTCGGTGATGGGGAAATTTTTACATTGAGACGACTGTCTTGTTGGATTAATGTGTATAAAGCTGTGGTGGGATAGAGAAACGGAGAGACTTGAATCTAGAGCTGTTTTGCGGGTTTCTAAGGCACGAATAACGTCTCTTTTATACTTCAATTCTGGGATTTATGAGACGCCATTGCTGTCTCTTGACTGGGGAGGCTCTGCCAAATGAAGCGCTTTTGATGCATTGTAGGACTTTTGGAAGACTTTAATTGCCCCTGTTATGAATGTGGATTGAGACAGATGGATTTTTCAAAACGGCGTGTGAATTTGTGTATCTCTGAGCAGAGGGAAATCTTAATCTGGGGGATAATTTATCTGGGCATTAGAGTCCTTGTCAGGCGCTATCATGCATGGAAGCTCGTCGTCTGACCGAATCTTGATCTTACTACTGAACTTGGGCTCTTGACAAAAAATTGATCCCCCAGCGATGGAATTGATTAATGCGATGTTCCGTTCTGGGTTGAATTTCGGAACATCATGGGAACTCAAGAATTATTTCTTCTTCATATGTCAATTATAGTTCAGTATCATTGGCTAACATAAAATTTGGGAATTCTGCATGAGGATTATTGATAAGTTCTGAGTCAATCATTCAGCAGAGCACAATAACATGCTTGAAAGGGCGAACTTTATTTTCTCGACTGTTGAGGAGCCCCCAGATCAGAAGAATCATTTTCATGAGTTCGTTTTATTTTGAATCCAGATTCTTGTGAATTGAAAACCAATTGTTAAGGCCAGTCCGTACTGCTTACTACTCGCTCACTGCTCCATAGATGGCGCCACGGTGATTTGCATACCGTGATTCCAACAATATTTAATTTTCAAATAGTTGCTAACACTTTTCGGACCAAATCATTGAGGCAGCGCGCTTCCCAATAAAATTTCCAATCGTTTGAGCTTTGTTGCGTCTCAAAACTCGAGATATATTTTGCGAGATTTGGAAAACGGTAATCGTGCATGACTCGTGGTTCCTACGATGCATCAGTGACAGCTCAAGATTGCCGTTTCCCAAATCTCGCAAAATATATCACGAGTTATGAGACACTATAAAGCTCAAATGATTGGAAATTCTATTGGAGAGTGCGCTGACTCAATGATTTAATCCGAAAAGTGTTTGCAGTTATTCGAAAATTAGGTATTGTTGAAAAACCTGAATGTACTCTGGTGCGTGTCTGGTTGCGGTTCTGCTGGGACTCCGGACCAGGTCAGACCACATGTGAATGCGGTTTTATTGGTGATATTGGGGAATTAGAAATAATTTCATCACGCCGTGAATCTGAAATACGAAAGAGGCAATCAGAATATCTAGAAGTACGATTTTTAATGAAGAAAATCAGAACAGTGGCAAAGAATCGATTATGAATTGCTGCGTATACTTACGACCACAGTGAATGCAAGTAACTGGCGCGATTTTGGGGGAGAGCCTTGCCGAGATGCCAAAATTTTGTGGGATTTCACGAACCGCCGAGTAATCCTCTTAGAATCCAGCCTACGAACGAAGAATATCTTTGCCTTTTATCTTGCCTTATTGCATCGCTTTCGATACTTACTCTTTCCACATTTGGTAATTGTCGAATCCTCTCTCAAAAGTGATCTATCACGTTGTAAAGAACTCGTATTTACTAATACTATTCAAATCCTATATCTCTTAATTGGACTATTTTCACCGTGTACGAGGATGTTATGGAACCGTGAATCAAAATAGACAAGTACCAGACCCAATATTGTTCCATTGCTCCCAATGAAAAAATGCAACAATCAAAAGTTGATCTCTGAGTATTGCAGAAGCATAACAACGAACAAATTTCTATCCAATCCTTGGGTATCGCTAAGAAATAACAAAGAAAACGGAATTTCCCTGGCTCTCTATATTGGCGATTCTTCATCATTTCATTTCAGAAATCAGTATTTCCCATACCGCGTAGATTTTGTAACAGCCGAATAATTTCCTACAGAGGAAAATTGTGACTCCAAAGTTTTCTTTTGAGGCATCTTTGATAGAAGCAATTGGACAATATTTGCAAGATTCTATGAAAGATACTATGAATGACAAAGCGTATTATACACATTCTACTCAATTTTAAAAACGTTCAACAATGAAAAAGTAAGGATATTCCTAATAATATTGAATCTTCATGATTTAGATTTTCAAAACACATAGGTGGATTAGCTTGCATCACTGTAAAATTCTTCACGACTTCGTGTGGCAAACCTACCTTCTATTGCTTTGCTGACTATGAATCTTCGTCGAGGATATTGAGGGACCTCAACGAGTCAAATTGCCCCCGAAGATTACGCTGCCACCAGAACGTTGCTTAGAGCGTGGAAAAAGTATCGGGATTCTGCTCACGTATTGCCGTCGGAGACGACGGGAATCCTCGCATTGCGACATCATCCCATCCGTCGAGCTTGACGAGACCGTCTGCCGCACTGCAGCGTATACGCTCGTGATATGGCGGTGGCGTCTTCGAGCTCCGTTGCTCCGTCAACTCATTCATCGAGAGGGATTGTCCGAAAGTCTGAGAGACGCGATACTGATCGATCGTTTGGACGGTTCCCAGAGCTCAACTCGATCGTTCGCTCTGATGGAGATGGCTTTCTCATGTAAATTTGTGCGTCTTTTATTTCGTGGTGTACCACTTCTTCGAGACTGATCTTAGGACGTTCTTGAATAAATTCATGGCTTCTTCAATTTATCATACTTGCGAGCGTATGATTCACGATGTGGATGGAACTAATCTGAAGTCTGTTGAGATATTAGCCAGCTGAGAATCCAACTATGAGTTGCAAATCTGTGATGATGCCGGTGGTCCACTGATTTTTTCCATTGAATTCAAAGTTTCCTGATCTCAGCCATCCTAGACAAGATAGATCTCATCATTCTGCGTCCAATTACACCAACTTGAAAATCCACAGGTCAATTCCATCACGGGTAGTGGGATAGAAGCTTCTTCTTGTCTAGATTAGGATGAAAAAGGTACTGGTAGATCAACGAGCAGTGATGAGTCAATAAGCGCTGAGAGAACGGGTTTTCTAAGACTCTACATTTCATTTTCCAGTATAGTGTGCGGTGAGTATCGTGCAGACAGTATTGAATGTGGCTATTCTTGTCTAGTTTCTGAGCTTCTAGGAATTTTATCAAAATTTGATCTCGATCTATTCTTGTCATTGAAAATCCAACGTTGGTTGGTTGATTACGACAGCCCACCCAATTTCACCTGTCTTGTCATGTTCCACTTTCATGATTTGCGGAGTCATATTATGACTCAAAAAGTAAGATTCTCTGTTTACTAGGTCCTCATTTGAACAGGTATAACAAGAAGATTTCAAAGTATTACGTAAACAATATAAAATCCGATGGTAGTCTGAAGTCAATTTAATCGATGTCAAATTTGTAGGGCAGACAATCCACTTATGTTTCGGGTATTTTTCCTTCATCTTATCGAAATTTGCCAAAACTGAATGCATTTCACGTTCTTATTAAAAAAAGTTATGGGTTTCGCGATGGCGTGGGATCGGTTGCGAAATGTTAATATGGATAGAAATCATGAATTGGGAATTAGCTATCGGTATTTGGAATATTCGTAAATCTTATGTTATTTGGAATGGAGTGAACCTTTTCAATTCTACATGAGCGAGAGTCGACATATCTGGGATATCAGGATGTTTACGCCAACTAAAATTTCGGAAAAATAGCCAAAAAATTGAGACATCGTCTTTGTTAAGTTTCGTACGTGATCTCGAAAATACCACAAGAGATGGGCTGCCGTTGCTTTGCGAGCAACTGTAGGCAAATTTTCATGTAACATATGGACTCAATGATGAAAAATTCACTAGAATCGACCGTAGTGTTGGCGTGGTGGAATCTATTCAAAGTCAGGCAGTATAACTACAGATTCCTCACATGGGACGATCCTCGGAAAAGAAGAAGGGAAATAGGTAAGGAAATCCACCCATCCAATTTTACTTTTGAGCAAAGCGCAACTTGCTACGCACGTGCTTCATAATATTACTTTTGAGCCCAAGGGACAACGGGAAATACAATCGTGTAAACGCAGCTCAATTTACGAGCTGTTGCGATGTCGAGTCAAGTTTGCTTCAACGGCGCTTGATGTCTCGGTCTTGTGCAACTCACGCTCCTTATTGTCGCTTGTGAAGCTGCTGGTTCCACCCGTCAAACAACAAGGGATCACGCTCCCTACCTCTTCTTCCCTCTCATTGTATCAGTCTTTCCCATCCAATCTCAATGCCTGCTAACTTTCTTGTCTTCCGTCGCTCGCTTATGCGCTCTATTCTGCTGCGCTTATTAGCAAGGTTAACTCACTTTACCCGGTGTTTTGTATCCGATAAACTGATTGTGTCTTTATCAAAACAAGTAATCTACAAGAGATGCCCTTGGGAGTTTGATGACAGACAGACAATGTATCTACTATGAAGACCTTGTTGAATGCAATGCATGTATATGGGGCTCAGCATGAATATATTAAGAACAATCCTTGGAAAAAGAATATACTGTGGGATATTTGTGGGGGAAGCTTCAACAAGTTGGTTGAAGTTTTTCTCTCAACCATTAGTTGGGGCCGAAAATCAACCAACTGGTTATCTCTTAGTGGCATCCATTGGATGACTCCCATATGAAAAACGAATAGCTTGACAATGACTTGTGAATGGACGAAACTGGGCAGCGTTTGTCAAGCTATTCACGAGCTCTTCACAAGTCATTGACAAAGTATTGAATGCAGTCTTACAAAATTTGTCAGCGATGATGCAGTTATGGCTGGGATTTACTGCTGCAGCTTTTGAAGGGATCCAGGTAGACCGTTGGCATATCCACCCACACTGAGCGTGGGTGGGAGGTGCGGGAGAGGGTTGAAGTTTGCGGGGAATGTCTAATGTGCTTGGAAAATACACCTGCGATGTTTTCGTTGTCGACGCGGGGCCTCAGGCTGACTTCGGCACGTGTGCCCTCCACCTACATTCTGCGTGGTTCCCCGACTCCTCTTTATTTCCACTCATAGTTCTGGCTCATCTCAATATTAATAAATGTATTTTAGCTCATTCTAAAGCTCGTTGTGAGATTTTAGCTTGTATTTTAGCTTATTGTGAGATTACAGTGTGTACATCAGTGGAAAAGCTGACACAGGGAGTTTGATTCTAACAAGCGACGATCCCTTCAACCGATCGTAATTTACATTGTGCGAGTAGACCGGGACCAGTGATAGAGATCAGATCAAGTGTATGATTCTAGTACTCGTGATTCCATTATGCGTGCTCAGCTGTACTACCTAGTTTTCTTGTATCATGAGCAAATGTTGAAACTCCACAGAATTTCAAGACGTATCTTTCTTGGAAAAACATCGTCATCATCCACGTAGAATTAATTTACGATTGACTATTTGACGAATTTTGTGATCGGATTTTGTTAGATGATACATCACACATCGAGCAATTTTGTGAAGAAATAATTGACGAATAGTTAATATACAGAAGTAAACAGTTTATTCGGATAATCCACGGAGTCTTCTATGCGATCACATTTGATGAGCAATTCAATTGGAATGTGACCATTTGATAAGCTTAGCATCAAAGAGTGGGATAACTGGCAGCGGTAGCAATGCCACAGTGATTTAACTTGTTGCGTGCCATCTTGATATAACCACCATCGCCCCAAGTCTCATTCCAGCTATTCTTGACGAGCCAGTAGTCTTTGCCATTCTCGTCAGTACCGTATCCAACAGCGAGAACAGCATGATTAAGAAAAATGGGAATGCAGTTTGGGTCGTAGAAAACTCCTGTTGATGAAAAATCATGCGTATTAAATGAAATTTCGGCGCCTATATCACTTGGATTGTAAATAAATATTCTCAAGCGAAGGTTGCACATGCTATGTGCGTTGTCCACTATATAGCCTTAGATAGACTCTCGAATCGAGCTTGCTGCATCTGGAGTGAATATGGTATGAATAATATGATATGATGTATGATATGCAACGCCTTCAAGGCCACAACCTTCTTTCCTTGGCTACTAGGATATTGGATGGTAGCGACCAAAAGAGTGGTCGCGTCTAGGTAAAATTGAGGATTGGTGTGCAGTTGCGTTCTCAGATGTTCTCGATGAAAAGGCTCATTTCCCACGTAGATGCTCTCTCTTCTACGACTATTGGAGGGGAGTAGGTTCTCAGGTTGTTTGTTTCAATGTGCTAACGTATTGTCACCCTATAAGCTAAATGTATCCAACATGCCACCCTCCCTGAAGCTATTTTGTCAATAGTTTTGGCCCCACTTCAAAATTTTCCAACGTACCCTCTGGATGAATTCGAGTGACAATTTACGCGCTTCTAGTGATACAATTATCACCCACTCAGAGGCGGGTTGTGACCATTTCTACTCGAATTTCTTTTAAAAGTATCTAATTGCATTTTGAAGCTTGTTCCAAGACCTATCAAACGAGCTGAGGTGTGTTCAATTCTGACCAACTAGAGTCGAGCTATCACAATACCCCCAAAAAGTGATTTTTGCGGGTTCCTGGAAGTGTATACCCAACATGCCCTCGTCAAGCCATTTTTCAACAATTCTGATCACTCTCAACATTTTTCGATTTACTTCAACTCATTCTGAAGTTTGTTCTGGAATTTCCAAAATGAACTCAAATACGTACGAATTTTAAAGGTTCCAAAAAAAGGAATCGAATACGCTGAAGTACGTTGAGATTGGCGGCACCAAGAATTTTTGGCATCGTTTTTAATTTACGCGATTTCGTTGACGATTTTTAAGTGTGCAAACACGAAAAGTGCAAAATCTCACTTCACAATTTCCTGGAAAATGCAAAAATCATCCCGAGTCGGTTTAAGCCATTGATTCTCTCGTATTTCAACATCAAACGTGAAAAAACTGCGCAAAGGTCAAAGAGTGTCCAGTTTTGAGATCAGCATATGGGGGGTATGTTGAGTACAGGGGCATGTTCGGTATACTTACCTCAGTTTTATTTCGTGCTTGTGCTGTCGAATCCCTTCTGTAGCACCATACTTCCATTGAATTTTCCCTCATCTCATAGTTTCATTGTATCCGAGGTTGTCCCCGTGATCTTGGGAATTTTACGTGACTTTGCGAGCTATGCTACCCTCTCCCATCCTAGCTACATATCCCACCCACCTGATACGTTGAAATTTGGCCATCCGCACGATTGTCAAAGTCTTGTGCAGTCTGTCAACTTTCTCGTCGTGTCCTTCAGGGGTCGTTCGAAATTCGAAGTCTCTGAAATCCACTGACTCCCATGAGCATACGGACGTTGAGGGGCTTACAATACGGTTGCAGGGATATCAAGAGCTATACTGTGAGCATTGTAACGAGTGTACGCTTATCAAAATCAGTAGGTACCAGAAACTTGCGCAATGGAGCAATATGGTCCTCAATGGATTTGCTCCAGATGCAGCGAGCAAAATTGAGGAATCGAACGTGGGTAGTAGCATACGACGTATATCTTACGGTCGCGTCTCAAGATCATGGAATGCACCAGTTGACTGATGTATCTTGAGCTGAATCACCCGACTTCACTCACCAGATTTATAAAATCTGAAATTTTCATTAACAAATACGGCAACTGAGACCGGACCAACAGCCGCGACGGCCGCTTTCAGATCATCCTCATCGCCCTGGTCAATATTTACGAAACCAGTGACCTTAGCTCCAACATTGGCTGACTTGAATCTGCACTTGTCGTTTTTTGCTTCGTAAGGATAACTCTCTTCTGTGTCAATGCCTTCGTGGTCCCTGATGTATCGGAAACTTGAATCCATCGACCCATGGTCACAACCTTGGTTACCGTAAGATCTTGAACAGTCGACTAATTGTTGCTCACTGAGGGAAACCAGCTTGCCCGTTTTTATAAAGTGCAGCCCTTCGACAGAACCAGTCTGGAATGATGATCAAGTACATGAGGTTAGCTCGAGTTTCAAGTTTTGCATATTTCCATCTCCTTGTTTGGATCAATGGTGCGCATAATCATGAGTACATCACGCATATCTACTTGTACCAAAAATACTTGGTCTATGGAAACCAGTATGAAACGGTATGTAGAGATAGAGGTGGTGATGAGATAGAATTCTTTCGATTGAGCATCGTATGTTTCGTTGTGTGGCTGAAAATTAGTCCTTTCCAAAATGATTTTCCTCACACAACAATTTGGAAAAGTTCACGGATTTATCTCAATTGATGTCACGTTAAACCACTAAAAGATGATAGAATCAAATCTTGGAGAGTGCAAAGAGCTAGGGGTTTATGAGGGTTGATTCGACTAACTGACAAAGAACAGGATATTCCGAGGATCAATCCTCCAAACATTCTCACAAAATTTGACCGAATCTCATCCTCCAGTTTCTCCAGATGGATATCGATGACTTGTAATTCCCGTGTATGGTATGACAAAGCCCGAGCTCGAAGACAGTTGCCAAAACACTCTTCAATTTTGAAACGTGAAACTTACCGTTGAGAAAGCCCAGCAAGACCCACATTTTTTTTGATCTTTCACGGGTGTCACTGCACCTTGTTCCCTCCAATCGATGGACTCCGGTACTTCTAGATTTGTAGGTGCAATGAAACGGGCCACTGAGTGGTTGCTTAGGGTTCGGAGCATTTCAGGAGTAAATTTTACACCCAAGTAATCATTTTCGAACTCCTCAGGGAGCTAGAAAAAATTATTTGCATTGGAATAAAAGACAAGGATTATGACGGTGAGGTGATTCAGGGGTTAAGTTACATAATCTGGGACTCACCATATCGGCAAATTGGTTGATGCCTAATTTATACGTAACGAGGCCTTCCTCAAATTTAGAGTTATGTTCCGCAATCATATTATGGTTTTCTATGAAAATGTTCATTCTCAACTGCTCCTCAATATCGCTACTGTACGTTTTGACATGTTCGGTCTGAAATCAGACGATCAGAATTAAGTCATAGAATTACGTGGATCTTTCAGAAAGTTTTGAAAGTATTTCAGCCAGCGCCTTATATTGGACAGTTTCAGGAAAAGTTATTGCGATAAAGCATAACTCTTTGCATCTTACAATGAATTTTGACGAACTCTTATCATCGATGATAGGATAATAATCTCCTTTATTTGATACAATGTATATTCAGAGGAAACTGTAGGTTTCAGGTATGTAGTATATGTAGGTTTAACTGTAGGTTATACCTATATACAGTGACCTAACTGATCCAGAATGACATATCGATATTCAATATCAGAATTGGGTTTACCTTGAACTTCAGCCACTCAGACTTCAAAAATATTTGAGGAGATGCCTGTGATACTGTGGCCACAGCCGTGATGAATAACACTGTAAGCTGCATGTTGTCGCTGTTGACTAAGAATCTTCGATCAATGACGAATACCAGGTTCAATAAATGAAAATTCTAGGGACTTCGTGAAGAATAACAGTATGAACATTTCGGTCTATGGAAATTAAGATGATGATTGCAAAAAAGCTCCCCTTCCCCTCCTTCTCGAGACAGATGAGGCAGAACTATAACGTTTCATTGATTCTTTCAATATTTGATGAAATGAATCTAATTGGAATCAATCGATGAAGATCATTCAATGATCCGCAGATGAAGATCTCACGTCGATTCTGCAAGATTTTGCCTGACTATTTCTCCCATCCTTCGGTTTCGCTTTCATTTGAGAGTGTTGGAAGAAGATAATTCTAACGGCTCTCAAATCTGAGAAACTTTCACGTACATGAATAATTCTCCTATAAATTCAATATTTGAAAGACCGTCTCGGCAATATGCGTATATAGGTCTGGACTGCCTCCACTAATCATAGTTTTGCTCTCGGCTTTCGGAAATGGGTTCGAAAACCTATCGAATGTTCATCTGCGGAATCTTCTAGTAATCTTTTCGGCCCATACCAAAGTTGCAATAACTCCAAATTACGGCGTAGACTATCACTTTTCTTGACGTGCCGGAAGAATTTCTGATGTATATTATCTCCCAATGTTATTCTCCTAGAAGTATTTCTCTCTCTCCCGTTACAGGAATACGTCGTTTCGGGATTCGTTTTGGCCATGGAAAAACAATTCTTGCTGCGAGTGCGAGCCAACTTACGCTCTGTTGTGCAGTCGATTTTTGCCACCACTGCTTTTAATTGCACGGGGTAAAAATCAAAAGGCATCATGCGTTCATAGGAGATACAGTCAATTGAGGTTATCTGTTCACACAAGCGTTTTCACAAGATATTGGGATATGTGATTAAGTAAGCCGTAAGTTCTTGAGGTGATCACTTAGTGAGCATCAATATCGAAATATACTCTTCGTCTGGCACAAAACTCGAATTTTGCTTGTGTCTGGATTTGAAGATGAGAACAAATATTTGACTATGACTCCATTTGAGTCTTGGCACAAGGTTTGGTTACAATTATCCCGAGACAAATTTGTTGGAAGTGTCTTTTTCTCACACTGTGAGGTGGAAAGAAATATACGGATGAAAACAAATAGTTGGAGGAAGTCTTGCGGAATCGACTTCGGATCCCTCAGATTCCAATTTGCCAATAGTGAAATTATGTAAGGTGGGCTGTAAAACGCTCACAGACTTCTTTCCTGAGCTCTCATGAGCCAAGCAAAGTGATTCTTCACACTCTGATGAATCAATGATTAACTTGATATCCACACTCATATTTCATATATTATACTTACTTTTATCGGAATGAGCAGTCTCCAGATGATCACAAACTGAATCAGTCAGTGGATACATCGACAATTATATACTTTGCTACACAATTTTTGATTATGGATGGAGATCATGCTTCATGGATTGACGATATCTCTAGATTCTGAGATAGCCCTCTGTACGTTGAAAACTATGACGTGAATTCATCAAACCCTGGTCGAGATGTCCAACATGGGATATCTCATATCAGAGATTTTATCTTCTTAATTGAATCGTATGAACATCGTACAGTAGTAATACAATGTGCTGATAAGATTCCTTAGGAAAAATGGTATCCTTATCTCATTCGATTCAGTCACGATGCTCTTCACGGTCGTGCATTGTAAACAAGGCCATGACACGTTTATCATAATAAGCTCATTCCGCCATCCTCGATAATAGAATTTCGCTATTGTTGTGATATGATAAGACAAAATTCTTCCTCCAATATGATCAGCGCAGTATATAGGATTCTTTGATCAATCGATCTCATGAATCAGTAAGATGTTCTTCAAGGCCTCATTTCCTGTCACCCCTACCAAGCTTGAAATTCACCATGAATTTTCTTAACGTTATGGTTGGTATTATAGCTTCTCATCAACTTCGTCTTCAAGAACAAGCCTATTCACTTAATTGCACTGTTGCGTTAAATTAGTAACTCGTCCCATTTATAGATTCACATACAATATGTTAGTCAAACGAAAATGAATCAACAACTAACGTTATTGCAACACTCGCTACCGCTCGTTCGACTTGTAAATGTTCTCGATAGGTCAGAGGCCCCTGGAATGCTCTCATAGTTCAATAATGATTGTTGTGGAATAATAACTGGTGATTAATTCAAGGTGCCAGGTAGAAGTTTTTGATGAAGTTTGCAGAAATGGAATTATCTTGAGTTATACCTCCTAATAGATATATTAGAAAATTTAGATTCATTATTCTCAATTTCCGAAACGACTGTGTTGGCTGAATTGAAGGCCCGAACTATCAGCATTGATGTTCATAACCATTGGTAACGTGAGGGTTAAAGGCCAATCCGCGAGTTGTGACGTAAAAATGAATTGAAGACCCTGCATCTATTTTGGATTATTTCAGTACATTAAAGCTAGTCCGGAGAGGATCCGGATATTTTGCCCGATAGATGGCGCTTCGATCGTACTGAATGTGCGATGGGAGATTATGAACCAATTTTTTGCCTCATAGTATTTCAACCTCACTTTTCCGACCTAAACGAAATCTAGCAATTGAAACACCATGATATTTCCCATCGAATGAATTGCTCCACACTCGAGAATCTATCTTATATCTCCAGAATATCATAGCTCTTTTGCTCGATGAGTAAGTTATTTTGCTCGATACTCACACTTGTTCAAGTTTTTTGCGAGCTAGATTCAGAATTTTCGAGCGTGGGAGGGCTCATTCGACAGGAAATTCCAATCCACCGGTGGGCTAGTATCTGATATCGGCTGAAACTGTTTTGTTATTGAGGAATATATCGGAATAGGAGAGGGCGCGCTCTGTCCCATCAAAAAATTGCCTTCGAGTTTTTCTCGGTTCCTAATGAACGAAATTCCATGAAACTCTGCATGGTATCGTGTTATAAGGTTTGACAGGTAGGCTACTATCTGAGTAAGAAATCCAGTACCAATAAAAGCGCATAAACAATAATACCGCCCTCAGAATTATTGCATGCAGCTGCAACCTGAAAGTACGCCGGTGCGTGTCTGGTTGTGGTTTTGCGGGGACTACGGACTAACCTCAATGCAGCAGAATACAAGAGACTTGGACTAATGCTCCGGCCATGGCGACTGCATCGCCTGGCCCGCGGATTGACACTGACCCTCGGGGCACCACCAAGGAGTATGAATAGCAGTGTAAGAGATCTTACTGGTGAAGTAGTTTTAGTTAGACCGAATTGGACCAAATTAAGCAGAATCAGACAAAACTAGATCGCACTAGACATTGAGAATAGTGGAAAAACAATCTGAGACATGTCTGCAATTCGTGGTCCGCTTTCGCGCGGAATTACTCATATGGGATCTGTAGGACCCCAAAAGTAATTGGGGCAGTTCCGAGGATATCCAAGCGGAAAGTTTGATCTTTGTAGGGTATGAGCCCACATAGCGTTTGAATCACATTCTTCAAGGATAAAATGAGCATTTCAGCGCTTCAATACCTTCCACATTGGGTCCATGAGGTCCAAAATTGTGAATGAGATCATTTTCTGAGTATGCGGTTCGACTTGAACTGTAGTATTCATTCTTGACATATCATTGATCCTGAACAGTGCATAAATCCCGGTTGTATTGAATGATAGAAAGACATCTCAGGATTTCAATGGGGCCCAAAATGATCGATGAGAGAATCCTCCAAGTGTATCTTTATTGGAGCAGAAGCATTTATCTTTGAGATATCATTGAGCCTAATAAGCGCATGAGACACTCGATTTTGGGGCGAATATTCAATTTTAAAAGTAATTCCAATTTTGCACACAAAAAATACCGATGCGTTCGAATCCTACGCTCTACATACGTTGAGATACGTTCACCGCATCTATGCAAACTCTGGCACTCACAGGAGCCTACCCAGCTTCCGGACTAGCTATAGAGCTTGGAGTGCTTCGACGCTGGGCATCGCGCTTTATCGGCCAGGTCGGCGACCGACTCTTTTGTACGGACACCGTAAGAATGGGCTGAGGAAGGATCAAACGAACAAAACGAATGGCTTTTAATAATATAGGTATACGACTCAAGAATTGGAGTGCTAAGGACGAACATACACAACCGCGATCACTTCTGACTCGGATAAGTCTCAGTTACTCGTAAAGGTGTCGGCACGGTTGGATGTGACGATGGAGAAGATCACTAGGCTTCGAGATAGTGTACAGACGACGTGCTATGACACGAATCTCACGACGCGCAATTCATTCCTGCGAGCCCAACTATCGACAGTTGAGTTCACAGGTATGAATCCCGTGCCATGTCAGGTGGTGTCGTGAGATCCGTGTCGTAGTGCGGCATAACGCGTGATTTGTCATCAACCCAACGTGGGGTGGAACTGGCGAGAGCGTCTGATGACGGGGTGCGTCCGTATTAGTGCCGTGAAAAGTGCTGATGGTTGGAGCAAAAATCCCCAAGCCTATATAGCAAAAAGAGTGTATTGGTGTGAGACGGAGTGTAACCACTTCCTGATCTTGTTGCGTGTATTGTGATACAAGTCTAGTCACTAAAAGAACAATGAGGTCATTAGTGGTATGATTTCCATCACGTTGCGTGCTACCTGATGTCACACCTGATCACCAACGGTGTGAGAGTGATGATCTTGTTTTGGCACGGTGTGAATTATGATGCCACCATGTGCGTGATGTGGAAGCTCATCACGGGTGATACGAGTTTCTAGCACATCGTGTGGGTGATGTGATATGGGACTCACGAGGAGAGCATCAGGTCTGCGGAATACGGATCTTGACGAAACCCTGTCTGGGAATCATTTTGTATTGGTGAAAGATGAAGAAATCTCCAAGAATTAAGTGCAATGGGCCTCCTATTCCGAGATGCAGCTATGGGCATCAACATTGTCCGTATAACCCCATGCCAAAAAGACACATATATAGACTAACAATGCTAACCTGAATAGTGGTATCTCGGGATAGGAGGCCCATTGCACTCAACTCTTGGAGATACGTTCCTTTCTCATCAAAACAAGATGAATCCTAGAGTTTCATCAAGATCCGTGTTCCGCAGACCTGATGCTCTCTTTGTCAGTCTCTCAAGGAGACAAACTTTTTTGCTTGGTGGGAGAAATACGAGACGAATCGGTTGGAAAGGATAATACGAAGCTGATGCGCACGTCAAGTGTACATTATGGAACAATAAGGTGAAACATTGAGAGGCTTTATGTTGGAGGTTTTCTCGATCGTCACTCAGAGATCTAAAGGAAAATAGAATTATAATCACTCATAGGATACTGCACTACTATTGAAATATGAAAGGCTTTAGTCTCCATAACATTCCGTACCAATACACACGTTCATGGTCATGGAAGATCCATCATCGTCATCATCCCCCACGGAAAAATGGTGGACCCACTTGAAATAACATCGAGAGAATAATGGTGACGGTTTCCTTTCTTCAAGGACAACGATATACGCTGCTGAAAATGTGGAGTGGAGTGGACGCAGCTCTTCTTCGTATTTCTCCCTTTTGTTCTCCTCTTGTAAAGATGAGCTATTCAATTTTGATTCAATATCATTTCCAGAATTAATTTTGGAGAGCCACAGCAGATTCCGAGTTATCCCTTTCTACACGAAGATTCGACTAATCAAAGACTCGCTGTATCGTTGAGTATGCATCGCAAATCCACAATCTTTGTATTATTCAAGATTTCAGGAGCCACAAGTTTTGCAAACCTGCATTTATCAAGAATTCCCAAGATGAATATTTTATTGTGAGAGTGGTTACATCGAAACTACAAAAAGAAAGCTCAGAAAGAGAATAAAAGAACACGTTGAGTGATGTAAAATATATTATTCACTGTTTAGCCTGATGAGGCCCGCAATATGACGGTCAAAACGTTGCATTCACGTGCATTGTGCACTTTTAACAGAAAAATCCAATTAATTCATCGTTATCTATATTGAATATTCCATCATTTTTTTGAAAACATTTCATTCGGGTCACGAATTTAATATTGAGTTCCGAATATTCCGTCCAGGAAATTGTTCATAATTTTGATAGCACGTGCGGATCTCGATCGAACGTGCAATGTAGGACCCAATCGTTTTCATAACAAAGATTTGAGGTCCCATATCCATGAGTCTAGTGGGAACGGTTTGTCTATCTATGCAAGTCATGCTAAGGTAAAGATTCTCGCAGTATATTGTAGTTCTCCTCAAGACCTTGTGAATGTTTCACCTAAACATTCTTCTGAATATTCCGAGACCCGAGTTTGAAGCGATCACGCGAGAAGAGACTTAAGGGCATCGGTGTAATAGCTGTGTGACTGAAGGTTTCTATGTTCCGTTTTTTGTACCCCGTCAGAATTCAATATGTTCATTTCCACCGTGATCAAAGGTTATTCTTGGATTTTCCGTATTTTTCAGCGGTAAGAAGAGGGTTTCCTGCACTACAGTCATTCCAAATTACTCAGGCCGTATCTAGGCCCAATCCTAATTTTTCGAAATTTGAGATCCTAACCTTGAATTTCGAAATATTGGGTTTCTTCACTCCGAATATAGGTATTCCGGTCGTTTTGGATAGTCTATTTCGAAGCGATAGACGAGACATGGTAGGCGAAAGGCGTCAGATTATCAGACATTAATGCCAAAAAATCGGTGCCCGTGGCATTTTCCTACGAATCAAGATAAAGAGAATCGCGTTCTACCCCGTACTCGTAACTGCTTGGTTTTTCACAAACGAGGAGAATCACGATTTTTAGTTTTTACTGCGGAGACCCGTCATTTTGACGAAAATGAAGCTTTTGGAGTTAACTTGCGGCTGGCTCTCAATCATACCATAATATCTCCGAGCAAGTTGCCTGGAAAATTCACCAAGAGAAGGAACAGAATGTGCAAATATTCGAGCATCAGTCAAAATAATTGATCAAACTCCCAAGCCAGCCCAAGAAGAGATGTTTCATTTTTATAGAGTTACTGTGATTCAAACCACATGTACACGTGAGTCATTCTTTTTAATATCGGCAGCTTTTGTGTCACCGCGAGTCAGAGATTTTTCTGTAACTTTAGGTACATGTTGTGTATGATCAATGAGATGGAAAGCACATGTGCTGCAGCAATCGGGCTCCGAGAGCCATCCGGGTGACTTTGGCGCCCTATTTTCGTTCTTGAAATTCGTAAAAAATTCGATTTGTGAATTTTTGATGAATTTCTCACCAGTGTAGAACCCAACAGAAAAACGATCCAAGACACATATTTCGACGTAAAAAGAGCTGAATTTTACAGAAAAAATACTTTTATATCCGTTCAAGCTGAACATAACCCCAAAAAAGTACTTTCTTCCAGGGAAACCCGACTTCCGAGCATTAGGCCCTATTTAATCGCAAATTGGACACTCTCATCGAATTTTTACGTCGAAACCGTTTTACATAGATTGGGCTGGGGATGGGTTGGCCATCATAATAATAATTTGCTGAACAGGATCGTCAAGATGGCGCTGAATTGTTCCTCCCCGGAGGGACACTTATTACACTGGGCACCAAAATATTGGGTCAGAAGTAGCGCATTGACGAGAAAATGACTTTTTCGTGTATTTTTTGACGTAAAACCCAAATTCGAAACCAGTTTTGCACCTAGACATCAGGTATTTTCCTAAATCGCGAAATACTGAGCTTCTGAATAACTGCGTTTCCAGCGTTTTTTGCTGATTTTGATGGTGCAACCTGGAGCGGGGTTGGAACGTACCCAAAGTATGATTTTTCACATTGAAACAGCCAACGTACTCGAGACCCAACGAGAAACATGAAGTACCCTAGAGATCGGTCTAACGATTTCTACCAATGTCCTGACAGATTAGTCAAGCTAAATCGAATGTGTCTATCGCCCTATAGAATCGAATAAACCACAATCACAAGAGCGAGCCACTATCCCATGCCCACAAATGCTTGATCTCGCTGCAGTTCCATAGCATTAGAATCCGCAAACCAATACATTCCATCAACCATGACGCAGAACTGCACGTAAATCGACACAAGTCACGAATCAAACCATTGCATCAAGCTTCACTGAATGCAACAAAGGTTGCAAGGTACGAAACTGTACACTGACAACTGCCCAAGCTCTAAATCCAGATTATGCAGT
Source organism: Eretmocerus hayati (assembly GCA_029851415.1). Taxonomy (NCBI): domain Eukaryota; kingdom Metazoa; phylum Arthropoda; class Insecta; order Hymenoptera; family Aphelinidae; genus Eretmocerus; species Eretmocerus hayati. The sequence goes on from CM056742.1 coordinate 168,540,859, forward strand.
TTTCGTATAGAAGCGTGAGAGACAGGGGTTGCATCGGGGTCGACTAGACTGAACGACAGCTTTCAATCCGCGGTACAAAGGGCTGAGTAGTTTGAACGAATGGTGCCGATGCTCGGATGTCGATTTAAAGAAGAGTGTCTGGCTGTTAGCCAAAACAAGGCAAAGATGGCCAACTCTGGAAGACACACAGTATTCCGATCGTGGCTTCTCAGCTGTTCAGAACAGAGCCACCTGCTTCTTATTCCCGTCGGTATTATTTAATGCCTCAAGATGCGCGACGAGGGCTGTTCTTTCGGGCCGATTTACTCTACAGGGGAGTGAGTGAGAAGGAAGGAGGCCAAAGACGCGCGCGACACTCGTTATTCATTCCGAGTACCGCGAGCGTTCTGGCGAATACGACGGCTGGCGTACAACACAAATTGCCGGAAAAAGGCAGACGTTGCTCGAGTTTCCAGTGCCAAAAGTCTGGCGTGCCGAGCAACGGGAGTGACGGCCCTTGAGATATAAGCTAGTGATTTTGTGAGGCCAATGAAATATTCAAAAATGCTCGACGATCGAGTGAATTTGAGAGCTTTGATAGTGGTAGGAGCTTGAACCTGGTCGGAGTTATAAGAATCTCAATAAGGGAGAGTTAGTTGAATTCACTTGGAACATTTAGTATCTTCAATTGTTTATTCCATTTTGTATTTTTTTATTCAAGCATTTTCTCAAGAATCGTATCCTTCTCATTCGTATGTTTAGGCCTATCAGAGAACTTCATACAATTTTTAGAACTTCCGTAGTTAGACGACAAATGAGGATGAAAATCTCGAACTCGGCCGTCGATTTAATAAGTCGTTCGTCAGCGATGAACGCGAGTGGAGATTGTGACATCTTCATAATTTCTTCATTAATCCCTAGAGACACTTTGTGAAAGTGATTGAATGATTCTAGAAAAATTAGCACTCACTGAGACCTGGACAGAATCAAATCTAATTGTTTGTCTCTCGATTCTTTTCGGCTAATGATCTGCCTCTGTTTGGAGGTTTCCATTTAGATTCTATCTGTGTCTCAGAACAATACTATACAATTTTGTTTATAACTTTTCACAATGTTCGGTAGAAATTTTATAAAAATACCATGTATCAGGAGACTCTAAAAAATTCCTCTGACTCCTCTAGCTTAATTATTCTTGAAGAGGGTCAACTTTGAGCAATATGAAGTCGGACAGGTTGATACTATCATCTCCTACTGAAGGCTATTTATGTGGTCAGCACAAGGAGTCATCAAGTCTTCAGAGGTTTAGAGAATTTTGAATAAATATTCATGTGTTACGCATGACAGAATTTCGCATTACTAAGAGGGTAAGATGCTGAATATGACTACTTCTTGCATTCCGACTTCTCACTTCGTACTAAATCCGTCGACGGATAAAAAGAATGGAATGTATGTCTACTCAATGAAGCAAGCAAATACATAACTTCGGACGGATTTGTTATCTCATGGAGTTCAGTATAGAGGATGATAGCATATGATCAGTTAGAATGATGTTACTTTTATTGCGAATCTCCGGATTCTCCACACTATCGTGGGGAAGACGTTGATTATTTCTATGGGAGTCAAAAATTGGATACTCAATTCCATGGATCGATATCCATGGAATATTTATGGTCCCTCTGTAGAATACTAAAGCAGTAGACACCAATAATTCCGATTTGAATCAGAGTCACTGATGAACAACGTGTCAGACATTCGACATTTCGTCAACCACGCGTCAGAGAGCTCAAATAGTGATCCTACACAACATTGCAACTGCTACTCTATGATCAAGTATCGTGATTCTACTTCTCTTTGTTAATAATGATAGATACAACCCTTATCATAAGGATGGTTGTATCTATCATCGAAGTTGAAAGTTATATATGCAAAATATGAGATTCTACATGATGAAAGAATTTCCAAACTTCAGTTCCATATCCCTCAAATGGTTAGCGTATCACTGAATTTGAGTTGCATGAAGTATGCTGCTGATACTGCTAACAAAAATTGAAAGCTGTATCTAGTGATATAAGGGAACCTTCCTTGCAAAATCCATTTCCCAATCCAATCATCAAAACCATAAAATTGGAAGAGAGTTACGTTCCTATGGTCATAATCAAACGTTGAGCTGTATTAACAAGATAGAATAACCCTACTAATGGATTTCAAGAATGCTTATCAGCACTTTCTTCTCTATAATAAATTATAGAAAAAAAAGCCAAAAGAAATTAAAAAGGAGCTGTTTGCTAGGCGACAAATACATCGCATTGTTTTTGGGAACGTTTCCAAGTAGGTTACTTTGAGCTTCTGTGTGGTCTTCCGTATTATTCCAAAACTACGTCTGTGCAGTGTGTCGTCATCCATGTAAGTATTGATTCTAAGTTCAATTGAAGCGAGTTGGCACGTGTACTCAATGTTTCTTTCGAAAAGTTCCTAGCCTAGTTTCTATGTCGAATAACAGAGAACTTCTCTTGCAGGTTGTCCATAATGGTTAATAACAAAAAGAAGTAGGACTCCTATTGTCAATCGAATATGTTTGATGAACCTCACACTGCGAAACTCAACAAACTGTTCTTAATCGCAAAACGGGATAGTTGGTAGCATGTCATGGAATAAATGTTCCAACTCACATGGCTGTGAGATGTAAACTCATATTTTGCAAGAAATCATCGAATATCATTATCCAGTCTCGAAAGAGCAGATGGGATTTCATCAGTGAGTTTTGAGCATTGAATTCATTTCGAGTTCAAGCTCTATGTCCATCACAGCGCATGATACATAATATACGATATGGGTGACATCGACCCACTCATTATTAGTAATAAGTTACACGAATGAGTAAAAGAAGAAGATAATGGGAATACACATGACTTCTATAAAGCATACAATCGTGTAGCATTAAGGGACAAAGCTCCAAAAAAAAAAAAATGTCTGAAAATGTAAAGTATAGATGTTGCCTCGGTTGTACAATTTTTGGAGAATTCAAAGTAAGTTTGAGCAATCTCAAAGATGAAAACAATTGAAATTCTCGGCTGCTGAGGTCTGAGTTTGTTAACCACCATCTCGATGTTCATTATGCATTGATTCGTCTCACATATTGGTAGCCTCGCATGAGTTCGTTATCTCTGTCTGATGCGTTTCTCCGATGAATGAGCTATCAATGTATTTTTGACGAAGGATTCACTGTCTCATCTACCTGTGATTGATAACCATCTGATTGTATCCACCGCTACATTCGTGGGTTCATTTCCTTCACTATGGAGGCAAGGAATCTATAACACAACATTGGTCGAAGAGTTCTGTCATAGAGTATTTTATCTAAGAACTTGAGCGTTACGGGCCTCGACAGAAAGTGCGCAATGCTCTTTTCTCCACTTTTTCCCCCGTGTATAAGCATAGGCCCTGTAGTTGCAGTCGCCGCCACGGGCGCGCAATGGCGCTACTTCCACAGGGAAAAAAGGGGGAAAAAGAGCAAATGCGCACTTTCTGTCGAGGCCCTAAAGGGTCATTAGCGATATGGATCAAAAGTTTTGAGCTCAAAATTCATTATCCCGTGAGTATATCAAGGAAATTTTCGTGACACCTCTCGAAGTGAAAGATTCCGGACATTTTGGTACGGATTCGAAAACCTCAATAAGGTTGATGATATTTGTGGAGTTCACGCGCGCTCCTGCATCCAAATAATTCGAGATGTCCCACGATCGTAGCGCACCCAGCGGATCATGTGTCGAAGCTCTTATATCCCCATCAGCTGTCAATGCATAAGTATACCTATATCAATATTGATGCTATATATACTACGGATGAAAGAGCTTCGCACATCGAATACTCGTACCACTTTTACTCGTGGAAGTTGGCGCTCGAGTCGGCGGATATCTCAAATCACAATGGATTATCCTGTCTGATAAGGTAGAGCGAGTTAAGGCGATGTGGTCACCATACACCGTGGCTATGGTACTTGGAAGCACATCTCACATGAATGTATGAATCATTTGAATTTCGAGATGAGTAGTCGCATCCTTCTTATTGTCCAACTTGTGATCCACAACCCGTAGTTTAGCCCAAATCGCAAGAGAATCGGAAAAAAATGCCAACAACTTGACCGCGGGAACCTCTCTGCCTATAATACGGGCACATTTTCATTCCTATTTTCCTCCGGTTCTCTTTCTATTTGGGCTGAAGAACTAATTGATAGATACAAGTTGAATAATACCAAGTACTCGTCAATTCGTATTTTAGCCCAAATCGGGTGAGAATTGGACTAAAATGAGAATGACTTTCAACTTGCACAGTGACCGAATCGCCTCAAGAATTCAACGCAATTAAAAAAGTAGGGGCTTACTTTGAATAGTCTGCAAAATTGTCGCTCAACATCGTTCTCGTTCTTTGTTGACAATTCTCGGCACGTGAACTGCATCAAGGCATCAACATATGAGATTTAAATGAACGCTGGAATAATTTTCACCGTTGAATAATAACTCAATTAGCTTACCGACTCCCATAGTAGCAGTAAAGTGCAGGATAATAACGTAGCTCGAAGAATAAGTTTCATTTGAGAAAATGAGTAGTTTATCTTTTGATGAAGATGGAAGAGTTATGAAAAGAGCTTTTGAGACTGGTAGTTGAATGCAGCCTTTTTATAGCCAACTGTCTATGCTTGGTCTCAATTCGACTCCGAAATTTCGAGACAATAATCAGCACCAAAAATAATATTCACGTATTATTGGTTCGAACTAACGATAAGTAGTCCACTCGGAGAATAACCTCTACTCCAAAAAAAAAAAAACACCAAAGTCCTCATAGCCCGATCAAGCAGACTTCTTGAATGACAAACTGAAGCGTATTGTCACACCTGTGTGATTGTTCTGACTACAAGATAAAGTTGATAAAAAGTCATACGATAAATACGGATATGTTTGACTCTTACATCATTTGTCGAAATATAATAAATATTCAGATCTCGAGTTCAACGACTTTCTTAGACTGGTTAAGAGTGCTCTCTACTTTTTGAAACGAAATTCAACTTATGTACCCCGGGTGCCCGGCTTTTCGCCTCCACCCCGTCTTACCCGCATGAGCATGGGGCAGGGATAGCGCGTCGGTTTGGAAGACGAACATTACCGAGTCACGAATGGCTCAGCAATGGCCCGCTACTCCTTCCCGACTACCGAATTCTGAGCTCGACACCCAGCACAAGGCCAAGATCCCCCCCCCCCCCGTGGAGTGGTCGGCTCTCTTCTATTGGGCTTCCTTGGAGCCTAGAGAGCCCCTCGCGTTGCTGGATGAATCGTCCAGGCTCGCATTGTCACCGTCTAGAGACGATTCCAATGCGAGTGAAGTCCCTGGACTCACTCGTTCTCGGGCCCCGGTGGAGATGTGCGATCTCCATACTCCGACGGCGGACGCTGACTAGGGCCGCACAAGAAAAGATCGAGGCGAATTGTGGTATTTAGTGCCTTTGATTTTCGATAGCTACTACTGACCAAGAATTTGTTCTAATTCCTCGCTGTGGGGCAAGAGTTGGTCAGACTCCATCAGGTCTGAGACACCGAGGTATCTCGACGCGGGTTTTCGGGTGGGGCTAAATCACGCCGAGCACCAGTCTTGGGGCCAGCCACCCGGTTTTGAGCCGAAGCCCGGGCACGGTGTCCCACAACTGGAGCCAGAGACGCGTCATACCCCGGAACTCAGATATTGCTAATAACAATTTTTAAAAATACAGATAAACCAGAACCGAAACAATCGCCGACGGCGGAACATTTTTTTTTTTTTTTTCAAATCTGCGTAAAAATTCTCCGCACATGGCTGCACGTCACTCATTATTCTACGTTGTTTGGTTGCTTCAATATTTACAATAAACCAATCTGACCGTGAGATGCCTCTGAAAAAAGGTAGAGCACTGTGAAATATTGTTACACTCGTTCTCACAATAATCGGACACACGGTTCAAATAACCGAACTCAACTCTATTAGCGCATGTAAGAACAAGCCAAAACGCCTTGACCTCGTGACAGCCACGAGCAGACTAACTTCGCAACGTGAACAAACAAACTAACTAGCAACCGATCAATAAACAGAACATTGATGGTTCAGAACCAAAAGGAACTATCTGAAATCGTAAGAGTTAAAAGAAACTATCCAAAAATTTCTGTAGAAGGAACTATATGAAAACTTTTTATTGAAAGGAACTATCTAGAAATGTAAGAATTGAACGAGACTATCTGAAAATTTCTGTTTTAGAAAAGAACTATCTGTAAATTTTTGGCTGAAAGGAACTATCTAAAAACGTAAGACTAGAAGGGAACTATCCAAGAATGTACGATTTGAATGGAACTATCCAAAAATTTCTGTTTCAGAAAGGAACTATCTAGAATTTTTTGATAGAAAGAAACTATCTGTAAATTCTTGGTTGAAAGGAACCATCTGTAAATTTTTGTAAAAGGAACTATCTGTGAATTTTTGTAAAAAAAACTATCTGTAGATTTTTGTTAAAGGAACTATCTGTAGATTTTTGTAAACGGGACTATCTGTAAATTTTTGTAAAAGGAACTATCTGCGACTTTTCGTAATAGATACTATCTGTACATTTTTGGTTGATGTGAACAATCTGAACAATTTTCGTTGGAAAGAGCTATCCAGAAAATTAAGAGGACTATATCCAGGATGTGAAAGGGCGCAGGCGGGTAGAGCTAGTGAATTGGCTCTTACCAAGTATACCTTCGTATCAATACATTCTGGACAAGATGTAATGGCATGTTGTAAAGGACAGGAGATTTTACTTCGAAATCATGTGGCGAGATACTTAGTTCGTGGGACGAACTTTCGAATAGAATTAAAGCTTGGAAATCTTGTGGTTATATAGACAAGGAGCTTAATTGACTAGGCGTATCAGCATGATGAATCGGCTCTTGTCAGGTACGGCCTATGGAATCGATCTGCAATTCTTCGACATGTTTGTGAAACGCTAACTAATTAAGGAGACATATCTACGCTCCGATAACTTTTGATTTCGTTCCAGAAGAAAATGCCGGAAAATTATACAGTTCTCTCCTCACGATCTCATCTGAAATTGAGAAACTAAAGTACTCGACTGATTGGAACATCTATCTGAAGTTCTCGATGTTTCCCCGATTCCCTTGCTTTTTTCCTCCGTTCAGACCCTCGAAAAACGACTTCCTTCAGAGAATGACTCCATAAACAGGACCCCGAATACCCGAAAATCCACTGAGATGACACTCGACAAGAGCCGATTCACCAGCCTTATCCGACTAAACATATTACATTCGTAAAATGCTTCCTTCTAGTAGTTAGTTTCTAACAGATAGTCCCATTACTCAAAAGTTTATATGTAGATCGTTCCCTCAAACCTAAAATTTACAAATGATTTCTTTTAACCAAGATGTCTTAGATAGTTCCTTTTGACGAAAAATTCTACAAAAATTCATAGGTAGTTCCTTTTACAAAAATTTACAGATAGTTCCGTGTACAAAAACTCACAGATAGTTCCTTTTACGAAAATTCACAGATAGTCCCTTTTACAGATATCTACAGATAGTTCCTTCCACAAAAATTTACTGATAGTTCCTTTCAACTCTTACGTTTTTGGATAGTTCCTTCCAACCAAAAATTTCTAGATAGTTCTTTCCTAAAACAGAAATTTTCAGATAGTTCCGTCTAATTCTCACATTTTTGGATAGTTCTTTTCTACCAAAATTTTTTAGATAGTTCTCTTTACAGAAACTTTTAGATAGTTCCTTTCAACCGAAAATTTTTAGATAGTTCCTTTCAACCAAAAATTTTTGGATAGTTTCTTTTAACTCTCACGTTTTCAGATATTTCTTTTTGGTTCTGAGCCATCGACATGATCGGCTGCAACGTGCATACAATATATACATATGTTACACTACCCCCCCCCCCCCTCGAACGATTGACGTCCTCGTCAATTAATCTCTTCTATCGGATAGTCTTCTCTCCTCCACGACATCTCATCCTACTGACGTTCCAGGATTAGGGAACGTCCAATTCAGAGAAGAGTTTCATCATACGAATGAATCTTCTTCGCCCCAACAGCGGCTCCAGGATCTCCAATCCAACCGTTGGTTCCAAGTGTTCAGAAGTACTCGTTCCATGATGAACTCAGCATTCGAGGGACTCGTGGGGATGTTGAGAGTGGGTTTATGATAGAAGATGGTGTAGGCTGGATATCATAACCCTTGCCACGGCATTCGCCTTACAACCTGAAGGGAAAACCAGTCAAAAACCTCAGGTGGGGCAATTCTCTTGTAGGTCCAAGTAGGGTGCTAGGCGACCTCCGTTGACAATTCGTCTCTTGTGTCTCGATGACTTTTGGATGCAAAAGACATTATCGTTGATTTTCTTCAGAATCAGGTACGGTCCTTCCCACAACGATTGCAATTTCGGTGTTACTCCGACTGATCTTCGAAGAGAATAAAACCAAACTTTCTGTCCTTCCATAAAATCTTTCTCCTTTGCACCCAAGTCATAGCGGGCTTTTGTTTTCGCTGATTTGACTTTCATTCTTTGACGAGTGAGGTGGTTTATTTCTCTAGTCTTCCTCGAATCTCCTGGTTATATTCTGATATTCTGTTGTTGATTTCTCCAAGTCGTCTGGAGGTGGTCCGTGGATCAGATCCGAGGGTAGACGAAGGTCTCGGCCAAGATGTAGTTCGGCAGGTGTGAATCCAGTGCTCTCATTCTGCGATGATCGGAAAGCCAACAAGAAGAAAGGTACAAGCTTGTCCCAATCCTTTTGATTATCTGAAACAAACAATGAGAGATACTGTAGGACAGTCCTGTTCAGCATTTCTACCATTCCATTACACTGTGGGCGTAGTAGCGTGGTCCTAGTTTCGAAGATACCCAACTTTCTACTCAGTTCCGTAAATAGAGAAGACTCAAAATCTCGACCTTGATCTGTATGAATTTCTAAGGAAACTCCTGATTCTGGTATCACGTCATTAATTAGAGTATTCGCAATCGTCTTAGCTCTTATGTTTGTCAATGGATTCAACCAAGGCCACCTCGTAAAGCAATCAATCTCAACTAATGAATATTTATTCCCTAATGTCGATGGCGGAAAGGGGCCGAGGACATCGATTTGAAGTCTTTCAGAAGGTCCACCAACATTATAAATACTCAAATTGCCATGACCCTTATTTCGAGGTCCTTTTCTACTAACACAAACATCACAGGTCTTGCAGTAGTTCTCGACATCTGTCCGACAGCGATCCCAGTAAAACAGTCGCCTAATCTTGGCCAAAGTCTTGCTTGAACCAAAATCGCCACCAGCAGGGGAGTCGTGGGCTTCTTTGAAAATAACTGGAATTTTTTATTTTGGAACAATTGAGAGGAGACGGAATGAGTCAAGATCCGCGGAATCCCAACGTCTGTGAAGCAGGTTATCCTTCAAAACCAATGAGTCCCATTGCTGAATGTAAAGTTTTAAACTTGAACTTTCTGATGAAATATTTCCCCAATCGGGTTTCTTATCGATTCTCTTATATTCAATTAATTTCATGAGGGTATCGTGTTCCTGTTGAGTACGTACCCATTCTGATTCATCAATACTGGACAATGTGATACGGCCTACATTGTTATTCGAGTTATATCTCGTTTCTACATTTTGACAATATTTACACGACAAATCTTCACAAGGTCTCCTAGAGAGTGAGTCTGCATTACCATGGGAAGCTCCTTTCCTGTGTATTATCTCAAAATCATATTGACTCAGCTCACCAACACACCTAGCAAGCTGGCCATCGAGATTTTTAAAAGACAATAGCCACCTGAGTGCACTATGATTAGTCCTTACGATGAACTTTTTACCAATTAAATATTGTGAGAAATTCTTGGCCGACTCTACCACAGCCAACAGCTCACGCCGCGTTACACAGTAATTCCTCTCTGATTTGCTGAAAATTTTACTAAAATAACTCATTACTCGTTCTTTCCCGTCTTGCATTTGAAACAGCGCTGCTCCCATCCCGTGTCCTGAGGTATCAGCATCCAAAATAAATTCCGCATCTAGATCAGGATAAGCTAAAATAGGAGCAGAAGTTAGAAAAAGCTTTAATTTATCGAACGCCTCCTGGCATTCTGGAGTCCATGAGAAAACCGATGATTGACCTGTCAATAAGTACAAAGGTTTTGCGATGGCTGAAAAATTAGGGACAAACTTCCTACAGTAAGAAGCCAAACCAAGGAAGCTCAAAATCTGTTTCTTATTTTGTGGAGTTGGCCAGTTCACAATGCTAGAAATTTTCCCGGGATCTGCTTTCACTCTGTCTGCTGAAATAATATGTCCTAGATACAATATTTCACGTTTGGAAAAATGATATTTCTTTGCATGTAATTTCAAATTAGCGTCTCGGAATCTAGAGAAAATCAATTTTAAGTTTGCAATCATTTTTTCAAATATTTCTGCTTTGACGACCACGTCATCTAGGGATACCATGCAGATGACGTTAATCAACTTAGCTAAGACCTCCTCCATTAATCTTTCAAAAGTTGCAGGAGCATCACATGAACCAAACGCCATGACTTCGAATTCCCATAATCCATTGCCTATAGAAAAAGCAGTCTTCTCTTTATCTTCTGGGCGGATGCGAATTTGCCAATAGCCTGATTTTAAGTCAAGAGTCGAGAACCAGGAGTTTCCTTCCAATTGATCCAAAATTTCGTCAATTTTAGGCAATGGGTACGAGTCTTTGATCGTCATAGCATTCTGTCTACGATAATCAACACAGAATCTGATTGATCCGTCCTTTTCCGTCTTTATGACTACTGGTGAGCACCAGGAGCTTTTGGATTTGCTAATCACCCCTTGTTCCTTCATTTCTTCAATAACTCACTCAACTTTTTTCCTCAAATGCACAGGAATTCTACGAAACTGTTGTTTGATAGGTCGCGAATCTGAAAGCTCTATTTCGTGTTCACGTTAGTCACACCTGCCTGTTTCTTCTCCGTGAGAAAATTGATCTTTATGCTCTAACAAGAATTTATATAATTGGTCCTTTTGATCTGAAGTCAACTCTACTGAATCTCGTTCGCATACCTCCAATAGAAAATCTGGTAATGTGTCTGAATATTCCAGTATACGACTAACTTGTGGTGTCTCGGATAACACATTACTGACAATGGTATCTGCGAGATGAAAATCCTGTAAATGACGCACAAATGTTCATGTACCGTGAATGGCTGCGTCTATAGCTGTCACAACACCTGTTTTGCAGAGAAAATCTGTACCTAGGATGCAGTCATCTTGGATAATAGCCACGTACACTGACTGTTCTAGTTTATGGACACCTACCTCAACCGAAAACAGAATCTTACATATAGGTCTAAATACTTCTCCAGTTGGGTATCTCAAAGTCGAAAAATCAGCAGGGACTCTCTTTTTGTTGGCCGTTAAGTATTTTTAATTGACAACAGAAACGTCGGAACCAGAATCAATCTTAAAATTACATTGCAAGCTATCTAACAAACCCATATAATAGCCAACATCATTCGAGCTCCTGGAGATTTTTCTTATTCTGTCAAATATGGAATTCTCAGAATCAACCGCGAGGCCTTGGTGAGATGATGTCAAGCTCGCCTCGTTCAACTTGACGCTCCGTAGTTTCCCTTCAAGTTTTTCGGGCATTTTCAACGGATATGACCTTCAATACCGCAAGTCCAACATGTAGGAAGTTATCTGTGCTGCGTGTTGTTGTTGGAGTTCTGTTTCTCGTGTGGTGTATGGGTCATGTCGAAGTGATTTGTATTTTGCCAGTGTCTATTATTATACCCTTTCCGATTCTGATCCGCGTATTACTTTTATCTCCATCACACGAGACAAGGCTCTGTTGATCGAACTTATGCCCTCAAGTTGTAGCATTTCTTAGATCGTTGAGTCATAAATAGCAGAAACAAATTTCGAACAAATTGCGGTCCTGTTCTTCTAGAGGAGAGTTTTTGAAAATTTCCCGAGTCAACCTACAAATGTCAGATGCAACAGATGGAAAATCTTCATTGAACTGTTGCTTTCAATTCTGGAAAAGGGGAAAGTTTATAGCCTGCAAATGAGAGTTACCAAACCGTTGGTCTGATCTCGAATGTAAGGAATCGAAACTAATGCTGCTCAAGTCAACATTGTCCAAAACAAACATAGCTTTTCCGCGCAAACAAGAAGCAAGCATAATTCCTTTAGCCCTATCATCCCACCCATCAGCAAAAGCAACGAGAGTAAACTGATTAATGTATTCGCGCAAAGGCGTTTCACCGTTGTATTCGTCAGGTTTTGATCGCAATGGTTTGGAGGCCTCGACAACAGTGTTATGTGTCGGTGCATTGGTTGTATTTTGTGAAGTGTCACTTGTGAAATATAATTTTGACTCAGCTGTTTATAATGTTGAACTTGCTCCTGAAGCAACCGTCGTTCTTCCGCCCATATTTGTTGTCGCTCCTCGAAGTCTCTTCTCTCAGCGATCAGGTCACGATTGCAGTCGCGAAGCTCATCGACCAGGTGCTGCACCTCAGGATCGTGAACAAGCGCTGCATCGACGTGACGAACCCCTCTCGACACGGAGCGAACGCCGAGGCCCAACACAACGTCTTTGGCAGTGCTGGTGGATGTATCCTGATGGACTGCGACAACACCGAGCGAAGCATCTCCAAGGGCAGCATCATAAGACGCCGTAGCTCTCGATGCAGCACGTCCAATAGCAGCATTGTCGATTGCGTTGCCGGTTGTAGCATCTCTCGACGCAGCATCAACGGCCTCAGCAACGACGATCCCAGCACTGCTGGACGCAGCATCGATGAGTGCAGCATTGTCGGATGATGTAGCCTCTCCGTCGGTGGCGTTGACATTCGCAACAGGTCCACCCTCGCTCGCAACAGCGGCAGACGCAGCGTCGTCGGGCAACATCTCTCCGGTCGCGCGCGCCGTCCTCATATTTACCATTGCCGTAACGTTGGATGGCGCCGTAAGGTCCCCCACGACGTCACGGTGTAGCACGAGGTTAATCGCGGGTTCATTGATGCGCTCACCTGAAAAACCACGAAATCCTGAGGCCGCATCTGAACTCGGACTTCGAATGCGTACGAAATACGATACCGACCCTGCGTCCGAGCGATCCTCTGGTAGCGAGTAGTCGGTCCTGCGGGTCCGCATTCTCACCAATTTTCAATGTCTTCAATCCCGGTCGAGCCCCCAAATTGTTACACTCGCTCTCACAATAATCGGACATACGGTTCAAATAACCGAACTCAACTTTATTAGCGCATGCAAGAACAAGCCAAAACGTCTTAACCTCGTGACAGGCACGAGCAGACTAATTTCGCAACGTAAACAAACAAACTAACTAGCAACCGATCAATAAACAGAACATGATCGGCTGCAACGTGCATACAATATATACATATGTTACAATATGACGTGTATGTATATTTTCGTGGTACTGAGGAAACTTACGGAAAGTTTTGCGAGACCCTATACACAGTTGCGACGCTTAAAACTCTCAGTACGTAATAAAAGTGTCGGAATTGGGATATGGCATCAAGGTCAAACATGGCGCCCTCACGCTCCGAGCTCTACACGGGTTATCACTAGACAGCGCCATCTACGGAGTATCAAGAACAATTGCATGCCCCCAGAGTTTCAGATGGGTGTCACAACCTAATAGCAATATTCTTTCCAAGAAAGCTCCGGTCACTCACACTTCTCCTTGATAGCGTATAGTGACGATGTATGATCTTTCAGCGTACATCGTATCTTCCAAAGCATTTCGAGGTTTTTTTCGCTCTCAGGTTGATGCCTGGTACAGCAGAACACGAGCATTATGCGTATGAGCTAAAGACGCTATAATCTGATCTGTTGAGGGTTTCAGATAAAAAAATCAGCAAAATAAGGCATAGTATAGCAGAAAACTAGTCTAAACTGTTGGTTGTGAGGCATTATGATCACTTTAGCAATGACATTCTTACACTCAATTTCCATTAGCCATGTAGCACACAAATCTGTGATATGCTGTGAATATAGATCGAGGCTTCTCGGTTCAGAATACATTTTACAGTACACCCAAATATCCGTGTCACTCTTTTACTGCATTTTTCCAGTACGCTGCATCAAACTTCGTTACACGGAATGGTGTCGACCAGTTGATCGTGCACGACTTCACTCTTCTAGCAAACAGAGGAAATGCAGTTCGTTTAAAAGTACGGGAAACTGCATCGAGACATCACTATTTTACATGGGTCGTTTTTAACCTTATAGAGTATGGATTCTCGATGAATGACCCTTTTTCCTCGTCGAACTCATTAATTGGCTCGAGGGAAGTCACACTGATTTGAGATATCTTCATCACTCGATTACCTTTGCGTCGTAATAATTGTGTCAACATCAACAGATTCGCTTCGTCAGAAGACAGACCACCGACATCGAAAGCTCCTGTCACGTCCAATTTTTGCTCTTTCAAAATTCGAGTTAGAGAGTTTTTGGTTCAAAATACAGGTGAGGATCGATAGAAATTTCGAGTTGAGGAGTTGTTGCTCGCGAAATTTTCCTCTAGTTGGGAGTTTTTTAGTTCACCGTGTATCTTTTCGATTTAGAGAATTTTTCTCAAGAGCCAGGATTTCCACTTCGAGTTAGGGAGTCTTTCGAGTTAGGGAGTTTCGACTCAGAGAATTTCTACTGTACTGTGAATATGAATCATTTTCATAAATGGTTGGGTTCGCTTGAATGAACTTTATGTTGTATCGGGCGATGTCACGTCATGAGAATAGTGTCGCAGCGAGTTATCTGTCTTCACCCCAACAATGTTGATGACCATCTTCCTCTCCGACTATTGAAAGATTCTTTCACATTTTTCAGAGCACAAATCTTCTAGGGGGAATTGGGTGCTCTCGACTCTGAGCAAACATAGAAAACACTGCGGACCTATTAACAAAAAGTTTCTCATCTACAATGATGCTTCATTCACGATTCGATCTCCTTACTCAAGTGGCCTGACTTGCACATGTAGTTCATCTAGTTCTCGACACGAAGCGGGACCAATTATGAGACAGAAGGATTGAGGCCTCACCGTTGTGAGGCCTCAATCCTTCTGTTTCATTGAAACGTCCTACTTCGTGAGCCTATGACACTAGTTCTATTCACTAAATTCCCTCCAAAGATCTGTATCTCTATAACAGGATGTTCCAAAACATCACTCATGTTCTCATACATTTATAAGAAAGCAAGATCGAGAGGCAGGCAAGCGCAATGCTGTCTTATCCTTTTCTCACGCAGAAATTGCAAACGAATGATGAAACTTGAGGGATGTTGTGAGAAAACGGGTAGCATTACTCCGTCCAAGCTTCACGCTGCACACGGCGTTAGTACGCGTGTGTATGTCCCGGATGAGAGCAACGGGCTAAGGGTGGATCCAGTAAGCTTTCAGGAGCTCGTAAATTCTGGTAATGCGAAAATTGGAGTCGAGCTAACGAACTTATGTGGCTGGTTTCCCCTCTTTTTCACGCGCACGCGTGCACGCTCACGTCAGAACACGTCTGTAGAAGCTTTTCTTGAGCTCGACGCTGGAATATCCTTGCCGACGCTTTCGCCCGTCACTCGACACACATTACTAGCATCCAAAATAACACGTGGGATTTATCTCTTCAACGTGTTACTCTTCCCTGCTTTGAAGCTATAGAAAATGTAAGTTTTGAGTTGCTTGAAGGTGGAGATGGGCTTAATTGAGATATATAGGTAAAAATGCGTGGAACAGATTGCATCAGAATATGGTTGAGATCAACACTGATTTGCCAAAATAATGGTTGTGTTGAAAACCTTGTGGACCTCAAGACACGATTAATGGTGTGCATTTTCTATGACTCTTGCAGTGATATTTGGAGGAGCTCTCTAACTCTTTTCATTCTGAGTGTACTATACTTTGCTGCGATCGAAAATTTAGGATTGCATTTACATACAAGGTGTAAGGAGAATAAGCGAACCCATACTGTTTTGCTGGAATGCAGTTGAGAATTACGGTAAACATGTCCCGTTATTCTCAGAGGGTTGATTTTGACCTCACAGATCATTTCCCACGTAACTCAAAGATCAGCTCAATTCGTCAAGTAGAAACACTTTCTACTCCGGATTCTGGAGAAACGAGAAGAATTATGAAACTTTCGCTGAAACATGTCTGGGTACACGGTAAACTCCGCAGCTTCCAAAGCGTTCTGTTGAATGAGATTTGAGTTAAAAGTGGTTGATGATCCGAGCAAAAGCGCGATGTTACCTCGGGGGGTGATCTTTGAGGTCACTTGGAGGTCAACCGGAAACGAATTTGGTCGAAATGACCGTAGGTTATCTTAATTCCAATCTGCTAGGTCAAAATTAAGGTCGTAATCGTTTTACACTTCGATTATAGACAATCCTTATCCGAAATATCTATCATGTAACGCTCTACTCTTAGAGCTATCGGTTTCAAATCCCATATCTCCAGACAGAAGTTTTATATCTATTCACGCTCTTCCAGAATCCGCGGCGTCTCCCCTTAAATAATGGAGCTGACCACTGAATGACGTTCGAAAAAGATCCAAGGCCGAAAGGCAGATCACCATCGGATGACCCCTTGAGAAGTAGGAAATACGTGTTTTGGAACTTCCCGCAGTCCTGTACATTTTTCGGGAAAACAAGGGGTTGTACTTACGCTTCTTTCATCCTGTATTGCATATCTCTGACATCTGAAATGATACGGTATCAGATTCCGACTCACACAAATAAGTTTAATCTATGAGTCATAAATGTTATTCCATTCCCACCCTTCTGTATGGACCTACTCAACCGAAAACTCTTCATGTATATTGTCTTTTTTTATCCGCAGGTTCATGCCTTGCTTTATCGTGGAAGGATTGAGAAACTTTGCCTAATATCTTCGCAAGACTGTTTCCGTGAAGGTATCCTTATCAAGATCGCGCTCGGAACGTGTTTCGTGAGGCAGATAATACAGCATTATATGCATGGTGAAACACGTGCAAGTTCCTTTGAACTCCTTGGACCGGTGGAGGGATCGTGGGCGGTGATGCTGGTGTTACCCTTGTGCCAGACTCTCGGGTATTATGTTTGGCTATTTTGTACTAGATAAGATAAGCACAAGAGTGAGCTGATTTGACGTTCTACTATTTTGGCGCATCCTGAATCGTCGAAGTGGACGCAAGAGACATCAAAGCTACCCTGACTATCTATCCACCGCTTATGTCTCTTCACAAGTATTTGGTACTTAGCTTTGAAGACTCTACACTGTAAAAAATTGGTTGACTTTCCACCAAAATCGTCAACCAGTGGTTGGTTGTCGAAATCAACCAGCTGGTTGGAATTCAACCACTGGTTGGAATTCAACCACTGGTTGACTTTGTCCCCACAGCGAATGTATAAGGATGAATGCGGCGCCCACGATATTGGTCGATGGTGGTCTCCGGTTGACACTTTTGATTCGGAAAAACAAGTTTCGTCATTTTTTTTCACAAACAAAGAGGGATAAACATTAGCCCCGGTCGCGTATGGACGACAAAGCGGGTTGCCTGTCCTGCAGGAGTCGAATACACGTCGTAAGACTGGAGGGATGGATAGATGGACGGATGGGGTGGGAGGGTAGATGGGATGGATGGATCGATGGATGGATGGATGGATGGAATGGAACGGAATGGACCGGACCGAAATGGAACGGAACGGACCGGAATGGAACGGACTGGAATTGAACGGAATGGACCGGAATGGACCGGACCGGACCGGAACGGAACGGAATTGAACGGACCGGACCGGAACGGAATGGAACGAAATGGAACTGCATTGTATGGATGTCTCCCATCCATATAATTCAATTCCATTTCGTTCCGGTCGATTCCACCCAATTCAACTCCGTTCCATTTTGCCCCGCCCATTCCATTTTGCCCCACCCGGCCAGTTCCGTTCCCCTCCAGCCAATTTGAGTCCGTTCCATTTTGCCCCGCCCATTCCATTTTGCCCCATCCGGCCAGTTCCGTTCCCCTCCATCCAATGAGACTCCGTTCCATTTCGCCTCATTTCGTTCCATTTCGCCCCATTCCGGTCCGTTCCATTCCGTTCCATCTATCCATCCCTCCAGCCTCACGACGTGTATTCGACTCCTGCATGACAGGCAACCCGCTTTGTCGTCCATACGCGACCGGGGCTAATGTTTATCCCTCTTTGTTTGTGAAAAAAAATGACGAAACTTGTTTTTCCGAATCAAAAGTGTCAACCGGAGACCACCATCGACCAATATCGTGGGTGCCGCATTCATCCTTATATATTCGTTGTAGGAAAAAAGTCAAGCAGTGGTTGGATAGGTAGTCAACCACTGGTTTGTGCCAAAAATCAACCAGCTGGTTGATTATAAACCAGCTGGTTCATTTTTGGGATAAACCAGTGGTTGAGGGAAAAACTGCAACCACTGGTTGCAGTTTTTCCCACAAATTTTTTACAGTGTATATCAGTCATTTTGGAGCAAGCTGGACAAAACCTTCACCAGGGGGGGGGGGGGTCTGGTAAGAATCCGCAGGAATTTTTTTCCATTACTACTATGTAAAAATAGTACGAAAAATTTTTTTTCAGATTTTTTCGGCCCCCCCTGTGGGCCCCAGGGCCCATGAAAGGGCCATTTCAGACCCTTTTTTAGCCTATTCTAGGAAAATCATAGTTCCAACGCAATTCAATATTTTTCAACGTACTTGGGCGCATTTTTCTCGTCAAGACTAGTACTTTTGAAAAAAAAAATTGTCCAAGGCCACTTAGTGAGCCTGACGACTTCCGCAAGCTAATTATTGAGAGCAAATTTTAGCGATTTTTAGGCCTGCTTCAAAGCGATCTAGCTCCTACTAGA
This sequence comes from Eretmocerus hayati, assembly GCA_029851415.1. Lineage (NCBI taxonomy): Eukaryota > Metazoa > Arthropoda > Insecta > Hymenoptera > Aphelinidae > Eretmocerus > Eretmocerus hayati. Next base: position 168,559,761 of record CM056742.1, read on the forward strand.
CATGTGATAATCGACTTCTGCAGGTAGCTATTTTGAGGGTCTTGGAAAAACCTATAATTTGACCACCTGCAGAAGTCAATTGTCGTACTTTTTATAGGAGCTATAGCCGATACAAGTTGAGCTATTTACGAAAAAGTCGAAGATTCAGGACAATTCTGCATGGCTCACAATACATTCATTATCACAAAGGGACTAGGCGGTTAAGCATGGTGAAGTGGACCTTGTCAGATATGGCCCCGGAAGTATCTTTCCCCACTTTCTAACACCAAATAATGGGGGAAACAAAGGTTTGTAGGTTCCAAAGTCGCCCCTGTTTTTTACAGCACCCCAGAAACCCTCTAAAAAACGCTAAAAATCGATGTTCCTTCTATCAAATCGCATTCTGACGCATTTCAACGAATCGATCTGAAAATTTTTTGACATACTTTTGAAATGTGGTCAATCATGAAGAAAATATTTTCATTCCGACAACTCTCGATTGAGGCCCTAATAAAAATTCTTCAAAACTTCAAAGTCAATTTTCTCATGTAAATTGAGAAGAACTATGTTAGAAAACCATTGCATCGTGTTCATCAGGTTATTTTGCATTGAAAATGGGTATTTTTAGAAATTTTTAGGTGGTGGAACATGGTCAAAAGTGCAAAAAATCGTTTTCAAAGCAAATTTTAATTCAGTAATTTGCATCTTCTGCGCATGCGCGTCCTCCTACGTCTCTGAAAGTATTCTTAATCGATAGCTGATGCAATTTCCTTCAAAATGACCCCTTGAGAAAGTCAATTTGATGCAGTAAAACCTGAGATCTAGCTAGTTTAAGAAATGGAAAAATCCAAGGTACCAAATCCGTGAAGCCGTGGCTCCTTCAATGGGCCCGAAAAGTGCGAATTTTGAGTCGGACTGTTTCAAAGATGTGAACATGTGTTTTCGATGTAATTTTTGACGTAGAAACCGAAACCGTGGTCAGTTTTGTTCCGAACCTTCAAGATTTTTGATGGCACTCAAAAAACCGACTAGAGGGTGTATGGCAATTTTCAGCCTTTTTCTACACATTTGAGATGTATGATAAGTATCGGCAAAGGTTTGAACTTGTCGCATAGAGGATGCAAGTATGTTTTTCTTTGTATTTTGACCAGCTGAAGACAATAGCGATGGTTTTGAGGCACAGAAATAACTCGAGAGAGAGATTTAAGGTGCATGATGCAGTTTTCTCTGATGAGATCATAAAACAAAATATAGCTCCATCAGCCCAAATCTGACTCCCAACTCATTCCCAAGCCTCGAAATCATCGGCATCATCATCAGCTGGTCAAAATACAAAGGAGAACGTACTTGCATCCTCTATGCGACAAGTTCAAACCTTTGACTATACTCATCATACATCTCAAATGTGTAGAAGAAGGCTGGAAATGGCCGTACACCCCCCGGTCGGTTTTTTGAGTGTCATCAAGAATCTTGAAGGTTTGGAACAAAACTGACCACGGATTCGGTTTCTACGTCAAAAATTACATCGAAAACACATGTTCACATCTTTGAAACAGTCCGACTCAAAATTCGCACTTTTCGGGCCCATTGAAGGAGCCACGGCTTCACGGATTTGGTACCTTGGATTTCTTCATTTATTGGACCAGCTAGATCTCAGGTTCCACTGCATCAAATTGACTTTCTCAAGAGGTCATTTTGAAGGAAATTGCATCAGCTATCGATTGACAATACTTTCAGAGATGTCGGAGGACGCGCATGCGCAGAAGATGCAAATTACTGAATTAAAATTTGCTTTGAAAACGATTTTTTGCACTTTTGACCATGTTCCACCACCTAAAAATTTCTAAAAATACCCATTTTCAATGCAAAATAACCTGATGAACACGATGCAATGGTTTTCTAACATAGTTCTTCTCAATTTACATGAGAAAATTGACTTTGAAGTTTTGAAGAATTTTTATTAGGGCCTCAATCGAGAGTTGTCGGAATGAAAATATTTTCTTCATGATTGACCACATTTCAAAAGTATGTCAAAAAATTTTCAGATCGATTCGTTGAAATGCGTCAGAATGCGATTTGATAGAAGGAACATCGATTTTTAGCGTTTTTTAGAGGGTTTCTGGGGTGCTGTAAAAAACAGGGGCGACTTTGGAACCTACAAACCTTTGTTTCCCCCATTATTTGGTGTTAGAAAGTGGGGAAAGATACTTTCGGGGCCATATCTGACAAGGTCCACTTCACCATGCTTAACCGCCTAGTCCCTTTGATTATTTTTGTCATATTTCATCATTTGGAACCATGACTGACGCATATAAACCCTCAGGGACCGCGCATTAAGATGGGAGATGGATTAAAGAAGAGAGCATCAGGTCTGCGGAACATGGATCTTGATGAAACTCTAGGAATCATCTTATTTTGGTGGAAAATGAAAGTATCTCCAAGGGCTAAGTCCAATGGGCCTCTTCTCCCAAGATACAGCCATGAAGATTAGCATTGCTCACATAGGCCCATCTTAAAAACACACATATATGGATATTTTCACAATGCTAACCTTCATGGCTGTATCTCGGGACAGGGGGCCCATTGGACTTAACCCTTGGAGATGTCTTCATTTTTCACCAAAACAAGATGATTCCCAGAGTTTCATCAAGATCCGTGTTCCGCAGACCTGATGCTCCCCTTGTAAGTAGCCCAAAAGTAGCCCAATCCGTACGGAAAAGTCAAAAGCCATCACCAGCAACACCGACACGGACCCACCAGACCCACAAACCCACTGGCCCACTGACTCACCAACAGCACCAACGACGCCATCACGATACGAGGCATCCAAACGGATAAAATTGCACAGGCGATTTATTATTATAAAATTCTTGTGCGTATGTGCATTATCCAAGTTGATTATAAGATCAATGAAGCTCCAAAGATAGGACTTGAATTGATTTTAAGGGAACTGGCAATTTGAGTTCATTGAGTTTTCCAGTGGAGTTGAATGAGTCGACTTCAAATTCTTTGAAGTTTGAATTGACTCATTGTATGGGACAGCTGTTATAATTACTCATCTGTTGACTTAAACTTATTCCAATCATGCGCAATCTTCCAATGGCCTATTTGTCATCAAATTTGATGTCAAGAATCATCCACATTAATCTCGTACCGTTTTCAACTAGGCTTAAAATGACTTTGGTACGTTTGGATGATGAACTGTTTCACGTATCTGTGAAGTTCTACTCAACATCACCCAATCAAGTCTATTATATGCCACCCACAATAATTACGAATAATATGATTGAAGATCAATAATGGAGATTGTGATGTCCCGGATCTGGTTTGTGGATATCCATCTGTGTTTCACGAGAATCACAAAATTTTATTACCACGAAAAATGCACAATTTCATGACTATTGCCACTAGGGAATAAAGGTTCACCACGACGGTCGCATCGCGCATTACAAATTTCTACGAGTCAGCTCGCCTTTAGCTTTCCGAACACAATGTAATTCAACGCTTAATTGGCCGCGAATTGGAGTGGAGCAAGCCCAGCTCTCAACAATTTTTTGGACTTCGGTTATGTGATCTCAAAAGTACTCTTAAAAGTCTCGAGAGATCCGCTACAGCATCTCGTTTGTAACGATATTAGAGTCAGCTGGTGAGTATTAAAAGTGCAAACTCGAGCTACAATTTCACTGTATTCAAATGGCTACTTAGCGATATGACGATTCCTCCGCGGTTCTTAACGCGAATCTCTCTTCCTCTTACCGTTTCCTTCTTTGGGCTTGAATATAGCTAAGCTCTCTCGAAGCTGTGTTATTATTTTGATGCTTGTCAAGCTCGTAAAGTACTCGCCCAGCCTCTTAGCGCTTTTGTATTTGTTATCTTGAATATTTGTTATTGTACAGTTTATGCGCCACTTAATTTGCATTAATGGCATAGCGTTTTCTCAAGACTCGCACCATAGATGACTATACATCGCCACTACTGCTTCGCCACTCTCGCCTGTATGCATGACACAATTCCGAGCCAAGGAAAATGAGATTATAATGGAAATTCTCGGTTAATGCGGTAGTCATGGTAGCACTCGGTATGAACATGGAGCGATCCCCGTTCAACCCAAACTGCGCGAGATCCATGAAGTGTATCATGCTTGCATGGAGAACAAATTCATAAATATGATTCTCGCTTCAATCGATAGGAAAATGTTCAGATGATTCAATAAGTACCAAGTATTCTCAATATCATATGTTGCAGTAGATAGCGACTGGATATGAATAGTATATCAAGCAACAAGGGCGCCAACAGATATTTGCACACGTGGTTCCGGACGAGTGTGAAAATGCCGGCGCCGGACTCACTTACGATATGGTTTGTTTTTTCTGTTACCAGAAATGTTACTTGCCCAATCAACCAGTAGACGCTGCGAAAGTTGGCCGTCGTCTCGACACTGTAAGAAATCCGTGACAAAAACTTCAACCAATTGGTTGAAGTTTTTCCTCAACCAGTGGTCGATGCCAATAATCAACCAATTGGTTGATTTTCGGCGTCAACCACTGGTTGATTACGACGCCACATGACTGAACATGCGTCTCGGGAGATAGAGAAATAGAGGACCCTACTTCGACGAATACCCGCCTCACACGGAACAATGTGTTGAGACCTTTTTCATTCGTCCTTTGAAGATCTACAAAATGTTGCTTCACACATTTTTCGATAAAATGTATTGTTTTTGAATTATTTCAATGATAAATGAATGGAAGAAAGAGAGGTAGAGAAACGTGAAATAGGAGTAAGTATTTTCACCAACTCAACAATTTACGGCATCGTTCTACCTGCGTGTTAACAAGCCATTTCTCGTTTTTATTCCAATCTCACCACCATCAACGGAACAGAAGATTATATTTCATTTGTATTCTGATGCAATAAATATTCTAATTCAGTACTACACCAAGACTTTTCTCATAAAATGTTGAAGGTATCTCCTAGAGGATTGACCTCATGCTTTGATAGGCCGAGAGTCGCGTTTCGTGGCGAATGAATCAACCAAATGGTTGAATTTGGCATCCAACCAGTGGTTGAATTTTAACCAATTGGTTGAATTTGACTTCCAACCAGTGGTTGGATCTTCAACCAACTGGTTGAATTTTCAGCCACTGGTTGACTAATTTGGTTGAAAGTCAACCAATTTTTTACAGTGGAAAGTCGACGGGCTTTGTTCTTCTATTCACGTTTGTGTGTAAGAATTTCGGCACGAGCGGGTCTAGGGCTGCAACCCCTGGTGGGGGTCCATGGGCAAAGCTCCCGCCGGGGTGTTTGGGGACGGATCCCCTGGACTGAGAGAAGATCATGAAAAATGTATCAGAAAAAATGTCTTCTTGTTATAGTATGTTACCACGTTGCTCGAAATTATCGCCAGCTTTCGAAAGATCTAATATTGATATTCCAGGTGTAATTTAGTGTAGTGATAATTGATCATCTGAATATATCTAGGGGGATAGTCTCAGAGATCATGAGCATCTCTATCCCTATCGATCGATTGAATACTTTGACCATGAATTCATTAGAAACGATGAGTTATTGGAGGGTTCACATCCTCGAACTATCATTCAAATCATCCACAGTTATGAACCCATAATTTGAACTTTGACACCGCGAGTAGAATGACCAGACAACAACTCAATTTCATTCAAGTCGATGAATTGGCATGTTGAGGATGACGATGTAATGAAAGAGTGATAAAGTGATGCAGTGTGGTGATAATTATCGGCGTGCCGAGGGACTGAAGAATGACGTGAGGTGTTATGGGCAAAGGATGGAATAAGTGGATGTGGTGAATTGTGAGAAAAGATGAGAAAGGTCGTATCTAGAATATAACATAATAATAATTATAAATCTATTCAAAAGCAAACACTCATTGAAAAGTTTTGCGGTTCGACTATTTGAAATCTCTCCAAAGGCTTTTAGACGTAGCGTGCATAAGCGAGCGGAGTAATTCTGCTAGTTAAAAATAAAGCGATGCGGTCCCCATGCAAGCTGAAAATCATTCCCATCTTCCTCCGATTCTCTTGCAATTTGGGCTGACCGATGAGTGCACAAATACTTGTTATCATCTAACTAGAATTCATCCTTTCGTCATTTAGCCTAAATCGCAAGAGAATCGGAGAAAAATGAGAATGAAAATATGCATAAGTTAATAGGTTAGGAAGTTCCGCGCTCAAATTGTTCACATTTTCATCCAATCTTCTTGCGATTTAGCTTGAACGACGAATTGGGCGATACAAATTAGACTACACCCGAGTAGAAAAAAGTTTACGGAGAACATACGCCCCGTACACGCGTCCGTATACTGCGTATACGCTGCGTATACGGATCGGTATACGCCGCGTGCACGGCAGCAAACGGCTGGCGTGAACTTCCCGTATACTCGTCCCCGGGAGCTTCCCGGCAACTGCACGGAAAGTACACGGTGGTCCACGGACGATGGCTCGTCACATTATTTGCAAGCGATTTGATTCGTAGACGGATTTTAACGTCTGAAAATATTATATACAAACACTTATATTGTTTCACAGGATGGTGAAATCATAAATCTTGTTATGTTAAACCGCGCTTTCTTTTAATTATGTATGATAAAAAGCAGGTCCATTTGCAATTTTTCAAAAGAACCGACCGCTCATTCCCTGCTGAGAATAATTCCGTGGGACCCTATGGGGCTTTGTGGGACCTGGCCCTGGGAAATTTTAATCTCGATATTTACAAATTTTGGCATCAAAGACGTGCAGCATACAAATTTTGGCCATTATTCCTCCGAAAACTGTCGAATTTGATCGAAATTTGCATGCTGCACGTCTCAAACGCCAAATCTCGTGAATATTACGATTAAAAATTTTCCCAGGTCCAGGATCCAAAAAGCCCCATAGGACCTCACCCCATGGGGTCCCATGGAATTGTTTTCAGCAGGGTTGTCCATCCACGATCATACTCATACCCATTTCATTCAACAACACGAACAAACCAATCCATTGCCGATTTTACACTGGCTCTGATTGCGTCTCATTCATACATCAATTGTATGTTTTATTTATAAATTCGTCAATGAGCTGCAAACATTACGATTTTTGCCTGTTCCAATCATGCAAAAGAACATATTAGTATCTTGTGGTCGGAACGAAACTACTGCGCGAGTACGCAAAACTTATTGACAGCAAGAGATAGGTTATGGTGATGAATCTTATGTCAATCCCTCTGAAGCTTCAGGAAAGTATACGGAAAGTATACGGCCGTATACGGCCGTATAGATCGCGTGAAGGGCGCGTATACGCTAGCCGTTTGCATCCGTTCACTTTCCGTCAAGTCTTCCTGAGACTCGCCGGGCACTTTCCGTACACGGGGCGTATCATAGTACACGGCGCTCCGTAAACTTTTTCTACTCGGGCAATAATGACTCGACAACTCGTTTCGAACTTCGAATCATCAAAGTTGTAATGGGAGATGTGTTTTCAAGCTCGTTGGTCGCGGTGGTCACGGTGCTCGGTGACCGCATCGACTCAAGATATATTGTGAATACTCAAAATACTGAGATCAGAATTGTCAAATGAAGAGAAAATCTTCATGTTCTGTAATATCACTGAGTGAGTATGTATTTGATGAACAAATAGAGTTAATTTGATCTCGAAGAATTGTCATTAGAAATAAAATTGGTGTGCGTCCGGAGAACGTGCGGTTGATGACGAAGTCATATAGTCTGGGCGCCCATCTATGCTCCCGTATGTATGTAAATTCCCAGAGGAAATTTTGAAAGTTTCTTATACATTCCCACCCACTGAATCGATTTTTCGAGGTTCCTTGGGCGAATTCATTTGCCAACCCTTTGTTATTAACAATTTTTAGTTCAATGTTAGGGTTTTTTACCAATATTTTGGAAAATATGCATTTTCCGGGGAAAACACAAGGGGTCAAAGTTGTAGATCTCAAAATTCCCCACAGGGAATTGTCCCGACAGTTTTCCCGGAAAACCCAGTCCTCAGCCTGTATGCGTATGGGAAGCGCTCGGCGCGGTTAACGTGGGCTTATACGGGAAACCTTTGCTTCCCCTCTTAGTTCCCACGTAGTTTCGATGCTAGCAATATTATCGAGATGGAACCAAGGAGGAAGATGTAAACTTGACAATAACATCGTTCCAATATCGAAGAAATCTGAGATTTTCAATTTTCCACCGAGAGACTGCTAAAATCGAGCATCAGACCAGGCGTTTGGGGACCAAGTGCACATTATACGTATGCTGTTATTAACAATTCTTCGCTTCATTTCTGTCTTTATTGAATAACAAAATCACATCTTGTTAGCATCATTGTTGTACGCTCACAGCCGAAAAGCGAGGGGTGTTTGGTCATGTTTGAAAGTCCAATGATTTCTCACACCAAAACGAGTCGCCGAGTTTTCCAGGGAAAATGTGGTGGGTGGAGAAAAATCGGTCGAGTTAGAAGTCTCGACAATAATAGTGCAATGTCTCTGATATGCACTGCAATTTTGGGATGATGTTCCCTGTATTCCACGATTTTCCAGCACCTACCACAATTTCCCTGGAAAACTCGTCGACTCGTTTTGGTGTGAGGAATCATTGGACTCTCAAACATGACCAAACACTTCGCTCTTTGGCTGTGAGCGTACTGTGATAATGCTAACAAGATCTTGTTCATATCGATATGATTTTGTTATTACAATTGTTTATAACAAATAGATTTCATTCATGACAACGGGAATCCGGCAACACTCGAAAATCAATTCAATGATTCAATAAACACAGAAATGGAACGAAGAATTGTTAATATAATGTGTACTTGGTCCCCGAGCGCCTGGCCTGGGGCTCGATTTTAGCAGTCTCTCGGTGGAAATTCGAAAATTTCAGATCTCTTGGATATCGGAAAGATATTATTGTCAAGTTTACATCTTCCTCTTTCGAACGGGCTTGGTTCCATCTCGATAATATTGCTAGCATCGAAACTACGTGGAAACTAAGAGGGGAAGCAAAGGCTTCCCATATAAGCCCATGTTAACCGCGCCGAGCGCTTCCCACGCGCATACAGGCTGAGGACTGGGTTTTCCGGGAAAGTTGTCGGGACAATTCCCTGTGGGAAATTTTGAGATCTACAACTTTGACTCCTTGTGTTTTCCCCGGAAAATGCATATTTTCCAAAATATTGGTAAAAAATCCTACCTTTGCAATAAAAATTGTTAATAGCAAGGGTTGGCAAATGAATTCGCACAAGGAACCTCGAAAAATCGATCCAGCGGGTGGAAATTCATAAGAAACCATCAAAATTTTCTCTGGGAATTTATATGCATCCAGACTAATAGGAGTTTGCTTAATAAAAGTACTATATGTAGCTAAGCTTTTCTATTTTCTTAGCTATGCCATCCTTATTTCCCTCGATACTGGGGTAAAATGACTGAGTCGCTCAGAATTTAGTGAGGCCAACAATTCCTCAAATTTAAATCTTTCGCCGGCTCATATTCGCTTCAAAAATATTCTCGATGCTTATCTTTCGTGACGATTTACTCCTCCAACAATGTAGATGATATATGGAAGAAGAATTGACACCCGTACAGACATTTTTCCAGAATACGGTAGTCCGGTTCATGGCTCAAATAAAATTATGAAAAGTTGACTTGCAGTAAACGGTCTAATCCTACCAGATTTTTCCTCGATTATACTAAATGAGCCACCTCTACAAACCAAAATCACAAACAGAAATCCTCACAAAGATTTGCTGAATTACACCATGAATTGAGTTCAATTTCTGACAATTTCTGCTGTGCTTATATTGAAAGTCGCAAGCACCACAGCAGGAGTTGCGATACAAGGGCACTGCTAGCTTTTTCATCTGCACTTCGACTTGCAATAACATCATGCCAATGCTTGCATATATCATTACTATATAATATTTCTACTCACAGATAGCCGCGCTATATAAATCGCACGACGCATGGGGAGTTGCGCGCGCACCCGCGTACGAATATTCGTGTCCACATGTTAGACAAAACTCAACGCGCGAAAAGATGACTTCGTCATAAAAAAAAAAACTATACCAGAATAGCCCACGGTGTTTTCACCTTCCTGCACGCGTGGACACCACACACATCTTTTTTTTTGACACACTGTGCGAGAAAGTTTCGTTTCGCACTGATTTTTTACTCTCTCTTTCCCTCACAGTTTGTCAAAAAACACAGTTCGGTACATGGATGTAAAACATATTTCTTGCATACTATTGATAATTCCGATCCTCACCTACGGGTCGTGCCGGGAGCTCATCAGTCGGACGCGAAAAAATTTTCTTACACCCTGGTATCGAAATGTACCATTTCATTTTCTGTGTGGAAAATAGCCATTTTCGCACGGATTTTTCATTTTCTCCCCCAAGGTCGACAATGAAAAATAATAATACTCGACACTGGGGCACCAAGGCTCGAATCGGGCTGCGGAAATCAACATTTGCGCCCTCGTATCGGAATATAATGTACCATTATGCAATTTTCCAATGTTTGGGCGCTTACAAAACTGCATAATAGTACATCTCGATACAAGGGTGGAAACACTTTTTTCGCGTCCGAGTGCTAGGTTTCTGTCCTGAGTCGTAGGCGAAGGTCGGAATCAACACGAGGATGCGAAAAATAAGTTTTACACCCGTGTATCGAATACTATTTTTTGACAAACTGTGAGAGGAAGTGGAAAATCAGTGCGGAAAAATTACTCTCTCGCACAGTGTGTCAAAAAATAGTATTCATGCCTTGTTCACAAGTCACCGTCTCCGAGCGGTTATTTCGACCCTTGCCTTTGCGCAGAAGCGAGCTACGTCCTCATATACTCGGTGCAAAATCTACTATTTCCATACATTTTTCCGCACAGTTTCTTGAAAATTATTGTTCATTATACGGATGTAGAACCTGTTCGTCACATGCTCGTGGAAAGTCCAAACCTTGAGCATGGCTCGAGCCGAAAACTCATCAGCGGGACGCAAAATATTGAATTCCGATACGAGAGCAGAAATTCTGGTTTTTGTACTATGTGGGAAATTTCCCTGCTCCTTCCCATGCCCTCTAGTTAAGAAGAAGATTCATCATGACTTGCGAGTTGATGTGCAAAAACCAAAACTATTAGCGTCAAATCACAGTCTATTAATTAGCAATCATGAACGTAAAGTTAGTACGCGCAGGTCATTGTAGGGTGTAACGATTTTTGTTGAGTACAAAATTCAAAGATGAACCAGTTTGATTGAGAATCCAACAATCCAATATAGTTAATACCTTCAATGCTCAAACTAGTCGACACAATGAAAACTCAACGCAGATGGTTGAAGTTTCTTGCAGAACCTATTACAGTGTAACTAAAAGGATAAAATGGTTCACGCTCCCTGCTTGATCAATCGTTTTCATTTCCACGACCTATCAAGATTCGCCAGGAAATGGAATATTCTCCTAGCTAGCTTCATAACACGGCAAATAAAATTAACCTTACTCCACCACAATTTTGTCTCTCAGCATTGAAAGGCCTGAACGCTCAGATACTCCAAATGCCTCTTCAAGATGGTAAATCGTTGTGTATGGCAGTACACGCACTTCCGGATACGGATAGGATGGAAGGGTTGCTTTGTGCCACGACACCTCGTTTGGGAGTCTCGAAAATAACCGGCAAATCCTCTGAGCACGAATGGTGGCTTCAATAAAAGTGGTGGCTTGCAAGCAGGTGCACATAAAAGCTTAATAGGCAGTCGTATATAGAGAGCTGGATTGGGCGAGAAAGTGTGGAAGAAACGGTGGCACAACACCTTGGAACCAAAGCACATTTACTGCGACTAGTGGACTCTGAAACTTCGTCGTTGAAGATCTACCCTTTCTACCATTAGCATTTTCCAGATGGTATTCTTCTTCCAGTTATTCTGGATATCAACCTTGGAACTCATTTTTATGTCGATCTTGGAATCCTGTGATCGAACGAGCATGGAAATACAATAGCTTGGCAAGAGAACCGTAAGCTCGTCGCAAGCTCTGAGAGGGGTGAGCCAGCGAGAGATATATGATGAGAAGGCAAGAGCACCATCGCTCAGGAGGATTTTCAGAAAATTGTTATTCGAGTCCACTTTCACCACCATAATCGGGATGATGAATATTTACGATTCCGGACCGTAATTTTCGCCTGAAACATGCGCATAGCAGGCTTTATACTTATAGAGCTTTGTGAATAGTGGTGCGGTTAGCTCGAGCAGATTCATCTCTCGTAATAGCGCGAGCCGGAATTCAATTTCTCCCCGGCACTTTTTTTCCTTCTGAGTGTAATGGAAATTCTTTTCGATCCATCGGCGTGGTGATAAAGGTATATTCCCTGAGTGTGACGCGTGCTCAACTACCGATGAAATTAGAAATAATGTTTTGAACTCTTTTTTCTTATTTTCACATCGTCACATTGGCACACCCGCTTCGATACCTGCAGCCCCGCAATAAGTGCTGCAGCCGCAGACGCCACCAGACCCCTCGCCGCCAACCTGGACATCTGGATTAGAGGGAAGCTCGTCGCAGCGCTCGTCGACTCGGCAGCATCTGACAACTTCCTCTCACCGCGATGCCTCCCGGACGGAGCCATCTGCCTGGACGCTCAGCGTGCGCATCCAGAACTTCGAGTGTGACGTCAAGTTCTTAGTCAAAATACGTTGGAGCATGTTGAAACTCACTCGAGTAATGTTCAATTTACGCGAAAGAAAAATTTGGGATAAATAAGAGATTGTTGTGTTCTTCCAAGCACAGCCTTTGCTCCATCTTATCTGTACCACCATGCACTGTAACTGTCGGAATTCAAACAAGAGAAGAGATTGTTCTATTCGAGTAGCTGAACGCTGCAAATATTTGAATTACGCCAATGAACCGCAGCCTGAAAACAGCCTAAGATGAAAAACCATCGTCTGTGTGGGCAAGAGCCATTTTTGTGCGATTTTTCACTTTCTTCCCCACGCCGACGATGGAAAAATATTATTCAACACTCAGGCGGGGTGGTTTTTGCTTTCGAACGATGACTCCGACCCTCGCCAAGGATCGGGCCGGAAAAACAACACTCGGGCCGCGGACACCAACACTCTCTCTCGTGTGTCGAAATGTACTATTTCCGCACGGTGCGCTTCTGAGGAGGATGAGTTTTTCAAAATTGTCAAGAGAAACTGGAAAGTGTATGTTTTTCTACGGAACTTCATGAGCAGAACCTGATCCTGAGCGAAATCGAATCAGCTCCTTTTTTGAGTAGTTGTCAAATTGATAATTCTCCATGTATTGCTTATGGAGAAATTTGGCGACTCAACGTTTTTCTTCGCATCTTTGAGGTTTTCCCGCAATTACTCAGAAAAGGTGGGTCATAGCACAAAATGCTGTGAATAGTTTTTTAAAATTTTTTTTTGAAGAACAACAAGTAGACGTAATGAGATCAATCGAGAAACTTGGGTTTCCTCCATGGTGTTGAGTGAAATAGTAGATAATAAGCAGAGGGCGCGAGGTTTTTCGTTAGAAACTTGAACTTTTACTGATAATATGTCAATCCCCTCGAGTTTTACAATTTATCTACCCACGTCATTTTGTGGGTCTTCAAAAAATCTATAAAGAACTATTCCTCACATTTTTTGCTATGACCCACCTTGTCTGAGTAATTACGAGAAAATCTCAAAGATGCGAAAAATGGTGACTTAACCTCTACATGCACGCACCTACTTCCTGTACTTTCAGACCTTCGTTTCCTACTAGATTCTATAGTGGGAATCGTGAGAATTATTTCAAGACCAAACACGATATGATAAAGTCATGCCAAAAGAGGGTTATGGCAGCATGAACTTTTCAAGGTCAAACACGAATGAGGCATTAGCAACTAGAATTTCACGATAAACTTCATGGAAAATCATCAATTCGGATCAGAGTACATGATGCGACAGGTATCCTCATCCTATCATCAAAATTCAGTAAGCTATAACAGTCAAAAGATGAACCGACCCAAAGAGCATGATCAAGTGAGATGGTTCATCATAATCATTAGCTATAATGGACAACTAATGATGAGACTATGTTCGCCAAAATCATGGAAATTCCTCTACTTTGGGCCAAGGAAGATAATGCATGAAGTATTTTTCCTCCAAAGTCAAGAAGAATTAGAGGAACCCGATTCAAAGGTGTGTCCACATATGTGGACAAATGCGGGAAGAGGTTAACGTTTCTTTCGCATCTTCGAGATTTTCTCGTAATTACTCAGACAAGGTGGGTCATAGCAAAATCATCGAGAACAGTTTTTTATAGATTTTCTGAAGACCTACAAATGGCGTGGGTAGATAAATCATAAAACTCGAGGGAATTGACATGTTATCAGTGAAAGTTCAAGTTCCTCACGAAAAATTTCGCACCTTCTGCTAATTATCTATTATTTCCTTCAACACCGTGGAGGAAGCCTAAGTTTCTCGATTGATCTCATTACGTCTACTTGTTGTTCTAAAAATTTTAAAAAACTGTTCACAGCATTTTGTGCTATGACCTACATTTTCTGAGTAACTGCGGGAAAACCTCAAAGATATGAAAAAAACTTTAAGTCGCTATATTCCTCCATAAGCAATACATGGGAAATTATCAATTTGACAACTACTCAAAAAAGGAGCTGATTCGATCTCGCGGAAAATCAGATTCTGCTCATGAAGTTTCGTAGAAGAACATCCACTTTACAGTTTCTTTTGACAATTTTGAAAAACTCATCCTCTCCAGAAGCGCACCGTGTCCGTTCAACTTCACGCATCAAATCATGAAATTGTACCATTCTCGCATTTGATGGACTTTTACTTTACAGTTTCTTAAAAAAATATTGTTAAATACACAGGATCGAAGACTCAGTATTTGTTTCATCAAAATTACACTCAATCATATCATCTGGAGTTTCGAACATTCTACACGTAGGAATAACCAAAATCTCCAATCTTGATACTCCATCCATCCCATCTTCAAGACACACGCCAAATGACTCAGGGATAATCTCCAAGGGTTGATTCGATAGCTTGCAAAAACATTTCATTGTGACTCCGACAGCGACTCTCATTTCTATCGTCTAATATCGCGTTATATGAAGGACTTCTCTATATGGTAGTGATTCTACTTGTGCGTGCAACCACTAGAAACAAAGACAATGAGCCCTTGCGTATACAATAACTCGGCCGAAGAGACGCTCCAAGGCTTTTTCCGCCTGCACAAAGCTTTCTCACAAAATGACTCAGCAGTAGTTGGGATACATCGTGCACTGGGCCAGTACTCAAAATTAGAGTATCTCACTCTACAAATAACACATTGGAATCATACTTCTACATTTATGTCAATGTATCTCATATACTCATGCAGTATGAATCTATATATCGTGGGTATCTGTTACGTAAAAAATTCAATGTTTCCCAATATCGAGAGCTTGCAAGCTTACCCCTTCGATATACTTCCGATGAAAAAATTTATCCTTTAGCTGATACCTGCACGTACCCAAGTATATAAAAGTGACAGTAAGAGTTGGTTAAAACCGTTAGGGTGTTTCTCTAGTGCATGGTTATATCTGTATAGTTATGTAGACGCAATGAGAAAGGCGTATCTAAAGAGAAAGGGAAGGTGAGGGTTACCGGACTCATAAGGTTAGCTTATGTACTTCCGAGCTATTACGGAGCTCAGACAACGCACAGAAATAAAGCCACGTAGTGTGAGGCTATATACTCTGCAGCGTCGTCGTCGTGTCGTCGTCCACAATATACCAAGGCGTGCCTTTCTCTCACCCTCATCCCTCTCTAATAATAAGCGATATAGCTTGTGCAGCAAGCGAGAAGTTCGTTCTGCCGTATGTATTCTTCTACTCATTCTTTTTTTTGTTTTTTTTCTTTCTCTCCTTGATGAAAGTTTTTTGTTTCACTTCGTTGGGTGACGCGTGTGGTGCGTGACTCTGTCAAAGTAGCTCTATTTGATGTTGGGTTTCTTCTTATTCTCTTTCAATTAGATCGGAGGTAAATGAAATCTCTTAAAAGATTCTTCGACATCAGTTCATATGGTGGTGATAAATGATACTTTTTAAAACAGGTAATTCTGTGTGAGGCGTCGAATTCGATGAAAAAATCCACTGTTGAGTGCCTGAAATCCATGATTGTAGAGTATCATACTTAATGCAATTGTTTGGAGAATATGAGATACTGAACGAGCTCGACACCTTTACTTTTGTTGCTTTCTCGAAGATAATGGCAATTTTTTCTTCTATTTTTTCACGAATTTCTCATTTTAGACTCCCTAGTTTGAGCTCTACCCCAATAGAAATTAATTGATCCCATACTGCTGACCGAGATCTATCAAATGGTACCCTCATACATTCCATTTTCGATATACAACGCTTTCTGTGAATTATTTCAAACTGCACGTTGTTCATGTCCGGTTCTATGTGTGTCTGTGTGTTGTCTTCCCTATGTCGCGTGTGCTTTCTTGACCCCTAGAATAATCTCCTTGAAATTTTGAAGGTTTGTTACAAATTGACGAGTGATGAGCCCAGTCCATCGACAGTGATCGTACTCAAATCTTTATAATGAAATCGATCGGGCCCTACATTGCACGTTTGATTGAGATTCGCACGTGCTATCAATATTATGAACAATTTTCCGAACGAAATATTCGAGATTTAATATTGATCTCGTGTGATCCGAATAAAATGTTTTCAAGAAAATAATGAAGTATTCATTTTGAGAATTCTTGATGAATGCAGGTTTGCAAAACTTGTGGCTATTAAGAGGATGTCGGAGTTACGTCGGTTACCGACCGAGTACCATGCTTCGGTTACAGGTTCGGAAATGTACGAGTGGTGGCGCTACTCAACCGAGTTCCATGCATCGATTACAGGATTGGAAATGTGCGAGTCGCGGCGCTACTTGTACACTTTCAAATCTATAACCAATATATATAGCTAATCAATAAAATTAGAGATCGTCAGGGGTAAAGCTGGAGTCAACTAGGCAGACGATTATATTGAGAGTACACCTTTGCTCACACACGTTCAGTAACGTGTAAGAATTCTTCAATAAGAATGTATGTTGGGGAATCCCTCGCCATTCGCGTTCTTCAAGAAGAACCACACACGTTCAATAACGTGCAATAAGTTTTTCTACCAGAATCCCCTCGCGTACACGTACTGCATAGGTTAGAAAACCCTCCAATGTTTGTGTTCTTCGGTAAGAACAACATTGGTTCAGTAACGTTAAATAAATCCTTCAACAAGAATATTCCTACAAATACGCACTGTTGGGGTTAGGGAATCTCTCAATGTTTGAGTTCTTCAATAAGAAAAACACTGGTTCAATAACGTGCAATAAATCCTTCACTAAGAATTCACTTTCGTACACGCATTGCCCAGGTTAGAAAGACCTCCCATGTTTGTGTTCTTCAGGAAGAACAACACTGGTTCAGTAATGTAAAATAAATCCTTCAACAAGAATTCACTTACATACATGCACTGCCAGGTTACGAATTCCTCTTTACTTGTTCTTCAATAAGAACAGAATACCCCCTGGACTATGAAACAAATTCTTCAACAAGAAGTCACTTTCGTACGCACACTGCCTACGTTAGAAAGACCTCCCATGTTTGTATTCTTCAGGAAGAATAGCACACCTGGTTCAGTAATCTAACATAAATTATTCAACAAGAATATTTCTGCAAGTACGCACTGTTGGGGTTAGGGAATCTCTCAATGTTTGAGTTCTTCAATAAGAAAAACACTGGTTCAATAACGTGCAATAAATCCTTCACCAAGAATTCACTTTCATACACGCATTGCCCAGGTTAGAAAGACCTCCCATGTTTGTGTTCTTCAGGAAGAACAACACTGGTTCAGTAATGTAAAATAAATTCTTCAACAAGAATTCACTTGGGGATTCCCCTTTACTTGTACTTCAATAAGAACAGAATACCCCCCGAACTATGAAACAAATTCTTCAACAAGAATTCACTTTCGTACACACACTGTCTACGTTAGAAAGACCTCCCATGTTTGTATTCTTCAGGAAGAATAACACACCTGGTTCAGTAATCTAACATAAATTATTCAACAATAATATTTCTGCAAGTACGCACTGTTTGGGTTACAAGATCTCTCAATGTTAGAGTTCTTCAATAAGAACAGCACTGGTTCAATAACGTGCAATAAATCCTTCAACAAGAATTCACTTCCATACACGCATCGCCCAGCTTAGAAAGACCTCCCATGTTTGTGTTCTTCAGGAAGAACAACACTGGTTCAGTAATGTAAAAAAATAAATTCTTCAACAAGGATTCATTTGCATACATGCACCGCCCAGGTTAGGAAATCCTCATTACTTGTTCTTCAATAAGAACAAAATAACTTCTGGACTATCAAACAAATTCTTCAACAAGAATCTTTGTGTAAGTTCACACTACCTAGGTCAGGGAATATCCTAAATCACGTTGTCCAATGAGAATGACACAAGTTCAGTAACATGGAGTGCATTCTTGAACATGAAGGTTTATAAATACTTACACTGCCTATGCTACAGAGTATCCCAGATTTGTATTCTTCATCAAGTCACCATCCACTGCATAGCAGACAATGGCTATGAGCTTGTTATTGAAAAATACAGCTGTAAGCTCTCTTCAACAAAAAGTGTGTGCACCAAGTTGAAGCAAATCGTCTGCATAAACATTCTTCAAGAAGAAAGCTTTACACAAATAACTCGTGCCATGGTCCAAGCCAGTTGCAAGACATCAATCATTATTCAATTTCATACACCTAGAGATAAAGAGGCAACACTTTTCATGCCTAATAGTCAGAGTAACCCACCACCATACCAAGTGCACAGCAAAAGACACAATTACTGGCTGACCATGATTGAAAAATAACACCATTACACAGCCATCATGTTTTGGTCTGATCTGTGCACAACATATCCACTATCTCGCTTCAACAAGAATAGCTCACAGTTGTTTCAAGGTGTCTGAAAGTTTTACTGCAAATCTTTGGAAAAGCATTCTTCAAGAAGAAAGTTTTATATGTATATCTCAAACCTTTCAGATTGTCCCAGTCTAATTCTGCCTGTTCTACCCAGCTGATCCCTCTGACTCCCACTGAAATCATCCAGAAATTATCCCAATTCCATAAAATTGCTTTACCTGTAGTCGTCTTGAAAACAAGAATGTTCCAAGATTCTTTCTTTAAGCCAACCAACTTGTTGTTCTACAATGAATGATCAATACAATGGTGACATCAATCGGCACCTTGAAACCTGAGGAATCAAAGAATGTCCACCAAATAAAACTCAATATCAATTCAAACTACTCACAGAGTCAATGTGGCACCAATACAACTGAAACTGCGTTTCCTTGCTGTCATTCACGAAACTTGACCTCATGGCAATGATTTCCTATGCATGAGCCATCATTTTTGCTTCATACATTGTCATCAATACAAACGTCGTGTGTAGTAGAGGAAGGTCTTGTTGGCATTGGTCCTTTTCATTTCATTCAGTCCACTGCCAGTCACCTTGAGAGATGAATATTTGAGTGCCTGGGCAACAGAACCCAACGAGACCCACATACACATTGGCTGACGTCGAAATTCCATAACCTTCAGAGAGAAAGAATTGAGTACCTGGAAAACATAACGAAATGAGACCCACATAGATTGGCCGACGTCGAAATTCCATTACAATCACTCACTATCCACAGGTGAAGCACAGGGTTGTGTGGCAAGCACATGTATCTGCAAATAATGCTTTCAACAGACGAAGTTTTGTTATCACTCACAGGCTGTTTCCTGAGAGTCACAGAAAACATGCTCAGCTCAGAGAATTCTTTGCTTGTAAAAGTAAGTTCTGGTAATAAATCGGGAACCCCATCATACTCAACCGTATGTTACCCGACCTGTGGCTTCGGAAACTTATTTCTGTTATTTCTAAAAACAACATTACCTCATACGTGCTCAAAAAATGACAATATCAACAAAGTCTGTCCATTGTTTACATCCATGTACATCCTTTCCTTTCCCGTCACGTCACGGCAAC
The DNA here is from genome assembly GCA_029851415.1 of Eretmocerus hayati. Taxonomy (NCBI): domain Eukaryota; kingdom Metazoa; phylum Arthropoda; class Insecta; order Hymenoptera; family Aphelinidae; genus Eretmocerus; species Eretmocerus hayati. Next base: position 168,579,824 of record CM056742.1, read on the forward strand.
TGGTGGCAACCTAAACTTACCCGAGCAAGCGGCGGTGACTGATGTAAGAGCAAGCTAGCGCGAAATTTCAAAATATATTGTGTGTCAGTCTTGGAGTTATGAAGTCCTTGTAGGTGAATTGTATTATACAAGGCGTGTCATTGTGGCAAAAGTGTAAAATCTCTTGAAAACGGCGGACACAACATCTTATGGAGCAATCAGTAAAAAATCACATACCTCTACCACTAGCAGGAATACAACGTCTCTCGTCGTCCGATTCAGAATTTGGGTATTATAACTACAGCTTTCATAACAAAATGACACATGAAAGTAGCAGTAAAAATGAAGCAGGTGGTGAAGATGATGATGGTTATTGATCTTGGAGTGACAACTGTCTTAGTTGATTTTTAGATTTAAGAGCATATGCAAGTAAGTGTTATCATTCAGTATTTTTTTCTTACTAGTTTTGGCTCAGTATTACCATTTTTCTCGACATACTTACATAATGATTTTCATAACTTTGATCAGTAGAATCATTCCAAAGAAGAGAAAGTTGAACAAATAAGCGTGGCTGAACGATGTCGCAAAAATGCGCTTTCAAGATAAAGAAACACTTTATTACGAAGGAAAGACCATCAAAAATCTTTTTTGAAGTCTTGCTAGAGAAGACATGGTAAGTATATATACTCCAATTACGAGTGGTTGGAAGGTATACAACAAAAACTGGGGGAACCTTGTTTGAAACATCTGTGTCTACCCACTCGTGATAGCATGTTGCCTCACCAAATCAACCCTTCTGCAAAAGAGTGAGGTTTTCTGAATAGTTCCGTGCGTGGTTGTAAGAAAGTTCCTACAAAGATTTGCCCACGGAAAGCCATGTTTGGATTGATAGGATATTTAAGCTATACTCAAGCAAAAAGTATTTTCCACCTTACTCCTCTGGTAATTTAAAACGAGTTGATGGAATGATTTTGGCACTCTGGTACAAATCATCAAGTACATTGTTATCAGGCTGCTAAAATTTTCTGATTCTTAAGCAACTACATTGATCCAAGTTCTCACCAAATACTCACATAAAAATGTGTTATGTTTGTGACTGGAGTCCATAGCTTGAGTCCAAAAGGTGTTCATTATTGAGAGCATCATCAATTTGAAGTTTAGGGTTTCCATTACTTGTTGATAGATCCTTCCCAGAAGTGTTAATACCATTCACCTCTACACTGATTTCAATTTATTCGTTGTAGGATTGATCTCACCAAGTTATTTGCAATGTTTCGTGATAGACACTGGACTCACAATGCATCAAGGGCAGATCAAGAATGTCAGCCTATCCTCCAACCGAAACTTACTCACGAAACTGATAAATGTGAACCTCATCGTTGCATCCTAAGCTTCTCTCAAAGTCACAAACCGCCCATGAACTTGAGATAGAAGTAGAGGTGTGAAAAATTACCACTACAACATAAAAAATGGGACATCTCTCAGGTACATTGAAGAAATCTCACCAGAAGCCAAATGATTTTGCTAATAATATGTTGACCAAACTGTAGGTTAACCGCTTCATGAGTCAATGTTCATTGGAATAAAAAATTGAATGAAAAGAAAGTATCATTCGTCTTTTGTATCCTCCATTCTTTGCACATCGCTCCACATTAGTAATATCAACCTCTTTGCCATATGATTTATTTGATTTCAATACTTCCTTAGAAAATATCTGAAAATCTGGAATTCCTTCCTCAGCTCTCAACCATAGAGGAATAGTGAGCATCTGTTCAAGTAAATAGTTTGATGCTCCGAAACAGCTTGAACTACAAAAGTTTTTCCTTTTTGAGACATCATACACTTTTTTATCCTTAAGAGAAATATGATATTGCTGATTGATGACAATAGTGAGAGGTTTTTGACAAAGCACATAGCCCCATAACTTAGTGATGGCTCGTTCTTCTATAACATCTTCCATGTGACACCTATTGATGTTCTTCAATTGAAAAATAGATACGTCTTATTAGCACATATGGACGTGGTTTTCAGAGAAGGATTGTAATGTTTTTGAGTCAACCAACATTTTGAGTGAGCCAAGCAGGGTCAATTTGAGGTTCTAATAGTTGTTCCACAATTGCTATTGCCTTAGCATTACAATCCCTTTTCTTGATGATAGCTATTTGCATCTGCAAAAGCACTGAAAAAGTAATTTAGGAGAGTGGCTCAAGAAATAACATTTACATAGCTCAATATATATCTGACATCCTCAGAGGATACATTCCGATTATGAGGATATGAAAACATACTTGAAACCTTGTCATCAAATTTCCAGATGGCTAATGTAGAGAAATGAATGCTCTTGCACACCCATGAATCTTGACAAACTTCTTGGGAACCCCCAGAAAAACCCTTCTATCCCTGTGGAACTTCCAATAGCAGCAGCAACTACAAATTTATTAGGCCTCTCTTGTTCCGAAATGAGAGAGGGTACAACTGAAATATCCTATTTTAATTATCATGAATCAATCGGAATGAATTGACTATTCGAATTTTGGAAGGATGTTTGGTTATGCGTACCCAAAGTAGATATTGTCTGCCTAAAGGGAACCAGTCTGCTGTGGTATTTACCCATATTTTGTCAACTCTCGCAAAATTAGTTTCCTATTCGAGATTCAGAAACTTTCAGCTTTTTCTTTGATTTATTTTTACTAATGCATCACCATGTTTGGGATGTGATAAATGTTTTAGAAGCAGACGCCCCTGGCACACTACTGTCAGGATCCTCTCCTCCCCCCTCCTTCACGATCAACCCCCGCGGCGCACATCGACATCACGTGGACCCCTGTGAACCCGGCCCGCCAAATTGGGCCAAAATCTTGTGGTAGGCCGGAATTTGCTGAATTTGCTTGTCCAAGTCTCGAATTTTGGGCCGGCTGCGTTTTTGAGTTACGAGCCCTCAAAAAAGCCCGATTCCAACCCCCACTCCTCCTTCCGTGCACTTACAGAAGTGCCCAGATCTCCGCGAATTTAGCTGCTGGAGGGACGCACGCGGGCTCAAATTGAAGCTTGAATTTTGGGCCACCACAAGCAATTATAAAAAAATCAAAGTAATTACGTTGAAGTACCAAAAAACTGCTCGCAGTGTCCCCGTGTATAAGCATACGGGCGGGTGGTCGGCGGAGAGGGGACAGTCGAGGGAGAAGAGGAGAAGCCCCGCGCAGACGCATCATCGTTCAAAAAACTTGTCTGCTGCGCTGATGATGTGCATCTGATCGTCGTCGTCGTTCATCACGCTGTGTTTACACCGGTACCGAGGTCGACGAGCACCCTGGGCACTGGCCCTGGACTCTCGGTGCTCTTTGGATGAATGCGTGTGTTACAGGGAGAAGCTGCGTGTCATCCTGGACGACGTCGCCATCATGTGCTGTGTGCCTGTGCACCACGACGCGACGCCCGGGGCTCCACGCCCGACCTGGTGCACCGGTGGTGGTCTTCTTGCCCAGTCCTCTATCAAGCTACGTCTTTTCACGCTCTCGTTGGAATCGGACTAGACAAAAGTACTGTGATTGCGAATGTGCCTTATCTGCATTTTTTTCAGCAATACTTTGAGGCCAAGACATTTTTACACAATAGTTTTAGGATTATGTGGACCCGAAAAACTATTCTCCCTTGACTCGTAATGTGTTAAGTTTTTGTACATTGAGTTGATCATCATGAATTGAAATTGAGTCTTACTATTTTGATTCATGGTTCTCTTGTCTCATTTATTCTTGGAAGACATTGTATGGTATAAACTGATCTTATGCTTTTTCATGTGATTGAAATTCCTACAGTAATTGTTTCACATCAGTGGAATCTCAGCACTATACAAGCGCAGGGCTTGCAGCTTATTCAGTTCTATGACGTGCTGAACTTGGTCAACTCAGAGCCTCTCCAGTGAGAATAGAGGCAAAATCAAAAGTCACATATTGTGCTAGTGACCATTCAAAGTACTGCCAATCATTTATGGCTAATTACATATCTCATGTTTGAATCATGCAAAGTCTAAAATGAATTGTCTATACCCACACTGTTTAAATAATTTTCTTTCGGAATCGGTGAAGAAATAATCTACCCTTGACTTTGAGAGTGGAACGGATAGAATAGTGACATCAACTTAGATTCATTGACTTCTATCTGGTGCTATTAATGCTTTGAGGTCTTTTCATTGCAACACTGTTAGTATACATGCAAGACTTCTAGGCAATCGGTGCTAGGTGAAAAGATTTTGAAGTATTGGTCATGTGTAGACTCGGATATCAGTTTACAAAATGATAGATGAGACACTCAAATGAGAACTGTGAGTGAAATGATATAGCGTTTACTGTAGAATTGAACTAAAGAATATCAGAACATCCGAATTTGGCAGGATGATCTTATCCCTACACTAACAATGACAAGTTCTCATTTTCAAGCTTTGACGAAACTCCAAACAGATCTTCATCTTGGAAATTGTAGGAGTCAAAGCGCTTCTGAAAATATTGAGTCACTCAAGTTTTGTATCACTAACACTTCAAACTGATTGAACGATCAAGTGGTGGGTTATTCTTTTCATTGAAATGCTATTGATGCATGATGAGATGGCAGGTTCAAGTGATGGAATTCCTGCCTCCTTGTTTGGAAGAGTATGCAATAGAGCTCTAACACCAGGAAATTGGATGACAATTTCGCAATATCAAAAAGATAAGAATTTGACTCTGAAGCTCACAGGCCTTTGAATTGAATCTTATATGCTCAATCCACATAGAAGACCACCGCCGCGCCGGTGCACCAGGTCGGGCGTGGAGCCCCGGGCGTCGCGTCGTGGTGCACAGGCACACAGCACATGTTGGCGACGTCGTCCAGGATGACACGCAGCTTCTCCCTGTAACACACGCATTCATCCAAAGAGCACCGAGAGTCCAGGGCCAGTGCCCAGGGTGCTCGTCGACCTCGGTACCGGTGTAAACACAGCGTGATGAACGACGACGACGATCAGATGCACATCATCAGCGCAGCAGACAAGTTTTTTGAACGATGATGCGTCTGCGCGGGGCTTCTCCTCTTCTCCCTCGACTGTCCCCTCTCCGCCGACCACCCGCCCGTATGCTTATACACGGGGACACTGCGAGGAGTTTTTTGGTACTTCAACGTAATTACTTTGATTCTTTTATAATTGCTTGTGGTGGACCAAAATTCAAGCTTCAATTTGAGCCCGCGTGCGTCCCTCCAGCAGCTAAACTCGCGGAGATCTGGGCACTTCTGTAAGTGCACGGAAGGAGGAGTGGGGGGTGGAATCGGGCTACTTTGAGGGCTCGTAACTCAAAAACGCAGCCGGCCCAAAATTCGAGACTTGAACAAGCAAATTCAGCAAATTCCGGCCTACCACAAGCATATTTTGGCCCAATTTGGCGGGCCAGGTTCACAGGGGTATCACGTGGTTCGTGCTTTCGTCAGCTATGATCCTTATTGAAAGATTGAGATCTTTTGCGTTTAAAAAAATGATCTCTTTCGTTTGGATTTTTTGCATTTTTCTCGCGATAGCTTACTTTTTACGGAAGTGATGAGAACCAAATGTGGTGTTTTACACGATTATGGGTGCCATTTTACATTGAAAATTAAATAAAGATTATGTCTCGCTAATAATTCAATGAATATGCAAAAAGCTGAGATTGGCTCTGACGCGTCATAAAAGCAACAGAAGAGTTCCATTGAGATCATCTCTGGGACAAGAAATCCCAATTCCAAAGAATACCATTACTCAATTCACTATGCTTAATTAAAAGTGCTTAGCCAAATTAATGCTTAGCTAAAAATTAAAATTTCTTCAAAAACACCAAATCTATGTGCTACACTTACTCAACATGAATGCAGTTTTGGCGTATTACATCATCTACTCAATTTATTATCATGCATAACAAGGGAGTTGCCCACTACAAAGGTATTATATAATATCAACATATACCATAAGACTTGACTTGATGATGGTGACCTGTAAAGAGAATCATATAATTATATAATAGATGCATATCGTTGCATATGCATTCATTCAACTTCCTTGCGTTGGGCAGAGGAAGTCTACAATAAGGCTTTGCTTATCGATACTACAAAAAGTTCACATACCTGCAGGTCTTTATTGATGAAAACGATAACGTAGATCTGGTGACATACTGAATTGTATAATGTCACCATTTCTGATGACTCGCTGCCTTTGATACTCAATAATTGAACCATTCACAAGAGTGTGACTATTTTGGGAGTGGTTCACAAGAATCCACTCCTCCAGGTCCCCATTCCAAAAAATAAGGCAGTGTTGCCTTGACACCAGCGGTGACAGAATTTTCACTGAGCAGTTGACACCTCGCCCAATGAACAAAGTCTAAAGATGGAATTTCATGCATCAGTCTTTGATACTTACTCATAATTCAGATTTGTAAAAGAAACCTACTCCACTTAGAATACCACTATACCAGGTATAATCTACCTGAGATGTAATATGGCTGCAAAGTGCTAACACTGTAGAGTGGGTTTCTTTTACAAATCTGCTTATAATAATGATATCAACTCATCGATTAAATTAAATGATGTATCCTGGCTTTACATACTTGTTCCCGGTTCTCCTCTGTCCTCAATCTTATGACACGAGGGATCTCAGCAGAGTCGCGATGGTCTCCTAATCGTATTAAAATCGGATAATCTGCCATTTTCTTTTCGAATTGAATACTGTAAAAAACAAAATTTGACCGTTGCAACGCAAATCTCATCCACCTGATGATCCCGGAAGAGAAAGGAGAGAGATAAAAAGAGAGGAGGTATTGGCTATGGGACATGTGAGTTTCAGCGCCTCCGAGCGGCGGAAAACGGCATTCCACGGGAGGTAACATTCGAAGTTTCTGAACGTGTTTAGTGCGGGCTTCGGTCTTCTCATGCAAGTAGCTCAAAAACCGTAGCTCGGATGTGGCAACAAAATGCGAGGCGATTGTAGGGTTTTCGAAAACGAAGAGTTTGAGCGCTTGTGGATCTAAATCCGAGCATAATTGAGTAAACTAGAGCGAGTTGAAAATTTTGCCTAATGCTTTTTGCATGGGGCTATGCGGTCACCGCTCAAGCTACTGATTCTGCCCCGACTCGCTCCGATATTTTTCTCGCTTCGGGCTCTGTGAATCCCTCAATAATGGTCTGATTAACATGTGTGATAGCTCAAAATTTTCGCAACTAAAAATCTAAAAACTTTCTCCCTTACTGTTACGAGGTTTGAGCGATAGGTTCTCTCAAAAATGAAGGAAAACCCCTACCACGCACATAATTTGCATGCTCTATTTCTGGCCTTGATTTTTGGGAAAACCGTTGCTGAAACCTTATAAGAGTAAGCGAGAAAGTTGTTGGATTTTTAATTGCGAAAATTTTGAGCTATCATACATGCCAATCAGAACATTATTAAAGAATTCACAAAGCCCGGAGCGAGTCGAGGCAGAAGCGGTGGTTGAGCAGTGGCCGCATAGCCCCATGCAAAAAGCATTAGGCAAAATTTTCAACTCGCTCTAGTTTACCCAATTATGCTCGGATTCAGACCCACAAGCGCTCAAACTCTTCGTTTTCGAAAACCCTACAATCGCCTCGTATACTGTTGCCACATCCGAGCTACGGTTTTTGAGCTATTTGCATGAGAAGACCAAGGCCCGCATTGAACACGTTCAAAAACTTCGAATGTTACCTCCCGTGAAATGCTGTTTTCCGCCGCTCGGAGGCGCTGAAACTCACATGTCCCATAGCCAATTAGGGTACGTCCAATTGTTAGCGACCAATACATTCTCAAGATATCTTCGGAGTTCATTCTTTTAAAATTCTACCTAACTCATTCGGCCCCATCCCATGATCATCGTCTTTGAAATCAATACAGTCAGAAGGAAAAACAGTCACAGTGTTTCACAGTTTCAAAAGAACACCAACCCTCAATTTCACGATCAACGGGTAAACCAACATCCAGTAGAGAGGTGTAGTACGATTCATCGGTGCCTGCAATTTTTTTTTCTGAACAGTTTCATGCAAATTTTCTTTGAAAAAACTGTTGCCCATCGTGTGTTATCAAAAAAAAAAAAAACGTGTTGCATCAGCATGCTGAAAACATCTCAACCGACAAATTTTTTTTTACGTTAAAATAATCTTCATGTTACAGAATCTACCTCGTAATTCACTTATCATTTTTTTTTCTTAATTGTGAAAATCAAAATACAAGGATGCGTCGATCACATTCAGCAGAAAGTGACATAAAGGCGCGTCCCTAAGAAAACTTTCCGGACTTGATTCATGGTCGTTCCCTACTGTTTCGCGACGACGTAGGAGTAGAACTTGCGGTCGTCTCTACGCCACGAGAATTTTGCTTCGAAATCCTCCGAAATCCTCAGCTTCAAACCAACGGATGAAACAATGCCTTACAGGTATTACAAAGGTAAGTTGCCAAATTCCAAAAAGCTCTTGAAATTACTTTTGGAAAATATTGCTCAGTGAAACGAAAATTTTCCCTCCATTTTTTTCCGTTGCTTTTTCTACTTTTTTTTTGCAAAGTCGAATACGTCAAATAGTTTGCTCTTTTTACAGACTATAGAGATGATAAAAACCTCTACACCTAGAACAGAAGAACTGGAAGATCATATCATCCCCAAAAGCCTAGGAACAATAATTTCAAGGTATCTTTATTACAACGCTTTTCACTAACGATATTTCATCCTCATGCCTCCTAACAATGCTGCACAAGCAAGTTTACCATATTGTCAATGACAACATAAGCACTCTAAATATTGTATTTGCAGAGAAAATCATCGAAACTGAATCATTATGTTGATCATCAAATTGCCAAACAAATATTCTCTTCTAAGACTCGCCAGACGCGCCACAACCCTATCATCACCATGCAGTCTGCTGAGCTTTCAGCCCAGTTGCCTGTGAGTTTTTTTCTTTGATGATTCCACTACCTACCTGCAAAGATTTTATGTGTTACCACCGCATCCAACCCTCATGCATCGTCGAACCTTTAGGAACTCTTTCACCTAATTTGTGCTAAAATTCTCTGTCAACGCTCATCATTTATGATGCTAATAAGATATTACAGTTTCTTTTCATGAGTCCTCATTTATTCTATTATTGGAAAAATTATGAACTCTCATCATGGAAGTTTCCAAAATAGCTATAGCAAAATAGTGGAGAATTAGCTAAAATACACATTCCTAGTCAATCTTCAAATTTTCATCTCACTTGAGGACCATTCATATTTCACAGAAACTACTTATGGATTCGGTTGTCCAACAATGCACTCAATCTTTGAGTTCAAGATTGCCTTGGGGATCCAGCAGTCATGTACTAACACCGCAACAACCTGCCCCAGAGCTTTTGATCCCAACTAATCAGCAAGAATTGAGAAAAATAAAAACTGAACCTGGCACGGAAAAAAATCATCCTCATCTATCTGCTGAAACAATCACTCATAATTCTCTCAGGGAAACTATGCAGAATTTAAAAAAGGTATACCTGTAGTGGTTTCATCACCAATACACTAATGGAAATTTTGTTCTCTTTTGTAAGTCAGTCACAATATAAGTTGCTTTATCTTTCAGCAAATAAGGTTCCGCCAGGAGTCTCAAGAAAAATTGGGGAAGAAGATAGAGGAATGCACAGAATGTATTCAGCGACTGAAGACTAAATTTAGTGCAGTTAAACAAGCATTCTACAGCAAAAATTAATCAGTTTCATTAATTGCATGAAAAACGAGATCAGTATATTTTATTCGTACATTCCGTTTTAAATACAAACACATTACTTGGTGACATGATTTTGAAAATGAAATAAATTTGATAAATTAAATATTACCCATTTATTCACTACTTGCAAGGGTACTCAAAGAAGAAAAATTTTAGCCTCATGTCTTCCATATTACATATGTTATAAAAGCATCCTTTCCATTTGATTTCCTTTGAGAATGACTGTTAAGGTAAAGCCTCGATGCAGAGTCGACAAATATTTTCTATATTATTTCCCAGTTTATCAATCAGATGACTCGATGATCAACGTGTGACTTGATTTCTGTCTGTATTGTAGGTTACATATCTTTTGTTCAGATCTCTTGTTGAGCTTATTAACCCAATTGCTCGAAGTATCGTTCCCCAAGTTTGTACTTGGAAGATGGGTTCTAGTGAAACTAAAAGCTTAGTTAGCTTAATCAGGAAAAGTAAATATATGCAGCCAGCTCTTGTGAGATGGCAAGTCTCAAAAAAAAGGTCTAATGAAATGCACATACACAGGATCAGTGAAGATTTGGTGAGTCCATAAAGATGTTCAAAGAAAAAGTTGCTTCATTGACAGTTTTGATTGTTCGCATTCAGTAATGTAAGCGTACAAACTTTTTCAAATATTTTCATGTGTTTCCATTGACCTCCTCATGTTATAAGTGACTGAGCTCTACTATCTTGAACTTGTGCTCTTAAGTTACTAGAATTTAGAAATAATGCTCTGGACTCAGTTCATGTTCAATAACTTGCGTAAAATGTTGAATCAGCTATTCATGTCCGCCTTTCATATCATGGGATGACTTACCCCTGTGCCTGTTAATATACTCTATTTTTTCTATGCAGATTCCAATTTTTGCACTCACTGAGTACCAGACTCAAACATAATTATTTTATTCTAAAACAGGTCAAAGTAGCTTGTGGTGCTGAATGTGAGGTCCAGATTTTTGGATTGGATATATCACAAGTTCATTGCACTATTCAACAGAACAATGGTTCTGGATTATGGTCGTTAACAAATTTGTCTACGGATGAGACATATTTAAACAGAAAACTACTGAGGCTATATGAAAACAGATTATTAAAATTTGGAGATGACATTCAACTGAGTGATGATGATGTTTCGACTTATAGTTTTCAACTTGTTGAAAGAGAAGATGGTGATTGCACAAGCCCTCCTAAGATTCAGCATTTAGATGATGATATTGGTATACTCATCAATACTGAAATGGGTATTCTTTCCTCTCATAAGCACCAAATGGAAGAGTTAGATGTTGAACGTCTTGAACATGAAAGAAAATATGATAGTCTTATGGCAAAATCCCATGATTTGAAAGAGAGGCACAAAATGCTCACTCACCAATTGCAGGATACGTCAGAAAAATTGAGTAGCAGTTGTCGCTCAATTGATGCGAGCAAGAGTATGTTACAAACAATTAAAGCAGATTATGAAAACTTGTACAATAGTATGAAAATGCAGGAAGAGCTGCAGACTTGTGAAGAAGAAAAGTTGCCATCTTTGAAATGTGAAAAAAGATGGATTGAAATGAAAAGTCTAATGAACGTGGAGCTAGAAAATACTGAATTAAAGTTAAGAAAATTCGGTGAAGTGAAGAAAGAAGAATGAATGAGATGATCAACGCATTGATAAATACTGCCAAGGCTAATAGTTTCCAACGATCACATTCTTTCATTTTGCAAATATTACATTGTGTGTAGATAATCTTGAGCATTCACTAAACTTGATGAGCAAAGTCAATTGATACAATTTCTGAACTAGACGGGAGTCATCGCTGGCATGTCAAGGATCATATGATTGTTTGAAAATGTGTAGAAAGTTGAAATTTCATTTTACCAGATGTTCTTATTGTTAATTGTGTATCAAATGAACAAAGAGGCGAGGAAGCCTTAAATAAAAATTCAAACATCTAGATACCAAACACTGTCTTTTCATAACTTTATTGAAATAACGCATGTTTGAACACATTAAGAATTCTTATGAGAACAATCTATACAATTCTTACTCCTACGAGGAGCAAAATTTACAGAACATACTTCGGAGTTACGTATAGAGATGAGTGTACTTTTGATATCGCACATGGATGAATTTTTGGAAAATTCTCGATATTTTTTAGTACAAGGACTTCGCGAGCCACGACAATCTATGAATACACACTTCTATCAAAATAAATAGTAGTATGAGGCCTCATTAGTAAGAAGACATCATCATTTACAATGAAAATTTCTTCGACGAGACCGAACTGGGGAAGACTATCGTTTCCCATTTCCATCACTAACATTTTTCCCACGTCCATTTCAATGCCTTGGAAAATAACATTTTTGGTACTCAGAATGGGAGTGCTAGGCGATACATGAGGAAAATAACACAGACGGTCTCTATTTGTTACATCTTCGTGAGAATAAATCTCTACTTTTTTAACATCTAGAGATCCTGTGACTTTGAAATGAGCTAGCTTTAACTGATTCCGCAAACCAATCGTTTTCAATAGATTCTTAGTATTGCTTGTAGCAGTTGCGACGATTTTGAGTTCCCTGTGCTTCGTTTCCAGATGCATTGCCCAGTAATGAATCATGGGTCCAAATTTTCTCATTATTCTAACAACGTGTATCATCATGTGCAGTTTAAAAATTAAATACTCATACAGTTTTATAAACAGACTAAGAAATTCGGGGATCAAGTTTTCTAGGTGTAGCAAGTGTCCTTCAACGTAGCGTGGCGATAATAGATGGTCAATAATCTCTCTATACAAAAGGAACAAAGACCATATCTCACTTTCATCTGAATCAAACTTCTTACCGACAATCAGCCCAAAAAATCGCACGAGTGGCATCATTTCCGAAGAAGACATTTTTAGTTTGAAGTTCATCAAATGGTTCTTTTTTATTTCAGGGATCTTGTTGGATATATCAGACGTATTCTTCTGAAAATTCTCGATCTCAGCATTCAACCACTCGAGGCTGAATACCTTATCCTTGTATATGAGGTCGTGAATGACTTTCGAAAGAAGATTGTTTGCGTTCCCCTCGAACTCATCGTGCATCAAGTCAGCTCCAGCATTATTTACAAAATGAAAACCTGATAACTGATCAAAACAACATTCCTCTTCAAGGCCAGTTGTTGAAGGACATTTTGCGAGCAAATCTGATTCATAATTTGCTTCTGTGCGCAGTAGGCTCAAATCTTCAACTATCATTGTTCTCATCATCTGCACGTCTGCCTTACAAATACGACAGCAACAACCATGAATAAAACTAGGAGTCATACCCAAATTTTCATTAATACCTTTGTTATCACCAATATAAAGGCTAGGACTAAAATAAACTTGTACGTTTTCATTCTCTACCCGGATATCCAGCCCCTCTTCTTCCAAATACTTTAAGTCTCTGATCAACTTTGAAAAAACAGCATGGTTTCCGAATTCTTTGCGATCTTTTGCGTAGAATAAATCTGTGAGGAATAAGTTGCTCAGTTTAGAAGATATGTTGGGTGGATATCCAGGTAGAGAAATGAAAACATCACCCAACATACTATCTTCAGCATGAGCTCCGAAGGCGTTCCCACAAGTGAAATCATCGTGGAGTATAAAAAGGGGTATCACGGAACGTCCATTAAAGCTTTTGGAAAAGTTCCTCCAATATTCACCTTGGATGAAACTAGAAATCACATCGAATTCATTTTCTAGCTTACTGATATGACTCATCAACAGTTTGAATGAACCTGGAATTTCGAGGAGTAAAGTAAGTGTCCAGGGTAAAGACACATGCTGGGCATAGGAAGATTTGGTGAAATGCTGCAGCTTGAATTCCTCTGGCATCATTAGTAATTTTTTATGCTTGTACATTTCAAAACGTTTATACTCAGTATCGAATTTTTTCATAACTTCGGCACAAACTTTGAAAAGACTGTTGATGATATCGATAGTTTTGCGATCACAAGTGGGCATACTTGATGCCTCTTCCAAGACACAGTCCACCATAATTTTTCTACTAACAAGAATTAGCTTATCCATAAACTCTTGAATAACACTTCGTGGAATGAGTTGATTGTTGTACATCTCAAGAGTTAGCACCATCATCTCATTCTCAAACTTAGAGACGAACGACATTTTGAAGGTCGAGGCACTCTTCCAATAAAAATATCAAGTATTCATTGATAAGCACAGCTCAGAAAGTACGATAATCATCACAGAACTATATCCCAGAGCGAAAAAATTCACTCAGTGAAGCTATAAAAAACATGAGCTGATCAATTAAGATGACACAGCTCTTAACTTTGCATTGATGATGTCAATGCACTCTCCAACGTTGTTGTACGTTTTTGGATTTTTCAATTCATCCTTGAATAATGTATGGTATAAGAATGTCCACACGCGAGCAGATTCCACAGGGAATGGTATGCTCAAAATTGAGAATGCTTTATAGCAATATACAATTGCATCAAACAATCGATTAGAATCAATCTTGAAATCAAAGCCATTTATCGTTACAACTACCTGAACATCATCCGGAAAAACCTCAGGATCATCGACTGCATCATCAAGTACCGCATCAGGATCATTTTCAACTTGCTGAATTTGAGGGACAATGGTACCATCATTCCCGAGGTCGCCAATAAAAGTTATAAAAGGCCCCACAGGCCTCCTAGTCTCAATACTATGAAGATTGCGTAGATCTTTGAAATCGATAAACTCTTGAACTGATCCGCAGCGAAGAATGAAAGCTTTAACATTATCATCTATAGTGAATCCAAACAAAGGGACTCCATCTGCTGTCCGTTTTCTGTTGACCGTAGTGAAAAGTCTTGACAGGCATAACAAAGCTACGATGTAGCCTTTTCCTGCTTCGATCACTGCAGGAAAAGTTGGGCAAAACTTACCCCTTTCTTGAGCGTACTCAATGACAAGGGGAGCTAAAATATTCCATTGTTCAAAATAATCTGGTTGGTTCTGATTCAAAAAGTCATAATCTAAAGTCCATAAGATATGACCATGTTCTGAGCGTAGACCTTTGTACAATTCAAAATGTTTTCTGTAGTCTTTTTGAGGTCTTCTGTCTTTTAGAGTTTTCATCCACTTGATTTTCAATAAGGGAAGAGGCCCATCCCGGAATTAGACAAAATCCAAATCAGTCTCTTGTTCAGCAATACTCGCCGCTGAACTATTTTATTCATTAACTCCGAGATATAATGGCGTAACTCATTTCCAAATCAAGCTGAAAATTGTCAATGATAATTGATGTCAATTATCCCCACGATATCGATCATATATCATACAATTGAAAAGGAACGACTTTTGCAATAAAATGCATTGATTTCTTTGGAAGTGTACAGGCAAAGATACGTGCTAATTTGACTGCAACGTAATTTTTCAACATGCTTACATGCCGATAAGAAAGCTATATTCTAGAAAAGAAACATACTCCACGATAAAGGAGTAGTGCTCGAAAAAGTGTTCATTTCAAGCCATCCTCAGCCGGTGATATCTACTATCTTACCTTGTGCCAAAATTACTTCTTCTGCTAAGACCAGTAGGTATATCGAAATTCTGCGTTCATTTAAGTATCTGTAGTACAAACATCCACCGCTAATTGTACACTCTTCAGTTTCTGTAGCTTTTCTGAATGAGAAATAGAATATTTCTGCCACTTGCTGTACAGTGTTTCCAGGAATTTTAAAAATGACTGTGAGTTGCTGCACCCAATCGATGAGCTGCTCCCTTACAATACTACAAAAAATGAATGAAAACTGTCACTTGAGCAGAAAATGCAAAAGTATACGAAGAAAAATTCCTGGTGTAAAAGTGAACCGTTAAAAATATGTACAAATTCAAAAGAATTCATAGCAATTCAACTACTCGAAATTCAGACGACGTATTGATAGCGAAAACTATTTCATGCATGCCACTGTATACCACCCTTCATCAAACATGGGATAATGCGAACACGTCATAACACGTACTTTATGCATAAATACAGGGAACGTGAATTGTGACATTGTCTATGGAAACCATTTAGTGAGTTGGAAATAAGCTGATTGATTACATCACGAATCAAACACTCATTGATGCGTAGTTCCAGTTCAACATCAGAGGGGAAATCAACAGAAATATAAGAAAATATAAAAAAATACCTGTAAGTTCCACAGGTGTGGAACTGGTACTCAAACTCAGTATCTATCAACAGCTCAGTAATGAGTCGTTTTTTTACAACGTTATGCACATGATAATATTGCAATATCTTCATGCCCTTGTAAGTAGTTTCTAGTAATTCTTGCACAGAGCGTCTTAGAGCTGTTGGTCAGAAAACTCGGAATTATGGCATTGATTTCATGGGGGAATTCTAATTTTGTTGTCATCAGTCAATTGCCAGACTTAAAGTGTCTGAATTATATTGAAAAATGAAGGAAAAAAAGGGATACAGCTGGTAAACAAACATACGTATTCGGTTCACTTCAACCGTCACTGGCAAATTTGGTGAGTTTACTGCTATCCGCTGATTAGGAGAAGTACATTCTGATGTGTTCGAACTATCTAGAGACTCATTAGATCCACCCGGCAAATTTGGTGAATTCACACTGATCTGCTCAATAGGAGTAGTGCAAGAGGATGCATTTGAACTATTGAGTGACTCATCACATCCATTTGAAACTTCAATCATATCATGAGTGAGTGATTCTGAGGTTGAGGGAGAGTTTTCATGAACTCTTCCCACGGTTGGAGGAGTGTTAAGATCAGGGAAATTTGTCTGTCTCCATAATTTTATATTCTTCATGAATCTTCTATAATAACCACACTCTGTCTCTTCATTTACTAGTTTATCCAGCATGCTGTCATCTTCTCCATTCAACATATCTTCAAACATTTATTCATCCATCCCAGCAACTTCAACAGAATCGTAAAAAAATTACTCAGCATTTGCATCCAATAAAAAAATTACTCAGCACTTGTATTGACTGATGTCAAAGGAACCAAATCTCTCAACCGATAAATGAATCAGATACATCATATCAACATAGCCAACTTTCATTCACAATTCAAGAGAGAAAATCCAAAATTGTTTGACTGAAATTAGTATGAGGCCAGTGTTACATGGACACTCGCGGCCAACTAGAAATCAATATAACATCTGAAATGGCTCTCTGTGAGCTTCTGCTCATGAACATGAAATTTGTCAGCAACTATATATACACAAGTATGTGGAACAGCATTCACCAGTACTCTTCTCAACATCCAAGTATGTGCAAGTCTAATCATTCTCATAAACATTCACCCCGGGCAATGACAACCTGAGATAGGTAAGACAAGTCTATATCCTCTATACACATTCCTACATGAGCATTTGACTTAGACTGAAATTGTAAATGCCTACAGAAATATTTTCAGTGAGAATAGTACTTAAGACCCAAGGTCCTATATGTAGCTTGACGAAATCTTATTTTAGAGTTCATCAGTAAGCTCCTGTCTTCCATCATCAGTAGTTCCAAATTAGAATCTTTAGAAGTAATAAGCTCAAGGCTAGACATACATTTCACATGCATCGCATGACAAATGCTACTCATCTGATGATATATCAGCAGCCACAAATTACCTTGCACATTTTTGACTAGCAATCTTGGAGTATATACAGTTCATGTAAAGCAAACATATGAAATCAAAGCTACGGATAGTCTATGGGGATGGTTTGTGGTGTGAGAGCTGCAGAAATATTTTAGATAAAAAGGTAGGAAGCAGTTTGCAGTTCTTATGCGTAGGCAAAAGAAAAAAAATCAGAATCTGCTATTCAACAACATTAGGTTAAAGTTACCACTTACGTTCAAATCTGTTGATGAACCCGCTTAGATTCCATTTTGTCAAGGTTTCTACAATCAAATTTCCAGCTGACATTGTGCAGGTGAACAATGCAATGTTCGAGTCCCCAGGTCCTATATCCCGGCGTCAGTAGCCTGCGTGCGAGTCTCCACGTGAACGGCCTTCGAGGATGGCCGCACACAACGAGTCAGTGTCCAGTAACCTCCTGGTGCGCGCGTGGCGAGATCGAGCACTAGGTTAATATATAGCCTACGCGTTGGCAACTCAGCACCGTCCCGGGCACGGTGTATCACCCCCAGCACTCGAATTTGTCCAGGTCAACAACTTCCTGCTTCTTGCTCCCATCGTTTGCTCCGCGTCGACCGCTCGAGCGACCGTTTTTTTCACGCCGCCAGGCGGCGGGCTGTTGGACACTGCTCAGCTGCTCTAGCTCGAATATTTTGGTTAACGCTGCATGAGCAACTCGGGTAGCTCGTAACAAAGCACCACTGGCATGCCCAACCTAACTTGAATTAGTACGGTCTACATATTTTTTCTCTCCGTGAAGCTGTTCGATACAAAATTTGCAGTACAGCTCATAGAATTTTATTTACAAAACCATTCCCTTATTCTAGCATCAAATGCGAGCAGGAGTGGTTCATGGGATGCATAAATTCGCTAAGAAGGGTGCTCTGGTCCTTTGATCACGATTCAACTCCTAGGATTCTCAATTTGTGAGTAAATTAATCATCTAACCTCTTCATGCATTTGCATTTCACGCAAGAATTTGACACGGGGCGGTACATTTGCGCGCAAATTGTAGCAGAGCACCCTTTCTACGGATATTTTCTACCTCTGGTGAAAATCTCAGCCCGATTGAGTGGAAATTGAGAGGGTGAGATTGTAAATAAAAAAATTTGGTATCCTAGCAGAAAGATTCGGGTCGATCTCCGACATCCTCTTAAAATCTTGAATAAGCTAGCGTTACACTGAAATTTCATACTTCGCGTGAGAGTTACGAAGACCACGAGGGTTTACGAAAACTTCAAAATGGACGAATAAAGTTTACAATTTTTTGCTACCCTCTGGTTACAGTATGTACACACATTCTGTAACAGATTGTATAAGGACTGATCTTTGGTGCTGCTTTGGTTACTTTTGAATGAAATACTTCCATTGCATAATACTTTAATCCAAGATTCTCAGCTAGACTCTTACTCATATGGTATACGGATTTTACTTTCTTGGCGTGCCACTCACATTGTTGCCATATACTTTGAAAACATGATGGCATAGGCTAGTTTCTAATTAGGATTAGAAAGTTGTACAGGGTTTATCTGTTCCATCAAGAGTATTACGGAGAAAGAAAGGCACATTTACGCTCTTGGTGGGAATTGGTGAGTTCAAATTAAAAAGATTATTGGTTCAGAAGTCAATCACTAAACAAACTTGGATCCATAGATCTATCCGACGTATCTTGAGGATCATTCTATCAGAAATATAAACAGACATCACATAATGCTATTGAACCTTTATTGCCCTCAAAATGAGTTCGCACGGATTGCTCCAACTTTTTGATGTATTACGAATTACCAATGCCCTAGATGGAATGTGTTTTAGTTTTTGGTCCTTGAAAAATATTGGGCAACAGATGAAGTGCCATAATTCTATGTTTCATTTATTGATTATTTATTAGTTATTCACTTTAATAGTTAGTATCCTCTCTCGCTGAAGAGTCGACGAACCAACTCATGTGGGGAATTCGCACTATCTAGAAGTTCCTCGTGATCCAAAAATTTTTTCTTGCAAGCACCATCACAAGTGGGTCAGGAGTCTTCGCATCAACTCAAGTCAAATTCATGAACTAGTCCCAAGTCTTGCTATAAAAAATACAAGGTTGTACTTCTCCAGATTTCTCTTTGCTCATTATCAAAAAATATTCATCTTGGAATTAAGTACACTAGTGTTCATTGAGAGAATGATTTTTGAGGATGGGATACATAGAAGGTTTTTGTGTTTTCCTACGTGCTACTATTCACAGCATGTTTTTCAATCTGAGAATATTCAGTCATTACCATAGCCAAGTGTTGAAATCTTCCCCCCTCCCACTTCACTTTTTCCAAAAGTCTAGCTTGGCGAGTATGGCCATCCTTTCCCTCTGAAATTTTATTTGGGATCAAAATATGAATTTCGATTCTTGAGAGTCATGAGATCAGGGAAAACATGTCGAAACTATTTAGCAAAATCTAAACGTGAAACGAATGAGAAGAGAATGGAAAATACTAATTTCAACTCTTGAGAGTCGTGAGATCAAGGAAAGTATGTCGAGTAATTGGTTCGCAGAATCCCAACGTGAAACGCATGGATAAGGATTGATAGAATTACAATTTGATTTTCTCGGTAATGTTGACTCAACTTGAGTTACTCACCATCTCTACTGATATATTATTGAGAATGATCACCTATTTGGACCCATGGGAATGAAACGGAAACCAGAAGATTCAATTCAGCACTAATCGCTTTAGTTCAGTCTTCTTCCCATGGGTCTAAATAGGTGATCATTCTCAATAATATATCAGTAGAGATGGTGAGTAACTCAAGTTGAGTCAACATCACCGAGAAAATCAAATTGTAATTCTATCGATCCTTATCCATGTGTTTCACGTTAATATTCTGCAAAACAATTACTCGACATACTTTTCTTGATCTCACGACTCTCAAGAGTTGAAATTAGTATTTTTCATTCTCTTCTCATTCGTATCACGTTTAGATTTTGCTAAATTGTTACTCGACATGTTTTTCCTGATCTCATGACTCTCAAGAATGGAAATTCATATTTTGATCCCAGATAAAATTTCAGAGAGAAAGGATGGCCATACTCGCCAAGTTAGACTTTTGGAAGAAGTGAAGTGGGAGGGGAGAAGATTCTTTTTCTACATGATCTCTAGAGAATTGCCTCAGGTGAGACCTTTGATCAAATAAAATTGTACTAAAATAAAATGTACTTGAGGTTGATGATGGATTGGGGTTCAAAGAACGCCTTTGAGGCAATTCTTGAATCACGTTCTTTTTTATATTAGATTGCCAAGTTTATTCGGATAGTATCACCAATAAGTGCTGGAAACTAATCAAATTCGTTGGGATAGAAATATTCTGAAATATCAGTAGACATTTAATTTTATCCAATGGAGAGTGACTGATTCCATCAGTCTCATGTAACGAGTCGAAGTCGAACGCGATCAGCTGTTGTCTCAAATTTTTTCAAACTTTGCCAAAGTTCTATCTTTGTTAAGTCCACCATCTCCAATCTTTCCATCAAAATCCTTCGATGCAACTTCGTATTTAAACGAAGCTCGAAGGTACATATGCTCAAAAAATATAATACATTGAATTGAGTATGTGTGAAATTCAATACATAAACTGGTGTGCTAAAGGCATTGCTCTGTACAGCCAAACATCTCAAATCCATGTTCAGAACAATGTTGAGATAAAATATTCACAAGGTCTTGAGGAGTAATACAATATCCTGCGAAAATCTTTACGTTAACATGATTTGCATAGATAGATAAACCGTTCCCACTAGACTCATGGATATGGTACTTCAAATCTGTGTAATGAAAACGATTGGGTCCTACATTGAACGTTCGATCGAGATCCGCACTTGCATTCAATATAATGAACAATTTCCTGGACGGAATATTAGGAACTCAATATTGATTTCGTGACCCGAATGAAAAGTTTTAAAGGAAGTGGTGGAATATCCAATATAGATAACGATGAATTAATTGGATTTTCCTGCTAAAAGAGCACAATGCACGTCAGTGCAACGTTCCAACCGTTGTATCACGGTCCTCATCAGACTAAAAAGTGAATAATATATTATACATTACGCAGTGTGTTCTTTTATTCTCTTTCTGAGCTTCCTTTTCATAGTTCCGACTTAACCACTCTCACAATAAAATATTCATCTAGGAAATTCTTGATAAATGCAGGTTTGTGAAACTTGTGGCTCCTGAAATCTTGAATGATACAAAGACTGTGGATTTCCGATGCATACTCAACGATAAAGCGAGTCTTTGATTAGTAGAATCTTTGTGTACGAAGGGATAACTCGGAATCTGCTGTGGCTCCCCAAAATTAATCCTGGAAACGATATATAATGAAAATTCAATAGCTCATCTTCACAAGGAGAGAACAAAAGGGAGGAATACTAAAAAGAGCTGCGTTCACTCCACTCCAAATTTTCAGCAGCGTATATCGTTGTCCTTGAAGAAAGGAAACTTTCACTATTATTCTCTAAATGTTATTTGAAGTGGGTCCGCCATTGTTCCGTGGGGGATGATGATGATGGATCTCCCGTGACCATAAACGTGTATATTGGTACGGAATGTTATGCAGACTAAGGCCTTTCATATTTCAATTGTAGTGCAGTATCCTATGAGTGATTATAATTCTAATTTTCCCTAGACCTCTGAGAAACGATCGAGAAAACCTCCAACATAAAGCCTTTCAATATTTCACCTTATTGTTCCATGATGTACACTTGACGTGCCCATCAGCATCGTATTATTCTCTCCAACCGACTTATCTCGTTTTTGTGCCACCAAGCAAAAAGTTCGTCCTATTCTATCGCAACATCAGAGAGATTGACAAGGAGAGCATCAGGTCTATGGGTTACAGATCTTGATGAAACTCTGGGAATCGTCTTGTTTTGGTGGGGAATGAAGACATTTCCAAGGGTTATTGCGACGTGGTCACCATGCAAGCTGAAAATCATTCCCAACTTTCTCCGATTCTGTTGCAATTCAGGCTAAAAGACGAGTGCACAAATACTTGTTATCATCTTACTTAGATTCGGTGGTATCATAATTCACATCGTGCCAAAACAAAATCATTACTTGCACACCGTTGGTGATCCGGTGTGACATCACGTAGCACGCAACGTGATGGGACTCGTACCACTATTCCCTTTATTGTTCTTTCAGTGACTAGACACTTGTTACAATACACGCAACGCAATCAGGAAGTGCATGATCCATGATTACACTCCGTCTCACACCAATACACTCCTTTTGCTATATAAACTCGCGAATTTCTGATCCAATCATCAGTACCTGTCATCAGACGCTCTCACCAATTCCATCCTACGTAAGGTTGATGACAGGTAACGCGCTATGTCCCACTACGACACGAATCTCACGACACAACACCACCTGACATGGCACGGGATTCATACCTGTGAACTCAACCATCGATGATTCGGCTCGCAGGAATGAATTGCGCGTCGTGAGATTCGTGTCATAGCACGTCGTCTGTACACTATCTCGGAGCCTAGTGATCAGCTCCATCGTCACATCCAACCGTGCCGGGACCTTTACGAGTAACTGAGACTTATCCGAGTCAGAAGTGATCGCGGTTGTGTATGTTCGTCCTTAGCACTCCAATTCTTGAGTCGTATATCTATATTATTAAAACCCATTCGTTTTGTTCGTTTGATCCTTCCTCAGCCCATTCTTACGGTATCCGTACAAAAGAGTCGGTCGCCGACCTGGCCGATAAAGCGCGATGCCCAGCGTCGAAGCACTCCAAGCTGTATAGCTAGTCCGGAAGCTGGGTAGGCTTCTGTGAGTGCCAGAGTTTGCATAGATGCGGTGAACGTATCTCAACGTATGTAGAGCATAGGATTCGAACGCATCGGTATTTTTTGTGTGCAAACTTGGAATTTCTTTTAAAATTGAATATTCGCCCCAAAATCGAGTGTCTCATGCGCTTGTTGGGAACAATGATATCTCGAAGATCAATGCTTCTGCTTCAATCAAAAGGCAAGCCAGCGCCTTGCTGGCGAGTATGAACGAAGAAAACATGTGAGAAAGAGAGAGAGCGCGTGCAAGGCCGCCGTGCCTCATATACGTTGAGTTGAGCCGTTTTAACCTCACACATTTTTTTCGAACTTACTTTTTCATGATTATCTAGGTGCAGAGGGCCCTGAATCCATCTGAACCCGTTACTTTGATCATAAACATAGGTAATCTTAAGTCATTTCCCCCCTGACAGCGTTTAGAGCTAAAAGATCTCACTCGTAAATTCCGACCCTCGCCAAATTTTTCGCGTCAAGATTTCAGCCGCGTCAAGACACTCGAAGTCGAACACATTCGATTGTTGATGTCGACCACGTATCTTTTGATGCGGCCACGTGTGTAACAAACAGTATCAGACAGCGGCGATAAATTTCATATCCCGCTTCTATCCCTATTACTATCCTTATATCTACATGTCCATGTCCCTATCCTTATCCCTGTCGATATCCCCGTTCCTATCTTTATTACTATCCTCAAATTGAGGTGATTTTTCTTGATCTCGGAGGACAAATGTCTAGAGTAGAAACACTCATATATGATGTTGAAAACTACATTTGCGACGTTTCGTTGACCAACAGTCGACCTCGTCAAGCTATACATCCAAAAAATAAATCTTACATCGCACAAAGTATTAGATAAATATCTGATGTGGGGTTGTTGACCACATCGTGTCAGCTGTTATAGATAGGGTCACTAGAAGGGGGTCTCGACACGGTTCTGTCACCCCTGGGTAAATCGCCGTCATATTACTCAGCCAAACTAATACTTTCTGTGGACATATATCTACCGGATTTGTCTGAATATGGCGGACCGTGTCAAGACCCCCCTCCTAGGGACCCTAGTTATAGGGCGAGCAGACGACAGCGAGTCGACGACTGAGTCGTCTGCTCGCTCTATAACAGCTGACACGATGTGGTCAACAATCCCACATCAGATATTTATCTCATACTTTGTGCGATGTAAAATTTGTTTTTTGGGTGTATAGTATGATAAGGTCGACTGGTAGTCGACGAGACGTCGCGAATATAGTTTTCAACATCATATGAGAGTGTTCTTACTCTATAGACATTTGTCTTCCAAGATCAAGAAAAATCACCTCAATTTGTCACTCGTCGGCGACGAGGAGCCTGTCGTAATATTTATTACTATTTTCATCTCCATGCCCCTGTCCCTATACCTATCCCCATGCCTATCTTTATTCCTACCCCTGTCCCTGTAAAAGCCTCTCTTTCTAATTACACCGGATTAAACCGATATATCGGATTAGACCGTATGAGTACGGTACTCTCCATTTCCAGATCACCTACCCCATCTCCATCCCTATCCATGTTCCTATCCTCATTTCTGTTCTCATCCCCGGGCCTATCCTTATCGAGGTCCCTAACCATACAGCTATCCCTGTTCCCATCCATATCCTTACTGCTGAGCCTATTCTAATCCCTATTCCTGACCCTATCCCAGTCCCTATCCCTGTCTCTGGGCCTGCCCCTATCCCTGTCTCGTCCCTATCTCTGGATCTATTCCTATCCCAGTCCCTGTGACTATCCTGTCTCTATCCCTGCTTTTATTCCTGTTTCTATCCTCGACCTCATCCCTGTGCCCATCTTTGTTGTTATCTCCGTTTCTGTCTCTGCTTTATCCTAGTCGCGTTTGTATCCTTGTCCCTGTCGCTATCATTGCCTTGTCCCTGTTACTATCCTCGTCTGCTATCCCCATTCTTGTCCCTGTTATATTCCCCATCCTTGTTCCTATCCTGTCCTCATCGCAGTTTCTATCCCTATCCTTATCCGTATCCCGATTTCTACATCTATTCCTATCCCTGTACTGTCCTCAGCCCTGCCCCTGGACCTTTTCCTGTTGTTATACTCATCCCTGTCCCTAACCCCACCCCTTCCCTTATCTCCATTCTTGCCCCTATCTCTACCCCTGTTCCTATCTCTATACATATCCTTGGTCCATCCTCATCTATGTTCTCATCCCACCTCTGACTCTATTCCCGTCTTTGCCCCTATGTCTGTCCCTGTTCTCATCCTCAATCCTATCCCTGTTGCCATCCCCATCACTGTCCCGTCCTCAGCCCTGTCCCTATACCTTTTCCTGTTGTTATGCTCATCCCTGTCCCTATGCCTGTCCTTGCCCTCATTCTTGCTCCTATCCCTATCCCTATCCCTGTTCCTACCCCTATTACCATTCCTATCCCGATCTTCATTCCTACCCTGTCCATGTTCATATTGCTATTCCACCGCTAGCTCTCCCCCTTTCCCCGTCCTTATCTCTGTCCCTATCCATCCATTCATCCATTCATCCATCCATCTATCCAACATCGGCACCACTATGACCAGCAACACCAGTAACACCAGCACCACCAGCAACACAAGCAACAACAGCACCACCAGCAACACCAACAACACCACCAGCAACACCAACAACACCACCCACTACCCACCGCCCACCGTCAATCCTCCACGTACCTATACGGCCACTCATAATATATAATCCCTGGAAGACAGGCAACCCGATAAAAGAATCTGGACGGACAGAATTTGGCTAGGCGTTGGATTATCTTAATATTGCGTAGGATTTGTCATCTTAGACACGGTGCTCGGCAAGGAGGGGGGAGGGGAATATGGGTTCAAAAATGTCACCAAATCGGCTCAGGTAGTCATTTTTTATTACTCTATACGAGACATAATCCCGTCGGAACCAGACCCGGATCTGCTCGGTTTTTGAAATGCGAAAAAAATGGTAATTTTATTTCAATAACCTGCGAATCGTTTTTTAGCCGATTTGCACATGCTGAGCATCTCTTTCAAATTCAGCATAACAACGATATTTTTCTGAATTTTTCCACCTGCTTCGCCTCATTTGGAAGCTTATGACAAAATGTACAAATTGAGGTCAAGCAGGTCTGATTATCCCCACCTCAAACTGAATGCGCGTGAGAACAGAGTTACTAATAAACATCACAAGCAAATCGGCACTCCTGTCGAAACGCGTTCGGAAGACGTTCCTTCAGTTTCCTCTTGACGTCATGGTACGTTTTCTTTTCAATTTTGTGGTTTTTTGACTTATCTCTCAAGTGAACCGAGCTAAGTTCAGGAACTCCGGGAACTGAAGAATTCATGAACCAAATCGCTTTCAAACGCTCATAAGTGAAATTACCGGATTTGCTTATGATTTTTACTAGTTACTCTGTTCTCACTCGCATTTGGTTCGAGGTGGGAACATAACCAAACCTGCCTAACTTCATTTCGTACAACTTGTCATGAACTTTCAAATGAGCCGAGTCGCGTAGGAAAATTCAGAAAAATACTGAAGTCATGCTGAATTGGAAAAGGACGCTCAGCATGTGCAAATTGGCTAGAAAAGGATTCGCAGATTATTGAACTATAAATAAATACCATATTTTTCGCATTTCAAAAACCAAGCAGCTCTGGATCCGGTTCCAACGGGATTCTACTCGTAAAGAGTAGTAGAAAACGACTCCCTGAGCCGATTTTGGTGACATTTTTGAACCTATATTTCCCCGTTCCTCGAGCACCGTGTACAGACGGCGCATGAATTCCAACGGATCGGAAGAACCCCGGAACAGGCAAAATTCGAGTTTCTTTCGCAAGTTTCTATGTATGGTACAATGTGTACTCATGACGTTACTTCACTTTAACGCACAGAACCTGGCTTCAACAGTGAGCCGAATCATACTTGAGAAAATCTGATCTGAACCACGTCCTATTGTGAAATGGAGAGACTGAGAGCAATTTTTACTCGACTGAATAATGCAGATATTAGAGAAGATGTGTATGGTAAACGTAATGAAATTTTCTTGAGTTTCTCTGGCTTGTGGCCCTATCAATCACAATTGAGACGCCGATTGATAGTCATTGTTCAACAAACCCTACTCTTATCTATGATCATTCCAACTGTAAGTACTCGAGAACCTATGATGAGTCTTGAATTTCAATAACTTTTTCGTTTCTGCGGCAGGGTATATCCTTGATCAGAGCATGGGGCCATGACTATGAGGTTATCTATACAAATTTGGCAATGCTATCGTTCATGTTGCCTTATGCAATAGCTCAACTCCTGGCACTGGCAAACGTACCAATGGTGAGCCAATGCCTCCGAGAGTATTAACATAACGTCTCATGAGAATTACTTTCAGTTTGAGATCTTACGCCTGGAGACTGCAAACGCCTATCACAGCCTCGGAAACGAATTTGAAAAGTCTCAATTGCTAGGATATTTCAGGCTTGGACATTTAGTTAGTCTAGCTTTCACAGGTAAAATTGATGAGACCGTGAGTTTGTCCAGGGAAGCTCAAAGAGCGCAATTGATGAGATGGTAACACATCAATATCACTGCGGAAAATTCCACACTTGGATCTCTTCCTTTGCTTGCAACTCTCGTTGCCAACTCCTTACATATTGTTATTGTGCCATCATTCGGGTTAACTTTAGACAAAAAATCGCACTTTTTTTCTTAAATTTAGCGAAAATTGTATGTCTTACGTCTGGAACGCACTGTATCTGGGGTCAATCAAAAGTTTACAGTTACAGTTTTCAATTGCAAGGCCTATAAAGTCCATTTGGACATCTCTGATTGGAGCTATGAGTGCTGGGAGTCGTGTTCCAAAGTTGAACACCGACTGGGGTGACTTTGGGAACAGGGATTGTTATCGTGATTTATTCGTCAATTTATTCGTGAAATAGGTCACGCAATCAATTTTCACCATCAGTGATTAGAAGCTGAGTGTCTTAGCTTCCCATTGACCTAATGTAAGAGTCCATTTGGTTGAATTCAACTTCGACAATCGAGCATAGCCACCTTCATCATATCTCACTGTCTGCGTCACGACTATTTCTCGAGGAGGAAAATACCTTCACAGTCGGTTTCTGACAAAAACTGCCATAACTCGGCTCCTCTGGGTCGAAATGAGACGTTCTTTGGCTTATTTTGAAGCTCTCATCAACGACTACTCAAGTAAGTAGGATTTAATGAAGATATGGATCTTGGGAAATAATTGAGAGTTCAGGAACAAGTGTTCCAAAGTTACCCCAATTCCTGAAAAAGAATACGTACTTCTCAGTTTTTACTTTACAAAATTATACTTGGCTAAAAATACTTCAATGTAACAACGGATTCGTTCAGATATGTGTACAGGCAAGCGGAATCTAGCTCAACTACCTTGAAGTCGACCTCGTAAAGTCAGAACCACACCACTTTTTCCGAGAAACTGTTTATTGGAGATTGAAAACGTACTTTTCAAGAAGTCAGCTTATGAACGGATTAACTGGTGAAGGCCTCCACACCAATGCAGAACATCGTTCATGCTTGTTTCAAGTGGAAGGAACCGGTATTAAGGTTTCAGGATCATCTGCCTAGCCAACTGTGCATGATAACCACTCTTTCATGGGTTGTTCCAAAGTTGCCCCCCTTGTTCCAAAGTTACCCCGGTTTACGGTGTTGGGTTTTTGTTCCCAACGTACAGTTCTTTCGAGTTCTTTCACGTGTAACCTCCTCCACCTTGACGTGGAATCAATTGTTCTAGTTTCAGCTCTTTTGCTATCATTTCCATCAGTCTGTATCAAGTAAGTGCGATTCTCTCGAGCGAGCTCAACTAGTGAGTTGCTACAAGAATTCAAGCACCATCACGGCATACTTAGTCAGTATATCGTTATCTTCCATTCAGCGACTCTATATCATCCTAGAATTTTTGTTGTCAACAATATCATTCATAGTCATCATCAGAGCACATTCACACTTATACACACATCGTACACGCCTAATGATAGCCCCTTTGGTGATGAATTCCCGCACGCACGTAATTCGCCTCCGGGAGCAGGAGCTGTGATCGAATTCATCTCTAAGTAAGAGAATGAGTCGACTTTCCAATTCATTAACATATCGCACTCTAAATTTCTTGAAGGGAAAACAGCTTCCAACTAGAGGTTATTTTCCCTCCAAGCCTACAGGTATTTCGCTTGAAGGTGAATTCGCCTTCAACTGGAGGAATATTTACCTCCAACTGAAAGGAAATTCGGTTGCGCCTCCTAGGTAGAGAGGTAAGCTCAAAATTATTGTAGACCAACCTGAGTTTTATCATTGACACAACTCGCGGAAGATTCCTTTATTATACGAGATACTCAATAATGATCTTCTTCGGCGAAAATCATGATTCAATTAATATCAGACAGTTGAGCGCATGATGATGCGAGATATAATATCTCATATGCACGCGGCAAGTTTATATTCCTCCAGTTGGAGGCGAGTTTATCTTCAAGCAAGATACCTGTAAGCTTGGAGGAAAAATAACCTCTAATTGGAGGCTTTTTTTCCTCCAAGAGATTTAGAGTGATATCAGTATTCATTTATCTCACTTATACTGCTAGCGAGCAGTGACTCTCGGGAACCAACTTCACACCGTGTAATGATAAGGTTCGCGAGTCCCTAGTATTGTAAATACTCATCACGCGATCTGACCAGGATTTTACACGACACTCCTTCAAGCGCATTGTTTATTTAATTCGCTCAAGGCGTAAGGCGTTCAACAAACAAACCAATCGACGCTTTGACTCTTGATGAATTATTTCCAGTATACCTTGGCACTATTTTATCGGCAAACGGAATATTTCAAATGATAGACCCAGTCATGGATCAGATATTTCCTATAGAAAACGTCACGAGGTGTGACTTTATTCTATTTCCCGCCACCCATGCTATCTTCGTGCAACAAGGTCATCCTTTGTTCTATTCATTGCACACAACTCTGTTCCTTGCTATTGGAGCCTCATTGACAATCGGTATCCTGAGTGTTTTTATCATCATCATGTGGCAAACGTGTGGATTCTTCTCCATAGTAAGGTAAGCATATGAAATCACTCCACCACTGATTGAACCAGATGTGAGCAGTTGATTCAGAGAAGCATAGACTTCATTGATCGTCACATTTATGAAATTCCTCACGGTTCTCACTGCAACTTCTCCTTATGAAAAACCTCCTATCAAGCTTGGAAATTTAATTTGATCTATCTTCGGAGCCATTCTAAGGATGGGCCAACATTGAGTTCCATCACACCAAGAGACTGTTGGCATAAATTCTCTGATGGAGGCTAAGTTTGAGCTTCATTAACTATTTTAGACACTAGCACTACCCACGAATAGAGTTCATCTCATTACGTATCCTGAGCTTGGAAATACTGAACAAGATCCCGTTAGAAAAACTCATCACCCAGGATTCAAGTTCTATGCTCATGATCAGGATTAAGATTCTCGAATCATTTTTTTCTATCTTACGTTGACCGTTGTCGTATTCCCATTTCAACTTCACGAAAAATGTCCATAATTCGGTCAAATTCTGAGATTGTGGAGGATACCTACGTAGACTCAAAATTTTACGGAGTTAGATCATTACCGATGTCGGAGAGCCCACACTACCGGTTGTTCGGTATTCCTTGATTCTTGACGTCAGGTTTCCCTGGCCCCCGACGAAAAGATACAGGGGCATGATCTGTTAACGACACATTTCAAGTTGCAGTTCATGTAAAAACTACTAGATAAATCCGAATTCTTCAATAACGTAGATCAGGATTTGCTGTAGCTGATTCTGTTGGCAATATTATGTATTTATCTCATGTCTAAAAGTAGCGATAAGGTTCAAAATTTATCCATTCGGAAGAATTGGTGTACATACTCTTCATCATCCGTTCAATCAGATAGAGTAGGAATCTTCAAGGTTTTTTGCAATGAAAATGACGAAACTTGTGAACATACTGCACCGAGTGAATAGGTTATTAATAATATAATCTGCCTGCAGCGTCCGGCGGTACCAGATTTTTGCGATGTATATGTATATACGTATATATACAAACCTTATTTGAACCTTATTTAGACCTTACTCCACTAGATTCTTGCCCTCTAAATGTATTCACACATACATACAAACCTTATTTGAACCTTATTTAGACCGGATTAGTCTAATTTTCAATGTGAGAACATTTTCGTGCGGTTTCCGACATCCAATTTTTATTATGTCCACTCTACAGTCTCTGAAAATTAAAACTCGAATAACACTACACTACACTACTACTACTAATACTACTACTACAACTTTTTTTTTCAAGTGGAATATAAGGAAAAATCTGATGACAGGCTATCCCTACTGGATCTCCTACCGGCAGACCATAAGCGCTTTCATTTTGCTCACCCGGTAAACCGGATGAGCATGAATTCAACGCCCGTGTGCCCCGGGGGCTAAAACCTTCTGCTCTCAGCCCTACGATGTTGGCAAGCCATCATTGCAGAACTGGGGGCAGCTAACCACTATCTCACCAACCCACCCCGGGACCGCGCTAGCATTACTTGAGGGTGGGAGGGGTATCGCGCGCCATGGGGCGTTCCTCTTTGGTGTGTCCACTCTTCTGTCTTTTCTCTTCGTCGTCAATCATTACTCTTCAAGTCGTCGTTGTTCGCTATGCAGCGCCCGTTGCTTGGCGCTGCAATGCCCGTTCTCGCTCTTCTTTTCGGGTGATCGCCGTCTTGATATAGGCGGCGGTCTTATCCCGTGTCTCTTTGCTGCGGAGCATGAACGGCACTAGATTCTCAGGGGTGATCTGATTTCCAAGCCAGTTCGCGAGCTCCGCTCTCTCCACAGCTGTGTTCATGGACTGGAAGAGTGCATGCTCCACGTCGTCCCAGTCTACCGCACATATCTGACAGACCGGGGTCTCCCTCTTCTGGAACCGCTCCAGGTACTCTCCAAAGCAGCCATGCCCACTAAACGCTTGCGTCAGCCAGTAATCCAGCTCTCCGTGAGCTCGACTGATCCACCTGGCTATGTTGGGGATCAACCTTCGCGTGCATTTCCCTTTCATTGAGCTCTCCCACTCTTTTTGTCACTCTTCGACGGTCCCCCCCCCCCTCTCGACGTCTCGTATGACTCATATGAGGGCCTTACGAGTGGGGTTAAGCACGACTCCATCGCCCTTGAGGGTTTCTTGGCGTTTCCATACCCGCACTCTTTCGGCTACAAGCAGTCGAACGGGTGGTGTACCCGCAAGCACACAGGCTGCGTGGTCGGACACCGTGCAATACTGCCGCCGCGACGTCGGTAATGATCTAACTTGGTCCGATTTTCGAGTGAAGGCAAATCTATCAAAAATAACGAAAAACACGATTAGTTACAGACTGAGAAACATTGCAAGATCTTCAAATTGGACCGAGGATTCTGAACGTTTCACTCATCATCACATTGGAGAAGCTAATCTGAAGAGTATTGTATTGCTACATGAACGAACTACTAGGTGAAGTGATTGAATTCTATACTGTGACGATTATATAGAATAATCTAAAGATTTTTTAATTCAGATTGAGTGACTTATTAGATCAAACATTCTACTTGCTCGCTTTGACCGCGGAGACATCTTCAGTTCTTTCATTAGCTGTGGCATATTCTTGGGTACGAAATTGAATATCTACATATCTACCCGATGCAAGATTATTTCCAATTTCCATGGCTTTGTATTTTGTGCTTAGGTGTTAGACAGGAATAGGCCTGCACTAATGAGATGTTTCGGAGCAGGCATGGTATTGGGTTTGTATATGTTTCTTATGATCATCAACTGCTTAGGTCAGAGAGTTATCGATTCCAGTGAGGAAGTATTTGATTCCATGTAAGTATATTCATATTTAAGGTGATACGGTCACCATGCAGGCTGAAAACCATTCCCATCTTTCTTAAGAATAAAACGGAAAGAAAAGGAAGAAAAAGTCACGTTTTCATATATATATATATATACATATATCAGTCTTAACAAAAAAGGTTGAGGAAAAGAAAACATTCTCCCGTTTGGGAAGACATATAAAAAAAGACATGGGCCCACAGTCATATCACAGGAATCTCAGTTCGGAAACAAAAAAGTCACGCATAGAAGTAGAAGACATCAATTGAAACGGGCTCATGCCTATCACAGTTTACAAATTAGAATAGTGTTTTTTCTCCACATCAATCCTCTGGGAGGATAGTGTTAAGAGGAAGTCTTTTAAGGACTCTTTAAATAATGATATCTCCCCAAGCTGCCGAAAGCCCGCAGGGAGAAGGTTCCACAAATGAGCACATTGGACCTGGAAAGATCTTCTTCCATATTCAAGTCTCATGTTGGGAACTTTGAGTACCCGCTCTTCTAGATCACCCCATGCGGGGCGTTCGGATTGGTACCTGGTAAACATCGCAGCTAGGTAGCCAGGCTCTCCTAAGTGCATGATCTTATGCATCAAAAGAGCTGCGAAGTACATTCTCCGCGAATCAGTACGTAACCAACCCAAGCGCTCCCTAAACGGGGTGATGTGCTCGTCTCTCCCAAGATCAAAAATGTATCTCACACATGAATTGCTCAGTCGTTGTATCCGTTGCCACTGTTCGTCCGTGGCGTCGAGGTACACGACCGTGCAGTAATCTAAATGCGGTTGAACCAAAGACTCGACTAGGCGAATTCGGAGAGGTCTGGTGATACATGCCCTAAAAAACTGCAGACCGTATAGGGCTCTGTTGACTTTCTTAGTTACTTGGTCGATGTTCGGTCGATGTGCGAAAGAGAGAGAGAGAGAGAGAGAGAGAGAGAGAGAGAGAGAGAGAGAGAGAGATCCTGAAGTGATGCTCACGCGGTTCCGGGATGAGATGGCAGATGCAGGTGGATCTCCTCCTTGATTGCCCGATGCCCTAGGTATCGGACATCGAGGGGAGAGGGATATTACACGGCCGGGCCCACCTCTCGGTGGGCCCCACCCAAACCCGTGTCCCGCCTGGTATGGCCTGCGTGGGCTATGCGTAGTCCGCGTAAGCTGAACCAGCCCGGTGTCTGGGGACGGATTCTGAGGCAGATTTTGCCCTCTAACCACCTTAAAAAAAAAAAAAAAAAAGAGAGAGAGAGAGAGAGAGAGAATGGTATCATGCGCTGAATGTTGGGCTCATGGAGTCAGCTTTTTTTGAAAACTCGGAAAAACCCTTGCGAGAAGGCTACTAGCGAATTAAATTCCGTTAATCTGGACTGAGCTCACAGTGACATTTGATAGTGAGTACACAAAGTAGCTTTCGGGAATAGAAATTCAAAACTTGCAATCAAACAAATCGATAGCAAACTACAGTAAAACCTGTCTCTATGGGCAACACCCAATTACGGGCGTTTACCCGTGTAACCGAATTTCATCTCATAAGCTCAAACGGTATTCTTTCTGTATAATTCGGGCACCTCTAAAATTTGGGCATCTACCTAAAATGGGCGGTTTTTGAGATCTCAAACATATGATGTCACACGTTGAAGAAACCTGTGAATTCAGGGCACCCACTCCAGTTATCGAAATGAACCAGGTATGCATATCGAAAACTTATGTCAAGCTCAGAACGAGTTTGAAAGAGACGTTCCCATATTGAGAATAGAAAAGACCATCAATCTTCTGAATTCTGCGTCAGTTTGACGAATTAAGAAGATTATTACTTAATTACAAATTTGAATATCTAACGAGAAATTATAATGATTCAATTGAGTGTGTAATTTCGACATCTGTGTTGTTTGATACTCTAAAATTCACAACAGCTATGAATATTGGATAGGTACTTTGACGGAGGGTATTTTTGAGCCTTTCCTCGAGATCCTTCAACCTATGAGATTTTCAAATTCGAAGTTCTGAGTTTGCAAACCCTTGATCCGAGTATGTCCGATTATTGAATTCCCGAATCACCATCATATACCGGATTTGAATAACTATGAATCTTGACATTCCACATCTTGAGAGTTCCGAGTTCTCATCGATGTATTTCATTTATTCCAAAATTGTATGGTTCAAAATCAGTTTTTTCAATATTTGTACTTTCTATAATTTTGAATCAGATTCTAAAATTCGGACACATGTCTATTATGGGCGGGTCGGAGTAGAACCGGAGCTGCCCGAATGAGACAGGTTTTACTGTATGTATCCGCCCTTAAGAAGCAAGTTACCTATATAAACCACGTAGGTGATACCCTGGTCAGGCTACCTGGGTAAGCTACCACGCGTTTTACCTTCCAAGAGTTGACTATACCCAGTCGAGGGAAGTGGTAAGCTTTGGGAGCCATGTGGGTCGGATCAGGTGGATACGTATCCTGTATTCATAGGTAATGCAGCCTGCAGCTATTTACCGACATAGGTCAAGAGGGTTATTTCATCCAACTGCCAACCTGCACAGCTCGAACTCCATCTAATGACAAGATTTTTGTTCTCTGTGTGAGAATTTGGGCTGTACGGCTCTACCTAGAAACTACCCACACGCACCATATGAGTGTAACTAGGTAGATTCGCTAAAGGGAAAAGGAAATCATTTTGGCTGAATTTTTTAGCTTAATTCGTTTCTAATCCCTTAGAACCTCAATTGGTCAGAAAATTCAGATCACATAATTGGATACCTATTTAGAATCTGAATTTGTGTACTCAAGGTGCATTTGCTTGGGATTGAACTCACGAAATGCGGATTGCAATTACGAGACTCTATCCACTAGGCAAACGTCTCGTAATAGAGACTGCATAAGCCACAAGAATCGAATTTACTAATTTTCCTCTGTCTAGTTGAGAATAAATTGCTTAATAAAACGTGGAGCACGATCAAGGGACTAAGTTTCATTTCAAATCCTTTTTCATCTTCGTGGATGAGTATCCTACCCAGTTAAACTTGCCCACTTGCCGTTCACGTGAGTAATGCGCAATAACTGAACGGTCAACAGGACTTATCTGCTCACAATGCACGCTTTCTAGATGATAATTCTCCCAGCTGGAAACACCCCCTTATGAGGGAGTTGAGTTAAACTATTCAATTATTACACGTTGTCTCATAAACGTGGGGTGG
Source organism: Eretmocerus hayati (assembly GCA_029851415.1). Classification (NCBI taxonomy): domain Eukaryota; kingdom Metazoa; phylum Arthropoda; class Insecta; order Hymenoptera; family Aphelinidae; genus Eretmocerus; species Eretmocerus hayati. The sequence continues at coordinate 168,616,116 of CM056742.1, forward strand.
ATAAGTACAAGTGGGCGAAATTATCATTGAGGAAGCGTGCATCGTAAGCAAGTGATTTCTGTTAACCATTCAGTTATTGTGCATTACTCACGCGAACGATGAGTAGGTGATTTTAACTGGGTAGGATATACTTAGCCACGAAGGTGAAATAATATTTAGAAGAAAAATCAGTTTCGTGATCACGCCTCTCGTTTCAATGAGCAATTTTTCCCTCATCGGACACAAAGAGATGAAAAAATTGGATTCTTGTGGCTCAATAGGTCTATGTCTCTGTGACAAGACTTTGGTCTAGTGGATAGAGTCTCGGGCTTGTAATCCGAAGGTCGTGAGCTTGGTCCCAAGCGAATGGACCTTAGGCACACAAGTTCAGATTCTTAATAGGTATCTAATTACGTGAGTTGAATTTTTGGACTAATTGAGGTTCCAAGTGATTAGGAATAAATCAAAAAAGCTGAAAACTCCGACCGAAATTAGTATATTTCCGTACTGAGCTCTGTAGCCCATTTTGGGCACTAGGGCAGCTTGTCTGTCGAGCGAAGCGAGACAGACATGTCCTCCAGTGCCCAAAATGGGCTTGCAAGCGAGGTGCGGATATATTTTTTTATTACGAGAACCCTAAAATCCTATTTAAACGCGGCATTTTTAGGTTAGAGTGATAAAAATTTATTTTTCCTCCTCCCGGCACCAAAGCATGTCCTTTCGTGCCTCGTTTCAGTCACGAAAGCTTGACTTTTGCTGCCGGCGCGGGTCAACTTGCGCTCTGATTGGCTGTCGATTTTTGCTGCCTCTTGAGCTGCCGCTGCTGCACACGTGCGTGTGATGCAAGGGGAATGCATTCATAAGATACACAAGAGACATAACCCATCAAGGTTATGTTTATCAATGTGTTCATTCATGACGTTTATATACTCGACAAGCGGTACCTTTTCGCAAATGCCGCTGTTCAATGAGAAATCTGTCATCACTTGATCCTAGAGCAAGATTTCTAGTGCATGAAATTAATCAAAACTATGAATATTCGGTGACAAAAACTATGGACGATAGTAACCGACTAATCAAACACACCTTGGACAAAGATGAATCATTTGACGGTTTAGCATAATTTGGCATTCACACACAACACGTTTCTTGATATTATTTTTTCAGTACGGCCGCCCCGACTGCAGAAGCTCGGTTGACGCCTCGCCTTCGCAAGAGTCGGGCGGACGAGCACATCACCATCAAGTCACAAGTATAAAAGGCAGCAGCAGTAAGTGAATAAGCCGCGAGGTGGTCTGCTATACAGCTACCCCTCCGAAATCGTGAACAGCTCTAAGAGTGAGGTTAAACGCGTATTTTTGTACTGATTTATAAAATTTCGACGTACTTTCGGGCCGAGAGGAGAAAAATAGTAGACAGCACTCGGCAGAGAAGTGGGATGCCCATGACAGTGTGATATTAATGCCTCGGCATTATCATCACACAGTCACGGGAATCCAACTTCCCTGCCTAGTACAGTAATATACTATTCTTTCCATTCCCCATGTGAAAAATGAATGACTTGTGTATAGCTTGTGAATAGACAGAAATGGGCAGCGTTTGTCAAGCTATTCACAAGCTATTCACAATTCATTTACAAGGTATTAGAATGTAACCCTACGAAATTTATCAGCGATGATGCAGTTTATGGCTGGGTCTTACTGCTGCAACTACGACACGGGTCCAGGTCGACCGTCGGCGCGGCGCATCAACTCACGCTCAGCGTGGCGTGGATGGAAAAATGTCGTTGTCGAGGCGGGGCCTCACACTTACTTCGGCACGTACCCTCCAACAACATTCTGCGTGGGTCGATTAAGCATATGGTGTGTTCGCCCCGAGGTTTGCCCACTCCTTGCGTAGGTGGATGAATTGCGCGGGCGGGCGAGGGCGGCAAAAATCGTGTAAACGGCAACAACCGCAAGAAATTCGCTGAGAAATTCGGTGACCCCGATCATGTTTGTAGTCAATTAGAGAGATTGGGGACATGATCCAATTTCGAATGCACTGATACAGAGAAAAAGATCTCTGTCCTTGGTCTCGAGGTCTCGACGGATGTCAATTCTTTGTTTATATTTATCGGCATCTATGTTGGATCGATATAGTCATCGTAAGTAAACTCGTCGACAAGAAACAACTAATTACCTCTCAAATTTCCTCATTCTGTTGTAACTTCGTGAAGTGTTTAGAATTGAGCCCAACTAAGCCTCCAATGCCATAGCCCAAACCAACAGATTGACATCAGAAGAAAGCTATACGGAAGCTCCGAGATCGGGATGAACTTTTCAGTCAAGCAATGCATATTTTAATCACCAAAATCCACCGGTAACCTCAAATCGTCTCTCTCACCCATCGCGAGCTCAGCGCGCACTCTCTCCTCGTTTATTGAGTTTTTTCATCTTATTTCGGAGGAGATACGAGTGAAATCTGTCATTCATTATGGTTATATCATGATCGTCTCGAATAAAACACAATAAAAATAGTCCACTTATCACACCAATTTTTATGTAAAAAATATGTATATAGGAACGAAACTTTTCCAAGAATAGTATTTATAAACAATACCACGTTATCATACTGACACTCGTCTTGATTTTCACACAAGATCTACTTTCTCAGCGAATTTCTTGCGGTTGTTGCCGTTAACACGATTTTTGCCTCCCTCACCCGCGCCCGCAGTCCATACACCTACGCAAGGAGTGGGCAAACCTCGGGGCGAACACACCATATGCTTATTCGACCCACGCAGAATGTTGTTGGAGGGTACACGTGCCGAAGTAAGTGTGAGGCCCCGCCTCGACAACGACATTTTTCCACCCACGCCACGCTGAGCGTGAGTTGATGCGCCGCGCCGCGCCGACGGTCGACCTGGACCCGTGTCGTAGTTGCAGCAGTAAGACCCAGCCATAAACTGCATCATCGCTGATAAATTTCGTAGGGTTACATTCTAATACCTTGTAAATGAATTGTGAATAGCTTGTGAATAGCTTGACAAAGCTGCCCATTTCTGTCTATTCACAAGCTATACACAAGTCATTTACAAGTCATTGGCAAGTCATTCGTTTTTCACATGGGAGCGAATAACAAATTGACCCAGGAACACTCAGCCACTTATGAAGCATATGGGTAGTTTGTAGGTGGAGCCGTGAAACTCACCAAAGAGCCTAGATCCTACCAAGAAGAACAAGAATCTTGTTAGATGCAGTCAAGCTAAGCGGGCTGACAATTTGATGGAACAACCCAGTTGACCGATGTTAATAGCTTTCTATTATAGTTGAATTTTGGGAGGTAAAACTCGTGGTAGCTCACCCGGATAGCCCTAACGGGGTATCGCCTACATGGTTTTGCTAGGTAGCCTTTATGCTTTTGCCTTATGGACATGTGAAAGTCAGCTTTTACCGACACTCCAAATCCTTACTTATCTAATTATTTCTACAAAATCTACGAGATATATCAAAAAAGTGCTTCCAAGAAGCCCTGCTACAGCTTCAGATCTATCAGTTAAGAAAAGAAACGAGTGAATTGAGTAAATATAGCCTCCACAATCAACTTTTGAAGATTACAATTGAATTGAGAAATCTGCACTTTACCGACACTCCAAATCGCTACTTATTTAATTTTTCCCACGTAATCTAAGAGATAAATCAAAAAAGTGCTTCCAAGAAGCCCTGCTAAGTCTTCAGATCTATCGTTTAAAAAAAGAATCGAGTGGATTGAGTGAATATTGCCCCCACAACCAACTTTTGAAGATCACAATTGAACAAATTCGACTTTGACATCCCCTTATGGGCAAGTTGCAGAAACACAGGATTTTCATGACGAGAGCTGGGGAACCTGTTTGAATAAAAACCATGGTTCCAGGTAATATATTTTTTCTCGAGAGAACACAACTACATACTGCCAAATTTGTATTCTGATCAAATTTGAAAAGAAGAAATATTTTGAGGAAGAAGATTCACGAGCGGCTCTCACGAGACACCCACATACACAAGCTTGGCGAGATGATAGCGATGATTTGAGGATGTTTTGGATAGGTTTCTTTTGATCTTTCGGATGCATTGAACAGCATTTCGCTACCTAGCGTTTTTTCAGAATTACCCATTTTAGTGGAGAAAAGTTACGAAAGTTCTGCGAAGAATGTTCAAAATGAAACTAAAAGTAGCGTGTCGGGGTTAGAAAATTTCCCCTAATTTCTTCCATATGATAGGCCAATAGAATCAAGAAAGATGACTCGAAACCAAGTCTGAAACTCACCTATGTCTCACATATCAGCGCGCGGTCGCGCGCCTAGGCAAGTATATGTTCAAAAAAAAGAATGAGCGACCGTGTAACTATACTTTGAATTCGTCGACCCTAACCTTGTAGTCCTACTTCTTCCTTTTTTTGTGGAATCACTCATATATGTGAGATCTCTCCAAATTCAAAGTCAAAAAAATATGTGCCACCAATTAGATTAGGGATTGGAAACTTGTGCAAGAAAATGTTTCATAATGATGGAAACAGCTTTTTACATTTGAAGAATGACGCATTAAAAAATTTTCCATTCATTTATGGATAATCTTGAGTGATGGTGGCTTTTGCAGCCTCTAGTTTACAAATTTTCTCATAGATACGACAATTGATATTTGCAAATTACAAAGTCTCATGGACAAAATGATGGTTAAATTGGTCGTGCAATTCCCTCTTAGTTATTCACCACGGAACTCTTGTCTGCATCCGGTTTTACTTTTTCTATGCCCGTGATTGTACGCACTCTTCTCTGCAACTTTACGAGGAACACGATATCTTGCAGGGATCCCCTCATCATGATAGCTCCTCCGTGTCTCCATCGAGGCGATATTATGAACATTCACGCTGAAGGAATTTTGCAAAAGACTTCACATATCCCCCACATGAATCGCTGATCTTTGATTTCAGATACATGAGTGAATGGTATCTCCTGTGCCCAAAAGATCGACGATCCTTACTACTGGTCATGCAGAGATCAAGTCGTTCATCGGTTCTAACAGTTGGAAAATTCTCGGTTCTCTGTATGGCATCATTTGCTCAAGTATGTAACCGATCGTTTGAACCAGTCATTTTTATTACTCCATCGCTATCGACTGATTCTACGAGAGATCATGCAATGGATTCCACTTCAAATCTTGGATCTTTCGGCGATGAAGTATATGATTCTATGGACAAAATAAAGAAACACGTAGTTTTTTTGTTTAGTCCAGTACGCTTAGTTTCAGAGATTTTGAATTTTTTCGACCGGACTCAAAACGAGTTTTTTTGCAAGAAAATCGCGCTTCCACATTGAAAAAACGTGATATTTTGAGCTCCATAATCAACTTTCTCGCAATGAGACTCATTCAGGAGAATCAGATGGATGATATTGCATGGGAATGATCCGAGATAGCGAGTCAATCCATCGAGACCGATCACAAAATTGATATTAATGAAAAATAGTCAAAAACAAATATCTCAAAATGCACATCTCTTCTTATTCTGAATTTTTTTCTGAGAATTTGTTGAAACATAAGGTAGAAACGAAAATATACTCAATTTCTGGCATTTGACTAGTACGGACGTGGAAGTTTTTTCTCTGAGATTTTTTTCAAACTCCAAGGTTCTGAAGATTTTGTATTACGTTGCTAAAGTGTGTAACGCGCCAAAAAGAGCTCACAACTTCAAAAAAAGTATCATTGCAAGGAACATGTGCAGGTACTGTACTCGCCTCATGTCTTAGTTCAATATAATGCCTTCCCCATGAGGCATGGGCTCGTAATGGTTTCTTTGAAGAACTACCACTCCATTTATCCTTTAGAGCAAACATTGTAGCATCCAAATATTGTAATCAAATACAACTTATACTAATAGATATTGAAGGAGTCAATCAAGAAATGATCGGAATAATCTTTGAACGATTATGAGCCTGTATTTCCACCGCGTGCGATACATCGTGTAAGATCAACGATAAAGGTGGGACGCGGCTCCTCTCTCAGAACTATCATTCTTAAAAGGTGATCTCTTCCTATGGATATTGAGTAGTCCTGGCTGTCCTCAATTTCTTCAAATTATCTTGATTTTCAGATTCGGCTTTCCAGGCAGTTTTTGAAACAAAGCCTTCCGAGCCCACGCCTCATGGGGGAGGCATTATATTGAACTTAGACATGAGACGAGAACCAGAATCTGCACATATTTCTTGTAGTTATACTTTTTCCAAACTTTTTAACTTTTTTGATGCGTTACACACTTTAGCAACGTACAAAATCTCCAAAACCTGCGGGAGTTTAAAAAAAAATTTCAGAAAAAAATCTCTTGTTCTTTATGTTTTAACGAATTCTCACAAAAAAATTCAGAATAAGAAAAGATGTGCATTTTGAGATTTTTGTTCTTGACTGTTTTTCATCAATATCAATTTTGAGACTCAGTCTCGATGAATTGACTCGCTATCTCAGAAATTCGAATTCTCTGAAACAAAGCGAAACTGGGCAAAACAAAAAAATACGTGTCTCTTTATTTTGTCCATAGAATCATATATCCCATCGCCGAAGTGATTCAAGATTTGAAGTCGAATCCATAGCATGGTCTTACGTGGAATCAGTTTATTATGATCACTTTATATAAACACCTTGGCCTGTAGATCCTTGATCTAATGTCACGAACATCATTTGATCTTTCGCCAAAATTTTGAAATTGATGAGGTCTTATGCAGATGTGGAGACGGAGAAGACAGTTTCGGGATCATAAACTATGACAGTCGCTCATTGATTTCACATCGCAATGAAAAGTCTGAAATATTTCAGTTGGTGAAAATGTCGACCAGTTATTTCACCGCCATGGCATCAATAGATTCGATGAATGCATGATCATAGTGCAACAAGACGAATACACTCAATCCTCACGAATATTCAATCGTGACTTTTGGTGAGACGAAGAGCGATCGATGCCCCTCTAGATGAATGAACTCAGATGGATCTAGTGACAGTCTTGGAGAACAGAATTTTCCCTCGTTTCGGGACCAGAAGTCTCGATTGTGATACGTCAGGTCGTCCGTCTCATCGACAACGTGACAATGCATCGTGACGCTCAACAACTCGTGATGAATAGATTGAAAAACTATTATAAATCAAACATAATGTGAATAGAATTTAAATAGAATAGTGTTCTATTATGTTCGGTACACCGTACAAATAGAACAGAACATACCATATAAGTAGAATAGAAGCATGAGTCTACAATACTACGTTATGACTAAGGATTAGCCTGCAATGTAACAAGTACCAAGTCATAATTCTAGTTAATCAAGCAAAACGTAGTTGTTTTCCTAAAGTGTCTAGTACTCGTAAAGAGTTGGGAAGACTTTCACCAGGTATACGATTCAAACTTCATCAGTGATCCATACCAATATGTGGATGACGAATTACTGATGTAACGAATGTGCAATAGTTTTATCGCAATCCCGGAAAAGGACGCTATGAAAGCACCTAAACGTTTCCCGAATGGATTTCTTACATCTGACTTATTGAAACGATTGATCAAGAGGAAGGGTGTTATCCTCCATCAAAAACATCAATAGTAATGACTTGGTTTGATTCGACTTTGTACCGTAGTAATTCCTCTCTTCGAAATTATGAAAGAGATCCTCCAGAGATGGAGTTCTGGAAATCCCTATTTGAATTTCTTGAGTCATTCGGAATTGGAGTTGATCGAGTCATATTTTATCAAGATTTATTGCATTGATACTCTGATGAGAATGGGCTCTTAGGCAAAGTTTGGGAACAATCACGTCCATTCAATCAAGACCTTTCGAATGCGTGTACTTACTCTTTCCCACAGAATACTTTATGGTCCCAAAATCCCATGCTGTCAAAATACTTATCGATTATTTGGAGCCATGTCAATAGAAATTTATAAAACCAGTAGACACATGATGATGAATAAAAGATCCACGACTTCTGCGGGATGGATTTTTCTGTGAGATATCTTCTTTCTAGAGTAGATTATTATGTAAGCTCTAGAAGTCATGGAAACTGAAAGGAAGGTTACCTAAATCCCTAGCCTATCATTTCCATTTATCAAAGGGCCCAAAGAATTTCTATTGTTTATCGGTTAATAACACGCCATACGAATGAAACGCGATTCAGCTCAAAACCGAGCTCAAAACTTTGGACTAAAAACTATTTATGAACTCCCCAACGTATCTGAATTGGGAAAATCACAAGCTTAGCTCTGATGAGATCGGAAAGAGGGATCATTCCAAGTACCATGAAGTTATAATTTTCATGATATTTCAGAAGAAATTGTTTTGAGCAGACTTCGCGTCATGTGCATACGGGTCTCACTTCTCGGATGCGACATATGAAACCTTTCCAAATTTTGCTTAATCTCATACCTGATAGTGTCCGTAGACCCATCAAAAAAGGAATCTGGTGATATGATCTGATGATTCTATGTCAGAGTCATCCAGCTCAATGAATTTGGATTGTAATGGAATGCGTAGCAATAAATTTGGGACAATGTCCGGTATCCGCAGCAGAATCCTTGGAATGAACAATTTTCTTTCAAAATTCGTAACATTGGTGAAAGAAATCGTACAAAAACATTGGAATACACCTAGAAGAACGAAGATTTTTGGACGATCCTCAAGGTAGAGTAAGAATGTCTGTACTTTAATAAGAGCCGTCAAAGAGTATAGGTGATTTTTTAGTGGGATGATCGTAAAATACGATCTCCTGGGATCTGGGGGTCAATTGTGGTGATGTCAAATTTGCAAAAGCACATAAATCGGTACATTTTCTTTCTGTTTTCCCGTGCGTCGAAACATATTGGAATTTTCGCGCATTCTCTGGAACTATCAGTTATACATTACTCTTGCTGGATTGTTTACGTGCGAATGGAACTCTAGAGCTAAGACTGGGCTGGAGCTTGTCCGAGGCTGGGGGTGGACCAAGGCTGGAACTGTTGCAAGCTGGGGCAGTGGCTAAGCCTGAGGCTGACGCTGGGGCGGAGGCTGGGACTAAAGCTGGGCTGTGGCTGGTACTGGAACTGAGGCTGGGCTGTGGTTGGGACTGGCGCTATGGCTGTAGGACTATTACGCTCACCCTAAACTCCCCACACCACACGCCACGCACGCGCGCTCTCCCCGCAAACTGACACAGCAGAAGACAGGAGAAGACAGGAGTCGGACTGTCGCGGCCGTACTCGTTTTGTTTTGATGATTTGATGCAACAACCGTCTTATTTTGATACATTCGGTCGGATTCTGTCATTTGGCTATCTACGAGAGGCCATGGATAATAAAGCTGGTCGTTATTTATGCCGATAAACAACGCAAATGAAGTTCAAATCACAAGCCCCTTATGGGGCCTCAACGCTTATGAGCAACATTTGAGCATTGCACCTGAAAGCGCGAATTAGCGCAAGTGGTAGGGAGTTGAACTTGCATGCGGGAGGCTCGGGATCAAATCCCGAGTCGGATTTTTTTTCTTTTTCTCCCAATTCGGTTTTTTTTTGCTTTACGCCGGCTTGCACTTTTTCGTGATATCGAATATATATTCGATTCTTATTCTATTCGAATATATGTTCTAGTCAAATATTGACATCCAAGCTTTGAGATTTTCGACGCTGAAAATACTCCGTATTGGGCATTCAAATCGTGTTTGCGAGTGTAGATTCCGACGTAATGAGTATCTCGATTTCGTAAAAGTATTCATGCTCGGTGAAATCACCGTAGGATGTAGAGTACCAAAAAGCAGTTTTAGAAAGTAATATGATTATTTTGATTGTTTTAATCATCTATGATTCATAATAAAAATAAGAAAATCTTCTATGATTGAATTTTCAAGATATAACCGCTACAGCATATTTTTCAATCAATGAGATATTGGCAGGCCATTTATACATCGTTTAATATTATATTCAAATTAATTAACAAATTTATTTTTGATTTTGAATTCTATTTCGTGAGTTCGAATCAAATTCATTTCATCCGTGTCAATTCTAAAATAATGTAACTCATCAATTCATTATAGAATGGAAAAACAAGCTCAACCGGTTAAATTTTGGAAATCCAATCATGGATGATTGTAACAATCAAAATTCAAAATAATTATATTAGTTTCTAAAAATGATTATTCGCACATTATATCATGAGGTGATTTCACCGAGCGTAAATACTTTTACGAAATCGAGATACTCATTACATCGGAATTTACACTCGCAAACACGATTTGAATGCCCAATAAGGAGTATTTTCAGTGTCGAAAATCTCAAAGCTTATATGTCAAAATTTGACTAGAACATATATTCGAATAGAATAAGAATCGAATATATATTCGATATCACGAAAAAGTGCAAGCCGGCGTAAAGCAAAAAAAAAACCGAATTGGGAGAAAAAGAAAAAAAAATCCGATGCGAGTTCAACTCCCTACCACTTGCGCTAATTCGCGCTTCCATGTACACTCGCTGGACAAAATATCTGTACAAGCCATTTAGTGATTTCTACTTCTTGGGTTGGCACGGCCTATCTCATTCCGTGCTAAGGGAACGCGGAAAATGGAACGAATGCATGACGATACCAACCCAAAAAGTGAAAATCACTAAACGGCTTGTACAGATATTTTGTCCGGCGAGTGTACAATGCTCAAATGTTGCTCATAAGCGTTGAGGCCCCATAAGGGGCTTGTGATTTGAACTTCATTTGCGTTGTTTATCGGCATAAATAACGACCAGCTTTATCATCCATGGCCTCTCGTAGATAGCCAAATGACAGAATCCAACCGAATGTATCAAAATAAGACGGTTGTTGCATCAAATCATCAAAACAAAACGAGTACGGCCGCGACAGTCCGACTCCTGTCTTGTCCTGTCTTCTGCTGTGTGAGTTTGCGGGGAGAGCGCGCGTGCGTGGCGTGTGTAGTGTGGGGAGTTTAGGGTGAGCGTATAATAGTCCTACTGAGGCTGAAGCTGGTCCTGTGGCTAGGGATGAGGCTGGGCCTGTGGCTTGGGATGAAGCGGGGCTGTGGCTGGGGCTAAGGCTGGGCCTGTGGCTTGGGATGAGGCAAGGCCTGTGGCTTGGGGCGAGGCTGGGCTAAGGCTGGAGCTGAGTCTTGGGCTGAGGCTGGGGTTGGGGCCGGGCCGAAGCTGAGGATGGACTGAGGCTGAGGTTGTGACTGGGACTGAGGCTGGAGCTATGGCTGGAACTGGGGCTGGGGCCGTGGATGGGGCGTGACTGAAGCTGTGGCTCGGGCTGGAGCTGGGGCTGAGTCTGGGGCTGAGATCGAAGCTAAGGCTTAGGCTGGGGCTGGGGCCAATGTTGGGGCTGAGGCTAAGCTGGAGCGTCGCCGAGGCTGAGGTTGGAGCTAACGCTGAGGCTGAGTTTGAAGGCTATGGCTGTGACTAGGGACGAGATTGGCTGGGGCTGAGGCTAAGGCTGGGGCAGTGGCTAAGCCTGAGACTGACGCTGGGGCCGAGGCTGCAGCTAAGACTGGGCTGGGGCTGGAGATGGGTCTTGGGCTAAGGTTGGTGCTGAGGCTGAGACTGGGGCTGTGGCTGAGGCTGGGGCTGGGACTGAGGCTAGGGCCGTGGATAGGGCGTGGCTGAGGCAGGGGCTGGGATTGGGTCTGAGGCCGTCGCTATGGGACTGACTAACTGGGTGAAATTTCCAGATACTTACTGGAGATTCAGGAACCTCACTATGCGCAACATTACACCAACTCAATAGTTCTCAATCACAGTTACTAGGTTACATCAAGGAAATTATCTTTTCCGAATTCACTGTATTATGAAATCTCAATCTTACATTGTTGAATTACAGAAGCATTTCAGGGGCTCATACCATATCAGAGACACTTCCAAGCCGGACGAGCGTTAGCAAGGTAGGCAATAACGCTAGTATTATAGACTATGCAGAAGCCCATTTCTGATCCACTCATGAGTCGCACACCTTGGGGAATGAGATTCACCTGAAACTAATCTACCAATAATTTCTACGAAAAGTGTTTTGAAATGATCACGAGTGCTTCTGATTTTTCCTATAACTAGGACAACTCCCACCTCTCGTCTATCAGGTGCATGAGAGAATTCGGATTCTTCATGAGATTCGGTGTCTTGTGGCACTTGAACAATCACAATTTTTCCTTTTTTCGACCCCACAGTGATCGCTCGAACAACACAATTCCAATCTCTTGTACTTCCACGAGGTATGTCCACTTTGCGAGGTGTTTGCGAAGTAATATGAGTATCTATTTATGTCAAGAAAGTCGTTCTTCCTAAAGCAGGCATTGGATGAGCTCCCAGATTCAGTAAATTTTAGAGCCGCGTCCTTACGGGAGCTGAGTGGCACCAGTGATATAGGGATACTGGTAAAAATTCCGCACGGAAGAGAACAGTTCGTTGGTGCAACAAACCAGGTTGTCGTGTTCGTAAATCAAACAAAAATGTTTGTAAATCGATCAGAATTTCTTGATCTAGCAAATACAAATGTTACAATAGGTGTTTGTGAACCCAACGAAATATCTTTTTCTGTACTTTGGGACCCTATTCGTGTCAGTTAGAATTGTCGCAATGTGTTCCACAGTTTCCCTACACGCCCGCTGAAGAACCCCATATCAGCCCCCACATTCGCGTCAGGCGAACTCTATATTCAATTTCTGTCAGGGTCGATGTGAGCGCCTGCAGAAGGATTTCACTCCACCCAACACAGGATACCGAGATAGTACAACAGCAGGCGCCTCAGGGTTATTGTCCAAGTTTGAAGCATCTCATCGGACTTCTTCCTTGACACATGTATGACCTATCGAAATCATTGAAAAATTCCAACATGACATGCAATATGTCCATTCCTTCTATGGCAACTCTACAAATACATGATTTATGAACCTGAGCAAGTGCGATCGAGAATTATACACGAATAAAAAATCAACATAGACGAGTGAGCTCCTTGGTAAGTGTATTTTACATATTTCCTCCAGATATACTTATCCCATATAGAAAATTCGAATATACATCAGAGAAATAATGGAGGAGAGCAGATCTAAATGAGACGATTAGCGTCTGATTCCGTTGAGCACATGAAAAATGACTCAGAATCAGAATAGAAGGTTCTATCGCGTAAGTTTCTGTGGGCGTCATCAGGAGCGCGCAGATTTACTTCATGGGAGTACTTCCAATCACGGGAAAGAGTGTATTACCCATTATTTGAGGGGCTCTCATGAAGTAAGTGATAGAAGTCATTCGTGAACTTATGAAGATGTACGGGAATAGGTTGTTCACCACGTTCTCTCCACCTTGGAACCTCGTTCCCCATCTACAAAGCCAATTTTTACTTTTGAATTTCCTTGAGTAATTGATATATTCCAATATTTGCTGAAAGAACTTAAATTCCCAAATATTGGTAGTTTTTTGTTGTCCTTGAGCTTCAATACTGAATTTTGCAACTCTGAATTCTTATCATATGGGATTTCCACAGTTCAATCTTAGGGTACAGTGTTCTACAGTAGGATAACGTGACAAATGCGTATTCACTATCTCGCGATTTGGAATTATGTGAGTAGACTCTTCATATTTAGATACTTGGATCATGTGGTTTATCATTTAGAAAAATTATTGTTTCTTGTAAGATTAGTCATATGATTTCGATGGAACAGTGAGTGCACGACTAAACGAAAATGAAGTTCTAACTTTTAGAGTCTTGATTCTGTTACCAACCGAAAGATCACTTCCAAAGAAATAGTTCATGTTCTGGTAAGAATAGCAGGAGGAGAGTTGATAGAGATTGGATGAGGAGGGATGGTCGTAAAACAGTCCTAATCAAGAGCACCGAGAGCTTTTGCGATCTACTTTGAGCCAGAAATTGTGGGCTCCTCGCAAATCACTAGTCGGCACTAAGTAAAATAAAATTCCAAGAAGAAGGTCAGATTTTGTTTCCAACACGACATGAGGCCAACTTGTAGAAAATGAATATTATGTGAATTATCTCACAATGTCATGGAAACAGATTTCATTTGCTTCTGTATAGTTTTGTAGATGGAGGATGAAATTTGTAACATCAACATATTTGTCACATACAGAGTGAGTAGAAAAATCACTCCTTGAGGATTTATTTAAGATTAATCACATATTTGAGAATTCCACTGATGAATTGCGTGATATCGCTTACACAGACTATGATGAACAAGAAACGTTAAACTGATAATATAAACTGCTCCCCACTCTTGTCATACAACTCATTTGTGATTGTTTCGCTTGATCCCAGAATGAGGACCTCGAGCTTCATTCTTGGTACCGGTCCATCAAGGTCCGACCATCCCATAAATTTTGCTCCATAGCATTACTCAAATCCTCGACAAGAATTCGACACGACGATTCACGAGTTTGTCTGATAATTCAAAAATCCTCCAACGATATTTGAAACGGTCTTGGTCAAAATCTGTGGTCATGATTATGCCTGAGTGTCTCTTCAACAATCTCTTTCTACGAAATCTACTCAGGTTCTTCCATCGAAGGTTGCGTTGGAAATGTCCAGATAAAGTCATTCCAGTCATCCAAGAGTCTCATCTGTGAAAATTACACGTCCCGGATAGGGTTCCCTCTCCTGAGAATAAAAATTTCCTCATATTTGATATATGCTATACTCTGACTCATTTTTTCTCAACCTCATATTCCGAAGCCAATTGACATCCATATCTACCGCACGATATATATTATTCATCCAAAAAGCCACATCAAACGTTGCGAACGAGAGGTATAGGGAGAATTTCGCAAGAGCAAAGACAGCTCAAGGAAAAAAGCATAACACCGCAGACAACCATTTTATATGTGGAAGCTTCCGGGTACATAGACTTCTATATAATCCGGTGCGTACGTGCAGCAGTAGCGATAGCGACGGCGCAAAGATGAAAAGATGTGAGTGTGCACAAAAGAGAATGGCGAAAATCTCTTGAGAAAAGTAAGATTCGAGCGTGCGGAGGTTGTGTGTTCCGCCTTCCTTTGCGCTTCGCTGAGCTATACACGAATATAATTTTCCCTGTGGCAGTAGAAAAGATCGGACTTGGTCGGACACTTCGTACAACCCGTGAAGTTGGTATATTATGTGTTTCAAAGTCTCGTATACGTCGGTGCAAAATTGGCTTACATGCGTTCTAAGCCGGTTGATGGGATTGAGGAATTATTTTAAACTTTCTTCTGTATCCAGTGTTCTGACCGTCCTTCGAAATAGATGATATGATCCACGCCAATGGTCGGTTGGAAAAAGAAAAACAATGAAATATTAGCAGCTTGGTTTATCTGATGTAGAGATTTGTTGGGGGGGGGGGTGAATTTTTGTCGAGGAATTGAGGCTTCTCAGGGAACGATTATGTTTGTATGATTTGATGAATTTTTGGGAAGATAATGTACCATATCAGAGTTCGGAATGAGTAAGTTCCTTTGAAAGGATTTTGGAGCATTTATCTCCAAAACTACCGTAATAAACTACCGTAAGGTATAAAACCCCTGAAAACTCTTTCTAAACACCTCTGACGGCAAACGAGGCGTTTTTGAAACAATCCTGTATATCTTTCTTTGTAATTTGTGCATCTTACATCAGACATGCACTGTTTCTATGATCAATCAGAAACGTACAATTTGATCTTTTGATTGGCAAATGTTGGCGTTTTAAAAAGTACTCCTCAGTGATACCCCTACTGGGGTAACTTCGAACAGTGAAAGTGTAACGTGAGAATCCTCGACAGTGGGCTCCTTTTCAGCTTTCAGTTCATCTCTAAATCCTGTGAGTTTCATTTACTATGCTTTTGATATCATTGAAGTTCTATATGAATCGTTTTGGATCCCGTGAGAAAAGTTGTGTGAGACCCTGATGTGTGCTTGCTAAAGCTCGATTATTCACTGTATGCTCACAATCAAGATAAACGTTGGATTCAACATATCCCAACAGGAATACTTCCGTGTGAATCAAACCTACGAAAAAAAATGATGTCTCAGATTTTTCTCCAACAGAAAAATTTGGTATTTTTTTGTATAAAATGCGTATTTCTTGAATCCGATTGAAGATACGGGGATACGGCTAGCGGCATTCAAACGGTTTCAAAAACATTCGGAAGATGTTCAAAAATGTATCGGAATCGGCTTCAAGAATTAAATTTTTAGGTTGTGAATGATTTTATCTGGCAAAGGGGTGAAAAACGCAAAAAACTAGTTTTTCAAAAACCAAATACTCTAGATCCCTAGAAATTTGATATTTGATGTGAAATGTTGTGATCTTTCAGAAAAAGAGTCCCCTAACACCTTTCTTGCTTTCTAATCTGTTTTTACGAATCTATTTCTCAGGTGATGGGGAATCGTCTTTTTCTGCGCATGCGCACGAATTGGAGTTCTCTGAAATCAATTTCATTAGGAAGCCAAGGAAATATCGCTGAAGCTGACACGTTGGTGGATTCAGTTCTATGCACTTGACACAAAATTACAGCGTCCAGATGATGAATCAATCTCGACAACTGCCAAAGGGGAATCAGAGGTACCACAAACAGCGAATGGGAATCCGCGCCCGATAGCGTCCCGCCTACTTGCCGCACTCAAGATGAGGTTTCATCTTTTATTATACGTTGTACCTACGGTCACATGCAATTGACTTCCCCTAGTGGTCATTTTAGAGGGAATTCTTTTGGCTTTCCAGTGGAATTGTTTCAGGAAACTCAAATTCCTGCACATGCGCAGAGAATGGACGATTCCCAATCGTCTGGAAAATGGATTCGTAGAGACCAGCAGAAATGGACCCAGAACGCAGAAACGAAATCTGGGACTATTTTTCTGAGAAACACAAATACATCAAATATGAAGATCTCAGAAATTTCAAAAATCGGATTTTTGAGAAATTGAGTTTTTTGTGTTTTTCACTCTTTTACCCGATAAAATCGCCCATAGCCTCTAAAATCGAATCGACAAGACCAATTTCGGTATGTTATCTCAATATCGTTATCTTTCGAATGCCGCAAAGGGCATCTCCGTGCCTTCAATCCGATTCGAGAAATACACATTGATTGAAAAAATATCCAAACTGTTGTGTAAGGATACGTTTCAGTTACCTGGAATTTTATTCGGAACCCGACAGATGATGTCAAAGTTTCATTTTGTACTGTAGCATCGAATAAAAGAGCAGGGAAAAAGATCTGAGACATGACTCTTCTTCGTAGGTCTGTTTCAAGTGGAACTAATACATAGAGAAATCTTAAAAAAGATGTCTTAATCTTTTTACGACACCTACGCTGTACTTACACCCCAAGCATGATTTGCTGTACGCTACACAGATCCGTTATATTTCATCAATAAAATAAAATAGAATTGGGGAAAATACTCTTCATCCAGTGCTGCAAAAATGGATGGTATCGTCATAAATCTCTAATTAGTAAGTTTTTTGCTGAAAAGATTTAAACTGTTGGGATAGAGATTTTAGAATGTCATTAAACTCGATTAAAAATTCATCCTCTTAAGATTTATTACCAAGTAAAATATTGGCAGCCAGTTACAGCCTCCCTCAAACACATATCCTCAATAAATTCTTCAAGATGCACATCTCGAATTGCAAATGCAGGTCTATAAAATTTTTATACCCCCTCGAGCTTTCGATTGCTCGCATATTTTTGGAAGAAGAAATTCACGAGAGGCCGCGTATAGTATTTTCTAGCAAGCAAGTTTGAATTTCCAAGTGGATTAACCGACACACGGTCTTGCTTCTGCTACATACTAGGAAGAAATATTATTCACCCACAGGTACGTACATACACGTAAAACTCGCGAAAACTGAAAATGCGTGTGATGGTAAAAAGTCCGGTAGCATAGGCGAAAAGTCGAGCCGCCTCTTCATCGGCGTAACATAAATTCAACGCTGCAATTCCGTCAGCCATAAACGTCGTGGATCTCTAACCCACATGCGTATACTTATGATATACATACATACATATATGGTACTTAGTAAAATTTTACGTTTGAATACACACCTTATATGATGGCAAATGTGTGTACCACCTTACGCGGATCCCAAAGGAGCATCTCTTGGACCACCTTTAAATAATCGTTTTCCACTTTGCGTCTCACCCTTCCTGATGGCAAAGCTGTATGTACATACACGCACATACAATTTGTACGGATAATTTATGCATATGGGCCAAAGTAGCGTAGCAGCCCTAAATTTTCCTTATTGTCGTGAGCTTGAGAATCCACACGTGTATGGTGCGGGCGTGCGTAAACGCAATTTCCGAGGCCACCAAAAACTTTGCCTCAATTAAGATTCTCGCGCTCCTCTTTGTGCGATATGCATGTTATAGAAGAGCAGTTTGTATCTGAATATAACATCGAAGTAGCAGTAGAAGTAGCATCTATAGAACGGTGATAACGGCAAAGCTTTTGCGTGGAGAAGCGTCTATTCCATCCCACGCACGGCACGTGCGACGAAAAACGAACGACGTTAGAGTGGGCGACGATGAAAGTTGTGAGTATAGCGCAAATGGGCTGCTACCATCACTGCTTTCGATCATATAGATTCTTTCTCCCTGTACAGATAGATACGGGGGGTGGGTGTTGTAACACGTGTAAGGGTGCGAGAACCATTGTTGAAATTCTTAGAAAAGTTTTCAGAACGTCCCGGGCGTGATCGGATTGACGAGAGGGGCAGATTGGCGGATAGAAAATTTTCACTCTGTACTTATATACCTTTCTTTGGAGGGTTATTGGTTTCGACAGAAGCTCCGAGAATATTGATTTTGATAAAATTGAATTTTGAGAAATTATCTGTTGCGGAAAAGATCGAGATCGAACAGTGGAAATACGATTGAGTAAGCGAACTATTGAGAAGAAGAACCACACAGGCAAGATAATAATTAGCTAAAGTAGTGAGTTTTCAAATCTAGAATCCTCAAGACCACGAATTGGAGGCCACACTTCTGAATGAGAATCACGAGAAAATCATACTCTTTCATTGCTTGACCATATTTGAAACTGAGGCACTCTTTCGGGAGATTTAGAGATTCCAATACCAGGGCTCTAATGTTGGTTCATGGCAGGGTTTGACAAGTAACATAACAAAATCGCGTTATCGATTTCGTTATGTTACGTTATCATGACAAAAAACGAAATTAAGAGGTAATTTCGTTACGTTAGGATAACATAACCAAATACCGTAACGTAATGTCACTAACGTAATACAATAACATAACAAAACTCCAATACCGAAATTTCGTTTCGTTATTAATAACGTTATTCTATAGTAACGAAACTCGACTCTTACGTGAATCACGTTATTAATAACGTAACGAAATTTCGGTATTGGAGTTTCGTTACGGTATTCGAGTAACGTTATTCACATTATAATTGATTTCGTTACGTTACTTCCGCGAGTAACGTAACGAAATGGAAATTGTATTTTGTTTCGTTTTTTTTCTTTCGCCAAGTGATCAGGACGAAGTTTTGCCCCACGAGTGCCTTAAATAGAGAAGATCGGATATGACTGATTCCTAATGCGCCAGAGATAGACTAGGTTGGTGGGTACAACCAAGTATTCGGAGATACTTTTTTCAAAATTCTCCTATGACGCATAGAATCCGAGATACCGTCATTTCCAGAGAGGGTGATATTGCGTTCACTCAGAATTCATTAGCGGCTGTGAATATAATGGAAAAAAATAACGTAACGAAACTCGGAAAAGAATTTTGTTATGTTAACGTAACGGAAAACTTCAACGGAATGTCTTGGAAATTACTTTACTCAATTTCGTTATTAGTTTCGTTAGTTTCGAATAACGTTATCAACATGAATTTCGTTATACGATTCGTTAAAAATACCGAAACTCATAACGAAACAAAATTCAATTCGTTATGATTTTAACGTTATCCTACTAACGTAACGAAAAACATAACGGAATTCTACCCACCATTTAACGAAATAACGAATATCATAACAGATCTCCGAGGGTTTCGTTAATAACGCACCATAACGAAACTAGCGTTATTTGTCAAACCCTGGTTCATGGCCAAAAAAAGATATTCTTCAGCCGGAGGTAAATGTGAAGATTAGGACCATCACTACAATGCGATTACATCCCGCTTAAACATTCAGCTCAGTTTTACATCGGCTATGTGAAATAGAAAATCGAAAAATGCTCGCTGGAAAAGATCTTATTCCCACGCAGACGATGGAAGTAGTCAAAATCTATAGCTACTGCGGCCGTATATCGTGTACTATTTTTCGACAAGCTATGATTAAAGAGGGAAATTATGTACGAAAGTAGCACTTCTGCGCAGAAAAGATACCTTCCGCTCCCAAGAAAAGGTGTGGACTTTTATCATGATCATCTTACAATGCCCGCCCATCATCATTTTAGTCTACCTGATTGCTTCTGCCACAGATAAGAATATCATCAGACGTCGTGAATTTTTCCATCAGACTCTACATCTGATCATTGGGGAAAAATTCCTGGTGGTTAGTCCATGCACTTCACTTATCCGAATGGAAATATTTTCAAATATTTTTGATGATTTCATGACTGCGGCACATTTCGTAGATTCCTATAGGTGATAAACCGTATAACTTATTCACCAAAAATATTGTAGTAATTTTTTTATTGCAGTAAATTCTTCCGTCATTCTGGCCTGAAAATGTAGCTTTGAAACGCGATTTCACAGTTTTCATGATGAAAAATCATAACTGCTCTGTGCTCCCAGGCTCATTTTGGGCGCGGAGGACTCATCCCCTGAGCAAAGCGAGGGGAATAAATTGTCCAGGCGCTCGTACTGAACTTACGCGCCCGAGGCAATAGTTTACTATATCGCACGACTTTGGGGATTGGATTATCTCAACTAAATGATGAATAATTAAATACGCCACAGAATGATGGAATGCGAATCGGATTTTGACAGAAATAGAACCACTTCCTGATTCTTTGCATTTAAATCAGGACTTTCCATTCGAAACTATTCATTGGACTTTTTTCAGGAGAAACAATTTATAATCCAAGGCTTAATTTTATTGCATTCCAACACGAGTCTGTCTCTCACATGATAAGCTTATCCGATTCTCACAAGTCTATTTCATATGTTGAACGAATACCAGTTTTGAGATTTGCTAATTTTGAAAATCAAGTATGTCGTTAATCAATGCTATTCCAAAAATATCTGTTTTCAGATTCTCAGAAATTATCATCATCCTTCTTTTCGGATCTCACTTGATTTTTTCATTCGAACCGTGACATTTTTCTGACTAAAGCATGCTATCAATTTCAATCAGCTCTTCGATTAAGTGAAAGTAGATTCGTGACTCAAAAACTCGACGAAAATGACAAAAAAATTAACAAAATTATCGCATCAAGCGTGAGGAGTTTTGATTGAAAAAAAGCTCCATGAGAGTAAAATGGATCCATTTACTCCTTCCGAAGTCGAGTATTATCCCAGAGTGTGACATAACTTGCTACTCAATTTAAACTGAATTTGATGCACCAGGTGCGTGAAGCACTTTTGAAACGAGAAATTTTCAACACCCTGGGTTATTATAATTCATGATCGCGTGATTCCGTATCATGTATTATGTATATAAGTTACCGCGAGCGGTATTGATGAAAAAGATATCGTGAAAGAAACACAGCATCACAGGAATTCTAAAGACCGGAGCATCAAAGATTTAAATGTGGACGTATTACGAAAGAGCGAGGGTCATTTTATCTCAGTATAATATATGTAGGGAAAGGCCTTCAAAACCGGGTGTATAGGAAATCGGAGAACATTCAAGGACGCCAAAATTACAAAAAAAAAGTATATAACGAAATTTTATTGGTGAATATAAAAAAAAAGTGGGGACACTCAACGTGCCAGGTAACGAAACATGATTTAGGTAAACTGAAAATATGCTATATCTATAATACATCATCAACTATAAAAAATATCTATGCTACAGGAGCCACGGGTAAATGAGCACCCTGAGGTTGGAATCCATTTTCATCAGCAACATAGGTTACGGTGTAAGTCTGTCCATCATCTCCAACGTATGAATAGCTACCAACAACCTTGTAGAAGACTGAATCTTCCTGAGATCTAGCATTTCTGTTAACTACGAGAGTTGCAGTTTCGTCACGTTTTTGGCCATCAGATTGTTCGTAGGCGAATTGATAACTGTCGAGACCAATGTTGTTCTGGGGTAATTCTTTCGTGATGTAGATTGCTTGTGGTGAACTTTTCTGAGATTGATAGGCAACTGGGGCTACGACGATTGGAGAACTTGCTTGGGGCTGAATTGTAACAGCTCTTACAGCTTGCTGCTGTTGGTAAAACTGCCTCTGAGCGGGTTTGGCTACTGCCAAAGCTAACAGAGCTGCGAATGCTACGAACTGAAAGTAAAGAAAGTAAAAATTCATTAGTTTCATTTGATGAGTGGTTTTTCAAGATTTTTTAGTTGGTCGAGATCTTTGCAAATTTTGACATTTTCTGACGTGATTTTTTTGATTAGAAAAATTTCACAAGTGACCATTTGAGTCCGAGTTTAATGAATTTTTGCTAACAATGAGCCTACATTCTATATCCTGATTGATCAATGAGAGCTATCAGATTCTGGCGGGGAATCGCGCTACATATACACATCTACAAATCATGTTTGGATTTGACAGTATCTCTATTTCGGACGAGTCAAAAACATTTTTGATAAAAATAAGTATCACAGGATAATTTCTGGAGGAGTTTCTACGTTACACCTGTTGCGAAATCGTTTTTAGCCATCAAATATTCTTGAAAATGTTTCGATTTCAATGGAATCACACGGAACATCATCGAATCCAAATCAGATAAAAAGAACTATATAAAATTGCTGAAACTTTCTGATTGAGTCATCGAAGTGATTACGTAGAAATTCCGAAAAATGGTGCATAGTTTTAAGATTGCATGAGAAGATTCTTGAAAATTTGTCATTTCTGACATTAATACAGGCTCGAAGATGCCGAACTAACCGTGACAAACTTTGGTACTAATTCTGGTTCTTCTCAGTGATATCGAACTTGCTTTATGTGAAACTTCGATAAATCGAATATTCATGAGACAGAACTGAAAAAAGATACACTTTTGTCAAAATTCGATCCAGCGGTGTCATCCTAATAGAATCAGAATTTTTTCTACCAGCATTAAAATTCAATTTTTCCAGCAAATAATTCAACTCCTCCAAGGTTGAGATATCTGTAATAGTTCATCAACAAGTTTATACGACTTGAAACAGTGATGAATGAGTCCCATCTCCGAAATTCGGAAAGTATATCCACAGGAGGCTTGGGAACAGCGTGAGTTATGTCATACGGCTCATGTTATTCTAATGACACTTGTTTTTCTAATCTCACATTTCCATACTTAATTTTGATCGATTGGGCGTTTAATTCAGTCAGGAATAAGATTTTTCTGTCTGTGATTTGTTTACTGATCTCATTTAGATAAAATGGAATCTCGAATTGGATTAACGAATTATCGCCCTCGAATTTCTGATTGACAAGTGAATATAAAGAAAAATGTTCCTTTCAAGGATTCGAGTCTTGATTAATTCAATATTCAAGCTCCTCGAATGATTATGGATGCAACTAGAACTCAATGAGTTACCCTCAAAAATATTAGGCGTCTCATTTCCTTTGAAAAATCCAACTTCGTGAAGATGGATAGTTTTTGAATGAGCAATTGATACGCTTTTTCCACACCCGTACACTGTTTTGTTTGATGGTTTTCATGATTGTTTTGTAGGTCAAATAAACATGAAAGCATTTCGAAACAAAATCTATCTCAAATCGATGAAAGAATCTATTCATTGTTAAAATCTGTCGATTTACCCAGAACGAACGAGTGAAAAAAATTGCAGACCTTCATGCTTGTTCGTGATGAAAACCGATTCATTTTGAGATTACGATAATAGTGCGTTTCGTTACGAGGGTAAAAATGTTGCTTCCCGCACACCGAGCTATATTTTCCGAAAAGAGCAGAAGGCGAGGCTCGGAATCATCCTGAGGATGCGGGAACCATCCCGTCCGAGACTCGAGTGCTATTCTCCCATCTGATGTGTAGAAAAAATTATCAAAAAACCGTGTGGAAAAGTCACGTTCTCGTATAGATAATGACTATAAGCCTTAGTAGTACTTGTGTACGACTAAGATTATGTCGATTCGCAATGCCGTGCGAAAAATGTCTTGACAATAATAGAATATTGACCTGAATTTGGATGCCCAAATTGAGACTCTCATCAATCACAAGAATATTCAATGCCTAATTCGGCTTTAAATGAGCAGTGCATCCCAAATTTTAAATGGCTGTCATATATTTGTAATAATATGCTTGGCAGGGATGATCTTACAATATGATGATTCAATGAGTCTCGTAAGTCCTGATAACCCAAATATCTGAATGACTTCATCTTTGGTTCATTTTGGAAAAATCCCAAAATTCTAAATTTTGCTTGATCAATTTGCTTGCATTAATGGAATTGGAGGAAGACGAAATTGGAGAAAATAGAAATTTTTTTTGAAATATTACAAATTCAAGTAGAGCTATGACAGTATCCTATTTCACGTTCGTGGTGTTAGGCTGATGTTCTCATCGAAGATAAAATTAAATTTGAGAATCATCATAAAATTCGGACTTGGAATCAGAGCCCTGTTTATCATTTTGAATGAGTCGAAACAACAAAAGAAGATCCAACAAAAATCAAATTTTCAACCCATCTAAAATAGCAATCCATTGTGATCGCTTTAGTTTTTGATTCCAAAGATGGTGAGCCACATAGAATTGATTCTAAAATTGTCGGGGAATAATTTCACTGATTTTAATAACGTTAAAATGAATAGACGCCACAAGATAAAATTCAGAAACTCGAAAAATCGAGGTAGTTAGCACTTGTATGGGGGTCCAGTGTACTCACCGACTTCATGGCGATGAGAGTGTGTGTTCCGACTAATGTGTTCCGAACGAAGGAGACGATCAAACTGATGATGGCAAATCGAGCATCAGCTCTTATATACTCACGAGTTTTACTATAGCCAAAAATTATTTCGTGCCCATGGGCGGTGCGACCTCAGCCGTTCACCAATCTCGCAACGTCTCCAAATCATCTTCACTCAAAATCTGCATTTTTCTTCGACCTCCATAAAATATCCACTCAATCTCGTGATGAGACCCAATAAATGCTATTCCCATCGGCACGCTCACAAAAGGACGTTCCCTTTCTCCGTATTCATTATATACTGACCAAGTGTTTTATGGAAATGAACCAGATCGATACTCTGCCGGATTACGACACTAAGCTCCTCCATATATTTCGTAATGTCAAAAAAAAAAAAATTTCGAGATGCTCTGATAGCCCTGAGCGCCCAATGATCTCGATATCAGCTAATTAATGACTACATACTTTTTAGAATGCATTCCACAAAAACTTTCGGTTATTTTCTATTGAATCCAATCTGGGACCTTGATAACCTGCAAAATTAGTGCAGTATTCTAAAATTTTCATGTTTTTACCCCTCGTAAGCACAGTATGGGGTGAAAATGTAACGTATCTTCCAAAATTTCCTCAACTTCACGACATGATTCTCGAATACATCTATAGTCTCGATCCGATTTCCTCAAAGATATTTTTCAGAAACAGAGTCGGAGGAAAAAGTTCTTCAGAATTCTTCTAATACTGATGAACGAGATGAATGGTGGAGTTATCACTAGATTTTTCTCATCAAATATCGAACCTCGGAGATGGTGTCATGCCGATAAGTATAAGCAATATAACTATGATAATAACCAATGTTGCTGACGTGAGTACAGAGAGAAAATCTTCTATGATGGATTCAAAAAGTAAAATCAGAATGGAAGGGCCGAATTTCTTTGCGACTTCTAATTGAAATTAGTACATTCTGATTTGGTGAAAAATAGAGTTTACTCTCGTGCATCTAGTGTATTTTCTTCCAAAAGCTGACAAAAGCTGATAAGTTATGCGGAAGGTGATACACTTTTACGTACAGTGAATCAAAAAGAGATGTTTGTTGCTATGGTTCAGATTTCATCGAGGTTAGAACATACATCTTTAGTTGTTATTTTGATTCATTCAGTACATGAGATGGAAGTTGCTCACAAGAGATCTAAGACATCCAATTCTATTTATTGCTTTTAGAATTGTAGTATCGACCACAGGACGATGATTCCTCGGAATCAGGTAGATTCTATG
The DNA here is from genome assembly GCA_029851415.1 of Eretmocerus hayati. Classification (NCBI taxonomy): domain Eukaryota; kingdom Metazoa; phylum Arthropoda; class Insecta; order Hymenoptera; family Aphelinidae; genus Eretmocerus; species Eretmocerus hayati. The sequence continues at coordinate 168,642,329 of CM056742.1, forward strand.
AGCAAGTCATTTCATCAATACAATCAAGACTTCTTGAGATTGTTGACAAAAAATCGTTAGATACCACCATCCCGAAAACATGTCCGAATTATATAATGAAACACACGAAATATTGAACAAGAATGGGAAGAATTGGATGATTAATATGATTCTAATCCTCGTTTGGAGGAATTCCACTCACTCATTCGACAACTATTAAAAAATTTCGTCGAAGTCACTTCATATTTCAAATCGAAGTGTTCGACTTGTCTAGAAGCGTTTGTGTAAACTCCAATCCTGACCTATCAAAACATCGTCATACTATTACTCTCACTCGATCATCTGTTATACAGATATATGCCTCATTCTCACTCTTATCGCCTTTCGAAGCATCACAAGAATGCGAATGAAATTTTCTCAGCTCGCTCTCTACTCCTTCCTAAAATAATCTTGAAATTCGAAAAAAGAATTGTGAATTTTCAGTTGTCGTAATGCGCCTCCAACTGCATCTCTCGGCTATATGATATGTACTCGGGGTGAATACCCGAGCACAATTTGCAAGTGTCGAGCTCACATCCGTAGAAATAAAATACACATGTTCGAGCATCGCTCTCTGCCTCTTCTGCATGCAAATGAAAATGTGCCACGTGCCTACCGTTCATGCTGGAATTTCCACTCTACAACGATTATAGATTTTCCATTTTCACAAATATAACGGTCTACACGCATCTCGAATGCCACAATCGTTTCCTACTCTGTCTGCAGTCCAAACACATGCACTGTCCATATATCTCACGTATAAAGGCGTCAATTGCACTGCCTTATTCGTTATGCAGATCACATCTTGCAAGATATTAATCAAGAGTAAAAATGTGTCTTTTGGGTAGTGTAAACTATTATTCACTCGATTTTCCCACCAAAAGGGTTCGTGAGGTAATATTGATGCATTTACGACGAGTGGAGGATGTATGAGTGTGTTCACGTGGGTGGGACAATCGCTTTGGAGAGTATGAAAAATGGGAGGTACTTGACGGCAGACGATTGTCGTGTAAGTATGTACTGAGCGAAAAGTGTATTGTGTATTGTATCGGATATCGGTGGAAAATAGACGAAAGGGGATTCAACCCTGAACCTTTCTTGATTCCGTGCTTGAGCAGTTGCAGCACGAGTTGAAAATAAATCAGGATTTTCTGATCGCACTTTTGATGAACCCTTCCTTTCCTACAAATTTGCAGTACCATGACATTTTCATGATACTAGAAACAAGTAATGAAGACTCACTGTCGGTTGCGCATGCAATGTCGTCGTATCACGGCTATCCTTTGTTTTGAGTACATCTGATGATCTTGATTGAGATTGAGAGACGAAATTTTGCTCACTGAAAATCTACAGTTCGGGATAAATTGAATAATTTGGTACAAAAGGAATCTATGTAAGTTTCTCGAAGAAAAAGCAGCAACTTAAGTGAGCATCCACGTTGATGTTCACGAGGTATTGACCCCAGGCTCAACCGTGTCGCAGACTTCAATTTTGTAAATATTACGAGAATTTGTTACGGCTTTTCCAAGGAATTTTGATCGAAACATTGAGATTGAAGCTTATCTAACAAGGAGATCCCATAAGGGGCTTGGGGAGCTGGATCTGGCTGAAACTCTGGGGGTCATCTTCTTTTAGCACCAAAAGATGATACCCAGAACCACAGAGTCTAACGCTCAAGCGTTTCTCAACTACAGACCAAAACCTATGCATAATAGTATATCTATGAGTCGTTTCGGAGCATCTCGGCCAGAGCCGTCACCAGGGGGGTTTGGAAAAAATTCCAAAAAATTTTTTTCCATCAGTACTATGTTTAAATAGTACAAAAAGTTTTTTTTCAGATTTTTTTAACCCCCCAATGGTTCCTAGGGCCCATAAAAGGTCCATTTCAGGCCCCTTTTTAGCCTATTTCGGAGGAATCATAGCTCTGACTAGACTCAATATTTTTGGACGTTCTTGGGCGCATTTTCCCCGTGAGGACCAGTTCTTTTGAGAAAAAAATTATCCGCCACTGATTATTGAGTCTACCGGTTTGTAGGAGCATATTTTAGCGATTTTTGGGTCTTCTTCCAAGTGATCTAGCTTCTACTAGACATGTGATAATCGACTTTTACCAGTAGTCATTTGAAAGCTCCTGAAAAAACCTACAATTTAACCAGCGGTCAAAGTCGATTATCGTACTTTTTATAGGAGCTATAGCCGAGCAGTTTTGTAAAAATGTAAAACTTTGAGCCCAATTTGCAAAAATCATTTTTTTATTTTCGACCTCAAAACTATGCAAATATGTTCTTCAACACAAAAGAGAGCAATATCAACAAGAATCTAGGTGGAGAAATCATCTCCTGATTTTTGGCGTGCGTTCGAAAATATAGTTTTTTTTTGCTTAAAATGCCAACATAGGCATGGCTTGCATAAGCTTCCATCTGAGTTATTGTGCACCAATCTGGGTGGAATTTTCTCTCCAAAGTATCCCCAAATATGTGTAAGAACTTCCGGAGGCGAGCCTCAAGCCAGATGCGAGGTTCAAACCATCAGATCCAAATTAGGTATTATTTCGTCTATTTTGGGGCAGGCGGGCGAGGGCTCGATTCCTCGTGTTCTTGCCCACAAACGAGACGAGTGGCTAGAATAGGGATACAAACATGTTTATCCAACACAAAATGATCATCTAAACACGATTCAGCCAAATCCAGCTCCCAAACCCCTTGGATTCTCCTTGTAAGTGGAAGCGTTTTTAAAAGTGAGCTAAATCTCATCCGATTGAGAAATTTGTAAAAAAACCTGCCTGGAAATTTTTCCTGGAACCCCCCGTGAGTTTCTCGTTGAAGTCTACAACGAGAGTTGGAAAATCCCTTGTGCTTATTTTGGGGAACTTACGGGACTTCGTATGTAGTTTTTTCCACGTGACTCTCTGGAACTCTTTGTGAAAATTCCCTCTGAGAGTCCATGAAGGATGAACATAAAATTTCTCGTGGGAATCTTCCATGGTCCTTTTGAACTCTTTTGAATGGGGCCAGGGTCAATTTGAGACATTTATCTCTACATGCAAAATGTTGTGGTTGAGTATCATCTTACGCGTTTGGAATCGGGTGAACCTGACCTCAGATTACCGAACAAAATAAATGAATAAAAAAAGGATTGCCGAAAGGGACTAGTCTGCTTTCTCTTATAGAATCGCTTACATAAAAAAGTAGATGACTCAGATTTTTGCGAGACAGACACGACGAGAAGGAAGTGGAGCGAGACTTTATTGAGTGAATGTCACGAAATTTTCAAAATTTCACCCTCTGCGGTGGAATTCGTTGAACATTATAGTATTAGGGAAAAACTGAAAAATCACCATGAAATTCCAGGAAATGAATTTTGAAAGGAATGATTGATGCAACATTTTCAATCGTTTAGTGTGACCAAGGCACATAGTTTCTACTTTGGATGTCGACTTGTAACTTTTCCGCGGATTATTCTGTATTCAGGATACACATAGTACAATCAGGAATCAGATTGTTCGGAGTTTGTTTTTAATATTTATTTCAGCCTTCCATAGCCATCAGGGATGTGGACGAGTACATGGAAAAGCCTATAATGAGAATCAATGAACTCAACAATGCGATTATAAAATGAGCATTTGATTCAAAATTAAGGCAACCAACGCCGCTCAATGATTTGAGCAACTCAAAAGATCCATAAAAGTTCAGAAAACGCCCCGGCAATGCCTGCAACAGCCAAAAACTTGCGCGTAGCATTCTCACAAAACAGGATGAGCCATAACGAATCTCTCATTCACCACTAGCATCAGCAGCAAAGGAGCAGGTATCCCAAAGAAAGAAAATAAAAACAAAATGAGATCTGACCCTGTGTGTGAAGCAAGGGTAATGGCCCTGCATCGATTCGTGTCGCCCGTATCCCGAATCGCGAACCAAGGATTACGTGACCGGTCGAGATATCGAAGAAGGTCCTGTACATCTCTGAAACAGAAATCCCAGACACTTCGAGTCCTTGTCTCCAATTCTGCTTCTGAGATGCTGTCTATTACGTAATAAGCAGTCCACTTCGAGGAGCAGGGCTATCTTCTATGGATGAAAGTCCCGTCGATTTATACTCGTTTTGCTTACTGGTTCAGAAATTCATTGGTTTACAGATCTCGATCTTCGTGGCGTGCAGACAATTAACATCCAGTGATTGGATAGCATCTTTTGTCGATGTCCCATCACGTTCTGGCTGAGTTAGCAGCGTACTATATACACTCGATCTTGCCCTTTTTACCACAAATAGAAGCGGAGAGACAGCAGCATTGTCCTCGAGATCTTACTTTTTTTCTGTCTATTTCATCTTCTCTGCTAGGAGGAGAAGACGATAACAGCAGCCCTCGATGTACGTGAGCAATTATACTTGAGAACTGTGGATGAGTTCTGCTTCTGAGGGCTCTGCAGAACAGCCAACTTGGAAAAAATTCAAGATCCAAGACGTTAGAGTTCGAAGAAAAGAATGAGAGAAAGGTAGATGGGGACGAAGTAATTTTCTATTGGTGTATTATATTGTGTGATGGTGAATGCTTCACATTTCTTGATATCAAATACGACGATAGCTTATCTCGTTGGGAATCAAGGCCTTCAGGTGATACCAGATGATATTATCGTTGTTTTTTTTCCCAACCTTCTTACTCAACACAAACTGCAATCGTCAGGGAGTCAATAATTTGGTTCACGAATGATATAAAAAGTTTGATGGCGCGTGAGTATCATAATTTTGAAAAATAGAGCGGACGTGGATATTTATGGAGAGCGAATTCATTCTCCTGGAAAATCGCCCGCGGAATGGAGTATTTATGTCGAAAATAGTATACGTGTATCGGATATGTCATATGCTGAAGCGTTGGATGTGTGGAAAGAGCCACATTGCTACATGCAGTATTTTTCGATCAGTGGATTCACATTCATGAGTCCAGACGTAGGTCATTACATCATTTTTTCTGAGCCAGACGATCGTGGCAGATAATAATTTAATCTGAACGCTAATATTTTTATGAGCCGCGACCGCGAAAGTATAGTAATAGAGTTTCAAGCCAAAACTTGAACGGTCAATCTCTAATGCAGAAAAGGAAGATATCGTGGATGAATAACTCAAAATCCTAGCTCAAGGTTCGAATATGATGTAAATGGGTGAGGTGAATGGACTGATTTTGAGACTCTTGTTTCCTCGCTTGTTTCTATTGAACAGCCAAGCCGCAGCATCTGTTTACACATCGGCAGCCCGTTTGCCACGAAAGGAACACGAAGTAGAAGACTGTATCCGTAAGCACTGGTGAGAGTTTCAAAAACACTGACCAATAGCGCAACAGCTGTTAATTGAATCGATTTATTCTTTAGTCATCCTGCCGGGCTCGCAATCGATTCCTAAAAGCTAAACTATGAACTTTGAAAAATTCTCTGCGTTGAATTTGTTGCAGATTCATTGTAAAGTCAGACACTCAGAAAAATGCATAGCTTGCGACCACACCTCACTTCCTCTTCGCGCAGTTGTCCGCGTATGTTGACATATCTTTGAATCGGCATCCCTCGATTCCCTTCGACTTTGGGGGAAAAACACTTGGTCTATCGTCTTTGTCGGCCCGAACTGACGGGAGTTCCACGATTTTGATAAAGATAGTCTCATCGTTAGTGATCGAGTATGGTGAATGATTGTGATGAACCATCTCACTCGATCATGCACTTGAGAACGATTAATGTTTTGACTGTTACACCTCATTGAATTTTGATGTTTGAATAAAAATCCCCGTTGGGTCATGTTTCTGGATCAAAATTCATGATTTTCCATGAGCTCCATCATGGAATTCACATTGCTATTGCTTCATTTGTGCTTGACTCTGAAATGCTAATGCTGTCATAGGTCTCATATCAAATGACTTCATCATATCGAGTTTGGGCTCATGATCATTTTCACGTTCCCCACTATGAAATTTAATAAAGAATGAATGTCTGGGAGCACAGCAAGTACAGTCTCCGACAAAATTGAGTGGACAGCATGCAAAAATTTGCCGATCAGCGAATGAGGCTGACTACTAAGGACTTATGCTGCCGAATCGTCCACGATTGGATTCCAAATTTTCTCACTTTCACTCATGAGGAGCAGCGGTTGCAGAGATTCGCGAAGTGAAACTGCAGGGGGTACGCTGTACAAGTACCTCAATTTTTGATTAGACAAAATTGAGTGAAAATGTACTAACAAGCGTATGAAAACTTTAATAAACCATCTATTAATCCATCCAGGGCTCTCTAGTGGTCGAGGCAGTCTCGGAATCACTAATAATCATTCATCGGCTATTTAGATTTCGCGGGAACGCGTCATATGTGACGGAAAGACTGGAAATAGCGTTCATCAGATTGCTCTACAATTTGACTGCAGGAAACAAATCATCTCGCAGGATTGACATGGGGGACTCAGGAATGAGATAAATAATGGAGTAGCAGTCCTGGGAGTCCACTCACATTGCGTCAATGTCAAGAATTTGAGTAAAAAGTGTCCGAGATCGCCAATGAAAGAACAGAGAAGAGAGAAAATACTCGGAAAAGATGACTCAACTTGATAGTGACTGTTACAAATTGAATTCAAATCTTCAGTTGGATGTAACCATGAGTGTTTTTCAACTATTGAACCCAAAAATCTCGAGTTTAGATGCTGGCAAGATGGGTATAAGCATCACTCTAGATGAAGGGTAGGATGATACAGTCCAGTACCTAAGCGTAGATGACCAAATAAATCCCCAAATCCTCTAGAATTAATGAATAATGTTATGCGCACCGAGGGCTACAAAGTCGCTTTACGCCCGAGTGCGATGCTTTACGCACGATAGTGATGCTTTACGCACGATAGTGATGCTTTACGCACGATTGAGTTGCTTTACGCCCTCGTTAACGCCCGAGGAGCGTAGCGGCAAACTAATCTGGCGATTGATTTAGTATAAAATGAACGACAGAATGGAATCCAACAGACGATTTCGCATGGAAGATCCTCGTTTGGGATGCCTACGGCTCTTAAAAGGTCTGAGCTAGCGGTCATTCCAGATTTTCCGTGGAGAGCATGATATAATTTCATTGGAAATCTTGATCAGCCAATCTGAAAAGCTTCTTAGAGTAATATTTACAATAAATTCCACCTCAGCATACAATTCGACGTTGGGGAATAGTCGTTTTGAGACGCTCGCGGTTCCCAGAGCGAGCCCTTCTTTGAGATTTTTGCGGAAAAACACAGTTTCCCCGATGGAAAACATTAATCAGTCAATCTGGTGGAATCTCTAGGCTAATACTCACAATAATTTTGAATTCAGCACTCAATTTCACGTAGAGAACAGTCTTTTTGAAACGCTCGCGGGTGTCAAAGAGACAGTAATAGACCATATTTGAGATTTTTTGCGGGGAAACACAATTTCGTCAATAAAAATATTAAATAGTTAATCTGGGGAGTTATTTATGCTGAAACTAACAATGAATTCGGACCCAGCACACAAATTTACGCGAGGGGCAGTCTTTTTGAGACGCACGCGGATTTCAGGGAGACAGTGATAGCCCTTCTTTCAGGTTTTCTGCGGGGAAAACTCAGTTTGCTGGATGAAAAACATTGATTAGTCAATCTGGTGAGTCCTGTAGGCTGGAACTAACAATGAACTCGGCTCCAACGCACAATTTTTCGTAAGGAATGAGCTTCTTGAAATGCTTACTACGGCTTTCAGAGAGTCGAAGCTAGTGACTATTCTAGATTTTTTGGCGAAAATGACATTTTTTCATTGAGAAACATAGATTCGCCAATCAATGAGCTTGTTTAGTGAAAAACTAACGATGAATCCGATTTCGGCAAACAACTTCACGTCGATAACTGTATTTCAGAAAATTTTTGGTTCGTATTGAGGTGCTCGTGTCCGGTAGCCACGAGTGATTTTACGATGCAAATGAGGTACACCGAAGGATCCACAGGAAAAAGTCCGCGACTGTACAGGCACGGTCTAAAAGTCGAATTCGACCCTGGTCGCGGTGGTTATATCATTTTTTGATGATAAAATTACGATTCAGGGGGCGTGCTAAGGTTGCGTTCAACTAAGGGAATAAGGGACACCCTAATGAACACCCACTACCGCTTCAAACGAATCCCCGCGCCAATGAAAGGTTCAGTTCCCTTCCGTGAAGCACAAGATGACTGACAGTGAGTTCTTCATGAGAATCTCATCTACTCGATTGATAACTATATTGTCAATATATATATATATATATATATATATATATATATATATATATATATATATATATATATATATGAAGATATCTATAAAGGAGAATCCAACAATACTCCGTCGAGTCACTTGAAAAGAAGTCATCGCTGGCCAGTTGATAATACTAACTCGAAGATTCCTAGTGGCGGCCATTCTCGATCAAAATTGTCAAGGTCTTCAAATATTTATGATCATCTTCTACAGTATGACACTTTGATATTCGCATAGATTATTGTTATTTTAGGTATATAATAGTGGTGGAGCCACTATTCTTTGTAAACCCAAGAGAGAAATAAATAGAGTACCGGGTATCTTGAGGTAGCTGATTGAACAGTACCACCGAGATAGAATAAACTGATAAGTATATTGTTACACTATCTAATTACATACGACGTACACGTGCACTAGCTGACTATTCGCATTGATCTGCTACCACTGACGAAGAGAGAATTGCGGCGTCGGTCGCCTTGACGACCTAGCCGCAACTAACTGTGTAAATGCCCATTACTACAGAGACAGAGAGAGAGGGGGAGAGATTATTTCTAATTGTGGAATGAAACTAATAACACGCTCCATTCATTGAACAATTTGGAATACTTCCCAAAAATAACTCATTCTCTTTTTTTTTTTTTTTTTTTTGTTGAGAGCAGTGTTGGCTCAGTGGGTGGCGTGCTAGCTTCAGAAACAACACTGCTCGAGGGATCGTGGGTTCGATTCCCGGCGAAATCACTCGGAAATTTTTCCTGAGGTTTTTTTCGACGGGAAAAGGACCCTTCACACCCCGCCTGCTTTGGAATGGCGATTTCCTCGGGATTATCCTTCAGAGAAATCCTGAGTTTCCCATTTCACGAGGTTCGACTAGCGAACCTTGGGCGAATGCGAAGCAGGGGGGAGGTAGGTAACGTAGGGAGCTGATAAGCCGATCCGACGTACCTTATGAGTGCACGGGGAGGTGCGGGGAATGTCGGCCTTACCAACACTGGAGTTTGAGTCTCACCAAAATCATGGTCTTGCAAACCATGAAGAGGCTCTCTCCGGGAGCGCTAAGGGTACAGCGGATCCGACGGCTCACTTTGTGTTGGATGAATAGTTGTTATTGAATTTGCTCAAACTACTCACTGTGTATGCCGTATCAGGTCTTGTGCATTGACATACAAATAACAGAGCACCTACTGCACTTTGATAAGGAATCCTTTTGAAATATTCCATCTGAGCACTGGAAACTGGGGAGACACTGCTATTGAGTTTAGCTCTAACTTCCATTGGTGTACTTGCTGGTTTGCAATCTGACATTTTGAAAGTCTTCGAAATTGAGTCAATATAGTCTGATTGATCAAGCTTGATAATAGATCTTTTTCTGTCCCTGGTGACATTTATACCAAGAACTTTGTTGGCTGGACTTAAATCTTTTATAGAGAAAACCTCTTTGATTTTAGATCTGACAGCAGAGAAAATTGTCAGATTGGGTGCAAAAACAACCATATCATTCGCTAAATACAGGGTTCCTTGTGGAAGAATTATGAAATAAACACAAGCATCATAAATGCATTTTGTGAAACCTCTTTCGATCAAGAAATCATTGAGCTTTTCATTCCAAGCTCTGCCGCCTTGCTTGAGTCCGTATAGGGCTTCTTGGAGAACGAGGATCCAATATACTTTCCCTTCGATTTCAAACCCTTCTGGTTGCTGTGAATAAATGGTCTCTTCTGGCTCTCCATGAAGAAAAGCTGTTTCAACATCAAGATGGTAAATTTCTAAATCATAGCGAGCTGCTATAGCGAAGAGTATCCTGAGACTAGTGTATCTAACTACTGGGGAGGAACTGTCATCATAATTTACACCTTGCTTTTGAGAATGGCCATCTGCTACCAATCTTGCCTTGTATCTTACGTATGACCATTTTCATGTATTTTCTTGAAAGCCCATCCTGACTTTATCATAACCTGACCTGAGGGAGATTGACCTGGAATGTAAGCTTGATAAGTATTAAGGGAATTCATCTCACGTTCCATTGCGCTCATCCATTGGAATCGTCCTGGTCCACTCATGGCTTTTGTTCAACTTTTAGGAACGCCTGCATCAGTAACTGTTGAATACAAAACAAAGTCATCAAAAATTCCTGTTTTTCTTCTTCAATCTGTATGATTTTCTAGGTATGAAGGTGTCATTATATGATACATCATTACTAGAAATCTGTTCTTGAATCTGTTCTGATACATCTATACTCATATTGTCATCTACGCTCCTATCAACTGAGGGTTCAATTTGAGCTTTATTCAAATCATCTGGTTCATTTCTATTTACATCGCCTGAATCTTGATTATTTCTAGCTAGATCATTCTCTGGAACTTCAATTCTTCTAGGTGGAACATTATCTGTAGACATTTTCTGTTGAGCATTACTAATAGGTAAATGTACAAACGTATCACCTGGTCTGTGTACTTGCTCGAAGAACTTGCAGTCTCGGCTGCTGATGACTTTCTGAGATTTTATATCCCAAAGACGATCACCTTTCTGGTCAGTACAATATCCCAAGAGCCTGCACTCTTTGGTTGTGGGATCCGTTTTATTTCTGAATTGACTGGGGATGTAGGCATGAACTTTACAGCCAAAGATTCTGACATGTGATAGATCTGGTTTCTGGCCCGACCATAGTTACTCAGGGATCTTTGCATTTAGAACATTTTTTGGCGATCGGTTTGATGTATAGGCTGCAGTGGCGATGAGTTCTGCCCAAAACTCCTGGTCCATCCCTGCTGCAATAATCATGGTTCTCGCCTTTCCAAGAAGCGTTCTGTTCACTCTCTCGGCTCTGACGTTTGACTGGGGGTTGTAAGGAATAGACGTTTGATGCCTGATCCCTGCATTTCCTCAATTTTGATCGAGTGTGGCAGGCACTAGGAATCTTCGAATTAGTATCCCAATTGGTCATCGATGACTTTCTTTCAACTGAACTGACGCAAAATTGTAATATTTTGAGTAGAAAATGATTCTGAAACATCGAATTACCCGACATGTTTGTTCATTTATTATACGCCAACGGAACGGCTTTCCCGTCTGTCACTTCACAGTCATATCCTCCTCACCGCAGATGACCGATGTAGCTGTGACAGCCCGACACGAAAATAACTAACAAACAATGTCAGCTGACTGACGATCTATTCTGAAGATCGTCAGACTTGGTATCTGCATAAACCAGTGGCTGGTATCTGATGTCTAACCGTAAAGAGAGCATTTAATGTGAATCCAGACGAAAATCCTGAAGTATTCGTGCCAAGATCAAATTAAATTTGATTCATTGCATTGATACTGCCTGAATCATCTATTCATTCCCGGATGTTATAGGAGCTAATGTTGAGAGGTCCCTGTAGCCTCTTAGACGGAGTCCTCGATGACGGTGGAGAAGTCCCTCGCGTTCGTGTAACCAGTAATAACGATGAAAAAAAATCGAACTAACTGAAAACATCTGAGATACAATCACCTGTCCCTGTCTCTTTCCTCCGCCTCTTCATTTTTCTGCACTGGCGTCATATCAAAGCGAAGGCGCAGACCGTCCGTCTGGCCAGAATTCGAGCTTGTTCGCAGACGTCTTGTAAACATTCTGTTTCCCCGGTACATGTTAAGGCCGTCCGAAATACTTACTTTAGAGCGAGAAAAGGTCTTGAAGGTCATTATAGTGTTATTTTGAGCGATATTAATTTTCAACCATCTCAGAGAGACGAAAGTAGAGGCTGCGTTTAGACTCCGAATAGTTGCTTCATTTCTGAAATTATGCACGATGAATCCTTTTTTGCTACAGTTTCCTCTCATGACCGATGAAATACTTCAATGACAGAAATTATTTTGAATATCAATTTTATACCTATCAACTCGATCTTCCAAGAGTGTCAGATGGTCCAAGCCTATCTAGAAAATGTACTACCGAATCTGATCAGCAGCAAGTTATTCGTTCGATGAATTCTGATTTGGACGATATTGGAAATGGATCAAATCAAGAATCACTCAGTGAGAAGCTCATTCATTTGTTGATCGATCTTTCTGAAAATGTGTGCACGTAGTTTGTGTTGTACTCGATTTTTCAATGTGATCGAAAGGTGTAGGTGTAGCTGTATACCTCTTTTCTTAACAAGCTGAACGAAGATCTCCCGAAAATATGATATCACCTCCTATGATCTCAGTAATTCCTTGTTGAACATTCGCATTATGATCCCCTTAGAAACACTGATTGTATTGATGAGTACCTAAATAGGATTAACTGATGCTTTTTCATTTTTTAAGAAAGAGATGTCCTGTTATTGTGAATAAAAGAGAAAAAGCTATCTATGAAAATCACGACTGTTACGAATAAATCAGAGCTTACAAGAGCAAGCAAAAAATTAATAAAATCTGAGCCACAGGGGTACGACAAACAGAAAGAGTGTTCAGAAAAATTTGACTCCAAAATATCGCTGGCCTCACATGGGCTCCAGAGCGTATAAAGGTGACCCTGCGCCATCTTTAGAACTATTTGGACGTCCAAATCTTTCAAAAAAAGTACCCAAAATCCAGCCGTATAAGTTGCAAACTATAGCTATAGCACTTGAGGTCCATACCTCAGTGATCTATGCGCAAAAGCGAGAAAGATCTCAGAAAACCTGTAGTTGAAAAAGGAAGATATACAAGTAAAAGGGAGCAGTCAGCCACGACGACGAAGGGTAACTCTCACTCTTCTTCTTTTCCTTCTTCTCCTCCTCCTCCTCCTCAGTCGAGGTGATAACTCCTGATTTACGCTATTTCACCCTTATTCCATCTCTCTACTTGCACTCGCGGGTGGGCAGTTCTTCCTCGTGAAGCTTCTTCGTCGTGAATCTCTTATTTCTGTACGCCAACTCAGCGCCCTATATACTTACTCACTATAGCAACGAACGTTTGCGTTGAGATAAAGAGCTGCGCAATGTTCGCGCACGGGCCACCACCGTGGGTCTCCAATTAACTTTTAATGGCTCAGATAGGGAAACGTATGCCCGTGGACTAACTTTTGCTATATACATATCCAAGCATAGCATAGGCCATCATCTTCGTCGCCGTCTTCGTTGTGTTCGTCGTCGTCGTCGTCATCGTCCTCTAGGAAGAGAGAAGCATCTCTTGAGACGGAAGTCACAAGGAAGCCTAGAGTTGGCGAGGAAGAGTAGGATGACGCAATGGCAACTCGTTAAGTAATCAAGCATCTCTGCAAGTTTCCGCTTAATAATAATTAAGTGGAGGCTCTTATATAGGCTCGCTATACCTAACTCTATGTCGCCTTTTGCTAAGCTTGCTTTTGTGGCACGCGCACATCTTGTAGCCAGGACTCTTTATATGCCTCGTGTCAGAGAACGAAGCTGCTGCATTTTGGCCATGAATGTCCTGATGGTGATATCTGCTGCTGTGTATCTGCAATGCAGACATCTAGTTTTCTGTACGCTCTTCTGAGACCCTCAATTTACGCTGAATTATTCGCTTTTCCGTTCATGTTCCTGGTTTCTGCACGTGACTTTCTTCAAGTACTGCTGGTGAGGAAGATTTTGAGAACAGACTGCGAGTATGCGACAAAGTCATATCAATGAGCGAGTTGGAAAATCTGGAAAAGCTGTGCATATTTTTGAATAATCATTATATTCGTCAAGCCTTGAGATGATTATGGGGTTCGCGCGTGATGCATTTTACATGGATTATGCCTGGATGAGGGTTCGCATACATCACGCTATTTTTGCGACTGAAGAAAATTTTTGAGGGTGCTTGGAAGTATAATTGTCTCTGCAGTTGCATCCGACTCTTTAAAAACTATTTCAGGCCTCTAAAGTTAACGTCAATCTGGTTGGTAAGCCCTCGAGCCATAAGTTTCCCAAGTAATTCTATAAATTCAGAAAACTACTCGATGCCGCAAAAATCTGTCACTAGATTTACAGATAACAATGAAAACTGAACTTTTGCATGAGAATTTTCCGAAAAACAAAACATTGAAGAATTGAAGCACTAATTTCTTCAATCACTTTAAATGAATTTTAGAGTAGTGTCTATTTAGTAGAAAATAAAATCTGAACTCGCTACCCTGATGAAAATAATTCCGTGGGACCTGGCCCTAGGAAAATTTTTAATCTTGACACTTGCGAAATTTGGCATCCAAGACGTGCAGCATACAAACTCTGTCCATTTCTATCAAAAATGGTTGATTATGGTCGATTATAATCAAAATTTGTATGCTACGCGTCTCCAATGCCAAATTTCGTAAAAAACAAGATTGGGAAATCTCCCGGGGTCAGGTCCCGCAAAGTCACATGGAATCCCATTGTGCCTGTTCCCATGGGATTCCATGGGTTCCCACGGAATTATTTTCAGCAGGGTACGCCCTCCGTTTGGCAAACTTTACAGGAAGTCATAAGGTTTTTCAGAAATCAATTATTGGGATGATCCAGGGGATGTAGACAGAATCAAAAATTAAGATAGCTGTGAACTCACTGTGAATAATCGATTAGGAATTACTGGAGTATGTTTGGAGAAGTATTAATCTCCAGGTTCCTTACAGCTTGAAAAATTTGAGCAATGCATAATCATTCTTCTTGACCATTATGTTATTCCTGCAATTATTATCTATGACATCCCAAAAATATCAGGATTTAGTGTGCATCATATCTGATGGAAGTTCTAGGTTCTGGAAACTATTTCTCAAATAAAAAACACTTGGGAGCTCAAAAATCAAGAATATGGCAATCTTGCAAGAAGATTCAAGAATTGTTCGAAAAATCATGATCCGTCTCGAACATGTGGCAAAATTTTGATACACATATTTCACATTCTAGTATTCTAGTCATATTTCCCTCAAAGAGTTTCCTTGGAAAATCCCTCGATTTATCCATAAAAAGGTTATCTGCATGATTACACTGTACAACAAAATTTTGGGGTCGGAATGTCGTATTGACTGGACCACGATTTCGATACGTATTTTCCGACGCAAAATGACTGTCTGAGCACAATCCTGTGGTCCGTTGACAGATACTACGTCAGGATTCTCGTCCCCGTCAGAAAAACTTCTAGAAGATTGATTATTTGGATTTTAAGAAAAATGCTGGCGTTCTAAAGCAATTTGGGTCTCGAATTCGAGCGTCGAAGGATACGAAAGGAAATCATGGTCCAGTCAATACTACATTCTGAAACCAAAATTTTGTTTAACAGTGCCATCACAAGATCCAAGTATTAGCGCGAAGTAAACAAATTTTCACAATCGAATGACTACCTCCGGCTTGAAATATCGCCAATGCTTTGAAAGATTTGCGCGTGACCAAGAAACGACGATGCTAAATATTTTCATGCCGAAAAAGCTCATGAAATTTTCCACTGAAAATATACGACCAGGAACGAGACAGAATAACCCACAAACTCATGAATCGAATGCTCGCAAAAGAAATCCCAATATACCTACCGATACATAGCTTCAAAATATCATCACATTCGATATAACTCAAACGTGAGGTACGGTATCTAGTACATACCAGGCAAAGCATTGGATCTTGTTCCTCACGCGCGTACGCGAATTCCGATGAAAAGTATTTGAAAATCTTCTAACGTCTTGACATTGCGATGGGATAGAGCATCAATAGAGGGCTGCAAGAAAAAGAAGAAGAAGGAAAAAAAGGCGATGACGAAGACGAAGAGACAGGCTTGTGCGATCCACGAGGGAGGATAAGGGCTCTACTCCTCGCAGAATCGCAAGTTCTATAAGATGGTAGGGTGATAGAGCTTGCGGCTCGTTCGTATTCGCGCGGTGGCGTATACCAGTCGCACACGCGCGCGAATATTATCCATTTTCCTCGATCTAGCTGATGCTATGGCGTTAGGGCATGGCATACCGGCAGCTTTCGAGCAGCAAGGACTGAATATAAAAAAGGGAAGCATTGCTGGGTGTCGTCTTCGGCTCCAGCTGTCACCTCCATCTTATGCGGCCCTGTAAAGCTCATTTTCTTTTGCAAGACGATGCAGGAGTCCAATGGCACTCTTGCCTTTTAATAATTCTATAAACTCACACAGAGCTCTGAGATGTACAAGTGAGGACTGGTTGGTGTGGTGAAATGTGACTGTACGTACATGACCTACGAGTGGAAAAATAAGAGATATGAGCAATGTGGACACGTAACCAGACTTTTATTGATGAGATCTTTCTATGGACACTATGGTCAGAAGAAAGCAGTCATGATAGTGTTTTGTTCAAATTCTCGATGTCGTGATAGCAAGTTACCCACCAAACAGTGAATGTTACCTCAACGTTTCTGGAACGTTGCAATTGCAACCTTGGAACGTTCCGTAAATAGTCGGAAACCCCGTTGGGGGAACGTTTGAGCAACGTAAAATCGGGGATGGAGCTGATAGCTTGCGAGACACGGCATTTTAGAAACAATTTATTTATTTATTTAACAAAAAATGTTCTAAGTCTTGGTTGCACAAGAATCATCTCGGAAAAGTTTGTGCAACGTTTGAAAAACCGTTAAAACGTCCCAGAAACGTGCTGGAAACGTTGTGACAACAGACATCTCGTAGACATTTTACGTTGCTCAAACTTTCGGGGTTTCCAACTATTAACGGAACGTTCCAAGGTTGCAATTGCAACGTTCCAGAAACGTTGAGGTAACATTCACTGTTTGGTGGGTAGCGGGTCGATGCATGGCTCGTTGCATATTGTCAAGTGCGCTCGTAACAAGACACTCCATGTGAAAATACGTACTGAATAGAGGGATTTCCATCCTGAAGTTGTTCGGAATAAGATTGAGAGCTCATTTGATTTTAAGCAGTTTGACTGATAAGGGGAGGAAGTTAGTTGTAGAAAAAAATATGAGCATAAAATGGAATTTAGATTTTGTAGAGTTATTTTTACGAGATTCCCAGGTAGGGGGATTCAGATCATCTGCATTAGGGTTTTTGGGCAAGATATACTTATCCTCCGGTTGAGGGGGGATTTCAAAACAGTTGGTGCAAAGATGATCACAATGGAATGTTTGTGGAATCTTTGATTTTTTGAAGATGAATTCAATTTTAAGCATATTCAAACGAATTTTGAAAACGTTGGTGCCAACCAGTCGATTCGAGATGCCGAAAAAGTATCAATTTAGTTCATTGGAATTTAACTAATCGATGAAATCGATAGATTAAGCCAAAAAACCATAGCTTAGGTAACCCAAATTTCCGTGAGATCAAGTTAAAAAAAAAAGATGTTTTACTAAGAAAGTACACAATTTTAGCGACTTTACCTCAAAAACCCTCTAAATCAAATTCGATTGGGAGAGAAGGGCCGCCTAATCACCGGTCTCATCTTTGAGTGATTCTCCACAACTCATGAAAAGTCAAGGATCGATCAAGTGGAGTGTAGAAGAGAAAGCGTGTCGGGAAAGAAAACAATACACATACGCAGGGCAGAGGAAAGGAAAGATGGGTCCCTCAAAGGTTTTGCAGGCCTTTGGGAGTAAAAGTGTCACTTACAATCGATAGATTTTGGGAAGAAGAACAAAATGGTTGATGCATTATTGTGATAACAGGAGTTCTGTTGAAGAAAATATTGAATTCAATGGAACAATCGATGAAAAATTTGCTTGACCAAAAACAGAGCTTCCTCTTTAGAGAAAGCAATTAGAGTAACGGTCTCATGAGCTAGATCGCGATGAGGTGATCAAAATCCTTGATTCATTCAACAAAACTGATACGGATTATATGTTCAACTTATCCTTGTACGATCATCGCTTCAACATGTGAATAATCTCTTCTGATAACCAATCAATGAGAGGAACCTTTATTTCCACATCCTTCTTATTCACGCACTTACACATATGTATATGAGTGATTCCGCGAGAAGTGTTAACTTTGGGCCTCAAAAGTGTCCGGAGGTAAAATTTTCTCTAATCCGGCCTAACGATGGTCAAGTATATCCTTTTTGGTACCTAAAACAAGATACTATGAGGGGCACAAGTTATTTTTAGTTCTTGAAAAAACTACAGCTGATTTATTGATTTTGCGTGCCACGGAATGTGACACATTTCATGCAATATTACAGCTTGGAGCGCTTGACACAATCTGTGATTCAATAGCTGAATATAAGGTCGCCTGCGCGTGTAATTTTCATGTGTTATGATCGAAAAGATGATAATTTGATCAATGGAGATCGTGAGAGTGAGCGTGGTAATGAATAATCGAAGATACGGGAGAGAGCATTGGGGTTCTATTTCACAGTCTCTCTGGCTCCATTCGGAAGATGCATCAAGATTTGCGTAGCTTGTACGAATTTCGATGGCTAGAAACGGCGTTTGTTATTCAAAATATTTTCGATGAATCAACAACTTTTTATCCATCGTAGGTGAAAAACGGTTTGTTGGGAGCTTATTCATTGCCGTCTCGAGCAAAAATGCACCCGAGTGATTATTCGCAAAGTTGAATATGGTTGGCTTGTGTACGATGTCAACTCGAG